>CM046666.1:90785504-92160921 GCA_025594165.1 Tamias sibiricus | reverse complement strand
ACTGCTGCAACGTGGCTGAGCACGGACTCGCTGCTGGGGTCAGCCTCGGCTTCCACGCGCTTGTGATTCAGTAATAACTGGAAGCACGATTGCTTTTTCACTCACTATTTTTTAACGGTTTATTCATAAAGCAATTTTTCACTTTTCACTTATTTTCAGCCCCTTTCACATCTCTCTACTCACAGCCTCTGCCTCGGCTTCACCTTTCCCTCGCCCCTCCTCCCCCCCCCTGCAGCTTAATTTTTCTTTATTCCCTTTTTTAAACCTTGAACCGTTAAAATGGTATAGAGGTCTTGAGTGCTTTGCTAACCGAAGAGTTTCCTTTCAACGTCTCCTTAGGGTCTCTTTCTTGGGTTTTCATTTTCCTCCTTAGCTGCCAGTATTTCTGTCCCCTGGTCCTTTTGGGCAAGAAATTTAAATCTTTCTCACTTGTTGTACAGGTATGCCTTTGCTTAAAAAAAAAAAAAAAAAAAAAAAAAAAAAGTCAAAGAAGAAAAACCAAAACCCATTAAATTAAACATTCATAGCACTTAAGTCTAGCAGGGGTTTTGATTTAAGCATAATCCATTCTTTCCATTAAAAATACTTTGATTCCTTTCAGATGAATATATTCCTGGGGAAAGTACCTGGTTCTCACAAATTAGCAGGACCTTTGCAAGCTCACTCTCTTTTGCCAAAAGAAGCCACAATAGTTGTTTCCCTACAAGCTCACCCCTCATTTCCCTTCTTTGACATCTGTTCTCTAAATTGCAAATATCTGCCTATAGCAATGATCAGAGTTCCAAGGAAAGCAAACCAAATGGATGTAAGAGAAAATGATGGAATCCTACTACAAGTGTGATATTTCTGAAAGAGCTGGAAGACAACCCAGCAATGGCTCCTCATTTTAAGGGTCAGGCAATGGAGGATCAGGGAGGTTCCAGAGCTTTCTTGAGAGCATGCAGTTGTCAAGGGCTTGAGCCAGGACTAGATCTGAGCTTCTAATCTCCTGGTTCACTGTGTTTTCTGTACAAGTAGGAGCTCATAATCTCAGGTCCTGTCTTGGGTGCAATTTTGCACTCTGGCCCTGTGATCCCTGGAAGAAAGAAATAAGTGACCCCATGATTGAGCCTCAGTTGGTTGGTATCACAGCACATCACTCTCAGGTTATCAGTACTAAAATCAGGGAGGCAAGATATGGTTATATGGCAGGGCACAGAGATGAGTCTCCTGCCTCTGCCTGTGTGGATGGGAACTGGCATTCAAGGGAAGTCATGCTGATGGAAGGAGAGCAGGCAGAGGTTCTCTTCCCAAGAAATAACGACCATGAAAGAGCACTGGTCCGCAATCACTTTTACACAGTGTCAGGTGCAGTTCTAGGAGAGAATGGTACCTCGTCTCATTTTCCATCCTCTTTCAGAAACCCTGGAAACTCCAGTGTGGAACACCATTTAAAATATTTAACAAAATATACAGCTGGGCACTGCTATTTGAGAGGATGGGGCAGGAGACTGGTACGTTTGAGGCTAGCCTGGACCATTTTATGAGACCCTGTCTCAAAAAGAAAAGGGGCTGAGGATGTCGCTCAATGCCTGAGGACCTGGGGGGGCAATCTTTAGTACCATAAGCAAAATAAAACAAAACCAAAATATACAGCAGAGTCTGTTTCACGGTATCGTGGACTCTTCCTTAGGATTAGGCAGGCTCTCTATGTTTCTCTAAACACATACAAAGCATTTCCTAGGAACATTAAAAAGCCTCTATGAAAACATTAAAAGGAACATTAAAATATAATCTCCAAACACCTTGTATATTTCTGGTCCCTGGTACATGATAATGGATAAGGTTGATGGAAAATATTTGAACTGTATACCCAGAAAGGGTTTGCCAGATTATCTTGTTCGTTCTGTGCTTTCAAAGAAGCGGACTCCAAGCAAGGAGGTTCTGCTCCTCTGGGAAGGAGCCCAGTATGCTACAAACCATGAAGGTGGTTAGTCTTCTCAATTTAAACTCTACCTTTCTGCTCTGGTTGAGTTACATTTCCATTGTTCTGCTCCTCACCAGCAAAGGACAACAGCTGGTTGTTGTCATCCACAGTGAATCTCTCAGATGCCTAAAGATGGGGAGTTTTGCCAGAATTCCATGAGAACAACCCCCTTTTGTTAAGATATTGGAGAGTTTCTTACCAAAATCACCCATTGATACTCATCTGTCACTTCCTCTTTCTTGATGGAGGTAGAAAAAAAAACTACCTACGTTCACCTAGACTGAATAAAACCTCCTATGCTCTTCCTCTTCTCCTTCTCCTACTTTTTTGGAAGTACTGGGGTTTGAACTCAGGAACACTCAACCACTGAGACACATCTTGCTAAGTTGCTGAGGCTGGCCTCCAACTTGCAATCCTCCTGTATTGGCCTTAGCCTCTGGGATTACAGACATGTGCCACTACGCCTGGCAAAATCTTCTAAAATTCAGAGAGAAGGAAATGTGCACAAAGCCACCTCTGGTTCAGTATTTGTCAAGCCTGGAAGAGCAAACTAGGAGAGGGTTTGTTAATTTATAGTATTCTGTGAAATTCTGTGATGAAGAGAGAGTATTTGCATAAATCTGGTTTAAAATAACTTTTTGGAATCTGGCTGCAGTTTCTGCCTGAATAACATGATTAAGGCTGTATTGAGATTAAAATCACTTCTCAACTTATTTAAGGAGCAGCTGCCAGCAGCATTTTGAGCAGTTGGACTTGGGGGTTTTGAGGTGTTGAAGCTTGAAAAGTGATGTGATGGCAGGGAACACCCAAGAGGCAGGCAGCGCCCAGAATTCTCTGACTCCTTCTGGCTGGAAGTTAATAATGACAAGGACATGTTAGGGCCAAAGGACTCCATGGTGTCTCAAAGGAAACAGGTGTCTTCTGGACTGGTTCAATGAGCACATTCTTTCTAACTTTCTTCCTCTCTATCAAGTCTTGCAGCCGCCCTGTATGGCGCAGCCTGCCTTCCTAGACCAGATAATCCTGGAGGCCTGGTTTTACATTAAAACCCCACGCCATGTGCTGTGCTGCTCATTACTTTCATTCCCCTGTTTTGGCCTTTCCTCATTATCTTTTGGAGAAGGCATTGTGCAGGTGTGTGTGTGCACGCGCCTGCGCACACACACTCAGATAGGAATAAGTTCTTCACTATACAAACTTGGGGGTCCTAAAGTGATTTCACTTCTCCCAAGAGGAAATATATCTGTCCATGTGCTCATAAAGCCTATGATACTGTATTTATAACTTCTCTATATTGCCTTACGGTGTGGAATTCTAGTCATCATTTCTTCATCAAGCTTTAGTTAAGAAAAATTTCAGAGAAGGGTGACTTCTTCAGTCTTGCTTTGCCCCACGAACAGCTGTGTGAAGCCTCAAAGTAAGGACTTTGGCTAGTGGACTTGGACTCATAGAGAACATTATCTTTTCATGTAGTGTTTCATTAAACAGCCAAGTCCATCCACCAGTCTTCCTGAGATATGTAATTCTTGAGTAAAAGAGACATGATTTGCCAAGTAAAGAATGCTGATTTATGGTAATAGCTGTTACACTCTGGGTCTTATTGGGCTTCATTTTGAAAAATTATTAACACAATGGTTCTGTAGGATTTAGTAGTATAACTAGCACCGTTTGGTGCGTTTATGACAATAGGGTTCTGGTTTTCTTAACTCCACAGTTACATGTTGGCAGCATTTCAAATTCTTGGCACAGATGTTTAAGTGAATTTGAGGAAGAAATATTAAAAACAAAATAAAACACCAGGAAGTTTTAAGTATCCAAATGTAAGAAGGAGCATTATTTTCTTAACATGCAGTTAGCATGGAACCATGTATGGGAAGCATGAAAACCATTTGCAAAGGGCTTTTAGATCACCCCCGCCCCCACCACCACTGAGGGCACTATCCCAAATGCATTTCCTACTCACATCTACCAAATAGGACTCAAATTTAGTTATATCTTCTCTCTGGAAACAGGGTAGTTTCTGGAGCATCCATGGATAAGCAAGTAGACTCATTCCCACCATATTACCCTTGGGGCCCCAAATCATGTTGCCATGATCCCTGGGTTTTAACAATGCCAAGATTCTGGTAAATCAGCTTTCTGGAATTATTTCATGTGCACAAGTAGCAAATCTGCTTCCAGGTTAAGAAGTGAAGGGGAGAAGAAATAGGATGTAGGGCATGTCCCACTTCATGCTTTGTTAGTGACTGAAGCAACACTGCACATCACCAGTGGGCAGTGCCTAGACCCAGCTTCCCTGGGCTTCTCACCCACCACCAGACTGGGTCTACACACACACACACACACACACACACACACACACACACATTGGAAGTGACCTATCTTCTCTACCTCCTCATATCCCAAGTCCATCAACAAAGTAAAACAAACAAAGGTAGGTGTGGTGGCATGCCAGTAATCCCAGCTACTCAGGGTCTGAAGTTGAAGGATTGCAAATTCAAGGCCACCTTTGGCAATTTAGTAAGACCCTCTCTCAAAATAAAAAGGGCTGGGGATGTGGCTCAGCGTCTGAGCACTTGTTTTGCAGGAGAAAAACCTTGAGTTCAGTCCCCATTACAGCAAAAAATAAATAAATAAAAATCAACAAAAACAACAAAAAACTAACAAAATCTTCCCCCCACTTACTGGAGAATAATTGAAATGCCTTTCTTAGCGAACACCTTTATAGCTCATAATTAAAAAAAAATTTTAAGGGGCTGGGGCTATGGCTCAGCGGTAGAGCACCCGTCTCGCATGTGTGAGGCCCTGGGTTCGATCCTCAGCACCACATAAATAAAATAAAGGTATTGTGTCCACCTACAACTAAAAACATTAAAATATATATTAAAAAAATTTTACACTGTTGAAAGTTACGAGGGGAGGTGGGGACGATGAGGGCCTCATGGCTGGGGCTACTGGAAACAGAACCGGGGTGGGGGCAGGGAGAAGCAAATTGCATCATATTCAAAGTGTGGTCCAGGCTCACCCTAAGAGTATGGGTAAGGAGTTGCTTACTGGCCCTCCACTCAAGACACTAGACAAGCATCGGTAAAGCATGAACATTTATATTTAATTTACATTTTGACAATTTGCACATAAATAATGTAAACCAGTACGTAAACATAAGAGAGTTTTGTTGTTCTAGCAAAGTAAAAAGCCAATAACTTTGGTCAGTTTTAACTCTGAGTAGAGGAAAAAAAATAAAACCACTGTTGATTGTGGGCTCAACATTCACATGTAAGAGGCCTAAGAAGGAAAAGACAGATGGCAAGAGAAGCAAGTGGTCGTTATAAAAATTCTCAAATACTAAAAAGCATGAAAGGAAACCAATGTATTCATTGGAATAAAACATATTTGGTGTCAATGTCAGAATGATGCTTTGGTTTACCTATAATCAAGGACTATGTCAAACACAGATATATCAAAAATTGTCAGTCTTGGGCTGGGGTGTAGCTCAGTGGTAGAGTGCCGAGCATGTAGGAGGCCCTGGCTTCAATCCCAGCACTGCAAAAAAAGAAAAAGAAAAAAAAAAAAGGAAACCACAATTGTCAGTCTTGCTAGTCTAGGAATAGATCAGTAAGGCTCTTGGTTTTCCCTGGATTGCTTGAAATCTGTTCTCTCTGCAAGTTGACATTAGTTGATGTGAACAAAATGGTGAATATAAAAAAGAATTGAACAGTGATGTGTCAGTATTTAGGAAGGAGGGAGAGAAAAAGACAGTTCAGTGGTAAAGGAATGAGTTTTTTTTTTTTTTTTAATTTCTGTGACTTGACTGTGACCACATAATCATGATGTGGCAAAACAAAAACATAGCTGTCCCAGATGATCCTTAACAGCAAAAATGATGTATTACTTTCTCCCTGGTTATGTGGCCCTCACCTCTGCACCAAGGCTTCTGGGTCTCTGATTACAGGCAAGGGGGTGGCCGAGCACTGATGTGATCATGAGTGAAGTCCTCAAGTATTAAGCAAAGTCTCAGAAAGAGGGTTTTTTTGCCCTTAAGAAAAGTAGGTTCTTTTACATGGCTTGGCTCACAATTTAAGTGGTTATAAATATATTATATATATACACATGGTATAGTGGTATAAATAGATTTATAAATATACATCATTCTTTGCTACACCTTGAGCGCCAACAGGTAATCTTTGGGCTTAGCAGAGTAAAAGATAGAATGACACAGTCTATCTTTCTGGAGCACACTGACTTGGTTTCTCCTTTGGAGTAGCAAATCATTAGATAAGACATCACTTCCTGCACTACTGAACACACTCAATGAGGTAATTGTTGTTGAACAACTTTGCAATGCCCTTTCATCTTCAATTAAATTAACCATAAAATGCAAAAACACAAATACTGAGGAAAATCTGAGTTTTACAGAAAAAAATGACAATTGATGTGTTGGGGATAGGAATGTCCATTACCCGCTTTTACCCTAAGATGACCAGAATACCCGTCTTTCTGTTTGTATTTTTTTTTTTAAGTGAGGCCTGAGCCTATCTACTTCAAATCCTTCCTGGTAGAGCACCACATTTGTGCAATTTTGACATAAAAAACAAAAACCAACAACAAAACAACATCCAGACTCAAGCTCCCAAACCTCACGCGTGCAAAACCACCTGTGCTTCGGGAAAGTTTCTCGGTGGTTTTAAACATGGCATTTTGTCTTTCACATTTTCAGATAATATGCTGGGATGCAAAAGTCAGGTAGCCACTCTGAAGGTCAAATGACTTTTGGGGTGGGGTGCAAGGACCCTACTTTTGTGGAGAGACAGGTTGGCAAAGCCTTCCTGTCAACTTTTTGGTAAAATTATGGCTAGAAAAAAAATTGCAAACTATGAACAAAACATGACAAGATTCCTTTTCTTGTTCCTTCTACTCATATTATCATTGGGTAGTTCTGCACACATACCCCCATGTTACACAGTGCTGTTCAAATAACACGATCCTATGAATTAACACATCAACTGTCTTAACTTTGGCAATACTGAAACCTTATTTTCAAATCATTATTACAGAGAGAGGTTGACTGAAGTCCTGTATTTGTCTACTAAATCTTCGGTACTTAAACAGCTGTGTAGAAATTATCTACAAAGATGGCCACAAGACAAAAATACAACATTTATACTCAAATTACAAGGAATCTTTCCAGTCATTGTAAACTTTTTTAATTATTGCTTTTTGAATGATAAATTGTATAATAAATTATGAAGGATTATCACTGAAAAAATAATTATGGCTAGGCAATAGTCTTAGTAATGGGAAGGCTATGCAAACATATCCACACAAATATTAAAATACACAGGTTCAAATATATAGACGTGGATGTAAATAAGTATATATAATATGTATACATATATTTATAGAGAGAGAGTCTTTGCCTCATTTATGCCCTGAGATTTCGGTAACTTTGGAGTCCTTCTTTAATTCCAGAGAGGTGAGGGGAACCCCCTGCCGCAGGAGAGCTTGGCGGATCTGGAAGTACTCATGTGCCAACTGCTACAGGCACCCCGACTCGCAGAGTCATAACTTAAGAAACAAAACAAACGCTTGCTTTCTGAAAATCCTAAGGATCCATTGGTTCCACTGTTTCTTGCTTCACCTTTACAGGTACCAGAGGTAGTGGGTTGCTGTGGGGCAACTTCATGAGAGACAGGTCTGATGACTCGTAAAGGCTGCACCCTGAGGAGAGGAGTCCGTTCCCCATGTTTCTTTGCAAAGACACTTTCAGGCCAGTTTCTTCTTTCTCTTTTCTAACCACGGCCAGAATTTCCTTCTCCACCACAGAGGTCACGTCGATGTTGTTGTCCTCCATGTCCTCGAGCCGGTCAGCATTGTCGCTAATGTCAAACTTCTCGATTTCTTCATTGATTCGGGTTAGGTCCTCCAAGGCCAGCCCAGTGGCTGGGGCTACCGGGCAGTTCCCTTTCAGGTGGACCTTGAGGCTGCAGAGATGGATGTAGCTCTTGTGGCACTGGGCACACTTGTGCGGCCGCTCCCGGGTGTGCAGTCGTTTGTGCAGCTTCAGGTGCACAAACTGGGTGAACTTGGCAGGGCACACCTTGCACTGGTAAGGCTTCTCTCCTGAGTGGAGTCGCAGGTGGGTCTTGAGATTGCTGGTGCTGCTAAATCGCTTGTGGCAGACCTACAGAGTGGGGGCAAGGGAGGGAAGAACAGAAGATTAAGAGTTGCGAGTGGGAGGGACAAGCTGACAGGCCAACGCCCAGCAACCCAGAGTCAGAAGCCTCCCTGAGTGTGCTCAATACAGCGGTGCCACACCAGCGACGTGGGCTGCACGTGGGCTGCTGTTTACTTCCCTCCCAATTTCCCACCCACTGGCTTTGTCATCCTTGCGGCCAGTCAGCAGGTACAGAGCACCAGGGAGCTCCACAGTCCCAGCCCAAGGTAGGTAGGATCTTGTGCTGGTTTAAACGAAGGGCTATGTGACACGAGAAGGCAGCTCCACATGTTTTCTACAAAGGTCAAAAGCTCTACCCAGAATACACCGCCCACCTGGCATTCATGTGGCTTCTCTCCCGTGTGGACCAGGTAGTGTTTCTGCAGGTGGGCGAGCTGAGTAAAGCCCTTGTTGCAGGTCTGGCATTTGAAAGGCCGTTCTCCACTGTGCACTCTCAGGTGGACCTGGAAGAAGCCACAGGAGTTAGCTCTGCTCTGACACCTAAGGTTTCTGCTCAAAGACTTGGCTGTTTATGGTGCAAATTCTTAAAGTATCAAGACAAAGTCTTAAGAGAACAAAGCCCTGGGTTTTCAGAATGCTCTCATGTGCCTGAGACAAAAGTCTCAGGTTAGCAGGGACTTGACACTGATCTTCTAGCCCAAACCCCACATTTTTATCACTCAGAAGAAACTTAGGGAAGTAACTTGTTCAAAGCCACAGAGCTAGAAATGGTGAAAGCAAAGGAGAATCCACACCCATGAGGCCCAGCCCAGGTCTCCTACTGCTCAAAGGCAGTTTGCGATGTGTGGGGGGGCAGCTAAGTGCCAATGTGAGCGCGCCCCAGCGCCACGAGGCCTACCTTCAGGTTGGAGAGCTGGCCGAAAGTCTTGGCGCAGACATTGCACTCATACTTAATCTTGCCATTCTGCTTCTTAAGGGGGTACGGAAGTGTCTTGTAGCCGGTCATGTTTCTTTTGTTTTTAATGAGATTCATGGCTTCATCACTGCTGGGGGCTGCCATCACCGCTGAGGTAGCTTTGGGTTGTACAACGTGTTCCGACGTGGCGGCTGTTCCCGCCGTGGGAGACCCGCTCGTGGGGCTGCATGTCTTGTCCTTCATGCTGGCGGCAGCCCCCGTAAGGGAAAAGGCACTGCAGGGTGCTGGGACAAGCACCTCTCTGGGATGCTCAGGCGGGAGCAACCTCCGGGCTCCGTCTGAGGGCAGCGAACTTGGGAGAGAAGCTGGGTTGACCATGGAGTGAGGCAGGCTGCCCCCACCAAGGAGGTTACCATAGACGGGATACAACCTCGGGAAGAGGCCAAAGTTGTTGATGCCGTTGATGTTGCTCATGGTGCTCAAGCCGTTGCAATTCATGCCGTAGGGAGGCAACAGGAACTTGGGGTAGTGGGCATTGTAAGAGGGGATGAAGGCTGGAGGGAGGTGGGGGGCAGGTGTGTATCCTGGGTAAGAGCCCAGACCTTCGGTGCCATAGGGTGTGTTCAAGTAAGTGTAGGAGTCTCGGGGTTCATGAGAGCCAGGAGCCAGGGGCGACACGGTGTTTCCCGGGCTACTGTGGGGGCTGGAGCTTTTCAGGCTTTGGTCAGGGCTGCTTCTAGCTGAGGGACTTGGAGTTGTGGAGGATGGGATGGGGGAGTGAGTAATGTAAGTTGGTCTCTCCATCCCATAGGCCAGGGAAGCTTTCCATAAGTCTTCCGGGAGAGGAGCCCGGATGGGGTAAACAACCCGGGGGTAGAAGGGCATATCTGGGCTGCCATTCTTCCTAAAGCCATCGATGTCCTTGTCTGAAATGTTAGAACGGTAGAAGTCCTTCCCTTTGGAGGGGTTGGAGTCCAGTTTTAGGATTTCTTTTACGCTGTACTCTCTCTTTGGGACATTCTTTGGGCAAAGTTCATTTTTCTCAGCACTAGGTTGCTTTGGGTTGCTCTGTGTTTGTGCTGAAATAAAGAAGAAAGGGTGATTACTCAGAGGCCTACGGAGAACTGAAGTGAAATGACTAGAGCTGCTCTCTCTGAGCACCGGTTGGCGTCATGAATGACAGGCACCTGTTTCCCAATGCCCTCTCACTCCAGAGGGCCCAGGCGCCACCCACTCCGAAGTGCTACTCTATTTCCTTCTCAGCAAAATGGGGACCATGGCAGCATCTACAGAATAAACAGTGCCATTTGGATACTCTTGTTTCCATTAGTACAAACTTTATGATAGAAAAGTGCTGTTCAAACTGGAACAAGATAGCATTCATTAAAATGGGGTGGAAAAATACTGAGGTGGGGGTTGTCACAGGTTAATAAAAGTCATTCTGATGTTCACAGTTTACCTAAAGGAAATCAGCACACCCTGCAGCGAGATGTGAAAGATAAAGACTCATTTCAAGTAATAAACAGTCATCAATTTTCAACTCAATTCTTGTTTAATATGAATTTGATAAAGCCCTATGCAAAATGAGTATGCCATATAGATCAAGGACCTGGATGCCACCCCTTATGTACAACTGGCTGACAGCACAAGCATTTTACCAAGGTTCTGGTCTAACCTGGCTCCCAGCAGTACTGTCCCCTGGAATCACAAGGCGTGACAGTCACTTCTGCCAAACCACAACAGGTACTTCCCGAGCCAGTTCAATTACTTACACCACCAAAGAAAACAGAGGCGGCTGAGAGGAAAGCATTTATTCCCAAGGATGGCATATGTTACTCGGTCAGCAGACTATTTAGGAACAGGAGCAATGAGGACAGCTCTCGACTGCCAGCCCTGTCTGTCACAGAACAAATGAAGGCTGCAGTCAACATCAGTCAGAGCAGGGACAAGTTAAAACTCCTGCTCAGCCTTTCCTGCAACCAAAAGTCAAACATCAGAGGCTTGGTTTGAGCCCCAGTTCCAGAAGGGCAGTCCCTGAAGCTGGTTGCCTGCCCTAGGAGAGTGCTGAAGGCCTCGGGTGTGAAGGTGATTGGGAAGCAACGGGGCTCTTGGCCTGGGCATCAGACCACGTGGGAAGTGGATCATGCCGAGGCTTTCCTAGCAGCATCCTTCCTGGTCCTACAAAATGTTCTGCTGGGTTTCACTGAGAAAGCACTCCGGGCCTGCCACCTGATGGGACTAGAAAGGAACTCTGTGGACCTCAAAAATGGAGCTCTTCAAATCCATTCTCCAGGCTGACAGGTTGGAGGGGGGGATTCATTCCAGTTTGAGAGCCCCTCAGAGAGTGTTATCTCCTGCTAGCTGTTATCAGTTACTCCTGGGCCAGCCAGAAGCCCCAGAATAAACACCTCGGACAACACTATCGGGAAGATGCTGATCAGGGGGCAGTGATGGAAAGCTTGTTGAGGGAGAGGATTTCTGAAGTCACTAAACCAAAATAAATATCCCCTTATCAGGCCAATATCAGCCTTTCAGTGAGGCCCAGCAGGCAGGAAGTTCAAATTGTCACTTTTGTTTTTTAAAGCTGAAATAGTAAAGGAAGAGAAAGACAACTAAGCTGGAAAGCTGATAGGTGAGACATCTCACAGCCACAGGAAGGAATTTTAGGAAGGTGGAGGGGTGAGGAATGATTTGTATGCATCTTCAGGCTCAAATTAACAAAAACAAAACAAAACTGCCCTAATAAAATAAAAAATACAGTTGTAACTTCATCCTTATAACTTAGGGTCATCTTTATGTGGCCTAGTACATCTAGTTCTCATTTTCTTCAGTAGCTCCAATACCCCCCATGGTTCTAAAATCCACCAAGTTAAAGCAGTGAGCGTGGATATTTAAGTCCATTCCCAGCACTGCCCCCAGATTTAGACTGTGTTCTTCCTAAGCACCTTAACAGAATTGAATTAATAAACTGACATAAAGCTAATGTCTTGAACAACAACAAAACACAATCAAAATTTCACATTTTCTACGGAAAATATCTGGCACAGTGCCTGGTGCACAGTACATCCACTCTAAATGTTTGTGATCTCTGATGTCTTCCAGAAATAGATTTACACCTTCTTCTAGAAGAACATCCAGAGTGAAATGTTGGCCTCTCTAAAATGTCCTACAGGTGGAAGTTATGGAGTCTATATGAAGGTACATTTTACAAAATTGTCCTTCAGCAGCTGAGTAATCAGGGGAGCTGGTGTCATTTCTGACTCTCCCACTCAGCAGCAGATTGAGTTAACATGAAAAAGAAAATCAAGATCTGTTTTTGTTCTTCAATCTTAAATGGCTGTAGGCGGAGGGAGTCATTTCAAGAGTGAACTGCTTCTGAAGGCTCTGAATGGCTTAATTATGCCGACTCACATTTTCGATCTATAATAAGAACCCCCAAGACTACAAGAAAGAACCTAGAAGTTCTGCAGTAGGCAAAACAAAGTCTGTTTTCAACTGAAACTGAGAAAGCAGATTAACATTTAGAAGTCTATAATTTGGTCAACTGTTTTCTAGATGGGTTAGTTAGATAGAAGGCAAAAAAAAAAGGGGGGGGGGGGTAGGGTCTTTGGTGGGTCTCTTACCCTTTTCTTTTACTTAAAAATCATGCCAATTTGTGATTTCTGGCTACTTTTCCTTCTTTCAGTTTGCTTCACATTTCCTCAAGTCTATCACTTGAACCCTCACGGTTAAGTCAGCCCTCTGTGGTCCGGCATAGGCCTCTATTGTGCTTTAAGCCTGGAAATCCAACACAACTCATTTGGAGACACAATCTCCCTACTAGGCCTGACGAAATAGTGGGAATTTTCCTGATCAGAGTCTCACTCATCAGTTGCCACACCTAAGACAACTGGTTTCACAATCAGCGCCTGAGTCTTGCTGCAGTGCGACTGGCTGTTGTTAACTCTTATTCTTTCCTGTGAATATCGGACAATGAAGGGGTGCCCTAAAATGCCGAACCACCACCACCAATTCTGCTTAAATAAAATCAGATATTTGAAGGCACAAAGGTGTCATTTCACAGTGTTGCTTCTGAACATAAACACATGAAACTTAAAATACAGTGCAAAGTCTTTCCTTGGGGAACAAAAATGCCAGGCCTTTAAAAATTTTCCTTGATTGGCACAGGGTGGGGGTCACATGCAGAAAGGTTGTTGGGAAGTCAGTGGGGTTGGGGTCACCCCGATGGACTGTTTAAAAATTAAAAAAATAAAAAAACTTTGTCTGAATTCATAAATGTCTAAACTCAAGGAATGTAAGGTCTTGGGAAGCTGAGGCAGGAGGATAGCAAGTTCAAGGCTAGCCTGGGTAAGAGATCCTGTCTCAAAATAAAATGGGTTAGGGATGTTGTTCAGAGGCATAGGGCTTGCCCACCACATGTAAGGACCCAGTTAGATCCCTAGTACTGCCAAAAAATAAAATAGATCAATCAATCAATCAATCAATCAATCAATGTAAGGAGACTCTCAAGGGGAAGTGGCTTGTTATGATGAGAAAGTGAGGAGGGAGCAGCACAACCTCCTCTGACATGGCCCTAACAGAACTACAGTCCCACAGTGCCTTTGTGTCATTTTCTATCGGGACCTTCATACTGGGTTGGGCACACACAGCAGAAGGGCTGCTGGGTGCTGAGCCCTAGGGATGTGCCCAGCAGTCTCAGGTAGCGCTGCAGAGAGAACTGCTGCCATTGGTCAGGGTAGATGATACCCATCATGCTCATGGTGGACGCCAGTTTGCTCTCAAACAGCCCAAGATCTTTCCCTAGCGTTCAAAGAAGCACCGTAGGTGTGTTAAGGGCCATGGAGACAATTCTATGATGTGCTCTTACAGGAGTGGTCATGAAGCTTTTACAGCTCCAGATTTTCAGAAAAATTGCAAATATAGTCTTAAGATCCTAAGAAAGATCAATAAGCTGAACAGTGCATAATAAATACAAATAGCTGGACAGATGGATTACCTATAACTAGGGCAAGTAATTAGTTTGTTAGCTGGCCCTAAAGCTGAAGTAAAAAATTGGATTTATGTTAAAATTATTATTTATTCCAAATATCCCAAAGGTAAAAATGTGAAGTAAAACAATTCAGCATTTAGATGAAGCAAGTGAGAGAGCCTATAAAAAATTGTTGAGTCTGGGTAAAGGGTACCTGATAATTCCTTATACTTTTCTTGAAGTGTTTCTTTAAGTTTGAAATATTATCCAAACAAAAAGTTACAAAAATTTCAGCGTTCAGTTTTAACTTTTGAGCCCCAAAGAGTTCATTTTAAAAGCTATTAGAAAATTTAGTAAGTCTAACCAAGAATATGCAATTATAGTTACAAAAGAGGTTAGAATTTTATATTAATTCTTAAATTGTTCATAGAGATCACTTAAGAATGATAAAATGAAGGAGCTCTTTACAGAGAAAGGTCATGACAGCATTTTTAACCAAATAAAAAAAAGTAAAAGCTTATAAACCTAAGGAACTGAGACTTTGTTAAGATAAAGTGATAGGTGGTTACTGTAATACTGATTAGGAGATCAGATTAATTAGTTTTACCATAAGGAAGGAAGCAAAGATATGAAATCTCTAGGGTTATTCACTTAGAATATACTTGAAAAACTGACAGAGCCTTTCTAGAAACAATCTTTTATGTTCCACATTAGACCTTTACTTTATATATAAATGTGCACCTCTACATTATTTCAATGCACATTTTAAACGCCAACAAATTACCACCAACAAGAGGTAATAGCTTGCATGTTCTGCATGTCTGGACCAATCTCTATTAAACTCCCAACTGCCCCCTTTTGGATAAATTAGAATTGGACACATATTTCTTCCTGTAAGTTTCTGAATTCAATACTCAAAGTAGCTCTTAATATTTTTTTTAAATGGTCAGGTAACATGATAGGGAACAGGGACTAAAAAAATGTTTTTCCCTCTTCCTCATCCCTGGTTTAAGCCACCTACTTAGTCCAACAGATGATGAAGCCATATAATTAAACAACCTGTTATTAGCTCATAGGGGCAGAACTGACATTACTGGCATTTTTTATTTTTATCTTTTTTTGTTCTGTAATCCACTTACTGAGATTCATCATTGTGAGCTCTCCAGGATAAGGGTAGTGAAGCCTTTCTGCAAAGTCCCGACAATACCACACAAGAAGTTCCTGGTTGGCAGGGATGGGCTTAATGGTGTAGAAGTAGATGTTCATCCCGTTCTGACACGCAGCCAGGCTTTGCTCCCGGGCAGAGTGCGCAGGATTCACATAGCGCATCCAGTTGCTTTTCTCCTCATTAAAGCCATCAATGAAGTGGTGAAGCTCCCCTCTGGAATAGATCTGTCCAAAAGAGAAGACAGACATGTTTAAGAGGAAGTCAGCCACAGAGTACCTCTCAGCACAGATCCCACAGTGTGTGATCCCTGCCCCCCCCCACCACCCCAGATACTTGTGAGAAAAAGAATCAAATCAGTTTGGCTAGAGTAGTCTTGAATCAGCAGAATTGAGGGTGGAAACAGGTAAGGCACATTCTGTCAGTTACCTTTTCCATTTCAGTTTTATCATCTTTTCATGGTCAGGAAAAATAGCAGAAGAATGAAACACAAAATTTCACCTAAGAAGCAGCCTCAAACCAATTAAACCACCAGAGTACTACTTTTGCTATAGCACGGTCAATGGCAAATGGGCGATGCTACTAACTTTAGTTCCGATTCTGCTGGCTTTTAGTGCTTTGAGTCACTGGGTAGAAGAGCAAGCTAGCTGACTGCGTCAAACTGAGTCTCAGCTTTTGCTATGGCCTCTGTACTAGCTGTTTCCTACACCCCCGCCCAAGGCTCAGACTATGCAAACATCCTCCACCCCCAACCCTCCAAGTCCTAAAGTAACACTTGTTCATATGAATACTTGGAACCAAGCCTTTTTGTGGAAACACAGGGTGGGGCAAAGGTGAACTTCACCTGCCATAACACAGGGAGTGCTGGGACCGAGGCCAGAGTTTGACAGTCTACTGAGAAGTCACTTTTCCTCTTGATAAACACGTTCAGCCTTGCACCTTGCCAGAGAAGGGAAGAGAGATCCCCTTCTCTGTGGGGAGGCTGACCAAAACCCCACACGCAGAGCCTCAGTCTTGCGATTTTGGAAAAAGAACAGGAAGAAAGTGTGGCGCTTTAAAGACAGCTCACAAAAGGACTCCTAGTTTGTCCTGGAGTAACACCACTTCTGGTGAACAGATGCACTCAGGGCACTTTGTAAAAAGACAGAGGTAAGAGCAGGAAAAATTCAAAATAGACTTTTACTGAAATTACGTGCTAAACATGCTCCATATCCTTCCACAGAAAGCTGAGCTCTCTCCTTCCTCTTAAGAGGTGCCCCCTTTTCTTCAGACTCAAGAGCTTTCCTTCAACACACACAACCAATACCTGGTCGTCTGCAACCCGAGCCTCTGAGTGGTACGTGGGGTAGCAGAGATTTTGCTCTAACAGGACAGCAAGCTACTGCTTTCTTCTGAGTCACTCGCTGGCTATGTGAGTCTGTGAATCGTTTCTATATTTCCCTCCAACGTTATCAGAAGTAAAAAAGGAACCCTGTCCCTTTAACACAGGCAGTAAACACCAGAATCACTTTCTTTTAAGAGTAACTTCCTGTAAATTGCGAAGGGGGAAATACATGTGGCTTCATCAAAGCAGCTTGTGAGAGCTTTTGCGGTGTGTTTTGTTAAGAGAAAATGGAACAAGGCTGGGTGA
Organism: Tamias sibiricus; assembly: GCA_025594165.1. Taxonomy (NCBI): domain Eukaryota; kingdom Metazoa; phylum Chordata; class Mammalia; order Rodentia; family Sciuridae; genus Tamias; species Tamias sibiricus. The sequence goes on along the minus strand of CM046666.1, from coordinate 92,144,100 downwards.
ATTCGGCTATCAAGAGGGGTTTTCAAGTTTGTTTACTCTGATGTGCAAACTTCCAGGAACGTGGGGTTCCATCGCTCTAGTGCTCTCCGCTGGCGGAAACTGCTTTCTAAAGCTACGGGTCTGGCGGTTCCAGTCAGCCTTCCACGGACTACGATTTACTGTATCCTCATTTAAAAACAGAACCGTCCATGCCATGAAGTCACACGCACACCCCCACCAGAAAATAAAATAATGCACACGTAAAATGAACACTGCTGCCTGTCACCTCACTGCATTTCCATCTATTATCACAAGATTAAAAACGTGCTGACTCATAGTACAGTTACAAGAAATGTCACTGGTTTCTCAACTTGAACACCCCTTCTCTTTGACTGTGTAATTTGCATGAAAGTTTTTCTTTCCTTACAACAGATGTTCATATTCCTGCCAGCAAAATCGGGATGCTTCTAATGACACGTGAGAAGTTATCTCTGACAATATCCTTTGCGTTTGAAAGGCTGATTTACATAAACCCTCCTGAGGAAAGACTTTTAGTTACTTATAGTGAAATCTTTAAATGAAATAAGGAAGGGACAGCGATGAGAGATTCTTGGGTGTTTCTTGTCTTTTTTTCAAAATGATCAGGTATTAAAGAGACTTATCTTGAACTGTGTTAATTCAGACCTTTGACTTTAAGATCAGTATACCTCTATGGGTCATGTCTGAGAAGAATTTCTTGGCAATAAAGGCAAAACATGTACTCATATTTTTTCTATTATAAGTCATGCAGTGAATATATTTTAATTTATTTTGGTCCTGGGGATTGAACCCAGGGACACTTTACCACTGAGCACATCCCCAGCCCCTTTTAACATTTCTTATTTAAGAAAGGGTCTCGCGGAGTTGCTGAGGCTGGCCTTGAACTTGCCATATTCCTGCTTCAGCCTCCCAAGAACCTGGGATTTCAGGTGAGTGCCACCAGCTCAGCCAGTGAACATATTTTAAACAAGAGTAATTATTAAATAAAAATTAAGGGTGCATGATTCTTGGTGAATCTATAACTGTTCTCTTTCACTTGAAAAATAGTAAAATAAATTTCCAGAAATACAAGACTTCCTGGATTAAAAAATAAATAAATAAAAATCTTAGGAATTAGCTTCTGAGTAATCCCCTAACAAGCCTTTTGTGATACTTGTATAAAAAGCATCAAGCTTTTTAGGCCAAATTTACCAGCCAAAGGAAGCACAATCCAATTTACCATGCAGCCGTTTATTTAAAGAATTCAGATATGTACATTTTATATAAGTATGTATAAAAATTGTTTACTAGATTTAAGTAAGCATCTCTTAATTTAGCAAAGTGAATATCCCAGAGACATCTATGGGAAAAGGGAGTCTGACTTTTCTCTGTTTCCTGTTTTTTTTTTGGCGTGGTGGGGGGACAAGCTGTGGATCAAACCCAGGGCCTCATCCATGTCAGGCAGACACTCTACCACTGAGCTACATCCCCAGCCCTCTCTGTTCACTTTTAAAGCAGTTTTTTATTTAAAAATTCCATCTCACTGGTTCACCATGGGGGGGGGGGGGCCTTCCTAACCCTGACATTTCTTTTTTTTTTTTTTTGTACTGGGGGTTGAACTCATGGGCACTCGACCACTGGGCCACATCCCCAGCCCTTTTTTGTATTTTATTAGAAACAGGGTCTCACTGAGTTGCTAAGTGCCTCGCCATTGCTGAGGCTGGCTTTTTGAACTCTTGATCCTCCTGTCTTAGCCTCCCAAGTGCTGGGATTACAGGTGTGCGCCACCATGCCCAGCTGCCCTGATATTTCAAAGGAGATTGTATAGGCAAGACTTTCCTTATCTATGGGAGTAATTTACATACTGTCAGATTTAATACTTTTATGGTACAGATGGACTTAAACAGGACTAGTCCTGTGGTCCTTCTCCATCCTCCTAGCCCATCTTCTACCCATCTTTCCTTAGTGACATTTCTCTTCAACACAATTCATTTATGATAACTCTTCCATTCAATTAAAGTTAACTCAGCAAGAAATCAAGAAGGGGTGAAATCTAAGGCTTGGTGACTCATTACTACTTCCTTGCAGAGAAATGCAAATGAACCTACCCTTAAAGCAAGCAGCAAACTGTTTCCTTTCATCACAAGGTCTAATGATTTGCAAAAAATCAAGATTCACATATAGTCCATATCTCCACCACTAAACACCCATGGGCTGTACTTCCAGAGCCAAACATTTAACCAGTTTCTTTGCATTTGCTCAGAGTTCTCTGTTCCCACAGGGACCCAGCATCTCTCAGCACAGGCTGAAAAAGGAAGTGACCCTGCTCTTCTAGCTCCAGTTTTTCCTAATACTGAAACTCCTGAAAAATTTTCCTTACTTACCCGCCAGAAGTATTTCCTGTTGGCATTCTTGGGAACTGTATCATTGGTGTAGATTTCACCTATTAGGGGTCCAAATCGTGTTCCCTTTGGTATGTATTCTTTACTCACCACTCCAATAATCTAAAGGGGATAAGATACATGAAACTGTTATTTTAAGTGCAAAATGTTAACCAATCTTGTTATTTCAACAAATTGAACAGGCAAGTGGTAACAATCAATTATGGGGCACAGACATTCATGATACTGGTGCAGGTAACAAAGAGCAAGCTTCACCTGAGGGGATACCATATCTGTGTGTGTGTGTGTGTGTGTGTGTGTGTGTGTGTGTGTGTGTGTGTGTGTGTGGTATGGTGCTGGGGATTGAACCTAGAGCGTAGGGCCTGCTAGGCAAGTGCTCCCACTGAGCTACATCCCCAGCCCTGTTTATTTTGAGACAGGGTCTCACCAAGTTGCTAATGCTGGCCTCAAACTTGGGATTTATATAGAAGACCATCTTTTTAAAAATTTTTAAGAAGACCATCTTTTAAAGTTTAAGGTTTAAGCAAATGCTCAATCAAGCATTAAAGTAGTCTCCAGGATTATCCCCCAGCGATTGGGGATTCTTTACTTTTATTACTACTTTTCTTGCTAGAAGATCAGAGAGGATATCCATTCTGTTTCAGATTGAGAACAAGACACTGAAAAATGAGATGAAATTTTTTCAGGTCCCCTCCTAGTTTCCTATTTCTCATTCTCCCTCAAACCATAAACACAGTGTGCTTGAGGGGAATAAAATAATTTAAACCTCAGAAACCAAAATAACGCTCTTTAGTTGTTCCACAGAGGCCAAAGGAACCAGAAAGCAAACACATTATGTTTTTTTATTCTAGATGAGTTCCCTCCTCCCCTGCCATAGCTTGTAAATCCTCTTTAGCAGAAGAAAAATCTTTCAAGTAACTTCATTCTTCCCTAACATCTTTTACTTGACAGTGATCAAAAGTCCTCCTTTGAAATGGAATTTACACTGAGAGAGCTGTGGGTTCTAAGAGCTGTGGGCTCTAGATCTGAGGAAATGACCTTCTCAGGCTGGATGCATCACGCATTGGGACTTGGCAGGGCCTGACTAAAGAAACATGTCAACTATTCTAGTTCCTCCTTGATCGTAAATTTCTTGAGGGGATTAAAAAAAAAAAATCACCAACCACGAATCAGGAAGCAATTCATCACTATTCAAAAGAACCCTATGAGCAGTCCTTTATGACGACTGCAGTTACAGTTTTGCTTTGGTTTTTATTCTCTCACTTTCCAATTTTTATTTTCTTTTGTTCAAAACAGACTACAAATTACTTATTGAATACCTTACTGAAATGGACCAAGGAATGGGGGTTGAGGTAAAAGACAATATTCATCCAGTTTTTAATATCCTTCCTGTGTAACTGTGTACCTAAAATGGCAGATGCCAATAGCTATTCAAATGGTGCACAGTGGAATCTAAGATTTTGGTTGTGATAGGTACTGGGACCTCATTAATCTTATCTCTGTTTAAATAAATAGGAAATAAGCACACCTACATTGTATGACAGACCAGTTTTTCTCATGGAAGTTTTCTTATCAGCAAATGATTTGTTTTCTAAAATAATTTGGCATTCAATATACGAGTTAATGGAGCACACTCAGATTGGAAAGAGAGAAAAAAAAAAAAAGAAAAGAAAATTTCCTACACCTAACACAAGTTGAAACAAGGTTGGCGAGCTAGAGTGTTATTTTTGGTCCTCTATGAATTTCTGGCAGAGAGCTGAAAAAAGCAGATGTTCATTTCATTCTCCTCCTCTGCCTTCATTTACATCTATCTGCCCTTTCAAGAACAGTTCATCATCCTTGGTACGTCAGCACCACCACTGGGGACAGGAGCATCTCTGAGCAGTCTTGAGACAAAAACATATACTTAGCTTAAGTAGACTAGGACTTATGTAGAGGCTCATTGTTTAGGACATATCATCGAACCTAATTAATTTGGAAAATTCATGGAATTGACTTCAATGACTCACAAATCATTAGACATTCACGTTTGAGTGCTTATTCCATAATATTAAAATGACAAACAGGAAAAACAAATAGTGCCATTTGTTGGTGAGCCAATAATTAGCAGTTGATATTTTCAACATATCCACTTTAAAGCAGTAATTTTGAGAAAGGTACTCAACTGGTTCATCAACTTTGTTTTAAATTATAGTCTCTTGTACACAGTGTCCTGGGAGCCAGAACTTGATTACCAACAAGGAGCATTACATTGAGGTCACAGTTTTTGTTCCAAATTGCTGATCTTCCTCAGGATGGGCCTTTTGGTTTTCAGCTATCAATCTTCCACGCTAAGAAAACACACATTGTCTAGTGGCCAGAAAGAAGTCAACCAGAATCTTGTTCCTACAAAGCATCTGAGAAGGCATGAACCCCTAACACCAACTAAGCTCAATGATGGACTAGTTACTGGAGGAGGAGGACAGCAGTTTTGGAAGGAGTCGTGCCATCTTTAACCTTACAAATACAATTGGACAGGCAAGACAAAGGCACAAACAAAAAGAGGAGGGCTGGTGGTGGAAGAGAGAAAACAAAGATCCTCAAGCCCCAGATAAACTGAGAGCTTCATTATTTGATGACCTTTACAAATCAGCCAGAACCCTAATTATTTAAATTCCCATTATATACAGAGCTGTAGAGTACACATAGACTAACCTCTATAGATCGCACAATTTTGAGGTTGGAAGGATTCCTGTAACTGATAAACCACCCATATCCATTCCAAGCCCTGTGCTCTAATACCATGCAGTCAATACCTTCTCGAATCCATGTTAGAGTTATTATTCAAAAAAGACACAAAAGCTGCAACTCTTAAGACTATGTGCTTCTCCAGGTAACTTTGAGGAGGGCAGTCACCATGGTTGTTTTTAATGGGAAGTGGAAAAATCAAGACATAGTTGCCCCTCTGGTCCTAAATGATCCAGGGGTGTATCTAGGCCCATCTTCCTGACTTCTGTGTGTACCATTCTCTTCTTGGAGCAAGCAAATGTTGTCAGAGAAACCTGGCATGTGCCTTGAAGGTCACAGTGCTAAAAAGGCTAATTAAGAATGTGTTCACCTAACTCAGGAAGGAAACTTCTCTGGAACTGACCAGGGTCCTAAAGAATTACTGCTGGGGACAGGCTGCTGTATGCCTTCCATAAACCTTTCAGGGAGAGGACACTGGACTTCCACACAGCTGTGCTTCACCTGCCCTTCGCCCATGCTTTCTATGCTAAGCAGACCCCTCTGACACCTGGACACATCTGTCTCTGTCAGTGGCCTCAGCTACAGAACACACCTGGATGTCCTCAGCTTCCAGAGGATGGATGGATAAATAAATAAATAAATAAAGGGTTTCTTTTCAATTGTACAAAATGAAGGAGATTTTATAGCTCGTGAGAAACTGCATGGGAACACTGAATGAAACTATGATAGTAAGAACAAATATAGGTTTGTTTGTTTTAAAGGTGAATTGCTCCTCTTAGAGGGTATACAAACAGAATAATGAATTTTAAGCAGAAACATTTTTCAGATCTAAAAGTGGTCTGACCATCCTCATCCTTGCCTCAAATTACATTAAGATCATTTTAATCACTAGTTATCTCAACCTCCTCTCTGGATCCCACCCCACAGAACAACCCATTTGATTAAAATTCTATTTTGACTGTCAGGATATCTTCATTGAGAGGACTAGAACTCTATAGTGATCCAAGACCTTCACCCTGTAACACACCTCATTTCAAAGGGGAGTAGAGCAAACAGAGATGTGTTTGGAAAGTTTACTTTTCCATTACATTTCTTTTGAAGGAAACTCGGTAATGTCTTAGAACATCATCTCCCAAATAAAAGAGCTTGAAGAGGGAATTGCATGTTATGGTGAGATATTTTTACAGACTTCTTCAGTTAATAATGGACCACAATCAGGATGACACTGCATGAGTCTCCATGGTCTATCCACCTAATGTTTATCTGCACATGACTTCAGGTCAGACTCCCCTTGTGAGGGCGAGCAACTTCAGCTGAGGGCAGAAACTAATTCAGGCTACTGCTTCAAAAATACAAGTGTCAAAACTGATTTTTCTGTAGTCAAGTATTCATAGAAGATAATTTCAGGAGGACATGGGGAAAATCCCCATAAAAGAACAACCTGTCAGTTTAAAAAGTTTTAGAAGTTTTGAATAGGCTGTCTATATTTGGTTTTAGTTCTGGAAATAGGAAGTAAGAAAAGCCTCATTAAAGGGTGCGGAATGATTCTAAGCCAAATCTAAAAATGAAGGTCAAGATCAGAAATATATAGGTTGTATGTTTTGTTTTTAAACCAAGAAAAAAAAAAAAAAAAGGTGCTGACACATAGCACAAATTCATAATGAAAAATGATCTTGTTAAAAAAAAATTCCCCAGTATGTCAGCACAACAGTACATAATGTAACATCTCCTGTTATTTAAATTAATAAAAACATTTAAAGAAGAGCACGATAAATCAGATAAAAACTATAAGTAGAAAGGTTTCTACCCTATTTCCAAGCACAGGTTCATGAGACTTGAAGAACTAAGTGAATAATGACAACGTAAACATTTCATCAATCCTGAATATTTCTGTCCTGGAACTGGTTTGCAGTTATTACACCTTCAATGGCTCAACATCACTATCCTCTTTCACCACCCAAAGGGAGCTGTCCTTTCCCCAAGCTCAAAAAAGGTAAGAAGGAGGTACAAATTCCAGAGTAAGCTGAAGACAGTATGACATTCAAGTTTATTTCCTGGCTGCTTTTGTGATTAGAGACTATCCCCTATGCAAGCTCAATAAAACATGGGTAAATAGGATAAGAGAACCCTGGTCTCCTATGTTAGTTTTGAAGGATCCCCTTCAGGAACACAGGTACTGTCTGTTTTTTGGTTGATTACCATACTAAAACAGGGAGGCGAAAGAAAACCAAAGAAGCTTAATAAAGGCTCAGTTTGAAATATGCTAAGACGATAAATAAAACCACAGTGACACCAAGAGGGGCCAGTGTAGCATAATAGAGAAGCACTTGTGGGAGAAGTCAGAAGAACTTTGCTCCAAGTCCCATGTCTGCCTCTAACTATAGCCTTTGGGTGAGTGACTATCTCTTTGAACCTTGGACTAAATGATCTAAGAGCACAACTTGACTCAATTATGATTTTTGGTTGAATGATAAAAATTGAAAAACTTAAGCCAAGAGCTAAACTGAGGATAAGAACATTATAATAGGGATAAGAAGACAGAGATGACCCACAGAATGGAGATCTTTATTTCAGTCTCAATGGACTGGTGAGGACTGCCTAACACAAATGTACCTTGGGAACAGAACAATATTAGGTCAAACCTGATATAGGAAAAACACACTACGCCTCTTAAAGTCACAGCCAAACCTTCAATACCCAAACAAATGCTACATTGATTCCAAGGGCCACATATTAGAGAGACTTTCTATTGAGAAGAGCATTGCTTTCAGGAAGGGGTTTAATTAAGACCGACCTCTGGGGTTACATTTTTGGTAACATTCATGTACAACTACAATTTAAATTTTGCTTTTTACAAAACCTGCCACCACTCTCCCAGCCGGGAGAAAAAATAAAATAAAATAAAAATACCGAAAAGTGGAGCTCTAATGAAACTCAAAGCAGAATTGCTCTATTTAATTTTAGACAGCTGTGTCTCCCCCTCACCAAAAACATTGAACTCAGACACACAAACAGGAAAGCGACAAAGTGTTTCCCAAACAGGCTCCCGGATTCCTTTTAATGCTGTTCCTTAGGGAAGGGGGAAAGTGATTTGACATGGCTGTAATGAATAGTCCCAGCAGCAAATGCTGAATTCTTAGAGCAAAGGATCCCTTTTCACTACTTTCTGAAGGCAGCAGCAGACAGTTCTGCTGGCGGGGCCCTGTGGTAATAATGGTGAGAGTGGGAAGCCTAGTGAGAGCAACTGTAGTAGCCAAATTCTCAAAAACAAGAGGTGGCTCTGCAAGCCATTTCACAGCTAAACATCACGCCTAGCTATAATCATTATATAAAAGGGTAAACACAAATCAGTTGCTCATTCCAAGTTTAGGTTTCCAGCCCCTTTGAAACAACAAAGAGCATACCCACTTCAGAGGCCAGTAAGGAATCGGCCTGCCAGTCCAACCAGAGCAAAGTAGCTGCTGCAGATAAACAGTGGTTAGTGAAGTCATCCGGGCAGAGGACACTTTTACGTGACCCTCTTCTTGGTTTATGCCATCACTTCAGTTCATAAACACGTCAAGGTTTTGAGAATAATTTTAGAAACCCAGCTAGTAAAGCTGGCTCGTTAAAAAGAATAAAGCCATCTAATGACCAAAGGGAGACAAAAGAAACATTGAGAAAAGTTTTCTCCCTTTAAAATATTGTCCAACAAAGGGGCCAGTGGGTGCAGAGCTTTTCAGAAGCTCACGAAGACATGTCAACTTGCCAAAAGATTTAACTGTTTACTAATTAGTATGAGACAGTTGAAGGCTGGAGGAAGTGAGAAGGAACTGATTTAGGGAAGGAGAAAGCAATGAGAAAAGTACATGGAGTGATCAATTATTTACTGATACTTAGAGATTTTCATAGTTCTCAGATATAAGAGCCCTCAAGGGCGAGTGGGGAGATTTAACTCCAGGTGCCAATCTTCTTCAGCAATAAACCAGAGGCTTACCTCTTTGCTGTTGGTGGCATATTTGAAAAGCAGATTCCTTGGTAAGGATGCCTCTGCCTGAACAGAAGTTCCTCCATCGGCCCCAGAATCCCAGGGGTGGTCATTCACGATGTATGTACACTTCTCTTCAAACTCGGCCTCTGTCCACAGAGTCATGTCTGCATCCTCCATGTCCATTTTCATGGTCTCCTCAGTTCCCTCTGCCAACCCTTGAAACTTCACAGCACTGGAGCTACACTTGGGGGCAGCCTGGAAGAGAAGGGAAAGGCCTTCAGTCCCCATTGTCCTGCCATTCCTATGGCTCCCTCCGAGAGGCTATGACTAATACAGTAGTCTGAAGACTTTAAAAGCAGATGCAGAGTGCTTGGTACAGTTGAGTAAGAGCCAAAAAGACATATAAAGTAGATTGCCTTGAAGAAGCAAGGTTTTTAAATGTTACTTAGTTAAAAAAAAAAAAAAAAAAAAAAAAAGAATGTGGTATCCTCACTGGGGGGAGAAGAAGAAACACCTTTCAACAATCCCTGGCTTTACCTCTCACAGCAGAAAAATGTTGTGGGCGCGCTGTGTCCTGTGTCCCAGAACGCCTGGGGTCATGGCCGCCAGACCCTCAGCACTGTGGAAAAGCTGCCTCAGAAAAGTGTCACAAACAAGGAGAGGAAGAGGAAGGAGCTCTGTCTGCCTCTGAATGAAGCTAAAAATGGAAAGCGCGTGTGGTGCAGGAGCGGAACCCAGCCTGCCTTTTCCAAACGGGGAAGACTGAACTTTCCCACCAGCTCCCAGCGCAAAACAACTTTCAAAACAACTGCCCCCCCCCTTCTGCTGCGCGCTCTTTCATCCTCTCGCATGGAAGACTGAAAAGGGTTGCATCCTGCCAGCATCACTGAGCTTTCAGACAGAGATCCTCTGGACCACAGGAAAAAGAGGGAAAATGGGTGAGGGGAAAAAACACCCCCGCAGCTCCTTTGGATCTGTGGGCATCGCACACCAAATTGACAAGGCAAAAGACATTAAACTATTCAATAGAATTCCCTGAAGAGAATTCCTTTAGGAGCCCTCAGCTACAAATAGCACTTTCCATTTAAATCTGAAAGTGTACAAATTCCCAGAAGTCACTGATGTGCTACAGTTTACTGTAACTAAAGTTATAACAAATATAGAAGACTCAGAGCACAAGATCTGCTTCCACTTGTAAACTGATGAGGATAGTCCCCAAATCCACCCGCACACAGCAAAAGTGCTTTCCAAAGAAGAGAGATAAACAACTTCTGCAGTGTATTCCCACGTAGATAGATGTGTTTGATAAAAATTAGGAATGAGGGTATCCTTTCCATGGAAAACGTGCTTGTTAAAATGTAAACACAACACCGTGGAAGTCCTTCACGATGGTTTTACATTCTTCCACTTCTTTTCTAAATATGATGCTCTTTAAAAAAAAAAAAAAAAGTTGGATTTGAAGTTGCCTTGCCTCAGTTAAGACAAACTAGCTTGTTTATATTTACTTACAACATGTAGAGTCATGATGCCAAATAAATGTTAAAATAAAACAAAATTGAAAACTTCAGCCGACCCGGAATAGTTATTTTGTTTGCCGGGAGTGGGCAAGAACTACTACTGAAATTTCAATGAATTGACAATTATGTCTAGAACCGAAAGGGTTAATGATTCATAAGGAAAAAGTCTTATAAATGTTTGACAGTACTAAGTGCACGAAAACAGAAGCATTTCTCCTTCTACCGCAACTGCAGTATCAATAAAGGAAGAACGAACGAAAAGAAAGAGCGAAAAGAAAGGAAGTAAGGAAAAGAAAGTTTTTAGGTCGATTTCAAAAATAAAAATAAAATCAAGTTCCTTACCAAGGTCGTACCCACACGTTTTTCCAAGCAAAGATCCAACATCTGAGATAAGTCTCACTCATGTCTACCCAGTCCACATTCTCCCCGCGTCCCGGGCCGGGCTGAGCAGCACTGACGCGCGCCTCGGCGGTCCCTCCTTTTCTACCGCAGCCCCGGCGCAGGCTCCCGGCTCTCGGCGGACAGGTGCTGCGCGCTGCTCTTGCCTCTCCGCAACACTGGAGGGCCGAGTGTCACGGCAGCACTGTCTGTGTTAACTAGAACGGCGGCTCTTTCTCCTCCCAGCTGCAGACTTCACTAGCCACTCGTCTGATTCACTCCTACCAGCTGCCAGAGATGGGGGCGTGGCCATACCTGGGCTCGCCCGAGCCGAGCGGAGCCCAAGGCTTTCCCCCGGATTGCGAGCCGCCGAGAGCTTCCTCTCTTCGCGTATGAATTTCAACATTTACTTGGAATCCTCTTACTTCCCTTTGAAGTCACTTACCCTCAACGTTTAATGGTGCTGTATTGTATTCTAAATACTCCAGATCGCCCTGCTTCCTGTCGCGGCAGAATACGGGGGCGCACACTCCTTAACTGAAGGAAACCTAAAAATTACCTAAAACATCTGTGTAGGTCTTCAGCTAGAGTCCGCAGTTAGACGATTCATAAAACTTACTTGGAAAAAGCGAGTTAAAATGGTTTTGCCTCTAATGTAATACTAGGTAGCTATCTTGTGCTCAAGTTATTGCCCATCAAATACACAATCTCCCCTCTCCCCTGCTCCTGCTTTAAGATTCCATTTCTCCTTCTAACTAAATACATTCAATTTTGGTAGAAGTAACTTCCCTCTTTCAACTATTTGGTAAAAAGGGAAATAGGAAAAAGTTATAATCCTACAGATTAACTTTTTTCCTCTTTCTTCTCCTCTCAAAACCCACGTGTAGACTTCTGGGGAGTGTGTAAGTAAAATGTGGAGCATTAATTATTTCACAGTTAAAGGGAATATTGAACTGATCACTGCAAGGGGAAAGCGGTTGGAGGCAATAATTAGTGGGGCTCATTCTGAGCCTGGCTGGCTTTTCCTCCAGCCCCAGTCAGTCCTCTGTTGAAGGAAGGACATCCTGTGATGATGGCATACAATGTCCTGTTTGTTTATTATTAAGAGCGTGGACCTTGCATTCCTGCTTCTCATTACAAAACAAACCAGATGCTTTACTTCCTTCAATGGTCTTGTGCCTTCAGCAAGGAATCGTCTAATTCAGAGAAACAATGATGCAAAGGGTCCATTTATAGCAAGCACCCCATTACAATTACTATTTAGATCACCAAAATACAAGTCTTCCACTTTCCTGCTTGCCTCACCATAGGTAGTTAAAAAAAAAAATCATCTCTCTTTCTACCTTAGCCTGCAAGGTCTTTTCTAGTATTTTAAATATGCCACGTGTGCATACACACCCACCCACATACATACACACCCCCACACATACACACCCAGTCTCAACCTGATGATACCAACTTAGTCATACAATGAAGTGGACATCTGAGTATTTGTTTACCAAAAGAAACTGAAACAAAACAAAGCAAAAACCCAATTCAATCATGAAGGTAAGTCTGTTTATTTTTAAAATTTCTTTCAGGAAACTTTCCTAGAATTTTTTGTTGTTGGTGGTGGTGAGGAGGGTAGGAGGTAAAAGGTTATATGCCAGAAACAGTATGTGTGTGTGAAATCTTTGAACAATCTCTGTAGCACTGAACAATTAAATTCCCACTAGGGGACATAAGTAGCACATACTCCCTGCTGGCTGTGGGTCCACCTGTTATTGCATGTTATGCCAGAGGGGACGCTAGCACCAAGAGGAAACAGGGCTTTTAAACCAGCTGATGTGCTAGGGGTGTAAAACTGAATGAACAATTCCTAAGAGCTCTCAGAAAGCTCCAAGATGATAATTAAACAAGAGAAATCCAGCCTTCTCGAGAGGGTTTATTAACTGATGCTGAGTCAGCGCCACAATGGACAGAAAAACAACATAGTCATACTGAAGGCCAGCCTGCTGCTCAGAGTTCCTTGGCAGATTAAAGAGTATTTCACTTCCCTTTCAGCATCCAACTCTGTTCTGGGACCACATATGCCCTGCAAGTGCCAGTGAGTGAGCCAACCACAGTGGAGTAAAGGGATAGGCAAAAAGGCTAATATTCCAGAGGGCTATAGTAAGCCAAATATTTGCTTTAATGACTGGAAGATGCCAGTGAATCAACTCACTGTTAATTAATATCAGCCTGCACTCACCTTCAGAGGTGGTGAAATGGGCTTGAGTCTAGGGAAGACGCAAACATCAAATACCAGTGTGGGGCTTAGCCAGGCAACCCTAAAATTAGTTCCAGGTGCTCCAGCTGAGCTGGACAAGGCCATGGTGGAACTTTAAGGAAAAGAGAGTTTGAGGCATCGTGTTGGAATATCACATCCTTCCAATGTTTACTTCTTGTCTCAAAGTGATAGGGGAAACAACTCTTAAAAAAAAAAAAATCCAAACCTCCAAGACAACTTCTGACTCTGATCATAGGGGTCAAGGATGAGCAATGATATAACTTAAAATGAAGGACACAAAAAGGAAGAAGGAATAAAGGAAAGGAAGCAGGTTTCATAATATGACAAACCAGGTTCATATTTTAATATTTAGGTATTGTCCAGCATGAAACTGGTAAGTGGGGAGGAAAGGCACTGACCTGAACTTCACTCAGCCCTTCCAGAAGACTAGAGAAGTACACATGTAGAACGCTGACTAAAGCTGGAAACGTTGGCACTGGTACAGCTGTGCAGAGAGAGCTCTGGGGCTACCACTGTCTGGAATCTGAAGTCTCAAAATGTTTGTTTCTAAGTAATAACTTGGTGCATTTTTAGTCACTATGTCATTTCCCTCCCTATCAGAACACCAAAAAAAAAAAAAAAAAAAAAAAAAGAAAGAAAGAAGAAAGAAAAAGAACCCAATCGGTTACCTTTATTAATCAGCATTTCTCAGGCAGAGTTCTCATTAAAAGTGTTCACAAGAGCAGCAAATCACGTATGATCCAAATGGCTCTGTCCTCAGAAATCCTAATCTGTTCCCTTTGATGGCATCATCACAGCAGCTCCACAAGCTGATGTTAATTCAGCTTCAGCTACTGGGCTAGGTTTCCCTCCCCCCTCCAGTCTTTGGGTGGGTTGGAAATGGCAAAGTAGGAGGCCAGATGACTCTATGGGGGAAAAGGTCTGCTGTAGAATGAAGAGAGATTGAGTACCAAATCTGCAGACCTGACTCTGCTTGGGGGAAATTTTTTTTTTTTTTTTTTTGTTACTAAGGAAAGTAAAAAGTGGGATGAAATATACTCAAGATGAAACATGTTTTCATTTTCTAATACAACTCCTGCTATACCCAAACAAGGTTAATGACAGGCTAACCACATCAAGAGAACATCCCCCCACCCTCTTCTCCCCACTCCCTACCCACCCACCCACCCTCACCCCCCACACCCATTTCCCACTTCCTGTAAGTTAGGCATCCTCATGCTGGTAAACATTTGGGGACCAACTGTAAGCCTGAACCTAAAAGAGGGGCACTGTGGCTTTGAAGCCCTCCCACATGTCTCAAAGCCAGGCTGAAAACTAGAGGGACACTTGGTTTTTAAACTTTAACAGCCCTTTCAACTGGAATCACTGGGCTTGGCTTTCTTGACCGCCTTCCTTTTTAAAAGCTGGACCAGAAGAGCAAGTATGTGTGTGAGTGAGAGAGAATGTATGTATGACACATGCTGTGTGACAATGTGCTGTGTGTGTCACTGGTATGATATGTGTATGATATGTTTCGATGATGTGTTAAATCCATTTAAAAATAGCACAGACTTCCTTCTCATGACACAGCTCACCTCCCCAAAACTTTGATAAACACACTCAGGGCCTAGCTTTGGGGATGGTGATCCTAGGGGGCTGGGGGCTGTTTTGAAATGAGGTCAGTGTTTTGACTTCCTAAATAAGGAAAACAAAAATTAAGTAAACTGAATAACAAAATTTGAGTTCTCTTCCCTGGTCAGGAATGAAGACAGGATAAGCACTATCTAGAGGCCTTTAGAAAACCCAGACCATGCCATGGTCTTAGTGAAACCACCTGTGTCATAACACCCAGGTATCTTTTTGGCCTTTTAGACAGATGGTTGTGTTCTTGTCTATTCATTTCTGTATTTTAAAATTATCCAGTTTTACATCCACCAACAAATAACACTAGCAATAGTAACTATTAGCATTAGTAGGAAAACCAGGGTAGGTTTCTAAAATTCATTTTTCTTTCTAGTTACATTTTTATTATGGTGAATATTCAGACATGAGAGGATTTTAATTCCTGAAAAGACTGCAGAAAAAAGATCATTTCTGCGGCCAGCATACGTTTCACAATCTTACATTTGGTGGAAAAAGTTACCTAAACCAAGAGAAGACAGAGCATAGCCCCTCAAGAAAGGAGACAGAGCAACAGGGCAGGTACACACTCTGAAAACAGGCATCTTCCTCTTCTCTTCTCTTGGTGTTTGGGGGAGGAAGAGTAACCTCCACACCAATAAGACAGTGGGACAAATGTTTGCTTCTCTCACTTTTCAGTGGGAGGAGAGATTATACTGAAAGAAGGGAGGGCCCATGATGGAAATAAAAAGACAGGTAGGAGATAGGATCATTTTTACTGGAGCAAGATTAAAGAGAGCCCAGTGGGCTTAACAACTGAGGTGAAAGGAGGCTGGGGAGGATGAGCAGAAACAGCAGCTGGGAGGCCAATTTCCAGGAGCAGGACAGGGCCTGGGGTTTGCCTGTCCCAGTGTGCTTCCCTGAAACCACAGAATACTGACCAAAGGATGAAGGAAGAAATATATGTTTTAAATTACAAATGGGACTGATAATTTTTTTTTCTCATCCTTTCTAAGGGAAATCCAAGTTGTTTTTTCATGTATGCTCGGTGAATCAGGAGAGAGTAAGACAGAATTAAAAGGGTTAATAATGAGATCATTTGAACTACCCCATCCCCACGAATACACACGCATTCTACTCCAAAGGGAATTCAGTGTCCTGCCTAAGTTGAGGGCCATAGATCCAGAACAACACCCCATTTCCTGCTAAGAAAACTAAAGGCCGGAGAAGAGCAGCAAAAATTACACTTCGTGGCTTTCTTACCTAACTGGATCTTACCTACCCTGTGCACCCTGGAGGTGCCATCTCACACACAGGGCTGCTATTCAGGCACCTAGCAAAGCCAGCACTCACCCAAACCCCAACACCCAGAGTTCACTGTTGGATCCTCATGTACAGCATAATTAAGCACCTACCAAGCCAAAGGTACAGACAGGCTTGGAAAGGGGGAGGGAGGGGAGCATCTGTTGTAGAGCCTTTTAAATGTTAGTTGGGGGGACATTAAAAAAATATGCAAACCCAGCTCATTCAGTGCCTGGGTTTGAGAAAAGTGACTGGTCCCTTTACAAGCTTCTTTTTTCACCTGAGGGGTTAAGAGGTGAGAGAAGACCAAGTCATTATAATAACAAACTTCCCTTAATAGACACGCCTTATCTTTTGAAAAACTCTCTATGAATAAGCCAAGCAAGAACCCTTTTAACAGGAAGATAGTATAGAGATTCTGAAGCCATCAGCCCTAACTTATCAGGTCTCCATCTACAGCCCATTGTTTCCTCAAAGTACCCAGTGGGGGGTGGGGGGAGCAGGATGCCTATTAATGCTCAATAGCTCAATAGGCATCTTCCCCCTTAAGGTGAGTCTCTGGGGGGTGAAGGGCAACATTGCATTACCCTAGAATGGGACCCATCACAGAGAAAGTAACAGCTCACTGTCTTCCAGGCAGACTCCCCAACAGCTCCTTTTAAAAGAACAGGCGCCGTCTTTAGGAGAGCTAATCCCACAATGGAGGTCCATTAAAAGTATTAGGATGTAGACTGCCACCATGATCCTCTGGAGGAGAGCTTGGTTCTGACAATAGACAATTAAAGCTGATAAATCCAAGCTACTTGTTGCTGTTCTAATTCCTCCTAATTGTATGCTACTTGTCCCTGGCTCCCTCATTCAGGGATGAAGCAAGCTACTCTAATCTCCAGAGTACCTGACCTACTTCCTACAGGATCTTTTCAGCATTCTTTTCTTCCCATCTGGACCCCCTTTCCTCTTCTGCTTCTCCCCTCTTCCCCAAAGCTTGAAAGGAGAAGGAAGGATGTTGAAGGGTGGACCAGAAGGTTGCATCCAAGCCAGTAACGCCGGGGGCTTCAGACCGTCTGCTAATTGGTAAGAGCTAATCATGTTCACGGGCACATCAGTGATTAGACTGCACTTTGCATTAGGCTCAACAAGTGGCACGGGGCACACTTAGAATCCAACTGCTAGATCACTGCTAGCTGCCAAATATGCATGTGCTTACGTGTGTGGAGACATGCCTGGGTGATTCTATTTGTAGCTGACGTCTCACTAATTATGCTGCCACCACCAGCTAGTCTGAGTGAAGTGCTCGCTCTCACCCAGCACCCCAAGGATATAATTCAGTCGAACAACAGAGCTTTAAATGCCAATTTGGTGCCTGCATATGCATGCTGCCTTCCAAAATCTAGAAAGGAGCAAAATCCTTTTTGCTATTCAATCTTGGCCCCTGGGATATATTTTTAATGCTGAAAAATCTTTACAGAGCCATTTCTTCCAATTCTTACTTACTCAGTGTCCTGAAGAGTGAATAATAATCTGTCCTTAAAAAGCATATAGTAATCCCAATGATAAATAATAATGTGGTAGTGTATACTTAGAAGAAATCCTCATATTCTTAATATGCATATAAAATATTTGCACGAAAGTATGTGTTTTTGGGCATTTGTTTCAAAATCTGCAGGAGTGGGGTAGAGATATAGATGAAACAACCTAGGTCTTAAGCTGGTAATTGTTGAACTGGGTAATGAGTGCATTGTAGTATTCTCCTGAGTATTTTTTTAATGTGTTACCGCCAACCATTTAAAAAAAACAAAAAATCCAAGTCCAGAGATCCCAACTGACACACTGAATGTCCTCAGGCTGTTTAACTCTAGTTTATCACCTTTGCATTACTGTGGATGAAGTTAAATTGAGAAGACTTGACGGGAGGAAGGCATCTGTTTGCCTTGTTTGCTGTCTTGACCCACAGGTGGGGTGGGGGTGTGTGTGTGTGTGGACAGTCTCTGGGATTCCAATTCTTTCAGGGAACATGTTTTTTAGTGCCTAGCATATGTAAGGCACCTTCAGTGTCCTTCAAGTATGACATCACCCAATAGGTTTAATTTTGCCTTCTGATAAAATTGAAAAGTGTGTTTCATTTAATGCAATTTCACAGTGACCCCACTAGAAAATGATCAAGAACCCATTTTGGCCTAAAACTTCTGAACTATGGGAGGTAAAACTTCTCTCATTCATCTGAGTCTGTCCCTTAAGATGCATCCTCTTCTAGACAGAAGAACTAGAAACAAAACCAAAACAAAACAAAACAAAAAAAAAAAATGGCAGATAACTCACTTTTTCTCTGCAGTAGTCTGAGCAAGCAAGCGGCTGCCTAGCACCCAGCAGGGACTCAACTGATAAACTGTGTCAAACTCCAACCATTTGTCAGCTCCACAGAGAAGAGAATGAGGTGAAAGATGGACTCAGGAAGTAGATTTATCTGCTGCAACACATTAACTAGTATAAATACCAGTGGAAAAAGATAAACACATTTACCCAGCAAGAAAGAACTAATCACAGGTACCTCAGTGCTTAACTCAATGTTTCCCAAGTTTCCCTTCATCAGGCAAGTGACACCAATTCGTCTTGATGGTCTACCCAGAATATATTTAAACAAATAAAAGGTGTATTTCCTACTGACCCTATTTCATTAATAACTAGTTAACATTATTATAAAAAGGTTCTGCGAGACTTGAAGAAAAATTTCACTGGTCTCTCCATTGTCTGGAAGAGAGGTTTTCCACAAACAAATGAAAACACAATGTGTGAAATTATTTTTCAAATTGTTTTGCCTATTAAATTTACATATGAATTCATATGATTTTGGAATTTCTGGAAGCATTTTTAGTTTCAGAATCCTAAAAAGCAGCCGCATGGAAGTCAAGGACAGTGCCTGGTTATTGAAGTGCACTGTTTCCTACAGAGCAGCTGGCTAATGGTCACAAGTGAGGCGTGGAAGCAGACACATGGCTACTAACCCAGGCTGTGCCTCTGGAGAACAGGGGGACTTGGGCTTCCTTTCTGCATGTTGACCACTCTTTTGCTCATATTCTACCAGTGAACCCATTCTACTGAAAAAGGGTCTATCTCTGCAGTCTTCTACCTACTGGTTGAGAACAATCAGAGGAGGCATCCTTGAAAACCCAGTACTTAGCATGGTGCCTGGCCTGTGCATTGGATGATTGATTAATGTGTACTAAATGAATGGATTAAAAATGGTTCTCTGGTCCCACCTGTGAATGAAGCTTGTTTATTTATTTTTTCTTTTTCTAAGAAAATATACAGCCATGCAGCCCTCATTTATGGTACTTAAAAAGCGCTCTAGGGCAGAAGCCACAGACATAAAAACTGGGAATGTCTATGGGGAAGTGAAGAACCTACCTCTGACAACAGCACTTGAAAATAAGCTTGCTCACTAAAAACAAATTTAACAGATCTTTGAGGCAAAAGAGGTTTACCTAGTTCTTGTGGGGCCTGCTTTTGTCCACTGTCACCTGTGTGCATACCCCTCAACTGGTCTTCCTTTTAAAGTTCCTCCTGCTGTCTTGGGGCCTTCCCTTCTCTTCACAGTCACTCCACCCTACAGTAATTAGGTTTAACTAGAGCAATTAACAAAACAAACTCCTTGCTGCTTAGTGGGCTGATAATTCTGATTGCAAAATTATGTTAGGATGTGCAGAGCAGTTTATAACAAAGATAGATAAGTTATGCAACCATTTTGCATATAATCCTTTTGTTTGTGTGTAGAAAACAGAGTCCCACATCTTAAATAATGCGGTCTAAAATTACATTTTGCTAAGCATTGAGCTTCCTCATACAATATTAACTCAGATCTAATGAATCTAATTTAGATTATTGTTTCTAGTGCTACAGAGTTTTAAACTATTCAGATACAAATGCCTCGTTTTTTTTCTACTAATGAGTAAAGTCAACAGCTGTTTGTGTTTTTGAAAATGGAAAACTGATGTAAACAATCAACACCATCCAATTTCTTGAATATCTTCTACACAAAATACTACAACTTCATGTCTAAATTTTTCATGAACATTATCACTGTAAATTTGTTTTTCTTACACACAAAAAAAGTAGCACTATTTCATTATTATTGCATATTATTCGATACTAGTGCCACATAAGATTTCAACAATGCATTTCAAATATTAAATATAATTTATCCTGTAGTGATTTTTATGGTAGTCCTATCCTTGCTTTTTTAAAAAAAATATTTATTTATTTGCTTTAGTTGTACACAATGCAATGCATTTATGTTTACGTGGTGCTGAGGATCGAACCCAGGCCACACACGTGCTAGGCAAGCGCTCTACTGCTGAGCCACAACCCCAGCCCCTATCCTTGCTTTTAATGGAGATAACTTGTAACATTTAACCAATATTTCACTGATTTTCATAATATGAAATCAGATTATGTAATTACAATTGGCATTCTCAATTTTGGAAACAAATACAGACAACTCTTGGTAACCATATAAGTCATAAAATACAGAATATCAGAAAATAGAAGTGCTCAGGCCTATTAGAGAGAATGTCTGCTAGATGGCATCATGGTATCTGGTGTGTCCTGCTCAGAAGTCCCCAATAAAGGCTTTATTTATACCTGAGATTGTTTAAATAGGTTTATTATTCCTTGCTACCAAGTGAACTTTTAAAAAACATTCACCATTAGCCATGTGGTATAGATTCTAGCATCTAAGTATGTCATAAATCATATTATAAATAGTGTTTTATAACTCACTTTTCTCCTTACTACTGTGAACATCTTCCCATGTCTACATTATTCTTAATTGCCTCAGAGAATTCCAGAGTGCAAATATATACTGTGCTTTGCTTAACCAATGATCAAGCGTACTTTTTTTTTTTTTTTTAACCCTGCTGGAGATCAAACCTGGGCCTCAAGCATGCTAAGCATGTGCACCCAGCCCTTGTGTATGTCATTCATTCATTCATTCATTCATTCATTCATTGTTGGTGGTGCTGAGGTTCCAAAACAGGGCCTTAAACATGCTAGGCAAGTTCTCTACCACTTAGCTACAATCCCAGCCCCTATTTTGAAACTATTACACAGAATACTCTGAGCACTTGGCAATGTGAATCTGAAGTTCAGGAGTGTTCAGACCATGGAAAATCACAATCCCTAGAAATCTTATTTAATTTCTTGATTTCAGAAAGAAAAGTGGATATTGACTCCCAGAGTAATTTTCTTCTAGTCACCCAGTTATTAGTATTGGCCCACAATAATTTATCAGCAATTCCCCAATCCACAATGCTCTGAAAATTGAAAGTTGTTTTGACTTTTAATGCTCACTGCCATAGATCAACTCCCACCACTAAGATACTACAATGACCTTATAATTACTTTCTCCATTTCCAGTCTCGTTTCTTTGCAATTTTCATCACCCCCACTGCCACCAGAAGTATCACTCTGAATCACAGCTTTCTCGCAGTCCCTCCTTCCCCACCAAGTCTCCCATGATTCCTCTCAGTGGTATTCTGAAACTGCCCTAAGTTGTTGTCTCAGCTACTTAGTAAGAACCTTTATGCTATTTACTGCTGCAGAAACACTCATGTTTGAATAAGAACACCTCAAAGAGGGTATATGCATCAAAATTATCTCTCCCAAATCTGAGAAGTTCTGAATTCCAAGTCACATCTAGCACCATGAAGTGCTAGCAGATGAGCAGGTGAGGCCTCCTCCTCACTTGGTCAGGGGGGCCCTTGGTTCCACAGACAGTGACCAATCTTTTATTTATTTTTATGTGATGTTGAGGATGGAACCCAGTGCCTCATATATGCTAGGCAAGTGTACTACTATTGAGCTACAACTGCAGCCCTTCAGTGACTGATCTTGGTCACAACAAATATGCTTGTTGAAATCAGTTACTAAGTTGTAATCCTTTCTCATTTCACACACACTTAAAAATCACAAATAACTTTTAGATAATAAAATACAGGGATGGGAGTTGGAGCTCAGTAGTAGAGCACTTGTCTAGCAGTGCATGTGTGAGGCCCTGGATTTGATTCCCAGCACAGCAATAAACAAACAAACAACAACAACAACAAAAACATTAGCCACATATTAGCTAGGCAAAACAATAAATGAAAATAATAGTAATAATTCCTTAATATTATTCAGCTGACCAGAGAACATAGACAAATAAAATGGCTTAATTATTTCTTATTTTAAAAGTTGAAGAAATAATATGATACAATGGTGTCCTTAACACTCTTATAATGTTAGCATTGTAACTTAACCCACTTAACCCTGGGTTTAGAACATCCACGTAGGTGGGCACACAAGTGCACATGTCACTGAGATTTTAGATGTCTGTCTCCCATTGGCTGCCTCATGGTGGAGGAGCAGCCAGCAGTCAATATTCACCGCTTGTAACATCATTACTTCCCCTCCCCAGGCCCACCAGAGTCAAATCTGTACACAACACAGGCCTCGTCTTCCGGAGAAGCTCAAAAGCCGGCTGGCATAAGGTCTCCTTCAAAGCACCCCTGGAAGTCTGTGTGGGATGAGGAGTATTGAAACCATCCTCTTTCCAGAGAAGAGCTAAATCCACCCCACTATGTTTCTGTTCTCATTTACCAGGGGCTCACGACATAAGTGGTTAGAAGGTTGTCCTGCAGCTCCCCCACGCAGGCAGCGCCACAGGCAGCAGAAGCCACACACACATCTGAGCAGAGCCTCCAAAATGGGACCTGCTGAAATCCAGTTATCTGCTCTTGGGTTTTATTAGAACTGGGTCATGGAGAAAAAAATCTCACCGTGGGACCAGTTGTGGGATGGAAGGGGGAATTGTTTTGTTCCTCTTTGCTTTCCCCCTTGTCTTTCTCCATCTTCTATAACAAAAAAAAAAAAAAAAATAGGAGAGCTCTGCTTGAGAAACATGAACATCTTATTCTTGGTGGCGGGACATTCAGTTGTGTGTTGCACTTCAGTTTTCTTTCCAGAAAACTTATCCCAATAAAGTATGGCTTATAAATACCTAGATATTTAGAGTTACCCTGACATTTCAAGAATTAACATCTTTTGATGCTTTGCTCAGTGGCGATTGAGCAAAATGAGATAGCTCTGAGGAAGGTCACAATTCCCAGAGCTATCTCACTCACAATCTAGAAGCTTGCTTAAGACCCATATATTATTCCCCAGATTACCCCACAGAATAATTTCCAGCATGAATTAGTTGTTGCTATCTTTTAGAAAGTAAATTTATTCTTGATTTCTCTTTTCCTGCCCACAAAAGAATAGCTAAAGAGTATGAAATATAGTCTTCCTGTCTTGAGTTTTTATCTTTTTAACTTTCTTTTCACAATAGGTAAAGAAGGTATCCATTACTTGGTGTGGAATATTAATACAAAAGCCCAGGTAAGGACATAAGAAAATGGAATATATTAGCCTATTGCAGTGAGTGGTACGCACCTGTAATCCCAGCAACTCAGGAGGCTGAGGCAGGAAGATTGCAAGTTCAAGGCCAGCCTGGGCAAATTTTTAAGACTTACTCAAAATAAAAGTTAAAAATGTTTGGGAATTAAGTTCAGTGGTAGAGCTCTTGCCTAGCACACAGAGGCCCTTGGTTCAATCCCCAGCACTGGGGAAGGAAGGAAGGAAGGAAGGAAGGAAGGAAGGAAGGAAGGAAGGGAGGGAGGAAGGGAGGGAAGGGGAAGGAGGGAGAGAGAGAAAGGGGGGGGCGAGAAAAAATACACAGATAGCATGTCATTAAAATTTGCCCCCTAAATGCTTTTGACAGTAGTCCCCAATTTTTTTTTTTTTTTTTTTTTTTTTTTTTTTTGCATTCCAGAATGGGCTGGAGAGCTTTAAGATATTGATGTCCTGGTTGCATCTCATTCCAATTAAATCAGAATACTGGGATAGGAGCCAAACATCACTAATTTTTAAAGCTCTTTAGCTGATTCCAATGTGCTGACAAGTTTGGGGACCTCTGCTTTACTTAATCATATGCTCACCTTGTAGAAGCTCTCTATATTAATGCCTAATGCCTCTCATCAAAGACAACAATGTACTATGGTTATGGAACCTTCACAGGAACAGCTTCCAAATGTGTGGCTTAGATTAATAATAGACAGTGTGCCTCAGTGCCTCTGAAATTAACAAACTGGAGCAATGAGGACAAGGACATAAATTCTGTACTCAAAGGAGTCACCTAGGCTGGCTTGTGTCTGTAGCCACAGATTGCATTCCTAATTCCAGTTATGGGTGAGTATTGTGGCTTGGAAAAGGAAACTACCACCAAGCATATGGATGGGTAAGCACCACTGCAATACCCAATACCAGATAATCAAGTTGAATTCTACACCCTACTGAAAGGGCATGAGCATCATTATCTTCGTGTATTAAACATATCTCTCTCTGTGTGTATACATATATATAATTCTTTTTTTAAATATTTATTTATTTGCTTTAGTTGTATACAATTCAATGCATTTATATTTATGTGGTGCTGAGGATCGTACCCGGGCCACGCACGTGCTAGGCGAGCGCTCTACCACTGAGCCACAATCCCGGCCCTGTAATTCTTAATATAGATGGTTTAAACATATTATAAATCATGGTTGTTCAAACTAATGATATGGAAGATTGTCTCAATAATGAATATTTGAAGTTGGCTAAAGCTACTATTTGGGGTATGGCATAGTGCCTAGCACATAATTGGAGCCCAATATGTGTTTCAAATCAAGAAAAGAGAGAAGCTCTATAGTACAGGGTAATTTCCACATATTAATAATACTATCAATATTTACACTGAACAAAACATCAAAATATGTTAATTCTTGAAATTTCAGGGCAAGTATAAATATCTAGATATTTATAAGCCATCCTTTATTGGGATAAGTTTTCTGGAAAGAAACTTAGCTATATACACCAAGAGCCTTAAAGATTCATAACCTTTGGTCAAATGATCATACTAATGGAAATATATCCACAGGAAAAAAATTTGAACAGTTATATAAACACACTTAATTGCAATGTTATTTTTAGTTAACAAACTGGGAATGATGTAGGCATTCAATTTATGGGCATGTGCTCAATAGATTATGATCTAGCCACATGATATGACTACTAATAAGCCATTAAAAAGTTTTGAAATAAAGGCGATATGGAAGAATGTTCATAATTTACTACTAGATGAAAAGCAGAGGCAAAAATGTACTATAATTCCATTTGAATTCTTCTCACAACCACAAAAAAATGGGCTTTTATGTAAAATAAAAATATCTAAAACAATTGGGAGATGATATCTGAATGTTGATTCCCAATTCTATTCCTCTAATTAGTCTTAATGAAGTCAGCAGTTTTGTCATAAATTTCAATTAACTATAATCCCCATCTGACACAAACCCGCTGGTCCATATGTTGGGTTTTCCAGTTGACCAAATGCAACAGTCTTTGAGACTGATTTAGCTAAAAAGCATGCAACTGACAAAAAATGACAGCCATCTAGGCAATCTGAAAAGATAATCATTACAAACAAATCCAGGGAGAGGTGGTAGATGAAGAGAGGGAAGGATTGCATTCGATATATTTTTTCCAAATTTTCTCCTTCTTTTAACATAAGCTAATCACAAGTACAGCTCATAAATAGTTTAGAGAAATGTTTTAAGATGAAAAAACACACATTAAGCACTTAAAGCTGACTCCTTATTTCCTAATTTTCTCGCCTGGGCAACCCCTTCCACTGGAGTCAGGCAACCAGTGAAAAGTGTAACACACAAGAGTGCATTTTTTATCCAGCAGAAATATTTGGCTTGGCTGTCTGCCAGGGAATGCTGGAAGAACGGACTGAATTAGGGGATTTACCTTCCACGTGTTTGGCACGTGTCATTTAGAGTATCTGAGACGCTTCTCTTTCTCCATAGTATCTGAGCAGTGGAGAGCGATGCAAACTACAAGAAAAATCATGTAACTCCTTGCTGTAACACGATACAACATCATCTGAATTTACAAACAGGGCATTTTTCTCAGATTCCAGCTCACTTGCTTTCTGTGATTGATAACTACAAATGGACACTCTATCTATTGCTTCCACTTTTAACAATCAACCCCACTTTGGAGCTGCATATTATAAACAATTTTGAAAACCCCAATTAAAAAAACCAAAAAACAAAATCCTTGACATCACAAGGCAGTTTTAGCATCTTCATTTAGGGCTTTATCAGGAATGGTTCTTTTATCTATGTTTCTATGTATCTATGTATGTATGTATCTATCATCTATATCTATTTATCTATTTTTTGTGGTGCTGGGGATAGAATCCATTCTGGGCAAGGATTCTACTACTGAGTCACAGCTCTCTTTCTCATTTATTTTTAACTTAGACATTCTTTTTTTTTTTTTTTGGTACCGGGGATTGAACTCAGGGGCACTTGACCACTGGGCCACATCCCCAGCCCTTTTTTGTATTTTATTTAGAGACAGGGTCTCACTGAGTTGCTAAGCACCTCGCCATTGCTGAGGCTGGCTTTGAACTCATGATCCTCCTGCCTCAGCCTCCCAAAGTGCTGGGATTACAGGCGTGCGCCACGGCGCCCGGCTACTTAGACATTCTTGAGATTCATCTATAATCAAGTTATAAAATCTGTTCTCAGTTATAAGTTTATTTTTTAACCTGATTTGATCTGTGCTAAGCTACTAGACACTTGGTAGACTCTAGATGCCACGAGGGACCTATAGGTCTCCTTCATTTTTACAAGACAGGCAGAATAACCCACCAAAGGCAGTGGCTAGTATTTTTGTCCTTTGGTGACCTAACAATGGACAGGGGTGGGGGGCTTAACACAACCTCCAAATAGAGAAATGTTCATCAAGTATGAATTCTAAAGAAATTGGAATGAGAAGGAATAATTGTTAATTTTACTATGGAAGGCAAGAAAATGCCTGTTTGTTCTGTTCTCTTCATAGGATGTGAGATGATGCTGTTCTAGTACCTAGAGTTGGAAAGGTCACCTCAAGAGTGCACTGCGTTTTCAAGTGAAAACGTTCATCTTTGACCCAGATCTCCAGCTCAGTACAGTCTGTTATCGACAACATTCAGTGTCTGATTATGGGTGGTAAGGGAATTTAATCAGGTTTTTTAAAAAAGTGAATGAGTTGAAGTGGGAGAGGTTCCCATAAATGCAAATTTTAATGAGTGCTTTATAAGATGCTATAATTTATGTGAAAAGGAAGGAAGGAGAATATAGATACTGCACGCAAAAACACATATGGAAGACAACACAAGAAGCTGAAAACAGCAGGTTTCTCTGAGGAGAAGTGGGTGGCTGGGATGTGTGTAGATTTTTTTATTATATACCTTTGGCACTTTTAGGATTTTGAACCATATGAATATATTTACTTACGCAAAGTAAAATTTAGACAAATTTTATAAAAAATTGCTTTAAATTTAAAAAATAATACTGTTGCCAAATATCTGCTAAGTCTTGATGCATGATAGTATGGTAGATTTACACATTTTTAATTGTTCTAAAATATATACAAAACAAATTGATCACTTTAATTGTTTTTTTTAATATTTATTTATTTTGCTTTAGTTGTACACAATGCAATGCATTTATGTTTATGTGGTGCTGAGGATCGAACCCGGGCCATGTACGTGCTAGGCGAGCGCTCTACCGCTGAGCCACAACCCCAGCCCAACTTTAATAGTTTTTAATTCTACAACTCAGCAACGTTAATCACATTCACACTGTTACACAACCATCACACTATTTTCAAAACCTTTGATCACCTGAAACAGAAATTCTGTACCTTTACTTCTTGGTGACCTTTATTTTGTTCTATTTTCTGTTGCTATAATTCTACCTCATATAAGAGGAATAATACAGCAGTCATCATATTGTGTCTGGCTTATTTTTTTTTTTTTTTTTTTTTACCATAATGTCTTCCAGTTTCATGCACACGTAACAAGTATAGGAACTTCGTTTCTGTTTATGGCTAATATTCTGTTGTGTGGATGCACCACATCTCGTTCATTTATTCTTCTGTTGATGGACTTGGGGGTGGTTTCCACCTTTTAGCTTTTGTTAGTAATGCTGCTATGAACACTGGCATACCGTATCTGAGTCCTCGTTTTCAAATTTTTGGAGTATATGTCCAGGAGAATTGCTAGGTCATAGGGTAATTCTATGTTTAGCTTTTTGAGAAAGTAAACTTACCATACATTTGAAGACAACTATTACACTTACAGGAATTTATTCTAGGGAAATAACTATGCATGCATGCAGAGAATTATTCATGAAGTTTTTGACCAAAAAAATAATGCTTTATAATATTGAAAAGTTGGAAACAAACCAAATGATCAACAATATGGAATCAGTTAAATATATCATTTATAAAGCAAATTCTATGAGGCTGTTTGGGATAGTGGTTAAGAGATTTGGTTCTCAGTTATCCTGCTTGGGTTAGGATCCTGGCTCTATTTACATGCTGTCTGACTTTGGTCAAAAAATTACCTCTCTACTTCTCACATTCTTCATCAGCAAAATAGAGATAATAATAGCATTGAGTTCATTGGGAAGTTGTGAAGATCAAATCACTTAATATACAAAAAGCATCCAGAAAACTGCCCATCACACAGAATATGCTTAATTAACCTCCACAGGTATGGTTCAAATGCTTTACAATAAGCATGTCCTAGTTTTATAATAAATAACAATGTTGCCAAAGGTATAAAACAATGGGAAAGCACTTGGATTCATAACTGACATTTACATAATCATTTTTATGGAAAGTATGTGTGTGTATTCATAGAAAAAAAGATTAGAAATGTACACACAAAATATTAATCATCAATTATAACTAGGTTGTGCAAATACTATCGATTATTTCTTTTCTGTATTTTTTAACATTTTTAAACGTGAATATTACTTTTATGATCAGAAACAAAAGTTAAAGACTACATAGGGGAGGAACAGAAGGACGCTTTTTTAAAAATAGCCATCACATTTTAAATATGGATTCTTAAAATTAAACACATTTTATTGTACTATTTTTTGAAATGCCTGATGCTAAAAGCAAACTTGCTGAGGGAGAAACATGAGGCAAAAAATTTTCTTCCGCAAAACAGTCTATTTGATTAAAATCTTATTTAAAAAAAACCTTTATTAAAATCTGATAATCGTCTTTGATGGTAAAGTTCTAAGACTGTCTTGGCCAAGCCCCACCCCCAGCTCCCTCCTGTCTTGTGACATGATCTGTGAGCTCCTGTCCACCCACATGATGAATTAAATGTATGACAGTTATGACAGGTGAGGAGTACATGGAGGGGCTTAACCAGCAGGGATAAGATAAAGCCCCCATTTAAGAACAAAGCCCCCTCCAAAGCTCGCCCATTAATGAACACACACAGAATCTCTTTATTTGTCCCACTTGGAAGGAGCAGGCGGAAACCATAGACAATGGGGGACTAGGCAGGGCGGCTGTTTCTCCAAGACCTCCCAACCAACTAATTGAAAATCCTTGATATTCTGCTAAACACGTCTGAAAGACAGGCTCAGCTTTCGTGGGCAAGGGCAAGGCCTGCCTTTCAATGTTGTGTTAATACAATAGACTTAAATTTACAGCTGGACTAAGTGGAATTACTGTATGTAAACCATAATATCTATCTGCAGGGATCCAGATAAGCCCTAGAGAGACTAGTCCAGCAGGACAAATCCAAGGAATTTTGGAAGTCAATCCATTAGGATTATGGGGCAGCCCCCTGAGTTTGGGAGTCATAGGCTCAATCTATGGAAGCAATGAAGTCTCAATCTTCTTTTATCCTAACCTCTTATCTGAAGGCCTGTGACCCAGTTTTTATTTAAAACAAACTGAGAAACTACAGATGACATTATAATCATTTTCTATAATATTTACACAACATTATTGAACAGGCAGCTGGTCCTGAGTAATTAAAAACATACCTTTGAAAACCATTTGTATACCCGAAGTGTAGCCCCTTTTACTATACATTTACAATAACCTGCACATTACTAAGGAAGTGCCAAAGATACACACCAGGAAAAGTGAGCTATTGGTTACAGTTTCCTTATTTAAGACTTTTAGCCACTATTCATTTCACAAGGCACTGTAAAAGGAGCAGAATACTTTCAGAATACTCTCTGAAAGTGCACTGTCATCTAGGGCTTAGCTCTTGCCGATTGGTTTGTGTGTGTGTGAAGGTGTATACACAGTACCTACTTAATAGGATGCTTTTTGAATAAATAATAAGACCATTGACTAAAAGACTTTAAAGGCTGCAGACACCCCCTGACCATCAAGATAACCTCCAAGTACCCTGGTGATCAGAATAAAGGCGTGGATGGGAGACTTCAGCCATTCCAGCAGAGTGTGCAATGCACTTCCTGTGTCCCATGGACACAGCTGTGGTCCTACTGAGGATCAGGTAGACCAAGAGCAGGAACATCATCTCTCCTTCACAGATAGGGAAGCAGTGACTCAGGTGATCAGCTGTCCCAGGTTCAAAAAGCAATTCAGTGACTGAGTAAGAACGCTGCTTGTGCCAGTGAGGCTCCAAAGACTCTTTCCGAGTCTCCTAAGCTGTCCCTCTGGCCCCACCCCAGCGGAAAGTCTCCTGATCAGTGCTAGCTTTATCCTGTATTTGTGAGAAC
The DNA here is from genome assembly GCA_025594165.1 of Tamias sibiricus. Classification (NCBI taxonomy): domain Eukaryota; kingdom Metazoa; phylum Chordata; class Mammalia; order Rodentia; family Sciuridae; genus Tamias; species Tamias sibiricus. Next base: position 92,113,267 of record CM046666.1, on the reverse strand, counting down.
TCTGGCCCAGTATGCATTCTTTCCTTCTCACTAAGGAGAACCAGCTCTAGGAACATCTGAAACATAAGTACCAGCTTGTGCCTATATTGCTAGGAAAACCAGAGACAGGATTTCCCTGCTCCAAGCGGTCAAGACAGAGGAGCGCTGCCTGTGTGCTCTCAGAAGACAAGCACTAGTCTTTTGAGCACTAATCTCTGTCTTTGGTTCACACAGGAGTAGAATTATTCCCACAGTCTTGCAACATCCAATTTGGGTCATTTCGCTGATCTTCTCAAGTTTCTGTATTTGGACCCATTGTGGAAACAGCCATGGAGTTTTAAGAGCCCAGCAGTTTAGATCACTAAGCAGCTCACCAAGAGTCTGAGTGATCGCTGTTGCTGCCTTGTGAAAAGGTCTGGATTTCGTCTGTCCACAGCTCAACACCCAGAGAGGACGTTTTGCAGAAGAGCCAAATAGACATGGAGGCAAACTGCTTTTGGGTCTTATCTGAATGATGATACTTAACTTTCACCACCTGGGCTGGGCCTTGCAGGGGAAACAGCCACACTCAATTATTGTCTCTTTTAGACAACTACTGTTTAATCCCACCTCCAGCTGATAGGAACTGGTGGAAAGCATGATGCTATTTTTAGTCAGGACAGTGTTTTCCTTTTTCATCTATGAGAAAGGTACTTCCTCTTACAGTTGGGGCCATCCCAGATGCTAGATTTGGGGGAAATTTTTAATTCTAGGGTTTTATTACCCTTTGTAGAACAAGTGAGCTTTGATCTTTCCAGGAAATATTTAAATTTAAAGTTATTCTCTATGCTGCATTCTGTGAATGGGTAGAAGTCAACGAATAGAGAGTATATCCCTACAAGCCATACTCTGACACAATGAAGAAGGATAATTTACTTTAAATAAGATTCGTGCACAAGGGGGAAATTAACCAAAATAACATCGTAAAAGCTTCTTGACAGGTTTCTACCCTTCTTCTCAGCTTTATACTCACCCATCTTTTTATTTACTTTTGGGGGGATTGAACCCAGGACCTCATGGCATGCCAGGCAAGTGCTCTACCACTGAGCCCCACCCCTAGCCCTCATCCATCTTTTTTTTTTTTTTTTTTTTTTTTTTTTTTTTGTGTGGTACCGGGGATTGAACTCAGGGGCACTTGACCACTGGGCCACATCCCCAGCCCTTTTTTGTGTTTTTATTAGAGACAGGGTCTCACTGAGTTGCTAAGTGCCTCACCATTGCTGAGGCTGGCTTTGAACTCGCGATCCTCCTGCCTCAGCCTCCCAAAGTGCTGGGATCACAGGCGTGCACCACCGTGCCTGGCTCTCATCCTTCTTTTTTACCTCAGGCTAACAAATGATTTTATCAAGGATTTGATGCAGCATGACATAGTAAACTTAAAATAGAATTTCCAGAATTGACTAATAAATATTTTTGGAATTGATCATAAAGCATTTCTTTCATATTTTCTGAAAATTATTTTTCAAGGGACTAGAACTACTAAACTGACTTATTATCTTTATATGTGAAGGGATGCCTTAGAGAAAACATGTTATCACCCAGGGCAGGGAGTCACATCTGATTCCTTTTTTTTGGCAGTGCTGGGGATGGAACTCAGGGCCTCGTGCATGCGAGGCAAGCACTCTACCAACTGAGCTATATCCCCAGCCCCACATCTGATTCTTAAGTATCTGAAAATAAAGAGAAATCCCATGCCCGACATGCTAGCAATTCAGGCTTTTGCTTTAAAATGTGGCTGCTCATTTCATCATTTCTTGGGGGTGAGGCACAGCAGGAGACATTTACAGGCAAGATCTAGATTAAGACCAAGAAAATTCTACTTGTGAAACCAACTTCAGATCTTGCTAGTTGGTGCCAGGATTATCTGCTCTGCAGCCAAGATGTGAAACATTGGGAGTGCAAATACTTGCTGTACAAGGCAGCCTTTGAAAACCCAAGCACATTATTTCCCCTGGTGTTTTCTTGCCATTTGAAGAACGGTCTGGAAAGGAGGTGTTGAGTTAGTTTACATTGACCTCTGCCTGACCTGGAAGGTAGAGGTTTTAAGAGCTGAGTGGCAGCCAGAGTCAGGAAGCCCCAGGAAAACAACTCAAGGAAAAGGACTGCATTTGTGGGGACCCAGGATCACCCCACCATTCTTATTGTAGATGGAGGGCATCGCCTTCGCCCTTTGTGGGGAACAGAATCCATCCATCTTCATTTAGGCTTTTTTGGTGGGGCGGGGGTGGGGTGGAAGGAGATGGGGCTGCCATTTCCTTTGGCTCTTAAAAACAGAAACCAGCAGTGATTATTCATTTCTACCCCCCACTGTCCCCCACCAAACCTTCCTAGCAGCATCCAGGGAAGAATCAACATTCTCTGAATATATTGGCTGTTCTCTTGCTTGGAAATCAACTGCTACAAACTGAGCAACAGCAAGCTCAAATTGACAGTTCAGAAAGGCATGTTTGGGAGGTGCAGGCAGGGGTGATGGGTTTCAGTGCTGTTCACTACCTTTTCTATACTGGAACAACCCATTGGTGCAATTTTCTGTAAGGAATGTTGTTCTCTTAGCAAGGGTCAAGTGCAGGCAGAGTTTACTGTACATAACCACATTACAACGTGTTTAGTGAGATTCTGATTCCTTCACACTCACATCAGCAACCGTACAGGGCACCTGGAGCCCTGTACTGCACATTCTTCTGCAGTATATATCAGTGAAAAATCTTTGAGATATGAATTTTCATGTTACAGGTTAACTGCTTTATAAAGGAGTTATACATTTTCTTTCCCTATAAGAATAAAAATGAAGATATTCCATTTTCTTTGGGACAGAGAAATAGAAATTACCCTTGGCATTTAGATCTTAAAGAATAAAAAGAATACTGCACATGACAAAGGTATGTTCACATATTATACATAGTAAAAACAAATACCTTTAAGATTCTATAGGCTGTTCAGAATTTGAAATAATCAAGAACTTCTTTATTAATATCCTCAGAGTTGTAAAAATAAGATATGTAAACATCAGAGCATGAGTTGTTGTTGTTTTTTTTTTTAATTTAAACAGACATGTCCCACTTGCTCTCCAACATGGATGAAGGTGTTGACAACTTCACTGGTACCTTTTTTTTCCCCTGCCTTATTCTGCCATTTTCCCAGCTATTTTCAATAAACAAAATGGATTGAGTTATTGGTTTTAGATCAGAAGAGATCCTCTTCTGACCATAGATTGTAACTGTGCTTTGAAGCTTGTCTACTTCACTTTCAGGCCTCCTGGATGGATCTAAATTCTAAGTCCATTTTCTAAAGTAGAAACTGAGTGGATGGGTCAGGGCTGAATGTGCCTGGTGGACATCATTAACGTCTCCTCATGCTTCTGAAATGCACCAAGACCTCTGCCCCTAATTAGCTGAAAGCTTTAAGTCCATCATTCAATGTCTCTGAGCCTCAATTTCCTTATTAAGACCTTCGATTCAAGCAAGAAATAGCATGACTTACACCACAGTACTGATTGCTGGGTTATAAAGGCCAAAATTCTGGGGTCACCAAAATGAAGTAGAGGAACTCAGAATCTAACTGCATACCAGAAACCACATTTGAAGTAACAATTGGCTATGGGACATAATTATCATGCCACAATGCAGATGAATTCAGCAAGAAGGAAAGACAGGGACATCTGGCCAGGGGAGTAACTCCTGGGTCAGGTGACAAGGACAAGGTGAATTAGAAAGATATCTAGTCCAGGTTAGTAGAGCCATTTAACAGTCTGACTAAATCCATGGACATTTGGCTGAAAACCAAAAAGAGAAGGAGGGAGTTTTGGCATTGGAGATTCTCCTTGTTTCTGTCACTGCTTCAAGATAATTTCTCACAACCCCCAATCAAACCCAACCCCGGTTGTCTTTTAAGCACATGATATCAGGTGTCACTGATATTTGGCTGTCACTGGCTAAAGATCATCTATCTAGTTGATCCCTTTTACTGACTGAAGACTTTTATACCTGGCTCACTGTCTTCTTCCCTGCAGGGACTTCCTGGAATTACCTCTGACATCATATGATCTTTTCCATTCCCAGTCCACTCAGTGGTAATTACATCATGAAGCACCTCCCAAATCTCTGTCTCTAACCTCCCTCTTCAGTCTCCCCAACATGGTTTTACTATTTTGACTAAAAATTTATCAAATCACATCAAAACTTCCAAACCAGTGATCAACTATCCTTTTCGTATTTGCCAATGTGTATAGCACTTATTCTCACTTCTCCATGACCCAACTTTGCATCTATGAAGCATCCTCCTTGACATGTCATTTTCTATTATATGGCCCCTCCTTTTTTATACTTAACCCAATCCTCAGTATTCAAATGAGTTATCTGTGTCTAAAGATTCACTTCTTCTCATCCCAGTCCCTCCAGAACCTTCTGTAGACACCCTTTCATTCCCACATTACACTGAAATCACTGTACATGTTTGGCAATGACTTCCATCTTGCCAAATGAATGGACAGTTCTCTGTTCTCATCTTGTTTATTTCTGAGCAGCATGTAATGCCACTATGCTTGACTTCTTGAGACAAACTCTACAGTGGACTTTCTAACCACTGTATCTCCTGATTGCTGCTTACCTCATTGGTCATTGTTTCTAGCCTCCTTTAGTTTCTTCTTTGAAAAGATAGAGTGAGCTGCCACATCTAATGCTTGAATTTCGATAACACTCTATATTAAATAAATGGTGACAACTCTGGATTTTAATCTCTAGCCCGGAAACACTCCCTCGGCACCAAATTCCTATACACAGTTCCTTCCTTGTCATCTTTATTTTCACATTTTGTGGACATCTCAATCTTAACAATTCAAAACAGAACTGATTCTTCACAAAACTGCTGTTCCCTGTCTTTCACTCTCAGTGAATTCATTCACCATGATCAAATTTAGAGATTATCAGTCATTTAGGATTTCCCTCTCCTTCTATCTCCACCACCTACATCCAGAAAATTTTACTGGCTTTACCTTCCAAATATATTCAAAATCCTCCAAGCATTTCTATACTATTGCTACCCTAGCCCAAGACACCATCACCTTTGGCCTGGACTGTTGAGTAAGTCTACTCACTGGCCTTCCTGTCTGGCTCTTGTCCCCACTCTTTTCTTCCCCCAGCTTTCAGAGATGTGAACACATAAATCAGATCACATCACTTTAGTTTTTAAACTTGCAAAGGACTCCCCATCATCCTCAGAATTAAGTTAAAACTCCTTATTCCCAGAGGTTTCAAACAAGACCTTGCATGTTCCTGTGGATCTCATCTCCTCTCACTCTTCAATGAATGGTTCTCCAGATCCCTGGCACACTGGATTTTTTGCTGCTTCTCTAAGAAACAGCTCCTTTGCATCTTTGAGTCTGTGCTAGTCTTCTACCAGATCTAAACAGGGATGACCCCACTCATTTCATTTATAGTCTAAACTCAAGGCCACCTCCTCAGAGACCTTTTTTGTCTATCTTTGTCTAAATTAGCATGCTATTCCATCATTTTCTATTGCCTTCCACTGTTTTAGTTTTGCTATCATGACCACTATCTTGTATTAGTATCTAAAATTGTATTAATTAATATCTATTGATTTATCTGTCTCTCCCATTAACGTAATCTCTATTGGGGTTACAGAATATCGTGTGTGTGTGTGTGTGTGTGTGTGTGTGTGTGTGTGTGTGTGAGAGAGAGAGAGAGAGAGAGAGAGAGAGAGAGAGAGAGAGAAGAGAAACCATTATGTCTTCAGCATTTAGAACAATGTTTGGTACACATAAGTACTCAAGAAATAGTTGTTGGGTGAATGAATCATTGAATGAATGAATGGAGATCTGGAATGTTTCTACATTTAAACATGGTTTATTGAGTGATTGTTGTGTACAGTAATTTCTTGACTAGGCTATTGACTATGAAGTTAGAGAAATATGCTTGCTACTTGTGCGGAAATGTCAACGTGGAAGCAAATAGAGCCCAGTTTCATTTACTGTGAGGCTGCAATGGATTGAATGTTTGTGTTCTCTCCAAATTCCTGTGTTGAATTCCTAACCCACAATGTGATGGTATGAGGAGGTGGGGCCTTTGGGAGGTAATAAGTTAATAAGAGTAGAACACTAATGAATGGGATGAGTGCATTTTTGAAAGGGACGCCAGACAGTTCTTTCACAATGAGAAATTGGTGGTCTGTAAACTGGAAGAGGGCCCTCACCAGAACCCAACCATGCTAGACCCTGACCTTAGACTTTTGGAACTGTGAGAAAATACACTTCCACTTGTTTAGAAGCCATCTAGTTTATAGTATTTTGTCATCAAAGCTCAAACTAACTTAGAGGCTATTCCAAACACATCTGAGAGTTGAAAGAACAGGACCAAGAGAGGAGACTGTAAATTAATTTGTATAAAGTTCCAACTCTTCTTCTTCTTTTTTAATTGGTACTGGGGATTGAACCCAGGAGCTTTTTACTACTGACTACTTTTTACCCAGCCCTTTTTATTTTTCATTTTGAGACAAGGTCTCACTAAGTGGCTGAGGCTAGCCTCCACTTGCAATACTCCTTCCTCAGCCTCCTGAGTCACTGGAATTTCAGGAGTCTGCCACTATGCCTGCAGATTTCCATCTGTTTTTAATGGCAAAAGTTGAATTATGATTTTCTGAATATCTTTCCTTATTATCTGTGTTACCTATATTTATATAATAAAAATGTGAAATGAATTTCCTTAAACCTTAAGACTTAAGGTGCATTTCTTTAGAGGAAAAGGGATATAAGAATAAAAACTTGAGGGTTTGTTTGTTTGTTTGTTTTGGCATTTAGTTACCAGCACCAAAAAAGCCAAACAAACAAAAATGAGTGATTATTATATCCAGTTTCATTTTAAAAGATGATTGATGGTTTCTGCTAGAAATCTTCTGTCACTGCAAATTATTTAAAATGGCTCTTTGACATGCTTTTCTCTGAAAGAATGAATTTGGCATTCTCTGCATTGGCATTTGTAAAAGTGATTTATTAAAAAGCAAAATCAATATTGTGCAAGAAATCAGTAGTTTTTCCTACAAATTCAGAAGAAAAAAAATACAAACATACACCCAATCCTATCAATTTACTTAAACATTCACTATGCATCCTAAATCAACAGTTGTGAAAAATTAAGGACCACTGCTTCCTCTGAGGGTCTACAAAAACAAAACAAAACAAACAAACAAAAAAAAACAAAACAAAACTGTACTTTGTGAATATATTTGGCAGGTGTATGGAACAAAAGGTTTCTTCCCTCCTTTCTCTACAAATGCAACATGAGCAAGAGTGCTTGAACATGCTTTTCTCTAAACCACTCATAAAAATTCTTGAGGTTCTTAACCTTACTGGAAAAGAAAACCTCAGATGACTATAAAGTAAATACACAGCATATTCTCAATATCATGGCCATCTTCAAGCAATTTCTCACACTTATAATGCATTTATTTTTATATAAAGCAGATGCATGTCTTTGGGGCAAACCATGTCTTTTATTCTTATGTTGTGAAAGTCCCTTCTAATTAAAACAGGAAATACAAATTTCCTTGTCTAGTTCTAAGGATAAATCCTACTTAGCACAAGCAGCTGTCTGCAATTTCTGATGAACACTTTCTGGCTCTTCTAAACGTGCACTGCTGAATTCTTTCTGGAGTGCCTTTGCATTCGTACCCATTGTCCCTGCATGTGCACCCGCCAGGCCTAGGCACACCTGGGGCACCTTCATGAGCTAATCAACTACCACCAACAGTGCTGAAACTTCAAAAACTCAAAATCCAGAACTGAGGAGGCTGAATACATCCTGGAGGAGGCATTAAGTAAGAAGTGTAAAATGAGAAGTGTAAAAAGAAAAGGCTAGGGGTTGAACGCAGAAGAGAATGTACGAACGTACGAGAATTTCTTTTGAAAAGTCATTCTTCTTTCAATGCTTTATGTGACAGCCCAAATTGCAATTAGGAAGAATATGGTCCCACCCTTCTAATTAAAAAGCATAAGTAGTTCCTTTACTTACCACAACAAAGGGAGAACAGACTCAAACCCACTTCCTTCACAGGAGCTTCTCTCCCTGTTTCTGAGCAGGGTTGTGTGTGGCTGATAAAACAAACAGGCTCCTGGGTCTGAAGGCATTAAACCCAAGCGAGGTGATACACATGACAGTGGAGTAGATGAGTGGGGTGGTTTTTCCACCATTATAAAGGCTCAATTAATATTCCTACCAATTGCATTTTCAGACTGGCCAATTCATTCCATCAAATCACTTGCACAGGAGAAGTGGCAAGAAGCAGGGAGGCCAGAGCATGCCCTTCTCCTTTTCAAGGATGGATCTTTGGGTCTCAGGCCACCCTCCTGGTGCTCTTCCATGTCATGGCTGAGGGCTCCCTCACAGGAAGGCCTGTACCCTATGTCCTGCTGGGCTATGCAACAAATGCTTGGTGCCGGAAGTTTTTGCTTCAGTAACAAAATAAAACTGCTTTGTAGTTTCATGTGCAAAGAATTATAAGATGAAACTTCTTAACTTGAAAGGGTTTTCTTTTGACCTTAAATACCTCAATTTCTACTTTTATATTTGAAACAATGCTCCCCCCCAGTGAAAAAGTCATTTGTTCTTAAGAATGAATCTCTTTCCCAATCCACTCCTATACTTGACTTCATTTTAATTTTTATTGTTTTGGTACCAGGGATTGAACTCGAGGGTGCTTAACCACTCAGCTACATCTCCAGCCCTTTTTATTTTTTATTTTGAGACAGGGCCTTGCTAAGTTGCTTAGGGCCTCTCTAAGTTGCTGAGGCTGACTTTGAACTTGCAATCCTCCTGCCTCAGCCTTCTGAGTCACTGGGATTACAGGTGTGCACACCATGCCCAGCTTTACTTTAATTTTATTTGGACTCTCAATCAAAAGAGTCTTAATGCTTAAGCTAATTTTGCAAGTTTAGCAAAGCGATGCTGATGTCTTGAAATAACAACAGGCATACAGGCAACTAAATTCTCAATAATTCCTTGAACTCCTTGACTCCCGGCCAGGAGATATATCCATGATTCTCCATACACATAGCAAGAAAGCTAACAAACATCAACTTTTTCCAACTGTAGCAATAAGTTGTTCAATTGGCAAAATGTCCACAAGTTCTGGTCAAAACACCTTGTCAACTGTTTAATTAGCAAACTCTTGCAACACTAAACAAATAGAAATTGGCAAATTAGGGAGACACATGGTTCCTTAAGTATTAACTGTGCTGATAATCTAATCCTCAGGCTTTTCCAGGGACACATAATCCATTCTTCTTTTTCCTAAGGTTTCAGATATTCAAATGTTACACATTTTCCATTTAAAATGTCCTAACCAGTAAAAAAAATATAAGAGAAGTATAGATAACTAGGTATAGTAGTGAGCCAGGTTGCTAATAACATACTATGTCCTAACCAGATTAATAATATGTCTTATGTATATAATAACGCAGGACACATACGTATCCTCCCAAAGTAATGACAGCATTTGGTTCACACAAATATAACTAAATTAAAGAAAACAGTCCTTTCAAAGTCAAGTCTTCTTTCTGTTTCATCTAGCTGCAAAGTTGGGTATTACAGATATACACTTAAGCGCCCCCACCCAGTCTCCTACCAGTTGAAATACGAGGAAGTTTCAATTAGTAGTGATTTTTAACTATTGAATAATCTTAGGTCAAAGCTCCATGGTATGTTTTAAACCAAGAATTCCTGGGTGGGAAAGAGTCACTCCCCACAAGAGCCCTCTCTAAAGAGATGCCAATGTTTAGAGGAGGGTGAGCAGTTTGGATGTGGCAAGCCAAGTCGAACGCATTAACTTTGGGGAACCATGAGGTAGAGCACTGCTCTGAGAGAATGATTTCCTTCTTTAGCTCAGATCATTCAGGACAGACCATATGGAGAAGTGCTAGTTAGCTGATGAAAACCAGCTCACAGATCCAATAGCAGTGTGGAGCATTTAAAAATATTTTGTTCCTAGGGTGTAAATGAACTGCCAGTATTCATGATAGTGATGAGTAACATGTACAGAATGTTACAACTCTATTCTCACTATGAATTCAAAATCCTTGTCTGCTGTATCAAAGATCCATAGAATGCTTTTGCTGAAGTGTATCCATGAAAGAATACGCATCTGTGATTCCCAAAAAAGATCAAAGCAATCTATACCTTTTCCTGGCATAGAGAAATTTGAATAGCATTAAACGAAGCTTCTTCTCTCTGCTTAGAAAGTTATTATTTGTTACAATCACAACATAAAATAATTGATGAAGTTGAAAGGAGCTATTCTTAGTTGTACCTGAAGAAGCAAAATGTCGCCATCCTTATCTTCTTAAAGTTTATACATTAATCTGACACTGATCCTCTTAGGCTGAAATGTTCAAGTCTTTCATATATTAGTTTGTCAAACAAGCACAAAAGAAAACACAGTGTTGTTTTAACAGAAGAGCTATGCTTTTACCCATCGAATGATCCTTTTAATACTTGACATATTCTTGCAAGAAAATCAAATACCATCAAAGATATGTCCTGTCCTTCCTCCAGTTCAGAATATGTCAGAGACAGACAGACGTAACGGAACGAGTAGCAGTTTGATTTTTAGGTTTAAGTAGAACTGTACCAGGCATACATGGAAGATTTTAAAATATTTTTAAGAAAAATTCATTTACTTCAAAGTCAAAAAGCACCTTAGAACCCTTCCATAAAATATCCAAGTTTGCATCTTCCTTTGGTTTTCTTCCTACCTAACTAAAAATTTTTAGATGATGATGTTCTTTATTTGCTACTGTAATGAAATCATGACAACTACCTCAGGACACTAGCAGTCTTTGGTCAACCACTTGCCCCAGTAGTAGGCTGGCTCATACTGCAAGCAGATAATCTATGATTGAAGATTTTAGACTTCACGGTAAAAAACAAACAAACAAACAAACAAAACCCAACACCATGATGGTGTTCTGCAATGAAACTCCAAAGGGGCTTTTATTCTGTAACATTTTCCAAGTAGTTTGTAACCTTTGTACTCTAGACTCTCATTCAGACTCCCTTGTTGCTCTGCAAACCAGAGCTAAGGATGCTGGAAGGATGAACTTTCTACCCAAACAGAGTATTGTAAACATTTGGGGAGGCACTGTGCTACTGCTAGACTAGACCATCAAAAAGGACAATGCCAAGACACTTTTATTCAGGGATCCTCTCTATTCAGGGAACTCACTTTGGCTTCCACCCTTTTATTCAATAACTTTGTCCCAATGAGAACAAATAAGTTTCCCAGATTACTGGCATTTTAAAGTTTTGTAAGCACCCTTAGGTGCTGATAGGTAAATTTTTTTTTTTTTTTTTTTTTTTTGGTGGTACTGGGGATTGAACTCAGGGGCACTCGACCACTGGGCCATATCCCCAGCCCTTTTTTGCATTTTATTTGGAGACAGGGTCTCACTGAGTTGCTAAGTGCCTCACCATTGCTGAGGCTAGCTTTGAACTCGCGATCCTCCTGCCTCAGCCTCCCAAAGTGCTGGGATTACAGGCGTGCGCCACCGCGCCCGGCCTGATAGGTAAATTTAAAAGAATTATAACAATCAGGATATTCTAGGATATTTATGTATTTGTAAATCTGTGCTTCAACCATGTTTTCTCTTTTTAAAACTGTAAATGAAATACTGGTGGGGATGATGATATAAAAGGAAGAATGCAGGGGCTGAGGTTGTGGCTCAGCAGTGGAGCGCTCGCCTGGCATGTGCGTGGCCCGGGTTCGATCCTCAGCACCACGTAAAAACGCATTGTGTACAACTAAAAGCAAATAAATAAATATTTTAAAAAAAGGAAGAATGCTACTCTCAAGAGATTATTTATAAAGCAAAAAAAAAAAAAAAAAAGAGATTTGAAGATCTGAATGGTACTTATATACTTTGTATACAAACAGTTGTATGTAAAAAGATGCTATATATGTGCATTATGAATTGTAATACATACTACTATCATAAATAAAAAAAGAAAGGAAAAATAAAAAAGAAAGATTATTTGTTACTTTACATTTCTGCTCTATCCTAATTTGGTTGTTTTAATTTAACTTTTAAGTGAGTTTTACTTTTTACTAAGAGATCTTACTTCTGTGAGGTTAAAAAATGCATTGGCTAGAAATTCAAATGAAATTATAAGCAACAAGGTCTTTTTTCTTATTTGGGGAAAGAGAGAGAACAGAAAAGGACTTGCAATGCAAAGCTCATTGACCATGTTCCTAAAATTGGTGTAACAAAACCATCAAGCAGGAAATGAAATTTGGGTCATTTTGTCTAAAATGAATAAATTCATTCTAAAATTAAAATCTAATTAAAATAAAGTTTTGTCAAAAATTACCTTAAGTAGTAAATTTTCAAATAATAATAATATTTCAATAATTTTAATAACCTCTTGATGGTGGCAGTAGATTTTTAGAGTTATATTTTTGCACATCTAGTAGGAATTAGTTGGGTGTAAATCTGCCATCCTACCAAAGAAATCATCAAACACCACGATGAGGATATGCTCTATCTTCCCCCAAAAGACCCAAAATAATTATTGATTTTAACACGGCAGATATTTTACCATGCCACAATCTGATAGGTAAGACATAAGTTATTAACATCAAGTCAAAAATTGTTTTTAGAATTATTCATTAAACATAAAGTTCATGAAGCATGAAAGACATAAAGGCGTCATTAACTAGAAATTCAGGAAGACCAGGCTTTTCACACAACAGTTATGGGAAATCTTCCATAGAGTAAAATAATCCTGCCAAAATATTTATTTCACTTGAGGAGGGAAAAAAAAACTTGCTATGTCTTCATCATACTTATTTCCTAGTCTCAGGATCTTTTTACGAGTTTCCTTTGGTATAACTTATAATAAATGTTTTGAACAATATTTATAATAATGGATTTTTATTGTGGTAAAATATACAATAAAAAATTTCCATTTTAGCTGCTTTTAACTACAGGTCAGTGGCATTAAGTACATTCACACTGTCGTCAACCATACCACCAGCCATCTCCAGAACTTTTTTATCATCCCCAAAGCTACTAAATAATAGCTCCCCATTCATTCCTCCCTACTACTAGTCCCTTGTAACCTCTATTCTACATTTCATCTGTATGAATTTGACTATTCTAGATATTTCATACAAATAGAATTATACAATATTTATCTTTTTCTATCTGGCCTATTTTACTTTGTCTAATGTTAGTTTTTAAAAAATATAAATCCAAATTACCCAATGGATGGGTGGAAGAAGAAAGAAAACTCACTTGTTACCCCCCAAATATGCACATGACACCATTCCTAAAATAGAAAATGGCCACCCACTCACCTTCTCAAATACATTTTTTTCCTTCTATAAAGAAAATTCAGGTTTCAGCATCATTTCCCCTTTAAGGATTCAGACTTCAGACTCTTCCTAGCCATATCATGTTATGGTCTACTTTTTGCCTCTCTTTCTTGCAGACAGAAAAGACAGTTATGCCAGCTATCCTAAGCAATCCTTTGCCGCATCTCACACCTGTTCAGACAACGGGTCAGTTAAACAGGCAAAATAACAGCTGAGAAAGTCAGGTCAGCTACCCTGTGATCTTGAAGACATTTACAGAACCAGTCCCCCTTCTTTGCCTTCTTTATTTGAAAATAGCAGTTTAGGTAACATGATTCCTTCCTTTTTTGTTTGAAGAGACAGTGAAAGCAGGCCTGCTTGAGAGGCCACTCCCCTACTCTGCACAAGAGGCCACCTCAATCTGAAGCTTAGTACCTAAGCCTGGGTCTACAGGGGAAAGAAGACCCATCCCACTGTGCTGGTGTTTGATGAAGGAGCCAGGTCCAGCTCAAAAAGTTAACCATTAACAAGGACGAAATCACACTTCACATATTTTTGTTACCATGATTTTCACTCCTAGGGATAGTTAAAGAAACTTCTTGGTTAGCTGAGCCTTCTTAAGTCTCTCTTTTGTTGGACCCAAATACTCTGGATGGGAAAAGAAATATAGGAGGGCTGGGGGTATAGTTCAGAGATGGAGCCTTTGCCCAGCGTGTACAAGGCCCTGGGTTAGATCCCCAGCACCACACAAAAACAAAAAGAAAATACAAAACAAAAATAAACCTCAATAAGTACTACAAGTAATTCTAGTTGAAAACACAGAAGCACACACCAATTCCTTTGTGCAGTAACTCTCTTCAGACTTTCATTCTAAATCTTAGGAATGCTCTTTTTATGCTCTCTTCACAATTTTATTTCAATTCTTTGCTCCTTCCGTTCTTTGGTGCTGGGGATCCAACTCAGAGCCTTGCACATACTAAAGGCACAACTACCAGAGCTATACCTCCACCCCAAATCATGATTTTAGAATTCTGTAAGGAACTTTAGCAGTATTGTAGTACAGTGTAACACTACCCAAAGATTTAGCAGTGGGAATGCCCCTGATTGTCTTTTTTTTTTTTTTTTTTTTTTTTTTTTTAATTTCTGCTAAACTTTCTGAAATCAGAGAGTAACCCTAACAAATGGAACAGGTAACAGCAGAAATCTGGTTGTGGAAGAAACCTAAGGATCCAAGCCCCACATCTTGAGAAGCACTGTCCATCAGGCCCAACCCCTTTGATTTTAGAGAAGTGGAAATGAAGGCCCAAAAAGATTAGGAGATTTCTCCAAATTCACATCACACAAGTGTTGGAGCTCAAGCTTCTTACTTGTGCCATCTCCTATATTTGCTCTCCACCAAATCTTGATAGCTTGAAAATTCAAATAACTTATTATTTTGCATTTGCAGGAAAACTAAAGAAGTGGCCAGCAAATTAGTGTGGTGGGGAAAGTGTGCATTTTAAATTATTGATTACCAAAATTCAGATTCGAAAGAAAGAGAGAGAAAGAAAGAAAGAAAGAAAGAAGGAAAGAAAGAAATAGATAGATAGATAGATAGATAGACAGATAGATTCAGGAGAATGAGGGACCCCTTAGATGTAAGGGAAAAGGCAAGCCATATGTCATTCTTTCCTTGATTCATTTGCTCAGCAGACAGCTATTAAAGGTGCCAGGTACTGAGAAAGGTGCAGAGATACATTGTGACATTGTTTCTGAGCATAGTACAAGCATGTGTGCATGTGTGCACAGTCCTAGGAAGGATGTGACAGATGTCACAAAAGTGGCCCAGAAGAGGAGACAAGTAAGCAGGGCAGGGTGATGGAGATGATGTCATCTGAGCTGAGCCTGGGATGGCATCCCAGCAGCAATAGCAGGACTAGCACAGGCCAAACACCCCCAACCTGGCCATCCCCAATTCACACTGGCTAAAGCAAAGGACCCTTGCAGAACTGTAGGAAGTTTTGTCTGGAGACATGACTTTAAAGGCTTATTTATTAAGGGAATGCATGGAAAACATATCCATATAGACAAAAGATATACACAGATCAGCCACCTGAGGGGTCTTGAAAGAGGAAGTTACAGATTTCAACATTTCTCATGTAGAAATAATAGAGGTATAATTTATAATGGGGGATTGCAGCCAGTCTGCTACCTAGTATCTATGTTTCCAATCCCCCCCTCCCCCGGCCTACACACACACATCTGCCTATACTCTGTTGCCTCCCAAAGTTGCCAATATAAAGCTGGAAAGTACTCCCTTCACATTAAGAAGGAAAAAAAGGTCTCTCTCTCTTTTTTTAAAAAATATTTTTGAATTGTTGATGGACCTTTATTTTATTCATTTATTCATATGCAGTGCTGAGAATCAAACCCAGTGCCTCATACTTGCTAGGCAAGTGCTCTACCACTAGGCCACAACCCCTAAAGTACAAAGGAATGGAAAAGGTTAACTCTGAAGCAATACAAAGGTACTAACAAGGAAAAAAAGAAAAGCCCTCCCCTCCCTTTCTGGCCTTCAGTATTCCATAAAACACATTTCTCTCCTGATAAGACCCTGTGCTGACCAGGCAACCACACTTTACTGCAGGTTCACTAACTGAACTTAGCTGTCTTTTTCAAGGATATCAATGGAACCAGGAGAGCCATAAAATTGTGAAATTGCAAGAAAAGGGGGCTAAGTCAAACACAGGCTTGGCTCAGCCTGATCAGTGCGTGACCTTCTGACAATGTGGCATGGTCAGTTACCTCTACACACACGGGGTTTCCTTCAGAGAGGTTGCTTTGGGCCGACAGAGAGCCCAGGCCACCACAT
Source organism: Tamias sibiricus (assembly GCA_025594165.1). Lineage (NCBI taxonomy): Eukaryota > Metazoa > Chordata > Mammalia > Rodentia > Sciuridae > Tamias > Tamias sibiricus. The sequence continues at coordinate 92,097,042 of CM046666.1, read as the reverse complement.
ATCTGGAAAAGGGAAGGGAATCCTTCCAAATTCTAGTCATTCATACCAAATAAAATTTAAACAAAGACAGAATGCTCATTTACTAATTGCCACTGCGCTGTAGAATTCCTGGCACAAGCTATTTAAGAAGTGCTGAATCCAAAGTTTCACAGCTAAAAAAAGGACCATCTTTCTATTCTGAATTTACTCATTAAAATGTCCCAAACTTTTAGAACTGTGCAGTTGTTCCAGTCCAACCTCTGCATTTTCTCTGAGGAAACCGAGGGTCAGAATATGGGGTTTGCTTGTACTTGACCAATCATCAGTAAAAACTCGTAAGGATCCAGGGTCTTAGTCCAAGCTTTACCCTCTCAGTTACCAAAATGGTTTGCTTAGTAGTCTTTAAAATTCTAGTGAAAGCTCTTGTCATTCTTATCACTTTGTGCAACTCTTATGACAAACTAGCAAAATGTGACTTTGAAGATAATGTTGACAGGAGAAGGCATTGAAGTGGGGATCACAACATCTTCCCCCCTGCTAAATCAACTCTCTGCCACAAAGATTTACCTGTTTGCACCATAAACTTGTGTGACTAGCTAAGCCACACAATAAAAAGAAGGTATGCAATTCAGAATTTATATTCTGACCAAAAATTCAGATGTCTGACTTTCCATGGGCCTTAAAAATGTACTACACTAATAGAACCCAAACCAATTACTTCTCTCTCTGCTCTCAAAAAATAAAGAAATTAAACAGATGTAAATTGCTATGCCGTGACTAAAACTGAGGACTGTACTTCATTTAGTATTTAGGATTAAGGGGGGAAAATGAGATACCAAATGCTCCCCCCACATCCATTGGCATTTCTTCTTTCTTTATTAGTATTTCTGATGCCGTTATCAGCAGAAAAATAAAAATGGGTAACATGTCAAAAGCTTCATGGGGACCCAGGATACTTAATCTTGTGCATTTATGTTTTTTACAAAATAAAAGATCATGTAAGTTACTGCATATGATTATTACCAATCTCTTAAGTGAGTCTTGCTTTTTAAGCTTCTAAGTCAGTAAAGAAGTGATAAATACCTGCATTATTTTCTTGAAACTTCAGAATAAGTTATTAAGAGGAATGTCAATTGTCCATCTACCTGAAAGAATATATTCTTAGGACACAATTGGAAGCTCAAAAGAATTTCTTAACCCTGAATTAACTTGTCCTTGCTTCTTCGATTTGGCTATAATTGAACTCTCTCCCACTGTTGATGAAATACTCACTTTTCCAGTCAGGCAGCCTGGAATTTCTGAAGGGATGTCCCTGAGCAGAGCTTTCCCTCTCCCCATTGCAGAGCCCAGACAGGCAGAGGCCACTGGCTTTCCTACCCTAGAACGTGGATCTGCAAAGGAGGCCTGTGTCAACAGCCCTACCAAGAAGATCACATGACATGGCCTTTGTCTCCTTCCTGCCAGGGTGTCAGTGATCATGGCCAAGGACTGTGTCTGCCACAGGGGATTGCCAGGGGATGAAAAATACCTCATCTGTATTCTAGCTGTTAAAGAGGAAGACAAGCTGCTCTTCTACTGCCTTCCATCACAGCCCAGAAAGACCCTGCTTCTCCTACCTGAATGGTTAAGTACATGGAGCAACTAGAGATGCAGGAAACTAGATCTCCAGCCAGGAGCCCACTGTCCTTATTCCATGGAAGTGAAAGACAAGTTGCTTAGATCACCTTGGAGACCAACCACCTCCTTCTCCTGAAAGCTAACCCTACCTTAGCAGCAGTTGCCTCCCCTCCCTCCCAGAAGCCCCACTCCCTCTCTTAGGCTTGAGTATCAGGCTAATCAGTTTGATCTGACAGATTTTAATTACATTAATTAGGGCTTTTCTGAATAGGCTTGATTAGCATCCTACCAGGTTTCTTTGTTGTTGTTGGTGGGTCCCCCCCCCCCTTCTTCTCTAAAGCAGCTCTGGTAGCATCAGGACAAATACTTTTCTTTCCTCTAAAACTGGTGATTTTTCTGTCTTGCTCAAGGTAAATAGTCATATATTTGGTGGCACAGGGGTGTGGAGTGCATTTTATAATAAAATCACCCATGCAAATACAGAGTAGGCTCTGCATCTGTCTTGTGAACCTAGAGGGGAAGAAGAGATCATTATTTAGAATGTTTTTCTAGAACACAAACATTGGTTTTGTTTAGCCTATGTCTAGTAAACACTCTACATTTAGTTTCAGTTTTAAAGACTCAACCTCTTCTAAATCCTCCCTGACACTCTCATCAAAAGAAGTGCAGAGATTCTTGCCTCTCTTTATTTTATCCATCCCACTTCAGGAAGAACTGAGGATAGCCTTGAAAAGCCAAAGGAAATTTAACTTTTGTCCCTCCATTGCTTCTTAGAACAAAAACACCTTGTCAACAAGGTTTTTTACTGAAAAAATGTCTTCACTCCTTTCAGACACTAATAAAAGAGAACACTGACTTCTCAGATCACTGAACAAAGATTAGCATGGCACATATTTGGCCTTCTTGATCATCTGTACTGTAATTACTACTTTAAAATATGATGTTTTGAATGAGCCACAATAAATGAGGGCATAGTTCCAGACACCAGGAAGAAATTCTACCATACTAAAGTTTTGTTTGCTCTTTTAAACAGTCTAATATAAAACTAATTTTTTAACCACGTATCTAAAGGAAAGCAGTAAAAGTGTGGACTTGTGACCCTTAACCCAAGTTTTGCCTCCTACCAACATCTATCTCCAGAGGTGACTTGTGCAACTGCCACTTCTCTGGGGATCGCTGCTGCTGTCCTCACTCTCTTGAGCACTGACATAGTGACAGCAGGGTTTGGTTGGGAGTGCCCTGAATTGGTTGGAACCTCAGAAAGAGAGCTGAGAAATCACATTTTCTAGCCATGTGGTTTACCAGAAAGATAACAGTAAAAGTTTTCAAGAAATTATTTGTAAACATATTCTAATCTCTTATTTTCTTTTATTTCAATCACCTTATAGTTGTTTATTTACTTTTTGTTTTGTTTTCTGTGGTACTAGGGATTGAACCCAGGGGTGCTCTACCACTGAGCTACATCCTCAGTCCTTTTCATTCTGAGCTAGGGTCTCACTAAGTTGCCCAGGCTGGCCTGGAACTTGTGATCCTCCTGCTTCAGCCTCCCTAGTAGCTGGGATTACAGGTGTGCACCACTGCTCCCAGCTCTATCATCTTTTCTTTAAAGTCCAACTTATATTTGACATTCCTTGCCATTTGTTTCTTTAGTCACTTTAAAGGGAGACTGAACTTGCCAAAGGTGTCTATGTGTTACCTTTTTTTCATTTGGAGGGGGAAAAACCTCAGTGAAGATGTTTGCTTCCTTTTTGTCATCACCTAATTCTAACTGGAGATCAGAGTGATCCTTGCTTGCTTGGATCTTATCTAGGTGGATAGGATATCCTGAGAGAAGGAACCTGATTTGATGCTGGCCTTGACAACTACTAGGATTCTACCTGCTTAACAACCCCAGGAACGGTAATGATCCATTCACCTGCATAGCAAAGAGCAGGGATCCTAATCTTCTAGCTCCAGGTCTTTAATCCACATTGGATCAGACAATTAAATTTGTAGAAGGCACTGGTTTAAAAAAAAAAAAAAAAAAAAGACTGGAGGCACTAAGGATAGAAATGGGGGATATGGTTTGATGCTAGATACTGAACAGTATTGCTGTTCTCCTCACACTCCGGTGTTCACCCTGGATACTATCTATTTCACACACTGAGTGATGATTAACTTCTGTCTTTCCCTGGCAAAAGATACTAAGTGATTTATTAGACATATACACAGCAATAAAATAAGCAAAAACCCACACATAACCTAGTGCCAAATTTTTCTAGTATTCAATTGATTAGCTAATTACAATTTCAAAATCTTCTAAACAATCCAAGTAAGAGAATTTGAGTTGACAGTCTTGGTGGCCAAATTCACAGTATTAAAAATAGAATTTGATGCAGGGAAACAGGAGAGAAAAAGATCACACACACACACACACACACACACACACACATATAAAAAGAGCAAAGAACAAAAAGGGTGAAAGTAGTGGATGGGAGCAAAAGATTTTTTTTAATATTTATTTATTTACTTTAGTTGTACACAATGCAATAATGCATTTATGTTTACGTGGTGCTGAGGATCGAACTCAGGGCCACATACGTGCGAGGCAAGCACTCTGCCACTGAGCCACAACCCCAGCCCCGGGAGCAAAAGAATTTAAAGCTTTTGTTTTCCAAAGATATGGAGCTCTATAAAGCCAGTAGTAACTTTAAAATACAGATACAGATACACAAGTAGCCGGGCGCGGTGGCGCACGCCTGTAATCCCAGCACTTTGGGAGGCTGAGGCAGGAGGATTGTGAGTTCAAAGCCAGCCTCAGCAATGGCGAGGCACTTAGCAACTTAGTGAGACCCTCTCTAACTAAAAAAACACAAAAAAGGGATGGGGATGTGGCCCAGTGGTCGAGTGCCCCTGAGTTCAATCCCCGATACCACAAAAAAAAAAAAAAAAAAAAAAAAAAAATATAAAATACGCACATACATAGTTGGGGTGGAGGGCAGGGCACAAAACTAACACAAAAGAAATGGAATTAAGAAAAAGCTATTTATTTACTGGAAAAATAAAAAAAAAAAAAAAAAAAAAAAAAAAAGCTAAATGGAAAAGGAGGAAATGCCTACATTTAACAATACTGCAGTACAGAATAAAAGGATCACAACTCATTTCATTAAATTAAGATACTCTGATGGTCACTGAACAATCTCAATGCTGCTTATAGTTAATGTGATTAAAAGTATTAAAATCTGAATGGAAGATCTCCAAACATATCTGTAATCATGAAGCCTATGTCCACTGGAACATGATAGCTGTTATTCCTTCATTTATCAGTCAGCTGATGATGATTTATGAAGCACCTACTAGGTGCCAGGTGTTATGCTAAGCAGGGCATTCAGCAGACCTGGCATGGTCCTTGCCCTCAGCAAAGCTTATAAAGTGGGAGAGACCAACAATACATAGCTAATGTAAAAATAAATAACAGTTATGAAAAGTGTTAAACAAAGAAAAAGGACAGGTGTTGTGTGAGAAGAAAAAAAGAGCTGAAGGGAACTGGGAAGACCTATGTAAAGGGACTTTCAATCTAAGGCTTAAAGGTGTTCACCTCGTAGAATGAGGAGGGAGGGGACCGTGGCCACCGAGCCAGGATGGAGAGAAGAGAAGCTGCCTCACACTCCGAACTCAGGAAGCACTGGGTAAGTTCTGGGAGTGCAGGGCCACAGTTGTGACTGGGTTGTTTTCAGGAACTGAGGCTGCAGAACTTTGTAGCTCAGGGGAAGAAAAGGATTTTTCTTGTAAAGAACTGACTTTATTCTGAGAACAATAATAGAAGTGGAAGTTAAGTGTTCATTCTTAAACTAACAACTAAGTTAATCATCACTTAATTTTTAAGGCAATAGTGGGAAAAATGTACGACAGAAGAGTTAAATAAATTATACATATATGGTGATACAATATGATCCAACCATATGAAAATGTTTTAAAGGAACATAAAATGATGCTAAAAAATGTTCAAGATACTGGCTGAGTGCGGTGCGCACGCCTATAATCCCAGCACTTGGGAGGCTGAGGCAGGAGGATTGCGAGTTCAAAGCCAGTCTCTGCAATGGCAAGGCACTTAGCAACTCAGTGAGACCTGTCTCTAAATAAAATACAAAAAGGGGCTGGGGATGTGGCCCAGTGGTTGAGTGTCCCTGAGTTCAATCCCTGGTACCATAAAAAAAAAAAAAAAAAAAAATGTTCAAGATACTAAAAATCAGCATATACCTAAACATATGTAATCCCAGTTTTGTAAAAAAGAAAATCTGTTATAATATTCATAGAAATACTAGAAAGAAACATGCTCAAATGTTAATAACAATTAATTAGTTATAAATGGTTCTCTTTTTTAGCTTAAATATAAAAATGATAGTAAAGTTAAATTTAAAGTTAGTGTTTCCGGGGAGATGTACACTTCTCTGAATTTTAACACATGTACAAATTCATGAAAAAAATCAGGATACACAGTGATTCCAGCACACAAAACAAACAAACACAAACTCCCCCACCCCCCAAAAAAACAAACTCCCTCATGCTATTTCTTTATAGCTACCCCTGATGGTTCTACTTCAATCTTTATACTTTTTTCTTCCTTCCAAAGTCTACAATTAGCATGCATTGCTTTAGTTTTCAGGGAGGAAAATAATGAAGTAATGAAAGTTAAAAGAACAACACAACACACAGTTATTCCCTAAACTGATGACTTTTTTTTCTTAGTTGAGATAGATTCTTCAGAGACTTTTCAAAATAACCTTCCTCAACTAACTCATTCTGCCTCTAACTAAAAATACTAAAATTTGAGCAATGTGAAAAAAATGTAAACCCTGGAGGTGGAACTGGGGAGAGGCTTTCTGTTATCCAGAAAGTTCTCTCAAAAGAACAATGAACAATGGAAAATGGCAGAGACATATAATAACCTTAATAGTAATGCTAGCTCAGAAGACCTGGGTAGGGGCAGACGAGACAGAATTCAACACAGGTAACATCCCTACTGGACATCAAAATAAAAAAAGCTAAATGGCATTATAGGATTTAATCCAAGCAGTTCAACTTCTGAAACTGGTACTGTTACCACTCTTAAAACATCCTGTTGTTTATAAGTGGGTAAAAAAGAAACTGAAGGATTGCCCATTAGCAGGGAAATGACTCAATCCACTGTAGCATAGCCATCGCACTGAATGTCAGATTCAATACAAATTGAATAGAGGCAGTAAGATCCATAACGTGGCTTTAAAAGGACTTCCATCATCTTTCATTGACCAAAGACCAAGCAAGGTATGCAATATGATCTTATTTTTCAAAAACAATGTCAGGAAATGTGAAGGAGCTTGATGTTAATTGTTCTTCTATAGTTACACGCGCACTGGAGGAGGTAATGAAGGATATGCAACATGTTTTTAACATTGAAAATGGAGTTTTTGCTCTTAATTCCTAACTGCAAATTCATAATTCTTGTAAGTATAACAAATAAGAAGCAGATGACCTCTGCTGGGACTCAGTCAGGTCTGTGTTTGGACAGCACCTGAACCCACAGGATTCAGGTTTGACCCAAGAAGTCAGCTTTACACAGAAGCTGTGGCTGCTACCGTCAGGATTCTTAATCACCGAGAAAGTAGAACAGAAACTGGGAGTATATCTCTTAAGCAGACTATCTGCAAGCCTCTCCAATCCTTTTACAAGAGGCTCAATACCCGGGGCTTGCACGTGGATGGAGGTGGTGTGCTCCTAGTTGTGTGGGTGAGCCCACGTGCACAAGGGCTTATTCTGACAACACCTCAGTCTCCACTGCTGTCTGCTGCACTGGGCCTGGAAAGGAGGGGACAACTAAATCAATTCAGCAGGTCACTTGCTGCCATCTTAGGAAATGAGCTGGATGCTCTAATTTCTTCATTAATGCCAAGAAAAGGAGAACAATGGGTCTCAGCCATTAAGCCCCTCAACTTCAAGATAAGAAAGACTTAAGCAGATGATAATTGGTACATTTAGCTGGATTTCAAACATTTGGCTGTTTAAGCACTTCTTCCTCACTGGGCCTACACAGGGGATGTTTTAAAGACTTGGTCTTAGTGATGGGCAAAAGGAAGAGGATTTCTAGAGAGGTGTGGGGGTGTAAAGGCAGGGATGGAGACAGAATTTACAGAGAGGACAGGCCAGATAGATATTGCTGGCAAACCTTTACTAGGAAACAAAACCATTTCTTAATTACCATTTGGGAAATAGGCTAAACACAATCTCCCTAAGCCGCTAGGGACTAGCTAACTGATTAAGGCAGGGATGTCAGCAAGAAATACTTATTTCTAATATTATATGACAATAGATTTGTGACTAACCCATTTCGTACTATTGTTCTGCAAACTAGCTTATTTTAACTTTTAGTCATGTTTCACTGAACACATCAGGGGTAAAATTATATACTTTAATGATAAGGGAGACAAAAGGAAGCTAATTCCAGGTGGCCTGTATTTCAATCCTTCCAAAATAAAAACAATAAATTAAAATCAATACCTCTACAGATTTGTCTGATAAGTTGGCACAATGTTTCTCAAACATTTGTGAATAAAATAGTACCTAGGGAGGATAATCTCTCTTCCTATAATCAATATGTTGGATCGTATAGAAACTTAGGAAAATATAACAGGGATTGATTCCCTTCTCTCTTAGGTGAGGGAAAAAAAACCTTAAGATGGACTTTCATGAATACACAGACCAACTAAAATTTTATACTCTTGATTTAATGAATCTATATACACAAAAGGACCTTTTGCCTATTTACTTTCTTTCTTTTTTAAATATTTATTTATTTACTTTAGTTGTACACAATGCAATGCATTTTATGTTTACGTGGTGCTGAGGATCGAACCCGGGCCGCGCACGTGCGAGGCGAGCGCTTTGCCACTGAGCCCCAGCCCCAGCCCTTGCCTATTTACTTTCTAAAAAATGTCCATACCCATTAGGGGAACTTATACACCTCTCCCCACCCCTCCAATATGGACTGTGGGGTCCACAGTAGAGATGAGCACAAGAAATCAAAGAGTCTGCTTATACCACAGCTATTTCTGCACCTATAAGCAGAAATAGATTGAACCCAGGGGCACTCTATCTCTGAGTCACATCTCCAGTCCTTAGTGAGACAGGGTCTCACTAAGTTGCCCAGGCTGGCCTTGAACTTGTAAACCTCTTGCTTCAGTCTCCTGAGTTGCTGGAATACAGGTGTGCACCACCTCATCCAGCCTAAGCTTATGGTCTATTTATATATGAGTAAAACAAGACAGTTTACTTTCAAAATCTTTTAAAACTACATATTCATATAGTGTCTCATTTGATTATCTCTACCAATGGACCATTAGAATTACAAGTTCCATTAAAATCAGAATAAGATTTTTGAAATTACATGTAGACAGATTTTAAAATATGTGCTCAAATGGCAACTGGAGGCTAAACAGACATTTCTAAAAAGAAACATAAATGGTCAACCAAATATATGAAAAAATGTTCAATGTGTTTAGTAATCAGGGAAATGCAAATCAAAACAACATTAATATTTCATCTTATTCCAGTCAAACAGGAATTTTCAAGAACACAAGTAATAATAAATGCTCCCATTCCTCAGTATATATCTGAAAGTTCTAAAATCAGCATACTACAGGAATGCAGCCACATCAATGTTTACAGCAGGTCCATTCACAATAGCCAAGTTATGGAACCAACCTAGGTGTGCATCAATAGATGAATGAATCAAGAAAATGTGGTATATATACACAGTAGGGTTTTTTAAAAATATTTTTTAGTTGTTGATGGAACTGTATTTTATTTATGTTATTTTATATGTGGTGCTGAGAATCAAACCCAGTGCCTCACACATGCTAGTCAAGTGCTCTACCACCGAGCACTTGACTAGCAAAACAAACCCAGCCTCACAATAGAGTTTTAATCAGCCATAAAGAAGAATGAAATTATGACATTTAATGGTATGAATCATCATTTGATGGTAAATGGAACATCATGCTAAATGAAATAAACCAGACTCAGAAAACCAAGGGTCAAATGTTTTCTCTTATGTGTGGGAAGCTAGAGAAAAACAAAGGACAGAATGCAGGGCTGTGGGGGCAGGATATCACATCAAGATATAGGGAATATCAGTGGAGGAAGAGAAAGAGATTGAGAGTAAGGGAGGAGGAGAGATGGGAAAGGGAAGAAAATATGGAATGAATTTAACAAAATCACGTCATATGCATGTATGACCATACCACAGAGAATTTCACCTTTATGTATATGTAGAGAGTACTATCCCCAAACAACAAACAAACAAGCGAAAGGAAAGTCAGTAGTATAGAGGAAGAATAACAGTGGGAGGAAAGAAGGACAGGAAAGGGAGAAATAGAGATTGAAAATAAAATTCCATGCATGTATGAACCCAATTACTACATATAATTTTAATGCTCTAATTAAAAAAAAATAATAAAATATGTGTTTAAAATGGTAATTTGGGACTGGGGATATAGCTCAGAGACAGAGTGTTTGTCTAGCATGCATGAGGCCCTGGTTTCAATTCCCAGCACAGGGGATTCAGGGAGAGGAAGTGGGTAAAGATTGAGACAGAGGATTCTGGGAAAATGGCTGAGTAGGAAGCACCAGGATTCTGTCTTCACACTTGGACAACAATCATACAGGCAAAATCTGTCTGATGTAATTATTTTGGAACTCTGGAGTCCATTGAAGATATGCAACTTGAAGATGAGGCTTGATGATAAATTGTGGTTAATTTTGGTCAATTTTAGCTCTTAGCTCAGCAGCAGCTACCTATTCCCCACATCCCCAGCACCACAGCAGGCAGTTGAGTGCGTGTATTACTGGATCAGCTTGCAGGGCTTATGGGAGTCAGGGCAGAGAATAAGGACTCTGTCCTTCAAATGTTGGAATCTACATTTTCCTCAGCTACTGCTTTTGATCATGGGAGTACAGACTCTGAGTCTGGCAGTCTTTATTGCACCCCCTTCTAAACATCGTTTCAAGTTCTTCTCCTTCTGGCTAAAGCAACTTCTAGAGAATTTAAAGAACCAGCATCTTTCTCCCTCTTCATTTTCCCTTTTTCCCACTTTGAAACCAGACATTAAACAGTAAGACTTTCAAAATTTATAAGGGATAAATTTAAAAGTCATCACATATGGCCAGCAAAATGTGCAGGTGCAGAAATGATCTGAGATCTTAAGTTTACACCTCAGGCTGGTCTGGTCCCTGGCACAGAGATACCCTATCATAATACAAAACAAGACAAAATCAAAAACAGCAAACCCTGAAGAGGGGGGATAATATGATTTCCAGAATTATCACATTGTTATATTCAAATGTTCAACTTTCAACAGCGAAAACAACAAAAACAAAATCACAAGGCATACAAAGAAACAGGAATGTTTGATTCTAAGGGAAAAAAAAAACCATCAAAACCCATCCCTGAGAAAATCCAGGTGGCACACAAAAATTTTAAAATAACTATATTAAATATACTTAAAGAACTAAAGGAAGATGTGGAGATAGTAAGAAAAACCATGTGTAAACGAAACAAAAATACCAATGAAGAGAAAGAAAACCTACAAAGAAACACCAAAATTCTAGAGCTGAAAAGTACAATAACTGAAATGAAAAATTTACTAAAGGGATTCTGTCAGGTTTAAGCTGGCAGAAGAATCAGCACAAGACAATGGAAATTATTGAGTCTGAGGCACAAAAAGAAAGATTGAGAAAAAGAGAGCAAAGCCAAAGGACCCATGGGACATTATGCAGTTTACCAACATACTGACATACTCATTATTAGAATCTTAAAAGGAGAAGGAAAAGGATAGAAAGAGTATTTGAAGAAATAATGGTTTAATACTGCCCAAATATGATGAAAGACTTTAAAGCAATCACCTAAAAAGCTCAACTCAAAACTTCAAGTCGGATGAACTCAGAATTCCACACTAAGATACAGAATTTCAAGAGAAGCAAAAACCATATACAAGGAATCTTTAATAAGATCATCAACAGATTTCTCATCAGAAACTTTTGAGGCCAGAGGAAATGAGTTAATATGTTCAAAGTGCTAAAAGAAAAGGAAAACAAATAAACTCAGTCAAGTATTCTATGTCCAGAAAAACTATCCTTCAAATGTGAAGGAAAATTAAGACATTCCCAGATAAATAAAAGTTATGGGAGTTGATGACTACTAGACTTGTCCTATAAGATATGCCAAAAAGAGGGTTGAAGGTTGAAATAAGAAGGCCCTAGACAGTAACTCAAAGCTATATGAAGAAATAAAGATTTAAAAGGAAGTAAAGGTAATACATGGGCAATTATAAAAGCTAGCATTATTGTAAATTTTTAATTTGTTTTGTTTAATACACGGTTTAACATAATGATGTATTTTAAACTACAATTATTAGTTCATGTTTTGGTCACACAATGTACAAAGATATAGATTTGTGACATCAATGACTGAGAGCAATAAGTGAGCACAGATGTTGTATGTTATTGAGTTAAGTTGGTACCTTCAAATTAGAGTGTTATAACTTTAGGATATTAAATGCGATCTCCATGGACACAAAGAAAATAGTTACAGAATATATTCAAAAGGAAATGAAAAAAGAATTACATGTTTCACTTTTTAAAAACAATCCCACTGGTCTGGGGATGTGGCTCAGTGGTAAAATGTTTATCTAACATGTGTGAGGCCCTGGTCCAATCCCCAGTGTTGCAAAAATAAAAATTTTAAAAAATTTAAAAAAATCTTAAATCCCCACTAACAAGATAATAATGCAGGGAATGAGGTCTTCCCTCCACCCCTCCAGCCCCCCCAAACCATACAAAAAACAGAAGGAAACAACAACAACAACAAAAGAAAGTCTCTCTATAAAGTACATAGCAAAAATAACAGTAGTAAGTCTCTATCAATAATTACTTTAAATGTAAATGGATTAAATGAAGGTAGAAGGAAGGATTAATGGACTATAAAGAGTTACAAGGAAACTTTGGGGAGGATAATGATGAAATGTTTATTCTTTTCATTGTGATGATTTCACAGATGTCTATAGATATCAAAATGTTTCAAATTGTGCACTTTAAATATGGGTATTGTAGTGTACTTCAATTATAACTTACTAAGGTACAAAAAGAAAACCAAAAATGGGATCATCAGTATTGATTATTTTTAACTTAATATGGTATGAACACATTTTTCTTATTAATGCCTACATTTCTATACTGTTTCATTATTCCATTACATAAACATGCTCTTGAATTTTTAATGAATATTCAAGTTGCCTTCAACTGTTCACTGTTACAAACTCTAGATGATGTCATTCTTAATGAGAGGTCATGGATAAAATTTCAGTTGCATTACCTGAGTTAATTAGAATACTACACTCTTGAAGCAAAGGTCCAACATGAAAATTCTGGTCTATTGACACGATTTTGGACTTAACCTTGAACTGCTATGCTAAAAATATATGCAATTGGACCTAAAGGCACTGGAACACCTCAACGTGAGGAAATATCAGCAGAAATCCAGCTCTACCAGAAGAAAAAAAAAATGTGGAAATAGCGGAGTACCCACATTATCTCTCAATTCAAAGAATAATCCATAACTGGCCTTAAAACATTCTTTAAAGGAAAAAAGGATTTATTGCAGGCAAATATGTGAAGTTGGCGGGGTGGGTGGATTGGGGAGAGGAGGGTAGAAAAGGAATGCAGTTCTCCAAAGATCAGGATACACTCTCTTTGCTGAAAGTTAATTTTGTTCTGAGGAAAGTGAATTAAGTGTGTTAGTTCCCTATTTGCTAACCCACTCCTTTATAATGAATTAACTGACACTTGTAACAATGATCTGAGACTCCAGCAGTAGGAGATGGTGAATGGTCAACAAAGGAGTCAAAGGACATTTCATGTGGGTGAAAAAAAAGAACAAGACTACTTATTTCTCTCTTCAAAAAGAGGTATTTTTTCATTTGGAAGACATTCCCAAATGAAGAAATCAAAATCCTTGTTTAAGATATAGTATATGGATGGCCTGGGGATATAGCTCAGTTGGTAGAGTGCTTGCCTCGCATGCACAAAGCCCTGGGTTCAATCCCCAGCACCACCACCACCAAAAAAAAAAAAAAAAAAAAAAAAAAAAAAAAAAGAATAGGATATAATTATTCAATACTTACCTGGTACATTAAAAAAAAAAAAAAAATTTTTCAACTGCTCCACTTGCCCTCTCTCCCCCTCCCTCCTGCCCCACCCCCCAATTCCCCCAGTCCTCCATGCAGCCTGTACTTTACAGCTCCTCTTCTCCTGGCTGGAGCAGGCCTCTCCTTCATGCCAAAACTGCCCTTTGAAGTCTGCCCTCCCATTAGGGCTTTGGTGTAGGTATTCAGACTGATCACACAAGCCCAGCAGAATTCCCGGACCATCCACGTTCTGTCGTATACAGTTGTTTCATGTGGCCTGTGATTTACAGTCTTAATTAATGCTCAAAAGAAGAAGAGCACATCTTTGGTGGAGTTTTTCCCCCCTTCTTTCTACAAAACAGGACTCTTGGGGTTTCTGCGGACATTGTGCAGGATGGTTTTGCCAAATGGAATGAAGCACAGTTAATACTTTTCCTTTATAACCTTTGCCATAAATCAGCTGGCACTCCGTTTGCACAAGTGCAGCGATTAATGTCCTGCCCCTCCCCCAGCACTTCCCGAATTTTAAACAAAGTAGGAATAAACTGAGGGTGAGCAGAGCCAGTGGGCCCAGTAAATCAGTTTAATGAGATCTGAATAGATCACATAGGACATATTGTGGCAGAATAAGGTGGGTGGTGGGGATCCGAATTTCAACAGTGTGGGAGTGGGGCGGGGTGGGTGGGGGCTGAGAGAGAGAAAACATGGAAGTTGTGGTAGGCAATGCTCAAACTCTGACACATGTCTTTGGTAAAAACAGAACATCTTACATTTTTTTTTTTTTTCCCGTTTGCTGAAACTGCTGTGACTCGTTTCACTTTAGCACTGTTTCCTGTCTGTGGTTTTGCTGTTCCATGTTTTCCCACAGATGGAGACTTTATTGTTTGCTGCTTCTCATCCATGACTGTCTTGGTCTGCAATCATTCTTATTCTATAACCTCCTTCTACAAATGTACAGATGCAAAAATTACTCCCTACAAAAGATAGGAAAAATAAAGACCAGCATATCTAAAGGCTGAACTCCGAAAGAAGCTAATTATTAGGAATCACCCATCCTTGTCCCACAGCCAGAGGCTGCTCAGTCACCATTCACTTGCTGTCACTAAGGAGTGGGAAATTTGTACTAGTGCCTCCTCTCCACTGTTATCACAGAAAAACATGTTCAGTTTTTTGCTCTTCAAATTGATTCACAAATAGGATTCTTCTGTATTGAAAGCTACACAACAAGGAAAAAGAAAACAACCTTCTTTCAAAGAAGTTGTCTGCTTGGGCTGGGGATGTGGCCCAGTGGCAGGAGCATATGCCTCTGCCATGTCCAAGGCTCTGGGTTGATCCTCAGTGCGTTTTCCAAAGTTGTCTTTCCTTAATGTCACTGTCACTCACAAAGAGAAGATACCATCATAAGTGCCTCTGTTAATAGAGTTCTTATGCATTACAGAATTTGAGGGAAGATTGCTGAAGGAAATAAATAAAAAGGAATGAAAGGAAAAATTTGTAGTATTGCATTTAATTTGCGAAACATGAGGTCTGTTTCAAAATTTTGGAGTCCTGTATTTAAGATCAGGAACTTTTAGTTGTGTTTATCATTCTTATTACTTTCTATGACTAAACACCAGAAGACATTAGTAGTAAGTTGCGGGCCCTAGTGACTGTGAGAAAACTAATACTTAAATTGCTAACTCCCCAGAGAATATCAATTTGATAGTAAGAAGCAGCATAATAATGTCATGTCATTACACCTCTGAGACTTCAGTTTTGAGAGGATATAGATCATACTTTTTTCTTTTCTTAGAAGAGAAATGAAAATTACTCTTATATCTATCTCTCCTGCCAATTAAGCCTGAACCTGCTGAACAGCCAGCCACTGAGTCTCATACTGAAATGTTTCTTTATTTGAATATTCCAAATCTGTGTTTCAACTGGAAAACTATTTTAAAAAGCAGCACAGTTCTAAACAGGCATCACTATAGGTGATATACTACTTAATTTTTTTTTTTTTAATTTTCTAGTTGTACTTGGACACAATACCTTTTTATTTTTATGTGGTGCTGAGAATTGAACCCACAGCCTTGCACGTGCTAGGTGAGTGCTCTACCACTGAGCCACAACTCCAGCCCCCACTCTAATATCTTTATACACTAAAAAATTTGCCAGCATTCTAAACCTGAGGAATGTTGGTAAACTCAAAGTTAAGGATCTTTTATGACAAATTCAGACCTATTGTGCTTGTGGATTATTTTATACTATGGATTATGTCAAGCATATGGCATAAAAGTTCATGAATTCAATATCACAAAGGGATACAACTGTGGAAGAGCCCAAATTACACAATAGCAACTTTGCATCTTTTTTTAGCTATTTCTTTTAGTTGTAGATGGACACAATATCTTTATTTTATTTACTTATTTTTATGTGGTGCTGAGGATCAAACCCAGTGCCTCATGCATGCGAGGCAAGCACTAAACCACTGAGTTACAGCCCAGCCCTGCAATTTTGCATATTAACACTGAGGCCTTTAGTGCCTTTTCAAACTTAACATAAGGTCCCCATCTCAACTGTTCCTTCTCTTCTCCTTTAAAATATGAAAGAAATTGATTGATAACATATTTCAACTTCACCAGATAGCTTAAACATGATGTGTTTGTTAAAAATACCAATCATATACAACATTACTTATTTTAAAATAATTAATTTTGCATTTCTTTTTCTCCTTAAGGAGGTCTAAGATACTCTACCATACAGAGGTAAGGAATAAAAAAATTAGCAGACAGAAGTCTGTGGATTCAAACAACCACCTTCTTCTATACAGAACAATTTTTATTTATTTATTTTGTTATTTTAATGAACATGGATATATTACTTAACATTCAATAGTTAAGAAGAAAGAGGAATTTTACTCTTTTCCTTTGGAGCATGGTAAATAACCTCCAGTGTATAAAATCAAGGTTAAAAGCACATGGCAGGGCTGGGAGTGTAGCTTAGTGGAAGAGCACTTACCTAGCATGCACAAGGCTCTGGGTTTGATCACCTGCAACACAACAAAAACCTCAGTGCTTTCATTTGTACTCTACTGGAAAGGTAAGACTCTGATTTGATGAAATTTTAAAAGCTCCACATCTTCTTACGTGGCTTCTTCCTATGAACGGATGACTAGAAATGCCGGAAAATAGCCTGGTGTGGTGACACAGCTGTAATCCCAGTAGTTCAGTTCTGGAGGCCGAGGCAGGAAAATCACAAGTTCAAAGCCAGCCTCAGCAACTTAGTGAGGCTCTAAGTAACTTAAGTGAGACCCTGTCTCTAAACAAAATGTAAAACAGGCTGGGGATGTGGTGTAGGGGCTAAGTACTTCTGGTTCAACCCCCAGTATCCCCCCCCCCCAAAAAAAGCAGAAAATGATAGTATGAATTTGTAGTACAAGGACATTTTCAAATGTCACATGTTGCCAGGCGTGGTGGCACATGCCTGTAATATCAGTGGCTCAGGAGGCTGAGGAAGGAGGATTGTGAGTTCAAAGCAAGCCTCAGCAATTTAGCAAGGTCCTAAGCAACTCAGTGAAACCCTGTCTCTAAATAAAACACAAAAAGGGTTGGGGAAGTGGCTCAGTGGTGGTTAAGTGCCCCTGGGTTCAATCCCTGATACCAAAAAAAAAAAAAAAAAAAAAAAAAAAGTCACATGTCTGTTTTTTTTTTTTTTTTTTTTAAATATTTATTTATTTGCTTTAGTTGTACACACAATGGGTTTATTTGTACGTGGTGCTGAGGATCGAACCCGGGCCTCGCATGTGCTAGGCGAGTGCTCTACCGCTGAGCCACAATCCCAGCCCACATGTCTGTTTTATAAGAAAGTCATTTCCTTTCATAGAAAAGCACTTCAACACGAGTTTAAAATTTCAACTGCAATCTGTCATGCAAATAAAATGAGGTGTCTGAGGTATATTTATATCTCTGAATGGGACATAGTACTAATTAGGTAGTAAGGACATGTATTGGGGTGTTATTTGTAGTGCAAAACCAATAATATATTAGTGTGTGACAATTTTTTAAAGGCTAAATTTCCTTGAAGAAGGTTATTAACATTGCTTATTTATTTGGGGGGCTTAAGGCCACACTGAGACAGTCACAAGACTATACCACCCAGGGTAAGAGGTCCAGCTCAGCCAAAGGAGAATCAAACAGGCTTCAGGAAATGTAAATGGACATGTGGACACTGGCTTGATTCTTCTGGATCTTTTATCAGAGGAAAGGCAAGAATTCAGGTCACAGTTAAGGTACAGTAGAAAAACAACTTAGATAGGGACTGGGGTTGTGGCTCAGCGGCAGAGCGCTCGCCTCGCACGTGCACGGCCAGGGTTCGATCCTCAGCACCACGTAAACATAAAATACATTGCATTGTGTATAACTAAAATAAATAAATAAATATTAAAAAAAAAAAAGAAAAACAACTTAGATATCAGCCAGCAGATTCTAACAGTAACTGGTGCTGACCCTGCTATAAGCAATGTGGCCCTGTGCAGTTCACTTCAACCTGTCCCAGTTTCCTTGTTCATAAAATGGAGACAGTCCCATAGAAAGAGAATCCAGGGCTGGGGATATAGCTCAGTTAGTAGAGTGCTTGTCTCACATGCATAAAGCCCTGGGTTCAATCCCCAGCACCACAAAAGTTAAAAAAAAGAGAAAGGATCCAGTCCTTTTCTGAAGGACAGGCCATGTGGTTCCTGCCCTTAGGGAAGAACTAGGAGTCAAGCCTTTTCAAGAGAGATGAGGAGACAGGAATTAATCAAAATTTCTATCAAGTGAAAAAAAGGCAAAGATTGTCATGGCCTAGTTTAGTGAAGTTTCCTAGAGGAA
This sequence comes from Tamias sibiricus, assembly GCA_025594165.1. Lineage (NCBI taxonomy): Eukaryota > Metazoa > Chordata > Mammalia > Rodentia > Sciuridae > Tamias > Tamias sibiricus. The sequence continues at coordinate 92,078,402 of CM046666.1, read as the reverse complement.
GTGAGAGTCATCAAAACCTACTTCAAATCGCTAAAATTTAACTCCTATTAAACACTACAGGTAATCTTCCTAACATACCAGAATCATGTAACCACTACATAAAATACACTGTAGGAGAAGGAAAATACAAAAATAAGAATAATGCCCATGACATATAACAGACCAAATAACCAAGAGAGAAGGAACAAAGGTGATTCCTCAAGTCATGGTCACTCCTACTACCAAATTGACCTTCATATCAAAGACAATGGTAATGTATTGATTACCAGATTTCCAAGTACCAAGGCAGAAAATTGGAAAAGGCAATCAGAAAGGATGAAAGGGAACCACATTAATGGCCTAAGAGAGGGCAGTCCACGGTCTGTCAATAAGAACGGAATGGAAAAAGCAGAAACATAATTAGGAACTCAAAAAAAAAAAAAAAAAAAAAAAAAAAAAGAAAAGAAAAAGAAAAAATCACAGCAACCTGAAGCTACTTCAAATGAAGGGCAAAGGCTTTGAAGAGCTTCATATTCAGTATTTGAGGTGATTACTCAGTATCTGTAAGCAATAGTGAAACGGTGTTCTATATTCCATTTAGTGCCCACAGGTACCTGCCCGATTATCTAGAAGTTGTACATGATATCTCTATTTCCAATTTTGCCAGAATAGCTTGCTCTTTTAATACAAATACTGTTATGTTTCTGCAACATCCCTGCTTTCTTCTTAAGCTCTTTCTTGCCCCATTTGCCCCTTTATGCTAGTCTTTTGGGTGAAGGATAAATAACGGGATTGCATTTTAGATATGAGGAAAGAGAAATGTCAGAGGTAAAATGACTTTCTCAGAATCATCAGTCTCTCTGATTGTTGCACATACTTGAAGAAATAAACATCCCAGTTTGGGAGAGGAGAGAACTTTTTTTCTCTCCTCCTTATTAATTGCACGACCATCATTTTCTTTTCCTATGATAGTGCTTAAGGGAAAAAAAACAAAAACTTCTTTGCCCTCAAGTAAAAGGATTACAGGTTAACTTCGAGAAAAGCAACCCCATTCAATTGGAATGGGAGGAGGGGAGGAGATTGGGAAGGGAAACACCCAAACATAGCAAACTGAAAATACTTTTTAAAAAGAAAGAAAAGAGACATAATCCAAGAATTTGCTGTCGGTAAGCCTGAAGTCGGTTCAGTTTACAGCTGGCATCGGATTACACGTTCTTGCCAACCTGATTTAGTGTGTACACTTGGATTTTTTCTTCAATGATCAAAATCCAAGTAAAAGTACCTCTGATAAGTGATTGTTATGAATGGCCTGCTTTTTACACTGCTTATTAATGCTAGCGTTTTAGAAGAGCCCAGATCTACACCAACAGAATGAAAATCCTCAGAGGTTGTGAAACTTGAAAAGCTTGGGCCAGTGGGACGGGGAAGGAAGCAGGTGTGCTTGCTGTGAAGGTGCCCTGGCATGACCCAAAATATTTCTTTTTTTACCGGCGTGGAAACTGAAATTCAGGTCTCAAGGGACTTCCCCAAGTAACTAAGAGTTATCAGTGGACTTGCAGGTAACAAGTTACAGGTACACTCAGTTAATAAATTGTACAAGTCACAGAAAAGAGGCTTTGAGTGGCATGTTGAGAACACTGCTTTTTGTTGAGGGAATAGCCATCGTTGGAAATCAACTTGCTTCACAGAGGCTGAGGTGCCCAGATGACAGCGTCTTGGTATGTGCCTAACTCTGTCACCTACTAACATGGCCACATACAAACCTCCTAAGCAATCTCATCTGGCTGGACTTGGTTATCAGTATGGTTCTTTTTTTTTTTTCCCCTCACCAATAAATTTAAAAAGCTGGGACGTTGTTATCAGTACAGTTCTTTACAACTAACTCTACGGCCCCACAGTATTCAATATCCTTTCACCCCAAAACCAGAGGCACCCATTCAAAATAACAAAGGACCTTCCCGGCCATATCCTCCTCTCTTTCTTAGCACCCCCTCCCACTCCAGTCTTTATTGCTCATTCCTAAAGTGGGCCTGGCCTTTAATCTGCCCCTGTTTCCACAGTACCATGATGACTGACAGAGTCAACCGTGAGGGGATGCCACTAAATCAACATCCCTTCAGGGTCCCTTTCCAAAAAGGAAAAACCCTGGCAGCTGGCCTTGGAACCAGGGTCGTCCAGCCTGGCCCAAGCTGCTGCATCATCCATCACTGAGAACCGAGGGGACACTTGCCCAGGGTCAGACTAGCCCAGCAACTGTGCGAACTTATCCCAAACCCCATCACGCTTCCCCTGGTCTGTTTCTAAACTTAGCTGCTTTCTTACTAACGTGGTGCCCTCCGGCAGGGCAGGGTAAAGGTGCGCAGGTCACCCTCTCTGCCAGTTCACAGTGGAGTCATACACCCAGACTCAGACATACACACAGAGCAGGAGTGTTTTCTATTAGCCCTCGTTCATTAATATTGCCTTCTAGCTGCCATGTTGTGTTTGGAAAATGGCTACATTTCAGCAGCTACTTCCTATCATCCAAATGTGCTTTAGCTTAAAACTAATTCCAAATAAACAAGATCACTGCTTCAAAACTGACAGAGCTGAACAAATAACCTCTGTGTTATTCTTTATGAAGTAGACCCAGAGCTCATTTTCAACCTACAGTGGTATTAAGAAAGAACTAGAAGATTCACAGCATTATCAGAATAGTCAAAAGTTGGAAACAACTCAAATGCCCATCATCAAATGAATGGATAAAAGAAATGTGGTACATACATACAATGGAACATTACTTAGCCATATAAAGTAATCAAGTTCTGCTGTATGCTCCACCATGCATGAACCTTGCAAACGCTATACTAAATGAAATAACGCAGACACACAAAAGGATGAGTACTGTATGCCTTCACTTATATGAGGTACCTAGAAGAGCCAAATTCACACAGACAGAAAGTAGAATTAGGGGCTGGAGGAAGAGAGAGTTATTGCTTGCTGAGTATAGATAGAGCTCTGTTTGCACAACATTGTGAATAAACGTAACTGAACTACTGAATCTCATATTTTAAAATGGTTAAAATGAGGCCACAGCTCAATGGCAGAGCACATGCTCAGCATGTGAAGAAGGGCCCTGGGTTCAATTCCTATTACATGCACACAAACAATTAAAATGGTGAATTTTGTTATACTTATTTTATCACAATTTTTTTAAAAAATTATACATTACTCCTGCTAAAATGTCAGAAAAGTTAAGTGTGAAAAATCAAAATAACATGCGAGTTAGGAATTTGGAAATTTCTTCTCTTTATTCTACATTTTGGATGGTTCTACAGCACATGATTCAAAGTCAGACTAATATAACAATATATGCAAGGAAACTTTCAGCCCAGGTCCTACATTTAGCCCTCCTCTCCTTTCCCACCAGTCCATCAAAGACCATTGTTACTGCTTTCTTTTTCCAGTGTTTCTTTAGCAAACAGAAGCAAATGCATAGGTATTCTTATCGTTCTTTTAAACACAAAAGGTGACAGACTATTTTCATTGTTGAACACCTGGCCTTTCTTTTAAATCTAAAGGAGTCTGGAACTTTCAAATGCAAAGTTAAAAATTGGTGATTTTACACATTTGTAGAAGAAAGGGACAGAGACATATTTTCTTTATCCAAGTAGTACTCTTCAACAAGTGCAAAGAAGTTCATTTTCATGAGAGGAGAAAAGAGGAGAAAAGTTAACTTCAAGAAGCATTAGGATGGCTGACTTGCCCTGGGGGAAAAGTTTACAATGTGCAAAGCTCCTCTTTCAAAGCAGCTTTATTTCCATAGGCCGCTAAGAGATTACCACCTTGTAAAAGAAAGGAAGAAAAGCAACCTCCCCACCTCTGAGTTATCTGTCCCAGCAAGGGAATACTGGGGGTGGGGTAGGGGTGGCCTCTGGATGACCACTGTTCAAACGACAAGGGCAAGGCTCTCTTTTTAAATTTAAGGAAATTCACTGGGCATCTCACAGGACCTCTCTGGAACGCCATGAACCTATTACGTCCCCATGTCTTCTTCTCAGCCCCATTTCATGAGACAAACCAAGCAAAAACCCAGTCCCTCATCTTCCCAAACTATTTTGGTCACAATAATTCACAGCTTTGGCAATTTAAAAAAAGAGAGAAAGACACCTGTCACCAGAAAACCAGCTGCTGCCTTTTAAGTTACTATTAAAAAAAAAAAAAAAAAAAAAAAAAAAAAACACTTTTCAATTTTCTCAAGCTAAATATAAGATTTAAAAATGTGATGACTATAGATTAAACATAAATTTGAATGCTTAATCTATTACCATCTATTATATGTAAGCTTAATCTATATAATACATTTATATGAAAGATTAAATTTAGATTTTATCATAGATTAAAGGAAGATAATATGCATTAAAATAATCTGGTTTCAATTTTTAAAAAAAAAGCCTAAACACTTCAACATTCTTCCAAGTATTAATTCAGTATTTTTTTGAGTATTTTTTGAGCATCTTTTATATGCCAGAAACTGTTCCAGACACCAGAGACATAACAGTGACGGCAGACAAATGCATTCCATGTCCTCATGGAGATAGCATTCTGCCTGGAGAGAGAGGGATAATAAAGAAGCAGAGGGCTGGGGGTGTAGCTCAGTGGTGAGCACTTGTCTCACATGTTTGAGGCTGAGTTTAATCACCCTCAGCACCACTGGGGGAAAAAGAAAAAGAAAAAGGAAACAAATTGATAAATATATTTAGGCAGCTGGGCACCACAACCACATTTCCTGATTTCCTGAGAGGTTGAAACTTAAGAGGCTGAGGCAGGAGGATAGCAAGTTCGAGGCCAACCTTGACAATTCAGCAAGAACCTGTCTCAAAATAAAAAATAAAAGGGCTGGGGATGTAGCTCAGTGGTAGAGCACCCCTGGGTTCAATCCCTGGTACCACAAACAAAACAAAACAAAAAAAAAAAAAATAGATGTGTGTATACATACTTATTTACTTCTTCTTAGGCAATGACAATAACTATGAAATAATTAAATAAAGCAGCATAAGGGGATGGGGGAGGAAGCCCTTTTGGATAGGCATAGCATGAAGGGCTTCTGTGAAGAGGTGACTAAACTCAATAAATGAGAGGGTGCCAAGCAGAGGGGAAGAGTATTAATTCCATGCAGAAGAACCAGCATCTAGACAGAGCCTGGGGAGGAAATGGCTGAGGGCATGTGGCTGGACTCTAGTGAGCAGGAAGAGCCACTTCTGCCTGGGAATCTCCAACAGCACAGATGGGATCTCAGAAACTCTTGGCAGCACTAATGAAAATAAAAAGTTTTGGTTCTTCTTTTTTGTGCCAGGGATTGACTCCAGGGGTGCTTAACCCCTGAGCCACATGCCCAGCCCCACTTAAAAATTTTTTAACTTATTTTTTTTAGATAACTTGACAATAGAATGTATTTTGACGTATTATACATGTATGGACTATAACTTCCCATTCTTGTGATTGTACATGATATGGAGTTACACTAGCTGTGTATTCATATATGAACATAGGAAAGTTATGTCCGATTCATTCTACTGTCTTATTCCCATCCCCTCTCCCTTTCCTTTACTCCCCTTTGTCCGATCTGAAGTATTTTTTATTTTTTCCTACCCACCTCCCCCTTACTGTGTGTTAGAATTCATATATCAGACAGAACATTTGGCTGTTGGTTTTGGGGATTGATTTATTTTACTTAGCATGAAAAAATCTTCGGTTCCATCCATTTACCAGCAAATGCCATAATTTCATTTTTCTTTATGGCTGAGTAATATTCCATTGTGTATATATATCACATTTTCTTTATCCATTAATCCCAGTCCTTTTTTAACATTTTATTTTGAGACAGGGTCTTGCCAAGTTGCTTAGGGCCTTGCTAAATTGCTGAGGCTGGCTTTGAATTTGTAACCCTTCTGCTTCAGCCTCCCAAGGTGCTGGGATTATAGGAAAGTGCCAACATGTCCAGCAATTATGGCCCTTGAAGAATAAAAGAAAGAACTTTAAGGAAAGGTCAAAGGGCAATTTACATGCAGGGAGAAGATAAGCTCAGTTTGAGCAAGCAACTATAAAATATTTCCGTTTCAGAAGGATCAGGAAGAATGCCGTTGCACACTGCCCTTATCAAGCATCTCTTATTCCAGTTGTAAGAGAAAAGCAAAAGGACATGGCAGGTCTTATAAGCCTAACTGCATATGCATTCAGACATCTAACAAACAAACAAACAAAAAAAGCAGAGAACACATTACAAAATTTAAAATATTTTATTTTGCATTTTCAAATATATAGAGGAACGAGTAATCTTTTCCCTAGAACATATCACTAAGGTCCAACTGTTCAGAGTTACTGCACATCCTGAAGTTGTTCTGGAAAACCATTCACCTGAATACATCTGGGGCACATGCTGGGAATGGGGACACTGCAAGCTACATAGTGAACCTAACCATGAGTTGCGTGTGTGGGTGCGTGTGGAATGTGCTTGTGTGCTTAGTGTGTGCGGTACGCTGTGGGGCACAAGCGTGTGGTATAGTGTACGTGTGGGGTAGGGTAGGGTGGGGTGTATGTGAGACCTCAGGAAGGAGGCTGGTTGAGAACAGGGGACTGTGGCCACCAAGTGCACTGTTTTCATTTGAACTGAATGTTTAGAGAGTTGGGGCCACTCTCAAGCCACCCTCTTTGGCAATGCCACTACTGAGTAGTGTTAGAAATAACATTTGGTGTAAGTAACTAAACTAGGACCCCTGGCTCTGACACTAGTTCTCTTCCCACCACACCAAGCTGCTTTGCAGGTTTCTAACCTAACATGAACTGAACCAAAATGGCTCATCGTTTCATGAAATGAATTGATTTGATAAGGTGACCGTCATCTATGACCACAGATTTCAGATGGGATTTAACAAGACTTGAACTGATTCACTTCATAGTAAATTAAAAAAAAAATGTTTTAAATGTAAAAACAAAGAATTTTAAAATGCATGATAAAGCATTTCATCTATATTATCAAGCAAAGAAATATATATGTATATATTTATATGTGTATACACACATACACTTTTTTTTTAAAAATTTAAGGTTCTTAGTACTCTTTTCTTTCTAAAAAAATGGGTTCTGTTCCAAAAAAAAAAAAAAAAAAAAAAAAAAAAAAGAAGAAGAAGAAGAAGAAAATAAAAGAAAGAAAAAAGAAAAAAACACTAGAAGTGCCTATAGGAGAACACCAGATTCTTGGGTGTCTCAGGCTGTGGGACTTCATTACACAAGCTAGGTCAGTTTGCAGAGGACCTAAACCAGCCTTACCATATTCTGTGGGGAGGAGCGTTGGCACATCCTGGGACCCCACTGCTCTGAGTGGCCTGTTGCACTTCTGCCAGCTCTGAGTTGCCCTAAGTGACCCAAGTACTCAGAAGGGAGAAAATCGTCACACCGTACTCTAGTGGGGTGCTCGGCTGCCTTCCCCTCCAGTTAGCTCCATCTTTAGTTTCAGTGTTTTCTCTCCTCCAGGTTAACCCCTAATTTATTAATTCATTTTTGTTCTCCTTCTTGATATCATCTTTTTTCCTCTATATGTACACATGTAGATAGAGCTCTTGTATCTTCCACCTTTGCTACAGCTCTGAATACGTGTGAATTTTCAAAATGATCAGAGATTCTCAGAAAATCAAAACATAACCTTGGGGGGTTGGGGCTGTAGCTCAGTGGAAGAGCACTTGCCTAGCATGGGTGAGGCACTGGGTTTGATCCTCAGCACCACATAAGAAAATAAATAAAGTTATAAAAAAATATATATTTTTAAAAAAAAACATAACTCTGGGGGAATGATTTGCCTAAAGAATGCTAATTACTTGCCCAAATTTATTGACTTTTCTTCAGCCTAGTGTGATTCAGTTTGTAGATGAGAAAAGAGGAAGTACTCCTAAAAAAAAAAAATTCATGTTAATATTTGCTACACTATAAATTGGAATTGGAAGAAATCCATTTTGAAGCATATGAGTAACATTTTGAAACACATATACTTTAAATGAATTTCATTCATTTGGAATTGGTCCAATTTCCCCTCTTTAGATATCTTCTGTCCAAGTTAATTGACTTCATGTGGAAAAGCAAAACCAAGCACCTAACAACTTCCCATGCAAGTGTCCTAGGGTGATAGCAGTGATTAAGAAGAGACACCCCCCATGCTCCCACTTACACTCAGATGCTACCAACTGGCTCTGCCTTCCCTGCCTGCCAGTCGGGACAGGAGAGAAACACCTTGGAAAGCAGAAACTGCTTGACTTTATAATAAATAGTCAACGTGTTCACTAATGCTATGAAAGGAACACTAAGGGCAAAAGAAAATGTGCTTTTTTTTTTTTTTTTTTTTTTGGTGCCGGGTATTGAACTCAGGGGCACTCGACCGCTGGCTTTGAACTCGGGATCCTCCTGCCTCAGCCTCCCAAGTGGTGGGATTACAGGCGTGCACCACCATGCCTGGCAAGAAAGTGTGCATTTTTAAGGGAGGGCATTGGCACAGTTACTGGGAGGACTAAAAAAAGAGGGGGTCCCGCCAACTCTGCACATGGAGAGGATTTCCACAACTGTGAGTCATGAGGAACATTGGGCTCATTTCCCAAAAGGCTTTGAAAAGAGCATGGGATTAAGGTGCTTGAAGGTGAGTTTGTGCATAATGGAAAGCTATAAGAAGAAAGTCCTGAAGATTAAGAGATTTAATCAGTTGGGTACATTTTTCACTGAACAAACGCTGAGTGAATACAGGGCCATGGTAGGGAAGAGACAGGCTTTGCCCATGTCCTCCTGGGTGCCCTTCTAAAGGCGAGGAAGACGCCGTTCTGAAGGAAGGCTAGGCCCTGGATGGCCTGGAGCTGGAGCAGTCATCAGGAGTTGAGTTTAGGAAACATAAAGACTAGACACTGCAGTGTAAATGGAACAGGTGAGCAGGCACATGGACACAGGTAGGTAGATTTCCAGCGAGAGACATAGAATGTCAACCCTCCAGTGAGGAGTGACATTGTAGAAAAGCCTGAAAGAGTAAAGAGGGAGGGTAAAGTTCAGATGTGGGAAACTTGTTATCTACTGTTTTGAATCTTAAAATATTAAAAAGATTAGAAGACCCAGTGTGATGGGGCATACCTCTAATGCTGGTGACTCAAGAAGACTTTAAGTTCAAGGTGAGTCTCAACAACTGAGTGAGACCCTGTCTCAAAATTAAAAATAAAAAGGCCTGGGGATGTAGCTCAGTTCTAAAGCTGGGTTCAATGTCCCCAGTACACCCATATATATATATATATATAAAATATATATATATATATATATATATATAAAAAACCTTTTCATTGCCAATCTTTTCCCCTTGTTTAATTGTATATAGTTTGGAAGATACAATAGTAGATAATTTTATAGGAATGGTCTACTCAAATAGCATTGTAACAAAAATGACAGTTGCCTTTGTCTCAAATAAGTTTTGATTCACCAACTCCTAAAAACCATGCAGAATGGTATGGAAGCAAACTAAGAAAAAGAGAGAGAAAACAGTCAGAAGGAAGAAGTCTGGTCAGAGCTCATTATGACTAAGCCTCAGTGAAATACACTGGGGACATGGCAAATAAGAAGCATTAACTTGAGTGCAGTGTGTCATCATCTGGTAGCACACCTTCCAAATTACTTGCAAGTGGCATAAGCTGTCACTCAGCATGAGCACCAGGGGAAACCTTAGAAGTTTTAAATGGACTGTGTTACACCAAGGACTTTGCTTTGCTGTCAAAGTAGAGAAGCTGTGAGGAGAATTCCTCCTTCCAGTTTAGTACCCTTCCCACTGCAGCTAGTGCCCACGCGGAAGTGGCCACCAGCTTCTGCTGGAGAGCCGAAAGAGGTGGGATCACAATACAGCCTTCACCTCCAAAAACTGGAAAGAAGGGAGTCATTTCTCCAAAGTGTGCACCATTCAAATACTGAGGACACTTTGGTGATATGTGGCAGTGTTCTTATTCTCTTTCCTCTTTTTCTTTTTAACCTATTTATTTATTTATTTATTTATTGGTAGGGAAGGAGGATGGAGGAAAAGGGAAGGTATCTTTTAGGTACAAATGGAGATTACAGATGGTATCTGAAGTTAAAAGATGTTTTAAGAGAATCTCAAGCTTCAATATAACCAGGGTTGAGGTTCATGCCACAAGGCAAATTTGTTCAGTTCTCTTAATTGCAAGATCACTAGGAATGGGGGCTTTTGAGGAAGAAGACATGTTGTCCCCCTTCCCACAAAAGTTCAGAGTATTCCAAACATCTCTAATCATACCCTGTGCAATAGCACATGCAGGAACCACCCAGAGATTCAGGAGGCTGAGGCAAGAGGACTGCAAGTTCAGGCCAGTCTCAGCAACTCAGTGAGACCCTATCTCAAAAATAAAAAGGGCTGAAGAAGCAGCTCAGTGCTGAAGCACTCCTGGGTTTTTCCCTAGTACCATAAAAACAGAAAGAAAGAGAAAAAAAAAGGTCAAGGATCCTGCTCAGGTGTTGTCTAGAGGGGTCACTCCTACCATCCACATGGGGAGAACAGAGGACATGCATCAGTCTTGGCTGAGTCTGTTACAACAGCCTGTTGTTGAGTGTTTACACACAGCACATTTGCCTCAATCCAAACAAAGATCTGCTCTCCGGGAATATAGTACTTTCCACTTTCCATGCTTGGAGGCGTCAAGACACCTTCAGTGGAAGGCGTGAGGAAGTAGTGAGCAGTGTGGTTGATCAACTCTAGAGGCTGAAAGTGGCTCATCTGGGGTCAAGAAACCAGTCTGTGACTTAGACATTTAGCCTCAGAAGTCTTCAGATGCCCGAGATACAGTCTTTCTGAAATGCACAAAACTATACAATCATCTAAATCTAAAGTCCTCTAATTTCTAATACTAAAACTATATTAGAACACATAGCATAATCATCAAGATTTAAATCCACAAAGAGCATCTATTTTAGTGAGGAGAATCTTAGTTGTTTTCTTATAGAACAACTTTTCTCCCTCATTCAACCTCCCCCCACCATCAAAAAATGGGACAGGAAATTCTCCAGCTTTATACTTCTATTTCCAGCCAAGTGTGGACAGAATGGTTTAATGAAAATTCAGGCGAAGTGTGTGAAAAATTGAATCTAACAGTCATGCTTTCAACCCCAAAGTTTTGGAATTGAAATTCCTGTTTTTTTTTTTTCTTCCCCCAGTTTAAAATGTTTTCCGAATTGATTTTACTCAAAAACCTAACACCCAAGGAGTCCCTGTGAACAAACAGGAAATTTGAACTTCATTGATTCTGTAAGTTATTGGAAGATTTGTACAAAATTGGTTCTCCTGAAATTAAACACCTGGTTTGACAGCTTCACTAATTACAATCCACTCTACAGAGGAAGGCCAAGGCCTGTGGCCAAGCAGACAGATTAGCCACAGTTACTCAATAAGACAACTATTTAGTAGAGACAAACCCTGGGAGAGAAACCTAAGAAGTCATGTGCATATCCAAACAGGCAGCCACAGTGTAAAGAAATCCCCTTAAGTCACTTTCGGCTTCATTAGCACATGAAAATGGGGTAATTGAACATTCTTCAGCCTTCCATCAAGTGCCAAAATCAATCATTCATGGAAATTAAGTTTTGATAAGAGGTGTTTAAACACTGTCAAAGACTTCTTGAATGTGTCATTCTCTCAGCCTTAAGAAGATTCCAGCCAGCTTTTAACTGTAAAAAGCACTACAGAATTAAAGGTATCAGGCCTGTTGCAAATTTATTACATTATTAGAACCATGTACCAGAAGAAGAAATCTAGCAAAGAGTTTGTTGTTTCCACCAAAATGTTTATTTGGGGGAGTTTTTCCCCCTTTCACAAATATACAATTTTAAACAGTTGTTTTGATAAGCTTTAAGATATGCTAAAAAGAGGTAGTTTCATGTGGACAATACTTTTAATTACAATGCCAAAGTGTATAAAATGAAGGTGGGTGTAAACTTCTGACAACCTTAACATTTTTAAATGCTTTGATATATTCATAACAGCATCATGTATCATTATTATCACCAATCAGTATCCCCCTCAAAAAAATTATCCAGATTTTATCTTTCCAAAAACCTTAAACAACAACAACAAAATGATAATAAAAACCCTCAAAGGACAAGAACAAGATTTAAGGATAATAATCTATTATACTCCCCCCACAAGCAAAACCTTCCCTTTTTTCAGATAAGTTATCTTCTGTAACTGTAGGAAAACCAGAAAATTAGCCACTACAAAATCACTGGTTCTTTTTTCCAACTGTATTCTTTCAGCCTGTAAATATTTGCAAAGCCTCAAGAAGTTACTCAGGATATGCTTATCTTTGGTGCCACAAATATCAGTCTTTTAAACAATATGAGTCAACAGCTACATTCAGTATTGCCCTAAACAAAAGGGTTCTAAACCAAGAGACTCTGGTGAAAGATTAACAATCAGTTCCAATATCTATGTTAGGCTATATGTCACTGCCTTTTTTCTATCTCCAACAGCTCGAATTGACCATCTCCATACACAGATTCACACACTCCATCTCAGAAACTGGGAGGGTCAGTGGGTGGCAGCCTTCTATGTGGTTGCCTACCCAAAACCTGGTCACAATGAGGCAGTGAAGAGGTCAGGCTGCGGAGAGCCACTGAGCCCCTTTCCCTTTTCAAGTAGTTTAGCCACCCTGGGAACCTTTGATCTGACTATCAGCAAACACACACTCCCATATTTTGTCCTCTCAGGTATAGATTTCAGAAGGGGTGGAGAGCTCACCTTCACCGACAGAAACAAAATGAGACTTTGCTAAACAGTCCATACATTCTACACAAGGAAAAGCAACCCCGTCCTCCATCTGTCACCTCTCCACTGACTCACCTCTCACTCTCTCTTTGGAGAAACAGGCAAACCAATTACATCAACAGTGCTGGAATACAAAGCTGTTCTGCTTTGGGAACCACTTGCACTCAGGTCCAGAAATTACCAAGCTCCAGGCTTGAGGTGAAAGTCTGCTGCTTTCGGGTTCTTTATAATACAAATAAACCACCTACCAAACTTATGACTTGAACCATTTGGCAGGAATAAACACACAGGCTATTAGCAGGCCTTCTTCCCAAGCACTCAAAAGAAACAGGGAATTGGTTTTGCAAGGAGAAATCCAATCGACTTAACTATAAAATAAGAAAAATGGTAACAAAGACTAGGGCCAGCATCATGTTACCAGCTTCAAAGAAAAGAAACAAAGAAGCTAATGATAATTTTGAAAAATGTCTATGGATAACAAGGAAGCAAAGCAGAGATACAATTCCTGAAAAAGCAGTACCAAAATAGGGTATGTGAATGAAATGAAACCCACAGACTACAGCAGGCCACACTTAGCACCCAATAAACCTGCAGTCTCTGGGTGTTTGTGTTATATTAATAGGTGCAGTTCCTACACAGAAGCCTCCCCTTCCTTCTAATCTTCTAATCAACTCTTTCCCTTCCTTTCCCATCTTGAGAAAATCAACTAAATTATTTTTTAAAAACTTCTTGTCTGTAGGAAGTTTTAAACACAGAAGTTAGTGCTTGATGACTTGTTAGGGAAGATCTGGTATATGTTCATTATTTTGGCATTGATTGGTTCCAATGCCCCTTTTTACTCTCAAAAGTGTTACAATATGGACACCATATATGAAAAACATATAAAAAATATAATATTGCTATATATATATATACATATGAATATATGGATAAATGAGCAACTCCTAAGTCCCAACTATATATTCCTACATATATCTGTACAGGATTTCTCTGAATAGGCAGAGAGCTTTACTACCTTGAAATATATCAAACTAACATAAAAAGAGAAAGAACAACAACAACAACAAAAAATAACCATAAACTAATACCATCATAATAAAATATATAATCCTGTTGAATGTTACTAAGGAAAATGGTTCACAATGTTCTTTTTCCCGAGGGCACACACAGCTGAAGAACCCGGCCAAGCAAAGTTTACAACAGGAAGGGATAAGAAATTGAGAAAAATCAGGATGGAAATCAGGACCTTACTCTCTAGGTATACACAGAAGTGAGCAAAACCAGTGCTTGATGAATTACAGTATGGAATGAACTGAATGCCTTAAGTATCATTTCTTCTTCCAGTGGACAAAAGCAGTAAGAGGAAAAATCTCGAAATAGTTATAAAATAGTTATGATATAAATTCACATTTGATGAAGATATTACAGAGTATTTTCTGAATTTGTATAAGGTAGAGTACATTTAAAAAGAATCACAGTCCTGGACATCTTTCCACCTTTTAACATTAAAATTCATTGCCAATACAACGTGCCTTAAGGATGAAAGAATTAAAAATAAATTTCCAACTAAATAAAACTATGAAAATCCCATTTTTACTTACTTGCCAGAAATAACCATGTTATGAAGTTCCTAATCATCACCAATAGTCACCATTATCCAACCATTTCCCCTGTAGCATCAGCAAGGGTAAATGTTTCTAAGCAATTCTCTCAGAGGTTAAACATTAAATTAAAATATTAAAACACCACCAAAGCCTTGTGATGACCTGAAGGCATTTTAAGAGCAGCAAAGGTTAGAAGGGCAGTTCTCAAATAACACCCATTGTTTCTATCCCTGCTTAATGACAAAAGGAGCAAAGAAAGCTATTACCTGGTCTTACCTAGCATCTCAATTCAAATGTTACTTAAGAAAACAACACACACAAAAAAATCCTCTTATTTTTTGAAACCCAACACTCTTCAGTTTAGTCAAACTAAAACTATTTTTTTGAAGCTAAATTAATCTTTTAAATTTTGTTCATGCACCAAAAATTCAAGTGGAAAATGGTCCTGAATGCAACAGCAGGCTTAAAGTTAGTTTAGTATCAATGTAATATGTTTCAGAAAAGATCCAAAAATCAAGTGGAGAAAATATTAATGAATATTTCCAGCTTGAAGTTTTGTGTAAAGTTATTTGTGGATATTAACTTCCACGAAAGTAATTTTATAACCTTTTCCCTGCTTTGTAAAAAAGTATGTGTACTCACCCTATAATGCCTATGGAAGAGCAAAAGACCAAGAATAATAACCAATATGTGCTGGGGATGGAGCTCAGGGGGAGAGTGCTTGCCTGGCACCTGCCCCTGGGTTCCATCTCTAGCACTGTAGATGATAATGATGATGATGATAACAACAACAAAACCCAATTTAAGGAACACAGTTGGGGAACTCTTTCTACCAGGTGTCAAGGCATAAGACCATTTACTCCACTGTAATGGAACAGGATAGACAAATAAACCAAAAGAAAAGAAAAGCGACATAATGAGTACATACGAGGCTGATAGATAACATAGGTAGCATTTGAAAAGTATAAGGAAAAGATGGGCTATTTAACAAATGGCATTTGGATAATTATATGTCCATTCTGGAAGAAAAAATAGCTTCCTATTTCATAACAAACACAAAAAATACATTGTAGGCAAATTAAAGACAAAGAAAATTAATTTGAAATTTTTAGAAGAAAATATGGGTCAATATCTCTAAAACTTCAGGATGACAAAGGACTTCTTAAACGAGAGACAAAAACACAAATTGTAAAATAATACATGAATGTATTTTGCTATGTTCAAAGTAAAGTTCTGCATTTTTAAAGACACCATAAACAATGCCAACCTAAACCACAGATTAGGAAAATATTTTTACAGCAAAGGTGTCAATAAGGATTTAGAATCCACAATAGACACAATAATAAATCAGTAATGAAAACAAATCTCCCAACATACAAAGCAAGCAAAATACAAGAATAAACAATTCATGGCAGAGAAAACCCCAGATGTCCAGCTGAGAAAGATGCTCAACTTCACTAGCAGTTAGAAAAATGTAACTTAAAATAGCAATTTAGGGCTGGGATTGTAGCTCTGTGGTAGAGCACTTGCCTAACACAGTGAGGCACTGAGTTCAATCCTCAGCACCACATAAAATAAAATAAAGATATTGTGTCCATCTACAACTAAAAATATTGAAAAAAAAAACAATTTATACCCTTTTATACTACATCTGAGGTGGGGAAATATTTGAAAGTCTGACCTTATCAAGTCTTGATGACAATATACTTATAACAGGAATTTGAATACTGCTAGAAGCACTGTAAATTGGTGTGGTCACTTTGAAAAGCAATTTGGTGATATTATCCAAGTTGCAAATATGGGTACTCTATGACCCCACAATTCATTTTCTGTGTGGTACCCATGTGCACATTTCTGTGTGTGTAAGGAGATCCAAGAAGTTCACAGCAGCCTCATTTGACATAGGAAAAATTACAAAATAGATAAATGAACAATGATATGTCCATGAATGGAATACTACATGATTAATAATGGAATGAATCAAAGCAACATATATTGGCATGGATATATGCCACAAAAACAGAATGTTTAGTTACAAAGAACATATGAATATAGTCTGTGTTATTTGCCTGATTTTTAAATAAGCTCAACAATACCGTGAATATGTACATATATATATAACAAGTTTAAAAAACATTCATGGAAATAACTTTGGTAAGAGAGGAAGGGAAAATAGATGAAAAGAGTGTACAGGAGGCTTTAACATAAAACACGCATATATTTTAAAAATTTGAGGCAAAGTGATTTCTTTTTCATTTTTGCAACTTTCATTATCATTTTGCTATTTCCAACATACAGGGCTTTTACATAAGTATATTCTATGAGACAATATACTTTCATTTTTCAGCTTTATTGAGACATAATTATTAAGTAAAAAATCAGACATGTTCTTTGCATAATTGAGATGTTTTGACACATCAATTTATGGGTATATGATTGTTCATCATTGTCTCATATGATACTATATTTCTGAAGTATCAGTTTTAGTTGTTTCCTGTTACATTTATAATTTTGCCTATTTGAATTTTCTGTTTTATTATAAATATGGCTAACATTTTGTCAATTTTGTTTATCTTTTCATAAAATTAACTCAGTGTCATTGATCTTTTCCATTGTTTTTCCAGTGTCCATTTCTCTTACTTTTGCCTTGAAGTGTAATATTTTCTTCCTTCTGTTGACTGGGTTGTTTCTTTTACTTACAAGTTCCTTCAGGTGTAAAGTTAGGATATTTATCTGAGATCTTTCTTTTCTGATAATGTAGTCTTTGATTACCATAACCTTTGCTCTTCAAACCATTTTTGATACATCAATAAGTATTTTATTTTTAAGAAAATTATAAGTGATATTGTATGTTGAATTTCAGTTTCTATATGTTCATAAAATATAGAACTATATTAACTCTTATCATGATCTTGTATCCCATTGAGGCAAAGTGATATTGATGTGTTTCAAAGATGGGTACAATCCAGAAAATGTATTGGAAATACGTATTGGGTATAGTTTTTCCTGTGCTTTTTGGCATAGATAAAGTATATTGATAAAGAAAAATCATATTTTACCCTGCTTTTAAAATGACATAAATTAAGCCTGGCTCAGTGGAACTGTGGCACATGCCTATAATACCAGCTATTCAGGAGGCTGAGGCAGGAGAATTGTAAGTCCAAGAGCAGTCTGAGCAATTTAGTGAGTTTTTTATTTCAAAATTAAAAATGCTAAAAAGGAGCCAGGCGCGGTGGCGCACGCCTGTAATCCCAGCACTTTGGGAGGCTGAGGCAGGAGGATCATGAGTTCAAAGCCAGCCTCATCAATGGCGAGGCACTTAGCAACTCAGTGAGACCCTGTCTCTAATAAAATACAAAAAAGGGCTGGGATGTGGCCCAGTGGTCGAGTGCCGCTGAGTTCAATCCCCGGTACAAAAAAAAAAAAAAAAAAAATGCTAAAAAGGGCTAGGGATGTAGCTCAGTGATAGAGCTTTTGCCTAGCATGAGCAAGGCCCTAAAAGTTGACTGTTTAAGATGACAAAGAATAGATGTAAGAAAAAAGATCGAAAAGCTTAGAAAATTTGGGAATTAGGGCTGGGGTTGTAAATTAGTGGCAGAGTGCACAAGGCCCTGAGTTTGATACCCAGCAGAGTTAAAAAAAAAAAAAAAAAAAAAAAAAAAAAGGCATGGGGGGGAGTGGATATTAATGACATTTTACTTTAAACTTGGTAGACTGGCTTCCCAGGTCTGAAACAGGAAGAAAGTATTTGATACTGACAATTCTGAGAAAGGCAAAAACCTTAATAAGGTAAAATTAACTGTCAAATATACAGAAGGAAACCAAGTGTATCTGAATTTGAATTAAGAGTTTATTTACAGTCTAGACTTCTTACTAGCCAAAACATTACTTTTAGATTAATTTATGTTAGAGGCAGAAAATATATATTTTCAAATACAAAATGTACTAAGAAGTTTTTTTTTTGTAAATATGCCTCCCCTTATATTTAATTAAGATTTAATAAAGTTGGGCTACTATTCAGCTACAAACTTCCAGTTTGGTAGACCCAGAATACAATAGGCAGGTATTTTAAGTGTGAAATGCTATGAAAGACAACAATGTTGATCTGTAAGAACAAACTTGTTAGAAAGCCACAACCAGAAGCAAATTGAATTTGTAATAAAGATACTTAAAATTCATGTATTCAGGCTCCTGCCACTTTGTTATTAAATATATTAATGTAAAATAGAAACCAACAAAATATAGTTTCCTAAGGGTATTTCTAAACTCTTTACCAACCAATGCTTGAGCATATAACGCCATTTTATTAAGTGAATTAGTTATAAAACATTGACTTTCAGTTGTGAGATGTTAATAAATACTAATGCAGTGATCTTTTCTTTCAACAATGATTCTCATCTTTACCCAAGTTTAAAGTATTCCAATCAAAAGAAACAAAATATTTTTCTTCTGCAATGGTAATGTTTAACACATATGCTTTTGTTCATATACTACCCACAGATTGTATTAGAATTCATTGAACCACATGTAAAATTTCATTAGGAAAAACCCCACACATATTTTACTCAGGCAACTGCTGAAAGGCATTCTGCTTCATGTACACAGCCTTCCACTACTCACACAAGTAACTTTGTATAGAACTCTTTAAAAGTTAGGAGCAAATGTGGCTTAAAATCTTTAGAGAAAAATATCCTTCAAATTACCATATATACATATATAATACATATATGTATGTGTATATATATATATATATATATTATTATACACACATCTCTTTTTTATTCCTTCTTTGTACTAGGGATTAGACCCAGGGTCTAGCACATACCAGGCAATCTCTTTCCCACTGAGCTACATCCCTAGCACAAATTAAGGTATACTTTTGAAGGGCAAGAAACCAGCATGTTAAGATTTAACTATGGAACAACAAAATACTACTGATATGGCAGTAATAGGTCTAGTTTTTCAATACATACTTTGGAGGCTGTCATCCAAATACCCACACAAAGTTCAAAGAATTCTCTTTTTCCCCAGTAATTTCTACTCATTTATAATGCCTCCAATGACTTCATAATTTCCAATAAGTAAAAAATATTTCAAAATCTCTTTACAACTACAGAGAATACCAGATTTTTGAGGGAAACCTCTGCAACCTACTTCCTTTCAAACATGGCTTAGAAATGCATTGATAGCATCATCACCTCCAACCAGCTAGGGAGACAAGTGTAATAGAGACGTCATTAAAGAACAAATAAATATTTTCTTTACAAAGAACTGAGATTGTTCTATCAATTAAACAGATATTCTGATGTTAGAACAAGAGGATAAAGAAATTGTTTTTAAAAAATTATAATCTTGCAGCCGGGCGTGGTGGCGCACACCTGTAATCCTAGCATTTGGGAGGCTGAGGCAGGAGGATCATGAGTTCAAAGCCAGTCTTAGCAATGGCGAGGCACTTAGCAACTCAGTGAGACCCTGTCTCTAATAAAATACAAAAAAGGGCTGGGGATGTGGCCCAGTGGTCGAGTGCCCCTGAGTTCAATCCCCGGTACAAAATAAATAAATAAATAAAAAATTATAATCTTGGCCTATAAAGTATAATTCTACTTTCATGATTTCTGTGATACATGAAGAAGCTTAAAAACAATTTAGACAGCTAGTAAAAGACACTTAGTATAAAATGAAAAAGTACTGCTATTAGAAGAATTTTCAGAAAAAGTAATATAACCCATTCCAGTTTATTTCTTACGTTTAGTTTATTGGCACTGTGAATGCTGAGTTCCTTCTTCTACTTTTGACTCCACCCTTAATGGTATATGCTTAAGGCACATTTGTGGATTATATGGCCTATTGAGGAGATTTTTATTGCTCAGAATTCCAGCAGCCTATAAGTGTATGGTACAGGGAAGATAAGTCAAGAATCCTGAAGCCCTGAAAAAAACAGTAGCAGTTTTAAAGGCAGCATGTTTTCTAATTTGCTTAAATGTGACAAATCAAAATCATGGTGATGTGACTCCAAGCAGAGACAGTCTATCTGGCAGAAACATTTAATATCTATCAGAAACATAGGATTCTAGTCCTCTCTGTCAAAGGGTATAACATTAGCTATATGTTCCTGCTTACAGTTATGTTATTATTAAGAAAATGAAAAATATAAGTCTGAAGACGCAATGGAGATGGACTCCCAGGAAGATACAAATCTCACTTTGTAATATTCTCTAGGCATTTACTTAAAAGAAAAAACTTAATGACTTATAAAAGAATGCTAGGTTATTCTTGCACAAAGACTGAAATTTATTCAAAACTAAATAGATTTTAAAACATGGCATACTAACCATTAGGAGTTTTGGCAGGGGAAGAGTTCATTGGTATAGAAAACATGTTAATTCTTCCCATTGAGTAGAAAATAGACAATGTACAATGGTGAATTTTAACATATAGCATAGAGTTTTAAAAACATGATACACCATAAGGATTAAGAACTGGATGTATAAGAGATCTCACTCAGTATTTTGTCTTAATGTTTTATGTTGATATTTAATTTATAAAAGCCCAATTGTTAACTAACTTTTATTGCACCAAGAAAAACCAGTGATTATTACATTTACACAATTATTACAGAAAATTTGATCTTTGTGCTTATAGTTCAGGGTCCTAGAGGTTTGGTAACATTAATTCAGATTAAATTATGCAGGTTTTAAAAATGATATTCAGATGCACAGCCAATTAAGTATATTCTTTATAACACTTCAGCTATTAAAAAAAAAAGAGTTATGTTATCTGATCAGGACCGTTTTAAGAATATTGTATTTATATTTTAAGAATTTCATCTTGTCTTGCTGAGCTTTTTAAATCAGAAAACATTTTTAACAGAATTTCCTAAAATCAGAAAGAAATCATGATAGAAGAAAAAAGGGGGGTATTGGAATAAGGGAGAAAGACCATATCCTTCTGAAAACTTTTCCAACAGAACAAGGAAATGGTGCCACTTACAAAACTCTGGAACAAATGTTTCCCTGCGTTTTGTACCACAATTTTTAAAAGCATCATATTTTAATTTCAGGCCTTATAAACTAAAGATGTCCCCGAAAATTAATTACACTTATTATTTTGGATCAGAGTTTGTGGCTGACAACATCTGTTAGAAACTTCATTGTTCCTCCTAATTAAAGAACCAAGTTTAATTGACTGATGAAAAAAGTTTAATTCAAAGGGAGATGTAATACTGTGAAAATAACCAAATAATTTTCCTCCACAAATATTTTCCCTGGGAGAAAGAGCTTTTAGTGGGGGCAGAGCTTCTCAGTCATCTGTGTCATGTATCTACTGTACATTTTATTATTTTTCTCACTTACTGTGTCTGTTCTGTTATGTTACAGCTAAAGACTTTATTTAACCAATTGTTTTCTGAAAATCTTTTTCTGTCTTGCACTGTTTTATTTAGCAATGACCGCTAAGAACAACATCTCTATTCACACCTTTTCCCTTTGTTTCCCCTCCCGTTTTAAAAAATTAGCATCCGTTTCTATCTACACGAAAATACTTAAAACTTTAAAAGAATTTTTCTAGAAACCTCATTAAAAAAAGGAAAGGAATAAAAAGCAAAATAAAACGCCCCCCATGGAAAAGGTCTCCTGGACTGCCAAGACAGCACAGTTCCTGTGCCCAGCCTGGTTTGTGAAACAGAGAGGCAATCAGCAGTTCATTGACTCCTAAACTAACGTGACAACTCCGGGTAGGTGCCCACCCTGGCATCTGCCCGCCCTGGCATCTGCCCAGATTCTTGCGTCCAAGCCTCACCTACACACTTGCCAGGAATCCAGGACCTAAAAGAAGGTGTTTGGGGGTGAGGTGATGGGGGGAGGGTTGCCGAGGATGAGTCTGGGCCAGAAGCTCATTCCGCAACATCTGCGTTTGACTCATCTCTCCAGCTTTTCAGATCGGGAAGAGGGAAGGCGCGGCGCGGCTGCTAAGGCGGTGTGCGTGGCTGGAAAAATGAACGCTCTAATCAGCTCCGCGAGCAGCTTTTCTCCCTTTAGGCTATCCGCCACACCCCGGCGCCCCCCAGGCTTCAGCAAGTCCATAGATTCGGAGATCTGCAAAGGCTCCTGTGACATGCTCGCGGTCACCCGTTCTAGGCTGACAGCGGCCGGGCCCCGATGCCTGGGGCTGCAGCGCAACGCGCCTTCCCCACAAAGCCTCGCTCGCGCGCTGACAAATTATTTTACAGTTTGTAAACCCAGCCATTCATGCCGCGGAATCTACTCCAAGACATCTACACTTAAGAAGTTATAGGCAGGAGGACTTGGACAAGGCTTCTCTGGAAGTTTTTCTTGCACAACCCACCTCTCCCTGCGCCCCGCGGAACTTCAGACGAAATGACGCACTCTAAGCCTGTCTCGAGGGTCCTCTCGCCCTGATGTGCGGGACCCTTAATTCCTCCAATCTCCTCTAAATGAATCTAATATTTGGGCAATTCTCACCCGACCCCCCACGTTTTGGCGGTCAACTTTAAAGAAAGAGGTTCGAGCTCAGAGAAAAGGATGCGTACTAGAGAAGGTATCTCTCTTCTATCACACCTCCTTACTCGCCTTTGAGCGCAAAGGGCTGCTATGCTTTTTTTTTTTTAATTACGCAATTTAGGATAACGTAGTCCAATCAAGAGCCGCTAGTTCCGCACTCGCTGAGTTCAGTAGAAATCAATGTGGAATATGCTTTTTTAACGACGACCCTGGGCTGGCGGGGGTGGGGGGGGCTGTCCTGAGCCCGATCACCCTTCAGGGGCGTCTTACCTCGACCCCTCGCCTCCCACGGCGTCTCCGGTGACTGCGTCCCCAACGCGACAGTCGGGAGCCCCATCCCCAGAGCCGCTCCGACTCTTTGCCTTCCTTGTCACATCCCAGCGCCTTTTCAACTTTGGTCACAGCTTTTGTGTGACTGATGGGGAATAAATGTTACTGCCCTTCTTCAATTAACATAGGCATTCTTGTTCCCCTTCATAGTTCACAAATTCGGAAAAGATAGGAAGTTTCATTCCAAAGTAAGGCGTAAACAACTCTGCATTTTATTTACCCTTACCAGTTGGTGACACGAAATTCAATTCTTCGAACAATCCGTAGTGATCAATCCTAACGTCTTTCCGAAAAAGTAAAGCCGGTATTTAAAGATTAAGCAATAGCAGAACCCAAATCACCACTGTTCTACTGCCTCTAACTCTGGGCGTTATTCTTACTAAAGTCCTAGCCCAAATAACCGCGCCCTCCCCCCAATTTTGATTCTTTGAAAATCTATTTCCTAAAACAAAAGTAACGTTTTAAAGAACTTCTAACGCCTCACTTCTCATTGTAGTCACAAGCGGCACACCTGCGCAACTCAGCCCTCTCCTGAAGACGTTGAGCAGGAAAGCCAGCAATCTTCCAAGTGGCACCTTCACTGCGCGCCTCGATAAACTTAGAAAAAAAGCAATTTCAATCAATGCACACTAAGCTTTCTTAGGAAGGGCCGTCAAAGCAGCTACAATCAGTCTCTGATTACACAAACATACCTAGGGGCAGGTTGGAGTGTGAGGAGGGCTTTGGGGGGTGGGGGTTGCCTACCCGGAGGTGGCTCAAACCAGTTCTCTATTGTTATTTGGTTTAGGAAAGCTAGCTTTTGTTTCGTAGTGGATATTTGGGGTAAAAACTCATAGATGCCACAAGTAAGCCTCATGGAAGCCTTTCAAAGGGCAAACCCTTCCCAAAAGTTAGGGCTTAAGTTCTTTTAAATTAGGATAGTGAATTAAGTATAGAGACTTCAGTAGGAAAAAAATATCCAGAGTCATTTTCAAATATTGTAAATGAAGGGCAGAATATGCTGCATCTATTTATCTGCCCTGTTTTGCAGGAGCTCAACTCCACTCACAGGCACCTCTGCTGTCTAACTGGGAAAAGTGGAGAAAACGTGACTCAATGGGTAGAGTCTTGGGAAATCAAAGGTTTCAGACTAACTAACCTCCCCCCACCAGCCATCACTTGCACTTCCTCTTTGGAGAAAGAAGGCCTAAAGCTCTACCTTCTTCCCTAACAAACAAACCAGAGAACAGAGGCCCCCATCACCGGGAGACCTACAGCTAAAAAGAAAAATTCTTTCCCGCCTAAGTAGGTAGCATATGATGAAAGTGACTGTGCACAGTGCTTAGGAAATCCCGGGCTTAGGGATGTCCGACTCTCTTAAGTATACAGGGCTGGGGGACCTAAAACGCAGCGAGGTGCAAACCCCTCAGCACACCAGGGTTAGCCGGTACCAGCTCTCAAAGAAGCTTTCATTGAGTGAGCAGAGCTTCCCAGGCCGGATGGGCGCGTGGTGCGCAGCCGCTGGGATTGGCTGTCCTACCTCACGTGACCGACTCGCCCCCGCCCCGGCGCAAGCGCTGCGGCTGTGCCTCGCGTCCACTTTCGCTTTCTGCGCTGGGGGTTCACGCCTGAGATGGTACCGTTTTTTGTTTTTGTTTTTTAAGGATTTGAGGCGACTGGTACAAAAAGGAGGCACTCTGAAAAAATGAGAGGCCCACGTGTTTATGGCGGGGTCGAGGAGCGGGGATATTGGGTCCGGAGCTGACCGGGTTCAGCTCTCCGCAAAGGACCCGGAAGCGGGTGTTTTTCCCACATCTCAGGGGAAAACTTGAGTTTTCGTGTCCACAAAATGACCTGCGAAGTCACACGGCTTCCAGAAGTAGAAAGTGGTTGGGGCTTCACCCTCGGAACGCTGACTTAGTTCTTTGTTTTTGAGGACAGCCCTCCAGGTAGTTTATTACTTTCGTCTTCAGTTAAGAGCCACCAGGGCTGGCTAACAGCGTTAAAGAAACAGCGCTCGCTTTTTTCCCTTTAAAATTAGTATAATTATTGCGTAGTAGAAAGATTATCCCCTCTCTAAACCTCTCCCAGTGAGCTTCGAATGTTCTCTTCCACAAATGACACTGGAACCAGTTGGATATACAGGGAATTAATCCACCACTTCCCTGCCCTTCTCTCCCTGCCTATTCTAGATCTCACCTTCCATTCATCTTTTTAAAGGGACCTCGCTTTAAAAGACAATGGCTTCCTTCTCTCCTCTAAGGCGTGGGTGACTTGAATGAAATTAGTTCAGCAGAAGTGCAGGCCACGGGCTGTGTGCTAGCTCTGGGAAGAGATGCTGAGTCTGTGAAACCCAGGCCCAGCCAATGTTTGCCTGGGCTCTTACCTATTGTTATTACTTGTTTTCTCCTGTTGCAGCTAGTTATTGTGTTAAATATTCTTCTCATAATCCTAAGTAATTTACCCCTAGAAAGAAAATATCCCAGATCACTAACATGGGGCTAGCCCACTCATTTTTGTTGTTGTTGTTTTTTTAATATTTTACACACTTTCCAGCATCTGACCTACAGAGGTTCCAGGGCATAGCAATCTGTGAACCCGTTTTATTTTTTTAAAAATTTTATTTTTTCATACAGTGCCCTCAGGAAGCTCATCTGTAACAAGTCAGGGCAAGTTGCAAAAATGATTTGATTTGGGGAAAAAAATTTTTTTTCTTTCTTTACAAAGCTGTCTCCACCCCCTGATAATAAAGTGACCTTAGCAAGTGCTCAACTAAGCTTTGTTTTTTTTTTGTTTGTTTTTGTTGTTGCTTTCTTATTGGTTGACTTTAAAGAATAAGAAAGGAAACCCGGTACAGCATATACAATTGCCTAGCACAATGTCTGGCAAAAAGTAAATGCTCAATAAATTGTTGTTGAAGTTAAGTTACATTTCCTCATAGTTATAGTTTTAAGTGACAGTACAGTATTGTCCCTTCTTCCATGCCTTATTTTTATATAGAGGTTTGATTAGGGAGAAAGGAGAGCTCATAAAGCAATTTGCTTCAATCATATGCTGTGATAGTAACTTCTACTAACTAATTACATGTCATTTTAAAAGTATTTCCTCAAATTTGTTTTGCATATATAATATTGCCTTTGAATTTCTTTAGCTTCTCCCATATACTTTTACCAAATGAAAGGGTATGGTCTTACACCACTAGTTATTTCACAACCAAACATGGTAACTCTATGGGAGAAGAGATTATTATTTTCTCTGGGCAGTTAGCTGAAAATCTATCCTATGTGAAGTCTAGAATAAGAACTAGTTAAATATTTTAAAAATCACATTCTTTTTGCTATCTGGGAAAAAGCACGTAAAGCAGATATATAAACTTAATTAAAAGCATAGCTGTGTTTTAATCCCTGCTTTTGGAAGCAAATTTGGATGTTTGAAATGAAAGTTGTTTTCCCTTTAAAACTAGTGTAATTATTGCTTGGTAGAAAGACTATCCTCACACTAAACCTCTCCAATGAGTTTCAAATTCCCTCTTCCATAAATAACACTGGAACCACTTGGATATACATGGAGTTAACTCCTCATTTCCCTGCCCCTTTCCCCCTGTCCATTCTTCATCTCACTTAGTTCAACCTCCTTGTTACCTGTACTACAAACCTGTAGTCATCTTTGGGTTCCCCTCCCCCGGCCACTTTGTCAGTTATCAAGACCTTTCTGATCCCTGTTTTCCCCATCCCTGCTACTGGTGATTGAACCCAGGGACACTTTACCACTGAGCAGTTCTCCAGTGTCCCCCTTTTGGGGGGTTGCTGGGGAATCGAACTCAGGGCTCATGCATGAGGGCAACTACTCTACCACAGAGCTACATCCCTAGCCCCCAGCCCCAGCCCTTTCAGAATTTTAGTTCGGCAGGTTCTTGCTAACTGAGGCAGGCCTCAAACTTGTGATCCTCCTCCTGCCTCAGCCATCGGAGAACCTGGGATTACAGGAGTGCACCACCATGCCAGGCTCAAAACCTGTCTGCTTTTAACCTAATTATGCCTCAGATAGGACCTGTCCCTTCTTATTCCTACCCCTGTCCTCTGGATCTTCCTTGTCTTGCTGCTGTAGTCTCTTCACTATAGGGCTCTGCCATTATTATTCCCTTCAAATCCTTTCCTTGAGTGATTTATCTAAAAAGCAGATCTGAACATGCCACTCACCTTTAAAGGCTTCTCGTTACTCACCAGATAAAAATCTAAGCTCTTCACCACAACATTCTAAGCCTCGATAGCTCTCCAGCTTCATCTCTCTCTACTTCCTGCCCTGACTTGACATTCCAGCTATATGTCATTCATTCATTCTGCACTACTGTGTGCCAGCCATTGTCCCCAGCACTTGTAATACCTCAGGGAACAAAACTAAGACCTTTGTCCTCATGGAGCTTATATGGGCATGAGGGAGGGAGGTATTGTCAGTAAACAATAAACTTAAGTAAGTTCATTTTATAGAATTTAGGATAATTTTTGATAGTCTGATCAAGGTTGGCCTAACTGAAAAGGTGACATTTGAGCAAAAAATGAGAAAGTCAGACAATGAGCTATATGGATAAACAGGAAGATGTCTAGGCCAGGGAACAGCTAGTACAAAGCCCTGAGATGGGAATGTGCAAGGAGAGAACAAAGAGGGAAAAATACAGGTTGAGTATCCCTAATCTAAAAATCAAAATCTAAAATTCTCCCAAAATCACAAACTTCAGCATGTATGTGAGGCCACAAATAGAAATTTTTGCACTGACTTTGTGTAATGAATTATAGGCAAAATGTAGACACACTATAAATGTATAAAATTACCTTCAGGCTATGTATGTAAGATGTGTATGAAATACAAATGATTATTACCTTTTAGACTTTGGCTCCATCCCCAAGATATTTCATTATGTATATGAAAACTAACCCAAAAAACTAACAATTCAAAACGCTTTTGGTTCCAAGCATTTCAGATAAGGGATACTCAACCTACAGTTGAAAATGAGGGCCAAGAGAAAATGGGGTGTGTGTACTTTTGGACAGGCTCTTACTAACCATTGTAATAAGTTGGGGCTTCCTTTGCATTATTAAATGGGAAGTCAGCTACTTGTGGTCACCTTCTCCCCTACAAGCCATCCTGTTCAGACCTTGTGTCTTTAATCACATATTGCCTTCTGTTTGAATTGTACCCCTCTTTCCAGTCAAGTCGTTTCTCTGTAACTCCTTGTGATTGTTGCTGTTACTGTATTTGCAATGTTACATTAGAGACTTAGGGCTGGAACGAGGATTTTGATTTATTCATCTTTGCATCCCTGTGCCCATTTAGCCGACCCTCAAACACTTGGTGAATGAGCCATAAAAAAACATTCATTCATAAAGTGCTTACATATGTTAGATGCAGTAATGTTTATTAATTTGTAAAATGACCCTCCAGGGGGCTTTTAATTGTATCTATTTTACAGAGAAGGAAATGAGGTTCAGCAAGGTTAAGTAACTAATCTGAAGTCACACACTATATCTGAGCTGGGTTTCAAACTCAGATGTTTAGCTTGTTGCTATTCTGCATTCAACTCTTGAGGCTTCCTCACTAGATTGAAAAGGGGGAGGGGACTTATCTCTGGTTTTGTTCCTTGCACTTGACTTCTTTGTGCCAAAAACAAAACAAAAACACCCCACAAATCAATGCCACTTACTAAGTCTATTTATTAATTAATTAAATATTCAATAAGTACCTATTGTGTGCCAGATACTTAGAACACAATGCTGGGCAAAACAGAGGCAGTCCCTTCCCTCTTAGAATTTATACCATAGCAAGGAAAATCCACAGTTGTGGGAATAAGGGCAGTAATGGGCAGCCATTACTCTGATGAGAGAGACATTCAGGGCTGCTAAGGGAACTGTAGTAGCAGCTCTTAAACCAGACTTGAGAGTGCTGTATGGTGAGAGCATATTTCCCAGAACAACACAATTCCAAGTGGAATGCACCACTGAAATTCAGAAAGCGGAGAGATAGATATCTAACGTCTAATAAAAGTACCCTCTATAAATTTATATAAGATAGTAGGTATTACATAAAAAACAAAAGTATCTTCTTATCTAGGCTCTATTCATTTTTTTTTTCAACTTTGGCTAATATTAGTACCCCCCCCCCCGCCCCAAATCAGATTACAGTCTTTACGTGTAAAATCTAAAGCATAAGCATAAACTTTAAACCTGTTTTTACATTTTTAATTCATAAGTTATTTGGCCCATTTATTTGCAAAGAGTTGATATAATTTGTCTTTCTTAGAAGTTAATAGGTTCCAAAATTATTTGAGGACTTATTCAAATTATTTTGTTTCACTGGAATTGGGTGGTATACTGCATCAATAGCTAGAGTTTGGTAACATGTTGCAGAATACAATTTCCCCCCGCCCTGGTGCTGGGAACTAAACCCAGGGCCTAGTGCATGCTAGATAATCAATCACTTTACCGCTGAGTCATATTCCCAGTCTACATTTTTACATTATTATTATGCTGATTGGAATGAAATTTAATGTTTGCTCACTTTTAATTACTGTTCAATGGAAGAAATAGCCCAGGAAACTATGAACAGTGGTGTGACTGAGACAGGAAGAAACCAGAGACCCATATTCAGAAAGTAGCATTTTAGTGCTTTCTAGTTGGTGGAAAATTAATAGGTTGTTCTCTACAGATTTCCCCTGTTTTTCAAGTGAGGATATTGTATTTGCCACCATAATAACTCTAATATATGACTTGATTTTTCAAAATTAAAAATTTAAGGATGAAAATAGTTACTCAGACAACTTGAAACTGGTGGTGGTGGCAACAGAGCAGTTGTTTTTAATAAGAAAATGACGGGGAAGATCAAAGAAGAGCAGGGATCAGGATGTGGGAGTGAGTTCTTTTTATTGTAAACTGCTCTGGAGGGAGGTGAGAGATGAAGATTAGAGATGATGAAGACCTTTCCTTTTGGTTTCTCTGATCTAGCCATGGTTGACGAGAATCCCTCTGGAAGAGCGTCAAAGAAAAGACATGGTTAAATGGGTAATAAAAAAAAAAAAAAAATCAATGGCCCATAAATACTGTGTTTTAAGTTTAAAATTTTCCCTACCAAAAGAAAAAAAAAATTAGCTATTGCAGTTATTCTCTATGGCTTGTAAAACACAAGTTTCCCTAATGGAGCAAGTCCAGCAAGTCTTGGTTGCAGAAAGAGATAGGAATACATTATTGTGAGAATTCAGACTCCTGGTAAATATATGCTTTAAGGTTTTAAAAATGCCCCAGAGGAGGAGAAAATATGCTGGAAAAAAAAAGTCATAAAGTACTTTTTTATGTTAAGAACAAAAAGACAGGAAATGTTTTTTTCTCCTAAATATTGTTGCATTTTCTCCATCTGGTGAAATAAAATAAAGCAGATATGTTATCCTCCACTGTTACACATAACACCACCAACAGGCCAGCTAGATGGTGGAGAGCTGGATTCCCTGGAGAAGTAGGTACAACATTATTGCTTTCCTCCTCCCCCTTCAGGTCCTAGAGGCTCTGAAACTTTTTTTTTTATTTTTTTATTTTAACATAGAAATTTTTGGGCTAATGAAATTACAAAATTACAGAACTGTCATCATTATGTCTAAGGTAACCTTTCCCAGTTGGTAACTTCCTTCCAAAACAATTTTGCTCTAATTACATTTTTGTTGGTGGTTTGAAGAGGCCAGGACAACCCAAGGGAATGATTTCATTCTAATTGCATCTTTCCTTTCCCAGGAGGTCTGTGTCCTTTCATATCCACCAAAATCACTTGATCCCCTGATTAACTGTTGTCCATTTGTTGGGGTGGGGGGGGGGGACGGGAGGGGAGGGAGAGAGAGAGAGAGATCGAGATCGACAAACAAACCCTGTGAAA
This sequence comes from Tamias sibiricus, assembly GCA_025594165.1. Taxonomy (NCBI): domain Eukaryota; kingdom Metazoa; phylum Chordata; class Mammalia; order Rodentia; family Sciuridae; genus Tamias; species Tamias sibiricus. Next base: position 92,047,257 of record CM046666.1, on the reverse strand, counting down.
TTGACTTGGATGTTTTATTTTTGCTCTTCTCCCTGCAGAGATCACAAGGCTTGTGCATTCTTTCAGTCAGGCACTGGTTCAGGTGTGATAGAGGCATGTGTATGTCTGGTGGTGCTGGGGGGCGGGGGTGTTCCTGGAACTCCAAACGTCTACCCCAAAGTGAGTGTGTCTTTTCAGCTAGGATCCATAGCTTGCAAACAATTTAAAGAGATTGTTGATCCCCAGAAAGTTAAGAATAACCTGCAGGTTAATTTCTGTTGTTGCCAGAGGCTAGGCTAGGCCCGGTTTGCTGGGATGTATTGAAAATTCAGCATAATGAATTTCTACAATGATCTATGATGTCCGCAGCAACTGCGCTGGGAATATGTGTCACACGTGGGTTCAGGCAACTTGGTCCAAAGCGTGCATTCTTGTGCACTCGTTTCCGGGCCCCGGGCCGACAGGACGTGGCTGCACTAGCCATTTCTGTCAAGGGAACTCTCCAGAAGGAAAGACCCGACACAAAAACTGAGGGTCGGTAGTAAAGGGAAAAGGGAATTTCCGAGACAGAGAGAGAGAGACAGAGAGAGAGAGAGAGAGAGAGAGGAGGGAGGAGGGGGGAGGGGGAGAGGGAGAGGGGGGAGAGAGGGAGAGAGAGGGAGGGAGAGAGAGTGTGCTGCTCCTCCACAATAATGTAATTAATCCATATGAGGCAGGGATTTTTATTTAAATCACTGTTATCTTCCAGTGCTTGACATAGGAAAGGTACTCAATAAGTATTTATTTTGAACTCAGTAAATATTTATTTTAATAAAATGATGGGAAGGGAGTGGCTCTATTATTTACTAGCTCTATGACCTTGGACAAGTTGTTTAACTGTTCTAAATCTTAATTTCCTCATCTACAAAACGATGGTAGAACCTACCTTATAGGCATATCAATAACAATACACATAGGACACTAAAGCACATAGGAACAAAATAAGTAGTAATTATAGTTGCTGATATGTAATATTGATAGTAGGTATGCAGGCCAGACTTGTGACTATCTATATCTTATACCTACTTATCTTTTTTTTTAATATTTATTTATTTACTTTAGTTGTACACAATGCAATGCACTTATGTTTATGTGGTGCTGAGGATCGAACCCGGGCCTCGCATGTGCGAGGTGAGCGCTCTGCCGCTGAGCCATGACCCCAGCCCTATACCTACTTATCTTTTAAAAGACATTTATTTCCCTTTGCCTATAATGATATAGTATCCAATTCAAAACTAGAATCTCGCTGCTGTCTTCACATTGTTGTTGATATTTCTTTGTATAGTGCCTCAAAGTGTTTGCTCACTATCAGTGCTCAAAGCTGAGGAGGGAATAAAGTTCCTTCAGAAGTTCTGAAAAAAATCCTTTTGCTTGGTTTGTCAGTGTCAGTATCCACTTTCTGATCTCCTGGTTCCCATGGAAAGAAGGAAGAGGAATTTAGATTCCTTGAGAGAATGAGTTATCTCCCTTTGTAACTCTACTAGGAATTTTTTTTTTTTTTTTCAATTTGGTTTAAACAATAGAAATGTATTTGCTCCCAGTTTTGGAGCCTGGATCCAGGTGTTGGCAGATTTGGTTTCTCCTCAGGCTTCTCTCTGTGACTTGCTGTGTCCTTCCCAAGGTGTTTCTTCTGTGTGCACACACCATGTGAATGCTGTTTCTGGAAAATTTTTCTGAAGACCTAAAGGGGTGGAGCTGCAGTGTACCAGTGGAATGGAGGAGTAAGCACTTGGTTTGAACCACAAAGGCTGGAAGGGGTGCCATAGTGAGCTTCCCTGCAGCTACCCAGCCTGCTTCCTGAGGCAAACCTCCCTAGGGACACATGCTGATACCTTTGTGAGTATGGGCTGGGGTAAGGGACTTGGACAGTAGCCCCATCAAATTTCCTACTGGCTCCCTGCCTCACCTGGCTTTGCTTCAATGTCCACCTGACTTAAAAATTGGAACTGCCTATGTTGAACATTCTCATTATTGGAGGACCTCACAACCGTCCCCAGCCATGCAAGCTGCAAGAGGACAGCAGTTTTGTCTGCTATGTCTCTGCTTTCTTAGTTTCAAGGGAAGAATATATAGTGACTATCAAATTCTTTTTGACATGACTCCTCATACCCAGCTTATTCAATTCTTCCAAGCAGTCTGATATTAATTGAGCAATTGCCTTGAAGGATTAGGTTAAATATGTCATCTCATATTCTCACAACAGCCCTCTGAGGTAGGTGTTATTTTAATTGCCACTTTACAAATAAAAAGTAAAGACCAGTGAGGTTAAGTGACTTGCTCAGAGTCAAACAGCAGTAAATAAATGGTGGAACTAAAGACAGAATTCACAGTCTGGGTCCAAAACCTGAATCCCAACCTTGCTTGGGAAGAAGGCCTAGCAGGCCTAGATCTTGAAAGTTTAGGAGAGTTGGAGGAGGGCAGAGGCCTTTGGAACCTCCACTCATCTCTTCCAGGGCGGAGTGTGGCTCCACCTAACCTGGCTTCCCCAAGCCAGAGTGGGGCCTGGCATGCCACCATCAGCCCAGGAGTTTAAGTAGGGATGCCTCTTCTCAAAAAATCTCTCCTGCTGGTGTCCAAATAGAATCAACAGCAGCTAGCCGGACATAGGTGAGCCACCAAAACCTAGAAAGAACAACCCTCCACGGGTTTCCCCAGCTAGGGTTCGATCTCTCTTTGGATCCCTCTGGACCGAGCAGTCTTACCGATAAGAAAACTAGAAACTGGGAACTACGAGTCTGGCAACTGAGAACCCAACTGCACTTGGCCGCAGGCGTGCGCTGTGCGCTCCCACCTCGCGATTCGGTGAAGCGCGGAAGCTGGCGCACCGGGCGAGCCCAGAGCTGGGACGCGACGGCGGCAGTTCTCCAGCAGGGCCAGCGAGGACCCTGATTCAGGATCCTAGAAAGCGCAGCGATTATCTTCGCACTCACATTGATTTTTATGCTTAACAAAGAAAAACCACAAGAACGACTTGAAGATGGAGTAATTCCCTCGGCCAGCCGGTTTTCCCGCAATCTTTATGGAGATGGAGCGAACGTAGAATCCAGTCTCCTCAAACTCCGCCTTGCGACCTCGAAATCGGGGTCCCTGACCCCGGGCCGCCACTACCCATCTGAGAATCAATTCATCCACCACAACTTCGCTGCGCGACGGTTTCAAATGTGGGGAGACAGGAGTAGTAAATTATTGAGTAGAGTCACGGATTCATAGGACGTTTTGGGCATTTTATCCTTACGTGTTTTATTTCCAACTTATTAAAAGGATTCGAAAGCCATAACGACTCATTCGGTGGGCTTCTAGGAAAATTTAGAGGTTAAAATACCTGAACATTCTGATAATTCCTATCCTTGATGAATCAATTAAAAGTAGTTGGTTTGCACATGACCCCCGAGTAGAATCATGGGGGGGGGGGGGAATCAATGAAGAAATATGTTCAACTTCTACAGTTCTGTTTGGAAATTCAAAGCAAGCCCCGGTGTTTTCAGTTGTAAATAGAGTGTACCTTAATTGTTCTAAAGCATACATTTGTCTTATACAGAAGTTATTTCTGAACCAGTGTTTGTTTGCTTCAGTTTTCTTCCCCAGACATGTTAAGTGATATCTTGGACTCATTAAAACGAACAAACAACAACAAAAACCCCTGCTAATTTGTATTTTTTCCTTAATTATTGAATCTTGCACTGTTGGCCAATTTTTTTTTTTTTTTTTTCAAATAGAGGGTTTATTTTTAAAATGGATTTTAGAGTAAGAAGTAATTGAGATGTTTGGCAACCTCATGGTAAAATATAATAGTTCACTGAGGATAAAGACTAGAATTTAGTACTGTTTCTTGTTCCATTACTCACTCACTTGATGTGGCCTCTGACAAGTCCCTTCATTGTCCTGGGCCTCAGGCTCTCTCCCTCAGTAGCAAGTGGATCATCTTTGCCATCTACCTGCCCTCTGGGGGTGTCGTAAGGGTTAATGAGATATGTGGTGAGTGCTTTGATTCTAGGGTGAATGACCCTGTACAAATAAAACATGATTACATCTCAGATTTATCTTTGATTCATGTGAATAAATGGGTCTTCCTTTTATTAACTCTCTTCCTGTTAAATTTTCAAATTTGTGTTGTTTGGTTTTAAAATTCTATATTGAGGCATTCTACAGCTTAACACCCTTTGTGAAAATCCTTGGTAAGTTATATTCCCAGTTAAGATAATTTCTTGCAGCCGGGCGTGGTGGCGCACGCCTGTAATCCCAGCACTTTGGGAGGCTGAGACAGGAGGATCGCGAGTTCAAAGCCAGCCTCAGCAATGGCAAGGCACTTAGCAACTCAGTGAGACCCTGTCTCTAAATAAAATACAAAAAAGGGCTGGGGATGTGGCCCAGTGGTTAAGTGCCCCTGAGTTCAATCCCCGGTACCACAAAAAAAAAAAAAAAAAAAAAAAAAAGATAATTTCTTTTGGGGCTGGGGTTGTGGCTCAGCGGCAGAGCACTCGCCTTGCACGTGCGTGGCCCCGGTTCGATCCTCAGCACCACGTAAACATAAAATGCATTATTGGATTGTGTACAACTAAAGTAAATAAATAAATTTTTTTAAAAAAAGATAATTTCTTTTTTGTTCACAGATATTGAATGACTTATTTTTCTCATGTTATTCAATGTATTTATTCAACAAATACTTACTGAGAATTTACTTTTTCTGGGGACGTCACAGGGTGCAGAGAATGCTTATAAAGAGCTGTTTGCCTCCTGCTCCCACATCCGGTTAGGCACTCTATGTGTACTATTTCATTTAGCCCTTACTGAGATGTAGATAGTCTCATTACCCTGTATATAGAATGGAAGCTGAAGAGTTTCCATGTAATTCAGCAAGCAAAGTACAGAAGACTTTTGAGTTAAGGGCGTGACATCACCCAAGCAGCATAGTATTGTGAAGTTACTTGCAACAGCAAGGAGGTACTTTTTTGAAACCTCTGATGGAAATTTATGGTCACTTTTTTTTTTTTTTTTTTAAAGAAGAAAAAAGTTCAGGCGCAGCCTGACTGGGGATGAAATTCAGCCATCTGCGTTGTTTAACATTCTTAGACTAGGTCATCCTAGAGTTGAGAGAATGGATTAGACAAAATTTATATACTAGCAAAATATGGGAACTCAGTTGGAATTGGCAAAACATTTAAAAGTATGACAACTGCTCACCACCACCTCCTCCCTCCAAAAGAAAAAAAAATCCACATAAACTTTCATGTGGTTACTATCTGTTTTTTCCAAGTTATCTAAAATGCAAAATCTTAAGAAACATACCAATTTGATTTGAATTTGTCCCAAGTATTAAAGTTATATCTAATCACTTTCAAGAGTAAATTCCATGAGACTCCCTTTTAATATGGTGCATTGCAATTATGCACTGAAGATTTTAGAGCAGATTATAGAAGGAAATGCAATACAATAGAGTCTAGCCAGTAGACAGATAGTTCCTAGGCAATATTTGAAAATTGGAGTTTATATTCTTTACATAAAGGGATATATATATATGCATATACATATGCATATACACACATACATACATACGTACATACACACACACACACATACATCTATATCCTTATTTGGTGAGGTAAAGAGAGACTTTGTGCTTTGTGGATGAGGCCTATTTTGCATGGAACATAATAATTCTTTATCCATCCTTGGAAATGTGATTCACAAAATGACAACTGCTAATATTGGACAGGAGGAAAAGAAGCAAATTAAACCAGAAAATATAGGGTTTTGTATTCTGTCTGTTACAGATAGGTCAGCTGCAACAGATTGCTTAGAAAGTTCACTATTTATGCTCTAGTATTGTGGTATTATGCATTTGCTGCATGTTGATGATGTGCTAAGTCATCAGCATGATTAAAGTGAATACCCACATGCTGGGTTGACAGTGTCTTAGTTTATAGTCTAAGACACACAACACTGACACATATACCATATAATAGAAGCAGATGTATAGATGGAGTGCAGAAAGTGTTGGATGATTTAAATATACAGGAATTAGTTCTGGTGCTTTTTATGCGTGAGAGAATAGAAAGTGAGACATACAAGTTACATATTCAGAGAAAGTATTCTTGGGAGAGTTAGAGGGAACTCCAGTCTTGTTTACAGGGAGTTAGTTGGGAAAGGATTCTTGAGAAGAAGACAGAGATGGGGATTTCAGAGTATCAGAATCACAGTGTTAGAACTGGAAGACTTGAGAAGTCAAAACTCCTCACTTGATGAGTAAATAAGCCAAGGGTCAGAGCCCTTGGGTGAAGAGGTAGCAGCAAATATGAAACCATAGCATAGATGCTTGCCCTGAGTAAGGATCCAGTGCCCTTTCATGACAAGAGGTGGTTTTTTGGCCAGGAGCAGTGGTGGACGCCTGCAATCCCAGCAGCTTGGGAGGCTAAGGTAGGAGAATCACAGGTTCAAAGCCAGCTTCAGCTACTGTGTGAGGCCCTAAGCAACTCAGCGAGACCCTGTTTCTAAAAAAATACAAAAAAGGGTTGGGGATTGTAGCTCAGTGGTTAAGTGCCCTGGGTTCAATTCCCAGTACCTAAAATAAAATAAAATAAAGGAAAGGTGGGGTTTTTTGTTTGTTTGTTTTGTCTTTTCTTTACGCCATTCTTATTTGCCTATTTCTGGAGTATTTTGAAAGAAATCCAAACATCCACATTATTTCACCAGCAAATGATTCAGAATGTCGTTCTAGATGATAAAGACTTAAAAAAAAAATAATGAACATGTGACTGGCAGACCTAACAAAATTAATAAACCTCAATATCATCTAATAACCACTCCTTATTCACATTTTCTATAATAATCTCAAATATATATTGTTACTTTTGGTTTAACTCACATCCAAAAAATAAGGTCCACACATTGCATTTGGTTGTGATGACTAATGAGTCACTTTTATTACATGACAGTCCTCTTTAAAAAAAAAAATTTTTCTTTTTTTTTTAGGTTAATGACTTTGTTGGTGAAACCAGGTCATTTATCTTCATAGAATGTGCTACATTTTGTGGATTTAGACAATTGCAGCCCCCGTGGTAGTATTTACCTTATTCCTCCTGAGCCTGTCTCTCCCACAGCTTGGTAATTAGGCCTAGAAGCTTGACTACACTTTGGGTCCCTAACATGGCATAAGAAAGGCAGGATATGCAGGGCATGGTGGCCCATGCCTGTGATTCCAGAACGAACATTTAAAATTTAAACATTATTTTGTTTTGTGGACATCTAAAGTGGTCTATGAAGGGTTTCAGGTAGCAGCACTAGTTTGATAAATTTGGGGCCATTCATGTGAAGAATTTGGTTTTCTTGGTACTTATTAAATACTGATGCTCTAAGGGAAATTCGTATACCCTGACACCATAATCTGCAGCAATTTGACTGTGGTCCTTTCATTGTCTTCGTGCTTCCTGTCCTGGTCATGGGCCTGCTAACACCACTTATGTGGAAACCTCAGTATTACATTTGCTGCCCTGCCCCTGCAGCCAGGATCAGTACCAGGAAAGACATCCAATTCTCTGATTCTTTGCATCATTAGCTCCTAATTGAACCATAGGAGGCAGGTATGATTAAGTGTTCTTAGGTCAGATGACCAAGGACTCTCTGCAAGGAAGCTTGGGAAAGTCAGTTTCTGGCATTTTCAGTATATAAACTAGGAGGCATTTTCTGCTTACATCAGGGATTATAGTGTTGGAAATTCTCCAAATATAAGAAAGGCTGTTGCAATGCTGGGCATCCCAAAATAATGACCAGTACCTTCTACGGACAATTCATTGTTGTTGGTGCTGTGAAAGAACCAAGAATGAATGAGACACAGCTAACACCTGCATTAAGGCTAGTGGGGGAGGTAGAAACATATTGAAATAATTCCACATGAATACAACATTCTAAGGAGCAGGATCTGATAGAAATGGCAGACGGAAGGTAATTAATTCTGGACAGTGTGATCAGAAAGGATTTCTCAAAAGAAGTAGAATTTGAGCTGGGTCTAGAAGAAGGAAGGAGGATCAGAGCATCATGGTCTAAGGGAACTCCATGAGCAAAGAAAAATGTGGTTAAGTAGAGTTCCTGGGCTGCCTAGGGAAGAATCTGTCTCCCCCAGTAGATTGTTATGTTCTTGTAGAAGAGATCTCTGTCCATGTCACCTTTGGACTCTCAGTGCCAAGAGTCACTTGCCACACATTAAACATTTTCTCAGTAATATTTGTTGACTAAATGAATAAATTAGTCTGAACTTTCTTTGAGGGAAGTATATATATTTTTTTTGCTGTAACTTGTTTTACCCTCATAATTAAAGGGCAGAAGAACAGGCTATGTATCATTTACTTTAATAGTCAGGAAAATTCTTGAGTGAAAAAAATAATGCTCTTCTGCCATATGGTTTTGGTTTTACATAGTTGGTGTTCATCTATGAGAATGAAGCATGTTATGAATTCTCCAATAGCTAACTGTGTAAAATCCCACAATTACAAATGACTTTCATCTTTGTAAAGAGGCAAGAATGTTCTGAAAAACACTAAAGCATATTTGAACAAATGGAAAGGAATTCTTGTTCATGGACAGGACAATGAAACTTATATATATAATCAGTTCTAAGTTAACTTATAGGTTTAACCTGATAAAAGTGGCCACAAACTTTTCAGAAATAGAACAATATAAGTTGATACTAAAATTTCTATAGAAAAACAAACATGCAAGAATAACTAGGAAGATAATTAGTCCTTTCAGATATTACAACATGCTATGAAATCACTGTAATTGAAGTTGTGTGGTAGTAGTGCATAAGCAGACAAACAGACCAATGGAAAGTCTAGAAACAGACTCAATGTACAACATGGAAATGACAAAAGTGGTATCTCAAATCACTGAAGTAAGGATGGACATTTTAAAAAAGATATTGGAGTTGAGTGTGCTGCTGCTCACCTGGTAATCCCAGTGACTTAGGTGGCTGAGGCAAGTTTGAGGCCAGCTTAGGTAACCAAAACCCTGTCTCAAAAGAAATAGTAAAAATGGCTGGGATGTAGCTCAGTGAACACCTGGGTTCCATCCTAGTACCACACCAAATAATAATAATAATAATAATAATAATAATAATAATAATAATGAACAAAAAAAGACTACTGGGATAACTGTAGCTACCTAGAAAAAACATTAGATCCATATTTTACACCATATACAAGAATAAGATCCAAATGAATCAGAACTCAAAATATAAAAGATTAAAACCTTACAAATACTTGAAGGAAAAAAAAAATGTGAGTTTCTCTGTACCTTGAGAAAAAGGAAAAACTCTGCCTCAAAATCTTGAAGCAGTTAAAAATGTTTTAAGTTTGGCTTTTTTTTTTTTTTTTTTTTTTTTGGTAGTCATGGTACAAAACATCCCAAGCAAAGTCTAAAGACAACTGACAAATTGGGCAAAACATTTATAACATATGATAGTGAACAATTAATATCTCTTACATATAGGGCTTAACAACTGAGAAAACAACCAGATGGATCAATAAGGAAATTAAGGACTTGAGCAGCAATGATATAGACCAAATGAATCCAGCAGACATATCCAGAATACTTCACCTAACAATAGCAGAAAACACAAATATATATGGAACAATCTCCAGAATATACCATATGTGAGGCTATGACACAAGTCTTAATAAATTAAAGAGGTTAAAATCACACAAAGTGTGTTTTGTAATCACACTGGAATGAAACTACAAATCAATAGCAGAATGAACACAGAAAAATCCATAGCTAGAAATTCAAGAGCAAATTCTGAAACATCCAATGGGTGAAAGAAGAAATCACATGGGAAATTAGAAAATACCTTAAAACAAATAAGAGTGTAAGTGAAGCATACCAAAATCTGTGGGGTACAGTCAAACCAGTGCTCTGAGATAAATATGTAGGTGTAAATCTCACTTAAAAAGAAGTTATCAAATCAGCAACTGAACTTATACATTAAGGAACTAGAAAAGGAAGAACAAACTAAACTCAAAGCTAGCAGAAGAAAGGAAATAATGAAGATTATAGAGACAAGTGGCCAGGCGCGGTGGCGCACGCCTGTAATCCCAGCACTTGGGAGGCTGAGGCAGGAGGATCATGAGTTCAAAGCCAGTCTCAGCAATGGCAAGGCACTTAGCAACTCAGTGAGACCCTGTCTCTAATAAAATACAAAACAAGGGCTGGGGATGTGGCCCAGTGGTCGAGTGTCGCCAAGTTCAATCCCTGGTACCAAAAAAAAAAAAAAAGGAATAGAGACAAGTGGGGACTAGAAAAACAAATGAGAAGATCAACAAAACTAAAAGTTAGTCTTTGAAAAGATGGACAAAGCTGGCAAAACTTTAACTAATTGACTAAGAGAAAAAGAGAGTACTCAACTGAAATCAGAAATGAAAGAGGGGAACATAACAGAAATAAAAGGGATTATAGAGAATATAACTGTACTCCAACCAACTAGGTAATCTAGATGAAATGAATCAATTCCCAGAAACACACAACCTACAAAGTCTTCAACTTTCATGAAGAAATAGAAAATCCAAACAGATCAATGTCTAATAAGGATATCTAATCAGCAATCAAAAACCTCCCAACAAAGAAAAGCCCAAGACCAAATGGCAATTGTATTAGTCAGGGTTCTCCGGAGAAACAGAACCAATAGGAACAACAATAACAGCAACAAATTAATTAATTAATTAATTCTTTCTTTTTTTCTGTCTCTGGGAGAGAAGGGGGGGAAGGGAGATAGAGAGAGAAGGAGGGACAGAGAGAAATAGAGATTGAATTACTATGAGAAGTGAATTCGCATTATTATGGAGGTTGAGAAATCCCATTATCTGCCATCTGCAAGCTGGAGATTCAAGAAAACTGGCATTGTAGTTCCGTCTAGGTCTAAAAGCCTGAAAATTAGAGAGCTGATGATGTAAGTCTCAGTCTGAAGGCAGGGACAGACAGATGAATGTCCCAGCTCAAGAAGTCAGGCAGAAGGGTGAACTCTCAATTCATCTGCCTTTTGTTCTATTCAATCCCTCAATGGATAGGATGATTTCCTCCACATGGAAGAGGGCAATCTGTCTTACTGAGTCCACCAATTCAAATGCTAATCTTATCTGGAAAGGCACAGGCACACCCAGAAATAATGTTTAGGCAAATATCTGGAAACTGTAACCCAGTTAAGTTGATATGCAAAATTTCATCACAGCTTCTCTAATGATTTCTATTTAACATTTACAAATAACTAACACAAAATTTCCCCCAAAACTATTCTAAAAAGTTGAAGAGGATGACACATTTTAAGAAACATTCTATGAACCCAGCATAAACCTGATAATAAGCCAATGACAGCCAACAGAGTACACTGTATACCAATATTCTTGAGGATGATTGATAAAAAAAAAATCCTCAAAAAAATAATCGCAAATGGAATTGGGCAGCACATTAGAAGAATTATATACCATGACCAAGTGATATTTTCTCCTGGAATATAAGGATATTTCTACAGATGAGAAGCAACCAGTGTAACAGATTGAGTAACCCTTTTCTGAAATGCTTGGATCCAGAAGTGTTTCAGGATTTCACAATTCTTTTGGATTTAGGAATATTTGTACATACATAATGAGATATCTTGGGAAAGGGCTCCAAGTATAAACATAAAATTTATTTATGTCTCATATGCATCTTATATACATAGCCTGAAGGTAATTTTATTTATTTATTTATTTATTTTTCAACATTTATTTACTTGTTTTAATTGTACACAATGCCTTTATATTTACATGGTGCCGAGGCTCGAACCTGGGTCGTGCACATGCTAGGCGAGTGCTCTACTGCTGAGCCACAACCCCAGCCCTGAAGGTAATTTTATATAATATTTTTTAGTACAGTTGCATTTTGACTAAACGTACCACATCAGGTCAGGTGTGCAGTTTTCCAGTTGTGGCATCATGTTGGTACTCAGAAAGTGTTAAATTTTGGAGCATTTCATATATTGTGTCTGTGGTTTTAAAAGCTTCTGGGAACAAAACCCAGGGCCTCATACATGCTAGTCCACTGTTCTACCACTGAGGGATAGCCCCAGCCTACATTTTGGATTTTGAACTTTTGGATTTTGGACAAGTTGGATGCTAAACTTGTACATCTCACTAACAGAGTGAAAGGCAGGAAAGACATTATTATCTCAACTGATGAAAAATCAAAGAAAACAAAAACCTCTTTCATGATAAAAACACTCAACAAACTAGAAATAGAAGGAAACTACCTAATATAATAAAGGGCATATACGACAAAGCTCACAGTTAGCATCATACTTGAGGAAAAAATTGAAACTGTTCCTCTAAGGTCCAGGATGCTCACTTTTGCATCCTTGCTCACTTTTATTCAACATAGTTCTAGCCAGAGAAATTAGGGAAAAAGAAAAAATAAGCATCCAAATTAAAAAAGAAGTAAAATTTTTCTTGTTCACAGATGATATGAATCTAAGTGCAGAACATTCTAAACATTCTACAAAAAAAAAAAAAAAATCTAATATAACTAATAAATGAAGCCAGGCACTTGTGGCCCACACCTGTAATCCCAGTTACTCTGGAGGCTGAGGTAGGAAGGTTGAAAGTTTGAGGCCATTTTGTGCAATTTAGCAATGCAGTTTCAAAATAAAATAAAAATTATATACCATGGGATATAGGGATATAGCTCAGGGATAGAGAGCTTGCCTAGCATGTCTGAGGTCTGGGTTCAATCCCCCATACTACAACAAAAAACAACCTCCCTCCATACAAAAAAACTGCTGTGCATCAGTTGATGCAAGTAAAAGAGTGAAAAGTTAATCCATAGATGATAGAAAATATTTGCAAATCTCATGTCTGATAAAGGTTAATAGCCAATAGTATATAAAGAACTCTAACAACTCAACAACGGCAATATGACCTGATATAAAAATGGGCAAAATGTGCTGGTAGGGGCTCAATGGTAGAGTGCTTGACTAGTATGGGCAAGGCCCTGGGTTCTATCCCCAGCAACACACACACACACACACACACACACACACAAATCCTTGACCTAAAAATGGGCAAGACTTGATAGACATTTCTCCAAATTAAAAGATTTTTAACATTATTAATCTGTAGAGAAATGCAAATCTAAGCCATAATGAGATACTCACTCACACCCATTAGGATGACTACTATCAAAAAACCAGAATGCTCACCAGGCACGCTGGCACACACTCCTATAATCCCAGAGACTCAGGAGACTGAGACTGGAGGTTCAAAAATTCCAGGTCAGTCTTAGCAACTTAATGAGGACCTAAGCAACTTAATGAGACCCTGTCTCAAAATTAAAAAAACAAAAAGGGCTGGGGATGTGGCTCAGTGGCAAAGTGTCTCTGAGTCCAATCCCCAATATCAAAACCAAAAACAAACACAAAAACCAAGTGAGGAAACTGGAACCCTGTGCACTGTACAAGGGAATGCAAAATTGATACAACTGCTGTGGAAAATAGTAAGGCAGTTCCTCAAGACACTAAAAATAGAATCACTGTATGAACCAATAATTACACTTCAGGGTACTCAGAAGATTCAAAACTGGTGTTTCCAAGATAGTTGTACATTACATTTGTGATAACATTGTTCACAGTTGCCAAGAGGTGGAAGCAACACAAGTATCCAGTGATGGATGAATGGATAAACAAAATGTGGTATAAGCATAAATGGAATATTATTAAGCCTTAAAAAAGAAGGGAATTCCTGGATGAACTACAACATAGATAAACATTGAGGACATTATGCTAAGTAAAATAAGCCACTCATAAAAAGACAAATATTGTATGATTCCACTGATATGAAAAGCCTAGAGTAATTCATAGAGGCAGAAATTAGTATGGCGATTGCCTGTGGCTGGGGGGCAGGGAGAAAGAATGAGGAGTTACTGTTTAACAGGTATAAAGTTTTAGATTTGCAAGATGAAAAGAGCTTTGGAGATGAGTGGTGACAATTGTTTGTACAACCACAGAAACTTATACCTGAAATGGTTATAGTGGTAAATTTCATGTAAGGAATACTTTACAAAAATTTAAAAAAGTGCTAGAATAAGTAAAATTCCTTGCTATTTTATAGACATATTTTAAAATTTGTAATTGAACCAAAATTTACTTATATGATTATATAATGAGAGGGAGGGAGGGAGGAAGGACGGGATTGGGGAAGTGAGTGAGTGCATGAGCACAAACCCTTCTCTCCTAATAAATAAATTTTGGTTCAATTACAAATTCTAAAATATATCTAAATTATGAAAACAGTGAAAGGCTAAGGAAGTGTTCTAGATTAGAGGAAACCAAGAAGATATGATGATTAATTGCAATGTGTGATCCTAGATTGACTCTCAGATGCAAGGATGGTGGCCCTGTGATATAAAGTCACCTAGGTCTACTCAATCAGTGGAGGTATTGCTATTAACAAAGAGGTCACCTGCAAACCAGCAACATAGGCTGTGCTTGGGTAAACTTAGGGCTTTATGAATTGAATTTTTTCTACTAAGAAATAATTGAGGATTGACTTCAGTAAGTACTAACCAGTACTTTCGTGTGGATTCTCCATTCACTAACCATTTGTTAACACCGAAAATCCTTCAGACAAGAGAAAACCAGTCTCAATGTCCCCATCCCCAAGTGCTGAGGATTGAACTGAGGGCCTAGCACATGCCAGGCAAACACACAACCCCTGTTCCACCCCAAACCCTCTCTAGGCTCAATTCTTGTGGATTGATTTTTATGATGTAAATATATGTTGTAAGATCCAAAAACAACCATGTGATTTATGGCTTGCAGGGCTCTTGTTTGAAGTGACATATAGTCACCTCAAACCTGCTTTATTCATCAAATATTTATCAAGGGCCTACAATGTCACAACCGGTTTTATTGGTTTTAGAGATATTGAAAGCTAAAACAGGCAAGAAGCCCTTCTTTTCTGCAGCCTCCATTATGGTATTTAAAAACAAGCAAACAGACAAACATATTAGATGAATGAAAAAGAAAAGTAAGGTATTGGTTCCATAATTGCTGTGTTGGCCAGCCATTTCTGAGAAGTAAGCCAGCACATTATCTCGGTGACATGGGACACCAAGCATTTGTTTAGCTCACACGTGCAGGGTGGCTGACCCAGCTCTGCGGATCCCAGGGGAGCTGGTCCATGCATCAGCAGATCTAGGGTGGGGAGGCTGTGGTACAGAGATGGGTCTGCTCCATGTGTGTCTTGTCTTCCTTGGACCAGCAGGTGAACTGAGGTATGTTGTTCCCCTGGTGATTACAAAGACTTTAAAGCCCTTCTGCATGTCATGGCTGCTAACATCTCATTAACTATCAGTCACCTGGCCAAATCCCAAGTCAGGGAGAAGGGAAATAGACTCTTTTATGGAAGTGGGGTAAACTGAAAAATTTCCTGGCAAAAATTTTGGATACAGACAGGATGAAATGTGGGCCCGGCTAAGCAATCTGCCAACAATGGTAACAGTCACAACCTTAGGCTGGTTGGACACACCTCTCCTCCTCACCCCCCCTTCTCTGCCACTAGTCTGGAAGTATGTGAGTGTGTGTGTGATGATATTCACCATACTTTTTCCTGTGGTTTCCAGGATCCAAACATGTCAGGATCCCCAAAATAAATAAATAAATAAACAAACAAACAAATAAATAAATAAATAAAAAAGGGTGATGATTTTTTTTTTTTGGTTCCTGCCTGGATTGGGGTTGTGTCTGCCAGTGTGAAGTGGTGAGATGCCTGGAATGCCCTAATTACTGAGCCCCGAGTCCACCTCTGAAGTGGGCACTGTGGTTGGCATGTCTACTGGAACCATATAGGAACACTGGGTGATGGGGTAAACAAGACAGGATGATTGTCCTTTAAGTATCCAGTATTTTGGTAATTGTTCACATATAAGAGCATTTTCTCAACATGAAAGTTAGGTACTCTTTGACTATTTCTATTATTTTGGGGAGATGTTACCTGGAAAGTTTTCCTATTATTCATTTAGAACAAGCTCTTATTCAGTGTATGTCTATCTCTGGTAGTATTAGTTCCTACTAACATTTTATTCATAAGGCTTTTCAAGGGGGCAAAGTATTAAATGAGGGGGGAAAAAGTTGAAAATTTCCCATTCTGGGCTGACAGCAAGTATTTTATTGTGATATTGAGCTAGACGTTGGCTTAACAGAGGCATAACATGCAGGGTCAGCGGCTCACCCAGAGCCTGACTTTGCTCCTGTGTCCATACATAGGACTCAGTCAAGCCCTGCCTGGTCTAAGCTGATCATGTATGTCTCATTTTTCCCACTTGTGGCTTATAGGGATGTGCCATAATCCAGTACTGGACAAGGAGATGAGAAGGAGTTTCTGAACATTTTAGCTCTTCAAAGGAGACACCAAGCTGGGAACAGTGTTGGTGACACATGCCAGTGATACCAGCTACTTAGGAGGCAGAGGCAGGAGGATTACAAGTTTGAGGAAAGTTTGAGGTCAGCCTTGACAATTTAGTGAGAACCTATGTCAAAATAAAAAAATTAAGAAGAGTTGGGGCTGTAGCTCACTGCTAAAGTGCCCCCTGTGTTCAATCCCCAAGCTCCCCTCCCCTGAAAAGAAAAAAATAAAAAAGGACACGAAAGAACCACACAAACCTCTGGACGCTGGCGTTTGAGGATGTGATGCTGTAACTGTCTTGTGACCATGAGAATATGTAGCTGACTCCCCAGTGATGAAGCAGGAAGACGGAAAGACCCTGGATCTATGACCATGTTGCTGAGCCACTGAATCAATCAACTCCGGAACTGATCTTCTTCTGGACATTTTTAAAGTCAGAAAATAAATTCCCTCTTTAGTTGGGTCTTCAGTTGCTCACTGCCAAAGACATTCTTAACAAAAAGTTACTAGTAGTTGTCGGGGGCCTCCTTCTTACTTAAGATTTGAGTATTTGACAAGAGATGAACGTAACGTACTGACATTTTTGCATTTACCCCTCACTCTAAATGTAGACTCCCATAGACACATGAAGATATAGTCCTTACCATGACATGTGGAGTCTTAACTCGGATCACCTAGCTGTTCTACTACTTAGTTTGCAACAACAAAAATTCTTGTTCACCTTGTACTTTGTTTGTTTGTTTGTTTTGTGATTTCACGTGTCTGTTTGAAAAACCTCAATCTGATACATGATACATGGGGGGAACATATTCAAGCTTTTCAGAGGTCTTTCTCTCTCTTAAGAGGAAGATTGATGGAGATGAATTTGTGCCTTCTCCCCATCCATCCCTCATCAACCCTAAAGTTGAGGGGTAAGTGTTATTTTGCAGGATGAAGTCATCTTTCTGAAAAAAGTGAGAGAGTTGGTGTATTTTGACCTCATTGTTGTGCTTTCATTTTCTTCAAATACCTAGCTTTCAGCATCTTGGACTTTTGAAGACACAAGCGAATTTCTTGTTTACGAGGCTAAGCTACTGAAGTCAGTCTCTTCTGGGCTGCCTATGTTGACATTAATGGTCCCGGCCCTAGGTGTCCTCTCCAGAGGGCCATCCAGTTTAGCTTTACCACGTGAAAGCCTCGTAGGGTCAGTGATGTCCATTTCTCTTTGGGATAAGCAAATGTGAGGGATTTTTATTCAAGACTTAGTGCCTGTCTCAGCTACACCCTTCAGCTTTAAAAACTAATTGAAAAAAATTTTTCTTTTTCTCAAGACTTGTCTGTTTCAATATTGATGAAATCCTAATAAGGGGGAAACCCCTGGTGGAATACTATGTTGACTTACTCATTGTTTTCAAATGACACATGTTTCACATTTAACATTAAGAAAGTGAATTTCTTTTATTTAAAAAATAAGGCACTTACCTTCTTGTGGGCTCTTAAACAGAAGAATTTATGCTCCACTGACCAGTTAATTTCGGAGAAAAGAACAGAGAGTGCCCTCAAAAGGGCGATCCACAGAGGAGATAGGAAGGGATCTTACTGTGGTGTGGACAAATTTTCTTTCCTAGGCTTCAGGCAGCTTTGTCCCTTGGAGAAGGGAAGCGGGAGGGAGTGCAGTGATTGGAACGGGGAGCAATTTAGGGTTCATTTTTCTGACTCTTTTAAGACTTCTCCTGGGGGTCTAGGGTGGGTTGGATCAACAGAAGCTGAACCACTAGATATGATATAGAATAAGGGCTTGATGATAGAGATTTGGTTTAAACAGCTTAGGTGAGGCCTCTTGCTTCTGTGTCTGGTCATATGACTTTGATGAAGTCAGTGGGTGATGGCCATGACATGGGAAGAGTAAGAAACAACCTGGAACCCACAAGGATGGTTGGAACCTGCAGCGGTCTCTCACCAGCTCTGAGCTTTAAGCTTCTGTGATGGGAGTAACCCTCAGGAGAAGCTGATGCCCTTTGCCAAGAAGTTGCATTTGCACTTGGCCTGGGAGGCAGCAAGGCTGAGATCTGCAGGAGTTGGGGAGCTGTAGGCCTGGCTGCTGCTTCACTCTGCCTCTCAAAACTTGGCAACCCCCCCACCCCCGCACATATCTATCTATCTATCTATCTATCTACTACCTACCTACCTACCTATCTACCTATCTAACTATCTTAGTGCTGGGGATCAAACTTAGGGGTGCTGTACCACTGAGCTACATCTCTAGGCCCTCTTTCCTTTTTAAAAATTTTGAGACAGGATCTCTGTAAGATCCTGAGGTTGGCTTCAAACTTGTTATCCTTGTGCCTCAGCCTCCAGAGTCTCTGGGAGGACACGTGTGTGCCAACATGCCCCGTGGCAAGATAACTCTTGAGGCTCCTGCCAACCCAGAACAAGGCTGGGAGGGGGTTCTGGGAAACGTAGTTCCAGTTTAGCTAAGTTGATATTGTTCAAGTGCACCAGACTGTTGCACAGGTGAATAAAGATGATCTTTGTAGCACTATAATAGTGAATAGGAAACATCTTTAGTGCTCATAAATCAGGAATGGGCCCATAATGTGGATCTTGTTCTACAAAGTCTTATAAAGAATGAAACAGATCTTGTGTTCAAAATAAACATAGACCTTACTAACAAGTTGCACAGGGAGGGACATGCATAATATGATACCATTTACATAAATCCAAAAAATGAAATAACACTATACATTGTTCATTGAAAAAAAAAGAACGAAAGAAAGAAGCTGGGCATAGTGGTACATGCCTGTAATCCAACAACTCAGAAGGTTGATGCAAGAGAATTGCAAGTTCAAGACCAGCTTGTGTAATTTAACCAGGCCCTAAGCAATTTAGCAGGACTCTGGTTCAAAATAAAAAATAAAAAGGGCAGTTGACGTAGTTCAGTGGTAAAGCACTCTGGGCTCAATCCCCAGTAGTGGGGGAAAAGACAACAACAAAATAAAACAAGGAATAGAAGAAAAGGGGGGGGGGGAAGGGAAAAAACATCTCCCCATATTCCAAGAAATGTCTGGTCTGGGGTATTTTCAAATGATTTCCTTTATAACATAATACTGCATTATAGAACTGCATCATGGTCTCCTCATCTCCATGTCTGCATTCCTTCTAATTCAGCTCCTATTTCCTCACTCCCTGGATTGTTATAGTACAGATGGTCACCATTTTTATGACCAAGGGGCTTGTTTTCTTTCAAAAAGGATGTAGGCATCCCCCTCTCTTCTGCATTTCACCACTTCATAGGATCTTTACTTTTTTCCATGCTTGTCTTGGTTTATTGACCAGGACAATAAACCTTAACTCATACTCACTTGGGATTTTGCCTCCTGACAGCAATCTGCTTTAAGAGGCTGCTTTCAGAAAAACAGTGTGAAGTATACTTTGTGTCTTCCTCTCTTTCTCTCCCTCCTCCTTCTCCTCCCTCCCCCCTTTATATTTCCCTGATAAAAAAAATCCTGTCCCTATAAATATTTCCATGACCCACAAGACAAAACTTGGGATCCTTAGGCTATTGCTCAGTATCTTCATTTTGTCAGCCATGCCTGCTGTTTTTCCTAAACAGATGAAGTCTAGGTTGGTTAAAAATATAGAGCTTGGAATATGTGATGTGTAGTGTGTTGTATTCAATCAAATACAAATGAATTAGAGCAAGTCCATGACTTCAAGGAGAAAATAATTCTCTCTAAATATACCTTATGTGGTTATCTAAGACTGGAAAATTTTATGCGGAATTAATATAGATGTGTGTATAAAATATGCATTATACACATGTATTAATTCATTATAAATTTATGTATGTATGAATGTGTGTTTATATATGTATGTACATGTATATATATATATATATATTTTTTTTTTTTCCTTTTTTAAATCAATGCTAGGGGTGGAACTCGGGGTCTTGTGAATGCTAGGTGAGTGCTCTACCACTGAGGTAAGCCCTATCCCCTAATGTAGAAACTTAATCCAGGCAAATAATCAAATATTTCTGCTTTCTTACCACCTAAAAAGAGTAAACCTGCCTGGAGGGCCCTGGGAGAAGCTGGGGCTGGCTGAGGCCTCTTCCTACTCTAACACGTTCCCTGCTTCCCCTAACCCCAACCCTTCTTGGGGCCTCGCTGGCAGCAGTAGGTATATTGGTACCTGCTTGACAGCATTGTGATGACTGAATGCAACAGTGTGCATCAAGTGCTTAGCATAATGCCTGGCGACTGGTGCCACTGGATTCTGAGCAGCTGCTAAGCCCTCTGTGCCTCACACCGTCTCTCCTTTTCCCTGCTCTTCATGGCTATCACAATTGGTTCTTGTCTGGTTTCTACCACCCATCTTTCATGATGAAAACAGTCCACATTCACTATGAAATCCAAGCTCATTAACTATGGGGTTGGAATTGTGCATGATCCAGATCCAAGAGGAAACTGAAACCAATGGTGAATGTGCAGGGATAAGACAAGTGCCACTCCCCAGGAAGAAAGTTTTTAATCTTACAAACCTAGCTGCTTTTATTTTTTAGCTTCCAAAGTCCATAAAAATGCTCTAAGCAAAATTAACTTCCAAGTCCATAAAAATGTGATTTATCACTTACAACATGACGTTTATATTATCCTTTTTGGTCCTGGCAAGAGAAATTGAGAGAAAGGTGTGAAGACCTCCTAGTCTTCGAGGATGACTAATGATGATACAGTAAATTGTTACTTATGTTACTAAAACCAAAGTATGCAGTCAGATTCATTCAAATCTAACTAGTAAGGGAGCTCAAATACAACTTAGTTTATAATTTAAGTAATAAAAATATTTAAATATTCTGCCTTCTGTAATTAAATGAAACACATTATCAAACAGGAACCAGGGCTTGAATTTATTATAAAACAAGTACTCGATACTGCCTATGCTGTATCATAGTAACAAATATGTGTGTATATGAGCTTATAAGTGCATGGATGTGAATTTCAAATTTCTGTATACCATCTTAACTACTTTTTGAAATAAGGCATTTATAAATAAGTACAGTGACATAGAGTTTTCTATTTCCAAATTCATGTGCATACATATGTTCAAATATTTTGACTGCTTTTTGTTAAAAACAAATACAGCTACAGACTCTATGAATACAGTGGTGAGAATTTTAATTGAAAACAAAGTTAATGTTAATGTTTATTAGAAAGCCTGCTAGTTTGTCTCAAACCCATAAAAATTAATTTTGCATTTCTGTACACTATCTTAACTACTTTTTGAATAAGGCAGTTATAAATAAGCATACTCTGTAGCCTGTAAAACAGGAGATTAGATTTTAAAAGAAAATAGATGAATAACCTACCAAATGACCAATTATGTTTTGGAACAATGAAATATGTACAATGAATTGTAATCTTGTACTCATTTGGAGGAGTATTCATTACCCTGATTCTATTTCACAGATCTCTGTCCTATTTTGGCTGCTTCTAAACAAAATATTATAGAGAAGACTGAAGTGCTAACTAGTGACCACCATGGACTAGTGTCAGGAGCACCCAGTCTGCTGATTTTTGCAAGTTTTACTGTGGGAGGAAAATGGAGACTGAATTGGCTTTTGCTTTAATTGGAAAATGGAGGTCTGATTGGCTTTTGCTTTAATTGCTAGGTAATCACCCCAACTCCCCTTTTTATTGATGCACACTTTACTAGTGAAAGTAAAGCCAATCAACGGATCAATCAATCCACAAAGCTGAGTTTATGGATGGCCCACAGTTGTGTCCAGAGCTCGGAGTTGGATAAAAGGGCTCAGGCTGGTAGTGGTATTTTGCTGAATGTTGGGGAGTAGAGAAAAAAAAAATATGAATAATTTCTCTCAAATGGATTGATTATATGGTATAGATAAGCATGCTTCCATGAAATGATTAGGGCACAATGTAAGATAATAAAAATTTACAGTGGTGCATGTAAGTCCCATGGGCCTGGGCTAGGACAGTAGCAGTAAGATTAGGGAGGAATAGCTGGGAATGGAAGGTTTTTTGGGGGAAATCTGGGTTCAGTGGAACACTTAGTTACATCAGGATTTTTTTCTTAATTTAAGGAGGTTTTGATTGTTTTTATCAGCAAAGAAAAGGTGGCTGGGATGGAGATACTGTGGAGGAAATGCCTTGTTTATACTGTGTTGCTAGGAAAAGCTGACTTATATTACTTACATACTTAATGTTTAATATTCTATGTATAAAATATCATGCTAGGAGCATAAAAATACAGAAAAGGAGAAAGGTAAATTTATATACTTTAGCAAAGTATTGAAAAGAGCTTTAAAAGAAGAGTTGGCCAGATAAAATAGCTTCATAATTACCAGGAAATACAAATAAACTTGGAAGGTTTGTAGGAGTGAGGTATGAAAATCACTCTGAAAAAGTCATATGATATTTGGCCTTTGTTAGGGGCTCTGGAACATTAGGCAGAAAAGAAGACTTTTAAAAAATTTCTCCATAATACCCACAATGCATAGCAGCAGAGAGAAGGTAAGGAAAAATA
This sequence comes from Tamias sibiricus, assembly GCA_025594165.1. Taxonomy (NCBI): domain Eukaryota; kingdom Metazoa; phylum Chordata; class Mammalia; order Rodentia; family Sciuridae; genus Tamias; species Tamias sibiricus. The sequence continues at coordinate 92,024,302 of CM046666.1, read as the reverse complement.
TTAATCTCTGCGCCCCCTTTTTTATAAAAGCTGAAAACCTGCTTAGAATGACATGAAAAAAGGCAATGTCATGGCATATGGATATATCACTACCACTCCTACAGAAAATTCAGTAGAAAGCAGAACCAAATGGAGATGGTAGCTGCCTTTTGAAAAATAAGTTGATCTTGGTTACTCTTTTTAAAAAGAACTGGGACTTTGTAGTGCACTGATTAAGACCGCAGTGCCACTGATTGTCATTAAGAACTCGTGTATAATGCACTTGTGTAATATCTAAAATTAATAAAATGTATGACTTAAAATTGTGCTATTAGGGAAAAGGGTAATCATGGATTTAATCTGCTAACAGTTTGATGAGGTCCTGGGTAGTGACAGACAGTCTGTTCCTAAATTTGGTCAGACTATCTTATCTCTTGCTGTGATAATGTAAATGGGATTGATAGGGTAAGAGGAAATGACAGCTTTTATCTGTATTGATTTTAGCAAGAATTTTGGTTTTATTTTTCCATAATGAAATTGAGAATAGCAGTTTTGACTCTAACTTTTGGCATCTATGGTTTAATTGTTCAGAACAAAAGATAAAAGGGACCATCTTCTTTTTACAATCCTTAACATCTGCTTACAAGCATCTGAAATATGCAAATGAAGCTACAGGAAAAAAAAAAAAAAAGCCCAGTCCTTGTTCTTTAGGGCTTTATAGAGATAAGAAACAATATAGGGGGCATATATTAAGCTTCATTTTTGTGCTTAATAGTAAATGGCACTTTGAGGAGAAAAACTTTTTTAAAGGATTAAAACAAAAGCTACTATCCTTTAATACTTCTTAAAAAGATCCTGCATTTTTACTAATTTTCATAGAAAAATTACTAACTTGTGTCAAAAGCGGAAGTTGTTAAGAGAAAAGCCAACAGAATAGGAGATCAAGACACCAGACCCTTGAAGGGCTTTGGGAGAGACGGCCCACGCCCTACCCTGAATCACCTGGAATCTTGATAAAACACAATTCTTGAATTCCTTTGTTGCACTGGGATGTGAGATCCTGAATTTCTAACAAAGCCCAGGTGCTGCTAGGATGGCTGGCCTTGGAACCACATTTTGGACTGCAGCAAGGTGCTGGACCATTCTTGAGTGAGAAATAAAAGACAGTCCATCACCTGTTGTGGAGATCCATGTAGGTCAGACTCTTTCTTTTTTTTTTTTTTTTTAATTTTTATTTATAGTAGTATGTATTACAGTTCATACTATACATATATAGCATCTTTTTACACAAAATAGTTTGTATACAAAGTATATTTGCAGCATTCAAGTCTTCAATCATGGATTTAGAATAATGATATCCGTCTTATTCAACCACTTTTTTTTCCCCCTTCCCCCCTTGCTCCCTCCCTTCCCCTCCCTTCCCTTTGACCATTATGGTGTTCCTCTAATCCTCCTATGTACCCCGACCCAACAATACTGTGAACCGGCTTCCTTATATCAGAGGAAACATTCAGTATTTGGATTTTTGAGATTGACTGATTTCACTTAGCATTATATTCTCCAACTTCATCCATTTACCTGTGAATGTCATTATTTTATTCTCTTTTATTGCTGCATGTAGGTCAGACTCTTCATTCCTCGGATTAAAGTACTTAGAAAGTTCTGAACCAGAGACACAGATAAAAAGGAAATAAAACTTGCCGGAGAGGATGAAAGACATTAATATCACAAAGCATAAACAACAACAATGAAACCAATCTGCAGAGTATTATATTAACGTATATCAAACAGACACAGGTCCTTGGAAGAGGAATGCATTGGACCATATTATTTTAAGAGTAAAAAGCAATTTTAAAGCTGGGTGCGGTGGCGTGCGTCTGTAATCCCAGCACTTGGGAGGCTGAGGCAGGAAGATCTCAGGTTCAAAGCCAGCCTCAGCAATGGCGAGGCACTTAGCAACTCAGTGAGACCCTGTCTCTAATAAAATACAAAAAAGAGGGCTGGGGATGTGGCCCAGTGGTGGAGTGCCCCTGAGTTCAATTCCCAGTACCCACAAAAAAAAAAAAAAAAAAAAAAAAAAAAGCAATTTTAACAACATTTAAGGTCAACTTTCCAACTGAAAATGCTGAAGTGCTATCACATTTCTGATCTTGATAGTGTACCCTTTTTTTAGTGGATTTTAAACATTTTCTTACCTTTGTGATCAACTAAACAACCATATATATATATATATATATATATATATATATATATTTTTTTTTTTTTTTTTTTTTTCCCCCCCGTATGAGTTGCCAGTAACGTTAGGCAGGTTGTCTTCAATCTGGATTCCTGTAACCAATTTTTTCAAACATTTGTCTCAATTTAAATTAATTAATGTTTCTAATCAGAAGTATTCTTTGAGTGTTTATGGTTTGGCTGGCACTGGGCTAGCCTCTAAGGATATAATTCACAAATTGTACCTTCTACCTGCATCAAACTTGAGGCATGAAAGAACAGTGAATATTGTTCCTACAGGCTGGCAGTTTCCCAAAGAAAGAAGAGATTGTGAGAAAGGCCAGGGGTGTCACTCTCTAGAGGTTCCTCCCCATGAAAATATATGGCACCCATCTGCCCAAGTTCCTAGCTTCTCCACTTTGGCTTTACTTGTTAAGACTTTTGTCACTCAGGGACTGGCCTTGAGGGAAAAACTCCCCCAAATCTATAAGAGACTGCAGACAAGCAATGTGAATTTCATCATAGACATATTTTAAATGAATTAAAATGGGTAATATTAAATGGACAATAACTTTTAAAAAGTTCACTTCATATTCTATTTCCCATCTTAAAATATGTCCAGGTACATCTATCCAATATAGAGATACTACACTAAGATTAAATACTCACACAAGGATATCCCAATAATAAACATCACCAAAATAGCAATGTCGTAAATTTAAATAAAAATCTCCTTCATTAACTAGGTATGGTGATGCATACCTGTAGTCCCAGCAGTCAAGAGGCTGAGGCAGGAGAATCACTTGAGCCCAGAAGTTTGAGACCAACTTGGCCAAAAAAGCAAGACCCCAGCAACACACATACCCCCAAAAAAAGAAAGAAGAAAGGAAAGGAAAAAAAAAAAGCCTTTCATTGTTGATCTTTTAGGAAAAGTGCAAATACAAATGAAATTTCTTAACGAGTTAGACTTGAAAGAGGTTAAAGTACAGAGGAATTAAATGAAAATTCATGATCTCCAATTTTTTTATTCTGCTTAATTTCAACCCTAGGGTTTCTTCCCTTGAGAAGCCTGTCTTCATGGCCTCAGAGGCTGTCATGTGTCTGCCTTTTCCCCTTTCTTTGGTCCCTCCCTCCTCCTTTTTCTCCCTCTCTCATTCTGGGATCTGAACCTAGGATTTTGCACATGCTAGACAAGCACTCTACCACTGAGCTACACCCCCAGCTCACTCTTTCTTTATTCTCTCTCTTCTTCCTCTCTCCTTTCCTTCCTCCTTCTCCCTCCCTATCTCTTTTTACTTTCTCTCTCTTTCTTTTCTCAAAGAGTCCCAAGAATTATTAGGCTATACAAGGTTGTCACAGCAATAGACTACACCCATGAAATTTAGATAACAAACTTATCCTTACCTGTATGGCAGTTGTTTCAAGCAAAATGATGTTCTTGGCATCCAGGCCGAGATATACCAAAGGCCATGGCAAGGACTATGGAAAAAAATTATTGTTCTCAGTATTTCCAGATCCCTGTCCTTTAATGCCAGTTACTATTTTATGATCCATGAAATAAATTTGGTTAAGAGAAAACTTTATTTATTTATTTATTGGTACCAGAAACTGAATCCAGGGGTGCTTAACCACTGAGCTACATCCCCAGCCATTTTTACGTTTTAATTTGAGACAGGGTCTCACTAAGTTGCTTAGGGCCTTGCTAAGTTGCTGAGGCTGGCCTTGAACTTGCAATTCTCCTGCTTCAGCCTCCAGAGTCCTTGGAATTATAGGCATGGACCACCATGCCCAGTGGTCAGGAGAAAACTTTTATTAAGAGGTAAATTGATTTTCATAAGTTGAACCAACTATGTATTCCCTGTATAAATTTTGTTTGGTCATGGTGTATAGCTTTTTTTTTTTTTTTTTTAATGTTGCTGCACTTGGTTGCTAATATATTGTTGAGCATTTTTTTCATTTATATTCATAAGGGGTTTGGTCTGTAGTTTCCTTTTCTTTTAATGTCTTTAGTTTTTGTCTAGTTTTTTAAATCATATAATAGCCTCATATAATAATTTGTGAAATATTCCATTATTTTCTATTTTGGAGAAGAATATGTAAAAAGTTGGTGCTAGTTCTTTTTTAAATACTTGGTAGAGCTGGGTGTGCCGGTGCACTCCTGTAATCCCAGACACTCAGGAGGCTGAGACAGGAGGATAGTAAGTACAAGAACAATCCAGCAACTTAGTGAGACCCTTAGCAACTTAGAGAGACACTGTCTCAAAAAATAAAAATGGCTGGGGATATAGCTCAGTGGTAAAGCACCTCTGGGTTAGATCCCCAGTACAAACAAAAATAAAAATAAAAACAAAAACAAAAACCCACAACAGTAGAATTCACAATTAACCTTTGAATTCATCTGGTCTTGAGCTTTTCTTTATGGAAAGTTTTTTGATTACTATTTGAATCGATGTAATATATCACATTAACAGAATAAAAGACAAAACAACATGGCCATCCATAGAGAAAAAGACTTTAACAAAATCCAACATCCTTTAATGATAAAAACCCTAACAAATTGGGAATAAAAGGGAACTTCCTCAATCTTTAAACACTCCACAGCTGATGATGTCACACCTAATGGTGATAGACTGAATACTTTCCCCCCAAAATCAGAAAGAAGTAACAAGAAAATGCTGTCTGCTCTTGCCAACATCATGTGGAGGTTGTAGCCAGGGCAAGTATGCAAGAAAAAGAAATAAAAGGAATCTAGATTTGAAAGGAAGAAGTGAATCTTTCTCTCCTTGCAATGACATAGTCCTAAGAATACAAAGAAATCCATGAAAAATCTATTAACTATTAGAGCTAATAAAGGGCTCAGCAAATCTGTGGGATACAAGCTTTCTATACAAAAATCAATTCTATTTTTGTCCTCTAGCAATGAAAAATCCAAAAATGAAATTGAAAAATAACTTTATTTAAACAAACTTCAAAAATAATAAAGTTGTTTGGAATAAATTTAATCGTACAAATGATTCTGATCATACTTATGTATTCATCTGTAATGATTATTATCTGGAAAATTAGTCAATTACCTTTTGAATATTTTATTCTGATATTTGTCAGTTTTCCTTCTCAGGTATGCCTAATTTCTGTGCAGTCATTTGGTATAGAGATGAGAATATTTAAAGGATCATTGTTCATGTGGTTTCATAGTAGACTCTAACTACAACTTTTTTTTTTTTTTTTTAAGAAACAGTTGTTTATTTTCCGTAACCTTATTTCCATTTTGCTTATTAATAAGTGTCTGCAGAACAGCTCAGACCACTCAGTGGTTGTTCCTACCCACTCAGTGGCCTGAGCAGTGGGAGCTACGGACCAGTCTTCAGTGGCTGGCTGGGCACTCCAGTCTTCAGTAGGGAACTGCTGGATAGGCACAGAGGGCACCTGCACACCTTCAGACCAGTCTGCAACCTCAGGTTGAGTAGCAGTGAACTCAGGAGCTGGAGCAGTCCATTCACCCTGAAATTCCTCCTTGGTCACAGCTTTTTCAGCAGCAGCCTGCTCTTCCTTTTCAATCTCTTCAGGATCTCTGTAGAAGTACAGATCAGGCACAACCTCCCATGGGTGCTCACGGGAAATGGTGCCACACATGTGTAGAACTTCTCAGGCCAGCATCCACCACATCAGACCCACAGAATGAGCGCCCTTGTTGTTGCACTGAATGGCTATGTCCACATAGCACAGAGAAGAGTCTGTGTTACACAAAGCAATGGTAGGCAGATTGACATAAGATGCTTCTGTAAGAGGCTGGTGGTCAGCCCTGGGATCAGTAACCACCAGGCTCCCGGAAGGCTGCCTGGATCTGGCTAGTGAAGGTTCCAGGAGTGAAGTGGCCAGCATTAGGACTGGCTCCAGTGACAGCAGCAAACTTCAGCACAGCCCTCTGGTCAGTATTCCTAGAGGAGATGACACTGACATCAGCAGGGTTTTCAATGGCAACAATGGCATGAGCTGCCAGCAGAAGCTTCTCCCAGGTCCTCTTCAGATTTATGATGTAGATACCATCGCTTTTCCTTTTGTAGATATATTGTTCCATCTGGAAATCAAGGTTGGTGCCACCTAAGTGGGTTCCTGCTGCAAGGAATTTGAGGACATCCTCCTCCTTCATTTGCAGGACATCAAGGGCTCTGGACATTGTGACAGTTTCCCTTTGAAGTTACTACGGGAATCAAGAACAACACCGCCGTATGGACCCCTCCCTGGGTAGCGCAAAAAGGCTAACTACAACTTTAAGACAATCTTATTGTTGTTTGTGTTCTTAATAGCTGCCATTCTGACTGGTGTGAGATGAAGTCTTAGAGTGGTTTTGATTTGCATTTCTCTAATAGCCAGAGATGTTGAACATTTTTTCATGTATTTGTTGATTGATTGTATATCTTCTTCTGAGAAGAGTCTTTTCAGTTCCTTGGCCCATTTATTGATTGGGTTATTTGTTTTTTTGGTGTTAAGACTTTTGAGTTCTTTATATAGTCTAGAGATTAGTGCTCTATCTAATGTGCATGTGGTAAAAATTTGTTCCCAATTAGTAGGCTCTCTATTCACCTCACTGATTGTTTCTTTTGCTGAGAAGAAGCTTTTTAGTTTGAATCTATCCCATTTATTGATTCTTGATATTAATTCTTGCACTACAGGAGTCTTATTAAGGAACTTGGGGCCTAATCTGACTTGTTGGAGATTAGAGCTTTTTCTTCTATTAGGCATAGTGTCTCTGGTCTAATTCCTAGATCCTTGATCCACTTTGAGTTGAGTTTTGTGCATGGTGAGAGATAGGAGTTTAATTTCATTTTGTTGCATATGGTGCAGCCAATATGGAAAGCAGTATGGAGATTCCTTGGAAAACTGGGAATGGAACCACTTTATGTCCCAGCTATCCCACTCCTCAGTTTATACCTAAAGGACTTAAAAACAGAATACTACAGGGACACAGCCACATCAATGTTTATAGCAACACAATTCACAATAGTTAAACTGTGGAACCAACCTAGATGCCCTTCAGCAGATGAATGGATAAGGAAAATGTGGTATATATGCACAATGGAGTATTACTCAGCAATAAAAGAGAATAAAATTATGGCATTTTCAAGTAAATGGATGAAGTTGGAGAATATAATGCTAAGTGAAGTTAGCCAATCCCCAAAAGCCAAATGCTGAATATTTTCTCTGATATAAGGAGGCTGATTCACAGTGGGGTTGAGATGGGGAGCATAGGAGGATTAGAGGAATACTAGAATGGCCAATGGGGAGGGAGGGGAAGGGAGGGGGCAAAAGGGTGAAGAAAAAAAAGATGGTAGAACAAGATGGATATCATTACCCTAACTGCATGTATGAAGACATGAATGGTGTGAATATATTTTGTATACAACCAGAGATACATAAAAATGTGCTCTATAAGTATAATATGAAGTGTAATACATTCTGCTGTCATTTATAACATAGAATAAAAAAATAAAATATTAAAAAGAAAAAAATAAATTTAGTTACAAGACTAAAAAAGAAAAAACCAGACAATCTTACCTAATAGTTTTCTGTACTCTGACTCTTGTAGAAGGAATTTTTCAATCTGTTCTCTGAAATCATGCTGTTTTTCCTGTTAAGTTATAGCAATCTTTCTGATCTCTTTCTGTTTGAATTTCCTTTCAAAGAGCTGTCAGGCCTGAATGTGATGACTCTTATTCTTTTTAGAATTCATTCTGTCTATTCAGTCTTTTTTTAAAAAATATTTTTATTTATTTGCTTTAGTTTTACACAATGCGCTTTATTCAATGCATTTTATTTGTACGTGGTGCTGAGGATCGAACCCGGGTCGCCCATGCGCTAGGGGAGTGCTCTACCGCTGAGCCACAATCCCAGCCCCAATGTCTATTCAGTCTTTTGACTTTGCTTTTTCCTGGGGGTAATTTTTTTCTTCCTCTAAACATTTTAGCCGCTCATCCATTTTTTCATTTTCTACTGTTTGTGTTCTAATAAAACTGAAGTATATTTTTGAATCACATGGGTACCTTCTCAACTTCCTGGCATATCTGATTGCCAGCACCTTGCTCATTGGTGTTCTGTGGCTCTCATAGGACATGGCTGCCTTTGCAGTATTGGGTCCCCACTAGACCCTAGGAGACTTCTTGCTAAGAGCCTGACTTTGTCAAGCTGCGCTTCCTCTGTGTGGCACGCAAAGAGAGAAGAGCTTGCTGCTGGCTCAGTTTCTTCTTACCTCACTGATCAATGAGTCATTTCTCTCGGAAAGGATTGAGTGAGGGGATGGAAAGAAATCAGGAATGTTAGTTCCTTCATCTGGAAACATTTATCAAGGGAAAAATCAGGTTTGTCACCTCCAATAGAGGCCATGAAGAATTCATGGTCATTTCATCCCAGCACCACCAAAAAAACCAACCAACTACCACCACCAACAAAAACCTCATGGCCACATAGACTTTCAAAACTACCTTTCTTTCTCCAGTCAAATTCCTTTATTAAGTCTTGGTATCTGATAGAGTAAGTATTTTCGTTTTATTCTTCTTCAACATTGCCAATTATTCTTGATTCATTACCCTTCTGTATTAAAAAAAAGAAAGATGAAAATGATTTCCAGTAAAGGAAAACAAAGACACAAAGAAAACCCCACTGTATTCTGATTAGGATCACGTTGATTATACAGCTCTATTCAGATGGAATAAAAATCTTCACAATATCGAGTCTTCTAATACATGTGCATGGTGTATATCACGTCATTTCTTTAGGTCTTTTAAAATTTATCTCAGTAAAATTTTAAAGTTTTTCACCAAAAGATTTTATACATCTGTTAATATATTTTTATTTCTAGTGTTTTATTTCTTTGGTTGCTATTATAATTACTCATTACTTCCTTAGAAATATGATTGATTTTGTTGAGATTTTAGCTGATAACCTTGCCTAATTCATTTCTCAATTCTAATTCATTTATTGATTCTTTTGGATTTTTAAATACCTAAGTATGTAAGTATATTAGCCCTTAAATCTTTGTGTGTGTGTGTGTGTTTTCTTTCCTTTTGGCACTGTGTAGGACATCATAAACAAAGTGAAATAAAAGTGACAATAATTGGCATTCTTGTTTCGCTACCAGTCTCAGGAAAAAGTTTTCAATATTTCACCATTAAGTCTGAAATTTCCTATAGAATTTTTGTCCATAACTTTAATGAAATAAAGGAGATTTTCTTTTGTTCTGAATGTGCAAAGTTGATATCTTATTTTAAAATATCTTAAAGTGTCATATCTTTTGAAATGCCTCTACATCTATGCAAGTAGGACCTTATTGTTCCTTTACCACATTACTGGATTTAGTTTGGTAATAGTTTATTGAGAACGTTTTTCCTGTATGGTTATGAGAAATTTGATGGTGATTTTCCGTTCTGGCAATGACATTGTCCCCTTTTTGTATCAAGGTTATGTAAGCTTTATAAAATTAGGTAAGAATTATTCCTTCCTTTTCTGTTCTCTGGAGAATTTATGAAAGAATGCTTATTTAATTCTTAGATGCTTGGAAGAATGTATGAAAGCAGAATATAGAAAATTACGGATTCAATTTGTTTAATACAAGAAGGACTATTTTGTGTTCTATTTCTTCTTGTGTCAGTTTTAGTTAATTGCTTTTCTTCAGGAAATTATTTCATTCACAATTTCAAATTTGTTGGCATGTAATTCTTTGTAGTGTCCTCTTTCTATCTGTTTTTTAATAACTGTAAAACATATAGTGATGTTCCTTTTAAAACCTGATTTTGGAATTTGTATCTTCTTTCTTCCTTTTTGTCTTCTTTGGTCTTGCCAAGGTCTTAAAGTTTTACTTTCCTTTATAAAATACTAATACAGTATGTGCCTTTGTTTGTCTTCTCTATTATGTGTTTACTATTTCATTAATGTCTGCTTTTGTCTTTATTTTTTTTCTTCTTTCTTTGGACTTAATTTACTATTACTTCCTAATTTCCCTTCCCTCCCCTTCCCTCTGCCCTTCCTTTTTCCCTTCCCCTTCACCTCCTTCTTCTCCTCTTCCTCCTCCTTCTCCACTTCCTCCTCCTCCTCCCTCCTTCTTGTCTTTTTTTTTTTTTTTTTTATGGTACTGGGGATTCAATCCAGGGCCTGTGTATGCTAGGCAAGCATTCTAACACTGATCTATCTCCTCAACCCTTTTTAAAAGTTTATTTTGAGACAGGGTCTCACTCTTCTTCAGGTTGATCTTGAACCTGTCTCAGCCTCTCCAGTAGCTAGAATTACAGGCTCTCACCACTGTGCCTGATTTCATTTCCTTAATTTCTTGAGGTGGAGACTTAAGTTACTGATTTATAGGTTTTCTTCTCATATACTCACTTAAATACATATCTTTAAGCATGGCTATTAGCTGCATCCTACAACTTATAAATCACATTTCTATTTTCATTAGAGCAAAGTATCCTAAAATCCCCATTATGATTTCTTATTTGGCCTTTGGATATTTTAGATGTATATTAATATTTTCAAAATGTTTGGTAACCATTTTATTAATTTAATTTACTAATTTAATTCTATTGTAGGTTTTGCGCTTTTAATCCTTGGAAGTATATTGAGACCTGACTTATGATCCAATACAAGGTCAATTTTGATAAATAAAATTATATTCCTCCTACATTTAAGTGAGGTGTTCTGTCTGTGTCACTTAGGACAGGCTCCTTAGTCATGTTATTTGTTAGTGTTACATTTAATTGTCATGTCTTCTTAACTTCCTCCAGTCTATGATGTTTCTCAAATTTTCCTTGTTTTTGATGACTTTGACACTTTTGAGGAGTATTGGTCAGGCATTTTGTAGAACGGCCCTTAGTTTGGGTTTGTCTTATATTTGTCTGATGATCAGATAGGGGTCATGGGTGTTTGGGAGGACGACCACAGAGACAGAGTGCCGTTCTGGTCACATCTCATTCAGTATGCATGCTATCAACATGACTGCTCCCCAGGGATGTTGACCTTGCTAACATAGAGGGAGTGTTCTTTTCCCAGGTTTCTTCTCTGTAACGTTACTTTTCTTCCTTTACATACTTCACTCCTGGTGAACACACCAGGAAACACAGTCTAACCTCAGGAGGGAGGGTGCTAAACTCCCTGTCCCTGAGTAGCCCATGATCTTCAGTGTTCTCCTGCTGGTCTGGCTGACCCAGGATTCAATTCTTTTCCCTTCATGTTCTTCCTTCACTTTATTACAATTAAAGTGCATTGTAATTAAATTTATACCACCAACTTTATTTGCTCTGCAGTAAAGGTGTAGATTCAGATAGCTTTATAGAATTGATGAAACTGAAACAAAATATGATAGGATTTTTTTTTTTTTTTTTTTTTTTTTTTTTTTTTTTTTGTGTACCAGAGATTGAACTCAGGGGCACTCGACCACTGGGCCATATCCCCAGCCCTTTTTTGTATTTTATTTAGAGACAGGGTCTCACTGAGTTGCTAAGTGCCTCACCATTGCTGAGACTGGCTTTGAACTCGCGATCCTCCTGCCTCAGCCTCCCAAAGTGCTGGGATTACAGGCTTGAGCCACCGCACCCAGCTATAACAGGATTTTTAAATGGAAAATATTTTCAGCTTTTCTTTGAATATTAAAATATAGCTTAAAGTCCATTTTGTAATAAACTTCTTCTTTACCTCCATTATAATTATGCAATAAAGGGTGGTAGAAAAGCCATTGGTTCTAGTTTCAGTGTGTCACTAACTGGCCATGGAAGCTCAACATTTTGACCCTCAGTTTCCTTATATGTATTTGTAGAGGTGGTATCTGGATGGACCAAACTGTCTCTAAGCTTTCAAAAAGCTCATCCTATTCCAAAAAGTCAAAAGGAATTTTCAGCAGGTATTTTACCACACGATTGGTAGTTTTGCATGATATCTCTGGACTCAGTCCCTGCTACAAAAACAATGTAATAGGTGGAATCTTTATTTTTGGTAAGCATATTTTTCTAGTATGATACCAATTTAGATAACTAGCTACCATCTCCCAACTGAGAGGAAATGAGACAAAGAAAAAAAAAAGCCCCAAATATTCCCTCTATACTTTTAGGAAGAAAATACTGGAAGGGAGAAATATAGGAATTCATGTGTTTCTGTATAACCAATGACAGTGATGTGGCTTTCACCCTCGCTCTCTCTTTCCTCACTAGCACTACATATAATTTGATCATCAATGTTGGATGAACGTATGTGGAGATCACACATGTTTTGATAGAGCATGTAGTATCAATTTCTGTGGTATAAGAATGACATCATCATTTTTGTGGTTTGATGAAAAAAAAAAAAGAAATTTCTCACCTCAAATTTCAGAAAGCAAAAGGAATTGTTCCCAAGAAGAACTGGTCATTTCCTCAGTGTGATTATGAAACCTGTCTGTGGTTACGGAGATTTTTTCTTCTCCAGGGTAAATTCATAAAAACTCAAAATTTTCCAGACTTGAGAAATAATAGTAGATGAATAAAAATGTTGAGCCTCTTAGTTTTATTGGTTCAACTTTGGGATATGATTCAAATTTTGTACATATGTCTGTGATGGGCATGGGTTGAAGAAAGGGAAAACCAACTGAGCGGTGTTTGAATGAAAGGTGGATTTTGTCTAGGCACCACACACAGCTGGCTTTCCTTGTTTTGGAGGTGGAGCTGTGGAAGAGAGGCTTAGCTGGTCCATTCATTGAGGTGGGCTATGCCAGTGCTTTTCAGGTGCTTAGAAATGGAGCACTTTATTTTAGTGATTATAGTATCCTGTGAATGAAAACCCCAAGAAAATGCACTAGAAAGAAGCCTCCGTGGAGTGCCTTGAAGGATAGTGAAATTCTTTAGGCCAGCCTGGTCTTAAGAAGCTTCACATTTCAGCTCCAGGGCAGCTTGGGGTCCAGGGGGAACAAGTTGAAGGGCCCATTAGCGTGAATGATGGCTTCCTTTTACACTCCAGTCAATTTTCAGGCAAGCTTTTCACATTGTCAGGAGATTAAAAAAAAAAAAAAAAATTTCCCAAACCTCTTTCTGAAAATGTCCTGAAGGTGATTTCATGGCAGCAGTAGATCCCAGATTAGTCAAAGCAACTATTTGTTTGTATTGTTCAGTTATTTTGGAAACTGTTAACCTATTGTTTCTAAGATGACAAATAAGTGGATTCTAGAGTCACTTAGAATCAAATGTTAATCTTCCTAATGTCAACACCAGGGCAATTTGGGAAAGAAAAAAAAAAATCTCTCTTTCCTGATACCCACCCACCTTATTTCGTTACTCTCTATAGAAGCCATATTTTAAGAAGAAGCAAGGTGTCATCAGTGAGTTCAGAAGATGCCTGAGATCTGGTTCAGGTGGGCCAGGGGGAATCTTTTTATACTTTCTCCTCCTGCCCTGAGCAGTTACATTTTCTTTAAAGAGAAAAATGGAAAAAGTTTATTGACAGCACTTAGGCAAATTAGCCTTAAATATGCTTTAAATTAATTTAAAGTTTTTAAATTTTTAAGACTAATTTTTTCATTTAGTGAAAACATTTAATTGCTTTTTAGTCTCTTCATTTACCTTGTTCACCTTTAACTTCAGTCAGTTGTTTCTGCATGTGTCTGTCTGAGAGTAGACCTAGAAAGAATTCAGTTTGGAAGAGATTTTTTTTGAACAATTTTCTTTTTTTAGATGTTAAACTCAGTTATTTAGTATCTAGACAGCTCATTGAATCTGGGCCTTGCAAGTTGAAATTGGTAACTCAGGAGGGTCTTCTACGAGCAGCTGTAGAACCACCTTCCCCTCAGATAGCCAATGGACCTCGTAGACCTGGGTTACTTAGCCTCTGTGCCTTGTGTGATGGTGAGTTCTGCATTGGGACCAGTGAGACTCTCACAGCCTTGAGAAAAGAGAATCAAAATTTTAAACTTTGAAAGGGAAAAGATTAGTGTTTGGATTATTTTTCCTCAAGAGATTCCTTGGTTTTATGCACTCATAGGTTTCCTTTATCAAGTTATGACATGATTCACATTTTCTTTGCTTAGCCCTGTGTCTTCTCCCCCTTTTCAGACATGTTAACCCCCAAATAAGCTTCTTGCACTCTGGGGAGACTTAACGGACACATATCTTTGTTAACTTGCTGGTTCATTCTAACGCCCCCAATAGCCTTGGTACACTGAGTAAGAATGGCCTCCCTTTAAAGCCTCAGGAAACCCAGGCACAAAGAAGCAGCCCATCATTTGGTTACCGTGGCTAGGAACTCAGGCTGACTCCAGGCCAGTGCCTTTCCCACGGCATTAATCAGGGAGCTTCAGAGAAGTGAATCAAGCTTCCTTAAGAATAGGAATTAAGCCGGGCGCGGTGGCGCACGCCTGTAATCCCAGCACTTGGGAGGCTGAGGCAGGAGGATCGCGAGTTCAAAAGCCAGCCTCAGCAATGGCGAGGCACTTAGCAACTCAGTGAAACCCTGTCTCTAATAAAATACAAAAAAGGGCTGGGGATGTGGCCCAGGGGTCAAGTGCCCCTGAGTTCAATCCCCGGTACCAAAAAAAAAAAAAAAAAAAAAAAAAAAAAAAAAAAGAATAGGAATTAACAGGCAGGTCACAAAATTGAGGGATGTTGGAGAACCTGGCTCAGAATAAGAGAGTACTGGTGCATTTCTGGGGTGCTTGGAAGTAGGATCAAATCCATGGTTTTGAGAACATGTCCTTGCTGGAATGAATGACTCTTTCCCTACTCTTGTGTCACGTGCCGAGAGTCAAGTCACTATAGAAAGTCTGGTTGGCTCTGTTTAGGTCACAATACTTCTCTCAAAGAAGAGGGCTGAGAACCTTGAATAAGGATCCCATGTAACCTATATATAATGGGGGGTGGGATGATTCTTCAACGGAAAACAGGTGTGCAGTTACTGAAAGAAGTAGGAATGGATGGCAGGAAACAAAAGATATCCCCCACAGTCCCTGAAGCCAGTCTTCCTCAGTCTCTCAACAACAGTCCCTTGTATTGCCTGAAGGCAGGTGTGGACTATGTGTCCTTCCAAGGTGCTTTCCAAACTTCAACTGACCATTTGGTTGGCTTTTCATTGTATTCTTTGAAGAGTAGAAAGGAGTCCAGTTCTTCATGGAGGTGACTAATAGGAGGAGGCATTTAATGCCTTCTTGCTGCCTGAGGTGTAGTGCAGTGGTTGAGTGCATGCTTAGCATGTGGGAGGTCCTGAGTTCAATCCTCAGTGATGGGGAAAAAAAAATTAAGATTTTTGCTGAGTGAAATTTCTTAAAGGAAATCAGAGAACTCAGCCCTGAGAACTTCTTTTACTCTGGTCTGTGGTAGGTGCAGACACGACTGCCTTCTCTTCCCTTCCTTCCTTCCTTCCCTGCAGTACCAGCACTAGCCAAGGACACCTGTGTTATTCTGGTAGAGACCTGTAGTTTATAAAGACTACTGAACAGAAGAGTGAGCCTGGAAAACTCTGCAGCCTGTGCCCATTCATTCATTGATTCCATGAAGTGTGTTAAGAGCCCACCATGGACCAGGCAGTGGGAATATGACAGTGGACAAGGCAGATCAGGTCCCTGCCCTTGTCTAACTTGTATCTCTTATGTCATGTTGGCTTGAGAGGCCGACATAAACAGAAATGTCCACCCTCTCAGATTGTTTTAAGGTCCGCAGAGAAACTACAACAGGCTCATGGGATGGAGAGTGGCCATGGTGGTCAGAGCTGAAGATGTCTCTGAGGCAGTGACATTGTGAAGAACTGAGTGGCTTGCAAGATCTAAGGAAGAGCATCCCAGGACAAGGGGACCCAGGGCTTAGTCTCTGGGATAGGCATATGTGTTAGAAAGCTGGAAGGAGGGCCAGGTAGACTGGAGTAGAGGGAACCAGGGGGAGAGTGGTGGGAGATACAGCTGAGAGGCAATGGGTTGAAATGATAGATGCTCACTTCAGTGAGCAGGACTGACACGTCCAGTGGGCACAGCAGGCCCAGTGTTAGAGCCATAGTGCTTTTAGGGCCTATGAGGGTGGACAAAGTGAGTACTATTATGATTATATGCATTTTACAAATGAGGTAACTGAAACAAAAATACTCATATAGGGGCTGGGGCTATGGCTCAGTGGTAGAGCACTTGTCTTGCATGTGTGAGGCCCTGGGTTCGATCATCAGCATCACATAAATAAAATAAAGGTATGTGTCTGCTTACAGCTAAAAAAATATTTAAAAAAAATACTGATAGAACTACTAATTGGTGGAACTGGGACTGGATTGAGCTCTCCTATCTCCAAAATGCATGCTGTTGACATTAAAGGAATTACTATTGTTAACAGAGATAAAGGCAGTACCTGGTTCCTAGCAGATGCTCAGCAAGCTCAGCTGAGAAATAATAGAATTAACTTTTTAGTAGATTCTAAAAACAAACAAAAAAAAAAAAGTTAAAACTTGTGTATTCAACAGAAAGAGGAAGGAAGACCAAGTGAAATAAAAAGCATTCAGTAGCACATACTTGAATTGCTTTCACTGTCCTGGAATTACCAAAATCTAAATCAACTCAAGAAGAATGTAGATAGATTCTATACTACTGTATAGATGTGGGGGAAAGTCTGTAGAGTAGGAGTTTCTTTTCATGGGGGGGGGGAGGTGTGGTTGTGTGGGTGGGGTGTGGTTTGGTGGGTGGTGGGGGGGGGGGGGGGGCTGGGGGCGGGGTGCATACTGGTGATTGAACCCAGGGGGCACTTTACCACTGAGCTACACTCCTACCCTTTTTAATATTTTTTTACTTTTGAGATAGGGTCTCACTAAGTTGCTAAGGCTGGCTTTCAACCTGTGATCCTTCTGCCTCAGCCTCCCAAGTTGTTGGTATTACAGGTATGTACCACCATGCCAAGCTTAAATATGAGTTTCTTCAAATCTGCAGAATGAGATTTTGTTTTTATGTCTGTAGATCCCAGCATGGGGCTTGGGATATTTAGGTATGCTGTGTGCATATTTGCTGAACGTATCTTCAATTAAAACAAAATCTAGTGGTGAATCTAAGTTCTAGATTCTCAAAACAAAGCCTACAGGATTCTCCATCTACTGCTACTTAAATTTCTACTACCTCCCTTGCTCTGTTGTTTGCCCAGCCCTGTGTGATTTTTCCCTTATCACAGGATGACCAGGTGTCCTTTTCATTATTGGTTATGTTAGTCAGTTTTTCATCACTGTGAACAAAACACCTGACAAGAACAATTTAAAGGAGGAAAGATTTATTTTGGCTCCCGGTTTCAGAGGATTCAGTCCATGGTTGGCTGACTCTAAGGTGGAAACATCATGGCAGAAGGACATGGTGAGGAAGGTTGCTCATCTCATAGCAGTCGGAAAGCAAAGAGAATGAGAGAGAGAGAGAGAGAGAGAGAGAGAGAGAGAGAGAGAGAGAGAGAGAGACACCAAGGAGCTGGAGAGAAGATAAACCCTTCCAGGGTGCTTCACCAGTGACCTACTTCCTCTGACCAGGTCCCACCTCCCAGTAGTTGATTCAGCCATCAGTGGTTTATTCTACTGATGAGGTCAGAGCCCTCATGATCCAATCACCTCTGAGCACATGAAACTCAAAGGAATATTCTGGATCCAAACCATAACATTGGTAAAGAACAGACACGCATCTTTGAAGAAAAACTTTCATTAAGGCTAGCGAAGTGGCAGTTTTAGGGTAGATCACAACTGTGTGCAAGGAAAGAATAGAGCTGAACCAAAACCAATCTTTGAAAATTAATTTTAATGTTTCCCTCCTGTAGATAGAATGGAAATGATGACATCCGAGCAAGGCCTTCTGTGATAAGGCCACTTTGGTCCAGGGATCACATTCATGAGACAGTTCCTCATTTGTAAGTTCCTAGTGTTGAGTCTGAAGGCTTTATGGGATCAAGTTAGGCTAGTCAGACTTATAAAAGACTAATGTATAAGCCAGAATGTTAATTTATGGTGTTGGCGAATCTTTCTTTCTGGTGTCTAGGATACTCTGTACATTCCTCAGAGATCCAGGGAAACAGAATTGGTAATTTCCAGGAAAGATTGGGGTCAGAGAAAGGGAATGTGGATGGCCTTTTGAATATGTGGTGTTTGCTGTGATAAATTCCATGCCTATCCCTGCCCTATAGTAAACTGTACTTCTAGAATGAGCAGAAAACATGCTCTAGAATCCAGTGTTTTCTTCTTCTGTATAGGGCTGGAACTGAGGGACATGTCTTCATTCTTCCTGATGTGTCTCAGCTTCCTTGTCATTAATGGGGAAAGTAGTGACAGTACCACCCTCTTAAGGGTATTGTAAAGACCAGTAGGTTGAATACATGCTGAACACTTGGAACAATGCCTGGTACATAATGAACACTCAAGAAATGGTTAGTTATTATTATTATTTTTGTTATGACTTTCCCAGACTAGACAACTTTCCTTCTGCTGTGATATCTTTCTGGAGACTTTTTGGAGATATATATATAATTTTTCAACTCTTTTTATTGCCCTCTCATTCTGGACATGCTTCCCTAAGGCCATATCCCGGTCACCTTGTTTACATGTCTCAAAATTCCTCAGTCACACCTTTACTGCTTGCCATTCACTTCCTCACATGGCTAATATCATACACTTTATGTTCTGTTTTCTAGTTGCATTCTTGGGGAACAACTAGGTGAAAGTTCTCAGGCACATATCTTCGTCCTTACAGAGTGAGGTGTCCTAAGTCTGGCTTCCTTTTTACCCATGTTTTAAACATGTTTTATAGTGGTACATATTGGAGGGATTCATTGTTACATATTTGTACATGCACACAATATAATGATATAATTTGGCCAATATCATTCCCCAGTATTTCCCCTTTCTCTCCCCTCCTCTGTCCCGCTGGTCCCTTTCTTCTATTAATCTTTCTTCAATTTTCATGAGAACCCCCCTCCCCATTTGTTTTTCTTTTTCCTCTCTAGCTTCTACATATGAGAAAAAACATATGACGCTCAACTTCTGAATTTGGCTTATTTCACTTAACATGATGTTCTCAAGTTCCATTGATTTTCCTGTAAATGACACAATTTTGTTTTTCTTTCTGGTTGAATACAACTCCTTTGTATATATATACTACATTTTCTTTATCCATTCATCCATTGATGCACAGCTAGGCTGGTTCCATGGTTTGTCTATTGTGGATTGAACTGCTATAAACATGAGTATACATGTGTTACTATAATTTGCTGACTTTAATTCTTTGGTATAAATACTGGGGAGTGGCATACTTAGGTCAAATAATGATTCCATTCCTAGTCTTTCTTTTTGGTACTGGAGATTGAACCTAGGGGTGCTAAATCACTGAGCTATAACCCCACCCCTTTTTATTTTTGATTTCAGGACAGGGTCTTGCTAAATTGCTCAGGGCCTTGCTAAGTTGCTGAGGTTGGCCTAAAACTTGTGATCCTCCTGCCTCAGCCTCCTGAGTTACTGGGATTACAGTTTTAAGGATGAGAGATAAGGGTCTAGTCTCATTCTTCTACATATGGATAACCAGTTTTCCGGGCAACATTTGTTACATAGACTGCTGTTTTCCCCCCAGTGTATGTTTTTGGCACATTGTCAAGGATCAGATGACTGATCCTTTTGAGTGTTTGTCTCTGTGTCTTCTATTCTGTACCATTGGTCTATGTGTCTGTTTTTATTCCAGTACCATGCAGTCTTTGTTCCTATAGCTCTGAAGTATAATTTGAAGTCAGGTATTGTAATGCCTCTAGCATTGCTTTTTGGTTAGAATTGCTTTGACTATTCTGCATCTTCTACTCTTCAAAATGAATTTTAGGGCTGTTTTTCCTAGTTCTGTGAA
Source organism: Tamias sibiricus (assembly GCA_025594165.1). Taxonomy (NCBI): domain Eukaryota; kingdom Metazoa; phylum Chordata; class Mammalia; order Rodentia; family Sciuridae; genus Tamias; species Tamias sibiricus. Next base: position 92,004,288 of record CM046666.1, on the reverse strand, counting down.
AAATGCCATCGGTATTTTGATGGGGATTGCATTGAAACTGTATATGCTTTGGGTAGTATGGCCATTTTAACAATATTAATTCTGCCTACCCATGAACATGGGAGGTATTTCCATCTTCTTGTGTCTTCTTCAATTTCTCTCTTCAGTGTTCTTGTTTTCATTATAGCAATCCTTCACTTCCCTGATTGGATTTATGCCTAGGTATTTAATTTATATATTTATTTGAGGCTATTGTGAATGGGACTCTTTTCCTGACTTGTTTCTCAATGGAGTATTGCCGATGTATAGGAAAGCTACTGATTTTCGTATGTTGATTTTTTTAAAATAAATATTTATTTATTTGTTTTAGTTGTACACAATGCAATGCATTTATGTTTACGTGGTGCTGAGGATTAAACCTGGGCTGCGCACGTGTTAGGCGAACGCTCTACTGCTGAGCCACAACCCCAGCCCCTCGTATGTTGATTTTGTAACCTGCTATCTTCCTTTTATTTCCTATATGGCAGCAAAAGGAAGACTAAAGTATCCTGAAAACATTTACATCATATTCTTGTGTTATTAACAACAGTGGCTTAGTGGTGTGTGCTAGAGCCAGATGACCTGCTGTTCCAGGCCCCTCCACTGCACACCCCTCTTGACACTAATCTTTGCTTTTCCCTCTCTCACAATCCTGAGCCGCACCTTGGTTTCTCCTGCCCAGGAGCATCGCTGCCTAGATCTATGCCCCAGACGCTCTTGGCAGCCTTCCTGATCTGGGGGCTTTTTGTTCTCGTCCTCTTTTATACCACCTGCTGTCTCATATCCACCTTACCTGCCACTTCTGCCTCTGGCTTGTTGTCCCCTCTCAGGTGGTCACCTGCATGTGTGTAGCATATGTATAGTGTGTATCCAGGCTCTGTTTTCAGAAGAAATTAACACAAATTTGTGTACACAAAATTGCTCTCCCCTCCCAATAAACTCTTTGGTGACATGTAACTAGGAAGAAGGAAGGAGAAAAGTGACCTGGAAAGGGTGAGTAAAGCATTTAGCATGCATTAGCACACTGATACTACAGTTTTGTGGTGCTTTCCAAGTCTCCCTGTATGGATGTAGCAATGATCATGTGTCAGGATAATTCGGAGGTAGAAAAAACCCCATCAAGAATGATTAGTAAATTGCATACTTTAATAGTAGACAGATGAATACTCAATCTGGTATTGTGTTATGGAATTTCCTGTTTCAGAAACAGTGTCTGATTATTATTTTCAGAGAACCTACAAAACCTGCTTGTTAGTCTCACTTCACAGCATGACTATATTGTCAAATTATATCTAACAATAAATGATTAAGTATGTTTATCACTTCTAAAGATAGCATTGCTATCAGTTAATTTAGTATTGATGTTTTGTGTGGGAAGTTTTTCTGTGCTAGTTTCTTAAGTTATGAGAGTTATTGTTCTGGGGAAAGGGAGAGTGGGGAGTCATTGTTTAATGAGTAAGAAGTTATCAGTTTGGGCAGATGAGATGGATAGCAGAGATGGCTGTATAGCAGTGAAAATGTATGCACTTAATGCTACTACATTGTACACTTAAAAATGGTTAAAATGGTAAGTTTTATGTAGGGTGCATTATACTACAATAACAAAAGAAAAAAGTTACTCCTGATTGTGATGAAAGTTCAAACATAGATGGATAAAACAGTGAAGTTGTCAGGTGCCATCTGCACACACTGGTGATCCTAGCAATTGGGGTGGGGGGTTTGCTAAGGCAGGAGAACTGCAAGTTTGAGGGACTCCCAGGGGGGCTGGAGATGTAGCTCAGTAGTAGGGCAGCCCTGGTTCAATCTCCAGCACCACAGAAAAATAAAGCAAAAAAATAAAATACACAACAGCAACAAAACACCACTGAAGTTTATCTCTCTGCGTTTTCATCAATTCATATCCCAATTCTTCAGAAGTAACCTTACCTGATATCATTTGAAAAGTCTGTAATATATCAAGACTATATGTATGTGTGTATATGTATGTGTGTGTGTGTGTGTGTGTGTGTGTGTGTGTGTGTGTGTATAAATTCCTGTTTGCTCCATAGTTCTAGGTATTGAACACAGGGGCTTAGGCATGCTAGGCAAGTGCTCTATCACTGAGTTGTATTCCCAGCCCAAGAATATTTATAACTGTTATAGTTTCTTAAAATACATACTGTTTGGCACTTTTCCTTTATCACTTTATATATCTTGAACATATGCACACACATATCTTTAGCATGAATATGTATACTTTAAAAGTTTTTTTTTTAAAATATCAATACCTCTAGAATATTTATTTTAAAGCAGGATGATATTTCTCCTACTGATGGACATTTAACTTCACTTACAAGGTAACAAAACAGTATTTCAGTTAAAATGTACATCCATGTTTTTTTTTTCTGAGTCTGTCTTCATTATCTGTCTCTGCAGAATTGATTCTTGTATTTGTTCATTTATTCTGAAAAGAATGAATTAAGTTCTAGGGTCAATTTGTTTTTTTATTTTTTCAGTACTGGAAATTAAAACTAGAGGTGCTCTACCACTGAGCTACATCCCAGGCCAATTTTTTTTTTTTTTTTAAATTTGGAGACAGAGTCTTGCTAAGTTGCCCTGATGGCCTCAAACTTGTAATTCTCCTACCTCAGTCTCTTCAGTAGCTGGGATTGGTGTCAGTTACATTATCTCCTGGTCAATCCTAACTGGGCATTTGTATTCTACTGCCACAAAGAATTATCATTCATCTTGATGATGATGTGACACTATTAGTATTGGTTCAAGGGTATTATGAGTATGCAAGGTATTGTTAAATTAGAAAAAAAGTAAAAGCTGGTCTGCTCGTTTATAAATTTGGCTGTAAACCTGATTTAAAGGGTATAGTGGTAGTTCCACAAACCAGCAGTTACTGTTTCCAGACTTCATCAGATCTCTTGAACAAGAGGTTCTAAGACCTCTTATGAGCTCCTGAATCCCTTTATTTCAACTCTCTCTCTTTTTTCCCCCAAAGTTGCTGAATCTTTTTCTCCACTTGCAAGATACCCCACCCACAGGACTATAGACCCCCTTCTCTGTCCAGCACAGATTTTATTATCCAATTGGATGAGTAAGAGAAGCAGAGACATATCTGTTACAGATAGTCATACTAAGGTGCCCCTTGTCCCTGTGACAGAGAATTCCCAACTGTCCCCCATTGGAACATGGATGCCCTTTTCTGTGAATATCACATGAACATGGACTGTGTGCTAGGACACATCAGCTCTGTAGTTCACCTCAGGTTTGTATGGGGGTGCTTATGGGGTGCCTGCAAATTTAACCACCCTTTGTCATATTGTTTTACTGGGAAAATGTGCTCTAAGTTCGTAGTAATTGACTTGTCAATGAACTTTTAGAATAGAGCTTCTTTGTAAGTTAAAAACAACTTGCTCTTTTTTCCCCCTAAAATATATGTTGTTATCTCTTTTTTTCCCCTTCACAAAAGTTTATGAAATAAATATTGTGGGTGATATAGCTCACATTTTATTGATAGGGATTCTGAAACATAGTGTCTCCCTCTTGCTCGCTCACTTACTATTGCTGGTACTCTCTTGTTCTTTCCAATTCAGTCTGCCCACATGGACATCATCCAAAGCCATGGGAAAGATAAACATAGGAAGGAAAAACCCAGCAGGGTAGAGTCACCCTGGGAAATATAAAAAGGAAACCATAAGAATAAATGTTCTAAGAGTGAAAAAAAGTATTTGAAAAAAGGCAGAGAAGGATAGGTGGACACCAGAAAGAATCCTAAGTGGTAGAATGAGGAAATCCGGTGGGAGTTCCAAAGGACTGGACCTAAGGCTCTGTAGGTGGACTGACTTTTAGAACACAAGTGTTCTCAATAAGCTCTTCTTCTCCTTCATTTGAAAATAGAGCAAAAAAAAAAATTTTAAGGCTTTAGTTGGTATATTTTGGGCTGGGGGTGACTACAGTTTTTGAAGCAGCAGGAACTTTATTTGTCAAAAACAGATGTGTTACTTTGATTTATCCACTTTAAGTATCATTAGTTTGATTTGAAAAGCACAGTATATAGACTGTAGGTAAAATATTGATTGTGGTTTTTCAAATTCCTATGTTGAAATCCTAATCCCAAATATCTCAGAAAGTGATTTTATTTGGAGATAAATTGAACCGAGGTCATCAGGGTGGATTCTAATATAGTATGACTGATGTCCTTATAAGAAGAGGAAGTTTGGAGAGAGATGTGCATAGAGGAAAGACTACCTGAAGAGGAACAGAGAGAAGATGGAAATCCACAAGCCAAGGAGGAAGGCCTGGTACAGATCCTTCCCTTGCAGCGCTCTGAAGGAGCCAACCCTGTTGACAGCTGGATCTTGGAATTTTAACCTTAAGAATTCTGAGGTTAAAGCCACCCAGTCTGTGGTACTTTGTTACCAGCTCCAAGACACTGATAATGACCCAATCCTTAGAGTTGGGGAGAAAATGAAGCAGAGTATACAGTTTCCTGGAGAGTTAGAATGTAGCTCATGGAATTTAGAGTTGATAATGTCCTTACAAATCCAAAGTCTAGCTCATTGGATTTATAACCTCTTAAGGTCACCCCAGGAAGTGACCGATGGCCACTATTTGAAGTTCTAGTTGGATATGCTAGTGTTCCAGAGAGCAAGAAAAGGCCTAGGTGAAATAATTGAATTCATATTTGGAATTTGAGTTTTACAAAATACTCTTATGTGAAATAAACCACTTCCCCCTACATCTGGGGAAGAAGTCTATAATTAGAACATCCTGGGGAACTTCTTCTATTAATTGTTGCATACCTGAAATATCACAAAGGAGAGTGAAGCTGAGGTAAAAAATGCATTGAAATAATTGTTTTTGCCTTTGTCAGTTATAAGGAACTACGGGAATAAATGCTCTCTGGCCTTGAGCACTACAAAGCCTTTATCACACCAAGACAATAGAGACTTCTGGAAGGGAGTGAACTTGAGAAACTTGCAGAGTTTGAGGCCAAGAAGACATTCTGTACAGAGCACGAAAGTAATATATAGAACAACCCTCCCACCCCAACTCCCAGCTCCAGGTGGGTAACCTTGAAGACTTAAAGGGGAACAGGAATATTTTACAGGAAAATTGGAGTATTTCTCTTTAAAACTGTCCTCTTAAACGTTAGATTTTCCATCTCTGGACCCCAACTTGATTTCTGGTACAGTGGTGTGGATCCTGGATTCTGCAAGCCATCTTCTTGCATTGGAATCCCAACATGTAACCAGTTATATGGGCTTGAGATAGGAACATAACCTGCTAAGCCTCAGTTTTATCATCTATAAAATGGAAATACTAATACAATACACTTATTTCATAGAAGCTTAAAGTGCTGAATGAAATATTCCAGGTGAAGCACTTAACATAGGATCTGCCTTATGCTAAGTACTGAAAAAAGCTCTCATCATTTAGGCTTCAAGGATGGTTCTAGATGAAAATAGTGAGGACACTCTATTGAATTTGGATTTCTGAGTTTGACTTTTTGGAGGTTGCTGTGCTATATGTGACCTGCTCCGTCCTGGCTCTATGCTGATGCTATACAGGAGGTGGGGACTTTGTTTATTTTCTTCTTGCTAACCTATACTTTAAACATAGTAATTTGATATGGGTAGTTTGAATAAAATCATATCAAAGTTAATATGGCCATGTGAACTTGTTGTAGCTCTATGGGAGAAATTAGATTGGACTTTAAAAGAAGTTAAGCTTGGAACAATAAAAAGTTGACCATTATGATCTCCTTGTACATAGCATAGACACTGTACCCAGGATGGCGCTGGGTGGGACAGGAGCTCTTGGAGTTCTCCTGATATTTTAGATGAGTATAAAAGCTTGAGTTTTGTGCCGCATAGAGTCATGTGGAAGTACCAGAGACATCAGGGCAAGCGACAATTTAGTAGTGTTTGATGGTTTTTCAGGATTTTCCAATACTATTATATGAGTCAGATCCTAGTAGGAAAGAGATGGTGCAGTGAAATTGAATACTAGGAATAGAATGTAATAAAGGGGCAATTATAAAGGTCTTGGCAAGGTGTAGGCAACTCCTGGGGTAGTGCAATATGTTGGAGCTGTCACAGCTAGGCACTGCAATAGGACAATGTTATTGGAATATTTTTTTTTTTTTTTTAATGTCACAGCTAGGCACTGGGTGACCTGACCCCGGGCAAGCACGCGCTGGCGAGGCAATGGAGAAGCCCCAGGTTATTGGAATTTAAGAGAGGGTGGTGCATGGAAGAGCAACCTGACAAATATCTGTGGTCTTTGTTGGAGGGGTAGAGTCAGCCCCCCATAACTCTGTAGGGAGGGAAATATCTGGGGATTAGGGCCCTGATTTCTATCTCCTCTCTCCCTTATTTTCAAGATCAGGCAACAAGGGAGCCTTATTGATGCCATTCATATAGGTCTGTTTCTGAGCTGCAGAGAAGGTGGAGAGAGGTGAAGAGAGAAATGGAAGACACCTAGCATGATTATCTCTACCGTTAGTATTGGCATAGCGGAGATAATAGAAAAGAGACAGACTGTTATCAGGGATGGTTTGTAGGAATACACCCACCAGCTGATGCAACCTGTCTCTGGATTGTTAATTAGCATCTCTTCCTCTTTTTTCAGTCCATGTTGCTTAATTCTCTTTCATATTCATTATTTTATGAACAATTTATTTTCACAAATATTGATGGAGTTAAGTAATCTAGATACTCTGTGATACAGATAATAATGGGGATTTTTTTTTTTTTTTTTTTTTTTTTTTAGTTATCCTTCTGTCTCTCTGATATTAAGAATCCAGAAAATCTGAGGAAGGTACGGTAGCATAAGCCTATAGTCCCAGGTACTTGGGAGATTGGGATGGAAAATCACTCTAACCCGGGAGTTTGAGACCAATCTGGGCAACATATGGAGACTCTGTCTCACAAGAAGAAGGAAGAGAAGAACTCAGAAAGTTTGAATTTGGTGAAGTTTTATTGGCTTTGACAATGGGGTCAGCAAAATAATAATAAGTTGAGCATTAAATCAATGAAGTAGTTAGTAATAATAGCTTAACCTATTTCCAAAAGGAAGTTGATTTTACCTGGAAAGTTGGGGGTAGAAGAAGGTAACATCCCCGGGCCCTATATGTTGCAGAGGCACTGTAGCATGAACTCTGCTCACTGTTTTTTTTTTTTTTTTTTTTCTTTTGCAAGAACTTGTTGACTTGTAATCAATCAGTGGTATGCCCCAAAGGGTTCATAACTAGCTTTATGGAGAAATAGCCTGATTTGTTTTTTTGGCATTTTCCAAGTACTGTGGTGCAAATACTTCCACTATAGTCCTCAAGTTACTAGTATAACATCATTGAATATGGAGTTGGGATGAGACTTTTGAAAATTAGCTCTTGAGAGCTTATTGGTGCTGACTCCAGCACCCTACTGTATGTGATCCCTAGCTCCCCAACAAAGTGGTGATGGGCAGAAGCAAATAAATATGAACAAATAATTTGATAAACTTAACAAATAATTTTGTTAATTATGGAACATGATAATTCCCTTGTTAATAATTTTTAGTTGTTTCCCACTTAGGAATGCTTATTTGGTTATCACATTATATAGTTAATAAACTATACTATGCAAACTACCAGTATTCCAAGGTTAAGAAGAATGAACTCAATATCTTCTGTCCCATTGAAATCTAAACATGCAAAGTGCATAGAAAGGAATTACACTAGTTTCTCCATTTTAACTGGTTTTATCCATCCATCCATCCATCCAATGAATATTGATAAATTTTCTATCTTTCCTACAATGCCCTGTCCCCTGACACTGTACTAACCCTGAGAATATCAAAATGAAAAAAAAAAAAAAAAAAAAAAAACAATGATAGCATGATTCCTCCTCTAAATTGCTTTTAGGAAGATAATTAATTATCATGTGAACAGGATAGCAACTTCCTACTCAGCTGGATGGGAGCTCAAATTGGAGGTCAGTTACAGCTGCAGCAAGCAGAGCCATCTGCCAGGTTCTGTGCTTGCACCGGTGTTTCCCCTCTGACTCCACAGAGGTCAGGTATGTCTGGTGGGCCTGGCATGATAACAGTCCTCCCTCTACCTTTTATGAACTTTAGACGGTTCTTTTAGAGCTCTTACTCCAGTAAGAGTTTTCTCTCCTTTGTGAACTTCTGATATGGCTGGTATAAATCTTTATTATCATTTTTCCTCTGTATCAAAAGTCATTTTATTACTATTGTAATATGAATATAACCCTTTTCAGAGGAATCTTTTAATCTTTTATTAATGAGCCCTAGCATATCCCCATAGTGAATACAGTTATATTTTTTCCTACACTGCCAAACCCTCTCCTAATCCACATTGTCTTTGAAGACTCTAGTGGTTTTAAAACATGTCCATAAATTATCTTGTACTCCTCCCTTTAAGAGGTGAAGCCCAATTCCCCTTCCCTTGATGGCGAGCTGTACTTGGAAACTCCTTTGTAATAAATAGATTATAGAAGAAGTGATGGAGGACTAGGTCATGAAGGACTGCAGCTTCCATTTGGATTATTCTATTGGATCATTTGCTCTGGGGTGGGGCAGGGAACCAGCTACCAAGGTTTGAGAAAAGGGATGGTGACAAGGAACTGAGGTCACCAGCCAACATCCATGCGTGCTAGCCACCTTGGAAGTGAAGACTTCAGCTCCAGTCAAATCTTCAGATGATTGTGGCCCAGGGAACATCATGGCTCCACCTCATGGGAGACCCTGAGTCAGTCACTGAGCTAAGCTGCCCCTCAACTGTGTGAAATAGAAAATGTTTTCTGTTTTAAACTACTAAGTTTTTGAAAATTTTTAATGCCGCAATAAATAACTAATATGAATATTTTCCTCCATTTCCAATTAGGTTGTGAAGAGACTCAGTTCTTATACAGCATAGCTCTTTGAATTTTTCAACAACCCTCTTTTTGACACCTCAAATAAAAGTGTTTGTTTGGTACCAGGGATTTAACTCAGGGGCACTCGACCACTGAGCCATGTCCCCAGCCCTATTTTGTATTTTATTTAGAGACAGGGTCTTACTGAGTTGCTTAGCACCTTGCTTTTGCTTAGGCTGACTTTGAACTCTCAATCCTCCTGCCTCAGCCTCTGAGCCACTGGGATTATAGGCATGCGCCATCGTGCCCAGACCAGATTTTTTTTTTTTTTTTTTTAGACTTTATTTTTTAGACTTCCATGACTCTATTACACCAAACTCCTTTGGGGAAAGTGGGAAGAGAAATAGGTGACATTAATGAAGATAACTGACCAGAATATTTGCCTTTCCTGTTACTCTTGAATGGACTAAGGAGCAGTGACTGTTGGTCAGGGTTTTGGGGTCTTATAACTTCAACTAAAAAAGATTTCCCCATATTTTACAATTAGTTCTTGATTCAGGATGCTCAGAAGGCAGTGGTCAATGGGGTCATTTGTCTGAAACGAGCAAGGTACTCTTTCTTAGAGGAAGGTTCCCTCATGGATGTGACGGATCTTGAGGGTGACTGAATCTCTTCATGAAACCAAACAGGTTTAGACGTCAGGAAGTGAGTCACTCCCTCCATGTGCGCCTTCCTACCTCTCTTATCTATGACGACATCTTCTATTAAGGTTATAGATGACTGTGGTTTTTATTGTGGCTGCTGTGAGGTATAGATATATAATAGGATTTTGAAGAGGTCAGAGATTTCTAGATACACATGAACTAGATGTAGACAAGTGAACATTTTCTGGATAATGGCTATTCCTTTTGTGTCATGTAACAGGGATAGTCTGGTCACAGCCTCCTTGCACTTTTCTGTCTTGTTCATTAAGTTGTTTATCTGTTCAATCATTTTTTTTTTCACTGAGTATCTGCTCTATTCCAGGTAGAGGGCCAAGAGCTGGGGACATGTGGGGCCCAAGAGAGGCCAGGTTCCAACCCTGCCACCCCTGGAGCCAATAGAACATGGACATAGTGAAAATGGGGTGTTCTCTGTTCCTCTCATAGACCCTCATTGGGACGCTGGTTCCTGCCCATTTTCTTCATTACTATTATATGTTTATGGTACCGGGGATTGAACTCAGGGGCACTCAGCCATTGAGCCACATCCCCAGCCATATTTTGTATTTTATTTAGAGACAGGGTCTCACTGTGTTTCTTGGCACCTCACCATTGCTAAGGCTGGCTTTGGACTCTCGATCCTCCTGTCTCAGCCTCCTGAGCCGCTGGGATTACAGGGGTGTGCCATTGCACTAGCCCCACATTCTTATTCTGCTTTCCTTCCCAGGGGGCCTCAATTTCTTCCTTAATCTTGGTGGTGGTGGTGGTGGTTTCACACTGCCTGGTGAAGGGCAGGGAAGTGGAGTTATAACTCAAGCTGGCCAAACAGCGCGCTTCACTGACACGTGGCTACTCTTAATATTCTCAGCCCATTTGCTGTCTTTTAGCTCAGTAACTCGCTATCTTACTCTGACAATAGTTATCATATATTTTTTTTTCATTTTAATTCATAAAAGTAGATTGATTTGTTCTATAATAGAGATATAAAAATGTCAAGTCCTGGCACACAGTAGGTGTTCAGTTAATATCTGGGAGAAAGAGATGCAGGAAAAGCAGAGGGGAAAAAGGGAGTGTAGTATTAATTTTAAAAAAGATACCAGTAATAGCCGGGCGCGGTGGCGCACGCCTGTAATCCCAGCACTTTGGGAGGCTGAGGCAGCAGGATCGCGAGTTCAAAGCCAGCCTCAGCAATGGCGAGGCACTTAGTAACTCAGTGAGACCCTGTCTCTAAATAAAATACAAAAAAAGGGCTGGGGATGTGACCCAGTGGTCGAGTGCCCCTGAGTTCAATCCCCGGTACCAAAAAAAAAAAAAAAAAAAGATACCAGTATTTACCCTTTTAAAAAAATTACCAAAAGAAATAGAACAGTGAAGAAATGAAGGATGAAAAAAGTGAAAAACAAATCGTCTAGACTTTATTTGAAGCACGTCACAGCTGTAACTTCTAACTGCTGCTTCTATTCCCCCTGATCTTCCTCTCCCTGGCCCACTCTCTCTCTCACTGCTGAGTGTTTCGTGTGACAGTTGGTGTTATGATTTGGGTATGAGGTGTCCCCCAAAAGCTCCTGTTAATGCAGGAATATTCAGAATTGAAATGATTGGACTGTGGGAGCTGTAACCTCGGTCAGTCCATCCTAGTTTGAATGGACTGGGAGGTAACTGTAGGCAGGTGGGGTGTCATGGCTGGAGGAGGTGGGTCACTGGCGGCTTGTCCTAGAAGGGATCATCCATCTATGGCTTCTTCCTCTCTTTCTCTCTCCTTCCTGGCTACCTTGAACTGCTTTTCTTGCCATGCTCTTCTCCGTCATGCTCTGTCTCACCTTGGGCCCACAGATGGAATCAGCCCAGCATGGATGGAAGCTCTGAAACTGTGAGGTGAAAATAAACTTTTCCTCCTCTGAGGTGTTCTTGTCAACGATTATGTTGGTCACAGCGACAAAAAAACTAACACACACAGTTAGCTTTCAAAGATCAGCACTATCAGATGGAACTAAAAGATCAGCCCTTGGTGTCAGTCAGACTTGGTCCCAGTGCTGGCTGCACTACTTCCTAGTTCGTGACCTTGAGCAAACAGTGCTAAGCCTGTTTCTTCATCTATAGAACCAGATAATAACAATTTCTGTCTTAGGGGATTTTATGATGGTCAGGGTGATAATACAGGTAACGTGCTTAACACATTGCCTAATACTGATAATGTCTGATCTTCATCTCCTATTTCTGTTTCAGAAGCCTGTTCTTCAGGATTCTATATAGAGAGGACCATTTTCTTCCAAAAGTAAATTTCTATGTAAATCATATTCTTTTCCATCCGCGAATAACTCCAACACAGATGAGGATATTTCCCTCAGGCTTTGTAAAAGCATTCTTTCTGAGACTACATCAAATTTGGAAAATGTTGATTCAGAAGCAGAAATCTAAGTCATCAGCAAGTGAAGCGAGGGGATTGTAATGTGAGTCCCCGATCTTCATTTAGTTCAGTGTCTTCTCCAGCCATTCAGTAAACAGACTATGTAAATTCTGTTGGAGGAGTTCAGAGTGAAACCCTCTGTAATTCAATTTGCCCCATTGTCTGAAGGCATTTTAGCTTCAACAAATAGACTTTTTTTTTTTTTTTTTTTTTTTTTGGACACATAGTCCAAATCAGTTTTGGCATTGTTTAGGAAGCCCTAACTCACTTCTGACTGCATCTCTGAGGAAAGGAAAAGACTTTTTCTTCTGTATTGGCGGTTTGCTGCCAAGGCTCCTGCGAACTTGAGCTGTCTTGCCAGTAATTGTTTAGTGGTCATTTCCAATTTTGTTTTTCTTAGAATACAGATCCATGGGAAAAGATCCAACACCACAATTGTTACTCGCTCAACAAAAATGCTTCAAGTTGATCAGGCGATCAAACTGAAATAATATTTCCGTGGAAATGACCCCGTCTTGATAAGGAGGAGGGAGGGAAACTCGGAAAGAAAATGATGTTCCTAGTGCCGAGTTCAGTTTGATTGAGATTCAAATATTATTAGAATCATTACATGGGTGAAAGTTACTTTTCAAGAGCAAGACGCCTCTCTCTTGCACCCAGTGGGATTTGCAGAGTTAAACAGTACATCTATATCAGGAAATTCTATTCTCGCTTTTACTGTGTTGATGAAAAAAACATTTTTCCAGATGGATTTCTGTTTATATAGCCCTTAAAATCTTTACTTGCACCCGGTTTGTCCCATTGGCAGTACTTCCAGTTCTATTTTTCAAGATTCGAAAGCCTACAATAGTGTTTATAAAACAGGAAGAGAAGTGACTCTTTTTGTGAGAGAAAAGAAGTTAGTAACTCCTCAATACTAGGAATATTAAAAAAAACAAACACAACAAGTGGTAGTGGTAGCTTGTCAGTAGGATTTTCAGCATTTTATTATGAAAAGTTGAAGAAATCATACTGTAAATACCCATATACCCAGCATTTATAGCCCTCAATTAGTATTTTGCTATATTTACCTTATACCTATCCTCTCTACGTATTCTTCCATCCATTTTGTTAATATTATTCTTATCTTTTGGAGTCACATCAGTTAGTTACGTGCATCGGAAGTGATGGGCTCCTTTCAAATCATGGATGGTCCCATGGGCTATTTAGCCAATGATATGCTATCTCAGATGGGATCAGGTTCAGCTAGTTATTGAAAGAGAAGTAGCTTAATACATTTTGAGAGTTTGTTTGTTTGTTTGTTTTTTCCAGTTAAAAGAAGGGGTAAGGTAGAAGTTTAAGGCTGGAATGGACTATTGAGAGGTGGTGGAAACTATATAAGGTGGTGCTTAGTTGGAGGAAGTAGGGCACTGGGGCACTGGGGGCATGACTTGGAAGGGCATATCTTGTTTCCAGCCCCTCTCTCTGACTCTCTCTCTCTCTCTCTCTCTGGTTCCTGGCTGTCATGGAGTGCTTTGCTTCACCACACCCTGTGTGCTATGTTGTTCTGCCTTACTCCAAGCCAACAGTGATGGGGCCAACCAACTACCAGCTGAAATCTCTGAAACTTCAAGCCACATCTTTCTTCCCTTATGTTGATTTCCTCAGGTATTTTGTTACAGTGATAGAAGGCTGTCTAACGCAGAAGACAGTTTTTACTTTTATGTCCATGTAATTAAAACCATAGGGAGAAAAATTAATCTAATCACCATTCTTTCCTATTTCAGACTAGGAAATTAAAGAGTATATGAACTGGGAAGTTCTCCTTATCCTCAACCTTTCATATTTCAAAATTTATTTTTTTAACATCAGGAATTAGTGATTTAGGCTGGGTGTGGTGATGCACCCCTGTAATCCCAGCAACACAGGAGGCTAAGGCCAGGGAATCACAAGTTCAAAGTCAGTCTCGGCAATTTAATGAGATCCTGTCTCAAAATAAAAAGGGCTAGGTGCGTAGCTCAGCGGTACTGGTTCAATCCCCAGCACACCCTGACCCCCACCCCACATGCACACACATACAGTGACTTACCTTATAAATTGTTTGGAAAACCTTAGCTGCATTCATTTTCTTCCTCTTTATAAAAGTATTCTTCTTGAATTCTGCCTGAATATCATGCCTAAATGATCTTTGGAGTTTGGTATTAAAGCCCTGAACAGAAAACAGAATAAAGCAGCAACCACCAGTGCAGAGAAGCACAAGTCCTCAGTGGGAGAATGGAGGCGTAGGGGAGAGGGATAGAGCAGGATGGAAAATTTGCTGTGAGGCCAGACTTTACCCCAGTTTTAGAATATGATGACTTGCCATTGTAGCTATAGAGTAGGTTTTCAGGTGTTTATTCTCTTTGCCAAAACCAAGACATGTTTTTTTTTGTTGTTGTTGTTGTTTTTTTTTTGTGGTACTGGGGATGAACCAAGGGCTTCAAACGTGTTAGGCAAGTGCTCTGCCACTCATCATGTATCTCAAGCTTACTTTCCAACTTGTCCAGTGTTGTTGTTCCAGATCACTGGAATATTGTTTAATGAGTTGTTAGATCCCTGACATGTGCTTATATTTATTTTTTTAAAAAAAAGGGCTAGAATTCTTCATATGTTAGAGATGCATGATTGGGCATCTAGGGAAATCATGAAGGTTACTGTATCTTTGATACAGGCATATAATAGACTTATTACACTAAATGTGAATTATATAAAACAGGACATAATACCATCTGCTTTCCTTGAATTATGTTCAAGTATTATATTGACCACAAACATACTATTGCTTCTAAATCATGTGAAACCCAAACATTCCTGTTTTAACTAAGATTCTTCAAAAAGCAAATCCTCCAGGAGGCACTAGTGATGGACAGAGCTACAAAGCAGAGAAGGAGGAAGACACAAAGCAAACAATGTCACGTCAACCATAGTCACAGGCAAAGGGTACTTGGTCCTGCAGGTGTACCTGAGGAGGTGAATAGACAGTTTTCCATTTCATTTGCTGGGTGGTTGTGGGAAGAAGAGAGACACATTGATTAATCAGTTCCTCACCCCATTGGTCAAACTTCACCCCATGGATTTATTTGCCCCTCTCCCCAGGCTCAACAAAGAAGCTCTGAAAATAGGCTTGCTTCTGGAGTGGTCTTTTGGGATACCCTTCTATGAGGCTAGAGTTTGCACAGAACCTGTTGTTAAATGATCGTTGGGATACGTATGAAAGCTGAGGCAGAGGGAATGATATAGGGCATAGGAGGTGTCAGACACAGCCCTCAACCTTACCATCTTGTGGGCATAAGAAAGCTGCATTATGCAGTTACCAGAACCTTGCAGCATTCAAGCTTCTGTTGGGAACTCCAGGACTTTGTAGAGACTTCCCAAGAATTGAGAAAGTCCCCAAAGAATGCCTACTGAAAGTTCTGCTGGTGCTTTCAACTATGAAATTCCTAACTTCTCCCACACTGCTGATTTCCCATATGACTCCAGAGGTGGTGATTCCTTAAGAGTTCAGTAGTATTGCCAGGCGCAGTGGCACACACCTGTAATGCCAGTGACTTGGGAGGCTGAGGCAGGAGGATCACAAGTTTGCGACCAGCCTCAGTAACTTAGTGAGGCCCTAGTAACTTAGCAAGACCCTATCTCAGAATAAAAATTTAAAAAAGGGCTAGAGATGTGGCTCAGTGGATTTCTGAGTTCGATTCCCAGCACTGGGAAAAAAAAAAAAAAGAAAGAAAGAAAGAAAAAAAAAAAAAAAAGGAGTTCAATGGTGTCTTGCAAAGTGGGGAGATCTGCTTGTACAGGAGTGAGTGGACCTGCTCTTTCCACGCACTAGCCCAGTGAACTTCACCACCATGCACCCCTGGGTTGCCCCTGTACTTCCAGGAGAGCTGGGGGAAATGGTCCCTGCATCAGCGGCTGTGTGTTATTCAGAATCCAACTCCATCAGAAGCTCAGACTTGAAGGCATTCTGACTGGCATGTCTAGTTTGTCTTGGATAATTTTATTTTGAGTTGCACGTGTGTGCACACATGTACCAGTTCGCTTCTGTTCCCCTCTCATTCTTCTTCCCCAGATGCCTCTCCAATACCCAATTCTTACTCATAGTCATGGCTTGAGGTTTTCCCCAGGTTTCTCACTTGTTCCTACGTAAATTAGTGAGGCAGGGTTGGGCGTGGCCTTACTCCACACGCTGCAGATATCAATACCTGCCTCTGCCCAGCAGGGATCTCATTCCCTCACAAGTTATGTATCTTATCTCTACAGTCCTAAAGACTGTATCAATCACTCCACAGATCAAGCTGAAGAAAGTCTTTATAAATGTATATTTGATTTAGAGTTAAACAGGATTTGGTTCTAAACATAGATGATCCACATTCAAAGAAAAATCAAAATCATGTATTTTAACTTAAACACTAACAGGCTTCAGTTAAGTGAATGACCTTAAGAGTCTATCTGCCCAGCTGTGGGAATCTCTTTGTAACCATAGGGATAGGGGGAGATAACAAGATTTCAATCTTTCTACTTTGCTGCTGGAGGATTGGGGGCCCAGCAGCTTCAGACTTAGCTTCATTCAGTGGTTCTCAAACTAATTTCATATCAGGCACTTGGAGGACCTGTTAGAACACTGATTGCTAGCCCACTCATATATATTCTAGTTCTGTAAGCCTAGAGCCAGGCCTGAGAAATTTCATTTCTAACAAGTCCCTTGGTGATGCTGATGCTACTGGTCCAAGGACCACACTTTGAGCACCCTGGTCTAGCGGATGAAAGTAATTGCAGATTGCAGTCAGAAGACTATTTTGGTTTTTTCTCTCTAGGCCAAGGTTTGTTTCCTGGTCATTTCCCTTCTTAAAGAAGGTGCTTAATATAACTGATCATTTTCAACTAGATTTTGATTGTGTACTTTTTATGTTAAGTAGATTAAAAACAAAACAAAACAAAACAAAACAGAATGTGGGTAGTGCATTCATATCCAAACCGGAAGAATATTTTTTGAAAGAATTCCTAGTATACTATATCAGGAGTTGCCAAACTATGGTCCATGGGCTCAATCTGGCTCGTGATCTGTTCTTGCATATAAAGTCTTGTTGGGACACAGCCATGCACATTCCCCAGGGTTTTTTGTTTGCTTGTCTTCAGGCTGGGGTCTTGCTAATTTGCCCAGGCTGACCTCAAACTTTCCATCCTCCTTGCCTCCGTCTCCAGAGTAGCTGGGATGACAGGTGTGCACTGTCACACCTGCCCAGCTACTCACCTGCATTGTTATGGCTTTCCTTGAGCTGCACCAGCAGAATCAAGGAGTTGCAACAGAGACCACGTGACCTGCAAAATCTAAATTATTTGCTATCTGGCCCTTTACAGAAAACATTTGCTGACCCTTGCAATGAACAACTCTTGACTAATTTAGGGAAACTTTGGTCTTGAAATCCAGCAGTAAGCAACATCAGTTTATTTTAGCAGATATGAAACTTGGATTTTAACACTTTCTTCCGCCTTCTCTCAACCCTTCTCCCCCAACATGGAAAGTGGCCCAATAAGTGAAATGAAACTTGGCCTGATCAGCGATATTTAGAAAGTGGAAGGTGAAAGTGTTGACATCTGCTTGTATTTTGTTGCCCCAACTTCTCTGGCAGCATGTGACATGGTGAAAGTGTTCTGGTCATCTATCTATTTCACATTTTGTGGAAGATAGCCTGGTGTTATCCAACCCTGGTTGGATTTATGACTATGAAAAAATGCAGTTTGATACAAGATCTGCATCTTTTCCTACAGAGTGGTTTTTTAGGTGAACTCTTCCTTCTTCAGCTTTGAAAATTTCAGTCATTTGAGTGTCTTTGTGTACTCAATATACATATAAAAATATATATGCATATATATTCCATTTTCAGGCATATGTTTAAACTGTGGTAAAATACACATAACATAAAATGTATCATCTTTAACTTTTAAAGTTTGCACTTTAAGTATATTCACATTGTGGTACAATGAGAATCTCCATAACCTTTTCATCTTGTAAAACTGAAACTCTGTACCCAATGAGCAACCCCCCCACACCCCCCTCCCAGGTCTCCTTTCTATCCCCTGGCAATTGCCATTCTACTTTCTATCTCTATGAACTTGACTGCTTTAGTTACTCATGGGAGTGGAATCATACAGCATTTGTCTTTTTGTAAGTGGCTTCTTTCACTTAGCATAATATTCTCTGAGTTCATCTATATTACAGCATGTGTCCGAATCATCTTCCTTTTATTTTTAGTACTTGGGATTGAACCAAGGGTTGTAATCATGCCAGGCAAGTGTTCTGCCACTGAGCCAAACCTCAGTCTTATAATTTTTTTCCTTTTAAGGATGGAATAATATTCCATAGTATGTATATGCCACTTTTATCTATTCATCTGTGAATGGTCACCAGGTTGTTTCCACCTTTTAGCTATTGTGAATAATGTTGCTGTGAACGTGGGTGTACAGATATCTGTTTGAGTCCCTGCTTTCAATACTTTTCAATACTTTTGAGTACAAACCCAGAAGTGGAACTGCTGGATCAAAGGGTAATTCTAGTTTTTATTTTTGGAGGAAGGGCATATGTACATTTTCATCAGGTATGTCCGTCTCAGCCTCTTGGTCTCTTACCTCCTTCTTGATCTTCTTTCTGCAGTGCAGAGAAACTGGCGCTGTGAAAGCATTATACAAGCAAGGGATTTATCGGGGGAAATGCCTGTGAAGGGTAAAGATGAGGAAGCAGGACTGGCCTGGCTGGGAGAGTCTTCACACTGCAATGTAGATATGACTGAAGGAAGGAAAGGACTGCGTAGGCAGCCTGGGATTTTAGCATAATTCTAATTGAGTTGCAAGTAGATGATGGAGAATCCTGGAGCCAAGTTGGAGGAGTTCTGTATCTCCCAGGTACAGGCTGGCGCTATTGCTGCCATCATTGGTGGGGGTGGCTGGGGAAATGAGTCCTCTGCACAAACACAAAGGTGCACAGGAGCAGCTGGGATGGTCACTCCGAGGGCTGCCTGCAACAGGAGAGCTGAGTGCTTCATTGTCACAGCCACAACACTCTCTTACATGTTGCCACCAAAGATATAACGTGTGTGTGTGTGTGTGTGTGTGTGTGTGTGTGTGTATGTTGGTGCTGGAGATCAAACCCAGAGCCTCACATATGCTAGGCAAGCACTATACCTATACCATGGAGTTCCTTCCCCAGCCCCAAACATATATACATGTTATGTTATTCCCCTTATAGACCTCCACTGGTTCCGCTTTCCCTGCAGAGTGAAGTCCAGGTCGGTTAAGGTGCTTGGTCACACGACCCATTTGACTCCATAGTGCTTTCTGCACCCCACACGTAATACATGTAGCCCAGCGTGCCCTGCACCTTTCTGTCATGGGCACTTTGCCCATATGGTTCCTCTTTTCTTACATGCCCTTTGTTGCTTAGCCACCCATGGAGATCCTACTTCCTTTTAAAGTATTTCTCTACAGAACCATAAATGAGGTGAACAGCTCCTTCCTTGAAAGTGTACTTTATTTAGGAAAAATTATTTGAAGTTATACCCTGAATACCATGAAACATATAAAGGTGAATTTGATATGGATTCTACTTTGGAAGATTAGCTACAATAGGGGAAAATGATATTGCATAAACCCTATATTAAAAGGAGAAAATAAAGACAGTAATGGGCTAAGCACAGAAAGAATGTCCTGGGTGTGCAGAAGAAGGAAAGATGATCTTCATCTCTGAGGAGCCCACTTGGAGGGGTGGGCCTTAGAGCATCAGGAGGATTTGGGTATGAGGAAATGAGGGGAGGAAGGAATTCAGATTAAAAGAACAACAGGGATGTGGGCTGCATTTCTTTAAAACAGTCTCAATGACTAGAGTTTTCAAAGTATATATGGATCCATTAGTGGGGTGTGAAATAAATTTAGTGGAGGATTTTTTTTTTTTTTTTTTTTTGGTACCAGGGATTGAACCACAGAGCTATATCCCCAACCCCCCCCCCCCCCCCTTTTTTTCACAAATTTTAATTTTGGGGCAGAGTCTTACTAAGTTGCTGAGGCTGGTTTTGAACTTGTTATCTTCCTATCTCAGTCTCCTGAGCACACAATTGCATCCAGCTTCAGTAGTCCTCTTAACAGCATTAATAAAAATTAAAAAGAAAAGAAGAAATGGAATCAATAGAATAGAATGAAGTGTACACAATGCATATACCTTAATATGGTCTATATTAATGGTATTATTTTGTGAAACTTATTATATGTGTATATTTATATATATGTGTGTGTGTGTGTACATTTCCATAATATATAAAAGTTCATTATATAAATGGATTTTTAAAATAATATTTTGTTTTAGTTAGACATAATACCTTTATTTTATTTTTATGTGGTGCTGAGGATCGAACCCAGTGTCCTACACATGCTAGGTGAGCGCTCTACCTCTGAGCCACAACCCCAGCCCTGGATTCCTTTCTTTCTTTTTTTCTAAAAAATAGTTTCAGCTGTATACAGACAAAATACCTTTATTTACTTATTTATTTTTATGTGGTGCTGAGGATCAAACCTAGTGCCTCACATGTGCTAGACAACCCCAGCCATATAAATGGATTTCTTACTGTGGGGAATGCTTGGATCTTATTTGAATTTATTGAATAATATGTAACTATGGAGCATCTTTTATGTGCTGGCCACTGGACAAAGTTCTGGAAAAAATGAACCTGACATAGTCTCTGTCCTCATGAAAATTATGATCCAACATAATAGTTCTTAAAATCTACTGGCATCAAGGGCGCGGTGGCGCACGCCTGTAATCCCAGCACTTGGGAGGCTGAGGCAGGAGGATAGCGAGTTCAAAGCCAGTCTCAGCAATGGCGAGGTACTTAGCAACTCCGTGAGACCCTGTCTCTAATAAAATACAAAATAGGGCTGGGGATGTGGCCCAGTGGTCGAGTGCCCCTGAGGTCAATCCCCAGTACCAAAAAACAACAACAACAACAACAAATTTATTGGCATCAGAAACACATAGAAAACTTAATAAAGCACAGATCTCTAGAGTTTCTTATTCGTCTTCAGAGTTCCTCATTCATAGGTCTGGGGTGACCTGGCAACTTTCATTTCTAGCAAATTTCCAAGTAATGCTAAAGATGCCAGTAGGGGACCACATTAGACACTGGTCTAATGGGTTTCTTAAATAAGCACAGCTTGACATGGTAGTCAGTTGTGATAAATGTTATAAAAGAAGAGCAGAGAACTAGGAGAGAGAATAACGGGGAAACCTATTTTATACTAAACAGTCAGGGAAGGTGTCTGAGAACCTGACATTTAGGTAGTGGGAACAGCATGGAACCAGGGTGGGAACAGCATGCTCAGCTGAAAGTCTGGAGGATACAGGGTTTGAAAAGAGATTAGAAGCAGGTACTAGATCATGTGGTATCTTTAGTGCCATGGTATTCACACTGGGATACACATCTTTCCTGGGGGCGTGCAAAGATTCTAATGGAGCTGCAGACACATGTAATTTTAAGAGAGTCACTTTCTGTATGTGTTCTAAAAATATAAACTGCCCAAGAGACAGTACTTAGGAGTGCTCATTTACCTTTTCTACCTCTGTGTGAAAGAAAGTCATGCTTATCACCTAGTGTATCTTCTAGGATATTTTGTCCTAATGTGTACAATCCCTAGGCAGGGGCAAAATAAAGAATAACCCAAATTCTTGATTTTGATGTTAAAAAAATAAAATATTAATCATGGAATAAAAAGAAAATCCATTCTCATGTCAATCAATCTCCAGTTCTTGACTTTCTACTAGATTGAAGGACACTATAAGCTAAGCTGTCAGCAGATAGGACATTAAAAATAATTTTGGTGATGTATTTGCCATTTTGGTGTGTCCTCAAATAAAGAAAGAAGACCCCATGATTGCCTAAAAGACTGGACTAGAGACTCGAGGCTGTGAGAAGGAGGTTCACGGGGAAGAGGGCATTAGCTTCGAGAAGAGTAGTAGATCAGGAAAAGATCCACAGCCGACAAGAGGGCTGGGGTGTGGGCTGCCGTCGTGTCTCGGCTCTCATTTGACTTGAATTTTGAGAAGGAATAACCTCCTCCTTCTGCTGGACCCACTCACTATCTCTCTTGCTTTCCCTCTCTTTCTTTCCTTCATTCTCTGCCAGCCCATGTATTATAAGATGGGCCAGGTGAGTGTGGGGTAGGTCATAAACACCAGGGGACTGGATGGAGAAAAGCAATGGGGATGGTTAAGGTGGGGAGGAGAGGTGTGGTCCCAGGGAAAAAATAGCTGAAGGGCAGAAGCCACATAATCCCCCCCCCCCCCCCCTTTTTACTTTTGGCCCTAAGGAGAGGGCAGGGCTGGAGGTCTGGGTGCTTCCCTGTAAGAGGGGGAGGTGCTGGAGGAGTGCGGTTCTGTCCCTTGGGTCAGGCAACCATTGCCGCTGTTAAGATGGGAAGGTTTTCTCTGTGGGTGAAGGCAGGTGAAGCGCCAGTGAGGGGTGTGGGCTGAGAATCAGGACAGCTGGATTCAGCTCACTTTCAGCCATTTCTGCTGTGTGACCTTGGGAATAGCAACCAGATTCTTTTTCTTTTTCTTTTTTCTTGCTACCGGGGATTGAACTCAGGGGCACTCGACCACTGGGCCACATCCCCAGCCCTTTTTTGTATTTTATTAGAGGCAGGGTCTCACTGAGTTGCTAAGTGCCTCGCCATTGCTGAGGCTGGCTTTGAACTCATGATCCTCCTGCCTCAGCCTCCCAAGTGCTGGGATTACAGGCATGCGCCACCTTGCCCGGCAGCAACCAGATTCTTGATGTCCACTTTCTTCATCTGTAAAAGAAATACTTGCAGAAAGTAATCTGTACATTTTCCTCCCTGCTCCAAAATGATGATTTTTAAGTTAGAGAAATTGGAAATGGTTTACAAAAGCCTAGTGACTTTTGCTTTGCTTCATCATGACAGTGAACTTTCCATTTTGTTGTTAAAAAAAAAAAAAAAAAAAAAAAAAGAGAAAGAAGAAAGGGAGAAAAAAGGCCTCTTTTTTCCTGCATTGAGAAACATCAAGATTACTCGGTCCTCTAATAGTTGCCTGGGTAGAATTTTCCATCTTAGCACAAAGCGGCTCGACCTGGTTTCCACTAATCCCTTCCCTGTATTCCCCTAATTTAACAAGAGGAACTGCAAGAGTCAGACAGTGTGTGGGAAGACTGAAGAAAATAAGGAAGGTATAGAAACCACTAGAGATGGAGATAAGTTAAACATTCTGGCAAATTGTCACGGTGTGTTGCTCATGCTGAATGGCGAGGCAGTTGGGAAGGTAGTTAAGAGAGTGGCTTTAAATGCTTCATCTAATTGCAAGCAGCTGTCGATTAGTGGAGCTTGACCAACTGTTTTTAATTCACTCAGTGGTGATGAAGAGAATGAGACTTTTAAGGGAAACTGGCAGGCCCTGTGAGTACGCATGCGGTTGCTTACACTTTTTCCAGAGGTCAGGAGGACAGCAACTACTAAGAGACGCTCGCTGAAAACATCGCAGGCTTTCACGATAATGATTTTCCTAAATTTTACCAGCATTTGTTGAGCTTTTGGTGGGAGGCAAATCTCTCTATTATCCATATTCTGGAATGATTTGGGGGAATGAGTCATCCTCCAGTGATGAACGACTGGATGCTTCATGCCAATACAGAGGCAATTGGCATTCTGTGGGGGTAGTAAATCTAGGATGAGAAATGATAATGCCCTTTAAGAGTCTGCTTAGGAGCATGTCATTTCTTTTTTTTTTTTTTTTTTTTTTTTGGTAGTGGCTTTCATTTCATTTTTTAAATTAGAAAATAGGAGAAAGCGGAAACATTTTAACTAGTCCCCTGTAATTGTAAAACCTGCTACAAATTATCTAAATTTGAGAGTTTTCTGGAAGATAAAGTTTGGGGTAGACCCTTTTCATCAAGTCTAATACTTTATTTGATGTACTGACTCTTTATTTTATATTTTCTTTCTTCTAACAAGATCAGTAATCTTTCTGTGTATTTATCTTATAAGCTTTCATTTCTTGTCAGATAGTTTAAGAAGTTATTTTAGTGTTTCTGCATTGCAAACTGAAGACATCATTAACTTGACCAGAAGTAAGGCTTGTAGAAACCAGGAAGGCCTTGTTCTAATGGTAGCTGCCTAAATGGTCTGAAAAGATGTAAAGGGGATCCTATCCTATCAGAGACTTTCAGGGAGCAAGGGGCTGGGCTTCTTTGGTACCAGTCACCACCCACTTTACGTCCTGGATTTCAGTGTCCTGAAAGAGAAAGTAAATTCCTAACTATGCACATGAACAAAAATATGTCAACAAGGATCTTCTTCATATATTGTTGATCATATCATAAATTAGAAGTAGCCTCAACATTTATAATTAGCATCCACCAAATAGATTATGATACTCATATAGTATAATTTTATGAAGACACAAAAATGTTGCAGAAGGATATGTAAATGACATGGGGAAATGGTCCTAATGTACTAGGCAGAAAGTGAAGATAAAAATCAATAATTTTATTAGAGTTTTAGCCATATTTATTATTACTATTTTCAGTACAGGGAATTGAACCCAGGGGCACTCTACCACTGAGATACATCCCTAGTCCTTTTTATTTCTTATTTTGAGACAGGGTCTTACCAAGTTGCCTAGCCTGGCCTTGAACTTCCTCTCAAGATTCTGGGATTAGGAGTATGCCACTGAGCCTGGAATTAACAGAAATGACTCTATCTACTTATCTATTTAGATCTAGATCTGACATACTTCAAAGTGTGTGTATGTAAGAAAAACAAGAGTTTAAAAAAGAACAAAATGGAAACAGTAGTGAGAGGATTGCTGGTGATTTTTATTTTCTGATTTGCCCTTTTTTCTTCATTTTTCAAAATTTCTTGTAAAGAACACATATACTTTTCTAATGAGGAAAAAAAAACCCTCATTTTTATAATGAATTTCCCAACATGTCTTTTTTTTATCATAAAGTGTTTTATTTCTTGTCAAGCTGAAGCTAAGGACAAGATTCATGTCCAGCAAAGACAGAAAGAAAAAAAAATCAAGAGGGACAGCACTCAATAAACACCTAATTTTGCTTCTGATCTCGTGCCTGTTTGAAGCTCTCACACTTGTTTTGACTCTGCTGGGTAAGTCAGCTCCTCTGACACAGTCACAGTTTCCACCAGCTGTTTTGGATGTTTGAGGTTGTGTTTCTGTTTTAGTGAACAGAACTGACTAGCCCTTGAGCTAGCCTATGAACAATTGTAAAGGAAGTCTTTGAGGCAGAGTCAGAGGAAAGCTGCGGGTCTCATGTCATCCACGAGGATTTGGAAAGGCAGCCTTCTTTGTGCTGTTTCTGTTTTTCTTCCAGGGCAGGTCTCTTGATGTCAGAAAGATGGACCGCGTCTCAGGTCCAGTTGTTGGGTGGAGTGTCTGTGGCCACAGCCGTGCCTTGTGAGTCTAATGGACTCTTCGGGACAAAGATGTGGTGACGAATCTGCGCTGGGTACCACTTAGGGATCCTTCTTGAGTTCTGTTTCCCCCGCAGTGATTCTTTTCCACCAGTTCAAGTTTGGGAGTGCTCTGGCAGGAAGCTATTTATAATTGAAAGCCACCAAAGGAGGGCTGCAGACATCTTTGCCCAAGATCTCTGAGACTTTGAGTTAGAAACCAGGGGCTTCTCATCGCATGATGTGGCAGAATTTCTGGAAACTGATTTGGGGAAGAGGAAGCTGACTTATGTGGGAGTCACCATCTCAGTTGTCCTTCTCTGCCCACCCCCCATCCATAATGCTTTTTCAAAGAAAAGACAAACTGCGAAGTTTCTGGTGAGAGTTGGGATTTCGTTAGAAATATTCTAGAGCTGATTATGGGTTTACCTGATTTTTGAGCGTAGCTACCTATTTGAGTCTAGCATTACTTTCTATGTACTTGTCTCCCTTTGTCTCCCTTTAAAAAGTTTCATTCTATTTGGATGCGGACTAATCAGGCTCAATCTTGATATTTTTCTGGATTGTTTGCCCTGACACTTGAGTACCTACTATGAGCCAGCTACCACTCATGGCCATTAAGGAAACTGGTGCATAGTTCTTACATTGAGGACCTTACATAGGAAAGAAAGGAAAATAGAAGTGAGGCAGAGTGCAAAGTGCTGTCTTAAAGGGATGATTTCTTAGGAAAAATTTTAATCACTGGAATTCCAGAGAGGCTTGTATCTGGAGAAAAGCCACTAGAGAACAGTTGGTTACTTAGGCATCCTGGACCAGAGCAATGCATGCATTGGTTAGTAGAGTTCCCTCTTATTTCAGGCAAGATGTTCAGTTACTGTAAGAGCCCTAATTGAGGATAGCTAAGATGACAGTTAGCTGAGAGCCATAAAACGTGTTCAAGTATTTTCACCTGATATTCAAGCATTTATCTAAGAATCTTTTTATGCCTGTGAACACTGTGTGATGCACCTGTAAGCTCGAGCTGTTAGCTCTTGTCCTTGTTAAGGCAAAATGTATTTAATCCGGGTGAGGTTAATTAGAGGGTTGGTTGGAGTTGGAGTGGTTGGAGTTGGAGAGGTTGTTGGAGCTGGAGAGAGAAGTTAAAAGAAAGAAGAATAAAAGAACTTTTTCATTTCCAGTCTGCCTCCGAGTTTTCTCCCGTGGTATCGTTGCTACAAGTGGCAATTGCTGCGGGCGGCGACAAGTTACAAGTGACAGAAACTCAGCTCAGGTTCTAACGTCAGGCCTTGATAGATCCATATGAAATCGTCAGGAGTGTGTCTCTCTCATCTTTACAGTTTTACAGCCTTCTGCTTTGGAAACCCCAAAGGAAGAGTCACTGTCCCAACAGCTTTAATAGTATCCAGGGCTATCATTAGACCAACTTCAGTCACATGCCATTGTGGGCTGAGTATAGCACATGCTTACTGGACCCAAGTTTTAGGCCCTCCCCTGTTATCAGAGGGTGAAGTCTGTCTCATCTGAATTATAATGATGGAGAACTAGAGAATAGTAGTTCCTTTAAAAGAAAATGAGGAGCTATTTTCAGAATGATCGCTAGGTAGACACTTCTACCACAAGGATCCTGATGTCATTTTATTGCAGATTAGTTTTAATCTGATGGTCCTAAACTATCAGAGTGTTTCTGGTAACCTTCAACCTCAATATAGAAGGGGTTTTCTGATTTCTTGTTTCCCAGAAGTTCTTTAATTTCCATGCAAGTTTCCCTGCTTCCTTCCTGCTCAGCAGTGGGATCTTCTTTTCAAGGGGTTTAGGAAGAGATGACCCTCCTCCCCCAGAGCACTGGGTGCCTACTGCATATGTTTACATGACTAAGATGATGACTCAAATGTTTGATGCAGAGGTTCTCAAGGTTGTTGGTGCCCAGATCATCATCAGTAGCATCAGCACCTGGAAACTTGTTAGAAATGCAAATTCAATGGCCTCATCCCAGAACTACTGAATCAGAAATGCTGGGGGTCTAGACATCTGTGCTTTCACAAGCTCTCCAGATGATTCTGGTATATACTCAAGTTTTGAAAACACTGATTTAGTCCAGTAAAATCTACCCTGTTGCAGTGGTAACCCACTGAAGAGTTTTCAGCAGAGGGAGTGAGATGATAGGACCATTTATGATGCGTGCTTGAGAATGGACTGGGGACAAAGTAGGGCAGAGTCAAGATCACAGACAGGAAGACAAGTCAGAAAGCTATTGTGATAATGGAATGAGAACAAGTCAGAAGTGGCCTAGGACAATGGAAGTGCAGTTGGAGCACAGTGGATATAGTTGGGATGCTGAGGTGTGGTTGAAGTGTGGGTCAAGGTTAAGAGCACTCAAAAGAGGACTCCTACCTAGGTGGCCAACTTGGAAATGCAAAGGGAATGGAAGTGATGTCCCTGACAGGAAACTTCAGAGAATGCATGGCCCTTAGGAGAAAGTCAGTGCAACTTTAGACAAGCATTTTGAATGCTCAAAAGGAGATGCCTAGGATGTAGTTGCTGTCCAGGTCTTGAGCGCAGACAAGAAGTCTGGGTGAGAGTAAATATTTGACAGTCATCAACACAGAAATGACACTGAGGCCAAGGGAGCAGATGAGATCACACAGGGTAAGTGTTTGAGAGGAGGGCTTGGAGTTCAGTGGTGCTCGGGTATTAAGAAACAGGCAGAGGAAGAGGAACCTGTGAAAGCAACTGAAGAATGGCCAGGGGAGGTAGAGGGAAATCAACACATGGACTGTGGTGGAGACCATGGAGGCCAAGGGAAGCAAATTTCAACACTTCCTGAAAGTGCACGATGCTAATGTTCCCTGTTGTATACCTGACTGAGATCAGTCCTGTTCATCTCTGGGGAAGTCAAGCAGTGATACCCTGCATCTGCCAGCAGCTCCTGTCACTATTCCAAATGGTCTCACTCACAGACTTTTCAGGAAACATCGCTTTCCTAAAATTACTATCTTAGGCAGATAAAATGGTATTTGCTGAGTCACAATTTACTTTAGGAGACCCCATCCCACGTTTTCTACTTGCTATCTCTTTCTGAGTAAAATCTATCAGGTTCCTGACATATTTTCCTCTCCTCCTTATCTCATTCCGCTTTTAGTTCACTGTATTTCACCATGCCTCTGACCCCCACCCAGCATGCTTTCAGATAGATGGTCACGGACTGAGGCGTGCTTTGCAATTGCAAGTTACGCAAATGTTATGGCAATATCGGTGCCAACTGTGATACCGATTCTGGAATGGTGTTGTGTGGCCAGCTCACGTCTTTAGCCATTGTTGACTTCCTTGACTGAATTACTGCCTTTCTTTTCTTTCTTTCTTTCTCTCTTTAAAGCTGGACACTCTGGGGAATTATTTTGGCTAGAATTAGATATGCACAGCTGATATCCCCAGCTGCACATTCTTTGGTTCTTTTTGGCTCTACAAAAGCTCTTGGTGTTCTGACAATTTATTCACATGAAGAGCAGTAGGGACGGTGGCCCACCCAGATCTTCTTTAAGAGCATTTAAAGTGGTTCCATGATTTCTGAATGTCAGCTGAAGTGAGTAGGAGAGATAATTCAAAATACATTGAGAGCCCAAATGATGATAGGTACTCTTGGACAATTTATATTTTGTTCCTTAATTATCATTTACCTCTGAAGTAGCTGTGGCATGGAGGAACTAATTATGCAGTTCATGGCATGAAAATGATGCATTATGTTTTTTTAAAAATTTCAACCTGAAAATATCATGAAGGCTAAAAATCTAATATAGAATGTAATATGGCAAGAGTATGGGAATGCACTGGTGGCTTTAGGTGTCTCCTCCATGCTGATGAGTTCCAAACCCACTTCTTTAGGCCTATCTTCTCCCCTAAAGCTTAATACAAATTCTCTAATCATCCATTTTTTTTTTTAACCTTAATGTCCAGCTAGCACTATCTCAAAGTCCCTGGATTCCTACTGAGCGTGCTTTTTTCTTCTCCAGACACACCACCTCTGTAAACTTTACTGCCTTCTTGGCTCAAATTCTTTCAGTCCCCTCTGACTCTTCCCTCACCTGTCCTCTTCATACCTAGCCTAGTACCCAAATCTTCCAGGTCATGCCACCAAATCATCTTTGCCCTTTCTTCCTCTGGCTGTGGTCAGACAAGACCAGATCTAAACACTTATATTGTTGTGGGACTGCAAATATTTCCTAAATGCTAAGTGGCTTTTCTTCCATTTATTGTCCCCTTGACTCTATTGCACAAAGAGATGTCAAATCAATCTTCTGAGATACTACATTTCATCACAATGCATCTCTATTTTAAAAATTCTACAGCTTCCTGTTATCTTCAGCATGGGTGCAACACCTCCTCCCAGATACTTTGAGGTTCTTTCACAATCTCTTCAGCTGAAAATGATGGAATGGGATAAAGGTTATCCCATGGGATAAAGGTTATTCCAGTTATTCATTTTTATCTTGCTTTTATCTTGTTGAAATAATTTTGAGTTTTTCTGTCATTGAATATGTTGTCCAGCTCAGTTTTGTGTTGGATGCATATATATTTTCTTTGTATGTGCTTGACTTTGTCTCTCTCTTTCATTGCTGGGGATCAAATCCAGGGCCTCATAAATGCTAGGCAAGTGCTCTATCACCGAGTCACACTCTCAGCTTTTTGGTTGTTGTTAACAAATGCCACTAAATAGGATGTATTAAGAACACAAGGATATGCCCAAGTTATCTGTAGGACTGAATGTTTTTGAACTGGAGGTTAAATTGCCATTGTTCTTGGAAGATTGTCCTTTGCCTTCTGTTGTTTCCTTACCTAAAACATTCCATAGCTCTTCGGGTAATTCCTTTATTCATTCATGAAGCATTTATGGATCACTCCCTTCCCCAATATGCAGTTGGCCCTCAATATCCACACGTTCTGTACCTGTGGATTCAACCCACTGCAAATTGAAATAAGAAAAAAGAAATGTGTTTGGGGCTGGGGATGTAGCTGAGAGGTAGAGTGCCTGCCTAGCATGTTTGAACTCCTGCTTTCAATCCCCAGGACTGAAAAAAACAAAACAAAACAAAACAAACAAACAAACAAACAAACAAAAACGCGTATTGAATACATACAGATGTTTTCCCTTATTATCATTCCCTAAACAATATAGAACAACTACTTATGATATTTACATTGTATTAGATATTATAAGTAATACAAAGATGATTTGAAGCATATAGGAAGATGTGTGTAGGTTACATGCAAATATGCAAACTACACCATTTTACTTAAGGGATTTGAGCACATGTGGATTTTGCAACCAATCTCTTGTAGAAAACCAAGAGATAAGCCGGGCATGGTGGCACATGCCTGTAATCCCAGTACCTGGGAGGCTGAGGCAGGAGGATCACAAGTTCAAAGCCAGCTTCAGCAATGGTGAGGCACTTAGCAATTCAGTGAGACCCTGTCTCTAATAAAATACAAAAAAGGACTGGGGATGTGGGGATGTGGCCCAGTGGTCAAGTGCCCCTGAGTTCAATCCCCAGTACCAAAAAAAAAAAAAAAAAAAAAAAAAAAAAGCTGCTTGGAACCCATTCCTTCCATGAAATATTGAGGCCAGCTTTTATTGTTTATGTGTCTGTTTGTTTCTGTTTGAGGGATTTGTCTTAAGTAAAAGTCATTGACAGAGAAGTTGGACATTTGTTTTGATGTTTATGAAGTAACTCCCATTTTCCTATATTGTTCTTGTTACTATTGCTACATATTAAATACCACTCCAAACACAGTTGTGTAAAGCAATAAATGTTTTAGTATGCTTTGGGGTCAGGAATTCTGAAATGGCACAGTGAGGTTGACTTCTTTGAGCTTCTCCTCCTGTCTGAATCTTCAGCTGAGAAAACTCAAAGCTGGGATGGATTCACTAGCTGGGGGCTAGAATCATCTTGGAACTTGCTTACTTGCATATTTTGCATCTGGGTGAGCGTGCTGGAAGAATAAGGCTATCACCTCTAGGGCTTTCAGGTGGGCTCTCCCTGTGGCATGGCTTCCTGGGAGCACAGCAACCTCAGGAGAATCTGACTTACTGCCGGCTCAGGGTTCTTGTTCCTGTGAACAAGACAGAACTGTGATGAGTCTATGACCAGGATTGGCACTCACTCAGACTCAAGAAGCATTTTCAATACATTTTTTTAAAAAAATATTTATCCACTTGCTTTAGTTGTACACAATGCAATGCATCCATGTTTACGTGGTGCCGAGGATCGAACCCGGCCCCCGCCTGTGCCAGGCGAGCGCTCCACCGCTGAGCCACAACCCCAGCCCCTTCAATACATTTTATTGGTTGCAACTGAGCCATAAGCTGCCCAAATTCAAAAGGAGAGGCTATAGACCCCACCTTTCACCAGGAAAAATGTCAAAGATGTGTTTTATGTATTAACTGTTATTTATTTATTTATTTTTGGTACTGGGGGTTGAACCTTGGGGAGCTGTACCGCTGAGTCACATCCCCACCCTTTTTGTATTTGGAGATAGATTCTCACTAAAGTTGCCCAGGCTGGCCTTGAAAAATTATGATCCTCCTGCCTCAGTCTCCTCCTGCTTGGATCACTGGTGTGCACCACTATAGCCAACAAAGGTGGTATTTTAAAATTGCCACATATGTGAACTGTAGCTATAGCTACTGCTTTTGGAGATTTGACTCGGTGTGCTGGTGTGTTGGGAACATTTCCTGCTTATTCAGTATAGGGAACTTGGGGTAGCAATAACCAGAAGAAATATAATAATCTCTTGCTTACACATAATTCAGCCAAGACTATTTTTTTAAATTAAAGAAATATGATGAGAACATGTCTTTGTTTCCTTTTTCTAATTTTTAATATTCTAGCATTGATATTTAGGACTTAGAAAAGGTGCTTCTGGGAGTTTCACCATTTGGCAGCTGGTAATAATAAGTAAGAAATATCATTACATAAACTTTGGGTTAAAATGCAGGTGGTATTTTTGGAGAAGTCAGTGTCAATATGAGGCTGCAGCCACTCTGACCGCCTCCAGCCCATCTGCAGGGACATTTCTGTCTTCGGCAAGTAAAACCCCCTCCCTCTGCCTGCTTTGACTGCCTCCCTGAGTTCCCCTTTTTTTTGGACCTTGAGTTTCAACTTGATGAGTTGTCAAAAGGACTGGGCCACTGGATTCTACCTGGCAAGAACTTCAAAGGCTGTGGCTGTGCAGAGGGGCTATTTTCTGATTTTATCACATCTCAGGGCCATTTATTAAACAGATATTCATGGAGAGACTTGTATGTCCCAAGTGCCGTGCTAGGGAATAGAATTATAAAAAAAATGAGCCAAACTAGACACAGTTCCTGCCTTCATGGAACTTACATGTCAGGAATACAGAAGCTGCAAGCGGTCCAGCTCTGCAGGAGACATGTGAGGTTCTTGGAAAGTTTATACTGAGTGGTGCTGACAGTGGGAGCTCGGAGAAAGTTCCCCAAGGAAGTAGCAATTGAACTAAGAGCCGAGACATGAGTAGGTGTTAATCAGGAAAATAAGGGAGAGTGATTCATGCTGAGGGAACAGCCAGTGGAAGAAGGAGACAGGATGAGTTGAAAGGATTCAGTGTGAGAAAAAGCCAGTGTGAATGGAAGGGGGAGTGAGAGTAGTCGGATAAAAAGTGTGGTAGAAGGTGAGGAGCATGAGAACTAGGCTGCACAAAGCCTGGACACCATGTTGTATCAGTCAGGATTCTCCGGAGAAGCAATATGTAGGATATGTGTGTGTGTATGATAA
This sequence comes from Tamias sibiricus, assembly GCA_025594165.1. NCBI lineage: Eukaryota > Metazoa > Chordata > Mammalia > Rodentia > Sciuridae > Tamias > Tamias sibiricus. Next base: position 91,971,041 of record CM046666.1, on the reverse strand, counting down.
TTATTAACAATAATTAATAAAATATTTAAGCCATTTATATGTAAGCTGAACCATTAATATGTGATATGTAGTACACATCATATAAATAAATAATTCATATAACCAGCAAGTCTGAAGTCAGTATGGCAGCCTGGTAGGGAGGCTAGAAACAGCAAGAATCGACCATGCTGCAATTTTAAGGTAGAATTTTTCTTCTTTTTTGAGAAAAAAAAATTTCTTTCTGGGAGACCTTGATTTTTGCTTTGAAGGCCTTCAACTGATTGTATGAAGCCCACTGATTATTTATAGGTGTTTATTACATCTATAAAATGTCTTTGTAGCCACACCTAGATTAGTGTTGGATTAAATCACTTGATGCTATAGCTAGCAAAGTTGACACATAAAACAAACCATCACATATGGTAAGAAGTCTTGTCTGGATCCTAAGGGCGGTGGAAAACTCTGAAGGGGGTTCACAGGGGGGTGACATGATAAATGTACTTTATGCTGTTAGAAGCTAGTTGGTGAATGTTAACATCACTGAAGGTTCTTGTGATAGTCACAAGGCACAATAGAACACTCATGAGCTCTTCCAGAGGACAGTCTGTCCTACAGGGTGCCCATACTGAAATTGCTCTGTAGGCACCATGTAGCCTACTATGCTCTTATTTTGTATTGGTTTATCTCTCTCTAATGAGACTGGAGGTTCTCTGGAGGCAAGATCCATGTCTTGTTTACCAATGTGTCCAAAGTACCTGGGGCATTGTCTGGGACATGACATGCACCCAATAAGCATCGAGAGAACCCTGAATGGGTTTAATGCTCCCCTAAAATGCTTCATAAAGAATTAAGAATAACAGGACCAACAGCACACTAAAAACTGTTGTGATCTTATTTCTAGCCTTTTTTCATTGGCATGATATGTAGTTGCTAAAATAGTTTCTTTTTTCCTTTTTTTTCTTTTCTTCTTTTGTGTGTGTGTGTGTGTGTGTGTGTGTGTGTGGTACTGGGGATTGAATCCAAGGCCTAGACAAGCACTCTACCATCGAGCTATATCTCCATCCGAAAACATAACAGTTTCTTTAATAAGCTTTTCATTTTAGAATAATTTTAGATTTATAGAAAATTTACAAGTATGGCACAGAGATTTTTCATATGCCCTTCACCCAGTTTCCCTAATGCTGATGTCTGTATGACTATGGTATACTGTCAAAACAAAGAAATTAACATAGGTACACTATTAACCACATTTCAGATTATATTTGGCTTTCACCAGTTTTTCTACTACTGTCCTCTTTCTGCTCCAAGATCCAGGCACTATTGTGTTCAGTCATCATGGTTTGCCAGTCTCCTCTGGTCTGTGACAATTTCTTAGTCTTTCTTTCTTTCTCTTTATTTTTTCTTTTTTCCATAACCTTGATTGTCTTCAGGAGTACTGGCTAGATATCTTCTAAAATGACTCCAAGTCTGGATTTGTCCAGTGTTTCCTCATGATTAGATTTGACTTGCAGGTTTTTGAGAAGAAAATCACAAAGGTGGAGTATCCCTCTTGCCGTGTCATATGACAGGGTTTACAGTAGCATATGATGTCACTGAAGTCCTTTGTTATTTGCTTAAGGTAACATTTGCCAGGAAGTTTTCACCGTAAAGATATTATTTTTTCCACTTCCCTCCTGTATTCTTTGGAAGTGAGTCATTAAATTTAATCCATCCCCAAGCAAAGAAAAGAAGAGGGGTAAGCTCCACCTCCTGGTATAGAGAGTGTCTTTGTATTTGGAATTCTCCCATAAGGAAAATTTGTCTCCTCTCCTCCATTTGTTTATTTAAGCAATCATTTACTTATCTCAGTATGAATCTGTTTCTGTGTATTTTATAATTTAGGTAATAATTCAATAGAAGAGTGCTTTTTTTGTTGCTTGAATTGCTGCAGGTATGGTCATTGGGAGCTCTTTCAGGCTGGTTGCCCTTTATATGCCCCTGTCCTTTTGCTTTTTAGGTACTTCCCTATTTTCTGGTACTGTAAGATGCTTCGTGCACATCTTACATTTTCCTTGCCTGAGCCCTATATCAGTAACCTCTCTGAGGAGGTCTGGTTCCTTTTTGTTGAAAAATGGTATTTAGAAACCAAGATCTAGGTGTTGGGTGTGCTTATTGTTTCTGGGGTGTCATTGCTTCTAGGCCCCAATAAAGGCACAGCTAGAAAATACATGTATATGCAACTGGAAAGGATATTAGATGTGTAACTCTGTTCTAGGCATGGTGGTGCATACCTGTAATCCCCAGCAACTTGGGAGGCTGAGGCAGAGGCTTGCAAGTTTGAGGCCAGCCTCAGCAACTTAGCAAGATCCTTAGCAAATTAGTGAGACCCTGTCTCAAAATCAAAACTAAAAAGGGATGGGGATGTGATAAAGTGCCCCTGAGTTTAATGTCCAAAAAAAAAAAAAAAAAAGTACTAAAAAGTTGGGCTGGGGTTGTGGCTCAGTGGTACAGCACTTGTCTAACATGTGTGAGGCACTGTGTTCAATTCTCAGGACCACATATAAATAAATGAATAAAATAAAGGTCCATTGACAACTAAAATAAAATAAAAAAATATGTATTACTCTGCTATTATTTCAACAAAGGCCTCTTGACACCTAATATATGTATACACATACATGTTTCTTTCTAGCCTTCCTTGTTCATCTGTAATTTCCTTTCCAATATCAAGAAACCTGGTTCCCACCATGCACTTTGTATTTAATTATTTGATGTACTCTGGTATAAATATAATTTCAGAATTATTTACCTGTACTCATGAGAAACAAATTTAGCAACTAGAGTACAGTATTCATGTATTTTTTTTTATTGTATATATGGTACTTGGGATTGAACTCAGGGCCTCACACATGCCAACCAAGTGCGTTACCACTGAGTCACATCCCCAGCCCCAATATAACAATTTTTATAAGGAAGTTTTATAACAGTAATCTCTAAAGCCAGATTTCTTGGATTCAAATCCTGACTACATCACTTATTAACTGAACACTATTGATGAAATTCTATTCTTTCAGTTTCTTCATCTGTAAAATGGGGACAATACTGATATTTACTTCATGGGGTTATTTGAGGAATAAATAATTTCCTTTATGTGAAGTTCTCAGAATATCATGTGACATATAGTAAACACTATTTAAGTGTTAGGTAGTATTGCTAGGACAGAAACAAACTCTATTTTAATTGCTACCAGATAATGCCAGGTAAATTGAGGCATCATATCCTTTTGAATGACAGCATCATTCCTATTTACTTATCTTCTTATTGCACTTTAGCAAAAGGGCTTAAGTACACTTCCTTTCTACATTTTCCTCTCCTCAGGCACTCAATGCTGTCTTTCTGACTGGAGTTAATTTATCTTTCATTTCTCTGCCCATTTGTATGTGTGATTCAGAAAACATGTTACAACTTAAGCCCAAGATTTTTAATGCATGATGCCACTAGACTTTGGCTTTCTTGAGGTCACAGATCATAACCTTATCTAACTTTGTGCCCCCAGCTTCTAGAGCATTGCTAGAACAATGAGAGAAGGACTGAGTCATGTGATGGAGGAGCCCAGACTGTAAGCCATATGTTCAGTTTCTGGTTTCTTATTTCTTCTCTAATTAAGCCTGGCTTCTCTGTGGTTTACCACTGCCTGGAAAAATCAGATTTTTTTAAAACCTTGAAATAGAGTTTGGGGGCTTCACTCAAAACATTTATGCTAATGTTCTGCCTATTGTTGTTATTAATATTACACAGCAAAATGGACATGGTTTCTGCCCAGTGGTAGTCAGCACTTCTGGGCAGAACCATGCATTACCGGCATTTAAATTAGGCTTCAATGAGCCCAGCTGCAACCACGTTAGCAGGGTCTCTTAAGCTATTTTTCACATTTGGGGTTTGATAAAATTTAATATGTATTTCCCCTCCGTTTTCCCTTCATACTAAAAACAAAAAACACACACACACAAAAAACACAACAACCAAAAACAAAAACAAAAAACCCACATAATCCCAAACCACATATACACTAAGCCTGGGTGTTTTTGAAGGTAAATTAACTTGATAAAGTCCTACTAATATTTTTTCCATTGTATTGGGGCACTCTATCAATAAGCTACATCCTCAGTCCTTTGTCATTGTTTGTTCTGAGATAGGGTCTCACTAAGATGTCCTGACTGGCCTGAAACTTGTGATCTTTATGCCTTAGCCTCCCATGTAGCTGGGATTATAGATATATGTTATCTCACCTAGCAGGGCTACTAATGATTTAATCATTAAAATATAAAATTGAACCAATAGCTGAGACGAAATTCTTTAAGTCATTTAAAGTGTTCTATAAAATGCCATGCCTGTAATCCCAGCTACTCTGGAGGCTGAGGTAGGGGGATCCCAAGTTTGAGGCCAGCTGGTCAACTTAGTGATGCTTTGTCTGAAAATAAAAAATAAAAAGGGCTGGGGATGTAGCTCAGTGGTAGAGCATCTCTGGGTTCCATCCCTACTACCAGAGGTGGGGTGGGGAATCCTGCCCCTTAAAAACAGCAAAAATTAATTTATTTGACAAAAATGCCTGAAAGCAGAAATTCTCTGCAAATTCCTACGGTTCAAATGACTTCTTCCATATTTTAATTATCTTAAGGAATCTTCAGAATTAGTGTTTGGAATTGCAGCCAAATGTGAAAGGTGGTCAAATCTGTGTCCCAAAGTGATCGGAAGTCATTTGGCTACTTGGGGACCTTGCAAAAGGCGGACAAGAAGCAATGGCTTACTAAAGTGTGTAGCCAGACAGCTGACGTCAAGGCAGATGACCATATCATTTATCAGTGAGTTACTTTAATCATTTTGCTGAGGTTTATTTCTTGCCTACTGTCATGCAATCAGCCCCCGGTTTCTTTAGCAATCATTGTTTTTAGGAATTAACTTCTATCTCACTCAGGCCTGGTTTATTATTATTTAGCAAAGGTAGATGATATGATTCTGTTAGATATACCACCTCTTAGGTGTGGCTTTCACCTATTGTTAATAGCTGAGGAGTCTGTGAGGCCGGGGCAGAAGTACTTTTTGGTTATTGAGATTTGAGTAGATGAAGAAGAGACGGAGAGTAGGTAGCATTCATTACTGATTCACACCTAAGTCTCCGTCTGACTGGAAAACAGCGGGTGCCACTTAGGTACAAGAGGCCACAGGACTTGTACACAGCTGTGTCGCCGCAGTGGTTAACCCATCACGGGGAAACTGGTGTGTGGTGGGCAGCCTTAGTCACCAGGGGAAATGATTTGGCCATTTCTGGGGGAATTTGTTGTTAAATAGAGCTATGTATATAATACCATTTATTGAGTTGCTTATCACACTTCATAGAACAAGAAACCTTCCTGTTACAAGGAGCAGGTGTCTCCACATTTCACCAAGAGGAAAATAAATTAGGTTTGCTGGAGGCTTGCAGTCATACTTGGCCACTCAAAGCCTATGATTTTCAGACTTGGCTTGCTGACTGAATTGATTTTTTTTTGGTACTGGGGATTAAACTCAGGGCACTCAACCACTGAGTCACATCCCCAGCCCTATTTTGTATTTGGTCTCACTGAGTTGCTTAGCACCTCACTTTTGCTGAGGCTGGCTTTAATCTCACAATCCTCCTGTCTCAGCCTCCCAAGCCGCTGGGATTACAGGCATGTGCCACTGTGTCTGGCACTTGGATTGCTTTCTCTGTGACTAGTTGTGAACTGACCAACCTGCCTACCTAACTCAAGAGGCTGCCAGTATCAGTAGCCCAGCTAGGCCGCTGTCTCAAAACTTTATTATCTGAGCCAGGTTCCTGACTTCAATGTCTGCCTCTAGGTTCCTTAGAGACCCCAATCTACCTCCCGCACTCTATTCCATTGTGGTTACCAGACTGCCCACAGTTGTTTCTCCTGTGAGAGGGAAGAAAGGTGATTTTGGTCTATTTCCCCTGAATGAAATAGCATTTCATGAGAAGACCTCTTCCTTTCAAGGCTCATAACTAAATTCTAGACAAATTATTATATGGGCATTCTTTTGAGAGAATGGTCATATTGCATTGTAAATCAGAGGCTGTCAGTACGTAGAACAGGGCGCTAGGATTCTGTTTGCCAGCTCAGGGTAAGGAAGAAGAAGTCAGCCTGTCTTGACTAATCAGCTCTGTCCTGGTCAGACCCAGAAAACTGGGCAATATGAATCAGGACAGAGCAGAGGAGACTCAGAACATAGTCAGGGATGTAAAGCTCTTGTCAGTCTCTTCCAGAATTCTGGTTGGGCCCTTCTGCCATTTCAGAATGTAAATGCTAAAAAGCAGGTTAGTAATGGGTGACAGAGAAAGACAGGCCATGGAGTCAGCAGCTGAGTTCAAAATCATTGTGCTTTGATTAAGTTTGTTAACTCCTCTGAGTCTTAATTTTGCATCAGTAAAATGAGAATTAAAAATATCTAGTTTGTAGAATTCTAAAAATTAGACACAGCCATGCCTGAGCATGTAATCCCATCACTACTGTTTCCATTTTGTTCTTTTTTGACTGGTTTTCCATACATGCATGCAATCTAGATAGGTAGACTAATAGAGATATCTTTGCTGATACTAGGCATGGTGGCATACTCCTGTAATCCCAGCTACATGGGAGGCTGAGGCAGGAGGATTACCAAGGCTGAAGTCAGCCTTGGTAACTTATTGAGACCCTGTATTAATTTAAAAATAAAACCCCAAAGAAGGCAGGGTAGAACATTTGTCTAGCAAGGGCAAGACCCTGAGTTTAATCCCTAGTACTGTCCCCACCTCAAAGGAAGAAAGAGTTTGTGCCTTACCTTGTACATGATACCTATTGGATTAGTGATAGCAGTCATTAGTGATTGAAAAAGCACAGCTAGACTAATGACAAAGTATTATAGGCCAAAGATTTTAATTGATCCTATTGTGTGTCCCTAAAGTTCATAAAAAGAACTTCCTTTAAGATATTTTCCTTCTGCTTCTAAAACTAATATGCATTCAATGTCAAGTTTATACAACCAGAGAATCAAACCCATGGTGATGATTGTGTGCATTTCCTTCTTCCATAAATGTAGTTGAATAAAGTTCATTTTATGATTCAAATGTGGTTTTATAGCCTGCTTTTTCTCACTTAACATTATTATAAGGAATGGCTCTTTCTTAAGTCTCTTACTTTATGTTAACAAGGAGTTCCTGAAAACAGTCTATTCAATGGAACGATGCCTAATGTGTGTACTTACCCAACACAGAAGCAAATTCCTAGAAAAGTGAGAATTCTTCACTAAATGGAAAGCAGTCTGGGTTTCTGGAATAGTTTTCCTCCTTTTCCTGCATCTCCTCAGTTTTATAACCAAATGTAAGCTCCAAAGCCAAGATCATGTGTGTAGCGAATGGTGAGATCAGGGGAAAGAGTGTGCTACCTCAACTGCACGTGGGACATTTCAGAGAATTTTTGTCTCATGGAGCATTCCAAACATAAACAAAAATAGAGAAGATGAGCCACAGAGTCCTGGGCTCAGCCCTCCTCCTACTCTCAGCCTGCTGAGTTTTGACCCTAACAGAAGTATCAATGCTCCTACAACTCAGCCTGAGCCTGCCCCAGCCCTAATCCACTTTATTCTGCCAGCAGCTCCCAGGCTTGGGTTCACTCACCATTTTGTGCATACCCTCACCCCAGCAACCAAGGAGACTTGGGGAGATGCCCCCTCAATAGGTCACACTCCAATACAGGTGATCCTGTCCAATCAATTAGATAACTAGGAGCCAGAAGAGTGAGCACTAAAGCCCTCCTACGATAGGAAACACAGTTCCAGATCCAACAACAACAACAACAAAAATGGAGCTAGGCATGGTGGTGCACGCCTGTAATCCCAGTGGCTCCAGAGGCTGAGGCCATTCTTGGTTTGCCTGCCCCCAACTTATTTCGCCGCTTATCACCTTTCCAGTTGATCTTGTCATGGTCCCAGCTACTGTTTGGTTTCACGCATGGCACACTTTTAGTGTTGCTTCTCTGTCGCTCTGCGGTGTCTGCTTCATGCTCACTGGTGCTGTGGGAACAAGCTGAGGCTGTAGTAATAGACATGCAGGTGTTCAACTCCCACCCTACCAGGAATTAGCTGCAATTTGTGAGAATGAGCCTCAGTTATCTTAGCTTGAAAAAATAGAGACAGTGCTTCCTAGAGTTACTAGGAGAATTAAGCAAAGCTTCTACCAGACCCCCTCAATTGGTGGGCACTCAACAAACATTAAATCTTTCCCTTTAATTCCAATCTTGCTTCCCACTCCTGAGAACTATCACTGATCCTCTTAATCACTGACCCTCTGAGTCCGTGGTGCTCAGATCTTGTCACAGCAGTTTCCCTGCCTCAACTCTACTGGGGATTTAAGCTGCTCTATTAGAAGCCAGGCTTGACAGGATAGGAAGTTAACAGTACCTCTGCCACTCAGGAGGCGGGGCGAGAATTACTCTTAATGCCCCAAGTATGGTGTGTGGGGTCCAACTGAGAACTCTGAACCTTTGTGTAGTCTGTAATCTGCCTCTTCCTCACCAGATTGAATTATTTGAGTTGCTCCTTTTCTTGGAATGATTTCCTCAAAAAAATTTTCTTTTGTACTGGGGAATGAACTCAGGGCACTTAACCACTGAGCCACACCCCCAGCCCTTTTTATTTTTTTTTTTATTTTGTGGCAGGTTCTCACTAAGTTGCTTAAGGCCTCACTAAACTGCTGCGATTGGATTTGAATTTGCGATTCTCCTACCTCAGTCTCCGGAGCCACTGGGATTACGGGCGTGCACCACCATGCCTGGCTCCATTTTTTTTGTTGTTGGATCTGGAACTGTGTTTCCTATCATAAGAGGGCTTTAGTGCTCACTCTTCTGGCTCCTAGTTATCTAATTGATTGGACAGGATCACCTGTATTGGAGTGTGACCTATTGAGGGGGCATCTCCCCAAGTCTCCTTGGTTGCTGGGGTGAGGGTATGCACAAAATGGTGAGTGAACCCAAGCCTGGGAGCTGCTGGCGGGATGAAGTGGACTAGGGCTGAGGCAGGCTCAGGCTGAGTTGTAGGAGCATTGATACTTCTGTTAGGGTCAAAACTCAGCAGGCTGAGGGCATGAGGATAATGTGGTATAAAGAGGGGACATGGGGCTGTGCTATGGGGTATAGTGGGCACTCTGGGGAGGGCTGAGTTTGGACAGTTGGGCCAGAGGCTTCAGCAGAGTCCTCGCTCTTTTTGTACCCCTTTGCAATAAATCCAGCTCTTTGTCTCTAGATGTGATAATAGGAGAGGTCTAACATTGCCCAGCATTGCACTTCCTGCTAACTTCAGCTGTTGAACAACGGGGGGGGGGGGGGGGGCGGGGGGGGGGTGTGGACCAGTCCCATTAAGTACTGCAGCAAAGCATAGTCAGGAATTCCCATCGTTCTGGGAGACTTGATAACATCTGTGAATGTCTTCTTCGTAGTGCTCACATTTGGAAGGAGGCTCTTATTCTCCTATCCCTCCCTGCAAATTTTATTGCATTCACTTACCTGATGGCTTGTTCTTCAGACCCTCTCCTGTGTGCCTCATGCCTCCCAATTTGTCCTGCTAATACAAGCCTACCAATGTGTCACCTGGTCCTGCCCACTCTCAGCCAGTTTGGTGCTTCTCTGAATATTTTCCCTAGAGAACATACTGGTGTGGTTTTGGTCTTTTCTCTCTTCATCTAATGGGAAAGGAGAAAGAAGCCAAGTAAGAATTGCTTTAAGGCTTTATTCACAGGGCAAAGAGGAGGCCTTTATGTTCTCTTATCACATGATTCTGCCTACTGTCTGGCCTCCTACTCACCCCCAACCTCCTCACTTGACTTGTTCAAACCAGGTGTTTTCCTACACCAGATACACTCTCAAGGCAATAACTCCAGAGCCTTTCTGCTTGGGTCCATCCAGCCCCACTGTTTCTGTGGCCCCATTTTGACATTTGTCTGAGTTGAACCAGTTTATGACAAGGAGTCAACCTGAAGCTCTCTGAAAGGATTTGAGGAGCCCTAGGCCCCACCCCTTCCAGTTTGAGATCTGGGTTTCTGCTCTGGATTGAAGTCTCTGTCTTTGGAACCGGGCCAGAACATAGTCGCTGGTTCTGTCTGTGAGGGACTGAGACCTGCAGTAGGGTCCTCAGGCGCTAACCAAGACCTGGCTACCTGCTTCCTTGGGGCTGCCCATTGGCCCAGATTTCTGAGGATCTTGGATTCCTGTGGCTGGGTTCCTCCCTCCAGTTGGGAAGCCCCTACTCTTTCCTGTTGTGCTTCGTACGCTGTCAGCTTGGCCTGCTTAGGGCCTCGCTAAGTTGCTGAGGCTGGCTGTAAACTCATGATCCTCCTGCCCTCAGCCTCCAGAGCTGCTGGGATTACAGGCGTGTACCACCACACCAGGCATTGCTATTTTATTATTATTGATAGCCACCACATCTAAGGAGTCTATTTTGTGTCCATAAATTTCTTTTGTTCCTTACAAAAATCCTCAGGGGAGCTGGGCACTTGGGAGGCTGAGGCAGGAGGATCAAGAGTTCAAAGCCAGCCTCAGCAATGGCGAGGCACTTAGCAACTCAGTGAGACCCTGTCTCTAATAAAATATTAAAAAAAAGGGCTGGGGATGTGGCCCAGTGGTGGAGTGCCCCTGAGTTCAATCCCTGGAACCAAAAAAAAAAAAAAAAAAAAAAAAAAAAAAAAAAAAAAATAAAAAATCCTCAGGGGTAGGTATGATAAACATTTTACAGTTAAAGAGACTAATGTTCAAAGAGGCTGCTTGGTAACTTTCCCAGTGTGTATTCCTAAGCAGTGGCAAGGGTTGTGTTCTACCTTGAAAAATGTAAGAAATGCTTAAGGAAGTTAAAAAAAAAAAGTATAGATTCTTAGGTTTTACCAAAAGAAATTTTAATTTATGGGTTTGGTATGGGGGTCAGGGAATGTGCATTTTAAAATAACAGTATTGATTTTGGGGCCAAATGGTTCATGGACCATTATTTCCTGAGATAAAGCCATAGCCTTTGTGGGTTCGGTTTCCCTCACCACATAGTGAAACATGTTTATGTCTTTTGTTTTCTTAACTTTTAAATTTGTTCTAAATAGCTATATATGACAGTAGAATGGATTTTGGCTCACCATACATAAATGGAGCATAACTTCTCATTCTTCTTTCTAGTTGTACATGATGTAGTTACGCCAGCCTTGTAATCACATATGTACATAGGGTAATGATGTCAATTCTACTATAATTCCTTCTCCCATAATCCCTACCTACACTTCCCTCCCCTCTGTCTAATCCAAAGTTCCTCTATTCTTTTCTACTCCCCCATTGTGAATTAGCATATCTGAGAAAACATTTGGCCTTTGGTTCTTTGGGATTGGCTTATTTTACTTAGCATGATATTCTCCAGTTCCTTCCATTTACTGGCAAATGCCATAATTTTATTCATCTTTAAGGCTGAGTAATATTCCATTGTGTACATATACCACATTTTCTTTATCCATTCATCTGTTGAAGGGCACCTAGGTTGATTCCATTGTTTAGTTATTCTGAATTGAGCTGCAATAACCAATGATGTGGCTGCATCACTGTAGTATGCTGATTTTAAGTCCTTTGGGTATAAATGGAGGAGTGGGATAACTGGTCAAATGGTGATTCCATTCTAAGTTTTCTGAGAACTCTCCATACTGCTTTCCATAGTTGTTCTGCCAATTTGCAATGCATTTCATTTTGAATAATTGTTCTGCTGCAATAATAGAATGATAGGTTATGTATAGGGCCTAGGAAGAAGCAAGCCCACAAATAAGAAGTGTCTGCAGCTCTCTTTAGATTTGAGTGTGTTCTGTTTCAGGACAGCCAGGCTCAGTTCTTGGTGTAGAAACCCCCTTTGGAGGAGACAAGCACCCTGAGAGAGGAGCTCTGCCTTAACAGCCTGATCTCAAGTTGAGCTCATTAACCAATTGGTCTGCAGTAGGTCTACTGGATGGGAAGGGGAAGCCTCTGCAGGTGAGTGCACTCATTTCTCAAACCGGAACAGCTCACCAAAATGTTTAATCATTTGCTCTCAGGTGGCTTTGGGTGGCATAAGCCCACCCACTGCCTAGAGCATGACCCCCATGGGCTAAACTAACAGAAGTTGAGTTTCTGATGACCCAACTCTGAACCTACAGTGACTTCATTGAGGGACAAGGGACCACCACTGGACCTCTAATTGCCAGGTCACCCTAATCTTTGGACACCAAGAAGCTCGGACACAAAATTTTCTCCTAAGGAATAGATATTTGGAGAATGTTGCTTTTCACGCAAATACAAAACTTGGCACAAATATCTATTTGAATTAATGAAACAGGTAATTGTATATCCCAGGTAGGTGGGTGGGTGGATAATTCAAATTATACAATGAAGACATTCCAGCAAAGGGGAAGTGAGCATCTGTCCAGTGCGTGGGGGTCAAAGCGGGAGGAAGGTGCTTCAGACTTGCCATCCTGTGCTGAGTTCCATTAAATCTCAACTCTACCAGTCATTGTCCTTGCTCTGTATTTCCTCCACTTGTTCCTCCAGATAATGGCTTTTTCCTACCTTGGATTTGGTTGACTCACAAACTCCTTGTGTCAGAGATTTTGGAATATCGATCTGCATACGGTGAAGAGCTTGCCTGATATCCTCGTTATGGTCACAGACAGTTGGAAAGCTGGAGATCTCACAGGGGCAGCTGGTGGAAATGGAGAGAGTATACAGCTCCCCTCACAAAGAGATGTTGTTCACAGGCTTTGTCTGAGGCTGGTTCTCTAGAGACTGAAAGGTAACTTGTGCCAGCAGAAAACTGACGACGAGTGCCTGTGGAGCATAGGAAGGAAAAAAGTGGTGTTTGAAAGATGATAAAACTGGAGCATGAACTGGGTCCAGAAAGGGAATCTTATGACCAACCCCCTCTCCCCCACCTCTAAGCCCAGTAGTTTCTTAGTATAAATTTCCTATCTCACATTAATACAGCGATTATTTTATAGTATTTCTTAGGTTCTTTAAAGTCATGTATCTGGTGCTTTAAAATTCTCCTTTCTATGATGTCCTCTGCTTTATTAATTTGCAGTCCATACTCGTGTTGGGCAGGCTCCCTTCCCATCGCTGCTTCTTGGTGTCCATTGCCCCAGCACCTTCCCCTTGGCCCTCCTGCCTACAGACTTTCTAGATGGCTCTTCAGGGAAACCCAGAGTGAATCTTTGTCTCACTCTCTCTGAGTGATCAGCTTGTGATGTCATCCACTTCCAGTCGATGGAGTTTTCTGGCTCAGAACACAAAAAGAAATGCTGCACCCAACAGGCTCTTACTCTTTGAGTTCAGCCAAAAACCCTAAAATTCTCTGGCCCAAACAGTTAATATTTACCAGAAAAGCAGTGAATTCTGGGATGTCGGGGATTGCTTTGAAGTTTCTCCTTCTAAGAGAAGGCCATCCTTTTATATATCACCCCGCTTCTACTGGGTACTTGCAGTTTTTGAAAACAAGCCTACAAAAGGCTTTTGCTAATAAGTCACATGCACCATGAAGTTGAAAGTTTGCCTGTCTGGCCTGAAAACATTTTGTCTGTTCAAACTACTTGGGGGAGACGGAGGGAGAGGTGGTCAGAGAGGAATAAACACAGCTGGTTTCAATATTAGAAGCAAAGATAGGCATTTTGCTCTTTCTTGTGGTACCTGCCTCAGGAGTCAGATCAAACGCCTGAAGAGCATCTGTATGCGAGGCCTGTGAGCATCCAGTGTGGGAAGGTGGCCGGAGGGGCCCTGCTTCCTTCATCAGGCACTGTGGTGACATATCTCTCCCAGCCCCTCCTGTCAGCACTCTTGGTTTTCACTAATTGTGAAAGTTCCTCTTTTTGTAGAAGGATCTACGTCTTCTGCGCCTCGTAAAAATCATCCCGAATTTTAGCTGCAACTATGAAAAATCCCCAGTAAACAACAAGCAACCTTTCTAATCTAAATTATGGGAAAGTGGACTTTTATTTTCTATTTAAAGAAGTGGGAGTTTTTGTAATGTATTAGTAAGTCAAGCAAGGAGAGTGTTTGATAGGGACTCAAGTTCCTGAAAGAAGATGGTCTAAAATATCCATCCATTTCTACTCAGAAGCCTCACTTTCAGTTTTTGTAAGAAATAAAAACAATTTGGAAATTGGAAACAATGTCACTTGTAATGCTGCAATTCTCACACAAAATTTAAGGAAAAGAAAAAAATGGGCATTTTCTTTTTTTAGACCTGAAGAAGTTCATGAAATATACCAGATAGTGAGAATTTGGGGTTTATTGTCAAATACAGTGATTCTATCAGGAACTTACTGTGCTTATTACAAGGCAGCCTCTCATCTTTAATATTCCTTTACTATTCTCATTTTGATTGTGTTTTTCTACTGGACTATTTTCTAATTAAAAAAACAAGCCGGGCGCGGTGGCGCACGCCTGTAATCCCAGCACTTTGGGAGGCTGAGGCAGGAGGATCGCGAGTTCAAAGCCAGCCTCAGCAATGGCGAGGCACTTAGCAACTCAGTGAGACCCTGTCTCTAAATAAAATACAAAAAAAGGTCTGGGGATGTGACCCAGTGGTCGAGTGCCCCTGAGTTCAATCCCCGGTACCACAAAAAAAAAAAAAAAAAAAAAAAAAAAGCATACATCATGGGGTGTGGTGGTGCACGCCTATAATCCCAACAGCTGGGGTGGCTGAGGCAGGAGGGTGGAGAGTTCAAAGTCAGCCTCAGCAATTTAGAAAGGCCCCAGCAAGTTAGTGAGACCCTGTCTCTAAATAAAAAAATAAATAAAAATGAAAAAAGGCTGGGGATGTGGGTCAGTGGTTAAGCAACCCTGGGTTCAATTCCTGGTACTAAAACAAAAATGCAAACAAATAGCAGCAGCAACAACAACAACAAATGCACAAAACTCTTTGTCTCAGGGCTGAGGTTCTGCTGGTTAGGAAGAGGTGACTCTCTGCCCATCACCACTCTGCTCTGACCCTCTTCACCTTCCTTCCCATTCCACGTTTTCTCCCTGGGTGATCTCATTTGTTCTCTTCATTTTAGCAACCCGATGACTCCTAGATACATTTAATCAGCATCAACCTCTTCCCTGTACTTTAAACTTGAATGGTGCAACAGGAACCTCCAACTTGAAACATTCTAGTCTCAACTCATCATCAATACACCAGCCTCAAAACCGGTCTCCCTGCGTCATTGTCTTACAGCACCCAAGAACCTGGGAATATCTCTGGATTCAATTATTCTTCTTCCCTTAAATCCTGACGTGATCCAGCCTTATAAACTTGGCTCCATCTTCTCCATTCCCACAGTCACCGCCATGGGATGAGCCTTGTCCTCCACGTGGGCAATAACTTCTACTTGGTCTCCTGCTTTCTGTGTGGCCTTCCTCTGATCTGTCCTCCCCTTCTCAGCCAGATCCACCTTTCCAAAGCACATTTCAGAATCTAAGTGGCTCTGTTGTCCCCTCCCCCATACACACCCAATTTTCTGTGACTTCCCAAGACTATGTGATGGAGCCTAAATTCTGTAGCATGGTGTTTGGAGGCCCTATAATCTGGCTTCCTTACCTGGTCTTCAGTACCTTTGGTCATTCTGAAATCCCTGATGTTGCCTCCAAGATCTATGACATTTCACAGCCCTGGGCCTTTCCATCAATCACTCCGTCTGCTTAGAATTTTATTTTCTCATTTTTCCTGATCAATTTTTTCCCCGTAGCAACAGGGGCTGAACCCAGGGTCACAAATAAGCTAGGTCAGTATTATCTCACTGAACTACATCTCCAGGCCTTTTTATGATTTTTACTTTGAGATGCGTCTTGCTAAGTTTTCAAGGCTGGTCTCCACCTTGCAATCCTCCTCTCAGTCTCCCAAGTATCTGGGATTACAGGCATGTGCCACCGTGCCTGGCATCATTTTTTTTTTTTTCCTTAAGACCTGGCTCTCTTACCAAAGCTAAGACACTTTCCCCCTCCCCTGGCCACCTCACTGCTCCTACCCAGGTAAAGGTGATCATTCATTCCTTTGTGCCACCTCTATGCATCCTGTCCTTTTCACGTTGTGTTATGATTAGCTTTTTATAATTTTTATGTTTGTACTCATTTGCTTCTCTCTCTGTTGCACCAGACTATAAGCAGCTTGAGTGTGTAGGCTTTGTCCAATTCATGTTTCCAAACAAGTACCACAGCGCCTACTGAGTTGTAGCTCAGTAGTCAGGGTAATTATGGAGTGAATAAACCAGTGAGGGCCATGCCTCCCCAAGCATCAACAAAGCCTAAAGCTCCCCCTATTCGAATGTGTAAATTGTAGGAAATGGAATCCCAATTTCTCCCACTCACCTTGTGCTGCCCTTTTATGAATGCACCTTCCCCTCAGGATTCCCTGCACATTCACCTTAATTTCTGTAAAAACCCGGGTGGGTGGGCAGGCATGAGGATGAAGCCATCTTTTGTTTCTTTTTTCTCAGACCTGTCTTGCCCACTTCTTGCCTTTTGAGGCGTTTGTATACTCCCCAAGTGTCTTGGAACTTTGCCATAAAAACCACTCAGACACGAGAGTCCCTAGGTCTGGATTTGTACATTGCCTGCCTTACTGTGCATGGGCCGGAAAAGACTGTGCTCTGTAGAGGAACCCATAAGGCGTAATTTCCCCTGATGTGTAGCTTTAACATCTACTTGGAGGAAATGGTATGCAAAAATTAAAATTAATGTGATTAAGAAGCGAGAAATTGATTGTTCATGTTGCAAAAGGATAGTTTGAAGTATTTGCTGTCTTTTCTATGTATTGAACATAGGCATTAAAACTGTAATGCTCAGGAAAAGAACAGTTTGTCTGCTATCCTTTAACAGACCATCCATAAAAAACCACTATTGCCACATGATGTGGTTTGCACTAAGAAGGTGACTTTGTTCTGCTCAATCTTAACTCCCCAAAGCAATGATGTTAGGAAGAAGTAGGGTCTTTGGGAAGTCATGAGGGGAGAGCCCTCACAAATGGGATTAGTGTCCTAATAAGAGAGGCCCAAGAGGGACCTTCACCCCTTCGACCACGTGAGGACACATGAGAAGGTGACTTCTCTAAGCCAGAAAGCGGACCCTCGCCAGACACAGAATCTGCTGGCACCTTGATCTTGGACTTCCAAGCCTCTAGAACTATGAGAAATACATTTCTGTTGTTCATAAGTCACTCAATCTAAGGCAATTTGTTATAGCAGCAGCCTGAAAGTACCAAAGCAGAAGAGTTTTCTTCCTAAACGAGTTGTTACGTTGGTTCAAGTAGAGAACCTGTTCCTATGGGAGCTAATTTATGAGTTTTAGCATTTATGTGTGATATAGGAGCAGAACTTCAAAGATTGTGTGTGTGTGTGTGTGTGTGTGTGTGTGTGTGTGTGAGAGAGAGAGAGAGAGAGAGAGCGCTATGTATAAGGACATGCTCTACCTCTGAGCTACTCCTCAGCCCCAATTATATCTTTCTTTCTGCATATCATGATAACCCACCCAGAGTCCCACTATCAGAAAGGCACCTGCATCGGTTTGTTTGTTCAGTTTCTTCATTTTTCCTTAGGTAAGCTTGGAACCAGTGGCTAGGTACCCAGACAATTCACCTAGCACATCCAGGACACTGGTCCTTGGCTGACATGGATGAAAGAATGTGGCTGGGTCATTTCCACCTCATCCTGTGGTCTAGGGAGAGCAGACACTAAGCGAAGGCAGGTCACCTACCCAGCAAGCAATTTTCAGCTTCAAGCCCTCGGCCACCAAGCCCAACCAAGGACACCAACTGACTGCAGACTCAATAGAGTAGGCTAATAACTAGCAGAAACAAAAACAATTAGTTTCCTCTGAGATTCTGAATGCTGTCCTTTCTAAAGATTTTTAAGAACTACAGTTAAAGTTTTGGACGGCCTGCTATGGAAGTCACATTTGACCACCTCTAGACTTGGGGCTGTTATTTTTGTGAAAGTCTATTTTAACCAAAGGAAATCCTGTTTCACCAGCAGCACTGGCAACAGCCCTGAGATGCACAGTCTCAGGAGTGCTGTGAGGATATAGGCTCTCTTTAATCTCAGAATAAAAATATTTGATGTTTACAAGGTGTATTAGTGTAATTGGAACGTGTCTGCCTGTCTGCCGGCCTTCCTTCCATGGTAGGACCTCGTAATTAAAGAGCAGTGTGTTCATGTGGCTGCCTGTTTATCTTTTCATAGCCTCTTGAGAGCGGTCACGGTCAAGACCGTTACCCTGGGCTCTTAGAGAGCTCATCCAGGCAGAGACAGCTGCTTCCAGAACAAAGGGGAGGCCGCTCTTCACTTGGGATCCTCCCTCGTGCTCTGGGGCAAAGGGAGAATGAGTCTTGTGGGCGAGGGATGTCTGGCATCCTCAAACACTACCAACGTGTGCATGGGATTAAATATGTATGAACATAAAAAAAACTATCTATCTATCTCAAGACCAAAAAGTGATTTTTCTTTTTTTCAAGTATCAAAAAAAAAAAAACACCCTTATTTATCTGTGTATCAGATTTCATATTGTTATGAGCACACAAACATACCACATACTTGAAAATAACTATTAGATAGGGTAGAGAATGTAAGTATCTTATAAGAGTTCTAAATAAAGCAGTATGGGAGTCTAGAGAAAAGAAAATACCTAGACAGACAAGTGTGTCCTATAAGACAAAAATGACAAAATTCAAATGATGAATAAAACACTTAGCCTAAGTGATGGCTTTTTTTTTTTTTTTTTTTTTTGGTACTGGGGATTAAACTCAGGGACACTCGACCTCTGGGCCACATCTCAAGCCCTTTTTTTTGTGTGTGTGTATTTTATTAGAGACAGGGTCTCACGCAATTGCTAAGTGCCTCACCATTGCTGAGGCTGGCTTTGAACTCACGATACTCCTGCCTCAGCCTCCCAAGTGCTGGGATTACAGATGTGCGCCACCGTGTCCGGAGTGATGGCATTTTGATGCATTAAAAAAGCAAGATCTAAGGGCTAAGATAACTAGACTGGCTCTTTCTGGCCCTGTTGTTTTGGGGGCATTAGTATGGTTTTATGATCAGAGTAAATCCACATCACGTACAACCATGAGTTATACTCCATGTATGTATAATATGTCAAAATACATCCTACTCTCTTGTATGACTAAAAAGAACAAAAAAAATTTTTTTAAAAGAATCCACTACTCAAAGAAATATATGGTTTTATGAAGAAGTAAGTCCACTGGAAAGATGGGGCAGACTCTTGTCTTCTTCATTTTTTATATCACTTCAGCCCTGAGAACAGATCTTTGCACATGGTTTATGGAACTGAAAAGAATCGAAATAACTTGTCAGCTGATCTGTTCCCTGCACCTAATAAAAGACTCAGAGGAACAAGCTACTTGACAATTAAGCAGCATTTTCTATTTGAAAGTTGTTTTTAACAACCACAAATCTGAAGTGTGTCAAAGAAACAGTTTTGTGATTCATTTGGGTAACACTGTCTTTCCTGGAATGAAAAAATTTCTTTTCATATAGAAATTGAAAAAGAAGTCCGCCCTTATTTTGAACTTATAGTTGACACAGCTTTGTAAACAAGAGCAGTTCCAAGTCACAGAGCTATTTTCCCAGTCTGCTGTCTGGGAGGAGGAACAGGCAGTCCTGAGGACTGGCCAAATAAGATGCTTCCTTGGCAACTCCTCCCTGCACCCAGGTACCTTCCGATCTCTGCTTACACTTCTGAGGATGCAGTTGGATTGTTGGCACCTGGCCATACACATGTATCTTTCTTGTCTTTATTGATGGACTGTTGTTTAAAGCTTTATTCAGTTATTTCATAGCCACACCAGGCCTGTAGCAAATGTTTGCTGTGTTAACAAGAGGACAAAATGTATAGCTGTAACCCTAACTAGATTGTAAATGTTTAAGAGCAGGAGAATCTCTCTTCAATTCCATTTTCCCCCCTTTTCTTTAGATCTTCACTGCACTCATCTTGTAGCATGAAAGTCCAACAGCAGACACTTATTATGTCTTAATAAATAGTATAATCTTGAGCTAATGGCTATTTGTAGGTATTTGAGCATCCAACACCATGGTTGGACAACTCCATGCAAACTTAGATTCATGGATGATGTATGGGCTCAGTGAAAAAAAGTCTCAAATTACAAGGAATTGTAGACACTTGTGATTCTATTCTTATTTATGCTTTCTTTCCCTTAAGGAGATGTGATCGTTATCTGCTATCAATTATGAGGTTTAGGACATTATCAAGATCTGATCGTAAACTTTTAGTTGAAGAACATACTTTGAAGCACATTCAGTTATTTTAAGATTCACTTGCTGATTTTTCCTTGAAAGTGCTAGACTTTTTGGCCCTTCCCTTTAGAAGTGAGGTTTCTTTGAATAATTAAGGCCCTAAGAAAAGTTACAACACACTGTCTTCAACCCATCCGCAAGACTATATCTCTGCACGCAAGCACCCCATTGACGTCAGCAGAACTTGGGTGAAGTTCTTTTTTTTTTTTTTTTCCCTGTCAGTGGGAACTGGGGAGTGAGGTGGTGGACTAAAGCGTCTGGGCCTGGGCCTGGGTGCTGAGGGTGAGTTAACAATGACGACATTTGGAATGCTACAGTTTTCTAATAAAATTGAGTCTTGTGCTATTTCCCTATAGGACAAGAAAAAAAATTTACTCAGAATGTCATTTATTCCAGGAACTTTTAAAATTCTTCTGTCATGTTTGATAGACTGACGGCTGTTTTATTGTTTAGGAGGATGGGCCCGCATTAAAAGATTTGGCATTTGATTTTGGAAAAGGGTAACTGAGCTGAATTTATTAGATTCTTTGAGGCTGATCAGCAAGTGGGGATCCTGTGCCTTCTTGTGAGATACTACTTCAACATTGAAGATGGCACATTCATAAGCATAAGCCTCTTAAATTCATTTCAGAAAAATCTATGGACCCTAACCTTTTTGAGATACAAAATAATGGATTGTTTTTATACAGGATTTCTCAACCATGAATCTTTCTTACATATTAAAATTCACTTCTAAAACTCCCTGTACTGTTAAATTTGAGCAAATAACCACATTTTTTTTTCCAGTAAATAGGACTAGAATTGTTCTGCTAGATTAGCAGAATTTTTTTTTCCTGTGGGTCTGTGTACTAGCTCTGTAGGGATATATTGAAAAGTTTTCAACCTAGTTGAGGAGATAAGACATAAACACAAAGCATTTATGAGAAAAATACTCCTTGAGGTGGCTCAAAGTCTTAGTTTAATTGTAACTTATAGACAGGGGGATAGCGGTTTCCGTAGGAGTAGCAGAAAACTTCATGAAAAACTTCTGGCAAATTTTAAAGATGTAGTATAAAATTTATAAAATATCAAAAAGCCAACAGAGGATGGGAAATTTTAGAATTCATTTTGGACTTTCTTGGGGTCAACCATGGAGTCATGTGTAGTTGAGTTTCAGGTTGAGCTCTTGTCTTCTTGGCAGATAGACACACGCCCGTGAACTCTTATTAGACGGTGCTTTTTTATTTATAGCTCCCATTTGATTGTCTCATCAAGTTGTTACTAATACTGATAAAATTTGTGGGTACAGAAACACTTTGTAAAGAACCTTTTGTATGATTTGTAGTTCTTCAGCTAATTTGAAGGGGAAACTGAAAAATAACAAAAAAAAAAAAAAAAAAAAAAAAAAGAAAGAAAGAAAAGAAAAGAAAAAAAGAGTAACCAAATACTGTGAAACCCCTAAATTTCTGGACCTTAGGCCAGGTGTCTGTTGTGAATCTTACTAATTCTAAACATTTTTAGCTTCATTTAAATTAAGTAACATGAAGAATTTTCTTACCCTTGATCATTCGAGTCAGTATAGTTTACATAGTTGACCAACTAATGAGAATATATTGAGTTGCTATTATGTACTCAGAATTTTCTTAAATATCTATAGTTGATGTTCTGCCTTATAGAATTTAGCAACAAAGAAGTACAAGGCTAAATGTGTTAAAATGTCAGTTAATAGAGTGATGCTTTATGGGAGTGTTAGTGGAAGTCCAGGAAAGAAAGAAGTTAAAGGCATCTGGGATAATCAGAGATTTAGATAGTAAGGAACACAGAACATCTTACAGGTGATTGGAAATGTAGGAAGAAAGCCCTCTGGCTGGGGAGTGGAATGATGGAGTGGCAAAGGGATTAGAATTGATGGTGTTTTCCAAACACATCTTTCCTTGTTGGAGTGTGCTGTAGGAAAAATCCTGAAATACTTTTACTTAGCATTGTCTGGCAAAGATCCCTACCCCATGTGCACATAAATTTAGAACTCACACACATAAATTTAGAACTTCTTATTAATTCCCTGTATCATCTTTGTAGTTAATAATAAAGAGTATGTATCATTTTCCATAATTGAGAACATCTGTGGTAGTCACATTCTTAAAAATTTTAAGATTTAAGCTATGAAGTTTTATTGGTAAATAATTAAATTTGTGATTTTATTTAAAACCTCAAATATATTCTAAATGAGTGAGTTCCAAGGTTGAGAATTTCATAACATCATTGAGAAAACTCCAAGCAATCAAGACTTTTCCCCCTTCAATAAAACCATTTGGAAGTAAAAGTTAAAAGCTAAGTATGAGAAATGCAGAAGTTATAAACGGAACTTGAGAATTTATTTTTATACTATTAGCCAGACATACTTTTCTTGGTTGGCTCAAAACCCATTAAAATAATGCTCAACCAGGGAAACTATGCTCAAATCTAAATGATTGTTTCCCATAATACATACAAAATATTTGCAGATTTATGCTCATGGGTAAAAGGTGCCATTATTATTATTATTATTTTTAAAGAGTAATGGGATTCCTCAAATGTTCATGTGCATGTGGTCACTTGGGTAACAGAATGCAGATTCAGTGGGTCTGAGGTGGGGCCTGGATTCTGCATTTCTTAAGAAGAGATGCCCAGTGATGGTGATGTTGCTGGTGCTGGTATGTGAGCCCTGCTCTGAATGGAGAGGTACTGAAGAATGGAAAATAACCTCTGGGGCTACTGACTTAATTATGCATTGGTGTTAGTTTTATTTAAAAAAATAAGTGCACTTTCAGGGTGGGGAGGAGCTTTTCTATCTGTAGCATGGCTCAGCAATGTGGACCATTCCTTAGATCACTTAGAAGGCTGCCCATGGACAGGGACTGAGCTAATTCTGGTCTCTACAGTACCCTAGTGGCTAATGCAGAATAGATTCTCTGTAAATAACTGTTGAGTAGATCAGTACACTTAATGCTGGTCTGGGAAGGCCATCTAGCTGTATGCTGTTCCTCATTCTACAAGCAGAAGAACCTGACAAAGTGCAAAAGTCTTCCAGTCTAAAATAGCTTACCCTGGCCTTAAGTTACTGTAGGACACACAGCTGAAGCTTGGGATCGCTGCTGGCACAGCGAAGCCAAACTGCCAAGGCTGACAGGGCTCAGGAGAAAGAGAATCAAGCTAATTCCCACCTTCCTGATATATTCTCTCTCACTTTTTATTATTATTTTACTTTATTTATTTGTTCTTTTTAGATATACAGATAGTAGAGTGTACTTTGACACACAAACATGGAGTATAACTTATTCTAATTAGGATTTCATTCTTGAGGTTGTACAAAATGTGCTGATGCATTCTCTTTAAGACAGTTCCTGCCATGTACTGGTGGCCTCCTTAGCACCTTCCTCTGGGTCCTCATCTCCTGGCCCACGCTCAAACTTCCTCTACTCCTCCTTTTACCTCTGACACTTTTAGCCATGGCCAGCAAATGCTTTGCTGTTCTCACCTTCCTCCTCCTCCTCCTCTCCTCCCTCCTCCTCCTCCTCCTCCTCCTCCTCCTCCTCCTCCTTCTTCTTTGGTACTGAGGGATTGAACTCAGGGGTGCTTACCACTGAGCCACATCCCAAGCCCTTTAAAAAATTTTTCTTTTTTTTTTAAAATTTTGAGACAGGGTATCACTATGTTGTTGAGGGCCTTTCTAAATTGCTGAGGCTGGCTTTGAACCTGAGATCCTCCTGCCTCAGCCTCCCTAAATGCTGGAATTATAGTCTTGTGCCTCTGCCCCTAGCTGTTCTCACTCAAAATTTTGTCCTGCTCACCTTGCCTGTGTGAGCCCTGAGTTCTCCCCTGGGACATTTCTAAGATAGAAGATACTTCTTGTCATTTATTAAAGCAGGACATATCTCTTTCTTCCTAACTGCCATCCAAGTGTGACTTCAGAATTACTATAGTATCCTAAGTATCACCTACTTTGCTGTTTACATAACTTGACATTATCTCAGTGCTGAATACTCAGTAATATTCTACTTTCAGAATTACTTCTATTGCATATTACTTTTCTGTTTTTTGTTTTTTTTCATTCCTCTCATTTGTCCATAACAACAAAGCATTTCTTGTCACCAATAGAACTGTAAGCTGGAAACAAAGGCAGCACTGACATTTCAGGGTAGGATTGAACTTTAAGGGGTCAGGAAGATAATTCAAAATATGTTTATATTGATTTTTGCATTACTATTGAAGTAGAAACCTAAAATACAAAATTCTTGTAGAGAACTTGAGGATCCTAAGAATATTCCCTTGGACCTATGGATATTTTTGAAGCCCAACTGGGGAACTTTTCCAGATCTCAGGACACCAGGTCTAGGCAGAAAGAGGCTCCATGACTTTGCTTGGTCTAACCTGTGCTACCAGCAGAAAACATTAGGGATCAACACCAAAGCCTGTGAACAACCACATTCATTTATCCTTCTGGTGATGATTTTGTTTTACGCCTTCCTCTGAACCCATGGCTGCTTGTCTGGTTCAGCATGAGTTCAGCATTCCTGGGCCTCATCAGATCTCTGCAGCACAACCACACTTACAAAAGCTGCAGCCTTCCACAGAGAACTTGGGTGAGTCTGAAGCTAGTTATTCTCAATCCAACACCAAACAGGAAGCTGTTTCAATCACCCATGAGATGTTTCCGAGTCAGTTTACTTAAACACAGGGTCTGAGTTTCAACACTGTCTTCTTCACATCTTTGCTTAATAACTTTCTCAGCAAATCAACCCACCTAACACTGGTGATGCTCCCTGATTCTACCCTGAACGCATGCCCTTTGGGAATCTTTCCTCATTCAGGGAGCTTCGCTCAGTGACATCCATTAACACGAATCATTCTGTTCTTCTTTTTAATTTTACTTTTGCATTTTTGCTAGGAGGTGCTACTTTTTAGCTTGACCAACTTCTAATTTTCCTCTCCTTAGTCTCCTCCCTAGACTGTAATCTGTTGGTGCCTTGGTTAACTTCCTTTAAGTCCCCTTTCCACTCAGAGGAAATTAATACCCCTCTACCTACTGTGCAAACTGGAGCACAAAGCTTCCTCTTAATGATGGTCAAGCCCCCTGGCCTCTCCCCCATAGCATTAGTAACCATCACACATTGCAAAGCATATCATATATTGCAAAGTCCAACATTCTCTTCTGGAATAGTCACTGGCAAATCTGAGAGTCATCCTTAATTTCTCCTTTCACTCTCCTCTTGATTTTCTATTCTTTGATCCCATTACCTCTAATTTGTCTTATGATACCATCACCACGGACCCCTTGCAAACTGTACCCAGCCCTACCTTTATTTCTATCCCTCAAAAGTGATTTCCCTAAACGTAAATCTGATAGATCATTCCCCAGACTTAAAATTTTCAATTACTTCCTATGGTCTGCAGGATGAATTCTAAACTGTGCGTGGCTTACAAAGCTGTGATGGTCTGGACTCTGTTTCCTTTTCAGCATCAAGTCTTATCATACATGCACACACCCTGTGCTCTGGCCAATACTGAATGGCTTTCAGTTCCCCTAATGAATGAGGCCCTTTCCCACAGCTACTCCTCGCCACGAGCTGGTCTCTGCTCTGGAGGAGGATCTCTTCCAGACTCCTATTCCTCTTTCAGGGATTCGGTTTAGACATCCCTTCCCCCGATAAGCCCGAGCTTCCACAGGTGCTTACTCCTCTTAGAGTCCTTGGCATGCTGGGTTGCATTTGTCCACTTGTCTTCCCCGATCAGGAAGCAAACAATTGGAGGGCAAGCATCGGCTCTTAGGTTCAGCTTCGTAATGTTCCTCAGACTATCAGTACTTTCCAAGAGCCAATTTCAGGACAAAGGAATTTTAGCTGGACAAGGGGAAACCAGTCATCTGATTTTAACCTACAACAGAGTACCAATTATATATTATAGTAAGAACTGAATTCTTCTAGGCTTGATGTAATGTCCTGATAAGATCAATTTATTCTCTTTATCCAGGTAAGGATTAACCCACTTCTGGGCATATAATACATTTTTTTAATATATAACAGCTGCTAGATATTCTTGTTAGAACTGTTATCTATGGGCTAATTACAAAAATATCTTTAACCAAGAGGCCAGCAAACCATGTCATTTATTTAAAATTAGCTCGTCTTCATTTCAACCTACTCTATGATTGGATTTCCTGATCTATTCTCTTTGAATTTATTTGAATCCTCAGCGCGTCTAACTTTCAGTCTGCCTCACACAAAAGCAAAGGATAACACCAAGGCTTTCTGCAAATCCTTAGTCAAACCGCCTGAATTTAAGACCCTCCTGAGAGAGCCATGGGAAGTTTCCATCAGTGAAATGCAAGCCACACAAAGCCAAGTTTGATTCATTCTCACTTTGGCAAAGCAAGCTGCCCATCCTAAATACAAAACTAGAAGATATCTGGGTGTTAAAAAAAAAAAAAAATCTTTCTTGAGAGGAGGGCAAAATTAGCCAATTAATATGACAATTGCTAATTAATTAACACTACTTGAGAGGCTACTCAATTCAGCCCATTATACAATGTTCCTGTTCAGGCAATTAGATTTCCATAGGTCCCAACTGGGATCTCACAGGGCAACAGTGATTGAATATTCATTCTTTCATTCAACAGATAGCTATTGAGCTTCTTCTCTGTGCCAAGCGTTTTATACCATGGTAAAGACACAGATATCACAAAGTAGGGTTTTGTGGTAGAGAGGGACTGGGTAGCTCCTTCCAACTGAGTGATCAGAAAAAAATCACAAGAAAGTGTCACTCTGGAAAAGTGACAAGGAGCCACCAATCATGTAGGGAAGAAGTATTACAGATAAAGAGCAGTTAATGCAGAGGACCCAAGTTGGACTTAGTTTCTCATATTCAAAGGTAGAAAAAAAGGCCAGGGAGGTGAGGGCCAGTGGGCAAGGTAGGAGAGGTGGGGAGGCAGAAGGTGAAAAACAAAGGAACCAGCTCAAGTGGGACTTTGAAAACAGAGCTTGGATTTTATTCTAAGCACAAAGGAAGCCGTTGGAGAAGGGAACTGATATGTGATTTGCTCTTAAACATGGCCTTGCTGCTGTTGCCCTTCTGAAACTCCCGTTGGAACTTAGTGGCTATCATGAGGGTGTTGGGAGATGGGACCTTCAGCTGGTGATTGGGTCATGAGGGCTCCATCCTCATAATGGATTGAGGTCATTATTGTGGGGGTGGGCTCGTTACCCCAAGCATTGTTATAAAAGTGAGTTGGGCTTTCCTGGCTGTCCCTTGTTCCCATCTGACTCTCTAGCCTTGTGATCTCTCTGCTATGTTTTGACCCAGCAAGAAGGGCCTCACCAAAGCACCTTGGTACTGGACCTCCCACTCTTTAAACA
The DNA here is from genome assembly GCA_025594165.1 of Tamias sibiricus. Taxonomy (NCBI): domain Eukaryota; kingdom Metazoa; phylum Chordata; class Mammalia; order Rodentia; family Sciuridae; genus Tamias; species Tamias sibiricus. The sequence continues at coordinate 91,943,357 of CM046666.1, read as the reverse complement.
GTGAAGAACAAATTTCTTTTCTTTGTTTCTTTCTTTCTTTTCTTTGATTCTTTCTTTCTCTTTTTCTCTTTTAAATAAATTTCTCAGTCTGTGGTATTCTGTTATAGCAACAGAAAATGGACTAAGAGAGGTCAGTTGGAGAAAGGGGCAAGAGTGGAAGGAAAGGCCAAAGGGATGCTGCAGGAGCCCAGGCAAGCCTGTGGTGGCTTGATGAGAGTGGGAGTAGTGGAAGTGGAGAAGGGGACTTGTTTGTGGCATGCTCTGGAGTTAGAATCCACAGGGCTTGTTCATAGAATAAAGGTGGGAAGTGAGGGAAAGAGAATAATTGAAGATAATGCTCAAGCACAAGACCCTGCCATTCTATCTGCACTAACATAAGTGTATGATAACTGAGCTAAATCTCCAGAGATGACAAATACCAGCTTTTACCCCGCTTTCCATGTTGTGGGGATTTCAGGAGGGTTTTGCATAGACTGGGACTCATTCTGTAGGTAACTTACTTTGATAGCCCAGTATGACTCAGTCCTTCAAATGAAGCTTTCCTGGGTATCACACAAGGGTTCCCTTAAGGCAATAAGAGGGTAAAACCTCCTCTCAGAGTTGCTTCTTTCATTTTTTCCCCCTATAGTGCTGGGGATTGAACCCAGGGCCTTGTGCATGCAAGGCAAGCACTCTACCAACTGAGCTGTATCTCCAGCCCTTCTTTTATATTTTGAGGCAGAGATCTTTGCATATCTAATGTCTTGTGGAGTCTTGTTTTCAGGGTGAGAAAAATATTTATAATACATGTAACTAATGAAGAGATCCTATCTAGAATGTATGAAAAGATAAAGAGGTTTCCTTTATCTTCATGCACATTATAATAAAAAATTTTATTGTGTCAACACAATAAAATGGGCAAAGAATGGAATAACTGTTGCATAAATACTATCCAATATCTATATCTAAACCTATAATAAATATATAAGATGCACTTTAACTTTACCAGTAATTAGAGAACTCAATAGAATAACCAATATACAACCATCAGAATGGCTAAAGTTGAAAACAAAACAACAAAATACTGATTTTACCAAGCATTCAGATGATACAAGAGCAACTAGGACTCACAAAAGCTGCTGGTGTTGGTGTAAATTGGTAAAACTGTTTTAGGATATTGTTTGCTATTATGTACTATAGTTATACCAGAATACTCTGTGACTTGGCAATTTTGATTCTATTTCTATATCCAATAGAAACATGTCATGTGCACTAAAACACATGTAAAAAATGTTTATAGTAGTGCTATTTGTAAAAGACAAAAACTATAAACAATCAAATGACTAGTAATGAAGAATAAGTAAATTGTGGCACATCCCTATAATGGAGTACTATGCTACAATGTTAATGAGTGAACTATTGCCACACACAACAGGGCAGATGCATCTCACCCACACCATGAGGAGCGAAGGAAGCCAGAAACATACACACCGACTATGCTTCCAATTATGTAAAAATCAAACATAGACAAAACTGTGGTGTTGGGGGTGAGGTTCCTTTGGCTAGGACAGAGGGAACAGGGGCTGGAAGGGGGACTTGAGAGCTTCTGAGGGGAAGGTTTTATTTTTTGCTGTTTTTATTTTAATCTGGGTGATGTGGGTGATATTTACTTTGTGATGTTACATGAAGCTGTACATTTATGACTGGCTCATTCTTCTGTGTTTTTCACTTCAATAGAACATTTAAAAATCCAGGACTCTTTATTGAAGGTTTTTTATTTTTATCTTTTCTTGGTTTGGAGGATTGAACCCAGAGGCGCTTAACCACTGAGCCACATCCCGAGGCCTTTCAATGTTCTATTTTGAGACAGGATCCCACGAGGCTGCTCAGGGCCTTGCTAAGCTTCTGAGACTGACTTTGAACTTGCGATCCTCCTGTCTCAGTCTCCTGAGCCACTGGAGTCATAAGTGTGCACCACCATGCCTGGTTATTGAAGGTTTTTCTTTAAGTCATAAATGGTTGTTCGTACCTTCCTTTTGCCCTGGGATCAGTTGTTCATGGATTTCTTTTGATCTCTTTCTTTCACCCTGCTGCTGCCCTTTGCTTGTCCATCCATTCCATCCATTTGCTCTTGACCTTGAGGTCTTGGGGATGAGCACCTGGCAGTTCTATGATAAGGGACTTGTTTACTTTAGATAGAAAGGGTAGAAGCTGTTTTTTTTTTTTTTAATATTTATTTATTTGCCTTAGTTGTATACAATGCAATGCATTTATGTTTACGTGGTGCTGAGGATCGAACCCAGGCCGCGCACGTGCTAGGCAAGCGCTCTATCTCTGAGCCACAACCTCAGTCCCTGAAGCTGCTTTTTAATCTTAATGTCCCCCAAAGATCAGAATGAGGGACATTTGTCATTAGTTTCCTAGCTCTCCACAGAGTTCGTTTAATTTTCTTCTGCAAAGGACCCCATGATTTTACCGGGAGGGCCTAGAGACCATGTGTGGTTGTCTGTCAGTCTGGCACAGGGGTAGGGATTGGGATGTGGTGAAGGGCTCTAGATTAACACCTTCCATTAATCTTCCTGTCTGAGCGCTGGTCTTCATCCTGGACCTCTGTCACACCTTTTCACACCTTCAATCCCCTGCTTCCTCCTCCACTGCAATTTCCTCACCATGAATTCTAGATTGCTGTTTTAATCATCACTTTTTCTCCATCTATCTTTTGGAAACTTTTTGAAATCTCTCATGCTCTGATACTTCCCCTATAGTTAGTTCTCTGATGTTCTGGGTTTATGCCTTTTCGTTTCCCTTTACAGTTTATTGCATTTGAGGAGGGAAGAGAGGCGTGTTCTCATTTGGCTGTTTTGACCAAGAAAAGGCCTTATTCCATTACTGAACATGTTCACGTTTAAACTGTTTCCTGCTTCATCATGTTCTGCTGTGTGTGACCTCCCCCAGGAGCTATCATGAGTATTTTACTACCTCTCACTTCCCTTTCCTGCTTCAACTTTTGATTCTTATCATTTCTAAATTGTCAAGGTTTATGTCATTTACATTTTTTCCTCTAATAAAATTAAACTCTTCTGTTATTGCTCTAAAGACTTCTTCTAAAAATCAAAATCCCCCAAACAGTAAGTCACTTGAATGAGTCCATTTTGAAGGAAATGCAATGCTGTGTCACTAAACATCTTGTCAGAGTAGGTGGTCTTGAATGTCAAGGTCTAGCGGATCCTGTTATTTTCATCTTCTTTCTTCTTTCACTCCTTTTGGGTCAAAATCAGATGTCACTACTTTTGGATCTTCCTGTTGTTCTTGTTTTTTCCTTCTCTCTCCCCCTCCCTCCCTGTCTCTCTCTCTCTCTTTCTCCCCCCACCCTCTTTCTTTCTTTTTGATACTAGGAATTGAACCCAGGGGCCCTCAAACCCTGAATCGCATTCCCAACACTTTTTTTAAAAAATCTATTTTATTTAGAGACAGGGTCTCAATAAATTGCCTAGGATCTCACTAAGCTTCTGAGGCTGGCCTTGAACCTGTGATCAGCCTCCCTGAGCCCCTGGGATTATAGGTGTGCACCACAGTGCCCAGCCCCGTTGTTCTTTTTCTTTTTCTCTTTTCTTTCTTTCCTTCTTTCCTTCTTTCTTTCTTTCTTTCTTTTGGTACTAGGGATTGAACTCAGGGGCATTTGACAACTGGGCCACATCCTCAGCCCTTTTTTGTATTTTATTTACAGACAAGGTCTCACTGAGTTGCTAAGTGCCTTGCCATTGCTGAGGCTGGCTTTGAACTTGTGATCCTCCTGCCTCAGCCTCCCAAGTGCTGGGATTACAGGAGTGTGCCACTGCGCCTGGCTCTTTCTTTTAAAATTCTTCTTTTTTTTTTTTTTTTTTTTTTTTTTTGGTGGGGGGTTGTTGCTCTTTTACTTCCTTGATTAATATAGTCATATTAAATTATTGGATAATTGTAATATTTCCAAATTCTTGCTGTTTAAAAATGTCTCTACTGACCCTTGATTGGTAATTCGGCAAGGCATAGACATTTTAAATCAAACAATTTTCCCTTAGAAAATCGATGGTTTTGCTTTTGCTGCTTCTAGCATTTAATATGGTGATGTCAAATCTAAGCTCAGTCTGATTTACATTCCTTGCAGGTTATCTGTTTATTTGGAAACTACTGGAATTTTCTCTTTATCTAAAGAACTTTGGAATCTCACAATGCTGGGTCTCGTCTGTCCTGGATCTTTCCCTCATTCATCCTATCCTTCACTTGGACGGGCCTGTCATTCTTTGGATTCATGATTTTCCTCAGGCTGGTGAAAGTTCACTAATTCTTTCGACTGTTTCCTACTTACATAGTCTTGTCCTTTAACAGGAACGGAATACGCCGGGTCTAGTCTCCTGTTGCCCACTGTTGCTCTCACATTTCTATCTCCTTGCATTTTTTTTTTTTTTTTTTTTTTTTTTTTTTTTTGCTGCTCTATGTTCTGGGATCTAAAGTTAAATATTTGAATATCTTGGACTTTTGATCTATCTAATTACTATTGAGTGCTTATATATTTTGTTTTTACGGTCTCATTGTTGCTTTGTGGGCAGGTTTGTCATGTTCTGTCATTGCTTCTCATTGCCCCAGTAGATGTGATAACATTAAATGTCTTTAAGGCTGCCACCTCCTGTTTGGAAAGGTTCTCTTTGGTTCCTTAAACTGCCTTTGTTTCTTCTGGGATCAGTTTTTCTGTTTATTTATCTGAGCCCTTCTCTTTCTGTTACCCATTTCCTACAAATGTTCAATAATTCATGGTTGCCAATTCATATTCCTCAAATGCATTAACTTTTGAGTTATATAATTGATTTCTATAGTTATGTAATTATTTAGGTTTTTTTCTGCATTCGTTTATCATTTGTTGTGATTTTGATGAAAAAGTTTCCCCATTATATTTTCTTAAGGGTAATTCCTTAACATATACATGAATTTTGGCAATGTTTATTTTTATTTTTTAATTTAGACAATCTTCTAAACTATCTTATTACTTCTATTATCTTTCTCATTGATTTTTCTTTGCAAATTATCATGTTGTATTCAGATTTAAAATTTTCTTCTTTATAGTTGCTCTACCTTTATTCCTGTTTTGTGACTTATTGTTTTGATAATTAAGTGCTTGGTTAAGTAATAACATCAAATAATGAATTAAAACAATTATTTTATATATAGGCCACTATAATGTCAATCTTGTTATATAACATCAGACAGCAACAGCATAAATGTCACTGTTTTCTAGGCAAAGTAAGTATTAAGGGCTCAGATTTAGTAATTCTCCATTGAATTTTGCTCTCATCAATAGGGTCAATGTAAAAATGCAACCATACACACACACACACACACACACACACACACACACACACACACACACATATAGATATATATTCTTTATCCATTCATCTATTGAAGGGAATCTAGGTTGTTCCATAGTTTAGCTATTGTGAATTGAGCTGCTATAAACATTGATGTGGTCACATCACTGTAGTATGCTGATTTTAAATTCTTTAGGTATAAACCAAGGAGAGGGATAGCTGGGTCAAATGATGGTTCCAGCCAGGCCAGGCGTGGCAGCACACGCCTGTAATCCCAGCACTTGGGAGGCTGAGGCAGGAGGATCGCAAATTCAAAGACAGCCTCATCAGTGGCACGAGGCACTTAGCAACTCAGTGAGACCCTGTCTCTAAATAAAATAAAAAAGTGCTGGGGATGTGGTCCAGTGGTCGAGTGCCCCCGAGTTCAATCCCCAGTATCAAAAAAAAAAAAAAAAAAAGTTGTTCCATTCTGAGTTTTCTGAGCAATCTCCATACTCTTTCCATAGTTGCACCAATTTGTAGTTCCATCAACAATGTATGAGTGTATCTTTATTTTTAAATTTTATTTTTTTGCATTGCTATCAAGCCATTTCATGTCCTTTGGGTAATACCAAAGTAAAGAGAAAGACAAGAAAAGGCACAGAGGGAAAGAAAAGGAAAGAAAAGGAATGAGAAATGGAAAATTGGGTTTACATTAAAATTTTATTTTAAAAGAAAATTTCTGTTTTCTGGATGAGAGCTGGCTGTGGCCTAACACTGATCTGCAGCAGTCTATCTCTTCTTATTCCCTCTCTCTTCTCTCCTCTCTTTTCCTTTTGCAACTATATCCTGACACTTGCCAGCAGATGTAGGCAGTCCCAAGGAGTTTATTCAACTTGTCTCAGTAGGCACTACTGACATCATTACCATTATGTTATCAGCTCTATTTTCTTTGATGGGAAAAGCATCACTCAGAAGCCCAGAGTTCAGCGTATTGTCCACATGATTGTCTAGAGGATTCAAATGTTCAAGAGAGCCCTTGCATGGAGGAAGGAGGAAGGAAACTTGTTATGTCAGGGACTCTCAGTTGATGGGAAAGCACTTATCTTTTTTGGATCACAGTCTATACTTCTTCATCTGTCCTCACACCCCAGTCCAGGTATATATACATCATGTCACCTAGTTTAAGACTGCTCTGTTTCTCCCCAGGAGCCAGCCTAGGGTGTTGTTCTTGTCATACATCTGTTGACTGGCAAGCAAATAGGATTTTCGGACTTGCACATAAAGCATGTCACTTTCCTGCCTGTGTATTAACTCAGTCTTTAAAAAAAAAAAAAAATATATATATATATATATATATATAACCAGAAGAGTGCACTATGAAGTGTTCTGCTTATTCAATAGTCCAGCAAATGAAAGATGAATGGTTTTAATATGTGATGTTAACAAAGGGTTTAGCCACTTTTATTATGTCTGTTCCAGGGTCAATTTTTTTTTTTGCTAAAGTTTGTTTTTTGATGATACAAAATTCATCTGTAATAAATCTGTTTCTATGATTGCCTTTAGAGATTTAAAAAAGTAAGTAAAATGAAAAAAAAGTAACACCCTTTGCAATGGCATCTGTGCTAGCCACAGCTTATTGTCTGCAGAGGAACCTTAGAGGCAGGGTGGCCCATGAAGAATAGGAGGGCCAGAACATTTCCTCTTTGACCCTTGCTGGCCCAGTTGATCTTATTTGCAACATTTCACCCAAGGATCCCCTTCCTCACTATCTGTCCCAAGAGAATATTGTTGTTGCCTTAAGTCCGTGTACATACAGTGCCTTGAAGTGCTGTGACCTCCTGGTCTCCATAACGTTGGATGGAACGTGACCCTGCAGACATCCCACCCTGTGGGCACCAGCACCGACCCTGGGAACACCAGGGCAACCCAGGTCTCTGGAAACATCTCAACTAAGGCCTGCAGATTTATAGGCAGTGGCCGGAATCACTAATGGTACCAGAACCTGCAAAGAGGTTGGTCCTGAGAGGATGTCACCCAGCGCTGCTGCCCATGCTGGAAAGGAATATGAATTCAAATTCCCATACTACTGTCTCTCTTTGACTGTGTTTGTCATTGTTCAGTGGGCAGACCTCCCTGCTGACCAAGCCACAGAGGTCCTAGGGGGCTTCTCTGGGAGCGCCCAGGGTGCCTCTATTTCCTTGATTCAGCACAGAAGCTGTTTCTGATTTCTGGCCATGGTTCCTCACCATCTGTTCCAGGCTGCAGCTGCTGCTGTTTTATTTTGTTATAGGACTTATTACTATTGTTGATTCATCATTACATAATGTTTTATTTATATTCACAAAACCTAATACCACGTTGTTGTGCTTTTCAATAGAAGGCAGACTTTTGGGGGATCAGCAGATGTATGGAAGCCTCCAGGTCCCCTGGAGAGGGAAGTTCAGAGTTGGGAGAAGGGACCAGTGATCATTCTGCTTTACCTTCAGGGAGGGCTGTATATGTGTGCAGGGACACAGTCCAACTTCATTGAAATCCTCTTTAAAGATAAGTGATGTTGAGAACTTGAAGAAAGCTTGGAAAATATATGCTAGTGAAGTTCAGAATGCATTTAATACTGGCCATGTACACAGGTGGTGTTGTACTGTATGAAACATGAACTGCTTTTAAAGCCTCCTTTTGCCTGTGCCTTTCTTTGGGCCTGATAGCACTCTGGAAATGATTGCTCAGCTATCTTTCCAGTAGGAGAAAAAGGTTTCTTTAAGACTTAGTTCATCAATATACCACTGATTAGGAGGAGGCTCAAAAGAGTTTATCCTGTGTTTCCTGGGACAATGTAAGAAAATAAAGCATCTTGCTTTCCTCCTTGCCCCACTTTTGTCAAAAATCTTGCCATGGTCTGTGGCTACTGAAGGCCCAGACAGCAGTTGGGTCCTGCTTTTAATTGCTAACACACTAGGTCACATGCACAGAACTGAGAAAGTAGGAGCCTCACACCAGTGAGGGAAACCACAGTCAAGTATTTACCTCATTTACAGTGAGTTTTAATTAGGGAGCAAGAGTCAATATACAAACTGAGCGGTATCGATATGAAAACTGAGGCATACACTAGGAAGCCTCATTTTAGGATTTTCTTTTCTGAGCAGGTTGGGAGTGGAAGCTATATTTCTTTAGCCAGATATGCTCTAGGTACTGACTGTACAAGGACATGATCTAATCTGTGATCAGGTTTGGACTGTGGTATTCTGCCCTTACCAACCTGGTTGAGGGTTGACATTGTACTCAGAAGCAGGTGAGGTGCTGAGTCTGATAGCAGGTCCTAATCCCCAAACACTGGAAGTTGGAGGAACTGTGGGAGCTACTGTGTGAGCAGACCCTGGTCAACAGACACTATTGGTATTTTGCTTTTTAGTCAGGCCTTCCGCTGTTTTCCACATCATCTTTTTATGAATAAAGTGGTCAGTTATTGGGAAGAAATTGGCTCATATTTTGGCTAAATGTAAAGAACTCTGACATCTATTAATAGTTCTCTAGAGTCAATTATGTGCCAGGGGCTGTGCTAGGAGCTTTACACATCTGATCTCTAACCCCGTCAAGGAACCCAAGAGCCACAGCATGTCCTCTAGTTTCAGGAATGGGAAGGCAGCGGCCACTGTCACAGGATAAGGAATCCAAGGAGCAGAGCCTCAATCTGGATCTGAATGAAAAGTCTGCCACCCTCCTGCCACTAGACCATTCTTGGCCTTAGGCCATGGTTTTAGCAGCTGGACCCAAACTTCTTTTCCAATATTGTGAAATTTTAAAAAACGAAGGAAAAAGAAGAAGAAGGAGACTTGATAATATCTTCACATGAGCTGTAATAAACAAAGAAACAAGCAAATAATCAAAACCCTGCTAAGTCAACTAAATGTTTGGATTTTAGGCCAAAGACAATAGATTTGCTTCTCTCAAGAAATAGGAACTAGGGGTGCTGGGGTGTAGTTCAGTAGAAGAGCACATGCTTAGCATGTATGAAGCCCTAGATTTAACTAGTAGCAGCACCAAAAAAAAAAAAAGAAAAGAAAAAAAGGATAAATATAAAATATAATAAAGAAAGAAAGAAAAGAAATGAAACAGGATGTTGGGGGAGGAAGGGTACACTGCATAGATGGGGGATTTAGACTAACATAAATAAAATAACTGGCAGATTGTAGTGTACCCTTTGGGGTGATATCATCAAAAATTACTTTTCATTGTCTAAGTAGAATGGACCCATTGAATTGACCTCCGGCAGGCTTGCGTATTAAGCTCCTGTTGGTGCCTCTGAGTAGGCTGGCTGACATAGCTAGCTGACTGAAGCACACACAGAAAACAGAGGGGAAGCATTAAATCAACACAGGACGTGGACGTGACCCACTTATATCTGGTACAGATCAAGAGTGAACGTGCCTTATGGGTTTTGGGCCTGAGTAAAGCTTGCAGCTGGTGGGGAGGACATTGGAGAAAGTGGAGACATGCTGCTGGAACATTATGAGAATTTGCAGGGCCACCACCCCAATCTAGGCTACTGCCCAGAAAATGTGTGGACTGGTCAGTAGAGAAAGTGACCTGCCAAGTGAATGGCCACACTCATGGGTTTTTGCTGGGTGTGCTATCATGAGCAGCATTGCCTGTCATCAGGTTTATTTACCTGGTAGAAAACAAAAATGACCCCCAAGGATTTTTCCTCAAGATTCTTTTGGTAAACTAATTCCTCCTCAAGCCTGCAGTGCATGGTGCCACCCCTCGGGGCCCCACCTGCGCTGTTTTGAGGGCGGCCCTTCCTCAGCATCTCTTTTCCGCCCTCGGAGTTGCAGGCAGATGTGGCCAGCAGAGAGAGGTTAAGGAGCTAGTGAGGCAGGACAGCTGGGGATCGTTAGCAACAATCAAGAAGCAGCATTAAAAGGCAGCAGGGGTGAGGTCTTGGTTCTTACTCTGGCCTGCCTGAGGAAGCCATCTGGACAGAGGAAATGTGCCTTAAACCTTGGCAAGAGAACTTTGTTCTGTTTGAACTTTGTTTAAAGCCCCAGAGTGGGTGATCATTTTGTTTAAACTTTCCTTAAAACAAAGAATGGGAGATCCCCCACAATTAACAACAGGAACCTTTTCCCCTCTTAACAGGCTTGATAGGAAAAAATGCAAGGACTGTTCTGACATCCATTAATGTGGCTCAGTTAGCAGGATGGAAAGAAAGATGTAGAGGAATAGGATTTAGCAGCCTCAGGAGAGCAAAGGTAATGTAATCAAGGAATAATCAGATTATGTGTCATCTTTACTTGGACCTTCTCTGCTTTGGGGACTACCCCATGGATTGCTGAGGCCTTCAGCTTGTGGCTTCCTCAACAGCATGGTTTAACTTTGAGCATAATCTCCTGCATTTACCATTCACCTTTGCTCATTTATGTACATCATGCTCACAAATCATAGAATCTGCCCCTCTGTCCCAAGATGATTCAGTAGGGAAGTGCATCCTCTCAGCTGTGAGACAGAGCTATGAATTCAGCTGCTTTTCTTCTAACTCGATTTATTCAAATGTTGTTCAATTAGTGGACTTCAGCCTAAATCATAGAGGGATATTAATGAAGTTGACGTTTTCTCTTTAAACTCAAAGGTTACTATTACATCTTTATCTGCATCGATGTTATCTATAACACACATATTTCTTTTTAAAAATTTTTTTTTTAGTTGCCAGTGATCTTTTGTTTTATTTATTTATTTATATGTGGTGCTGAGGATCGAACCCAGGGCCTCACACATGCCAGGCAAGCGCTCTACCACTGAGCCACAACCCAGCCCTATAACGCACATATTTCTATAGGGAAGATGGAGCCCCCACAGGAAAGTTCCCTGAGAAAAATCTTAGCACCTGGCTGGTGCAGGCCTGTGGCAGAAGCCTGTGAACCCACCTTGCACAAAATCAACTGCCTTTGGGATTTGGGGCAAGTTCTTTCCCATTCTGAGCCCTGCCACTGTCAAATGTCTGAGTTGCATTAAGCGTGGTGCTTCCCTGGTCTCATACTCTATTGTTTTCTGGTTGTAAGTGGAAGCTGAAGCCCACCCAGCCTGGTCCCTTGGGCAGTTGAACAGCAAGCAGTGATTATTGCTGCCCTGCTGGCATATGTCCACTCTCTGTCTAGAGTGTTTTGTGCCTGCCTCTCCTGCCACCCTGCAGTCCTACCCTTCTGCTTGGGTTATGTCTGTTCTGGATTAGCTGTCAGGCCTCTGCTTAGCATCTCTTTGGCCAGGGCTCTGTATTTCCTCTGTGTTGCCATTGCTTGTTTCATTCCTTGCCTCTTTGATTGGACCATAAACCTGTGGGGCAGAGTGTTCATCATGTCTACTGATGCGTCCTCTGTGCCTAGCATAGTAGCTACCCCCTCGTGGTAGATAGGATCCTATAACTATAACTTTTTTGAATGAAGAACAAACTGAGAAATAAATGAATGAATAAAAGAATGAATGGACTATTTCCTCAATCATAAGCATTCCTAAGAGGTGAGTTTAGGAAATCCCAATGGAACAGATTGCTGCCTCCCTAAAAGACTGATACAGCTACTAAGCTTCCACAGAACTTGAAGGAACATTTTTAAAAAGCCACCTGATTGCTTCTTTACATGTTAAATGCAGAAGAGTGGGGGTTGTGTGCATAGAGGTCAGAGCTGCATGTTCCTCAACAACAGCCATGGTGATTGTAAACCAGGAGTACCTTCTCTCCACTAGCACAAGGTGGGCTGTGGGTAGGCAGGGTTTTCTGGAAGCCATAGAGGCCTGTAGGTGGAAGACCTTCATGCTGTGGCCATGCTTCCTGGCCTGGTGACCCTTCTGTATCTGGAGAGAAGTTTGGATTTTCTCTCATCCCTCTCATTAATATATCCCACATATCAGGAACCAGGTGAGCAGATACTGTTTGACGGGGTGGTGCAGATATCAGAATGATTGATAATGATAAATAGAACTGGGGGTTCCTGTTTGTCTTGTCACTATTCTTTGCTCTTATCCCTAAACCTGATCTGTTTTATCCTTTAATCCTACCTTAGTGCCCAGATTTATAATTAGGTAGATCTCTAATTATAATCTCTATCAATTAAGTATTTAAGTAACTAGTATGTGTTGTCAAAGAAATATCTAAAATCTATATTTCTGTATTCATCATTTCAGTCCAATGAAACTAAGACTTAATTTCAAATGTTAATTTTTTTCAGTGTTAAATGCAGCTAAACATAATTTATCAACTACAAAATAAGACAAGTGTGAATGTGTACGTATGCTACAAATCGGAAATACACACTTATTTATAAAATGTTCATATGTTCTGCTCAATAATTTGGCATCTGTAAGTCTGTGCTGAGGAAATACTTTAAGATGCCAATGGAAATGTATGCATAAAGATGTTCAACACAGCATTGCTTATGTGGCAGAAAACCTAGACACAGCCTAAATGTCCAAGAGAATGAATAGATAAAATGAGAGTGCAGCCTTCTAATAAAAAGGAGTGAAGCTATAGGAAAGATCTTTACAGAAGAGTCTTAATGATGATTAGTGCTGAAGACATAAAGTGTAAAGAGCAGTGTGTGTGCACAGCAAGATTGTAACTATTTTAGCCAACATGCACAAATGTAGGAAAACACATCAAAATGTTAACAGTGATTGTCTGGGTAGTGGGATGTCGGGTTTTTAGTCCACTTGTAATGCTCTTCAAAATTTCCACAAAGGTCCAGCACTACCTTTTAAGTGATTGCTTTTATTGTAAGAAATAAGCAATTAAAAAACATCATAGCAGATGTTGTGTCATTGGCACCTTTGGTAGGTCACCATCACTCTTTGTCAAGAAGAACAAATTGGCTTTTTTTTCAAGCTGCCAGGAGCACCAAAAATTACAAATAAGGTTTTGTAAACATACACCTTGCAAATTTACTTGTCAAAGCACAGGTGTTACTATCATATAATTCTGGCTAGCAATTTTTGAATGAATTATACTCTTTGAGCAAGATTCCTCTGGGATCAAGACTTAATACCTGTTACAGAGTGGCAGTAACCAGTGGATAGCTAGTTATTAGGATGTCTTGGAGAGAGCCTGTAGTCTTCATCCATGAAAATTATTTCATGGTTTATGTCACAATTCCATAGGATGGAAGTAAGGTGACTTGTGTCTTGTCACCTATCTGAGGGCATTACATGGTACAGACCTTGGTCATTATGGCCCAGTTTGGGATTGCTTTCTTTTCTTGCAAACATAACTACTTGTGTAGGCAATAGCCAGATAATTTTAAATTAGTGACAGCCTCCTTTAGGATGGTGAAGCTGTATAATTAAAGGTCTAGATCCAGCACATTTAGTTTGATGCAATATTCTTTTTTCCTCTGAAGAGGTTGGGTTGAACAGAGGCTTCAGGTCATGTGTTGACATGATTGCGGTCTCTGGATCTCATTTTACTCACATTTCAAAACAACCCATGATGTGCCACATCGGGGCCTTTTCCTAAGAGGCAGAAGATTGCAGGAGAGAAGGAAAAAGAACTCTAATAGGACTGGATCATAAAACCCCTCACTCTTCCTGTCTAGGCTGAATCCAGTTTTATTCATTCCCTTTTTTATTTGCTTCTCTTAACTTTGGAGCCATGTAGTACTCTCACTAATCTCAATGGAATGACCAAATTTTAAGAGCAGTCAGTGTGGGATGAGAAGGCTGGACATGAGGTAAGAAAGAGAGGAACAGAAGAAACAAAGGAAAACCAAACCAAACTCTGTCTTCTGCATGGTCCCTAAGCTACCCTGCAGCTCAGGAATATTTTGTCATAATTAATATTCAGGGGATTTGCATTGAGCCCTATACAGTGCTTCACAGCATGACCTCATTGATTCCTCCTAGACACCATTTGAATTAGGTATTATTTTTAACCCTAATTCAGAGATGAGGAAAAGGAATTACAGAGTGGCTAAAGTGCAAGGGGATTTTTTTTTAACTCCTTAGGCCAAGATATTATATTATGGAACCTTCACAAAGTACTAGGCATTGGTAGGAATCACTTGAGCATAGCTGTTCATGCAATTAATCATAACATTGTAACTCCCAAACCATCTCTGCATTTTCCTGTGTATTAGTGCCTGTCCTGATACTCAGGTGTCCAGCTCCCTGGAGCCTCCAATAATAGACATTCCTCATGAAATCAGGACCAGAAGGAGTTCTCCACCTTTAATTTATAATTGTTTAAGCTGAGCCAAGCAATGAACAAGGAAGAAAAACTCCACTTTAACAGGGATGGAGTTATGTCCTGTGTGTGTTTTCCTTCTATGTTTTCTAAGAAACAGAAGGAGACAAGTACCAATGACAAGAGCAAAGGGGAGGATCAGAGCCGCTATCTTGGAACCTCAACTGGTCACGAACAGCACCTTTGCCTGTACTGTATGTTATTCTGTGCTGGTTTTTTGTTTGTTTGTTTGTTGTTGTTGTTGTTTTTGTTATTCTACTCTTGTCTAAATCAATCCATGTGGGATATTGTTATAAATAAATTTGGGAGAAAATCAAGCTATTCGATGGTCTAAAGATCTGAATAGGTTTTCCATGTCATGCACATTTTATTTGACTGATACTAGCAAAAGAAAAAGGAGCAATTTTGATCATTGAAGAAAACTTAGGCACAAAAGGCAGTTTTCTCACTGTCTTTAAGTCAGTATGTTCAGCTTAGTATTCAATAACAAATTAAACACAAAATAATAGAAACTGAAGCTCTGGGGTATAGTTTTCAAAGAGGCAGTAACTATAATTTCTTTTTTTCTTTTGGTACCAGGGGTTTAACCCAGGGGTACTTAACTACTGAACCACATCCCTATCCCTTTTTATGTTTTGTTTTGAGGCAGGGTTTTGCTAAGTTTCTTTAGAGCCTTATGCTAAGTTGCTGAGGCTGGCTTTGAACTTTCAATCCTCCTGCCTCAGTCTCCTGAGCTGCTGGGATTACAGGCATGTGCCACCACACCCAGCTAGTTCTCACTTCTTGTCTGCTTGTCCTTAATTCTTTTAGGACCTTAAAAATCCAGCTTACTTATCAGCCATAGTGATGATAGGGCTGTCAAGTCTTATTATGGAACTCCCTGAATAAGGAATTCCTCAAGTAATATATGAGTCTAATTCCAAAATCAACTTGCCAAATTTATAGACTGCTGTGCTTGCTCCAAGAATTGCAGCTCATGACAGAAGGAACAGCTGCTCTTCTCCAAAGGAGGAAAATTGGCAGTTGTGCCTGTTCCCAGCATGCTACAGAAGACAACTGTACCTAACTCCAGCTTTACTTGCTGCCACTTGTCACCTGTGCAGAAGCATTATTCCAATGATGACCACTCAAATTGTATTTCTCCTGCTATTGGCTTTGAATGTTTTCGATCATTTCTTATCTTTTACCTATCTTCCTTCTCTGTCATGCTGGCTATCCCATGGATTGTACACTCAATTATCTGGTACCCTTGATGTCCCCATGGTGAGTTCAAAGTGTAAGCCTTGAGGAACAGGGCTGATGTCTGAATAACAAAAGAGTAAGGGGGAACCTGGGCCCTGACGCCAGGGTAACTTGGGTGCTCCTCCTTGCTCTGACACAAGCTGGTTATTTCTTGGGGGCAGGGATTGGGCCCCATGTGATAGAAGATTCCTTCCTTCTATAGTGTCATGTGAGTGAAACCTGACTTTACTACATAGTATGATTCTGCTGACTTATTCATGTCTTCTTTCATGTAACTTTACTCCTCGGCCCCAATATTTTCATTGTTTGATTTTATTATTATTTATTATTTTTATTTTATTATTTTTGCTGTGCTTTTGTTCAGACTTTTCTGGTCAGCTTCTTCCCTTCCTCTTTACTCCCCCGCCCCTTTTTTCATCCCCTTTTCATCTCTCTTTCATCTCCTTGCTAAACATGTCTACTTTCCTTCTTATCCTTAGACTGGCCTTCTCTCGCCCAATATGAAAATGCCCCAGCACATCAAGGAGAAGGGAGAGGTGGAAAGTGAGTGGAGCAAAAAACGTCATCCCTTTGCATGGTGCACTGTTTAGCATCCTTCTCAGGCTGGATCCTGAGCACCATCCTGCCTCTTTCCTGCATTCCTTTCTTCCATTGTTAAGCATGTCCTTATTGTTATGTCTCAAGCTGTGACTCCTGGCATGCAGGGCACTTCCTTGCCTGTTTTTTCTTGATAGAATAGATAAAATAGTAATAGCTCATTTATTCTTCATTTCTTCCCTGGACTGAGTAATCTTATCTCACCGCCTCTTGTATTCCTGTTTTCAAATCCCATCTTGTTGCATTCCCCTAGAATGCTTGCAACCATTCCTTTCCATTAAAACACACACACACACACACACACACACACACACACACACACACACACATTTCCATTTTTCTCTCAACTTCCTCCTCAAAACCTTCTTCAAAGTCTTGAATTGACATTCTCCACAAGTAAAGGGTGTAAACAGGGCCATAAATGTCCACTAATGTTAGCGGGTCTTTGTGTGGGCTGATCTTCCTGCCTGGGCCCAGCTCCTGGCCGTTGACCATGAGGTTGCTTCCATGAGATGTAAACCGAATGGCTCTGGGATGCCTGCCAGCCTGGATCTTGTCTCATGTCCTGACTGTTGGTGGTCTCCAGGAACCCAGACAGGACTTGGCTCACTCTGATTCCTCCTTGCAGGGCTCTGCTCATTGCAACCAGGTGATTTCCTGCCGTATGTGCAAACTGCTTTCTAGGGCAGGGTCTCAGAACTCACCAGGGAAAACTCATGTCAGTGAAAAACTTATGAACATGCATGTCTACCTCTATTTAGTTATGGATAAAGTATATGCATGTTCTCCTGTATCAAATATGATGCATTTTATAAAGCATACAGATCATGCAACTTTTAAAGACATAAGCTAAGGCTTAAAAAAATGGGTCAAGCATAATTCTTTAGTTCTATGGTACCAATGACCTTTTTGTGCTTGCTGAGATAAATCCTGTTAATAATATTTTTAATGAGGGCAGTGTGATTTAACATGTCAGCTCCAGTGAGATCACCATAGTTTTTATCTCATGATTTGGGTAAAGAGCTCTGACTTGGAAGAAAAGGGTTGACTTTGCCAGTTTCTTGCTGTTTGTCTTCATATTATTAGTATTCTTTTCAATCCACAATTTCTTCAAAGGAAACTTTTGGGATCCTTTTTTTTGAGAGGATTAGTATAGTTAAAATAAGATCATATGAGGGCTGGGGTTGTGGCTCAGCGGCAGAGCGCTCGCCTTGCACGTGCGAGGCCCGGGTTTGATCCTCAGCACCACGTAAACATAAATGCATTGCATTGTGTACTACTAAAGTAAATAAATAAATATTTAAAAAATAAGATCATATGAACTGCAAGCCTACTAAACCAGGCATGTGTGAGCCACGTTATATGGTGAGCACCTGGGCCCACCTGCCTATCAAAGGAACCTTATCCCTGAGCCATCCCTGAGGCCAGGACCTCCTGACATACAGATAGGTTGAGGAAGCCAGTGTCAACCCATGTGGTGAATACTGGCAAAGCTTAATTTACAAAAAGATTAAAAACTATAGAGATTTTATGGCTTTCTTTCCACACGCTAGTGGATTGTGTCATTTGCTTTGGAGACCCCTACCTTGTGACTGCTTCCTGACATATTCTGGGTTTAACACCTTCTAGGACAGCCCATCCTCCTTTCCCATCTCCCTTTTAGTAGTCCCCTGGTGACTATTCCAGTACACAGCTGTTCTCGAGAAAATGCCAACAATAATTTCTTAAAATGGGCCTGCGTCTTCTGCCTGTCCCAGCCCCTTCCTCAGGAGTTCTCCAATAAAATTTAATTGTATGTAATTGTTTTTTTCCCCCTAGTTTAATTGACTTGAATTTACCTTAGAAAATGGATGGGTTCAGGGGGAGTGTTTAGCCTGCGCTTGGTATCCTGGAGCCCATCTCACGCTATCCTCAACGCCTGATAAGGCAGTGTAATAAGAGGCCCCGAGGCTCAGAGATGTTACATAATTGAATAACATAATACAGCTAGAAAACAGAACTAGAATTTGAATCCTGATCCTTTCGATAGCAAAGTCCACTTGTGTTAACTTTCTTTTTTTTTTTTTTTTTTAATAATTTTTTAAACCTTTATTTTTATTTATGTGGTACTGAGGATCGAACCCAGGGCCTCACACATGTGAGGCACGTGCTCTGCCGCTGAGCCACAGCCACAGCCCCAGCCCCCACTTGTGTTAACTTCTATCAGGGATCTAAACTTTGGGAAAAATCTGGTTGGGGCATCTCCCCAGGGGCTAATGTGGAAGCCTTAGTCTCTGAAAGACCAGATTATTTGGGTGATGGATTTTTCTGGAGTTCATCCATTCAGCTATTCATCCACAGAAAGAAAATGTCTTGCCTAGCATGACTCAGGTGCTGGAGTAGACATGGTATCTAAGAGTGAGAAAACACATAGGGGACTGAGATAAGTTGAGAGTGAGGGAAGGAGGGAGGCACATATTGGGTAGGTTCTGAAGCCACAGGAAAAGTCATTCAGGCAGGGAGATGATGGCCAGCTTAGAATGGCACCTCATTAGGCTGGTGTATATGATTTAAGATGGAATCTGTGGACAGTGTTTGGAAGCTGGAGAGCCACCTGAATGTCCTGATGATTTCATGGCACACATGCAGGCCAGGGTATCCAAGGAGGAGGCCTAAGTTTCAGTACCTGGAGCTGTTCCTCAGGTCTGTGATCTCTCCTCCCATGCCTCATGGCACCTTTACTGAGCTGGAACTACATAAAATGCTCTCTGAAAGCGTGTCTTGTTGAATTGATTTGTATTTGGTTAAAAAAATCTATGCTCTATTTGGTATACTTGAATCACTTATAGCTGATTAAAATGAGATACTTAAGGAGAACCATGACTTTATTTAATAATGTTAACTGATTTCTGAAAATCAAATCAATTGACATCATTTTTACATAGAATCTTGCTAAAAAGCTAACCCAAATAAGTTTGAGGGCTGCCTAATGTAGTCTCTACTTGAGGGTCCCCTGGGACATGTTATTCCTCCCTCTTCCCCAGATGTTCAGGAGGTTCACAAAGTTAGTCATCCAGATGTCTAAATCCAAGTTTTTGACAATAGTTAAAGTGTTGCCTTAGAACATTAACATGACAGGAAAGGTTTTCTGTTATGATACATTTCATAAATATAGAGACTCTTCTGTCATATTTATCATTGAATCCCTTAAGCCCAGAACAGTGCCTGGCATGTAGTAGATGGTCAATAAATATTTATTGAAAGAATGAACAAATGGGTTTTTTTAAAGACAAAGAATAATATGTTATATTTTATATTGTCCAGTGTGGTTGTGTCTGTCAGCTTTTATTCTGTAAAGAATATGTTAAGCAATTAGGAACTGTTTACTATTTTAAGTTGAATAACAGTGTGTAATTTTTTTGTGCTTAAATTGGTTCTGGTCATAGGAGATGGGTCCCTGAAGGTAGTCATCCTGGTTGGAAACAGCTGAGATACATGCCCATGTTCTTAAATCAAGGTTGGACAAATCCCTTTTTTGTGTGCTGCATGTATTGAATTATTATCTTTCAAACATTGGCAAACAATATACCAAATGTATTGTGTTGGGGACATTTTTAAAAATTCATTTCTTTTTAAAATCCATGTGTGTTTTAAGGGAAATATAAGACATAAGTTTTTGATTCATTCACACTTAACTCATCACAATGTGGTTTTGTGAGCACTCTTTGATATCCAAGAAGACTTTTTTACTATAAGGTCCTTTTGACTTTACTGTTCCAGCTTTTCCCCTTAGAAACAGGAAGTTGCATTTGGCCAAAGATGGATATATATGAGGAAGTTTTCAATTTGAGAAAATGTTGCCACAATTCAATACCTTTCCCTCCACCAACAAGTGCTACTAAGCCCCAAAGAGGACAAGGAACAATGTGCTATGTCTTGGGAAGCTTTCTGGTTCTTTCTTTTGAGAGTTCCTGGAAACTTTAGTTTCAGGAAGTAAAGTTATGTGTCTTCCACTGGATTTTAGCTATGCATGGGACAATCAAATAATGTGTGTGTTTTGTTTTTCCTCTTGTACTTGAATATTACTATTTTTTTTTCAAGCAGGGACAGATAGTAGCATGCTATATATGGACTTGAAAATTTGAAAAACTTTAGTATCTGAAGAAGTGAATGGAATATATATATTCTTCTGGGTCTTGCCCCGCACTCGGTGCCCCATGTCTGGGCAGAAGTTTATGTATACAAGATTTCTAAGCCACATATAAATCCTGTGGTTACTATAAATACAGAAGATAAAATATTTTAAGTATATTTATATGTAGCTAATACAGAAATTGTGTT
The DNA here is from genome assembly GCA_025594165.1 of Tamias sibiricus. Taxonomy (NCBI): domain Eukaryota; kingdom Metazoa; phylum Chordata; class Mammalia; order Rodentia; family Sciuridae; genus Tamias; species Tamias sibiricus. Next base: position 91,922,672 of record CM046666.1, on the reverse strand, counting down.
TCTTCTCAGAAAATTATTATTATTATTATTATTATTATATTATTTTGTGGTACCGGGGATTGAACTCAGGGGCACTTGACCACTGGGTCACATCCCCAGCCCTTTTTTGTATTTTATTAGAGACAGGGTCTCACTGAATTGCTAAGTGCCTCGCCATTGCTGAGGCTGGCTTTGAACTTGCAATCCTCCTGCCTCAGCCTCCCAAAGTGCTGGGATTACAGGCGTGCATCACCGCACCCGGTAGAAAATTATTTTTAAAAAAGATAAATCATCATCAGAATAGTCCATGGATCACCCAATTTTCCAAAACCAAATTAAAACAAACCAAAGCAACAAATGTGAGAAACTAAGACACATCTAGAAATCGTTCTGAATCCCAGAGTTCTAATTTTACAACACAAAAAGCTGATGAAAGTATTATGCACCTTGTTTGGTTGCATATAACAAGCATTTAGGCCTCAATTGTTCTTTAGACCTCCGTAAACATGCATTTACCCCATTTTCTGTAACAAATTAGTCTGAATGCTGAGCTGGCAAACAGCTGCCATGGGTTGCATGAGAAAAATAACTCAAGAAATGAAAAAATGTTATTGGTTCCTTAAATACTGGAGGTCAGGACTTTGAGAAGACAGGAAACAAAGTCTTTTGGCTTTGGGGTCTTGCCAGAGGCCTCATCAGTTTCAGCTGTGGATAAAGGCCTTGTCTAACCCCAGGGTTTTTTTTTTTTTTTGCTTCTATGTGAGTGATCCTGGACAGATTTCTTCTAACGAAATCACTGGAAAGACATCAGAAGATGACATCAACTCTCTTCAAATATCCTACCTCATGTCATTCTGAGGACATTTTCCTCTTGGTTACCTGTATGAAACTGGTTTTCCCTAACCTGTACTCCATTAATTAATAAGGTCAGCTTCTCAGACTCAGACAGGAGAGGACCCACAGGAAGAGGAAAGGAGGCTACATTCCCACATCCGTCTCTGACTTCTATGACACTAAGTGCATCCTCTTTTGTTTAAGAACTTTTCTTGAATGGACAGTAGGATTTAGAATGATTCTATCTTATGCAAAGAGGAAGACAACAAAATCAAGGTATTCCAGGTTATAAAGTCTTCCTCAACTAAATAATGCCAATACTTGAAGCAAGCTGGTATTTTATAACTGATTTAGGTAGTTTGCACATTCCATTTTTCTCTAGTTTGTTGCTTCCATTGATATTTATATTCTATTCTGTAGCAAGGACAGGTAAAGCATCTCAAACTGTCAATATTGGTTAGTCTTGCCAAGGACTGATATCTCTACTTGTGTGCAGGAGAGATCTTTCTCTGGCTTTTAAAATCCTGTTTATAGATGATAACAACATACCTCTAATGCCAGGACATATTTGTGAAGACTCAACCATGTAGATAATTCCAAGAAACTTTGGAAAGCCATCAATTTTCATTTACCTTCCCTCAACTCGTACCATTTCTATCTTTGTTTCTTTTTTTCTTTTTTCTTTCTTTTCTTTCTTTCTTTTTTTTTTTTTTTTTTTTTTTTTGTGGTACCAGGGATTGAACTCAGGGGCACTCGACCACTGGGCCACATCCCCAGCCCATTTTTGTATTTTATTAGAGACAGGGTCTCACTGAGTTGCTAAGTGCCTCACCACTGCTGAGGCTGGCTTTGAACTCGCGATCCTCCTGTCTCAGCCTCCCAAAGTGCTGGGATTACAGGCGTGCGCCACCGCGCCCGGCTTATCTTTGTTTCTTGATGCAGAGAAAGTTCAGACAGAAGTGAAGTGAATGTATTCCTATTGCAGGGCCGTTTCAGAAATGCTGTGCTAGCCGCTTGGGAAGCTCAATAATTTCAAAATGATGGGTAAATGTAGAAGATTATCAGCTGCTATTTACAAATTAAGAAGTCATAATTTCACAAATGAGAGTTTTCAGGAGTGGAATTTCCAAATGGTAAAATCCATCCTTCATCAGTCCTCTCCCTGATTTCTCAGCCCGTCCTGTGGTACCAAGTCATCAGAACTTAGAATGTGGAAAAAGAAGTCCATCTCTAAGGCAGAGTTGATCCTGCTCAGCTTTCTCCTGTACAGATGGATGATTCATGCCTTCCTCCTCTGTCACACTGTCAGCATCTGCTAATCACAGTCCCATGATCACAGGACTTGTGCACGTAAACAATTTCCAGGAGGTACAGAACAGCCAGGGACCTCTCAGGCATAAACACCAGTTATTCTGTAATTCATTACACCCCCATCCCCATTCTTTGACATGTGCTTGAAATAATAGCTTTCCTTAAAATGTTTGAACATGTCAGTGGACTAGGTCCTTTCACTGTCTTTGGTTCTTAGCTTTTTGTTTCATCAGGTCCCCTTCCTTTGAAACAAAAATCTCTGGCTGCTCTAATAAAGCTCAGTAGATTTGCTTCTTGAAGAATATCAGGATGGGATTTCAAACACATGCTCGTTTTTCTTTTCGTTTTGAAGGATCCAGGGTGCTAGGGAGGCCCTTCATGACTATTGTTAAGTAGACTACATATATTTAGTGTTTAAGTTTGTTTACCTTTTTTTTTTTTTTTGGTACACTAGTAAGTTATGTCACTTAACCCCTATTTGCTGAAACAGGTTTCTTCAGCAAACTAAGTTCCTTCAGTCAACCTATGTATCTTGAGGCAGGGGTCAATAACTTCTGGTTACTCTGATGAAAGTAGTTTCTGCATTCAGTCAAAATGCATTGATTGAATGCATACCCTGTCACCCATCGCAATAGGCCTTGGAGATTCAGCAGTAGATGTGACAGTTTCTGCTCCCTTGGGAGTCTAGAATTAAGAAGAGATACTTAACGATTTGAAACCACAGTTCTCCAGTGCTTGCAGTCCCAGATGATTTGTGACAATAAGAGGCGGAAGATTTTATAAAGTCTCTTAATAATAGTGAACTTCAAATGTAAAAGAAAAATGTTTGATTCCTTGTATGTCTGAGCTATGAGTCTTCAGTGATTAGAAAATGAGAAGGTTGTGTCTGTTGTCACTTTATGGGCTAGGAATTCTTAGCTCTTTAGTTGTGTTTCCAAACTAAGCCCAAGTTGATAATTTCTCATAACTTATTACAAATTTGATCTCCCCACAGCTTAATGTAGGGGTTAGTATTATTTCTTTTTATAAATAAAGACTAAAGCTCAGCATGTTTATTTGATTTACCCAAGATAAGTAAACTCAGTTGGTACGTTGGGTCTGGGTTTGATCCTATGCTATAGCACCTTTACCCTTTTTGTGTTAATTAGTGAGAGTAGCAGTCAAGTGTAAAGACAGGGAACATGTGTTAGTTTAGGATCATTTATGAACATTGATGTGATTTTAACTGTTCTTCCTGCATATCATATGCATTGACCTCTGACACACCATGTGAGAGAAGCACCAGGGAGAAGAACTTCCAAATCATTTAAATGTGGCCTCTGAAGTAATTTTTCCCTAATTATTCTTTTCTTTCATGTCCTGGAAATTAATAATAGTTTTTGATTTTTCAATGAAACTGCACTATTGAAGTCTAATTGTCATGAACAGATCATTTGCAGAAAGAATATATGAAAGTAAAAAAAAAAATTCAAATGTATGAGTAGCCAGCAACATACAGATGAAAATAACAAATAAGCAACAAAATAGCAAAAATTAAAACTCTACAGTTATCCTAATAAAGCAGATCGCTTATATACTTTGCTGGTAGCAGTTTAAATGAGGACAAATCCTAGGAAAGCAGTTTGGAAACTATCAAGAGCCAGAAAAATGTCTATGTTATTTGATCCTATAATCCCACTCTTGGGAATCTAACCTAGGGAGCAATCCAAAATATGGGGAAAACTATACACCTAAAAAAGTAGAAATAGCATAAGCGCCCAATAATAGGATAAAGGTAAATTATATTTTATTCACTTGATAGATCATGGCCAAAGTAGTGACAAGGTGAAAAGATTAGGATACAGAGTTAACTGAAAATGCAAAATCGACATGTATACATAGCTACCTTCTGATTATAGATAGGAGAAAAGCAGATGAACAGGGGGAAAAGCTAGAGGAAACTGGGCCTAATACTAACAGAGGTTGAGGTCACAGGACTTCTTGGTGGTTTTTTCTTTTTCTATTTTCCAAAAATTTCAGTACTGTTATTTTTATTACCTTTATTCAAATTATCAATAAAAATATATCTCATTGAGTTGTTCTCCACAGCTGTGTTGAGGTTCACTGGTGGGTTTGGAAGTGAGTAGGAGGGAAGGGGTGGGGTTAGAGCCAGCAAGCAGAACCTGCCACAGCGGGTCCTCCAGGAGGCTACCCACCAGGAAGAACAGTCACTGAGGGGAGGTGTGTTCTGCATAAAGCTTTGTAGAAATATTTGTTAGGAGAAATCCTAATAAAAGTTACCCTTACCCATCTGTGCCTTCATCTGAAATAGCAAGATAGTAGTTGTCTGGCTTCCTTTTCGTATTGCTGACAATAAAATTGAGGTAACGCATTTTTAAACACATTATGCATCCATACCCTATATGATGTTGGTTACTGACATTTTATCTTATTTTAAAATTTATTTATCTTATCTATTTATTTATTTATATTTTGTGGTGCTGGCGATGGAACCCACGGCCTTGTGCAAGCTAGGCAAATGCTCTACCAATGAACTACATCCCCGACCACTATTGTTTTAATTATAATAATAGTTTATTTGAATACTGGTTTACTTTTATGAACAATAGCAATAATAGTTTCTGTCCTACCTACCTCATAGGATTATTGTTAGAATCAAATGAAATAATGTATGTAAATGAGTTTTGTTGACTCTAAGAGTTACAGAAATGAAAGCTGTTATTTTTGACAGGACACCTGGTTTCCAGGGTATTGTGAATTTTGGAGTAATGCCAAGGCCAAGTTTTACAAAATGGTGCCCATATCAAACTTCTGGGTTCATGCTTTTTCCATGGACAAGAAAGATGAATTCTGAAATCTTTTTTTCTAGCTCCTGCTGGGCCAGGTGAAGAAGATCCTGTTTATGTCAAGGAAGTAAGTTGCTTAAGCAGAGAGTTCTCAGGCTCTAGGAGACTTTGTAGTCAAGATGGCCTGTCGCAGTATGAACAATCCATCTGAGGCAATTAGGTTGATTGTGCAGACTGATGTAGGAAATGATGCAACTGTCCTCATCTTCCAGAAATAGAAAGCAACAACCGTCACTGTACTAGAAAAGCTATGGAACAAAAAGGCACTAACATCTACTTTTGGAATTTTCAAGACATTGCTCAATCAGAAATTCAGAATATTCCATAGGGGGAAAATCAGTTTCAAATAAATCCTATCCAAATGGATTATATTCTGCCAATTTCTCTCCTGTGAAAATGAGGTCTATGATAGAAAGCTCTCAACACCTCCCATGACTCTATGAGTAGCAGGTTAGAAAGAAAAGATGAGAATGAAGGGGAAAGGCTTTCCCAAGGCTTTGGCATTGAACATCATTTGCTCCTTTATTGCCAGATGTTCTGCCTGCAGGACAAATACTGATATAGAAGGCTGACATTTAACAGGTCTCAATTTGCTTAAAGACTTGGAACTTGGAAGATAATTTGTGAAGTAATAATTTGGATTAATTTCCTTTGTAGAATTAAATGAATTCTCCTAGCAATATTCTTGCGTCTAGTAAGTGAGATAAAATGCAGGTAAAATCCTTTTATTATTTCTTCTAGGGAAAAATAAACAGCATTTGTAGATTTTACATAAACTAAAGAGGATAAAGTATGGAGATATATCTTAACTCACACATGTATATATGAAATCTCAGTGAAGTGGGCTACTTCCCTTCCTTAAGAACTCCTCACTCTTAAATGTGACCTGCCTGTTCCAGTTAGGAAACTCTTTGACCCTCCAGTTTTATAAGAATACACTTTTCCTAAGAAGTCTGTTTAAAATCAAACCAAGCCACAAATGAGAAAAAAAAAAAAAACATTAAAATTGAAAAGAGTTGGGGAAGGATATGGAAGAAAAAGGAACTTAAACCAAAATTCTGTTTTCAAAGAGTGAATATACTTGATCAAATCATTTTTTGTGTGTGACAAAAGGAGGACTTACTGGAACCAAACTGTACAAAGCACAAAAGGTATAAATGCTTATATTAGACATACTGGGTGGGGTCCAGATCTTGATTCTAGCTCAGTCCCTGCATGACCTTAAGCAGCAGTCACCCAGTTGACCCTTGGTTTTCTTATCTCTAAATTCCAGGTTATTGATGATTAAATTTGAAAATGTCTATGAAACACCAAGAACATCAATGTCTCTGATAGGTTTTAACATATTGACTGCAATATATTAAAGAGTCCTGGTGAAGTAGTTTGAGGGCTCCAGAGAGGTTATGATCACAAGTTTTTGTGAATTGGATCCATTTTGTGAAGCACATCAAATTTCAAGAGCTCCTGTGTGAATTTGCTACGGAAAGGAATCCTTCTATATAAATAGCCTTTTAACATTTGTAAATGTTTGTAAACTAGGATTTCTTTTCTTTTTTTCTTGGTAGAAAACATCCTATATTTAATTTTAGTATCAAAAGCATTTTTCATTTTATTTTTTTTTCAGCATGGTAAAATAAAATTATGTATCTGATTTTATGATAGGAGACTACTGAGACCCAGGGAGGTCCAATGATTAGAATTGTGTAGTGCAGGCCCCCCAAATCAATTTTATTTATTTATTTTTGTTAAAGTGTCTTAAAACTAATACTCACACAGATAATTTCTTATAGGCCCTTTGTAGATATTCACAGCATGTACTGGGGAGTAGAATTTGTGCTGTTTGAGAACTTCACCATTGGATTCACATAATTTTCCAAGAAAACTCCCTTTCAAAAAAGAATCTAAAAGTGATTCTTTTTTTCTTCAAAGAAAATCCCTTTAGAAAAGGAGGAAGTGTACCAGGACAAAGGCAGCCAACTGACATCAGTGACTCAGTGTGTTCCATAAATTATAGCTCTGAAGTTCGTTTGAATGAGTGTTCACATTTCCAGAAAACAGACTGTGATAGTACCTAAGGATATAGAAATTGCTACAGAAGCAATTAGCTTTATAAAACAGAAAGGCTTAGTAGGTGCATGAACTCTTAAGTTCCATGCAGGCCCAGAAACACATCTTTAAACAGGAGATTGCCAAAGGGCCAATGGCGTATTGAGAAATCACTCCCCTATCCAGTGGTGAAAGTTAAGTCTGTGGTATGTATGGAAGAAAGGAGCTTGCCTGTGTGTTTACCTTTGGTGACCGAGGTTGGTGAAAAAAGGCAGAGATGGCATGAATGGTCAGGTGCCATGTTCTCCTGAGAGGGAAGAGCCTAAGGAGCCCAAATGCTGCCTTCTTTTCAGGGTTGTTCTTTGGGTTATTTTTTCAAGAGCACAGACCATAATTCCTGGGGATGCTTTCACTTAGGTGAGCACTCTTGACAAAGAAGAAAATCAGGTGAGAGGCCAGAAGGCCGGATGAGTCCTTAGTTATTACATGGAGAGCACAGTTACAGTGGAAAGACACAAGGGTTCCCATAAGTCAGCCAATCACACACATTCTTTTATCACTCTGTTCCTTATTCCTTAAACTTAAACTTTCCTCTTTCTTTTTTAAAAATTTGTTATATATATGACAGCAGAATGTATTACAATTCATATTACTCATATAGAGCACAATTTTTCATATCTCTGGTTGTACACAAAGTAGAGTCATACCATTCGCGTCTTCATACATGTACTTAGGGTAATGGATGTCCATCTCCTTCCACTGTCTTTCCTACCCCCATAAACTTTCCTGCTGGCTACAAGAAATGTGGTTGTTAGAACACTCTGTCGAAGTCCCAGGCCAATTCTGTGGGTATGTTTTCAGAGAAGTCCTGTTAGTTTCCTGTCCTGGATATTCTGTTTCTTGAGAATTTCTTTTAGTCATCCTGTTCTTCTCCACACCGTAGACATCTGCTTCTTTCCTATGCTCAGTCTTCCTGGATGCAGTTTTCCTAGTGCTTGGAGGTAGGTTTGATCACTGCTTGTCAGAGCTTGTCTCCTTTAATTACTTTATCTACAGATGAAGGAAAGATACTATAATTTTTGCTTCATTCTCTAGCCAATAGGAGCAATCATTTATGGAGAGGAGTGGTTTGTCTCATCAGCAAAAGCAACTGAGAACCTTCGAGGAAAAGTTCATTAGGGTTCCCTTGAACTCCTACATAACTTTAATATGTGATTTTTTTTCCCTCTTAGGTTTCCCATAATAGTTTCATTTGGAAATGCTTGTTCTTGTGAAGTTTTGCCTAGTATCACAAAAAAGCATGCACTCTCCTTATTAGCTGACACTGACCTTTTATTTGTCATGAATCACATGAACCATGCATAGTGAACAGTGCATGTTCAGATTATACTTTGTGGCTGATGGGTTAGAGAATTCTCAGTAATAAATGATTACCTCTTGGAGTCTAAGCAATATCCTACCCCACTTGATGATTTCCTATTGTAATTTCCGATATCTGGGGAAAATTAATGGATTTACTACCTTTAAAACATAATCTGATAATAAACTCCCTTATTTGGCCTGCTCCCTTCTCCAGCTGCCCCTTCTGAGAAACACACTGTGGTGATGAGAGTGGTTTATATTATCAACTTCTAAACATTTCACTGTGCTGCTTTGGAAATGTCAGTTCCGTTTCGCAAATCATTTAGGTCTCCGTTCAGATCAAATGAGACTTCTTGTCATCCTGGCTGCCATTTACATTTGACATCTCTTCAGCAGATTCTCATTCACCAGCTCCCTCTCAATAAACCTGAAACAATTTAAAAACTGCTTACAAATAGATATTTTAATAGCAGTAGAGACAAGCAACTCTTTGAGGAGGAGATTTAGGTGAAAAACATTTGGAGGTACATGGAAATTTCTTCCACATGACATAAGAAACTACATGGAGCAGATTAAATTGTCTTTACTAATCTAGAAGGAAAGATGTCATTGGCTGAGTTTCTGTGAAAGTGTTTCTATGTTTGTGCTTCTTGGTAGTCTTTCTGGTTGCTCATTTCTATCAGACTATCGACTTCACGCTAAATCTAAGAAGGAGCACCAAAGACTCAGTGAGCATGTTTCACAGCCCCAAATTGAGGCACCTGTGCTCTGATCAATAAACTTTGTCTCTTCTAGATGCAAGAAGGAATCTATAGATACTTATATGTTGGTGTTACTTAAACACAGAATATTACACGTGGGCAACACAGCAGAGCATTTGCAGTCAGGATGGTCCCACAGAATCCAGTACTAATGGTTGCTTTTGTGCTTTATAACAATACAGCATTTGGATTATACTGAGTACATTGTAAAATATGTAGCTTTTAAATTGAAGGATGGTGATGGCCAGACATCAAATACAGCAGAAGCTGGCAAACTGTTTCTGAAAAGGGCCAAAGAGTAAATGTGTGAGGCTTTGCAAATCATGTGTTCTCTGTCAGAACTACTTGGTTTTTGCCACATGAAAAAACCTTATAGACAATGAGGAGATGAATGTGTGCTGCTAGGTTCTGATAAAACTTCAAGGCCACTGACATTTGAATGTTATATAATTCATGGCACAAATTTATGCTACAAAAATATTCTCCAGATTTTTCTCAACTATTTAAAAATGTGAAGCCACTGGGCACAGTGGCACACACCTGTAATCCCAGTGACTCGGGAGGCTAAGGCTGGAGGATCTTAAGTTTAAGGCCAGCCTTGGCAAGTTAGCAAGACCCTGTCTCAAAATTAAAAATCAAAAGGACTTTGGGTATAGTTTAGTAGTAAAGCACCTTTGGGTTTAATCCCCAGTACTAAAGGAAAAAAGAAAAGAAAAACATGAAGCCATGTATACTTTGTGGTGAGTACAGAACAGACCATGGGCTGCATTTGGCCTGTGAGTCATGATGCCCTGACTCCTGAGACTGTGAATTAGTATGTTAAGGACCTGAACTCAGAAGACAGAAGATGTCATACACATTTCTTGGATCTACTTTCTTTCTCTAGCTATTAAATCTTTTAAATATTATCCAGGCGTGGTAGTGCACCCCTGTTATCTGAGTGACTTGGGAAGCTGAGGCAGGAGGATCACAAGTTTTAGGCTAGCCTGGGAAACTTGGTGAAACCCTGTCTCAAAGTAAGAAATTTAAAAGGGGCTCATGATGTAGCTCAGGGGTAGTGTACCCCTGGGTTTAATTCTCACTACTCTCCCCCCAAAAAATCTTCTAAATATCATTCTTGGTTGTGGTTTGAGTGTTTGCTCCTGGTGGGAGTAAATGAGTATTTTAGGAAGCAGATGTGAGGGGATTTATAAACAAAAATTTACTCCTGATGATGGAACTTTAAATCTGTGAAGAGGTCAGAACCACCCACTGGCTGTAATATGCATGTTTAAGAATCATATAAAAATTCAACTTGATGTGAAAATAATTAAAATGTGCTCTCTTAGCAAATTACACCATTTTACAAAGACCTGCTCACTGTAGTACCGTGTTGTACAATGGACCCCTGGAGCGTATTCCTCCTTTCTAACTGATTTTTTTTTTAAATCCTTTGACTAACATCTCTCCAATCTCTAGCCCCTGGGAATCACCATTCTACTCTCTGTTTCTGTGAATTCCACTTTTTTAGGTGCCATATATAAGGAGGTCATACAGTATTGGTCTTTCTATGCCTGGTTTATTTCACTTATTATAATGTCTTCCAGGTTCATCCAGGTTGTCACAACTGGCAGGGTTTCCTTCTTTATTGAGCTGAATGGTATTCCTTTGTGTCTATGGCCCACATTTGGTGTATTTATTTCTCTGTTGATGGACACTCAGGTTTTTTGCATTTCTTGGCTATTGTGAACAGTGCTGCAATGAACACAGAAGGGCAGATGTCTGTTTGACATTCTGATTTTAGTTCCTCTGGATATATATACCTGGTAGTGGGATTGCTGGATTGCGTGGTAATTCTATTTTGAAATAAATGATAAGTATGTGAGGTTAAAAAGAGAAAAGTCTGGTGTCATTAGTTTCAGCACCATCTCCTTATAATTGTAGTCTAAAAGAGTTGAACTCCAAGAAGCAGAGAGTAGAATGGCAGTTTCCGGGGGCAGGTGAGAGGGCTAGGAGATTGGGGAGAGATTGGTCAAAGGATAAAAACAAAAATTACTTTGGCATATGCATTTGATTTGGGGGGTGGTGGATACCAGGGATTGAACTCAGGGGCATTCAACCACTGAGCCACATCCCCAGACCTATTTCATATTTTATTTAGAGACAGGGTCTCACTGAGTTGCTTAGTGCCTCTCTTTTGCTGAGGCTGGCTTTGAACTTGTAGTTCTCCTGCCTCAGCCTCCTAAGCCATGAGGATTACAGGCATGTGCCACCACACTCAGCTGCACTTGTTATTTTAAAAGTAGATGCTAACATTTCCTTTTCATTAGAATTCTTATTTTATCATTATAGGATTATAGTTTTTAGAGTATAATTTTGGAAGCATATTTTCATCATGATAATAAATATGACATTCTATGGCTGCTATTTTAAGTATCCAATGATTATGTTTAAATATAATATTCCTCCTTTCCACTACTTAATTTTAAAGGCTGAGAAAAAATGGCATGTACTAGAAGCACTATTTTTTTTTTTTTTTTTTTTTTTTTTGGTACCGGGGATTGAACTCAGGGGCACTTGACCACTGGGCCACATCCCCAGCCCTTTTTTTTGTATTTTATTAGAGACAGGGTCTCACTGAGTTGCTAAGTGCCTCGCCATTGCTGAGGCTGGCTTTGAACTCATGATCCTCCTGCCTCAGCCGCCCAAGTGCTGGGATTACAGGTGTGCGCCACCGCGCCCGGTTAGAAGCATTATTTGTAAGAGCCCCAAACTATAAACAATACAAGTGCTCATAAGTAATGTAATTTACAATTAAAATGTGACATATGAACATAATAGAAAGCAATACAGCAATAGAATGAATGACCTACAACTATACACAAAAATATGAATGCATCTCACAAACAGTGTTGTGAGAAATAATTCAGAAAAAACTCCTACATGCAATCTGATACAATTTTTTGAGGGGCAAAATTAGATAATGCTGGTAAAGGTCAAAGGACACTGGCTTTGAGTTATTTAATGGAAAGTAGCAAAGCGGGGGGCCTTTTAGGAGTACTGATAACATCCTGTTCCTTAATCTGGGTGCTAATTGCAAGGGAGCGTGCTTATTTTGCAAAAATTCTTCAGGCTGTACATTATGAAATGTGCACTTTTCTGTATGTGTGTTTTAAGTCAATAAAAAACTAAAGGGAGAAAAGTTCATTTTGCTAAATCTTTAGCCTTTAAATGTTCCCTAAGATGAAGAAATAGCATGGACAAAAGAAAAGTTTTGTTCTTCAAATGGTCATCTTTTAAAAATATTTTAGCTGTGACTTTTTCTATAAAAGCAAAGTCATGACTCAGAAAGAAAATGCTATTATAGAGAAGCTATCAGGGACCAAACCTTGTCTTAGAAAATGACTCTCCAGGAATCCCCAGTGCGTGCAAATCTCCACTTCTCCAACTGGCTTCTGGAGCAACCACCTCTCAGTACCGCTTCACCAAGTAATTCAAAGAAACGGATATCACTGGTTTCCATTGAAGTTGCTTCAATATAAAATGCTTTGTTTGTTCCTTTTATTATTCTTGTGTTCTTAGTCTCAGAGGTACAGCTTGATTTTTTTCTTCCCCTTTTCTCCCTTTCTCAATCTCAGATGTCAAAAGCTGACCTCAACACCAAGTTCCCACTCTGATGTCATTCTTGGTGTCTGACGTCTCCACAGGGGAGGCAGGAAGGAGGACTGGAGCTGCCAGAATGCAGGGTTGGAATACCCGCTTCTAATGCACATTGTCCCTGAGTGGGTTCAACACACCAATGTGGTGCAGGCTCTCAGAAAGGGAGAATTAAAAAAGAAATTGGCAGACGTGTGTATCTGTGATGTCTGATTCATCAGTGGCACAACACAGGAGAACCCAGGGGAATTGGAAATCAGATTCTGTTTGTTCAGTTACAGCTACAGCTTTCTGGATGGTACAGTCCCTGTACATACACCAGGAATCTCCGCTGAATTAAAAAAGTAATTTCCTAAATATATTTATTTGAAAATTTTACTGTACTTAAGCTGGATTTCCTCATGTATATAAAATATTCTGAATATTTTAAGTGTATTAATAAGTATCAATGATAAAGTTGCAAGAGATCTTTTCTTTTCTTTAATCATTCAGTATCCCATGAGACTGTGATTCTTACATGGGCTGAAGCACTCCTGTCAGCCTCCATGTTCGGCTAAAAGCAAGATTTAAGAGGTAGGAGATGAGAAGAAGTCCGAGGTGATCAAAAACTTGCTGCTTCACCGAGGAGATGCTACTAATTTTTCAAATCATTTAATAGAGTATTAGTGTTGATACTGTGGGGAAGAAAAGCTAGTTAGTATCAATAACTTCCCTGGAAAAAAAAAAAGAATCTGATCTTAATTCCAAGGGGCAAGTTTCATAATATAGGAACATACACACAATGGAGTATTACTCAGCAATAAGAGAGAATAAAATCATGGCATTCGCAGGTAAATGGATGGAGTTAGAGAATATAATGCTAAGTGAAGTTAGCCAATCCCAAAAATCCAAATGCCAAATGTTTTCTCTGATATAAGGAGGCTGATTCACAGTCGGGTTGGGATGGGGATCGTAGGAGGATTAGAGGAACACTAGAATGGCCAATGGGGAGGGAGGGGAAGGGAGGGGGCAAAAGGGTCAAGAAGTAAAAAAAAAGATGGTAGAATGAGATGGATATCATTACCCTAAGTACATGTATGAAGTCACGAATGGTGTGAATATACTTTGATACAACCAAATATATGTAAAAATGTGCTCTATAAGTATAATATGAAATATAATACAAAAAAATATATAGGAACATCTCTTTAGTGTCAGATCTTCTTTGGTTCACTAATCCAAAGAGATGACAAACTCTAGTCCACCAAAATATGCTACTGGCCTTTGCACATGGTGATAAAAACAAAAATCAATGCCCAGATTGTGCATCTGAAGCAAGAGGCTGGCCCTGGTTCTTTAAGACACAAGGAGTCCCCTGGGATCCCACCCTGACCTCACTATTTCCCAGATGAGTATCCACCTCTTCCACTTGGATGGGGATGGGTGTGGACTGACCTTCACCTTCCCCTCACCGTGGTTAGCGATTCCTGATTCAGGTACTCTAAGCCTCCAGCCCTCTAGCCTTCATTTCCTCTGTCTGGAGGAAAAGAATCAGAAACTTCGCTTACTTAGCTATTTCAATATTTTCCTGCAAAGTGAAAATATTGAGTGAAAAATATTGAATGAAAGCAAAGAAAGAAAAGACATGAAAACTTGAAATGTAAGAAAGGAGAACACAAACATAAAATTAGACATATTCTCTTTAAAGATCAGGACATTTCTTATCACTATACCATTCAACATTGAACTGGTCAAGATATATAAAATGAGAGTCATAAAGACTGGAAAGAAAGAGGCAGAATTTCCTTATTTGTGGATTATATGATCATCTACCTAAAATATGAAAGATAATCAACTATGTGTACCAATGAGAGTTTGCCAAATGATCAGACCCAAGGAAAAACATTTAGAAAAGGTGAGAAAATACCCAATGATATAATGCACTCACTTTAAAATAATTGTGTAATAATTTAACAAATGGAGAAAATTTATCTTATTTCTTTCTGGCTATACTCCTCAGGTTCAAAAGAGGCCAAAAGTTATACTGAATTGTCATCTTCTTTAATAGTTAAAATTCTCTCTTCGTGCCTTCTTTCCAGGTGATTTATCTCCCTCCCACACCCCCAATGCTGGGGATTAAACCCAGGGCTTTACACACACCCTAGGCAAGCACTTGACTACTGAGCTATCCCCAGCCCCCACCGTGTGATTTACTTTTTCAAACATATTCTATGCATAACAATCTTCACCAAGCTTCCTACACATGCACAAACTTTATTTCAACAGTCTGAGTACTTTCCCTTTTTCTGCCTTCCTCTTTGACACATCTTTCTTGTGTCTTGGCTTTGGATATGGATGGAGCTTGACATTTGGTTATATTTTTCCCTGGGAAATGTTCTTAATTGCTTGTTTGGTTTAACTGAGAAGATCACTGGCTTTGGATCCAGATACATATGGTAAATTATTGAACCTCTTTAAATTTCAGTTTCTCATCTGTGAAATGAGAGTGACAATAACCACCACATTGGATTTCTGTGATGATTAAATAAACACAATTGATATATCTGAAGTGCCTCATAGAGAAGATGGGCGTTACACTTTCAGGCCTTGAGGGTCAACCACTCCCACTACTCCTCATTCTTGCCAAAAGAGTCATTCAAATTAAAGTTAAAATGAAGTTATTAGTTTGACACAATTTGTGTAAGGTCAGGCAACTAAGGGTAAACATTTTTAAATCAAACAATATTTATGTTCATGTTTATTTTATTTTTGGTGAAGTATAACATATATACAGAACATATTCAAATCCTAAGTCTACAACTCAATTACTTTTTATATGTATTTTCTGCTCCCTCATAATACTTCCCAGTCAGTAACGGGTATACCCCAGAATGCTCATATGCTAACTTTTTTTTGTATTGGTGGGGAACACAAAGAAGAATAAGATATAGGCCCTGTCCTGGCAGATGATCTCTGTCTTCAAGACCTACCTGACTTGTATTGTCTTGGCCAGGTCAGTATAACCTCACTGTGTCAATCCTTGGGATATAGATGACATTTGACATGAAGTAACGTTCAGCAGACCAGGTGGGAGGTTTTAGCAACTGTCGCTGTTGACAGGAAATTTGTGAATGGAAAGCAGCCTCTGTGTTATTGTGCCCATTACTGCTTTTACAGGGTTTCCATTCTCTACAGGTAGCCAGTGTTGTGTTAAGCCTTGGACTCAGTCTAAGGAGGTTGAAGATGAATTTCACTCGATATTGCTTCATGCTTTTCTTCTGTGGCATGGTTTTCGAGCCAAGTTTCCACAAGAGTGAGTTGTTACAAAGAAGAGTGATCCTGCTGCCTCTCCAGTCTCTTGCTTGCATGTGCACCCCTTCTGCATTTAGCAAGTTCCCTTTTTGTTTCTTCACCACGCTGTGACAGAGCCGGGGAGACCTGTGTGAAGATGCTAATGCCATGCTGTTTGGACCCCCCCAGTCATCAGAATCATGAGTTAAATAAAACCTCTTTTCTTTATACATTACCCACCATTGAGTATTTTGTTATAGCGATACAAAACAGATCTCACAGACTTCCCATACCTACACCAACCTGCTACCTGCCCCTCTTTCAGTATTTCTTCTGTGAGCAGTTACCAATTTTTATGCACCAGAAACTAAGGAATAATTTCTGACCAATTCCTCTTGTCCACATTCCATGTCACCAATTCTATATTGCTATCACATAGATATTTTCCAAAATGTGTCTACTTCTTTCCACCTCTCCCTGCTTTAATTACCTTCATGGCCTGGAAAACTATAGTATTCACTCCATTCTAGTTTCTTTCCAGTTTTCTATTCAGCATCCAGGGTGATTCCACTGTTATAACAATTAACAAATACTTCACTGTGGGTGTATCTTGCTTCCCTCACCTCCTCTCATGCCACCTTTATCCTCTGAGCTCCAGCCCACTGGTCTGCTTTCAATTCTTCAAAAAATAATTCTCCTTCTGCTATTGGACTTTCACACATACTTTTCCTTTTAAATGGAAAATGCTTTCTTTCATTTAAAAAAATCTTGTTCTGTGGATAGATTAGCTTAAATGTCAGTTCCCCAGGGAGGCACCCCCAACTTTCCCATATAAGTCAAATTTCTCCATGATACATCCCAAGAGCAACTGTTCTTTTCTTTCAAAGCACTTGATTTGGATTTTCATAATATTTGTTTGTTTGGGACTATATTTTTTAAGCTGGAAATTTATCTCCTTCATTAGACTATTGAACTCTATACTATTGGTTAAATGTTCACTGAGATAGATTTATTTTTTACATGGAGTTTTGTATTTATGAGGACCATGATAAGCATTAAACCAAATATAGTGAGCCATTGATAAAAGTGACCATAATTGAGGTCAGGTCCTATGGTCACTTGGAAAATTGGAATTTCTTTTTCCATTTGATTTCCAAGGCTTGTTCTTATATTTATTGCTCCACTGAAGGAAGTAGAATCTCTTCCTGGTGTTTTGCAAATATAAAGGAGCTATGAATGTTGCGGGAGCAGTGGGGTGAGGGGAGAGGAGGTCCTTTCCTCCTGGCTCCTGGTCTTTAGTTTTGATGCCAAATTCCTTAAATTGGTGCTATTCAAACTTCATCAAGCAGAAGAATCAACAAGAGCACTTGTCAAAACATAGATTTCTATGGGCTACCCTCAGAGTTTCTGATTCAGTAATTGGAGGATCTGGCCTGAGAATTTGCATTCTAAGTTCCCAGGCCATGCTGATGCTGTGAGTATAGGACCACTCTTAGAGGACCACTGCTATAAGTAGTTCCAGCATGAAACCCAGCTGCAGACTAACTTCCTTCATGAAAAGGGGCTCCCATGCCAAGGCCTGCTTGTCTTAGTGACTCTATAAGTTCATGGGGTTGAAGAAGTGGACATTGGTGGGCAATATGTGATTCCTTGATGACTCCACAGTTGGAGGGTCCTGAGTGATTTCATGATCTTACCAATACTAACACCTCTGTGGGATATCCCAAATAAGTAATCATGTTATCGCACTGCATCTCCAGGTGTTTCAAGAAATATAGTGTATTAATTAGAGTGTGTAAAGGAAAGGGAGGAAAAACAACAGATGATCCTCTGGGAAGAATAGCAGATGAGGAGTGTGTGACAGCATCTCTTGGCAAGGGCAGGCCACCCACTGTGGCTCAAGGGAAGTTGATGCAAGCCAGCCAGGGGGGAATGGAGCCCTGGGAAACTGAGAGATGAGCTCAGGTAGGAACAGCCCTTTGCAGGTGAAGTGCAATTTTAGTCTAGTGATCTCTTAGTCTGAATATCAAGAGACTTAAAAGAACACAAGTATGAGGATGGCCATGTGGAGGTGTACACAAAGCATTGGCTGAAGGATGCTTTGAAGAACAACAATGGCTGTAGTTTTGTTTTGCCAATTACTCAACATCTCTGGGCTTCAATTCCTTCACCCATAAGAATGGGGTTAGTCTAGATCAAGGGTCAATGAAGTTTTTCTATACAGGGCCAGGTAGTAGATATTTTTAGGATTTGTGGGCCATACAGTCTGTTGCACAACTATTGAACTCTGCTACTTAAGTAAAAAGAGGCTTAAGGCACTATGTAAATGAATGGGTGTGGCTATGCCCTAATGACACTCTATTTACAAAACAGGTGGTAGATGGAACTCAGTTACAGGTTGTAGACGATTAGTATTTGAATTTTTTTTTTTTTTTTTTTTTTTTTTTTTTTTTTGGATCATACCCTCCTATACCATTACTTAGTGCACACATTTTGATAGATGTATACTAATTTAAAAATAATATATATCTCTAATGTTCTAATATGTGCATTATAAAACAGACTCCTAAAATAGAAGTTTAAAAGGGATATGATAAAATAAATAAAAATAGATGGTCCAATACACCAGCCCCCTATGCTAATGGCTCATCTTGCATATCCCCTGGAGACTCTGGAGGCCACTCATCTTGATGGTTTCAAAGGTTCCTTGGTGCTGTTCTGTCCTATTGTTATGTGTGTGGCACAACACCCAGGATAGGATGTGCAACTGCCAGGTGATTTTTGGCTGAATCAACTACAGAATAAACTCTGGATGATTTGTACTAACAGGGAGAAGAAGAGGTGGAGGCAATTAAAAAATAAAAGAGACATTCAAATGTGGCTTTGGAATGCAGCAGGTTCTAGATCTCAGAAGCCAGGAGCCCCTCTGGCCTGGGCATTTGGTTAGGCAGTGGCTGCAGTGGGCGTCAGGAAAGGTCAGCTATGGATAATAAAATATTTATGTGAAGAAAACTGATCATGGACTTTTAATTGTGGAAGGAACTATAGAAATCTGTCAGTTCACCCTCTTCATGTTTCAGATGAGATGGTCATGTGGTGTCCAGAAAAATTCTGTGATAGCTAGTAGAGAGACAAAGTTGCCTTTGAAACTGGGACTTTAAACATTCTTACCTAAGTCCTCTCCAGGAAATGTATTTTCTTTGTAGTTCTTCTGTGCCTTTTATTTTAGAACAACCCCCTTTCCAGATCATTATGAGCTAAAATGGCAAAACTTGTTCATCTCCATCTGTAGGTAAACATTTAATTGACTTTAGTCCCAAACACTGGAACTGGGGAAGACATACAGGTTTTGTGGTCCTTCTACCAGTCTCGCCAGCTTATCTTCAACTTGGAACATACCAGCACCTGGGACCTAAGAGAATACATGATTAAATCAGCAGGGTATCCTAAGAGCATGCCCAGTAGTGTCAACCTGAGGTAAATGTGGTGGTGTTTGCAAAAGGAAATGAATGATATGGAATTCAATATTTTCCATATGACTTTGTGAAAATTCTGTCATAAATTCTCTTTGAAGGGAAAAGAAATAAGGAGATATTACATATGGGGAAAGTTGGTTAGCAGTCCTTCAAGACCAAGGATCCAGCTGCCCCTATTTCACAAGACTTTAAAAGAAAGTGAAAGTTGGATATTTATTCTGTGATGAAGGGATTTAGCTTCAGAATAACCTGGATGTCCAAGTGGGTCTAGTGCTTAGTTCCCAGCACTAGCTCATATGTTTAGGATCAACGAGGATCTTAAGTGTGGTAGCTAAGATTGACTCCAAGGGAGTGGGAGGGAGTTCGTGCCTATTGAGTAGGGCTGCAGGCAGCAATGCAATATTTCAATAAGTTGTGGGCCCTGGCAGATGTGTGGTGGCTGGTGAGAGAGAGCCGTCCGCTGGGCTCTCTCCCGTAAGTCCAGTGAGTGGGTGTAGGCACATCTGGTGCCCTGATTCTGCTGGCATTTCTGCCCAAGTCCATTTGCCAGTATCTTCCTTTTTGGATGCACTTCTGGGCATTTCCCTTTTAGAAAGGCATTAACATGGAAGTCCCCAGGGGTCTGTTCCCTTCCTCTAAGTTAGTATTTCCATGGTAAGAAGTACAAAATTTTCTATGTGGGTGGATGCCAGAAGGGTTTGTTGCGTTGTCCCTACCCCCAACCCAATTCACCTGAGAGTGATGATGAACCTTCCTTCTTAAGGTCTTTGACCCCAAAATGCACCCTGTGTGCTGTCTGATCCTACTTTTTGTCTCATGGGTTCTGTCGTTCTTGATCTCATTTCAGCAGTGACTAGCCAGCTAAACACATTGTTGATCTAGAAGAGGAATTTGAAAACTGCTCATTTCTTAGTCCCTCTCTTTTATATCTTCTGGGAGACTTATTTCATTAGCTAGTTCTTTCATATACCTTGGTGGCTAGTTTTGCCTTGAGTACAAATTAGAATGTATTGCCCCCCCTTCCATTTTTATTCACTCAAGAAATAATCAGTTTTTGAACTTCATCAAAGAAGTAGTGATATAGGTCAGTATCCAAGAGGAGAAAGCAGTAGGTATGATCAGAAAATTCTCTATAATGTGAGAATCTGATTAGATTCAGTTTTATACTTTTTTTTGGGGGGGGGGAAGGCTAAAGCTTTGTAGCAATTTTCAGCTTGTTCACCCCTTTTCTTTTCTTTTTTTCCCCCTTTAATGCCTATGCTAAAATTTCCACTTGCTCTCATATTTGAATACAGATTCCTGCTTTAGGAAAATCACAGCTGACAAAATTATCTCAAATAGGCAAGAGATTTGGTTCTCTGCAATTTTTGAAATGCAAACGTTAAGGAGGAAATGATTTAAACACATCTAGGAGAGCCCAGTGTCCTCTTAGAATAAGAGCATGGCTTTAGGTGTTCAAGGCTGGAGAAAAAAGTTGACATCTCAACCTTGATGCCAGTGTCAGAGGTAAACACCCTACTGCAAGCCAACCTGAAGAGGCTAGCTGGGGCGGGTAAGGGGAGGGTTTTCTAGGAAGTGCTTAACACAGAGCTGACATTTTCCAGGACAGAAAGTAAATAGGGGTTTTGTGTGGGTCTTTGAATACAGAACTGGTAAAAGCCCCAAACAGAAAAACAAAAAATCTCCCAGAGGTAGGTTCTAGCAAAATACATCATGTTATCCACCTCCATCCAAGAAAGAAAAAACAAAACCCCAACAAGAGTAAACAGCACCTTTTCAATGACTCTTCTAATGCTTCACTGCACACCTGAGTTGGTTGATGGAGTTTCCTCCACAGGTCTGAGGGGCATTGTTCCCATTGTCAGGGGATGACCTAAGACCCACAGTAATCAGGCGAATTGTCTGCTCCTGAATGGAAGCCTTCCTGTCCATGAAAGTTGCCCCAAAGCTAATCACAGGTGATGTATGGGGACCACATTCCTTCTAAATGCACCTTTCATTTAACAGAGTGTTTGCACCTTCTGCTGGAAAAGAATGCCCCCTCTGACCCCCACTCCTAGGCTATTCTCTATGGCCCAAAGAAACCTGTAGATTCAGTCTTCAACCAGACTGAAGGGGACTTGTCACATTTCTGTACACAGGTGAATTTTTGTCCTATTTATTCAAGGACCTCGTGTGTAACTTGACATCTTTCAAAACAGAGGTGCAACTTGGACGTGTTATTCTCATATTTAATGTTGTAGAGGATTGAGGATATGGCGAGATGCTCAGGGCCCCCATTTGTCTCTCTCAGGGGTATCATTGATTTGAGGAGGTTCTTTTCTGTTTGGAAGGGATCCACTTTTATCATGTTAGACAGAGCCCTGAGTGAGAAGGGTCTATTCTGGCTCCATTCAAATGCTGCCTTCTTCATAGGAATTTGGAGGACCACTTTTATGACCCTGGTCTGTAATACTTGCTACTGTCTTCTTATTTTCCTTAAACATTTTCCATCTCCTCTATTAAACATCAGGTTCCAAAATGTCAAGGCCAAGGCTTTTAATCTTTTTTTTTTTCACCTGCTATTCCCACCTAACACCCAACAAAGCAAACAGAACAAAATTAGTGCTTGGTAATAACTTATATTTGTAAAACACCTTACCTGTTACAAAGTGCTTTCATGGACATCCTCCTACCTAATTATATGAGTTGAATTGAAATTAACTGAAGTACTACTGTTGAGCAATCCCAATAGGGGGTAGAGGCCTAGGCAGAATACAAGGAACAGTAATGGGACAGAGCCAGGCAGAACAAATGTGATTAAAGCAAGGAGTGGCAGACCTCTGCTGACAGATACTCCTGGGCCATGCAGACTCCACTGGGTGGCTTGTCCTGCTACCCCAGGTGGACTGGCTCTCAGCTCCATATAAAGAACTCCCATGTTAATGTCACAGAGTCATATCTATAAAACTGGAAAGATGGATTGTAGATAGAGTCATTCACTTTTTTTTTTGTTTGTTTGTTTGATAAGAAAGATGTTACCATATGATCTAGTTATCTCACTCCTGGGTATATATCCAAGGGAAATGAAATCAGTAAGCCGAAGAGATTCTTGCAGACCTGTGTTAATTGCCCCACAATTCACAATAGCTAAGATAGGGGAAATCATCCTAGTGCCCATCAACAGATGAATGGATAAGAAAAGATGGTTTATGTATTCAGCTATAAAGGAAAATAAAATTCTATCATTTGTAGCAAATGAGAGGGAACTGAAGGACATTATATTAAGTGAAATAAGCCAGACATAGAATGACAAAGTAATGCATGTTCTCTCACATGTGAAAAAAAAGTCTACCTGAATGTAGAATTGGCTGGGGAAACTGGGCATGGTGGCACACGCATGTAGTTCAAGTGGGTTGGGAGGCTGAGGCAGGAGGATCGTGAGCTCAAAGCCAGACTCAATAACTTAGCGAGTCCCTAAGCAATTTAGTGAGACCCTGTCTCAAAATACAAAACAGTAAAGGGCTGGGGATGTGACTCAGTGATTAAGTGCCGCTGGGTTCAATACCTGGTACCAGAAACATAAAGAACTGGTTGCTGGCTAGGGATGAGGGTAGAAAGCAATTGGACATGATCAAGGCATGCTATATGCATATATGATAATATCACACTGAATTCCCTTAATATGTACAATTATTATGTTTTAAAAAAAAAGCCACAAGGAAGAACTCCCTCCATGGTTATTTATAACCCTAAGTTCATTGTTGTTTTCTTCTTCTGCTGAGAGAGTATTCCGGAATGGGGTTTAGCTGAGCCACATGAAAGAAAAGAGACTTTCCATTAGGGACATGCAGGAGAAGCAGCAAGGCAGAAATAGGAGAGTAGGTTCCAGGTGCTCTTGAAGTTCAAAGGAATTGGGAAGCCTTTGACAAGGAGAAGGAACAAGAAAAAATAGCAGAGATCGAAAAGAACTTTCTTATATCAACCAGGGAAATCCAGACTTCAGTTCATTAATGAGGGTCATGGAAAGCAAGAGGATTCATTTATGATTACATTTTTATAGATCTCCAAAAATCCACTCAATTCTGAAGTATATCTTGAGCTCTTTAAAGTAAACATGTATTTTTCTATTATTTTTGTAGTTATACTTTAGCATGGAAATATGTGTTTTATAGTTCTATAGACAAAGGAAAATGAAATAAATCTTTTTCTATTTCTACTTTTCCTTGTTCCTAAAGTAGAAGAGAGTTTCACTGTGGTCAATTTAGCGCATAGATACCAGAATGTTGGGTAGTGTTCCCAGGAGGAAATAGTGGACTTTGATGTGACTGTCATTGCCCCAAACACACTTGCTGTGACAAAACAAATGTCCATCTCCTCACACCAATGCCAGTTTTTGCTGATAGTCTACCTTTATACACACCTTAGGTATAACATTAAAAGGTATAAATTATACCTATTCAATTTCTCTGCCATTCTGTTCTGGGACTTGGAGTGGAGGAGACACTTTAGATACTATTTGATGATCATAATGAAATTGATAAAGGGACAGTACTGTTAAAATCTTATCCCCTTTTCCCAAGGTGGCTGGCTGTTTCTAAGCCAGTTGAGCATGTACTTTCTCTCCCCTTATGCACACATATACCCCGCCCCCATCCCCATTCTAAGAGCAGAGACCATTCCCAGAAATATTTAATGGCTGGGACAAACCTAGCTCTCACAGATCTGAATGGGAACTAGCAAGAGTGCCAGAATAGGGTCCTGAAGCCTCCAGCATAAACTTCTTTTGTTGCTGAATCATGGGGAAGTCCTGGGGACGGACGAGGCAGTGGGTAGAGATGGGGCATTACAGAGTCACCAAGCAGTAACAACCAAACAATTGGTACAACCAAGGCTCCAATCAAATGTCAGCCCTGAGAGGACCTGTAGTGAGTGGGGGTGAAGCTTAGGGCCACACAGAGAAATGTTCACTGTGTGGGACATTTGTCACTGGGCTGGGCACAGGGTGCAAAGATGAGAGACCCTGCCTTAGTCATCTACCCCAGGCAGCAGCAGGGAGCATCTCTTCCCTACTTGGCTGACACCCTCCTCCTCCATTCAGTCCTATCACTACATCCTGCTCATTTCCAAACCCCTTCCACACGGTGTGATTTAAATATATCTGTGTGTGGATGTGGATGAGTCTTGATCTTAAAATTCCCAATAGACATGAGCTCCAGGTCCTTAGCTCTCTGTCAAGGTGCATGACACTTTGTAAGCATAGAAGAAATACATATTGAACAGATGAATCAGTGGTCACGAAGGGATTATTTGGTTCAAGAAAAATCACCAAAAATTATCAACCACAAGTTGTGGGGAAGACACATCAGTATACACCAGAAACACAACATGAATGCTGGCTTGCACCCTTGTCCAGGGTGGCTGGAGGTGAGTTAGTTTCTGGGCCCATCACCGGTGATGTTCCTGATAGAACCTTTGTGGCACCCGATCTAAGAAAGAGTGAGTGCACTTCCTTTCCATTGTCAGATCCACGACACTGTTAAATTGCTGACTAGTTCAAAGATGAAGCTACTCCAATCCCTGTGGATGGCCAGCTGAGTGAACTCCAGCCAGACTTCCCTGAACCTTTTAAATTGCTGGAGGAAATGACACTTTGAAGTCTCAGCAAAGATTCCCTCTGGATCATCCTTAGGTGGGGAGGGGGATATTTTCCCCCCTCAATTTATTTGACTCATTTCACCCGTCCTTGCAAACAAGACAGAAATAACCTCTTGATATTTTCCCTTCCCTTTTATTAACTATGTAGGTCTCAAAGGAAAACAAGAAAAGGAGTGGGCTGAAACGAATAAAAAATTGCCATTGGGGCAAGTTTTGCAGACTCTTCCATCAAGCTTCATGAGTCTTGAAGAAAATCGGAAGGCCTGTATTTGGTAAAGGAACCTTGTTGGTGTCCTTGCTCCCTCTCTGCTCCTGGCCAACCCCCTGCCAGCTCCTACCCTGTTCCCCAACCCCAGAACCTCCAACTCCACCCTTCCTTTCCGTTGCCCTGGAGGGGAGGACATGAGTCAGCATTCAGACTTGAAAGTGTGAGCTGCCTCTGAGTCCTCAGAATGTAATCATTTCAGAAAATCTAGGACACACAACTACAGAGAAAGTCACCCTCCCCACCTCCTTCAGCTCTGTGGCCAGACATGTACTTCCACTCTCTGAATACAGCTTCAGCTGGACCCAAATTTTAGCATCAAAACCACCACCACCATCACCACCAAACGGTATTGCGGCGTATCGGAGAGCAGCAGCGCCAACCACCATCCAAGTGCAATGGACAGATTTTGCAGAGAACACCAACAGTTTGAACATCTGGTGCTTGGCAGTGTTCAGCCTGGCGTGGGGTGGGGACAGGCAGAGCAAGCAACATATTCTGATCAGAGTCTCGATCCTGATCTGAGAATCCAGAATTAATTTTTTTCCTTAGTTCTTCCCAAAGAAGGATATATTGGAATATGTTGAAATTCCCTTGTGGTATCTTGCTAACACATCTAGGCTCACCTTTAAATTGATGCTTTCTGGAAGGGTATCAGCTTCACTGATTTTTCAGTCAACACTCAATCAGTCTCTGCATCCAGGTTTTTACTTTGCACTGAAAAAATAAACTTCAGTACATGTCTCTTGCTAGCCCAGAGCGAACTCTTATCTTGGCTTTGGGGAAATGGCAAGCAGGCTCACACATGGAGCTGCTACAGACCTCGTTGTGATGAGACAATTCTGAGGAGAAAATCTCCTTAGACTCCTAAAGATCCAACTGGTTTAGGATTAGGAGAAATCCAAGACCTCAGCTGCTCTCATGTGTAACAATCTGGCAAAAAGTCATTTAGGAAATTGTGATCCTTCAGATCCCAAAAGGGGAAGAATTGCTGAGCTCTTTATCATGCTTTACCTGCTTGGTTTCGTTGGTGCTGGTTTTTATCGTGCTTGATGAGTTTGAGGGTCTCCTTTTCCTTTTCCAACGATCAAAGCAGCTCTGATTAGAAAGGGACAGTGAGAGTTGACTGCTGAAAGCTTAGTTGTTGAGTTCTCATTTCCAAATGCCTTGTTGCCAAAACAGACAGGAAGTGCTCCACCAAGCTCTTATTTAATAAACGGATCTGGGATGTAACCTACTTGCAGTCTGCAGAGCAAACAGAAAATCAGACCTTGCTCTGGCTTTGATGGTGTCCTGGTGGAAACTGGGAAAAGAGCTATGGAAGCTCCCTCCTTCTGAGAAGTGATGGAGAGGTGCACCTTTGTAATATCACTGAAAGAAACTAAGAGGACTCCTACTACGTGAGAAGAGACCCAAAAGGCAAGGCCACACAACTGGATAGCGGCAGAAAAGGGTAGAATTCTAGGTTCCATCTGCCAGTGTTAGCCTTTCCCAACACTCGACTTTTTTTTTTTTTTTTTTTGTACCGGGGATTGAACTCAGGGGCACTAGACCACTGGGCCACATCCCCAGCCCTTTTTTGTATTTTATTAGAGACAGGGTCTCACTGAGTTGCTAAGTGCCTCGCCATTGCTGAGGCTGGCTTTGAACTCATGATCCCTCCTGCCTCAGCCTCCCAAAGTGCTGGGATTACAGGCGTGCGCCACCGCACCCGGCTTCAACACTCGACTTTTAATTGTGTTTTTATTTCTGATGGGGTGAAGCTAATCAAGTTGTGATGAGTTAGTGAAAGGAGAACGAATTTTTCAATGCTTATGAATATTTCGTAAGAGAAGGAGACTGGTGTGTGTGTGTGTGTGTGTGTGTGTGTGTGTGTGTGTGTGTTGAAAGAGTGGAAGTATCCCAAATGCTTTCTCTATATTGTAGGCAACACATCATTCTCCATGTAACTAGTTTGGCCTGAGGGTCAGGTCACTTGGGTAAGTTTTCTCAGGCATGGTTCTGTGCCTGAAAAATGCTCATGACTGTGGATAAGGAAAAGATGAGCAGACCGGCTTTCCCCTTCCACATCCCACAGCCTGCTTAGGGAAATTTACTGGTACACCAAAGCTCTGACATTATGTGAACAACAGAATCATTGTGATAGGGCTGAAAGCAGCGTGGCCTGGGATGATTGAGGAGGATCCGTATTTGTTTAGGGATGGGGGTTTTCTCTGCATGTTTGGAGAGCTTGAGGAGACAAAGTGAAGTCACCCCTAAGGGGTTTGGCTTTGGAACTAGCTTTTAAGTGGGGCGGTCTATACTGAGTGAGAGCCAGGCAAAGGACTATAGAAGAAGTAACTAACTGGTGGCAAGCTGTTCCTTTTTCCTTTGTCTTTTCTTCTGGGGTAAAGGCAGCTTACAGAAAACAAAACAAAAAAACAACAACAACAACAAAACTTTGGGACTTTTTGAGGAGTTGTACATAGTTAATTCAAGTGATGACTGTGAAGATTATAGGCATTTCAGGGGCATTCCCAGCAGCTATCACCCAAACCAAGCAGTATTCAACATGTTGGAGAGATACTCAGCCTGGGTTATTCTCTTAGATGTCAGTGTTTTGCTTCATTGATTTCATACCTAAACTTGGTTTTACATGTATATAAATATGTATGTATGTGCATGTGTGCATAATTAATTAATTGCATAGTTATCCCCAAAGAATAATATACTTGCAAGGGAATTAAAGCCAATCAAGGATTTTCCTACAGAACCTGCCCTCTTTTTGTTGTTGAAAACAGTTATGTTCATGAGATCACTTTGGCTAGTGAGAATCCACAATGGCTGCCTGCCCTCTCTCTTTTCCCATCCCACCCTCTCTTCTTCTTCCCTTCCTTCCTTCTTTCCTTCCCTCGTCTCTTCCTCCTCCTTTGTTTAATTTGTAATACATCTGGAAGTACAGTTGAGGGACTCTAGCACTTCAGTTTATCTTACAAACCATATGACTTTTCAACTAAAGATACAGTAAAATCCCCTTCAAAGTAATGCAAAGTAAGTTTAAGATATTAGGACATATAATTTTCATAATTGTAAATTCTTAAAATGAGAAGCTCTCAATATTAGTAATGTTCACTGAAAACTAAGAATGGCCATGCTGTGGTTCCCCATATTGTGGTCTCTGCAGAGACTTTAAAAAATGCCAAAGCCATCAGAAGGGCAAAAGCCAAACAAACAAAAAACCTAAAAACACCACAATACCAAGTACTGATGAGGACAGGGAGCAATTGCAAGTCAAACGCATGCTGGTGGGAGGCTAAGTAGTTAGGACACCTTAGAAGACTGTTGGGGACTCTATCCTGAAGTTGAATATATGCATGTCCTATTGCCCGGCATTGCACTCCTACATTTACACCCAAGAGAAATGAATGCATGTGCACCAGACAGGTTCTAGAACTTTCCCAGCAGCACTATTGCAATAGCCCCCAAGCTGGAAGCAACTCAAGTGTCCATCAGCAGAGAGCTGGAAACAAGTCAAATCTCTATCAACAGAGGACTAGATAAAGAAAATGCACTGTATTTATACAATGAACATAGTATTTCAAATTATAACATAGATGAATCTGAATCTCACTAACAGAATGTTGAGAGAAATAAGCCAGGCATAAAAGAATATCTATACATTAAAATTTTATTTCTATAAATCTGAAAAACAGGCAAAATTAGTACATGGTTTTAGAAGTCAGCAAATGACTTCTTTGTACGAGATAGCAATGGAGAAGGGCCATGGAAGACGCTTCTAAAAAGGCTTCATGTTTTATTTCTTAATCTGGGTTTTGGTCTCCATAGGGGTACTCATTTTTGAAAATTCACTAAGTTCTAAACTTATAATTTGTGTAATTTTCTGCATACAATTAGAAGTTAATCACTAGCTTGTGTTTTACCTTCTGAGATCACAATTATGGGTACATTCTATTTCTTTATCTGAATGTATCTGCTTTTACTATTCTTGCGTTTAGGGAAAGTATTTTTTATTTTCCAAACTAAAGTAAGTCCATCTTCGATATTCAAATCTATATTTGGCTTAGTGTCGAGCAACATTATGGGTGCCAGGTCTGAAATGATATTAAAGACATACACAGCATATATGTGTTCTAGTTAACAAGTCACATTTTCCTTGACCTTGGAAAGACATAGGGCATTTTGGGACATGGTAAGGGCAGGGAAACAGGAGGCTGATGGTCTGTAGGCACACGGATGACCCGTGAAACATGAAGACCTTGGTCAGAGTGTTCTTGCCATTTCTTGGCACAGGCTTAACAGTTTGTTCTTTTGAGTTTCTCCATCTCCTCCAGAACTATGTTGAAACCGTAGTAGGACTGACCATGCAAGAATGATGGAATTAGTCATTTTGCTAAAAGCCCCTAATATGGCAAGACTAGTTGGGGGATGACCATGCGCACTGAACACGGAGTCCTTTGAACACAAAAGGTGGATTAAAAACACTCAAGCAAGAGGCTGAGATGAAATGCCCATGCAGGAGCATGCTTGCCAGGGGCAGGCAGCTCAGGGCTACCCAGCCTTGATGTCCTTAGAAGTCCAGATGGCCCGTTTGAGGAAAGCATCGGTTTGATTTTATCTTGAAGCCCAGATTCTGAGGAATGCAATCTTTGTGGCATGAGAAGAGGTCTGTGAATGTTCAAGCAGCGTGTGTGTGTGTGTGTGTGTGTGTGCATGTGCATGTGTGTGTGTGTGCATTGGGTGTGTAAGAGGGAAGGGTTATTAAATGCCACTTCATGGATAATGGGTCTGTCTGAACTTCCATTTGCCACATCAGCAAGAGATGTATGAACTAAATACCTCCTTTAACAAGCATGATAAAACATTTTCTAAAGAATTCCCCACACATATAAATGTATGCTTTTGTCCTTTAGCCATTCTGTCTCTCTTCTCTGGGAAGTTTTGTGAATATATGGTTCCTATTCTGGTTCCTCTCTGTCCAATCCCTCCTTAACTCCTTGAAATCAAATCTCCATCTCCTCCTCTTTAACCTCTTTGCCCAGATTGGCTCTTTACCCAGATTAGAAGTCATCCATTGCCAATGCAACCTCAGATGTCCTTTTGGCTTCACCCTTGCTGTCCCTTCTGCAACTCTCTTTAACTTTTTCCTCTCTTATTCTTGGAAATTCCTCATCCTTTCTGTCTCTGGCATTGTCCTCTCCTTGCTTTCCGGCTAACTCTCCAGTTCTTCTGATGCTGCCCACGTGTCTCTTGATGGCTTCCTCCTCCCCCTCTTACCCAGGGTTCAGTCCTTGGTGCTCCACTTTTCTTTCTGGGCGCCGCGATGTGTGGAGGTTGTCCCTGTTCTCATGGCTGCAAACATGTGCGGCCGATGACTCAGATTTACAGCTCACGTCCTGTCCCTTGCTCAAGGTTTATTCCCATATCTGTGACTGCCCACTGGTCATTTTCATTTGAATGTCTTCTTAGTGTCTCAAACTCAACAATCTCTAACTGAGCTCATCATCTCACCCACAAAACCAGTTCCCCTTCCCAGTTCCTTGTTCCTTCGCCGGCATCCTAGTCTCACGGTCATTCCTGCTCAAAACTTGGCAGTTTTTAAGGTGTCTCTGGCCTCTATCCTTCTTCACCCCACAGCCTTTCCCCAGCAGACCTGATAATCATCAAATTCTGTTGCTTTTTTCCCCCTAATACCTCTCTTACCTTCTTGAGTTCCTTTCTCCTTCCTTTCTTCCTTCTTTCCTTTTTTTTCTTTCTCTCTCTTTCCCTCCCTCCCTCGCTGTCTCTCTCTCTCTTTCTTTCTGTTTCTTTTTCTACCAGGGATTGAACCCAGGGGCACTTAATCATTGAGCTACATCCCCCTGCCATTTTTTACATTTCATTTAGAGACAGGGTCTCATCAAGTTACTCAGGGCCCTGCTAAATTGCCGAGGATGGCTTTGAACTCGTGATCCTCTTGCCTCAGCCTCCTAAGCTGCTGGGATTACAGGTGTGTGCCACCGTCCCTGGCCTCCTTTCCATTTTCTAATGTGAGTTTTCATTGCAGGGCTAGGTCATTATTGTCCCTTCCTGGCCAACCTCCCCGACTCCAGCCTCTCATCCTCCAAGTCTGATCTCATATTCTCGATTGGTAAATTTTCCAGAAACACAGCATTTCCCCACCACTCCCCTGCATCCAGTTTTTGAGGCCTCCTTTCTGTTCATTACTCTTCTTTCACATTTTAAAAGAAACAGTTACTTTTTTTTTTTAATGGCTTAATGCCAGGTTAAATTCTACTTGATAGTGGATACAATCACCTCTCAATCAAAGGGAATCCTCACATTCCCACTTTCCTCCTACCCACTAAGTTGGGAAGGAAAACCAATATGTAAATAATAGAAAGGATAAAGAAATAGGAAGGGATTGGAAAATTATAAGTGCTGCTATGTGCTGCAAATAGAATAGTAAGCCAGGAATCATATCCTTGCATCTATCTAGGGACGTGTACTGATTTTAAAGCTCTGCTTATTTCCAGGCTCAATAGTGGTGAATTCTAAGAACAGAGGACTATATTTGACCTGGTAAAGGACGCAAAGAACATTTGCTATTGATCATTTTTTCCCCTTCTGGGTTATAAGCCATCTGAAGAAGAGTCTGGCTGGTATTCTCTTACAAATTTTAGAGTGTTGAAATAATTGTTGAACTCCCAGGAATTTTTACCGAATTCCTCTTGATTCATTTTCTGACTGACTACATTTAGGTATTCCTTACTCGCTTTGTGACCTCCATGGCTCAGCCAATCACTGAAGCCCAAGTTCAAGTGACTCAAAGGTAAATTCTTATAATGTAACCATGTCAGTGATGTAGTAGGCCCCTTGTCTTATCTTGGATTATACTAGGACTGTCACATCCCCATGTACTTTCTTTAGAAAAAGGAACCAAAACAGAGTCTTTCAATTCAGTTATACCAGATGTTGGGGAAGAAGATGTTGGAAGAAGATAAAATAACCAAGCAAATTAACTTAAAAAGGAAAAAAGAGACTAAAAAAAAAGAGTCATTGAGTTTTTTTTTTTAAAAATATATTTTTTATTTAAAAAGGGAGTTGGTATGTGACTTTGTATTTTGTTTTTGAAATCACTTTTATTTTCGTAACCACACCAGTTGATAAAATCCAGATGAATATTTGGCTAGATGAACCCCCTGGATAGCTTTGTCAAGTGATGTCCATCCAAAAAAGGTCATGCATCTTAATCCCCATCATGGACCACTATAAACCAGAGGCAAAGGCAGGAAAAGCTAGATATTTTAATTCTATTGAAGACCATGACCCTTGGTTCACCTATTGACCTTGTAGGAAACCACTCTTCTCTTGGTCTAATGAGAACATGAGACAGACGAGTCAAACATGGTGATATTTGTTATTGTGTTTACAGATTTTGCAAAAGGACATAATGTGTGCTATACATGAAAACAATGCAGACGAGGTGGTGGCGCAGTTCCTCTGTAGATCTGGTCACAACTGTGAACATCTTTTCCTGGGAGTAATGTATTAGATGAAAATATGAAACAAAGTAGAGGCATATACTTTCAGGGTACAGACAAATCTCAAAAACTCACAGTATGGGGACTAGGCAAAGACAAGCCTGGTGTAATGCTAGGTTATGCTAACTCTTGTCTTTAATTTCAGTCAATTGCTTCATCAAATTTCTTAGGTGGATAACAAATTCAAACACTGGCTTGAACCTCATCTTGGTTTATGTGGATATGACACTGGATTTTTGAGCTTTCTTCTAATAGATTATAAGGCAAGGTGTCATGTTGTTTTTAGTTGAAGTGACCAGACAGTGAAATGATTAAAAAAAAAAAAAAAGATGCCAATTGCATTGGCAGGACCAATATAATTAGGTACTTAGTAATCAGAAGGTATTTACAGTTTTGTTTGCTTGAAGGACCTTTAAGCAACCTGGGTCTGCTTTTCCATGAAATCTCATTGGTGGTGAGAGATTTTGGTGTATATTTGTTTGATTCGATAGCTGATAAGATTTTGTTCCTTTCCCTATTTTAAGTAGAACACTGACTTTATGGTTTAAAAAGAAAAACAGAAGAAAACAGCTATTAAGCAGTTCTTCCTGTTTCAAAATGAAAATGAAGGACACTGGTGAAGTCTAGAAAATACTTCTGATGTTGGAATAGAGGTGGGACCAGTTTATTTGGGGTTTTCCTTGAAGGTGTTTTAAAGGGTGTGGATTTTATTCTAGGTGGTGGGGTACCTAGTCGATTGAGGGGAGCAAAACATCTCAGTTGTTAAGAAAACCACGTGTCCTGCCCTGTGAGAAGGTAATAAGCTTCCACCCTTCCTTCCTTGGGTCTGCTAGCTCCATAGGTTTCCTAACATAGCTGCAGTTCTCAGCAAGAGCAGCCTGTGGATGAGTTGAGAAGGGCCTTCAAGGGGGAGAGTGTGGCCAGGAAAGCTGATATTACAAAACAGTCCTTGTAAGATGAGAACAGGAGAACATCCAATGGAGGTCACCAGTAACCTGACAAGAACAGTTCCAGTTAGTGTCAGTGGTGGGGAGTAGAAGTCAGACAGGAGGGAGTTGAGAGAATTGGGAAAGGAGGAAATGGAAACTGTATGTCCAGACCACTCTATAAGGAAGATTAGCTGTGAAATGAAACAGAGGGGACTGGTGGTTGTAGGGAGTGTAGGAGCAGGTGAGGATCATCGGGGGTGGTTGATGGTAGAGTCTGATAGGCTTAAATGTGTGTTCCAGAAGGCGGGAAGAGACTGATGTGCAGAGCAGAGAAGACAGCCCAAGGAATGGAGCTCCTGAAAATGTGGAAGGAGGTGGGGCCTAGAGTCCACTGAAGGAATTGTCTTTTGACAGGAGAAGGGATGCTTCTTTCACCGTAATAAGTGGGTAGGAAGGATGTAGATGTTGATCTAGGTAGGTTGAGAAGTTCAGTGTTGGAAAGATCAGAGAAGAGCTAGAATCCTTTGGTTGCAAGCAACAGAAGGTATCTATGGTTAACTTAAGCTAAAAGAATTAATGTGTCAAATTAATTCTGGATAGCTTAAAAACAAACCAAAAACTATTACAAACCGTTAAAAACCAGTGATGATTATTCTGATAATCCACAGAGAGAGTTGACTCCTTTTTGGGTCTCTGGACAGAGAAGCAGGCATGCACGGTTCTTTACTTACAAGTACACTTCACAGAGCAGGGTAGTGTGGTTCCTGATCCTTCCACTACTCAAGGGTAAGAAATCTTCATGAAGAAGGTGTCACATATCACCGCCTCTCTTCCACTCCCTCACCTCTCCTTTTCCTTCTCCCACTGTTCACTCTTAGGCTCCCAGTGTGCATGCTCCAGCCTCCTCCTCAGGAAGTGGAGCGCCTGTCTCCAGGTACTGTGTCACTCCATTGCCTTCAGAATGTGCCATCTGCTAACAGTGGCTCTTCTTCATCTGGGTTTGGCAGCTGGAGGGGTTCGGGTGGACTCTGAGCAAAGAATGGGGTCGTGGGTTGCTCCAGTTCATTTTGGGCCTCTCAAGCAGTGGACAGAACAGTGTGGCCTAGTGTTCACAGACAGCACCCCTACATGAAGAAAGCACTGGTTGTCTGCAGAAGCAGCACACTTGAGTCCCATATTAGGAAGATACCCTTTGATCTTCTTCCTTGCACAACAGCTATCCTGATGTTACGACGTTCAGGAACGCTTGATTTGGTCCAGAGCCTCTTTTATTGCAAGAACTGATGCCATTGGCTGTGAGTGACAGCCTTCCAGGATGGCCAATGTCAACTCTTGTTGAATTTTCCTGATCCCCAGTAGAAACGATGGTGAACTCAGTTTGTCCTGCTTCCCATTGTGAAGTCAAGAATGAATGTCAAGAAGAAAGTTGAGGTGCCCATGTTTATTAAAATCTTACAGATGATCATAATGGCCCAAGGTGTGCTTTCTAACTTTGTAAGCTAAAACACTTTGTTACTTCTCTGAAAGTTTTCAGTTTCTTGAGCACTCATACGGTTACCAAATTCCAAGAGATACTTTTTCTGTATGTTGTTAAGATAAGACACTCTTCTAATTTATTAATTTAGGAGATGATTGTCAGAAGACTGAACACCTGTGTTAGCTGGGCAGCAGACTTTATGTCCTGCAGGAAATTCTGTATGGAAAACCATGTTTTCTCCCTGCTTCCTGGCCTGAGAGAAATTGGATAGGATACAAGGATAGCTCCCCAATATAATCCCAAAGTTCAATCTGGATTCTTTAAATTTCAACTCCCACGTGACACTTTTCTCTTCAATTTTCCTTCAATTCATTAGCATCCTTGAATTAGTTGCACATCCACTGTTTTCTCCCTCCTTCCTTTCACTAGACTCCTTTGAGTAGGGACAATGTTGCATTCATGTTTGTATTGCTACATCTTCCCAGAGGCCAGGGCAGGTTTTGCATATGGTAGGTGTTCAAGAATTGTTTGTTGTTGTGTTTACTACCAGAAGATTTCTTGGAAAAATACTTCCCACTTTGATCCACAAAATGCTAGGCAAGCAAACTTGGAGCAAACAGTGAATTGATAGCCAAGTTTTCAATTTGATTCCTGGAGTCGACCATTTACTAGCTCTGTGACTTGGGGTTAAATCACTCAGTGCTTCTAAACCTCAGTTTCTTCATCTACAACAAGATTGTTGTAAAGATCAAATGAGATCAGGATGCCAAAGTGTTTTAAAGCCCATATAAAACTAAGAGCTTAATAATGATCATGGAGTCAGAACAAAGGAACCAGATGACCTTAATGACTATTGTTAACACCCACCTTTGGTCTACCTGTCTTTTCATCTCTGTAGCTTCAGCACATAGCACAGTGATTTACAGAGTAGGTCCTTAATATATATATTTTTAAATGAATGCCAACATTATTAAAATCATTTTCCATCCTGCTTAGGTGCTTGCTGGAGGAGTAGAAATTAAATGATTCCAGAACATCTCATGTGGATCAGGGTGAGGGTAGGGAGTACAGAGATGGGGAATGTCCTTCTCCTGGAGGGGTGGAATGGGTCTGAAAGCCTCTGGGGTTCTGAGCCTCTAGAGCACAGGCCTAGCAACCTCAGATTGTGTTATCTCCTGGAGCAGATGGTCCTGATGAGATCTCTGGGTTGTGGCTGTTGGGACACTGATGCCCAGATAATACACAAGCTTAGGATCACAAACGATACTTGGAATAATGCTCTGGGAGGAATACTAAGAACAAAAGTAGGTGTGTCGTGTGGAAAAGAGACAAAGAAAGTGAGCCATGCCAGTACTGGCTGGAGGTGGAAAGAGTAGAGTAGGGAGGAGATGATGATTCCGAATGGAACGTGGCTGTCCTGTGCCTTTGGAGTGACCATTGAGGTGAGGTGTACAGAATTTTATTTCTAGTATGTTCTCTCAATCATATGAACAAAGTTGCCAAATACCAATCTTATTATGCATTTATAAAGAAGTCTTTTCAGCCAGGCACAATGGTGCACACCTGTGATCCCAGTGGCTCAGGAAGCTGAGGCAGGAAGATCTTGAGTTCAAACTCAGCCTCAGTAAAAGTGATGTGTTAAGCAACTCAGTGAGACCCTGTCTCTAAATAAAATACAGAATGGGGCTGGGGATGTGCCTCAGTGGTCAAGTACTCCTGAGTTCAATCCCTGGCAACCCCCCACCAAAAAAAAAAAAAAAAAAAGAAAAAAAAAAGTCTTTTCACTGAAAACACCCTTTTGAGGGTTAGAATATTAATTTAATCAAATCATATTTGGGTTGGCCAGCTCATTAAGGTCAGCTAGTGTAAATTTTTTTTTAATATTTTGCTGAATAAATAAGGTTTTAATTTTATGACAGTATAGTCTCCTTCCTTTCCCCGCACCTCTGAAAACAAATAGCTGATCAGGAGTATATACTTTTCCTTCATTCTACTACAACTTACAGAGTGACTTATAAATTGGTTTACCAGGGCTGGGATTGTGGCTCAGCGGTAGAGCGCTCGCCTAGCATGTGGGCGACCCAGGTTCGATCCTCAGCACCACATACAAATAAAACGCATTGAATAAAATGCATTGTGTACAACTAAAAGCAAATAAATAAAAATGTTTAAAAAAATTGGTTTACCAAGGAGACAGGCTTTTTTTCTTTCCTTTATTGATCTACTCCAGAAAGTCACTGCAGAGGGACCTCAAGCCTGTGACTCTCGTTGCTTGTCAGACCCTGGGTGGACTCTGGGAGAGCTGCCAGGCCTGGGAGGGGAAAGACCTGCTCAGCCCTGGTTCTTAGGGCTGTTGGGAGCCTGCAGAGGCTGTGTGTTCCCTACAGCTTGGTGTGCTTGTCTTTCCTCAGCCAGCTTCCTGTTCAACTGGAAGCTCTGCTGTCACCCACCACTTGGCTTTCGTCTTCCTAGGGTGGTGTTTTGAAAACAAGACCTCTGTGGGAGGATGTGGGACAGTTTGAGCTTGGGTTGACAGAGTAACCTGGAACACTGGGAGCGAACACAAACAAGGACATTGCAGCTTGGAGAAAAAAACTTGGCAGAAGAATCATGGATCCAAGTGCCTTGGGTTGGAACAGGAACAAGGAATCCAATTATAGTACACTCTGTATAGAGAGTTAAAAAAAAAAAAGTGCTTTTGTTTTGCTTTAATCCCATACAAATAAATGAGAATAAGATCCAGATTGAGAGTAAGTCTTTCGTTTAGGATTTTCCTGTAGACAGTGTCAAGATGGAAAACATCTTTTGGAGCTTGAAGAATGCTCTAATTTGTAGAGCAGCTAATTAAAGCTTCTTACAACCTGAATGACCTGTTGTGGTACTCTAAGAGCTAAGCAAAGAATTCACTCCCTGTAGGACCAAAGCACCCTTACCCCATATATGTGATGCTTTCTGTATGCTTTCTGTGTGTGTGGGGGGAGGGGCACAATGTTCTAATGACCTTGAAATCCCTAGTTGTAGTTATCTTCTCTAAGAGTATTTGCAACAAAGATACAACAGAATAACAGCAAAAGTCCATCACCCAGGACTTGTGGCTTGTACTTTGTCACTTTTGACCTGTATAATCTGTTTATCCACAGGCCCAAGAATACCACATGCAAATATGTATTTATGTATAAATACATAAACATCATATATCACATGCAAGAATTCATTTTGTAACAGGTACAATTATCAACGGGCACAATTATTTCAAATCCAAGCGGCTTAACTCAGAACATTTTAAACGACTTTTGCTGTTCCATATAGATTTTACATCATTTGTGAAGAATCTGTTTTCTTTATCGCCGTGACTGTCTAGTGTAGCCCCTACCCTATGATCTTTCCTTGGGGGTTGCAATTAAATGAGTAATGATCTTGGAAGGTTAAGTAGATAATATGATTGTGAAAACCTATTAAATCCAATTATTATTTTTTTTCCGTGACCATGAAACACAATCTCTAAAAGCCGAGGTTGTGCAACTCCCTGGAAGGCTCACGGCTCAGCTCCGTGTTGCATCTAATGAAAACAAAACCAAAAATAAAACACAAGTGATCCATGAGCCTGGCTCTTTGAGCCTCATTGCCTGTAATTGTAAACATCTGAACTTCAGGATTTTTAGGAAAAGTTCTGCCCTGTGATACGTGCAGAGAGTCAAGAGGAACCCAGGCCAGTCGACGTGTTTGACGATGGCTCTTCACACTGTATGTCACCAGGATGGCAACCCAGGCAAGGC
Organism: Tamias sibiricus; assembly: GCA_025594165.1. NCBI lineage: Eukaryota > Metazoa > Chordata > Mammalia > Rodentia > Sciuridae > Tamias > Tamias sibiricus. Next base: position 91,883,547 of record CM046666.1, on the reverse strand, counting down.
AGGTACTTCTTTCTGTATGTAGAAGTTTCTGTCTGTCCTGGAAGAGCCAAGAGCTGTTGAAGGTGGAAACCTCACCACAGCCTTCCAGGTCCCTGTGCTGGGATTGCTCATCACGAGGAAGTGAGATGCTGACCCATGTCAGCACGGTTATCACCTGGGCACGGGTGTTGTTCTTGGTGGCAGTTGCACCCGATACTAAGGAAAGGGTGAGTTAGGCCACTATCACTCACCTTGCTTCAAAGTAGGAGGTGCTCCAGTCGCCTGGTTACCTGTGTTGTCACAAGGTTTAATAACCTTTAGAGGGTGGAGCTCTCTCTGATGAGTTTCCTTTAGATTGTTCACACTGAACTCTTTGTTTTCTCAATAATGATAATAATAAGAATAATGCTTCCTTTGCTAAAGGCAGTACCTTCTTGACTTAAGTTTATAACACATGTTTAGGCCATTACTTGAGCTTATAGATCCAGCTTCCTCCAATCACATGAACAATGGTTTGCAATAAAAAATATGATCCCTTTCATTCGTAGAACACATTAAATTTTATGAAGCACTTTTACACCATCTCCTGTCTCCCTCAGGCAAACCCATCAGCTAGATACAAAAAACATCTCCCTACCCCCGTCCCCTTTTTAAGGGTGCCAAACTTGTGAGGCCTCGAGTGTTGAGAATCAAAGGTCACCCAGGTGGTCAGTGGACCTGGAATCTTGTCTTTCAGTTCAAGGATGGTCTCTCTCTCTCTCCTAGTTGGAGAATTATTTGATGAATATATATATATATATATATATATATATATATATATATATTTTTTTTTTTTTTTTTTAAGGGGAAAAAGGACTTGATAATACTTTGGGAAAACAAACACTACTAAAACAACCTGCTGGTAGCATTTCCAAATTTCCAGGTCTTTTGGTTGAGCTCAGTTGCAGTGAGAGAGATAATGGCCTTCTATCTGAGTGAGTTCTGAGGAGCAGGATGATGGTACTTTACTGATCATTCAAAATATCAAGGACCAGAATGTTCCTCAAAAGTAGACTGCATGTCTTTTACTGGTGTTTCATACTTCAGGGATACACACAGATTAGATTACTGACTCTCAGAGTTGTAAAAGAAGCATGGAGATCATTCCTCCCTTTACTCAAGTATAATACTCTTAAGAAAATTGAGGCTATTCTACTGTCTTTCCTGTTCCCGTCCCCCTCCCTTCCCTTCTTTTCCCTTTGTCTAGTTCAATGAACTTCGAATCTTCCCCTTTCTTGTTGTGGGTTACCATCCCCATATCAGAGACAACATTATGCCTTTGTTGTTGGGGACTGGCTTATTTCACTTAGCATGATATTTTCCAGTTCCATCCATTTACTGGAAAATGCCATAATCTCATTCTTCTTTAAGGCTGAGTAATATTTCACTCTGTATATATACCACATTTTTTTTTTATCCTTTCATCTGTTATAGGGTACCTTGGCTGCTTTCATAGCTTAGATATTGTTAATTGAGCTGCTGTAAATATTGAAGTGGCTGCATCACTGTAGTATACTGATTTTAAGTCCTTTGAGTATACACAAAGGAGTGGGATATCAGGACATATCTTTCCTATCCTCATATATAAATACATGACCAATGTAAATCCACATCGTGTACCACCACAATAATGGGATCCTAATTGGAACAAGTTATACTCATTAGATGTATGTATAATATTTCAAAATATACTTTACTGTTATGTAAAAAATGAAAATATTTAAAAAATTTAAAAAATACTACACATTGAGGTGAAAAAAGAAAAAAGAATATCGAGGCCAAAAATATTAAGTGGTTTACTCAAGGTTACAAGTTGGTTAAGTAAGAGATTAACCCTATCTTTTCAAACTATTTCCACCTAAATCATAAAAATCACCTGTCCTTCAATGAATTTCATTGTAAGTTTTAAGCTATAGTCTGCCCAATGATGATTATGTAGGGTGTCTTAAATCTGGATTTTCGCAATATTTTTACCTGGAAGTGAAAGATCCACTCTGCAAATTATTATTTTTTTTAAAGATATCTTGTGTGTTCATTGTGTTTTGGGTCAATGTAGGTCAATACCCCTTGAGTAAGATGCTGAGCAAAGAGCAGGGGTGTCAATCAAGAGGTTGTACACTTTGCCATGGTAATGGAAGGCCTGTGGCAGCCAATGGCCTTTAAACGGGGCATGTGCCTGCGTCTCAGGGGGGCTGTCTCTGTGCTGGCTTTTTTTGCTCTTTGGATTTCTGTTTGTCTTAGTTTTTGATCATAAATACCAAGGCAGAGACTATTTCCTGACTAAGAAATCCTTTTTGACATTCTAGCAATGACTCTTGGAGTCACTTCTTGCCCACAGAGTAGCCAGTGTCACCTTCTGGAGTTCGCACGTAAAGCACGTAAAACACGAGGAACCAAGTCTCTCCTGTGTCAGACATGACAGGCACACTTTCTTCTGTCCCCTGAGTGGGACCTCAGCAGCTCTGGCACCCTTCTTTCCTCAAAACCTTTCTTGTCTCCCTGCTTTTACCTATTTTTTTTTTTTTTTTTTTTGTATTTTATTATAGACAGGGTCTCACTGAGTTGCTAAGTGCCTCGCCATTGCTGAGGCTGGCTTTGAACTGGCGATCCTCCTGCCTCAGCCTCCCAAAGTGCTGGGATTACAGGCGTGCGCCACCGCGCCCAGCTGCTTTTACCTATTTCTAAACTCCCTATTCTGACAGAGTGCCTTCTGTAATTGATCCATTTTTGTTATCTGTTTGCTGTATTTTCCTCAGAGTGAGATCCCTGATGGGCATTTCCCTTGTACCCTGGCAGAATTCAGAGCGTGCATACATCCACGCTTATGGTTGGTTAATTACTATAGGACAGAGAAGATGAATTTTCTAAGATCCCCTCCTCCCACCCTCTCTTCTTTCCTTGCCTCCTCTCTTCCTTCTGCAAATATCCATTGCAACAAAATACAGGCACCAATGCTTGGTTTGGGTGGAGAGCAGTGGAAAAGGAGTCATGATGTCATCCAAACCTCAGAGCAGAGGAAGATCTGGTTGGGAAAAAGGGGATGAAGGAAGACATTTCATCATGATTAGAGTTGAGTAGTAGTCAAAGAAATCCTGACTCCCTTCTCAGAAGAGTTGGAGAGAAAGGGGAATGAGTTTGAAGGAGCCCTGGAATGGGGGCATGTCCAGGCTCTGACTTGTAGCTCTGTAGCAAGTATCTGACCCTGACGAGCCTCGGGTACTTCACCTATGAAACAAGCCTGCTTGTGAGGATCATGTCAGTTACATGAAAGTGCTTCTTAATGTTGAGCGAGTATTTTACTTTAGTTAACGCTAAGCAAATGCTTTTTAATAGTATGGCTGGTATTGTGTTTCTGCTATGTGACAATGCTTCTTAGACTTCTATTGTAAAAACATGAAGAATTTTACAGGGCATGTCACACTACTTTTTTTTTCCCCCTCTGCAAAACTTGACCTGAATAGTTGCTACCTTTCTGTTGAGCATGTGATAACAGGTAATAGGTTGATTCCTTGTTGGCAGCATTAATAATTACTCCCTGTGTTAGACATAGTGTACCCCAAAAGCACATTTTTTTTTCTTTTACTACACGGAAACAGCATTTTGTTAAATGACACAGAGGGTACGTGAATGAGCTAAAAAAGTTTCCAGCTGAAGCCACACTGGAAATCATTCATAGTGTAGAATATGGTCCTATGGTAGTTTTTAAAAAATAAAAAAATAAAAAAAAGCAGGTGTGGTGGCATATGTCTGTGGCAAGTTTGAAGACAGCTGCAACAACTTAGTGAGACCCTCAGCAACCTAGGAGACCCTGTCTCAAAATGAAAAAGTACAAGGGTTGGGGATGTAGCTCGGTGGTAAAGTGCCCCACAATATAATCCCTAGTACCAAAGGGAAAAAAAAAGTGGGGTGACATAATTTAAGGTCAAAACCAACATTTTTGAAAATGGTAGAGACCACCCCTATCCTGACCAAAAAGCCCACAAAGAAACATAAACAAAGACCCCACCCCCATCTAAACCAAAGGATGAATCCCTCCCAGATCTGGAGTCTCTCCCTCACTTTTACATTTCACCACAAGTTAGGGGGCCACTGAGGCCTGGACAGGCTATCACATCCCAAGCATGATGCTTCTGAGTGACTCACCTTAGACTGGGACTGGAAAGAACAAATATTTGCCCTAAGTTCTCCATTGGTTCAATGGGAGGCTCAGTACTGACTTCATTAACAATATATTTTTTTTTCTTTTCTTTTTTCTCTAAAGCCCTCCTAGTGAAACTCAATGCTAACACAGCAGGGCATGACTGTTAAACCAGTTCCCGTGGGAGACAGCCACTGTATAGCCTGTTGCTTTCACTGGGAGCCCTGTGTTGTAAGCTTGTTTCCCATTACATAAGCAAAGTGGCTCCTTCCCCAGCCTTGGTGGTACTGCCAGACAGCGCTCCTGGACTGCTCTCTGAACTTTAGACCTTGCTTTCTCCATGGCTGGGGACAGACTGGCTCTCTTTAAGGAAAGCATCTGGCCCACTTCCAGGCTAGTAGAGTTCTCCTTTGCAAGTCATGGGCCCACTGGTTTCAAAGGTGTTTTCTATAAGGTAATTAAATCAAATCCAACTGAGTCATTTTTTGGTTTTCAAAAGTCACAAACAGTAGAGCAAAGCTTTCCGGAGACCTCTTGAGTAACAAGGGCACATTGGTCACACTTAATCAGTTTCCTGATCAAAATGGAGACAATTATTGGGTGTTGGTATTTTAATCAGCAATAGAGTATAATAGATTGACCATTGATAATATCTTTTGACCTTCTCCTTTTCTGAGAAATGCCAGGCCTGATATTGATGCAGCATAGAGCAAGGTCTAAACTTACATGGAGGAGACGGGGCTGCAAGACTACATATTTTCTCCACAGCATTTGTCTTGGACAGTGGAGGTGTTGATATTGTTGGTTTAGGAGACTCTAGGCATTGATCTTTCATCTGAAAAATGAGGCAGAGTAAGATGACCTCCAGATCCCGTTCAGGGTATATATTCCATGATCCTCCAAATTAGAGGCAATCTTTTGGATTCACTGGCATTAATGAACTCTTATTTCTATCTTTGCTAATAACTTGTCAAATGGCTTAGGACTTCCTCATCTGGGCACGGGGCTGTGCGTTGACTTCCTGCCCTCTGGTGTGCATTCTTATCCCTTCACCCTGAGACTCTAGAGTGCTTGGGGGAGGGGCCACACAGCATCCTCTGGGGCAACCCTGTGGCATCTGCTGCAGCTGAAGTTTATAAGGATGTTTCAGCACAAGCTGGAGTTTTTCTTTTTGGCACTCCACTGGGAGCAGAAAATGGGGAGCCATGAGGACCGACTGTCTAAGACCCTTTCCTTCTCTGTGCTCAGGTCAGCTTTGCTTCTAATCTAGTCTGAAATACTCACCATAAAGAGATCCTTTGGTGTACAATGCAGAAAAATGGGGGCATAGACAGGTTGCTCTATGAGGCACATACAGCAGCTATCAGGCGAGGAGGACTCTGTGTGGATTTGGAAAGAGGGTCTTCCTTTTGCATCCCCTCGCCCTTTGCACACATTTTTCATAGGTAGGCGGGTGACTGACTGCCTGTTGTTTGAATATGGCCTGTTGGTTGCTGTGTTTTATCTTGTATACTTAGAGTTTAAAACAAATATATGTTTTAAAAGCTCATAAAATAACTTTGATTTACTTGCCAAGATTTGTAAAATCAAGATTTTAAATAAAAATCCAGATTTCGTTTTCCTAAAAACTACTGGCCACACTGGGACCTGGATTTCTATGAAGTGACAACGAGCTAGAGCTCAGAGGTCACTGTTTCCATGTAGTGGTTCCAGGTGACAGACCTTTCTAGCCCATTATACCATTTACTTTTTCTTCCTGGACCCTGTGGTCATTTCAGTGTGAGACCTTCAGATTCAGTTAATCAATCAAGTTACATGTCACTTATGTGAGACACAGGAAACTTACATCCAGAAGCAGCAATTTTAGAGACAATCAGAAACTGATTGGTAGTGAACGGAAGTCTGAAGCAAAGACTGAGAGAGTGGAGAAAGGTTCTAAGGGAGAACCTACTTCAGGCCCTGGGCATTAAAGAAGTTCTAGGCCAGGGCAGTGGACAGGTAGGCACCTGGAATTGAGCCTAGCAGCATGAAGGGGTGGTGCCCCAGGGCGGAGGACCTGTTTCCTGCTCACCTTGGGTCAGCCCTGTGGTTGCATCAAAGTCTGGGTCTCAACATGATCTTCTAACACAGCAGAGAAATCTAGTTAGTAGATTCATCAGTAGGATAGTATTCAACCTTCTATTTCCAACTCTAATCATCTTGTTGAAGTTATCTTTAGCCTCCTCAGCTATTAGAACCGTGAATGAAGGATAATGACCCATGACATTTTAGATTTTCATGGTCCTTATATTTCACAACAGGGATCTTGGCTCTGCCAATATTTTCCTGTTCTAATAACAGCAATCAAAGCTTGGGTTGGTCATATGGTAATAAATAGTCGCCCATCTGGGACATGGCCTGTAAAACACAGAACAGGAAACTCCACATCATATGGAAAGTTGTCCTTTTAGTTTCATAACTTGACTTTTGCTTAACAAAGATAGCTCTTATTGAAACTGAGCCCTTACAGCATAACACATGTATTTAAATATTTTATGAAAATCATATCTTCTTACAAAATATTTTCCTACATGTCATCTTTTGGGGGTATCACAGTGATCCTCTGAGACAGACAGATATGTTCTTACTATAGCCAAATTATTTAAAAAAGGAAAATAGGGTTCAGGAAAATTAAGTGCGTTTGCTCATGTCTTAAAATTCAGTAGGCAGAATCATAAGGCTTCTGAGGTTTCTGCTTCTTAACCCATGGATATTTCCATTCTCCCTCTGCTGTGTGTGATGGTGCACGTGTGTGTGTGTGTGTGTGTGTGTGTACACCAAAACAGATGGATGCCAGTACAGAGAGGCAAACGTGTTTTCTTTTTGTTTTTTAATCCGAGAACTTTCAGAGTCCTTGGCTTGGAAAATAGCAAATGTTTGCTTGTAGAATATGTGTGGTGGTTAAGCAAAAGTTTAAAAGTAAGCACTCTGTGAAAACTTATTTTAAAAATTCCCTCACAAGAGGAGAGGGGCTCACAATGCAAATAGCTTCACAAGCTAATTTTTCTTTATGGATTCACTGCCTCTCACAAAATTGTGTTTTGATGAACTGGTTATAAGAAGACGTCTATAATGAATGACATTGTGCAGGAAATGTTTTCCCTAATTGTTAAATATGTCATGCCTGCTCTCTATATCTAAAATGTGCTTCAGAAAACTCATAATTGCACAACTCTATTATTCAGCTACTGAGAGCAAATAGTCATATATATTTTTGCCACTTCATATTCCACCTGAACTACCTTCTGCCCTTCTTCTTGTGGCTGCTGTTGCTGTTACATTACCAAAACAAACAGAACAAATAAAACACGCCAAGCAGGTTAGTGGCTTGGGTAACAGCTCTCAGGAAAGGAGCAAGATGTCCATTCCTCTGTCCCCCAGTCTAGTGCTAAGATCATAGCTCAGCCTCTTTAGCTCCCCAGGCAACTTGGGGAGATCCCATGTTGGCTTTTTTTATTGGGGGGTGGGGTGGGGTTGTGTGTTATTTTGGGAGAAAGAGCAACTAATCAGAAATATGCTATTTATTTTCATATAGGATTGGTTATACAGTTTTAAATATCTCGAATCTTCAGGACCTTTGAAGACTTTTGTAGAACTTTGCGTGGGGATGGAAACTGTGGTGTCTCTCTTAGGAAAATATTATTCTTGTTTATAAAGAAGTCATTCTCACTTAGTAGAAGAAAATTGCTTTGTAGATCCTAAAATATTTCAAAACCAAGATACTTAGTAATAAGGGTGGAATGTTTTTACATTTTTGCCTATCTCTTTAATTTCTGACTTAACAAAAGAAAGCTGGATTCCTTTTCTGCTTCTACAGTCTGTTGCCAAATCACTTATCATGTGCTTCTAGAAACTTCCCTGCATAGAAATGAGAGTGAAACAAACAAACAACGTCTTAGTATTGTAGAAAGAGTTTTTCCTTGTTGGACTCCTCAGGAGTCTCAGAATCTCCCAGAAGTCTTGGGACTAAAATTTGAGAATTTTCACTGTGGGCTATACCAGGCTATTTGTCTGTTATGATGAATATTCTTATTCACTCTTACCCTCTTTCTTATTAAATTGCAAGTTCCTTGAGGGCAGAGAATATAATCTGAGCTGGATAAAATGAATGGCTGCTGTTGATATTGATGATGATGATGATGGCCATGAGTGTGTGTTTACACTTAAAACCATCTATGAGACTTACACACACACACACACACACACACACACACACGGAAACAGACACATATACAAACGAGCGTATATCTCTGTATCTCTATCATGAAAGTTCTAGGGAGTAAAAGTTCAAGTATTATAAATACTGTTAAGTGATAGAGCTGGCTCTTAATGATTTGCCTAAAGGTAATAATAGAGGTGATGTTAGTAATAAAGCTAATTACTCCTTCTACAAAAGAAATTACTCAGAAAACAATATCCATGTGCATAGGCAGGGTGGTGAACTTCCAGTTTCACTTTTGCAAACTTGAAATTCCTAGCACTTTTGGTACCACTTTATCATGTCCCTTTCTTGCTGGTGACAGATGCCAGGTGTGGTCAGATTTTTACATGAATCAAGTATACCTGGAAGCCCCAGCCATGCAATTTGCAAAAGGAAGTCCATATTCTTTAGCAATTTCTCTAGGGGATTGCATCAGGAGAGCTTAGGAGGTTCTTTCAGGAATCATTATTAATATACCATACTCAGGAGTTGAAGAGAAAAATAAGAGGTACCCCAGCCACGTGTCTCTTCCTCAGAAGATGCTTTCCTTGGGCATGTTAATTCAGGGCCAGGTCTCACAGAATCTTTCTCCACTGTAAGCCTTGACCAGACTTGTCTTGCTTGAACTCATACATTTAAGATGAAATGTAGCTGCAGAGAGAACTTTGAAATACTTTGGCATTTATAAAACTAAAATTTTATACAGCAGATCCCTTGTAGAAGATGTGCCTCCTTTCTATTTTGTAGATGGCAAAAGGTTAGTACTGAGTGAAGTGATCAGATGCATTGAATAAAATGCCATACACTCACACACGTTTAAAGCTAGAAGGAGTTCAGAGATTATCTAGTGAGCCTAATGCCCTCTGTTACAGTGAGGATGTAGAGAACAGAGAGGTTAAGTAACTTGAAGGGGGGCTGTGGACTTTCTGAGTCTGGGTTGAAGGTCATTTGTGTCCCATGCTGTGTACCAGCCCAACGAGGAGTAGAGTTTAGGCTTCTTGACAACCCAGGCTTCATCTTCCTTAGGAGCTGCACTGTTTCCTGTCTTGACAGCTTGTGCATGGAATGGGGTACTGGGGACATGGCCACTGGTTCCAAATGAGTGAAAAGAGGCCCATTTGTGTTGCTCTGAAAGGGGTCACCATGCTTCTGAGTGAGGCTTTAGGTAAGATGCCCAAAAGATCAGGGCCACCAGACAAATGGTTTGCAACCCTGGTTGTCCATTCCAACCATCTGCGTTTGATTACAAAATCCCAAGACTCTGGCCCCAACCTGGATCCTGGAAATTGAAATGGGGACTAGGGGGTGGCGTGAGCATTGCACCAGGTAATTCTCATGGACACTGGAGGGGTCATCCTCTGCTGAGGTATCTGTCAGGGGTTGCTCTTGGCCTCTTGTTCTCCTCTCCCTCTAAGAACTAAATAAAGCTGCCCACTTATGTTTGATACAAGAGGCAGCACCCCTCATGGGCCTTGCTTCACATGTTCAAGGAGACCTTATTGATTTTGCTGGGGCAGAATGCACCATCGAGGTAAATGGCCGTGCACCTCCTGCTTCGTGAAAGACAAGTAATTCTACGACATGCGGCTTCCTGCTTGTCTGCATGCTGCCCACCACACCACACGTCTGGCCTTCCATGAGCAAAAGTTTCACTACTGAAATCAGTAGGTGACCTTTCTTGTTTTTCATACACCAGAGGAAGAGACAATTTGCTATCAAGTAGTTTTGCAATCAGGTTTAGATATTTCTGCAAGACAGAGGAGAGCCTTGCAATGGAGACCTGAGCAGAGGCAGTCCTCTGTGCCAGTCCAGAGGTCTTTGCCTTCTGCATGCTGGCTGCAGGGTGAGGTGGTTATTTTGTGAATGTTTTCAGTATCTCTGTGACTCACTGAGAAGGTGTGCTCACAAAACATCAAACCAGCTCATGTGATCAGGCAACTGTTTTCTTTCCACTTTAATTTTATCCAAAGGTGTTGGAAAGCAAGGATGAGATTCCTTATCTTAGTGACCAGAGTGCTGGCCCCTCCCTGGAGAGCTGGACCTGTGGCCCAACTTGCTGATGCTTCCCCAGCCAAGAACAACCCAGCATTTCAGTGAGTGGGAGAAACCTAGTGAGAGAAAAGGGGGAAGAGACATCAAGCAAAGGGTCAATTTAAAAAGTGGGGCCAAAGGGAATAATAGTGCATGGTCTGTGGGCAGCCAGCTCCAATTTACTTTCTCTACTCTCAGCTCCTCCTGGGTGTCTCCCTTTGTACCCCTATACCTTGTTCAAAACACCAAGGAAGCTCAGGTACCCTGGGACCTAGGGCAGGTGCTCAGATCCAAACTGCCTAAGATTGACCTTGAATTTAAATTATTCCATCAAGGAAACTCCTCCACCAGTCACTATTCCTGTAGGAAATTTAGCCCACTGGTTCCAATGGGAAAATCATCAAAATTCAATATTGATGTAACAAATTCCATTTTTAAGAAGTAAGCACTTTTTTTTTTTACCAGAAATTATCTATATATATTATCTATATATGCATCTTTGCCAAACAGAATAAAAGTCCCACATCAAAATTTTAAAGATATACTTGTAAATGTCTGATAATAATTTTTCTGTGAATCATTAATTTATTTCTTAAGATAAGTAATAGACATATTTTAAAAGTTTAGTCAGGCACAGTAGCACACACCTGTAATCCCAGCAGCTTGGGAGGCTGAGGCAGGAGGATGGTGAGTTCAAAGCCAACCTCAAAAAAAAGCAAGGTGCTGAACAACTCAGTGAGACTCTGCCTCTCAATAGAATACAAAAAAGGGCTGAGGATGTGACTCAGTGGTTGAGTTCCCCTGAGTTCAATCCCCATAACCCACCCCCCAAAAAAAGGTTTGGAAAATTTTGTGCAATTAATGCAAATCTCCCCATTACCCCACCCCCCATAAATTAGAAGACCACCATTCTTTTATTTGAGTGAAACAACATCTCAGTTCCACTTTTGAAGTTAAGTTTGAGAGCTCCTGGTGTAACTGCTACACAGTTAGCATCTATCAAAAACTACACTTTGCCTCCAACTGAGATTCCAGTTAGTGTTCTGTTCCTGACAAACCTAGTCACTTTGACAAGATTTTCATCCCTGTTCCTGTCTGAAAAACATTGCCCATGCTGCAGGTCCCACCTGAAGCTGGAGTAGTAAGATTCAGACTAAGCAGCTGGTTGTTTGGGAGTGTTGGGTGGGGGCGGGAGTTTCTTAACTGGAAAGAAATTTGTCCAGCAAATATTTGATGATAGCAGAATGGAAACCGGTGGCAGAAAGGCAAATCGTGGTGCTGAGCAAGAACCAAAGTGATGCTTCATGGTTTGATTTTCCACTGAAGCACCTGGGGAAAGAGCCTGGTTTCAGGCATGCAGGGGAAGAGACAGGCTGGGGACCCCACTGGTGAAGAAAACAAATCTCCAGTAGGAAGAGAGGGAGGAGCAAGAGCCTTGGAGGAAATTGCTAGTCCTCTACCGGTTTTGACTGCTAAGTTCCACTACAGAGACTTCCAAAGCAAAGAGGAGAAGAAAACCTAGAAGACTAAAGGGCTGTAGAACATGGCAGAGGACCCCAAAGAGCCATGTGGACCACTGCCACTGAGAGAGAAAGGAAGCAGATTCCCATTCATAATGTGACAGATTAATCCTAGAAGGTTCTCTGAGGGTAATGTCTGCACTTAGGATGAATTATAACACCAGGTCAAAGACATGACTGCTGGGTGCAAACACATTGAAGGGTGCCCTACAGACTTGAGTTCCAGCACCAGCATCAGCATTTTATAACTGTGAAACAGAAGAAAAATTGCTTAATACAGCTCAGCTTCCTCATCTGCAAAATAATGATAGTAATCATGTCTCATAGGTTTCTTATGAAGTTTGAGATCATACGTGCAAAGGACATATCAAGATTCCGGTCACATGGTGAGTGTTCCCTAAAGAAAGTGATTAGCATCTTGTTTATAAATGCCATGGCTACAGAGGCTACTGCTTTATGGCTGAACTTCAGAATCAGGATCCTTGAAGCTACATTGATCTGGGACTGAGAGGTTGAATTTGAGCATTGAGTGTTAAGATAAACAACTTGAGTTTTCTGTGTGGATGTTGGGGTGACTGGCTAGTTTAGCATGCACCCTGTGAAGAAGCAAGTGCACTGGACACCGGCCTGGTCCAAATCCCCAATGGCATTCAGAGAGCTCACTAGAGCTAGATGCCAAAAATCAACTCAAGAGAGAAATGAACAGTGAAAGGGAGAAAGGGAGAATGCTGGCAAAGACCAGTGTCTAGGTGGGGGAGGGACAGAAAGGGAATACAGAAACACAGGCCAGTGGCTTCGGATCCTTCACCTTTTTAAAGGTGATTCATGGTCTACAGGAGCAAGCATTGAAAACAGGGTTCTGTGAAGACATTTCCAGATGACCGTCTCTAGGAGTGTCCTGGAGGAAGTCTGAATACTGGCCCACAAAGGCCGAGTGCTCAGATGCTGCCCTTCCACCATGGGGAAGCAGCTGCAGCAAGACCCATGGACATCAGGTCTGGCCTGAGCTCACCACCTGCCTTCCACTTGCTCTCTGACCCACTCTATGTCATTTCACCTTCTGGGCCTCAGCCTCTCGGCCATACAGAGGAGTTGAATCAGAACATCAATTTTAAACCTTCACACAAATCCACACTTTCCTCTGGACAATACTACAATCTCCAGTCGCTCTCCCTCCCCCAATTTAGAAACAGGGTCTGTTTCAATAACTCCCAGCCCTGGAGAACCCCAAACTAGGTCTTTGCCCAGGCTTTTGTGAGTCTGATGTTTGGTGGTTCTTTGAAGTGAGGAGGACATCATGTATTCCCAGGACAGTGGTAAAAGATGGATTGAAAAGAAAAGCAGGGGCTCAGCATGGAGATGGGTGCAGGTGCTGCTCCAACTGTCAACAGCATCAGCTCAAGTCAGGGTGGGACAGTCAAGCTCCAGGAGAGCTCAGCCCGGGAGCTGAAAGAGAGCAACTCAGCGCCCTGAGCAGGGTGACTAATTCCCCAGGGAGACTCTCTGGGGGAGCTCCTTGTGGTTCCCCAGCTCTCAGGGACTGAGATCTTGGAAGCACCTGACTATGAATGGGATGCCCTGGACAATCGCTGATCAGCCCCTCAGCCCTTCAATCCCTGGGGCTTCCAGCCTCAGCCACTTACTTGTTAGCTTCCTTTGCATACCTCCACTCGTCCCCCCTCCCCTTCATCCTACTGGGCATATGCAGCTCAATAAATTCTTGTGAATGGGTGTTACAATGTAAAGAGGTAATAATGCTTGAATGGTTGAAAAAAAGAAACAGATTTCCTGCTTCAAATACAAAAATAGCTTACTAGCTGGGTATGCCTGGTAAATTACTTGACTTCTCTGTGCTTCATTTCTTCTCCTGTAAAATGTGGTTAATAATCCTCCCAGCCTCAGAGGATTGTGAAAAGTAAATAAGTTAATAGTATAGAGTGCTTCGAATATTGCTGGCCCAGAATAAACATTTCAGAATGAATTAGCTGTTATTATTTTCCAATTTCTCACATTTTCCTCCTAAATTTCCTTTCAGCATTCTTGAGTGCACACACATAATAAAGCAACCATACAGAGTCAGTAGAAACAGACCTAGGGGGTCCCTACTCTCCCTTTTTCTTCTATTTCTGCTGCAATTTGGAAAGGACTATTGGTCATTATTTCCTAACCACTTCTCTAGACAATTTAATTGCCTGTAATTAACTGATTTTTTTGAAGGAGTGTTACTGAACTTAATGGTTACAGAATTGGGGAGAAGGGGGAGTAAGGGGTCTCCCCTCCTCTCTTAGGTTTTTCTCTTCCTCCAGCCTCACCTTCATTTCTGCAGAGCATTGAAAACCACAAATATTCACTCCCCTTTGAATTTTCAAGTTGAGGTTTAAATTTGAAAGCTTATTTTCAGATTTAGTGTTTGATTATTAGAATCTGAGAAAGAAGGAAAGTGGTTCTAAGCAGAAGGAAAAGCTAGAGCAAAGAAAATCATTTCACAGGGTTCAAAAGCCTCTATCTTGATTGGAATTGGAAGATCTGGAGGCAACAGCCTACAAGGAGAGCAAAATGAACATTTCTGTGTTCATAGGGTTTTGTTTGTTTTGCAATGGAGGGTTCTGGATTGGAAAGGGAGGATATAAAACAGCACACATTATCTTTCATTGTAATTATGTTTTAGAAAATATCTGCTAAAGAGAAAGAATTGGGAAAAGCTGAGATAATCACAGGATTTTCAAATTCAAGTCAAAGGGCTAAAGATGTTTTCACCCAGGTTCATTTTTTTATTTTTTATTTTTTTCATTTGGTAGCATCAAAGGATTCCCCACCTCCACCACCACCAAATAGCAAATGCTTCCGGGCTCGGTCCTTTCAACTTTGCAATCTTATGTAGTTAGGCCCAAAAGTCCCTTAATGAAGGGAAAGTCACCTAACCACACCCCAGAACAGGAAAACTAAAAGACATATTATGTGAGCCACTTTCTTTTAGCAATGTGTCTGTTATGATCAATTATTTCATTTATTCATCATGAGCTGGAGACAGTCATGGTAACTTGTTTACAGGAAGTTCTTTCAGAAATGGGCTTTACCAGCTTAACTGAACTTACACCAAATCGTATCACTCAGAACTCCGCCCAGAAGTATCTTCTTTCATTCTTACCTGACCAGGTGAGGGGGAGTAGGCGGTGGCTTTCTGGGGATCACATGCTCATCTTGAAGATTTCTACTGGCTCAACAACAGGCAGGAGAAATGGCATAAACATACCTGAGCATTTCAGGCAAATTCCTGTGGCTTCTACACACCGTGGTTACTCCTAGCCAAGTGTTGATCCTGTTTACCTGACAGGCTCCTCATGCCCCCAGAAGCCCAGGGCCATGTTCTATTCACGTTTCATTTCCTTTTCCAAGCACATTGTTAGAGCTTACTAAATTATTTTATTATACTCTTTTATTATTCCTCATTTTCCCAAAGAACTTAAGAGATTCTCCATAGACGTGCTGTTGCCTTAACAAATATTTTTTGACTCACATCTCCTTTGATACCAAGAAGGCACAAATCAGAGCAGGCACACCTTGATGACATGGCAGAGATGATGAATCTCCTACCTGGGGGTGGGAGTGGGTGGGGAGGGAGTATTTGGAGAGTCATGGGATGATGGAAGCTTCCCCAGCAGGAGGCTTTGCTGAGATTCCCTGTTATCCCTGTTTGTGTAATTCCCCCTCTGACTTTACACAAACCCAGACACTTGTCTGGCACCATTCTCATTTGTTACACAACCAAGATGTGTTTTCATGCAAGCTTTTCATTTCCCTTAGCAAACAGGTTTTGGCTTCCATACCTTGGGGAAAAAAAAAAAAAAAGGCTCACAGAAGGGCTTGTGCAGTGATAATCATCACCAAGTGCCAGCTTGGGGAGCCCCACCATCAAGATGAAGAAATGGGAGCCTGAAGGTAGTTGTCCAACCCTAGGTCAGACAGGGTGCCAGCGTCTGAGACAGAGAGGATCTGCCCATGTCTGCTTTACGGCCGTCGGCTTGGCCCACTGTACCTCATTGTTCTTTGGAGAACTCTTTGCTGAAGATGCGGGATCCCTAGTCAGAAGGAACAATTCGCTATGAATCAATTTATTCCATCACTTTGGCCCACAGGGAGAATGCTGGGTGGGACGCCACAGTTCCATGGTGGAGCCTAAGCGTCTTCTACAACAAAGGATGAATTTAAGGGTGACCACAGGAGAACAATACTTCCTTTGTTGTGGAAAATCTCCTCTAATTTTTCTCCTGGTTGTGGTTGCTGCTAAGGCTGTTTGTTCATGTGAGTGTTTATAGCATGCCTTTGCACTTTGTCAGGGGAAACTGGCCTTCCACCCCGCCATTTTGCAACATGACTTCTGACTGTATCTCATGCATCCTAATAATAGACGTTGTGGCAACCTCCTGTGCTTAAGGTCATTGCCTCACAGGTTTCACTCTAATGCTAGCCTTCCTGGTGTTGTAGCCACAGATTTGAATAGGCACACCCCTTCCTAACTACATGGAAATATGTTATTAGAAAAAAACAAAACAATTTGCTTCTCCATGAATACCTCGTGACTGACACTCCATAAAGTTGACAAACCTGTTGTTCATCTTCCCTAATCATGAGTTGGGTAGATGTCCCCTACCTGAATCACCAGGAAATTTGAAGGAAAGTATTTTCTATTATTGTTAAGTTTATGTATAAAATGTGCAGTGAGTTTGTACTTACATCACACCAACTGGATTCAGTTTCATGGGCTGTAATTCAAGCAACCAGCCCTACAAGTAATTGGTACATGACTCTTCCAGGCGTGCTACTTACGTACATCTGATACTTGACTTGTAATACACACTACATCTTGAATGATAGAAATGAAGATGTAGCTCAATGGTAGAGTGTTTCCCTGGTGTATGCTGAGGCCCTGGGTTTGATTCCCAGTGCATGTACGAGTACATGCACACAAACACACACACACCACACACAAACAGAAGGTGGATAGCACCCCAAGCAATATAGCACTAAGAACACTCTGGGATTTCTGGGTTTGGTCACTACATTCTCTTGCTCTTCATTAACTTCATTACCCAAGTTGCTTAATCACTTTTGGTTTAGTTGCTTCACCTATAGAATGGAGGCTGATCATAATGTGTGACCTACCTCAAAACAACATTCCCTGCAGAGGTTTTGAATTGACCCAAATGAATGGACCTTTGATTGCCTTGAAAATTAAATGCAGTTGAAAATGATCAGCCTCCCCACTTTGTTTCCCCCTAGTCCTACTCCTGTAATAGGTCAGGTGGTTTCAGATGAGCACATATCATTAGATGATGTCTCACGTCAAAATTATTGGGTTCCAAATTTTATCCATTGGTATAAGTTAGGCAAAATTCAGAGTGATCTTACCATGATTCAAACTGTTTGGGTAGGTTAATGGAAGTGGTAGCCGCTTTCTTTGTGCCGGGTTCCAACATACAGGAACAGAGATCTGCAAACCATACTGTCCCTCCCGCTCATGCTCTTTTAGGGATAAATAATTGCCTGATTGTGTCTTACTTTCAGCGCAGCTGAGTAAGTGGTTTTTAAGAGATTTTTAAAGATGAAACTTTGAAAACAATAACAACCAAAAGAAATGGCTGTTAGGGATATATTTTAATGATCATCTGCAAATGGTTACTACAGTGAACGTGTCGTTAATAAGCTGAATTACCCAACAGTCTTCCTTGCTAGATGTGCTGTTTCCTGCGTGTACATCTGTTTTTATCACAGCTTGGCATCATTCTCAAAACATCTGGGTTCTGATAAAGGGGATTTGAGTACAAAAGAACTCTACATAAGGTAAAACAACAACTTTCTCCCCCCTCTTTAATGTTCCCCTGTCCTCCTCTTGCTGACCTTACCGACTGTGGAAGGACACACTTAAAGCCAGACCCACACTTTATACGTCCTACCCTATGGACGCCCCCTGTCAACAGACACACTCCTGTATTTAGCTATCTCTCTGTCCACTAAAGTTATTTCTCACTTCCTCTTGCTTTGAAGTTTTCCACACTTTTTATCACAATCTAATTCACACACACACACACACACACACACACTTTGTATATTATATTTAACTAATTCAGTGCCTAGTATGCACCAGGCACACTAGTGTCTTAGAAACATCAACTCACCAAATCCTCATAATCCTATGTGATAGAAATTATTATCCTCACTTTATAGATGAGGACATAAAGCAGTCAAAAGTGTAAGTTCCTGGGCTGGGGTTGTGGCTCAGCGGCAGAGCACTCGCCTCGCACGTGTGCGGCCCCGGGTTCGATCCTCAGCACCACATAAACATAAAAGCATTGCATTGTGTAGAACTAAAATAAATAAATAAATATTTTTTAAAAAGTGTAAGTTCCTCAAAACCAATGGTAGTAAAGAGCAGAACCCATTTTGAACACAGACACGAGTTGCGCTCTGTACTGTACTGTTCTGTCTTATCCCATCCCGTCCCGTCCCGTCCTAGTTTATATACTAGATTCCATTCTATTTCCTTACACAAATGTGGATTAGGTCCCTCTAAGTTCTTTTAAGTTATGAAAACCACTAATCTCTCACTTTATCCTTCATATCACTATAGTTTGATAGCACAGAATATTGTCTGGTTACTGATTTGGCCCTTGCTGATGCTATTATTATTTTTCTTTGTGGATATTTAACAAGGTAGCTGTGATAAAGATTTTGTAATTCAGACTTCAGGTAACATACTAATGTCAGTTATTAAGTGGACATCTTTTCCATGCTTTGGATTTGGATCACACCCCTGTAGGTGAGGGTGATGATTATAAGGGGAAGCAGACATATCCACTGTCAGTCATTCTGAAGAGGGCTTACTTATTATTGAGGCAGAGGGTGGGTTCTCAGAGAAAAAGGTTCTAGTGTGGAGGTGTGGATACTTCCTTTCTTTCAGCTGGGGATATGTTTGATCTCTATCTATGGCATGAAGAGGCTAGGAGTAGGTCCTTGCAATGATTAACGGGGAGATAAACAGGGAATCAGATAGTTAGGGACAAGTGGTTGGGTCTGGGTTTTGAACTAACTGCGTAGGCCTTGGTCTCCAGGCTCAGGGAGAAGAATGGTTGGTAGAAGGGATGGTGAGTCTCTTTCCTGAGACCCCACTCAGGTCTCCTTCTGCAGTAGAGAAAGATGTTCGCTAATATTGTCCTTGATGAGTGCTCTAGGTTGGCAGCAGGCTGTATTCTACCTAGCCTTTCAGGGACCTTGGTTCCTTTCTGGATGCAATTCCGTTGTCATCCCTTGTGGAATGGGTCTCAAAATGCATCACTCTACAGAGTCAAAGCTATTTTCACAATACTAAGACATTATTTGCCTTTTTTCACTTTCATTCTTCCATGAGTGTACAGTAGAGTTTTTTAGAGTCTGAGAGATGACACTGCAACAGATTGAGGGCAGAAGTGGATCTGAGAACCTTGCTGTTTTCTATTAAGCCAGACTTTAGAGAGATTTATAAAAATGTGAAATAATGCCTCAGTATTCACTAAATTTATTTTTTTTGGAAAAACAATGGTTATTAATATAGCCATGCAAACTATTAGACTTTCAATATTATTATTAGCATTAATATCATAGCATTACAGGTTAATCTCTAATATTATTAATCACAGGTAAATATATTGTTATTAACATTGACCTCTAATGGTTTTTAAAGTATTTTCAGTGAGTTAATAAGTACATGCATTTGAAAAGTCTCAATTTTAATTTTTAATATAGTAACTATGACTAGATATAACTCACATAAACAAAATTACTGTTCGCATCGTCAGTAGTTTTTAAGAGCGGAAAGGGGTCTAGAGACCAGGAAGTTTCAAAACTACTGTATTCAGGGCATTGTTATCTGAATGGTCGATCTGATTTGCTGCCGTAACTGGATGGAGGATGGCAGAAAGAAGGGGCAGAAGGGTTGCTTTCTACTTGTTCAACCATGTGGCGGTGCCTTCTTCTTCTTCTTCTTCTTCTTCTTCTTCTTCTTCTTCTTCTTCTTCTTCTTCTTCTAGTGACATTTTAAAAAATTATTTATTTATTCTAATTTGTTGTACATTCTTGCAGAGTGCAATTCCTTTCATATCACATATAAAGAGCACAGTTTTTCAAGTCACTGGTTTTAAACAAAGTATTTTCACACCATTTGAGTTTTTATTTATTTTTTATAGTTTTTTTATTTATAATAGTAGTATGTATTACAATTCATAATGCACATATATAGCATCTTTTTACATACAAAGTATATTTGTACCATTCAGGTCTTCAATCATGCATTTAGGATAATGATATCCATCACATTCAACCACCTTTTCTGTCTTTTTTTCTTTTTTTCCCTCCCTTCCTTCCCCTCCCTTCCCTTTGACCATTCTAGTGTTCCTTTAATCCTGCTATGTACCCCCATCCATCTAGCCTCCTTATATCAGCAAAAACATTCGATATTTGGATTTTTGAGATTGACTAATTTCACTTAGCATTATATTCTCCAACTTCATCTATTTACCTGCAAATGCCATTATTTTATTCTCTTTTATTGCTGAGTAAAATTCCATTTTGTATATATACCACATTTTCTTTACCCACTCATCTACTGAGGGACATCTAGGTTGGTTCCACAACCTAGCTATTGTGAATTGTGCTGCTATAAACATTGAAGCGACGGTGTCACTGTAATATGCTGTTTTTAAGTCCTTTGGGAATAGACCCAGGAGTGGGATAGCTGGGTCATAGGGTGGTTCCATTCCCAGTTTTCCAAGGAATCTCCATACTGCTTTCCATAGCGGTTGCACCATTTTTCAGTCCCACCAACAATGTATGAGTGTGCCTTTTTCCCCACATCCTCTCATTGAGTTTTTAATCATGCACTTAGTGTATTGATGACCAACTCATGTGGCTTCTTGAACTTCCTAACAGGGTTGCAGAAAAAGAAGAACCCCAAAGCGAGAATCCAAGAGGACAAGGCCCAGAGTGCAAGCCCTTGTCCAGCTTCTACTGCTCACAAGATCAAGTCCAGAGTCCACATGGGAGGGAAGGACACAAAAGCATGATTACTGGGAGGTGTGGTTCATTGGGTGCCACCAAAGTAATGATCTACTTCAAGTAGGTTTAGAAAGAGAACTATAATTTTATTTTTATAAGAGCCTGGAGTATTCTGAGCTTGGTGGGTCATAAATCACATATTACATAATATCATCTAGTCCTTCTTTTCCTCATGAAAAATTGGGCAAATAATGGGGGAAAAAAGAATTTCCTTCTGAAATATCAATTCATTCACATGAAATGTTTTTAAAATAACAGTAATTGAATTCATCCATCAATTTTAGTACAATAAATAAAATGACCCAAAATTGTGTTTTCTCAAGAAAAGTCATAAATTCTATCTCCACGATTAAATAGCAGCAGGGACTCTTGTCTTACAAGTTTCTACTTCTCCCTCACACTCAAGGTTACAGTAAGACTCCATTAGAATTTGAAGACACATCTAAGAAAACTTCACCTGAAGTAGAAACTGGCAAAAACCAACACGTAGGGGATGCTCTTAGCCAATCGGGCTGGGATTTGTGAGTTGATGTTGATGATTAGAGTGCAGCTATGGAACTACATCATGGACACTAGTATCAAGCACAGTTGAGATGACTAGCCTGCTTGTTATGCATGAAATAATACTAGAAAATAGAAGTTACTTAAAAATGCAAGTTGCTGTTCTTAATAGTATGACAACAAATGTAATGGCAGGAAAGATGCTCAGTGAGGCTGATTCTAAGGAAAATCGAGGGTAAAAACAGTTGCTGAAATGATAATACAGTATGGACTTCTTTCTATCTGCTATCAGTAGAGTTCTATTATATGTGTGTAAAATGATTTATTTATTCATTTACAAGTTGAAGGACTTTGGGTTGTTTCAAGTGTTTCTGGCAATAATAAATAAAGTTGTTGTAAATGTTTGTTTTTGTATGGTCATATTTTCATTTTGAGAGGTAAATACCAAAGAGTGGGACTGTGGCATTAAATGGTGGGTTCATGTTTATTTTATTGTACTCTTCTTTGTTTTATTTTGTCTGAGCCTGCTGTATACCCAGGCTGGTCTCAAACTCCAGGGTTCTCGGGATTCTCCTGCCTCAGCCTCCTGAATAGCAGAGACCACAGGTACGTACCACCATGGAGGGCTGCAAACATTTTTCCCCCTTCAGAACTGGGGATTGAATCCAGGAGTGCTTTACCCTGAGCTGTATCCCAAGCCCTTTTTAATTTTTACCTTGAAGCAAGTCTTGTTAAATTGCCTAGGCTGGCCTCAAACTCTCAATCCTTCTGCTTCAGCCTCCAAAGTCATTGGGATTATAGGTATGCACCTCCACACCTGGATATGTGTTTAACTTTACAAGAATCTGGAAAATTGTTTTCCAAAGTACTTGTATCATCTTGCATTCCCACCAGACTGAGAGTTTCAATTATTTCTTAACCTCGCCAGCAGTTGGTTTTAGCCATTCTAATATATGTGTAATGCTATCTCATTGTAGTCCTCTTTGGCATCTTCCTGATGATAAATGGTTTTGAGCATTTTTTTCTTTGCCACTTATTTTGCATTCATGGATTTTCTACTGTTTGTTTAACTCTCTTGTCCATTTCAAAAAAGGGTCATTTTCTTATTATTGAGTTTTGAGAATTCTTTATAAATTTTGGGTGCATGTTCTTTAGTCAAACGTGCATTGCAAATATTTTCTCACAGTCTGTGACTTGTCTTACATGTTTTTAAAAGTGTCCTTTAGATTTTGATGAAGTTCAATTTTTTTTTAACATTTTGAATTTTAAGAAATCTTTCCTTAGATCAAGGTCAAAAAGTCTTTCTACTATGGTTTTTATTCTAGAAATTTTATTGTTTTAGATTTTACATTTAGATCTATGATATGTTATGAGTTTAATTTTTGTATCTGATGCTCATTATGACTTTTTCTCCTCCACATACATATTTTCTGTCACAATTTGTTGAAAACACTAAGCTTTTTTTACCCAGTTGCCTTGGTACCTTTGTTGAAAATGAATTGACCTATTGTGTGGATCTATGTATGGATTCTATCCTGTTTCATCAAGTTAGATGTCTCTCCTCTTGTCAATATCCACTCTTGATTACAATAAAGATTTATAGTAAATTTTCAAATCAGGTTGCATGAGTCCTCTAACTTGTTTTCTTTTTTTAAGAATATTTTAACTATTCCAGGTCTTTTTCAGTTGCATATGTGTTAACCTACTTTCTCTAATTCATAAATTTCTCACCTTTAAAAAGTAGGTAATAGTATCTATACTAGAGAATTATTGGAAAGGTATGATTTTTTTATAAATCATTTAGTAAGTTACCTGGTACATATTAATCTTTATATAACTATTATATTATTATTTAAATTTTCTAATTTGTATGATAGCTTTTCTATTATTTAAAATCATACTTTTGAAAATATAAAACATGCATATACTTGCTGAAATAGTTGTGTGTGTGTGTATTTTTATTCTAAAAAGTATTTTGGGGGCTGGAATTGTGGCTCAGCGGTAGAGTGCTTGTCTGGCACGTGCGCGGCCCAGGTTCGATTCTCAGCACCACGTAAAACTAAAAACACATTGTATACAACTAAAGCAAATAAATAAATGTTTAAAAAAAAAGTATTTTGGAATCGCACTTTGTCTAGTCAAGGAACTAAAATATAACTTTGAAAAAAGCATGGGAATATGTCTTGCATATCAGTTTACTAAGTTTTGTGGGGAATGATGCTGGAAAACAATGAAGATTAATAAAAGATGCCATTGACACTTTGTGTAGAAGAAGAAATCACGTACACAACAGGGGGAAGACTCTGGAGTCAGGTCCCAATAAATTTGGTTCTTGATTTGCAGCTTCCAGCTGTGAAACCTTGAATACACCCTATTGTTGGCACAGTTTTCTCAACTACATGGTGTCCCACAGTAGTTGCAGTGAAGATAAGTTAGCCAGAAATTGTGAAAGTTCTTTGGAAAGTGTAAAATGCTAAACCCATGGTTCCCAACTGTGAGCTCAAGTACCCTTGGGGTGGGGCAATGAAGTCATAGAGGCATGCAGGATATTTTTAAACATTTTAGGAAACACAATTATATCTGCTGAACACTGCATGAATTATTACCAATATGTTTTTTGGGCATAACTAGTTAATAAATGAAAAATTGGATTTATATTTTGGTGTAAGGCAGTGTGAAAAAACTACTGAGACATTAAGGTATGGAGAGTGAAAACCTTGGGAAGTTCCATGGCCAATGCCTATTTCATGAGAGCCACATGGATGGATGTCTGTGACTGCATAAATGTGAGTTACTTATTATTAATTTTTTTGTGGTTTTGTTAGTTTGCAATCTTTGATGTGCATATTTAATGTAAAGGATCTTAGATCCCACCTTGGGAGACTTAGTTACTGTAAGAATGGGGCAAACCCTGCCAGATACATAAATGACTCCCTGACAGCCACCTTATGTTCCTTCTTCTCCTCCACAAACACACAGAGTGGTGGTAGGTGCTAAGCGCTCTAGTGTGTCCACTTAATACTAACTGCCATTTCTAGAGAGGCCATTGTATCACTACCCTGTCACAGTGAAGAAGCAAGTGGAGGAGGGTGAGGGGTTGAACCAGGACCACACCTCTAAGTGACTGACCCCTGTTCCTTGTACCCCCAGAACCTCATGTGTCCTCCAAGAAAGCCAAGGACTACAGTAGGCAAAATCTAAATTATTGATTAATTATATATATATATGTTTAAAAGTTTTATTGTGATCCTTTTTAATTATCTGAGGGGAAAAAAAAAACCCGCACAGTGGGGTTGGATAAGACTTATCTATAATCATCCTTGAGTTCTTAATGGCATGATCATGTGTATGTTTCCAAAAGTCAACTACCAAAATCTGTGTGCTGTAGAACAAGAAACTATATTTAAAATAATTTTAAAAAGTTTTTAAAGAACAAAACGTTACACAGATTTTTTTTAATATATAAAAAATAAAAAGAGGATAAGATGCCCAAATAAAAGATCCAATCTCCTTTTTTACAAAGAAATATAATGAATTCATGATGTGGTAAATCGCCTTCATTACCATGAGACATATGGTTTCATAAACACAATGGGCGAACAATGGAGAGGAGGCTCGTTCCAACGTTCAGCCATGCAGTTTTCCGTGCCATAATGACTGGTTGATAGTGAGAGGCAGAATTTTCCAGGATGCAAGTCCTCCTATATGTTGTGATATTAGTCAAGGAAGTCAGCTGTGCTGCAGGGGCCCCTGCCTCTTGCCTTATCACCTGCCACTCTCCCTCTCTACGTCCTGGCCTCTAGCTGTACTTAACCGTGGGCAGTTATTCCCACGAGTACTTGTTCTTCGGTCTTTGTGCTTTTGTTGTTCTTTTTGTTCAGGGTCAGTGCTGTCCATTAGAGCTTTCTGTCTGATGAAAATACTCTAAATTTTCGTGGTCAGTATGGGAGACACTAGATGCAGGTACTAAGCACTTGAGAAGTGACTAATGTGAGTGAGAAACTAATGTGTATTTTACTTGATTGTCATATGCACAATTGGCTGTTGGCTACAGTATTGGATAGTAGAGCTCTGGTGTTCAGCTTTCCTTGGCTTTCTTCCCTGCTTCTAGATCCTTAGTGTCAGGTCACCTCCTATTTATTGTTCAAGATTTAGGAGGTAGTTTCCTGGAAAACCCTCAGAGCTTTATGGCTTTATCTTTTTATCTGTAATATATCCCCTCCATCCCAGCAGTACTATGATGAAGGTTTTTATCCATCAGACTGGGAGCTTCAGAGACTTTGGGACAGCATCTTTGAATCTCCAAGCATCCAGACATTGCACTGAAACTGGTTATTACCTCCTTGTGGAACAAATAGGGCAGGAATCAGTGAGCCTAAGTAGGAGAAAGGTTGTGTAATGTTGCACCAATGTGATCAGTAGGTTAAAAAGCTAATTAGCCATACCTAAGGGGAACTTCTGACCTGCCCAGAAAATTGTATCATTAGATGTCCCCCTTTAGAGTGGTCTTAATGGAGGTTCCAATTTCTTTTCTTTTAATATTGTTGAAGAACTGAACATAGCTCTCTGCATTACTATGTCCAGTTCTTAGTTCACTGTTGCCAATTGTGGTCTAATTTTATATACCTAGAAGTAAATGTTTTAGAAAGTGGTAAATCAGTATCTTAGGTTGGGAGAAACCGAAGAAACCACCTGGCTTATAAAATTTACCTGGGCCCAGAGGCTCAGGAGGCTGAAGCAGGAGGATTGAGAGTTCAAAACCAGCCTCAGCAAAAGTGATGTGCTAAGCAACTCAGTGAGACCCTGTCTCAAATAAAATACAAAATAGGGCTGGGGATGTGGCTCTGTGGTTGAGTGCCCTGGAATTCAATCCCTGGTAACCCCACCAAAATTTACCTGAGTACTGCAAGATCTTCACCTACTCTCCTTATCTCTGGAGAGAAGGAGAATTGAATGAATTTTACATCTCCCCTACACTGAGGAGTAGTTTGTGTACAATGTTGTACTATTTTCTAAGGCCACCCAGAGCATTTTTAAAATTTTTACTTTATCATGATCTTTCTTTGTTCTCTTTTTGTTTCCCTGATAATACTTAGAAACATTAAATGTTTGGCCTTTTTGTCAAAAAGACTTATGTTTGACCATTTAGTACTTATTTGGATTTCTAAATTCCTTGTGGAGATAGTGACAAAGCCCATTAAAAATGCTAAAATGAAGATGTTTTCCCCAAATACCAGTAACAGTAAATAATAATTAAAAACTCTTACTTCCTTTATCAGGTTAGGCACCAAACTCGTCCCACTTTATGTGGAGGAAGGAAGGAGAGAAAATTTTCATGCCACAGAAGTTTAGCATATGGTTCATTAATATGTAAGCACAAATTCAAACAGCATGCCACAGTACTTAGCATTTGGTAAAATGTTCATATGCTGAAATAATAGATTTGGACTCCTGACACTCAATTAAAATCATGTATATTTAGTTTATGATTAGCAAGTCTTAAGTTGCCTTTTTTCCCCTGAAAAATATTATATCCAGACATTTTGAAAGTCTCTTCAAATGGTTTTGTTTAATATCAAAGAGTTTTTACTTAAAAATGTTGACATTCAAATTAGTCACACAGCAAGTGGTTGACAAAAGATAAAACAGCAATCTTGTTCAAGGAATGAGCAGTTTCAAGTTCACCAAGTTAAGCAAGATGTACTTGAATGCAGTCAATGGTTGATTCTGAACTTCCAGGTGGAGTTCCAGGGACATAAAACTGACGTTGTCATTGGCACTTTGAGTCATTCAGGTCACACCGGAGAAAAACTGGCTCAGCAGCATGTCCCATGTGACTCAGCCTAGTGGCAGGTTTTAGTCAATGAGGGAAGTCATTCTTCAACTGGAAATGTCAGCAGTGGAAAAATCAGCTTCTAGAGGCATCAACAGAACAATTAACCAATTGCATTGATTTTTCACTATTTTTTTTTTACTAAATTTCCAAAGATTGACCAACTCCTTTAATTTTTTTTTAAAGTTTTTAGTTGTCAACCACTAATTCATGCATTGCAGGGAAAACCAATGTATTCATTCATTTATTCATTTGTTCAGCAAATATTTCTGAGTATCACTGTTGGCCAGGCACTATTTCAATCACTAAATTAATCCAGTGGTTAAAATGAAATCCCTGCCTCACATTTTGGGGAGGCAAACAACAAACAAAACACTTATGCATGTCTAGTATTGGTACATGCCAACGACAAGAATCAAGTGGATAGACAGTGGTTGGGGTGGGGAAGTCCTTCTGATTAAATGATGTTTAAGCAGAGAGCCAAGAAGAGAGAGAACAAATCAAATGGATTATTCAAGGGAAGATTTTTCTAGTCAGAAGAAATGCAGAAGACCCATAGTGATGGGTGAGCTTAGAGTATTTGAGGAACAGAGAGGAGACCAGTGAGATCAGAACAGAATGGAGGATGAGGGGAAACAGACTGGCAGCAGAAAGAGAGGAGGCTGCTGGAATGGCTAAGCTCAAGGAACACAGGGGTAAGAGACTGAGTCACACAGGTGGCCAGGGCCAGATCCTTAACCCTAAGTGGATTGGAAAGCTACCTGGATGTTTTTAAACAGAAGACTGATCCGATGTGTTTTAATATTTCCTTCTGGCTGCTGTGAGGGAAGAGGGTCTGAGGGCAAAGAAGGGAGCAGAGAGAGCAGCTGGGAGGCTGCTCCAGTGACCCAGTGGCTTGGATAAAGGTTAAGTGAGGAAAGGTGAGGAGTGCTTAGAGGTGGCACCTTTAGGATTTACTGAAGATCCGCTCAATATGCACCTGAAGGAGTGAAGTCAAGGACCACTTGAAGGCTGGAAAGCCAGCCATACAGTTACCATTTGCTGGAGACTGGAGAAGGTGAAGGCTTATGCTGTATTTTGAGGAAGAGTAGGGAATTGAATGTTCAGCTGTGAACACTTTTAAGTTGGGACGTTTTGTTAGATGACTAAATGAAGATGAATCTGGATGTTAGTGGTTTGGTCAGTGTTGGAGGAATAAACGTGGGAGCTGTGAGTTATAGACAGGATATAAAGCCACAGGACTAGAAGGTATCGCTGAGGAAATGCTAATGGAAAGAAGACAAAGGGTCTGAGGACTGCACTCTAGGAGGAACAATAAAGAAATTTGAGATGGACTGGCATATGAGGGAGGAGGAGACCAAAAGAGAGGGTTCCCTGAGCCAAGTGAGGAAGGTGAAGAAGGAAGGGATCAACCATGTCCACTACTGTTGAAATGCCAAGGCAGAAAGCAGAAAACTGATACGTTTGGCAATGTGGAGGCCACTGTTGTGGTGAGCTCCCCCCATCTTCTTTTTTAAATGAAGTGCTGGTGAGAGCCAAATAAGAATGTGTTGAGCAGGACGTGATGGCCCACACCTATAATCCCAGCAGCTTGGGAGGCTGAGGCAGGAGAATTGCAAGTTCAAAGCTAACCTCAGCAACTTAGTGAGGCCCTAAGCAACTTATTGAGACCCCATCTCTAAATAAAAATATTAAAAGGGCTGGGGATGTGGCTCAGTAGTTAATCATCCCTGGGTTCAATCCCCAGTACCAAAACAGAACGAAACAAGAATCTGTTGAAAAGTGTGTGTAGGAAGCATGGAAACAGTGAGCACAGAAGATTGTTTTGAGATGTTTTCTTGTAAAGGAGAACACAGATGTGGAGCACCAGGCTGCGGAGGTATGTTGTGGTCAGGAGAAGTTCTCATCCTGCCATGGTTTGATGTTTACAGGAATAGGCAATGATTTCTTAGAGGGAGATCACATTTGTGATCAAGAACATTTTGTAATTGACATTAATAGTGCTCTGTGAAAGAGAAGGGTGATTGGAAAGAAGTGTCCTCAAGAACAATGTAATTACTACTTTTTCTTTGCTCCTATTTTTTTGTTGTTGTTGTTTGTTTGTTTGAATGATGATAATAAACCATGTGCCTCATAGAACATAAGGGCAACATACACCTTAACTTACTATGTGCAGGTGATGGGATCACTTATTTCTTAGTTCTTACAATAATCATATGGAGTCCCCAGTCTTATTTTCCTACTCTATAGTAGAGGAAACTGAGGCTTGAAAAGGTCCAAGATCACACCACTGGTATTTATGCTCAGATCTTGAACTCTTGACCATGGCATGTAGACTTCCTCTCTGCTTGTAACTGCATTAAGATGGAATTTGGAACTTTGTGTATTACTTATAGCTTATTTGTCCATATTATCATGTACATTTAGTAGTTTCCTGTTCCTAAAGCCACCTCTTCTTGCTGGCTTGCTCATGTGGTAGAACATGTATTTCTTGACATAAGTTCTACTTCAAGGGAAAGGCAGAACAAACTGAGGGCAGTGACAATACTCTTCAGGAGCTCTCAATAAAGACCAGTAACCCTGCATTATCCAAAATTCCATTACAAAAATAAGAGAATATAGCAGGGGGTGGAGGGGGTACTTGTATTTTTCACAATAAATCAAGGAGAGAAAATGCACTAACTGGTTTTCTCTATGCACCAATGAAAAAAGAGATCAGAGGAAAATAGGGTAGGCATACAAAGAAATAAGCAATAATAAATTAAAGCTTGTTCCAATATAGTGTTTCAAATGTTCTGCTTTAGGGCTGGGTATGTAGCTCAGTCGCAGAGCACTTGCCTACACAAAGACCTGGGTTCCATCCCCAAGACTGAAAAAGAAAAGAAAAAGGACCCACTTATAGGAAAAAGTAAATATTCCTCCAGTCTGTTTAGTAGGTAAAATTGATCTATCTTTAGAGAGAAATTAAAAGTACAATAAGGTAAGCCAGGCATGGTGGTACAAGCATGTAATCCCAGTGGCTTGGGAGGCTGAGGCAGGAGGATCATGAATTCAAAGCCAGCCTCAGCAATGGGTGAGGTGCTAAGCAACTCAGTGAGACCCTGTCTCTAAATAAAATACAAATGAGGGCTGGCAATGTGGCCCAGTGGTTGAGGGCCCCCGAGTTCAATCCCTGGTACCAAAAAAAGTACAATAAGGTAATAAAATAGGTTGAATTCAGATGTACATTTAGTTTCAAAATTGAACAGAGAGGATCCCACTTTAACTATTGTTTTAAGTCCTATGAAGTAGCTGACCCTTAAACTTTGCCTTTAGTTAGCTGGGGACCTCTTAAAGGTGTGGTTGATAAGAAGACATGTCTGTGGACATTTTTTTGATAAGGAGGAAAGGAATAAGAGCCTGAGATGGAGGATACGTACCTACCTTGATGTTGTTCTCTTCATGCTTATTTATAAGGTTACGTAAATCTAAAAAACCATTTTAGTCTAAAAAGACAGCTCCAAATTATGGCAGGTAAACAGTTTTAGTCTCTGGATTGAAAGGTATCATAGTGATTTATAACGCGATAAAAGCAAAAATGTCTTACTACTGTTTGCTCAGACATTTCAGGATTGGATTGTTGAGTGGTTTCTCAAATATTTATAAGTAATCATTTGAATTAAATATCTTGTCCTTGCCCCAGACACTCTTTAGGTCTTGCTTTGACTATGATGCCTTCTTTAAAAA
Source organism: Tamias sibiricus (assembly GCA_025594165.1). Taxonomy (NCBI): domain Eukaryota; kingdom Metazoa; phylum Chordata; class Mammalia; order Rodentia; family Sciuridae; genus Tamias; species Tamias sibiricus. The sequence goes on along the minus strand of CM046666.1, from coordinate 91,852,453 downwards.
AATTGAGACTTGACAGCTGATAATTTTCAGACTCTAAAACTACTTTTATCTTACTTTGAAGTCTTCAGCATTCTTATGTGGTCACTTTTGTCTTTTTGTTAGGAAAGGGAATGCCAGGCATCTTCATGTTCTTAATGGTTAGCACCCTGTCTTTGTCCCACTAAAAACACAGATCCCCAGACTCTAGGCACAAATAATGCTACCAAACATCCTTTTCCTCTATGGTTGAGGGTGACCTGCACCACCATTCTTTATTTGGTGGAGGAGTAAAGGATTCATGTGACTATTTCTTAAGCACCTATATAATGACATACATAAAACCAAGCTCCTAAATCCTGCGACCTTCCATGACTAAAAGGCCTAGCCCGGGGCAGTGTTATGCTTGCTGGAAATGTTGGAGTCCTACAAATTATATTCATTTTTGTCTTCCATATTGCTCTTTAAAAGTAAATGCAAAAATAAAAATGTAAGGAAATAGCAAATGGTGACTTTGTCACAAGTAAGACACCTATAAGTAAATGAGAGTGATAGTAGAAGAGTGGGCTGCAGAGAGGTGGGCCCTAGAGAATAAGATTCAGACTTAAACTCAAGAATATCTAATTCCAATTATCAGTCTAATCATCTATTTGCAAACAACAACAAACAAAAAAACCTTTTGGAGTGATGATTGAGATTAGTTTTATATGATTAGAAAAGTATGTTCTGTTAAGAATGTGTCAAGAATCAATGAACTTTGCTAATGAAGAAAGAAGTATACTCAAGCAGTGTTACCTGTGGAAATCACAAGTTGTTATAGATGAAGAAGGTGGTGTGGGTGGACAGTACATCAAACTTTTTTTTTTTTTTTTTTTTTTTTTTTGTCAAAAGTAATAGAAAGTCAGTGAAAAGGATGTTAATTTTAGAAAAGGTATTTGTGTTATCAGAACCCTTATACATAAGTGATTAATTATTTTTCTGCTACCCAATAGCTAATCTATAATATAAATATAAATATAATATATAATATAAATCTATAATATAAATATAATAGATTAGCTTTCATAAATTTCCATGTCCTTTTTCAAAGGTCTATTCTAAGAGGCCTTCCTGAGCAGACTGTATGTCCTTTCCTCTGGACCAATATGACTTTCAGATTCAGAAATGTTTATATATAAGACAATGGGGTGGCCATATCTGAGCTAAGTTGCGTGTGTGGAGAGATAGGGAGCAGAAAAGGTCAGTTGGGTTTGAGGGGGAGAAGAGGAGGGACAAAGACAGAGACAGCAAGAAGGAATAGGAATGAAGAATACAGAAACATGGGCCTGAGAAGGAACCAGACACCTCTGTCAGTAATAAGATAATGGATAAAATGAGGTGGTGGATGATGAAGGCTTTCATCTACAGTCTCTCCTAAAATTGGCAACTTCAGAATAGATCCTTCCTGCATTAAAGTTAATAGCATGAAGCTTTGTGAATGCAGACCTATCTTTGAAGAATACAACACACTGATGCTGATACATCCCAGTTTGTAGAAGATTTAAAATTTGTCTGCAAAATTTTTGACTCTTGACCCAAACAGAAGCAAGGCTTGTGTCTGCTGAAATCAGGGTGTTCCCCATAAAACAAATAACCCAATCAATAAATGGGCAAATGAACTACAAAAAACTCTCAAAAGAAGTAAAAATGACTAACAAAAAATATTTTTAAATGTTCAACATCTTTAGCAATCAGAGAAATGCAAATCAAAACCACACTAAGATTTCATCTCACTCCAATTAAAATGGCAATCATCAAGAGTACAAATAGCAATGAATGCTGGCAAGTATGTGTGAAGGAGCCCCAATTAGGGAGATGGCTATTGCAGTCAGCTGGAAGCCATAAGTTCCACCTGATAATAAGTATGTATGTGACGCACCTGTAAATAATAAGTATGTATGTGACGCACGTGAGGCACCCGCAAAGCTAAAGGTATATAACCGGGTGAAAGCGGTCGGAGTCAGGAAAAGAATGAATTCATTCAGTCAGTCATGCAGTCGCTCGGTCGGAAGAAGAGTTCGGGTCGGAGAAGAAGAAAAGAATCAGAGCGGCCAGAACGTAGGCAGAGCGGTTACAGAAGAGAAACCAGATAGAAGAAGTAATTGCTGGTCAGAGTCAGGCAGAGGCTCCCGAGGAAGAAAGAAGAAAGAACAAAGAAGAAAGAAGCTCTAAAAGCTAAGCTCTCTCTCTCTCTAAAGAAGAAATCTCTCTCTTTCAAGCTCTCTCTCTTTCTCTCTAAGCTCTAAGAAGAAGAAGAAAAAGCTATCTCTAATCTTTCTCTCTAAGCTCTTTCTAAGAAGAAGAAAAATCTTTCTTTCTCTCTCTAAGCTCTCTCTAAGAAAGTAGAAGTAAAAGTAGTAATAGCTTTACTCTGCCTCCGAGTTTTCCTCCCGCGGCGCCGTGGCTGGCCACGACAGGCAGCTTACATATGTGGGGGGAAAAAGAACTCTTAGGCACTATTGGTGGGAATGTAAATTAGTACAACCACTATATAAATCAGCATGGAAGTTCCTCAAAGGACTAGGAATTGAACTACCATAAAATTCAGCTATAACATTCCTCAGTATTTATCCAAAAGAGTTAAAAGTTAGAATACTTTAGAGATACATGCATAACCACTTTTATAGCAGCATAATTTATAATAACCAAATTTTAGAACTAGCATAGGTGCCCATGATAGATGAATGAATAAAGAAAATGTGGTGTATATATATATATGCAATGGAGTTTTATTCAGACATAAAGAAGAACAAGATGATGTCATTTGCAGGAAAATAGATGGAACTGGACAGCATCATGTTAAGTGAAATAAGCCAGATTCAGAAAGCCAAGGGTTGCATGTTTTCTTTCATATTTGGATGCTAGAGAGAAAAAAAGGCGAAAAAAAAAAAAATGGATTTCATGAAAAGAGGAGAGAAATATTAAGGTAAAGGAAGGGGATGAAGGGAAAGGAGGGGGAGAGGAGGTACTTGGAAATGAAACTGATCAAATTGTGTACATGCACAAATATGCCACAATGAACCCACTGTGTGTACAATTATTATGCACCAATTACTAAAAAGAAATCTATCTGTTCATGGAATTGCTTCAACCCTCAAAGCATCATGGAGTTGATGCTGTGTGACCCCTGAGGCTTGGATAATCCCAAATCTCCTTGCCTAGTTCTTCTGAGATGCTCCCTATCAGAAAGACAGATGCCATGAAAGAAATCTCACTATTCTGAGGCCACCATACTAGAGAGGCGACAAAGAGGTTCTCAAGTCAGCAGCTCCAGCAGATCTCTCATCCAACAGCCAGTACCAACTCTAGCTTCATAAGTGAGCTGTCTGGGATGTCCAGACTTCAGATAATGGTAGCACCAACCAAAAACCTCTGTCCACAACCACATGACAAATCCCAAGCAAGCACCTTTCAGCTACCTTTCTCAAATTCCTGATTCACAAAACCATGAACAAGAGAGAAGAGGAGGCATGGCTTTCAACCATACATGTTCCAATGGACAAGTGTCTTGTGCTTGCTGGGAGCTACTCAACTAGGTTTTGTCTAACACTAGTGAAGAAGATTGGGGCTGCTTTTTTAAAAAGTTCAGTCTCTACAAAGTAGCTAATACCTCTAATTTCTGTGCTAGTTGCACTCTGAATTCCCGTCTATCTTTTCATAAGTTTATAGCATGAATCACAATGTTTGGGTGGGGGATGCGTAGAAGAACTTGTGAGAGCCCATACGGGCCCTTGCAAAGTCATTACCACTCCTGTGGAAACTCAGACAAATGTCTCGTGACAGTGCTGGGAACAGTCAGAACAGTGAGGCAGGGGAAAGGAAGAGCGGGAGCCATGTAGAGGGAAAAGGCAGGGCCTGCTAGATTGTATGCCAGCCACCCTGGTCTTCAGAGGAAGTGGGAATTCCAAAGCCTTTCAGACTTAAACACATAATTTCTTTAGGACAATCCCTTAGTTGGTGCCCAACTCTATCAGGTCATAGCTCCAAGTACTCTATTTCATGACCTTTTTCTGATTCATGGAATTAGTTATGTGGACTTTTAATGTAGCAGCTGAGAGCCCAATGTTAAATAGACTATTTAGATTTAGTCAAAATGAAACAATTTATAATCATAAGGTATTCAAAAGACATACTATCTGTTCGTTCTTCTATATCTAGGATCACTCATGCAAATCTCCAGGGGCCAGTGCCACGGGGCAATTGCAGGAAACCACTATGTGAAGCCATGATGCACAAATGACCTCTTCTGGAGTCAATGGTGGCTCAAGGCCAGCCAATGATGATAAAGAAACCAATTTAAATTTGCCACATATTACAGTCTTTTAAATGAATTGGAAGGACTGAATTTTTGTGTAAAATCAGATTTTAAAATATTAACAATGAATTAAAATTTATATAAAACATTGTGTGTGCCAAATTCAGCCAGGGGAAGTCATCTGCAGCCATTTTCAAACCTTTCTGGGTTCTTTAAAAGCCCCAACCCCCTTCACCAAGTGAGCTTACCAGAAAGCAACATATTGAGACTAAGTTTGACTCCTCACAAAAAATGTTCCCTGAGTTTTGTTTTAATTTGGTGACCTTGATTTCTATCAAGACCAGAGTCCATTTTGCTTTGCAACATTTCTTATATAAGGGTACACACAGAAAATTTCTACTAGAAGTTGGTAGGAAGAAGTGTGCTTTTCCAGATAAACTTGTGTGTTTCCTTTCATCAGATAATTAGAACTATGTAGCTTGTTATGCTTCCTCATTTGGCTTGACTTCTAAGAAGCTCAGAGTTAAATATAGAGCTCATACAAACATATTCCATGTTCTGGTACTATGAACTTTTACTTTCCTCTAATCACGAATGGTTTCTAAGTTTCCTTTAGTATATATGTAATTCACCTGTTTTTTTTTTTTTTTTTACTATTAAAAGTTCTAAATCTTTTCTGGGACATTTATGACATGTGTATATTACATACATACACACAAATGCATAGCACATAACAGGCATTTTATATGCATATATTTGTGAGTCCAGTACTCTTTTTATTCTTTCATATTGCTTCTCTATCATGCTTTTTTGAAAAATAAATATGATATTCATGAGTAACTGCTTTGCCCAATTATATCTGGCTATCTGGCTATTTGTCTATATTTATAATATATACATATTTAATACATATAACATCTATATCCATGTGTACGTATATTTTATATAAATGGTATATGACATATTTTAAATACAATTTAAAATATGTTTCTTAATAATCCATTGAGAATTTTCTTATGACACCATATTTTGAAAAAAATGATTTTATACATTTTTGTAATGTTTAGTTATGTAAGTAAACTTTAACCCTTCTATTGTTAGATATTTTACTTATTTCCCATTTTTCAACATTTAAACACTGCTACTATGAATGTAAATTGTGTGCTTGTCATAATTTAAGGGGTAAATTTCTAGAAGTAAGCTGGTGAGGGTCAAAGCACAAATTTAAAAAATTGGTTCTTTCCATTATGACAGTATTAATTGAATTGATATACAAGTGTGCCCCTCTGAGATCTGTCATAGATGAGATGATTTTCGAAATATCTTTTGTTAATATAATAGATTAAAATAGGTATATATTATTTTATACCACATATTTGATATAGACAAAGTCAGTGTTTTGTGTTTTGTTTGAGCCTTGGCACTTCTTTCACCAACTGTATCTGCACATCTTTTGCCCATTTTTTAAAATAACAGTGTTAGTTTTTTTGTTTTGCTTTGTTTTATGTTGTGGGCTAGACATTATTTCCGTGACTGTTATACTTCTTTGGAATATCTGAAAAATCTCAAACTTCATACCAAATGTTTCCAGACTAAACTCTGCTAGCCCCTTCCATCCAGCTATATACAAATCTGTAGTTTATTGAAAGGGAAATTCTGCTGCTATGTAACTTTCACCTTTGTTTGCCAAAGCTCAGTTCAATAGATTGGTTAGACACTAACATGAGTTCTAGACTTTTTTTTCACCCCTTTTGAGACACTAAGAACTTTTACTTACCCATCAAGAGGAGCTTAATGCTACTTCATGAAAAACATAAATACCCATTTGCTATCAATTCGGTTTTCCAAGTGGGACTTTCCTGTCGGGGCTTTCTTGAGTCTTACTCATTCTTTTCTTTCCTGGTTACCCCACCCCCTTCCTCTAATAATTTAGAGTTCTCTTTCCAGAAATATCAACCAGGCGGGTACAATTTTTCAGTGCTTCCTATTCCAGTGACGTAAAACACCCACAGAAATTTTCTGCTAATCCTGAGTAAAACAAACAACAATATGTCAGAAATGCTCTTGAGGCCAGATCATAAAGTCAAAACACACACAAGCTGGCACCGAGACTGTCCTTGTGCCATGCGTGTGCTTGAGGGGTAACGAGTTTGCTTTCCTTTGGAAGGGCTCAAGCCTCCCGTGCATGCCATTATTTAAAAATATCAAAGACACTTTATTTTGGTTTGGGAGACTAGCATTTACATCTCAAAATAGCTACATTTTTTCTCAGAAATTTTCATTGCCAAAGAAGCAATTTGTAAGTTGTAATCATGAAACAGGGAATGGTTTTCTTTCCATCTTCATTATGTGCATATTAGGTTTTGTTATTGTATTTATATAAGGCATTTCTTCTCAAGCACCGTACAGTTGGCTGAAATAGAAAAAGCAAAACACATTTGCATCTTGTCCCTGTCTCTGTTTAGTTTTGAGAGAGACATGAAGGGGGAACAGAGTTTGTCATGGTCCCTCCTTGGCTAGGCTTCATGCCAATAGTGTGGACAAGAGCCCTGGACTGAAGTCTCCCATAGGCAAGACCGCATGAGCCCTCCTGGACTATGGTCTTGTGAAGGAGTCCCTTCATTATTTGGCATCTTCAAAACTATCAGAAAGAGTGCATAAGAGTGAACTGAACAGAACCTATCCCCTTCCCCAGATGCCATGAATATGGGCTGAGCATATTTGACCTTAGCTCCTATCTTCACTTCCCTTCCATTTCTTAGAACCAAAGGACTCCAAGGAACACATATCCTAGTCACTTGATCTAAGGCATTCTTTTTGGGAATTCAAGACAGGAATTCGACAACAGGGATTCCCTGAAGCAATCCCAGATCACAGGCCGTTCACAGCATAGATGATGCATCACTGAGTGTGGGTCTGGGAGCAGACAATGGGGGTGGGGCCCAGTTAGTATGTTCAGGAGGTCTCATCTGAGCCACTCACATTGACATTTGTTGTTTCTATTGGGCATCTGTTAGTCTGGATTCCTGGATGAAAGTGATCAAACCAAGAAACAAAGCAAAACACTCAAATGAACTCAAGCAATAAAAGTAATTTATTAGTTAATATAACTGAACTGTTCAAGGATGGGACTAGTTTCTGATATGGCTGCAATTAAAGACTTAAATGTGATTCATTACTGGCTCCATCTCTTTGAAAGTCTCTCCACTTGAGTGACTCCAATGGCCAGAAGCTGTTAAAGACTCTCAGCCTAGCAGCTTCACTATCTCAGCAGGGAAAAAGCCTCTTTCTCCAGAATGGAAGGGTAGGCAAGATTAGGCCCACCTTGCATCAGCTGGCTATTTATTCTGTCATAAAATGGAGGCAATATACATCCTAGACAACATATTCATTCCTAAGTAGGGGGAATGGGTACTCACAGGAATCAGAATTTCTATTGTCAGAATTAGAGAATTCTGTTGCTAGAAGACTCAAAGCCATCACAGTCCACAACTTCATGGCATGGTGTAGTAGCAGAGGTAATAGGCCTGTCCACTCTGCTTCCATCTTGCTGTTACGTTTGGGCAAGGCAGCTCTCTAAGCCCCAACATCTTAGCTTTTCAATGAAAAATAAGAACATGCACACAGTCACTTCACTGAGACCACTGTATGAAGGAAAGAAGAACAATTACGAATGTAGGGATTATTATTATCATCTCCAGCTCCCAGACCTGGCTGTGCCAAGCCATCTGTTTACTTGTACTTAGGACACAATTTAATCTGCAGGGCTCTAAAAGGGAAGGTGATTGCCTAATGTTCAAACTGAAGAGCTCCTTTCAACCTACCCAGGTGTTCATGCAGCACATCTGCCTCCCACCTGCTTTATCCAAGTGATGCAAAGAAGATGTGTTGGTTTTGACTTCCTAATCATCCTCGGGACTTTAAGAGGCATCTTTCTCCAATGCAGCTTCACTCTAAAGTCTTGGGCTTCTATTTATGGGCTTTTTTGGAAGCTGTCTTAAACTTTTGAAAACCAAAGCATTTGAAACATTCATCTCTTTATCCCTGAAAATGGAATAGGAGAACCAGCTCCTCTCCCAAAGCCCCAGACACACCTGCTGTTTATCCTGCGTTCACGAGGAGGTGACTCTCCCGGTAGTTCATGGCATTTCCTTTGACACATCAAAGTGAAACTTCTAGAAGACAGAAACAACATGTCTATTGTTAGATGAAGAGTAAATATCCACTTCAAGGCAAAAACTACAACATCAGATTGATTGTTTTTGAAGTCCTAATACCCTAAGTTGTCTGGATTTGGGGTTTAGGGACAACTGAATGGATATTGGTGAAAGTGCAAGATGTCATTCTGGTAAAGTCATTCTCTTGGAAAAGGACAAAGCTACACAAATATATCAAAGACAAAACAGAAATCACTAAAGATTTTTACTTTTTCTCAAAGGAGTAATTTGTCTAGAAATACAACTGATTATAATGGTCCCTGGATTCTGTATTTTCCACAGAAGGGTATTCTCTTCTTTTTTTCCCTGCTGCCTTGAATGGGGCACTTTGTCTTTCATCTGGATATTCTCTCCTAACTCACTTCTAGTGCCTTTTTAAATCTATCTTCTCTCCAAACTTCCACCTTCTCAATTGTCCATCTAGCTGCATGCCTGAGGCTGCTTAGTATGATATCCTTGGGAACATTCATTAACCTCTCTGGGTCTCAGTTTTCTCAATACATAGTTCAAAGTATTATATGAGGATTAAGTGAATATATATACACACATGTATATATAGCTTAGAGTAGAGTCTGGCACATAGGAAGCTCTAGTTAGTACCGGCACATACGTGTTAGCTATTATTCCCTCGTGCCCTCTGTCACCTGTGCTTCAGCCTTGGGTAGGCATTAGACGTGTTTCGCCTGCATGTTTTCTTCTACCTTGCCTCCATGACCAACCAGGGATGGCTCTGTGCCAGTGAGCCCTCTGGACTTCTTCAGGGAAGACTTACACATGCCTCTTTTGGTGTTTTTTTTCCATTATATCACTGGGGATATAGCTCAGCTGGTAGAGTGATTGCCTTGCATTCACAAGGCCTTGGATTCAATCCCCAGCACCACATAATAATATTAATAATAATAATGGAAATAGCTATTGCTGATTGGATGTCTAGAATGAATGAGGTGCTTAATACACATCATTCTGTTTAAACTTCATGATCATTCCTATTACACAGATGGGAAAACTGAGGCTCATGGAACAACTTCAGCTTGTCCAGGAAGCAGTAGTGCCAGATTAAAACAATGGTCCAATTCAGCAAGCCACAGTCATTCAATCACATGTCATACTCCTTCTCAATGTGGTTTATAATTTCTTTATCCCCTCTCCTTTGCTGAATCTCTGAATGCCTGAACAGCACCCTTGAGAGCCCCCTTCCTGCTCGTGGAGTAGCCTATGCCCCGATAAAAGTACCTCAGCACTCTGCTCCCTTGACTCAGTGAGCCCTCCATATCCTGTCCACCCCAAATGTGGACATCCACTTTCATTTTGTTCTTCCATTTCTGATCACTAGCTGGGTTTTTCTTTTATGGCAAAGACTCCTTTACCTCCTTTCTGTCTTTTAGTTTTTCAGAATCGTTTGGTTTGTGTGTGGGAGCAGAGAGTTACCACAGATTCCACATGTTAAAGCACTGAGTACTTCTTGCCAGTATTGGTTTCCTGGACACCATCCTGCCTCTCTGGCCGGTATCCCTGCCTTCTGCTTCTTAAGGAGAAGAGAAATGAAAGCAGATTTTGGAGAGTAGGATTTGTGCCATTTTTCATGCAGTAACCTAATACCTGGCACACAGTAAGCACTCAATAATTAATGGTGAAAAAATGAATGATTAGAAAAGCGATGATCCCCTGTGAACAGTGACGTCGTGTGGAAAATGAAGTCAAGGGATCGGCTCTTCATCAAAAGGGCACAAAGATGACTGAACTCCCATTTTGCTTCCCAGGAGAGACTCAGTAGTGGTGGATAGATGCAGACAGTCTGGATAACTGCTGCTTGAGGAAGGATGGAGACCCCTCACAGTGCCATCAGCTACCTGCATGCTGATCTGGACAGGGGTGTCCCTGCCTGCAGCCAGACTGGAGGCGAAGGGCCTTTCCTTCTGATAAAGCTTTCTCTCAATGATTCATTCATTTGCCCTTCAGTCCCCTGAAGTTCAGTAATTTTTCTGGTTTTTATCAATTTCAAAATTAACAGAAAATATCTTTTTTTCTTGAGGAAATGACCTATCCAAGGTGAAGAGCTTTAACCTAATACATGTAAAATGCTCAATACACCACTTTGTTTTTCATTTCTTTCTTTACTAAAAAAAGTGTTTCTAAAATACCAACCATATATGATCCTTGAAATTCCTTTTTGGGAAAAGAGACTCTCTTCAAAAAACTCTAGGCAGTCTTCTAAGTGATAAAGTAGAATAAAAAGGTGGTTGGGTGCCTTTTTTTTAATTTATTTTTTTTCCTGAGGATTGAACCTAGGGGCACTTAACCGCTGAGCCACATCTCCAGCCTCTGTGTGTGTGTGTGTGTGTGTGTGTGTGTGTAGACACTTATTTATTTGTTTATTTTTTATGTGGTGCTGAGGATCAAACCCAGTGCCTCACACATGCAAGACAAAGGTTCAACCACTGAGCTCAACCACTGAGCTACAAACTGAGCCCCCTTTTTTATATTTTATTTAGAGACAGGGTGTCGCTGACTTGCTTAATGCCTTGCTAAGTTTCTGAGGCTGGTTTTGAACTCATGATCTTCCTGCCTCAGCTTCCCAAGCCTCTGGGAGGGTGCCATTTTTAAAGAATTACATATCAACTATGAATAAAATCAAACCTTTATGAAAGGAAGATGATTCCTACCCCCACTATAATCACATATGGAAACCCTGAAATCCTTCAACTTTACTGAAGGAAATAGACTACTGGGGTTGATTTCTCTGAGCTCGGCAGACATTTGCTCTGGTCTGGAGGATGTGAGCCCTGTGGCAGATGAAGGCATTTGTTCCTTTGGGCCTTCACAGGCAATGCCCCCATCCCATGTCACTGTGGTCTTACAGACTCCCCTGAATCCTCTCTGGTTCCACCTAGACCTTTTTCTAAAGCTGAAATCATTAGGGCCTAGTTGTTCCTTCACAAAAGGAAGTCCACCTCCCCAGTCTTGAAGTCTTGAAGCATTTCCCTTTCATTCTTTGAGAGAATTAGTATTTGTTACAGTCCCAGGCAGCGGCTTTTTGGATTAGCATTTGCAGGCCTTTCCAGGCTCCAGGAAACTTGGCAGGAATGTTTGGCAGCTTCCTAAACTTACTAGAAATACCAGAAGCCCACAGTTTGCATAATACTAATTAAGTTTTCAGCCCAGTTTCCCTTATAGTGTAGAAGATCCAACAATTTAGGAAACGTCCTATATGGAGATTGATCAGGGAAGACACTGATCCCAAACCACCAATAAAACAAGAATGTGGAATTCACAGGTAAGCTGGCAGCTGCCTCCCATACTTTCAAAGAAGAGATCTTTTAGTGTTTTTTTTTTTTTTTTTTAATTCTATTTTTTCTCTTGCAGTACAAATCCTGCCAGCCTCACATCATTTTCTAGTATCACTTCCTGAGGTACCTGCACTGATTTCTTCTTTGCCTTTGGAAGTGTTTAGTTTTCTCTAAGCCATCATACCAGTAGGTGTGGTACTCTGGTATTCTGCCACACCTCAGGGGTGTGGTGACACAGGGCACCTGTGCCAAGTGTCTTCACCCACCCAAGGCGTGGTGATATCTTCTATTCTTACCACATCTTGGAGTATTTTATTCACCTCTCACCACAAGTCATCCAAAAAGAAAACATATTGGTCTTGTGCTTTAAACCCACTTTTTTTTTTTTTTTTTTTAGTTTGATTTTTAAGTATTATTCTAGAGCACTCTCTCTTACTCTCGCTCTTTCCCCTCTATATCTTTTTATTGATATAAACCCCACTTCAAAGCTTCAAAATTCTGGTTATTCTGTAGGGAATCAGGGATCAATCTTTTGATTTTTAAATTTTTATACTAATTACTGTAATATCTTTTAAGAAAGAAAAAGGCAAAGGAGGAGGCCCAAGTGAAATGGGAGATACTGGCTTTTCCCCTTTGCTTTAGAAATCCACGTATTTAAAGAGGGCACATGATAGGGAATTGATTTGGTCAATATTCCCTAAAACTTTGTGCTTGCAAAACATCTTTCAGTAATTGGCAATTTTTTTGAAGTGTCAGTTGGAGGTAGGTACTGATTACTGGTGTCCTGCTGTGGCTGGACACCAGATCCTTTCTTTGAGTTCTGAAGTTCCGGTGTCCACATGGATTGTGATACTGTTGATTTGTGTAGTCAGGCCTTGGCAAAAGGCTCAGGGTGAGTGAGAGTGGTGGACAGTGGCCCAGCCTAACCCCTGAAGGAGGACCAGGGGGTTGCCAGGCCTGCCTATCGGGGAGTGTGAAACCTCAGAGTGTACCTACCGTGGGAGTTCATTGGTTTCCAAAGGAAAGAGAAGTGAGGATAGAACAAAGTCCATTCTTGGAGTAGTTTTGGTTTTGTAATTGAAGAGTCAAAACCAACGTGAGAATTCATCAGCGGTTCAGTGGAGAATTACGAGGCATGGATTATGAGTTCCGAGGGAAAGTAGAGAAGGCTGACGTCAGAGTAGACTGGAGTAGCTGGAGAAGACTTCCTGGAGGATTGAAAGCTGGCACTAGGCACAGAAAATAATGAATACAGATTGATAAAGTCCTATAGGACCACTTTTTGAGGGTTCCATTTGAATAAACCACTCTACGACAAATGTTACCTTGGAGGTTGGGAAAGATCATTGAAGAAGTAGAGCGAGGTCCCCTGCCTGCACACGTTCAGGCCCGTTCCTGAGCTGCTTGTGAGAAGCCATCACAGAACACACAACTCAATTTAGGAGCAAAGCATGCATAACATATTCATAATAGATATTTGTAAATTATTGGAGGGGTTTAATGGACACTAAGATGAAATTATCTCAGTCAAGTAGGAGAAATCAGAAGATTGATAGAAGATTATATAAGAGTACAGAGAGATATTGGGGAGTGAAGTTGATATAATTGATAGAAGATTATTTTTTTTTTCTCTCAGTTAAAGAATCCTTTATAGCAGGCACTGGAAAACTGCCCTCCTAGGACCAAATCAGGCCCATTTCTTGATTTTGTATGACCTGTGAGCTAAAAATTACTTTTAAATTTTGACATTGTTTTTTTCTTTTTTTCTTTTTTAAATAGAAAGTGATATTTTGTGACAAGTAAAAATTCTATGAAATTCAAATGTCAGTGTCCAAAGTAAAGGTTTGTTGGGATATATCCATACCCATTTGTATATATACCATCCATCACTGTTTTTGTGCTAGGACAGCAAGCTAAGTAGTTGCAACAGAAGCCAAACCTGTTACTTTGTCACTTTGCACTGGAACTCCATGTGCTGAAAATGGCAGTGACATAATAATAAATCGACAGTGTTTTAGGTGACACATCTATCACCTTTCTGAGCAAAAAGATACTTTTCAAAGAAGAAATACATAATACCTTATTAAAGATCAGCACTAACATATGAACATTTGCAATCAATTTTGATGATGGAAAACACAAATCTCAAAGCCCAGTTAAGGAAAATGAATTTCATTCTTCCCCCAGATGAATTTCATTCTTCTCATTAGTAGACCTGTGCTACCAAAAATAAGTAAATAAATAAATGTACTCAATTATTATTATATTTTGAATTTTTTTAAATTGTGGAAAGTATCCAAAAGAATTCGAGTCAGCATACTTTAGAGGTACATGCATGTTTATGGCAGCACAGTTCGTAATTGCCAAGTTATGAAATCTACCTAGTATCTGTCAACAGATGAATGGATAAAGAAAATGTGTTAGATATACACAATGAAATTTTATTCAGCCATAATGAAAAATGAAATCATGTAATTTGTAGGAAAATTGATAGAACTGGAAAATATCGTGCTAAGGGAAATAAGCAAGACTCAGAAAGATCAGTCTCACATGTTTTCTTTCATATGTGTAAGTTAGCAGGAAAAACAAGAAAGAAAGAAAAAAGACTTCATTAAAGTAGAAGGGAGACCCTTAGGGTAAAAGAAGGGGATCAGGTGGGGAGAGTACAGAGAGGTATTGGGGAGTGAAATTGATATAATTATGTTATATCATGTATGCATATGCCACAATAAAGCCTACTATTCTGTATAATTATTATGCACCAACAAAAAATCTTGGTTGGAGTGAAAAAATATTTTTTCATACCATACTGTAACAAGTGCTGAGTGTTACACATGGATTTACTGATAAATGCTTTTTTTCTTGCTCTGAATATGTAAAATATCAGATTCAAATAAAGTTCAGACACAAAAGCTTAAAAAGTTGTGGAAATTAGATTTCTTTCTTGATATATATGTATTGATGTACTATCTTTGATTTTGCATTTTGGCTCTCAAAGCCCAAAATGTTTATTATTTGGTCTACAAAGAAAATTTGTCAAATTTTTTATCTCTAATAAGAGTGTTATACCTGAGGGGCGCTTTAGGATTGATGAAGTGTTTTGCGTGCATGTGTGTGGTTTTACTTTCCATAATCTCAGGTGGTTTTGACAGCAACTTTATGAGGTGGTCCAAGGGTTACCATTGTCTTTATTTTATGTACAAATATTTACAGTTGACAATGAAGTGGTCCCCCAAGATTTGGAAACATTGAATGATCAGAGCTTGGGAGTGAAATATGGAGATTCTGTAGAGACCCCTGGTATAATAACCTTGTCTCAGAGAAGGAGGTGTATGAATATCTCTATGAAGCAAAGGATCCTTTGGGAGAGGAAGAATCAGGATCATAACTGCTGTTTCTAGGGATTCAGGTCTGGGAGACCAATGAGGTGAGTCCATAGTAATGTTGAAGCTCCAAGGTTTGGCTTACCTGAATCTTAATGCTCATTTGATCATTGCTATGGGTTGAATAGTGTCCTGTCAAAACCCACAATAGCTGTGAATCAGACCTCTTTGGAGAAAGAGCCTTTACAAAGTAAATCAAGTTAAAATGATATTTTAGGGTGTACTGTAATCCAACATGATCCACATTCTTATGAAAAAGATACAATTTCTAGACATATGCATGAAGAGAGAATATTATGTGAAGACACAGAGAAAATGTCACCTAAATACCAAGGGACGCATGAGGCCTCCAGAGACTAGAAGCATAGAATGGATCCTCTCTCACAGTCCTCAGAAAGAACTAGCTGAGCTTATACCTTTATCTCAGATTTCTAGTCTCCAGTACTGTGAGGTAATAAATCAATACATTTCTATTCTTTAAGGCACCTAGTTTGTAGTGTTTTATTACAGCAGCTCCGGGAAATTCATATTCCCACAGCCTTCCCCATCCTGTCACTGTGGACATGATTTAGGGACAGTATGTGATGGTAAATAGAAAAGCTTAATGCTAATGACCTGAGCAGGTCTTTTCCCTGGGCTGGGCAATCCTGACTCAGTGGGGCAAGAACGACCAGTCAAAGCACACAGGAGCAGTCTCAAACTGAGCCTCCTTGTGACACTGAGTGGCAACATTATTTGTGGCTCAGTCAGACTCTAGTTCTCTGCATGGTTTGGGCTTGTGTCTGCCCCTGGACTTCTTGGTAATTTACCTAATACTGCTCAAGAGGGAGCTGGCTGGTTAACTGAGAAGTTTAAATTTAAAAATCAATCCCATAAAAAAATTTTTGAGCCGGGCTCGGAGGTGCACGCCTGTAATCCCAGCACTTGGGAGGCTGAGGCAGGAGGATCGAGAGTTCAAAGCCAGCCTCAGCAATGGCGAGGCACATAGCAACTCAGTGAGACCCTGTCTCTAATAAAATACAAAAAAGGGCTAGGGATGTGGCCCAGTGGTCGAGTGCCCCTGAGTTCAATCCCTGGTGCAAAAATAAATAAATAAATAAAAATAAAATAAAAAAATTCTCTTTGTATTACTAATTTGGGAAATAAAGTATCCCGTTAAATTTACAAGTGAGGGCCGGGCGCGGTGGCGCACGCCTGTAATCCCAGCACTTTGGGAGGCTGAGGCAGGAGGATCGCGAGTTCAAAACCAGCCTCAGCAATGGCGAGGCACTTAGCAACTCAGTGAGACCCTGTCTCTAATAAAATACAAAAAAAGGGCTGGGGATGTGGCCCAGTGGTCGAGTGCCCCTGAGTTCAATCCCCGGTACCACAAAAAAAAAAAAAAAAAAAAAAAAAAAAAAAAAAATTTACAAGTGAGGCATTAGCCACCTCCAAGTTCTGACACCATACAAGCAATACAGACAATGAGAACAGTAATAAGCAAACAAATAAAAAAATCTTAGATATCCAGATTCCAACCCAGCCCAGATTCATCCCATACACACTGTAGTTACTGGGTTTTAGCTTTACACAAAAAAGATCTTAAAAAAAAAAAAAAAAAAAAAAAAAAAACAAAAAAAAAAAAAACCTGAATTTTGCTCAGGATTGCAATATTACTGAGAGAAATGTATTCATTTGGGACAGTTTTAAACATTTCAAAGTCTATTCACTAGTTTAGTTCATTTTACGAGAACTTACTAAGTTCCTCCCGAGTCTTGTGGATGTTGGTAAGAAATAAAAAGATGGTTCTTTATTATTTTTCATCACTTTACCCTTGAACTTCAGTATCCCAGCACTGCACAAAGAGATACTTTTTGGAGAATCTGCTGTAAATGTGAATGAGCAGATTTCTCTGTCCTGTCTGCTCAGACAAGGAAAGTGTCTAACCTCCAAATTCAGAATGAGTTTTAAAATATCCAAAAAAAAAAAAAAATTTTCAATTACTGGGATATGTTCATCAGGTATTTATGAATATGTTTTAATTTGAGTCACTCTTGAATGTCACTCTGGGTTGACAATTTAACCATGAATGGGTTTTTGGACTTTTTTCCTGCACAGTTTGCAATATCTTTTTTGAAGCACCTAAAATAGCAAGTCACATTATAATAGCACCTTTGAAAGCACAAAGTTAAAACTGGATTGAAGGTGTCCATGAATGTGCTTGCTGGTTACACAGGACCTTCTATGTTTGGGAGAATAGGCAACCCTTGGGAAAACACTAGCTCTGACTTCATCATGTCTGTTGTCATCTCAAAACACAGATAGTGAGAGTCTACCTGCTTTCTCCTGCCCAAGGTGGAGCAGTGACCTATCTGGGATTAGGTAAAGGCTGAGCCAAGCTTGTCATTGATAAATGTTTCCTTCTCTGATTTCCCTCCTCCTTTCCTCCTTCCAGTGTGACTTACTAAAGGGAAACCCAGGGAAAAGGGAGCAGAGACAGAAAGGGCCCTCACTAAAGGTGACACATAGCAGAATCAGATGCAAATCTCATGGTATCACTAATGCATGATGCACAGCTTAAGATGCAAAACCTATGTGGGTTGTGAAGCAAGCAGCTTAAATTAATGCGACAAGAAACACTCAGCTATAGGAGGGAGGCAAGACTGCCGGGAGGAACCAGATTCCAGAAGGTGAAGATCTCACTGTGGTCTCAATGTTGCCAGAAGCTCTTAAATCAATCTGTTCACACTTGGGTTTCTATTTCTCATCTGTAAACAGAAGGGCCTGGGCTCAATGTTCTCAAGAGTTCATGGGGGGCGAGGGTTGGAGGTGGAATAGAGGGATGAGGGTGGTAATGAAGGAAACAGTGGAGTAAAGCTCATTTTCAAAATAATAATAATGATGATGATGATGATGATGAAAATTTATGAACTGCAAACACGTGCCTAGTATTGAGTTATTATTTCCTTTGGTTTGTACTACAGTACAAACCACGAAAGAAATAGTATTATCTCTATTTTACAGATGAGGAAACTGAGGCTTACAAAATGAATTGGGATTTTCTAGAGACCCCGAACCAATAGGATATCTCTCTCTCTCTCTCTCTCTCTCTCTCTCTCTCTCTCGGAATTGGCTCACACAACTGTGGGGGCTGGCAAGTCTAAAACCTACAGGACAGACCAGCAGGCCACAGACCTAGAGAAGAGTTGAAGTTGCAGACAGAGGCTGAAGGCAGTCTGGAGGAAGAACTCCCTCTTTCTCAGGAGGTCTCAGTCTTCTGATCTTCAGTTTTTCAACTGATTGGCTGAGGTTCACCCACATCGTGGAGGGTAATGCGCTTTACTCAAGGTGACTGATTTAAAAGTTAATCACATCTAAAAAATACCTTCACAGAAGTATCTGGGCTGGTCTTTGACCAAATACCTGGTTGCTGTGGCCTACCTACGTAGCCAGTCCAGGTCTCTCAGCTATAAATAGAGTGAGGGTTTGAACACTGATATCCCTATGCCAGAGCCCAAGGCTTCCACCTCTGCTCTTATCACTTGTGCTGGCTGCCAGGACTGCTGTGTGCCAGTGTCCCAAATTCCCCTCTCCCAGATGTCTGGGGAGTAAATGACCATACAGTTTCTGCTCTTCCCACTTCCTGGGAGGGTACCAAAGACAGTGTGACTACACATGAAAACTCTTAGCAAGATGTGTGAGAATGCCAGTAATTTCTAAATTTTCAATTATTTATTATTCCCCATTCCCCCATTTAAAATAATATCTTCTGGAAAGTAAATCAATATAACCATTTTTAGAAGGCAATTTGAATTTTCTTTTAAAATCAAAATGTGAATCTTCTATGATCTTCTATGCTTCTAGGAGTCTTATTTTACAAGCAAATATAAATATAATTGTAGAAATGCTATTACAACTTTGCTTAAGAGGCAAAAACATATGAAAATATCATTGCCTAATAATAGGGAACACATAACAAAATGATGATAAATCCATTCTGTGAATTACTAGGCAATTATTAAAAAGATTGAGACAGACTTCATGTGAAAAAATGTTCAAGATAAATTAAGTGATGAGAACCATGCGTTAAGTAATATCTTTGGATAAACATGCTTTGAGGAAAAAGAAAAACTCTACATGCATACATCGAGATAAACAGAAAAATGTTGAAGTAAATTGAATTAAATTAGTATTTCGGAGAGTAAGATTACAAGAGAAGAACAATATCTTTGTGTATGTTCTATACATTTTGAAAGTTTTCTGAATGTGTGACAATATTCCCATTTACTTAAAACTGAATTTAGTTGTTACTATATTACATTTTGAAACATTTTAATTTGCTTTTTAAATTGACCAATAAAAATTATATATATTTATTGTGTACCACATGTTGTTTTGAAATATTTATATAGTATAGAATGTCAAATCAAGTAATTAACATGGATATTACTTCATATACTTATCATTATTTTGTGTGAGAACACTTAAAATTTATGCTCATAGCAATTTTCAAAAATACAGTATATGGGGTTGAGGAAAGAGGTCAGTGTTAGAAAAACTGCCTGGCATGTCCAAGGCCCTGAGTTCTATTCTGAGCACCACAAAAAAACAAACAAACAAGCAAACAACAACAACAAAACCAACCCTGAAGAATACAACATATAGTTATTAACTATAATCTCCATGTTGTACATTAAAGCTCTTGAACTTATACCTCCTATCTAACTGAAATTTTGTATCCTTTGACCAACACCCACCATAATTAAATTACTTTTGAAATAAATAAACAAAAAGTTCCACAGTAGTCTATTTTTTTTCATGTTAGGTTGCCTGTTCACCCCTCCCCATACTGTGGGTCTATACTAATTTGCATGCCTTTGACAAAGCTCTTATTTAGAAAGTGATTAAGAAAGATTAGTCTCCTGTGGTTTGTGATGAGACTACCTTGACTTTATAAGGACTTTTTGGGAGGACATGTCCTAACTTGATTCTTTGGTCAACAGATAAGATGGTAGCCTGGCAGTTCTTAACCTCTGTGTGTCTGGCAACACCCACACTGACAGATGGTGTTGACCTTTAGGTTAAAGCAATTTCTTGATGATCTGTGGAGGCACAGATGTGTGCCAATGGCTGCTCACTGGGAAATGAATCCCTCACAGGGCCCCTGCCTTTCTGTATTAGGGAGAGCTTTACACAGACATGGAGGGCATTCTGTATGTTGGTCTTTCAATAATAAAAAATTATATTTATTTTCCCTTTATGATACTCAGCTATTAAGATGGTATTTCTCTCTACTATATAAAAAAAGATAGTAAAGGATTTCTGCTCCCAAGAATTGTTCTGAAGAACTTTTAGAACTTTCTACTAAGTAGAATGGATATTTGCGTAATTAATATCTAAGGAATGGCATTAATCATCAATTGCAAGCTTCCTGAGGACAGTGACCGCAGTCTGTTTCATTGTGGTACCCTACCCTCAACTGTGCTTGGTCTGTGGTGTGGGTGCTCATTGGTAAACGGAACTAATCCGTTTCCAGAAGTTTGGTCTAGAATGCATTTATGACTCATGTATGGTCCTCACGGTTCCTACCGAAAACTTTCAGTCTTTTCCTTGTGGTAAGTATCAGCTCCAGAACTGAAAACGTGTCCTACGAGGCTTTTCCTACTGCGCCGCCAGTCAGCCAGTTGGACTGGTTCCACCTAGCAGGTTGTTGACAGCCAGCCTCCCTTCTGGTTGGCCAGGTCTGTGCCTTCCTAAATTGCCACATATTTAGAACATCGCCCCTGCTTATGTGATCTGGTCCCTACTCACTTCTGGCTCACCACCCTGTAGTCACACTGTCTCTCTTTGGTTTCCTTGAAGGTGCCAGGCAGGCTTCAGGACACCTTGGTTCCCAGCTGTTCTGTGCCTGCTGCTGGGGAATCGTCCCAGCTTTTTTCCCCTTAGTACTCAATTCATTCTCACCCTTCTGATCTCAGTTGTAATCTCAAGTCTGCTGGTGGCTTCTCCAAATCCATACCACCAGATCAAATTTGAGATCCCTCTCTTACACTCTCAAAGTTCACCCTAGTTTCCTTTAAGCACTGGTCATAACTTATAAAATTATCAATTGGGTAATTGTTTAGGGTAGGCTGCATGACACTAGGAAACTCATAGCACCAATGTTTTTATTCTTAATAAATATTTGAGGGGATAAAAGATAAAAGCTTGGGACAAAGCAATGTGAAAAAAATCAGTAATTTTTTCTGAAACTCTTCAGATTCTATGAATAACTCCTGTAGAATAAGATCTCTGATTCAAGTATTGCTTGCATACTGATTACATCTATGTTGAAATGAAGCTCTGAATTTTCTCAGTTCTAATTGCAGTTGGGCAGCTCTATCTGGACACAATTTTAGGGACTCTGCTTTATTTTCTCTTCTGACCTTCCTCTTGCCACTGTTTCCTGATTATAGCTCTAATCCTGGGGTCATAGTTAAGTAAGGGTCAAGTTTCATCCACCTATACAAATTCCTTGAAAACAGAAATGAAAGGTAGAGCTTATTGAATTTCTCTAGGCCTCATAGCCAGACTTGTTTTAGACCATAGGATTTGATAACGTGCTAATTTGTGTGACTGTTTTGTTTGTCTAGATCAATTAGACTTTCCTGTATTTATTTGAAATAAAAAATATTTTCCCACATGAAGGAGTCATTTTGAGTAATATTATAACAAAACAAAGTTGGCCACGCACATCCTGAATGTTGTTGCCAAAATTTGGTTTTAATTAGCTTTATGACCCATCAAATAGCCATTTCCATGAATGAACCCTTTACCACATATCCATACCTACTACCACCACTTCAATCATCATTAATGGTAAGGGAAAATCTCTGCATTAAACCTTACAACATGGTTTCAAACACCCAACTAAAATTCCCCTAACACATAGCATTTTTTTTTTTTTTTTTCCTGAATGGAAAACACATTTTGGGGAGTGAGGTAAGATTGCTGTTCACTTTTGAATAACACTCATTTTCTAAGGTTCTCTTTGCTCCAAGTGAAATAAATTTCTTTGATGTCAATAATTCCATTTATTTATTTATTTATTTTGAGATAGTCTCACTATGTTGTTCAGGCTGACCTCCATCTCGGTGATACTCCAGCCTCAGCCTCCTGTGCAGCTGGGATTTCATGCACGTGCCTCCACATATGGCTTTAATGCCAATAACCTTAAGTCATTAGATAAAATAAAATCTACTTTTCATGAAGTCATATGGGGGCATAGAGGCTGATGGTGAACAAGAGAAAAAAGACATTTTTTAAAAGACTGTAATGCAAATAAAATGAAATAAAACACCAAACGAATAGGACAACAACAAAAATAAACCTAAATGAAAAGAACAGAAATGTCTCAAATGCTACAACTTAAGCTATGGGGAAAGTCATTTTGTCTTTCGTTCTACTCAACTAGAGAACACAGGACCCTCACTCCTACCTTGGGGGATAGTCTTACATTTAATCATTAGACTCTGTTTCCCAGATCTATGTGTATAAGGACAGGAAACTCAGAAAGGCCCAGTTAGGTAATAGCAGTTAGTTCTTATCTCAATACCTTCTTAACAGATTCTGGAAACCTGGTATAGCCTTTGAAAGCTACTGGGATTTTTCCATGCAGACAGACTTCAGGTCATAAGTACCTGGGAAGCAGTGCCTTCCCTTGCACTAGTGAGGGACATAGAGGCTGAAGATTTCTGCAGAGGTCTGGGCCATGTGGCCTTGGCTGGGAAGGAAGAAATCTTCTCATGGCCTCAACCCAAGGCACTCTCCCCAAATGAGCTGAGAGCCTCATTATGGAACATCTCCCATGCCTAAAAAAAGAAATTCTACAATTTCTTTTCGAAAATTGTCTTAGTGGTAAAACTGTGATTGAGGTCAACTCTATTTCACAACTTAGAAATAGTGACAGGGAGCTTACTGGAGTCCTCACATTGTCACAGCTGATGGGAAGAGCCACACTCAAGCTTACTTTTACTGTAGGGAACAATTTTCTTCATTTCCCAGCCATCCCATCACAGTGGGAGTTTGGCTTTTGTTGTTTGCCCTTTGTTCAAGAGTTGATGAAGATAGGGAATGGGAGAGGAAAAACACTTCAGAGTTAAGGCCGGTGGTCCCAGCATTGATTGCTCTTGCTATAAAGGCTAATATGATCATTGTTTTATTATGTCATTTTGAACATTTCTAAATGAACTCATATATATTTTTTCAGCTAATCCAGGAAAGAAGGCTCTAAAAAGGAAAAGTCCACTGATTTACCAGACCAAGGCATTGTATGTTGCGTGGAGGAGCTGGTTAGTCTATGAGTCCGGTGGAGGCACAAACCCTAGATTTATCTGGGACACTGAGTCCTAGCTCAGAGATTGTGTACAGTGGCATTTGGTAATTATTCTCCATGTGTCAAGGCACTTTTCACAAAAAACTCAAAATAAGAATGTGTGCCAATGGAGTTTAAATGAAAATAAATTTTCATGTTGCTCTATTTTCAAAGTTTTAATCCAACCATTAATATCAAGATGCTTTTGGTTATAAAACAAGAAAACTCAACTAAAAGTAGCCTTAAGCAATGAAGACTGTTTATAGCTCACATAACAAGATACTTGAAAGTTGGGTGGTTCTGGACTTGCTTAATTTGGTGTTTCAATGATACATACCATCAAGGTCCCAGATTCTCTTCACTTCTCCTCTATGCAAGTTGGCTTCTCTTTCAATTGAAGTTCCCCATGGCCCCAAGATGGCTGTGTTACTCCAAGCCTCAAATGCAGACACCAACGTCTAGAGAGAGCAAAGGCTTTATTTCCTCTTGTGTGTTCTTCGTTGTCAACAGTGAACATATTTGCTGAGTTCCCAGCATACTTTTCATCCCACTCTTAGAAGGAAGGAGACCCAGGGAAGAATAACAATTCATTAGGCAAGAAAAACAATTGGTCACAAAATTACACCTCAATACCCTAAATACAGATCTATTTTCCTAGGAGGGAGTGGCCTTCCCGTGTGTTTGATTATATACATTTTTTTTGGCTTCAACATTTTTCCACTTTCACAAGGAAGTGACACAATTATTTCTTCTTTTTCCTCTTCCTCCTCCTCCTTTTTTCCTTCTCCCATCCTCCTTCTCCTTTACCATTTCCCCCTCCCTCTTCCTCCTTCTCCTGAATGAAAACCAGGGAGAGGTGGAGGTCCCAGCAGAGGCAGGGTTTCAGTGTCAGCTCAGGTGAACTTTATCTGGGGGCAGTGTCAGGGTTCCCTTCTGAAATGTGTTCTTCCTCCTGCCTTTTGCTTTTTATAAAAGAGCTCAAAGCTTTTTAGAGAAATATCTACTGTATCTTTCCCTCTTAAACTTGTGGGATGGTACAATTTAGAATCAGAGATCTATCCTCTACGCCCTGACCTCTCCCCAAAGGAAAATGAAGAAAAGCACTGAAGACCTTTACCCCAAACTCAGGTAAATGTAGAAGACTACCAACCTACCATGGGAGAGGGGCTCAATGTCTGAACACAGAGAGGACTGCAGACTCTAGGATCTGGAGATGAGGCAACGCAGTCTCCTTAGGTGACTTTTCCAGGCCCAGCAGCTCCCACTGTCTCCTCGCATTGCCAACTGCCAGGTCCTCTTTGTTTTGTCATCCCAGGTTATATCTGTGGGATTTCCTTTTGCTGCGTCATTCCAGGCCTTGAAAAATGATAAGGGGAAGCAAAAAGGAAAGTTACAGTGAGAAAATATAAAAGGAGGAAGGCAAAGAGGGAGAAAAAGAATCTCACATGGCTTAGATATCCCAGAATCAAAAAAGAGAATTAGTAAGCAAAGGAAAATTTGGGACCAAATTAAAAAGTCTTTTTTGTCTTATTGAAAAAAAGTAAGAACATTATTTGTGATATTTGTAGAAGTTGAATGTTTAAAGAGGATAGAGAACATAGAATGCTTTATTTTCTAGGTTTTGATTTGAAAGGAAACATTCAGATACTCAGGACTCAAGTGGTGATTGTATTAAAACCATTTAATTTTGTGCAGTTTTTTTTTATCCCTGGATTCCCTAATTCCCTATACAGTTTTATTTTTAAAGTCTTTGTACAAAACGAAATGACCAGAGAAGAACTGTTTTTTTTCAAAAAGGGTTTGAAGTTTGTTTGCTTAACAAAGTGTTTGCAGTCATAATTAGGTTGCATATTAAAGTTCAAAACCAACTCATGTTGGAAGTGACTGAAAATTGTTACCATCTGATGGCTTTGTGGGCAGAGCTTTCACAAACGACACTGCACGCACTAAGGAATAAAGGCCCCATTTCTGGGCATTGCCCCGGGAGACTCCAGGATCTGGGCAACACTCAGTCTGAAGCTTTCCCATGGTGGCATCATGAGTCTTAAATCTAACTGGCATAACGTTATGGCCTTGATCTGTTGGAGCCATCCCAATATGACTTGGTCTTTCTGCTCTTTTCATCTCTTCGGGGTTCTCATGTCTTATCTTGAGTCCATACGTTCCATGGAAGCCTAGAAGTCATGATCAGTTGTAGTTCTCAGCCAGTTTTGTAACTCATACTGGAAAATCCATCTCAAAGCCAGGTTTTCTGACAGAGAGACAGAAAGAGAGGGAGAGAGAGACACTGGCTAGGGTGTCCGGGATGAGTCAGCTCCTAATCTGTTGTGTTGAAAGGCAAAACTGTCTTTAATTTTAATAGTGCTCTACTTCCATCTCCACTGGCATATGAAGCCTATTTGGACACAGAAAGAGAAGTTTTATATGGTACATTTCAAACATCTTGCCTCAGGCGAGAACCTTGCTGTTTCTGAGAGGGAAATCTCTTTACTGCTCTCCACACCTGAGTTTTTATTTCTACATAGCAGGAAATGGAACAATGGAAGATTGTCTCTTCTGATGATAAACACAACACAAGGGTTAGGCCTAATAAAGCTGTGATGGAACATAATTATGCATGATTTAGTACAGACCGTGTTGTTTGGAGAGATCACAAGCATGGTACTTGCTCAATGCTCTCTGATATGTAGGTTCAGTCTAAATCTGAAAACCAAGGCTTATTCTAAATAAGAATAGATTGTTTTCTTATTCTAAATAAGAATAGATAAGTAAAAAGAAATCATAATTGAACTTGAATCTACTTGAAGATGGATTATGAGTCTAAATTTATTTTTCTTCCTGAATATTGATTCTTTCCCCCTTTTGATTCTGTTGGGGTATTCTGCTTAATAGAAAATGCTTACTAGTATAATCATCCCGCTTAATAAAAAAAAAAAAAAATAGTGTCGGAATTTAGAAGAAAGCCAGCATAATGACAAAAGAAGCAACCAAGTCTTTGCTTTTGTGATTCAAAACAGATAACAATTTTAAAACAAAATAGAAGGAACCATAAAATATAAGCCTGACTTTATAATGAGCAGATTTTTTTTTTTTTTTTTTTTTGTAAGGGTAAGGCTATATTCAGAGGGAAGATAAAGCTAAACAGATTTATCTTTAAAGCTTTCTAAAAGCTGATTTGGGGATATTTATTTGAAACCTCCATCAAAACCAGGTGCTTTCAGCTCTCCTTAACAAATGAATGCTGTCCCTTTTCCTTCTTACTCTCCTATAACAATGATTAGCAAACAGCAGCAAATACACATCCTTTATCGTGATACTGTCTGTGCCTGGAACCCACAGCAGAGATAGCAGATGCATCCTTTTAGTTAGATAGTAGAATCAGTTTGGACCAATGATATTACAGTAAACACTAATTTTGCAAAGTGACCCATCCATCATTCATAAGCACATAAAAGCCATTGAGATCTACTACTATAACCACATGAAGAATCCCCAAGCCCAAGATTTATGCTGAGATACTGTCTCTTAATTCACTGAAGGCTTTAATGACAAGTGGATTTGTCATATGCTAAAGAAAATTACATTTCAAACTTTGAAGTTTATTGTGTTTTAATATACTGCTATGGATGTTAATATACAAAGTGGGTGTATTATATATAACCAAGAAAGCAAAAAAAAGAGAGAGAGAGAAAAACAAAGTTTTCAAAATGAATGATCTTTAGTGATATTCTATGAAGGAATACATTGAAATGTCAGTTTCAACAGAATGGATAGGGTAAGTTGTTAGCTTTGGAAGCATGTGCCTGGGGCCATGAAAAGTTTGCTTATTGAAATCTCAGATGTCTGTGTATTCTGTTCTTATTAGCATCCACCATTCCCCTCTAATATATAGCCCTGCATCAAAAAGACAATACTAGATAAAGACACTCCAAAAAGCTCCCTTTTGAGGCTGTTGTTCATTTGGAAGGACTGACAGGGGAATAAGTCACATGGCAGATGTGTCCAGAGAAGGTACACAGACTCAACTCTTAAACTTGCAATCAAGAAGGAAAAGTTCAATACCTCTTTGTTAAAACTCCAGTCATTACAGAGCAATAAGATGGCCAGTGGAATTAATCCCAGTAAAAAAAAATCTTTTGTAACCAGTTGATCAAAGAAGCTGAACATGATGTGGTACAAGCAAAAACAACACTGTCTTTTCCCACACCTGTTCTGGTAGATATCCTTTTCCTTCCTCTAAACCTCTTTGGAAGATCCCTCACCAAGTGCAGGGACTTTCAGGCCTGGCCAATGTCCAGCCTGAACAGCCTGCTATAGTCATACCTGTTATTTATGGCTCACATGTTTTCTGATTGGCCACAGCCTGTGCTATCCTAGCTAGGCAGCATACTAAATATCACCTCTGTCTTCTGCTATAAATGATAAGTTCTGTTTTCAGCAGTTAAAAAGACTGACTTTGTCTAGTACCAAAACTCTAATTTCAGCCGGGCGCGGTGGCGCACGCCTGTAATCCCAGTACTTGGGAGGCTGAGGCAGGAGGATCGCGAGTTCAAAGCCAGCCTCAGCAATGGTGAGGCACTTAGCAACTCAGTGAGGCCCTGTCTCTAATAAAATACAAAAAAGGGCTGGGGATGTGGCCCAGTGGTCGAGTGCCCCTGAGTTCAATCCCCGGTACCAAAAAAAAAAAACAAACAAACAAAAAAAAAACCCTCTAATTTCATATCAATTCAAAGCTTCCCCCCTTCACACTACTCAGGCCTAACTCAGTCTCAGAAACCCTGCCGAGCAAGAAATGGACATGGCCTCTACTATTTTCCCCCATGTTTGTCTCCTAGACTCAGCCCTGTTCTGCTACAGCTCCTGCAGAGCAGAGACAAGTGGGAGGGAGATGAGGCGAGATAAAAAGACAGAAATATCTTACCTGGCCAGTGCCATTGTAATCTGGCAACAAGGCCCTCTGTGTAGCAGGAGCCCAATTCTGGGTCCTTTCTCTCCCAGGTGCTGTGTTGGATACTCTGGATAGGTTCCTCTTATTTTACTTGTAGTAGAAAAGTTCAGAAAGGAAAACTATACTTCTCAGCCTTCCTTGCAGGTAGATTTCTAGAGGTGGATTTATTTCTGTCCATTGGAATCACTCACCAGGAGATTTGGAAGGCAGGATTGAGGTCATCTTCTCAAGGTTTCAGGCCACAGTTTCTGACAAGCAGAATAGAGGAAATACAAGTAATGCAGTAATGCTCTGCACCCATCTGCCATTTTCCTGTAAGGGAGGAGTAGTGGCAGATGTGGCATTAGTTCCCAACTTACATGGTGACCTCAGAGGAGCAAGCTCTCCTATGGCCAGTTCTGTGTCATTTTCTGTGTCATTGCAGGATCATTTCTTCAGTGATTCCTAAAATTTTACGACATCTATATTGACTCACACAGGTGCTTTTGTGGATTCTTGATGAAACCACTCCCCTTCTCCCAAATAGGCAACCAACATTGTTATTTCTGAGAACAGAAACTTTTCCCCTGTCTGTTTGCTTGCCATGCCAGCCCAGCCCTTTCACTTTGGGGACACCCACATAGACATGTTCTATTCTTTAGATTCTTCCAGAAAAGAATTAGATATTAATCTAATTCCTGGAATCTCTACACTCTAGGAATACAGGCTGTGTTTTAGATCTGTGCTTAGAGGAGTCAGGGGAAGGATAGGAGATGTGAGTGGGGGGGGGGTAAAATATCAATATCTTCTTATGGCAAGACTCAAACTCTCTATAAAAGTTCTTGTAAAGGTCTTCTTGTTTATGTGGACTGGTGGGACACCATCCTCTCCTCCAACATGCCCTTCAAAGAAGTCCACACTTTATCTTCCTCTGACAGGTTGAGGTAAGGGCCACCTACTTCCTTGGTAGCTCTGCAAAGATGGTTTGATGTCTTTAGAAGGTGGAAGTAGTTGTCTTCTTTGATTCTTAGCTTTGGGACCTCAGTTAAATGGAAGGTAACAGGAGGGGTCTTCTTTGCATCCAGGTACATCACTGTAGCTGTTTCTCCAAACTGGAAGCCAGTCCTCTGCTGGGAGGGTTGTCTGGGGCAGGAAGGCTATTAGCCTCTTAGGCAATCAGTAAGATGAGAGTCATTCACAGCAGTACAGACTGAAAACCACCAAAGAAGACAATTTTCTTAACCCAACTGTGACTGGTAAAGCAGTGTTTCTTCTCCCTGTCCATTCCCATTTCAAGGTTTGCATTTTTTAAATTATTTGTTGTATATTTTCATTTATACGCTTTATATCCAAAAGCTAATGGTAAAATCAGAGATTGAATCCAATTGATAAGAGATCTTTAAAGTTTCTTGTCATTCAAAAAAATATAACTGCATCTTAAAAACATCTCAAAGCAAAACAAAGAAAGCACAGAGAGACTTCAGTTTTAAAAGAAGAGAGTAAAAAAATTTCACATGTACGTGCCTCAGTTTCTTAAAGTACAGAATGAGTGTTGGATTAGGCAAAGAAATTCCTTCCAGCTTGACACTGCATGGCTTTCTATGAGTCAACAGAACCCCAAAGGCTAAATGTTGGCTACTCTAAGCATGTGTTCTTCCTGTCCCTCAAGGGGCTCAGAGAGGCTAAAAACAAAGCAAGATATGGGAATAAATTTAAAATTTATGTACACAAAAAAACTTGCACTCAGATGTCTATAGCAGCTCATTTCTAACTGCCAAAATTTGGAAGCAACTAAGATGTCCTTAGTAGGTAAATGGATAAATAAACTATGATGTATCTAGATAATAAAATATTATTTAGAATTAAAGATGAGCTATCACAGCATGAAAAGACACGGAGGAAACTTACAGGCATATCACTAAGTGAAAGAAGCCAGTCTGAAAACACTGTATATTGTATGATTCCAACAATATGACATTCTGGGAAAGACAGAACTATGGAGACAATAAAAAGATCAGTAGTTGCCAGAGATTAGTGGGGAGGGAAGAATGAATGGGTAGAACATAAAGGACTTTTAGAGTAGTGAAATTCTTGTGTATGATATCACAGTGGTGGTACATGTCAGGACATGCCATTCTACATTTGTCAAAACCCTAATGCACTAAGAACTTTGTTTGACAATGATGTATCAGTACAGGTTTATCAGTTGTAACAAACATACCACTCTTGTGGAGGATGTCAATAGTAGGGGAGATTGTACTTGTGTGGGGACAGGGGATATATGGAAACTCTGTGACTTCTGCTCAGTTTTTCTGTGAATATGACACTATTCTAGAAGATAAAATCTATTAATTAAAACAAAACACAAACAAATCTCTTAAACCAATATTAGGCCAGGTTTCTTGAAAAAAATGCATATTAGGTCAAATAATTTGTTTTAACCCATGTTTAAGTCAGGGATGTTCATACATCACAAAAAGCATCATGTCTTGGCCATCTTTTGCCCAATGTTTTCATGAAACCACATGAAAGAAGTTAAGGAAGAACGATAGTAAGTAAATCCAGGTCCGATTTTAAACAATGCTCTCAACAATTATCTCCCAAACTGGCTGGTTAGAAATCAACCTTTGGCCAAAGACCCAGGAATCAAGAAATAGCAATTACCTTTTGAATTTTCTGAAAAATCCAAGTTGAACTTTAAATCTGGCTGTCTCAAGAGTGGTGATTAGCTTTTAACACTTGTTAAAAAACGAAACGATGGAACATGTTATGAATCTCCAGGGCATTTACTTACCTTCAAGAACCATATTGAAGCATCTCATTTCCTGTTGGTCTATCCAATCTTTTTTTAAATGAATGCTCTTGGTGGCTGATTTACTGAACCTGCTAATATGGAATTTCATCTCTGTCCCAACTTTGCTGCGTGTTCTTAATGCAGATTAAATGGAATACAAATGACTTTTTAAAACATCTCCATGTTTATCCATTTAAATTAGATTTATAAACATGAAGAACAGTGTTTTAAGAGCAATTAACTCAAAAGTAATCAATACTCCAAGTAATTTTTAAGTGTATAGCATCACGATGCCCTCTAGTGGCTAACCTATAAGAAAAGTACCCCCAAAATCCCAAAGAAAATACAAATTCTCCCTTTCTACATCTTCAAGTATGTTGTTATCTTTGATTTATTTAATGAAATCAAGGGGCTCTATGTTCAATGTTATTCCCCTATTACCTCAATACTTTAAAGATCAAGATATGTCAAATTAATAATAATTATTGTGTGAAAAGCATTGTGACCATTAAATAAGGCCAATGGGTAGATGAAGCTCACTACAATTGGGTTATCGTTTCAGAGTAGAGGAATACATCCCTGAGAGATGATGCGAAAATTACCATGGGCTTGATGATTCTGTTACTGTTGATCCTTTTCCATCACTGAAATAACTCTTGTAGGTGAACTGTGATTCCTGAACAGGTAGTAGCACTGTTCAATATAGAAAAGAACAAATAAAAGACCCAGATGAAAAGAAACCAGAAAACTAACGCTGTTATTTGGCAAATGACTTAGATGAGAATTTTCTTTGTTCTTGAATTCCTATCAATGGCCATTAGAGGAAAAATATTTAGATCTTTCTTTATCTATGTCTCTCATTTAGGAAAGATGTTCTATAAGACTTTGAAGAAATGTTTAATAACATTAGCCAAGGTCTTAAACTTGTTTCTTCTTCTAGTTATTAGATAGTTTTAGGAAATTAAAAACTTAGAAATGATTTTGAGTTGTTGATATATACATTTTCTTTGATTCTATTAAAACCAACCTCATTATTTAAACAAATTTGTTGACATCCCTTTAATTATTTCTTCTGGATAATGTCACAAGCTTCACACTCATATTCTTCTCTGATGTTTCTGTGTTTTTTTTTTTTTTTCAGATATTTCATGTTTCATGACAATCAATCCCTTTAAAAGAAAACATTCTTTATAGTGGAACTGTTTATATGACCTTATAGACACTGGTCTATGATAACAGTGCTTTTTGGAAAGTAGTTGAAGCTTTTTCTCTATAATAAACTGAACAAATATTTTTATTAGTCTCCCTCTGTGCGCCTGCTAGTCTGTATAATAAAGTTAACTAATTGTTGGCAGTTGGCACTGGGGAGAAAGACTGAAAAAGTTTTTGCAACACAGAACTTAATAGACCTAATGTCCTGCCCTTAAGTAGTACGGAATTTTCAACTTTCTTTTCCCTTTCCCAAGAACAATCATAATAAATACTCAAACAATCCACCAAAACAGCGGTACACACACACAGACACACACACACACACACACACACACACACACACACACACATGATTCAGAACTACAATTAGAAAAATAAAATGAAGAGAGCTGACAGAAGGTGAAGGCTACCTTTCCCATCAATTGTGTTCATTTATCTAATTTATAATTTTAGTGTTGGTTTCTTTTCCTCTCCATATTCTTGAGGCTGTGAACATTGTTTCCACAATATATCTGTTTTCATAAAGTAACCCACTTTTGAAATGATCTGTCAGATCCATAGGTTTGTTATACTTGAATTCTACCTACATTCTATTGAGCTGCTTCTTTTCCCCCAATTTCATTCCTGATGGTTCTAAAATCTTAATAACCTCCATTTGGCTGGGAACAAAGGCGGGACTGGAGCTCCTGGGATCCTCTCAAAGCAGGAGTTAATTTGGCATCCAAACTAGAGTTGGGTGAGGGAGGAAAGACACCTACCTGGGTGGAGGGACATTTTTCTCTTCTTCCTGAAAAGGGAAAATAAAACATATGCAAACATTTTTAGTTCTTGTTGCTAAGTCAAAAAATATTTAAGAAAGAATGAACACATGTATAGTATGATTTAACTTGCCCCAAACTGGTCAAGTTGGAGGACACTCATTGTAAAAATATAACTTACACACACAGACCAATTGTTTAATTATATTGACTTTTAAGTGTCCATAGTTTCAGTTACAATGGAGTTACAATGAAACCACATGTGAAGGTACCTAAAGTGATTATAGGTTTGACTTGTTAAGAGAGCCAAAGAACAGAAGCAAATGCTAATACTAGAATAAAATAATAAAGCAATCTTCTGATCTTAATGTCCCTCACAGTGTCAAACTGATCTTATTTTCAAAAGACTAAAAAATACAAGGTAATGAGGAGGAAACCCACAAACATTCAGCCTATATTTTGTGTGCTGAGTTTTTTGAATAAGCACCATTAAAAAATCCTCACTTATTGTCTGCTCTGAATTTTACTTACCTTGCCCGTTAAGTAATATCAGGTTAGATTTTTTTCCCTATATTTATCACACACTTGCAGTTCTTTTTGTCAGTTGCTAGAGGATGCTTTTAAAAAATTTTTGATATTAGTCATTTTCTTATTGATTTATAAGATTTCTATATACTAATTTTATTAATCTCTGTCATTTACTGTTCAAATATTTCCCTTAGTTTATTCTATTTCAATGTTGTGTATAGTGTTTCTTTTAAGTACAGGAAAAATTGTAGTCATATTTATCAGTCTTTTCATTTTTGTTTCTGTCTTTACTATCACACATTAAAAAGTTTTCCTCTCCTTTGACTAGTCACTTATATTTTATTCTGGTATAATTATGACTTTATTTTTTACATTTCTATATTTAATCCTTCTGGAATTCGTGTTGGCTTTGTATTTTGTGGTAATTTTACTCTCCATTTTAACACATATTTAGATGGTAGTCTTAACCCATAATTGAGTGATCCATTTTTTCTTTGATGGTTTGAGGTGCTAGTTAATCATGTATTAATACTTTACATCTTTTAAGACTGTTTATTTAAAACTACAAATGTCCCTTCCAAAAAAAAAAAAAGAAAGAAAGAAAGAAAAAAAAAGAAAAAAAATTTAGCATTCCTTGATTTCTCGTTTGCCTGCTTAATTGATTTACTGCTCTTATTTTCATTATGCTGTATTGCTCCTTTCCGTTATTTGTGCTCTTTTCCTCAAAGATTAGTCTTGATATTTGCATTATATTTAATAACCATTTCTGAGTTTGTATTTCTTAGTCTGCTGGTAAATCTTTTCAGGTCAAAATATCAGAAAGGATAAAAGATTTTTCATCTTTCTTTATCCTCATATGTCTAAGAGTAAGTCTTTCTGTTGTTTTTATGTATTAGAAAAGTAAGGGATGCCTATAAAACTCAAGGACTTTTGTTGCTAACTGGAAATTTTCCCTTTCCTAGGAAACTGGTTTTATTTGCTTCCCTACATATAGCTTGTAGTTTGCTTTCCCTCTGAAATTTAAAACATTGACCAAATTAAGTCATTTCACTAATTTCTACTCATACTTGATGAACTTTTTAAATCTGAGGATCAAAATCTCCCCTGGATTCAGGTCATAGTTCCTCTATAGGTTTTTATTTTAGCTTTTTGTCCATTTGTTTTGTTTTCTTCAAGGATTTCTAACACATACTCTCACACATACACAACTATATCTATACATAGAGATGTATAAATATATATCTTTTAGCTCATTAATATTTGCATTAGTGAGTTATAAAATAACTTTTTTTTTAGCATATCTTCTAATTCTTGAGAATTTTTTCCCGTGCTATGTGTAGTCTATTTTTCTTTCTGGGCACCAAACAACTTAAAAGCAAGATTGTGTTTCTAGTTCCTAGTGCAGTGCTTGGCAGAGAGAATATGATCAATAAAAGTTTATTGAATGATATTGCAACAAAGTTTGAATATAAAAAGTGAAAAATTACACATTAAGAAAAACTTTCAGTGGCAATAATAAATATATTTCAGTGCAAAACGACAGATATAAACTATATTCACTGTGAAGACTTTTAAGAAATGATATTATATGTAAAAATTTAGCCTAGAGCTTCTAATATTATTCAATAACTTTAAAATCAATCCCAGCCCAGTCCCAAACTCCAGGCAGGCAATTGTAATCTTGGTAAAAGACATGTAGCAAAGTATTGAAATAATGACTAACATTTGCTGAGATAATTACTAAGTTAAGTGGAAGGGGACCCAGCTAAGGGTTCTGCATACATAATCTTATTTAATCTTATATTTACTGATGAAGAAACTAAAGTTTAGAGGGTAATTTGCAAAAGCTCATACAGCTAGTAAATATCTGAGCTGGGATTTGATACCAGGTCTGATTAATTCCAAATCTATGATTTAACTGTTAAAGTGGACTGGATAACCTTTCCTTTCCCCTATTCTCCCAAGGTTGAAGTTTAATGACACTGTAATGTTTTTGGACTCCTATATGAAATGTTCTTTCTCCCTCCCTCCTCACCTTCTCCTTCCCCTCCTCTCCAGCCCCTCCTCCTCCTCCTCTTCTTTCTTTTCCCCAGACCTCTGATTTGGTTTCATATAATGTGAATATTTGAGATTATAGACCATAAAAATGAGTAGTTTATCCTATATCTGAAACTGTCAACTAAAATCATCATCCACATCCTCATCGATTTGCTTTTTAGTCACATAATTAAGTGCCTATTGTGTACAGTGTCTACAAAGAGGGAGAAGTGGGGCATGGTCCCTATCCACAGAGAGTCACCACAGTGGTTTGGCACAACAGCAGGTGTACATAAAAAGAAATGATTTCCTCACATAGATCCTTTTTCAGCTGTTCATCTGTGCAATAGTTGGGTGTGAAATTTCAAGATACTCTTAAAAGTTTCTCAGGAGGACAAGGAAGCCCTGATACTGAAGTGGGTGTTCCAAATTGTCCTTTTTCCTAAGATCCTCAAGAACTAACCCATGTATTCCAGGAGAATTTAGGTCCTCCAGATATGGGACCTGTTTGGGAGTCATACACACATAATAAGGAACATAAGTTGTCAGTCTTGTGTTGGATCATAGTGCCATGGAAGGAAGAGAATCATGATGACTCTTTTTTGACCTATATCTTCTTTCTTGGTCAGTGTGGCTATGGTTGCACAGGGGTGACAGTCATAGAGGTTGTGATAAGGATAAACAGAAACCAATATGGTATATTGATTAAGAAATTAACCTTTGCATTCAGGAAGTTCTGAATCTCTTCTCCACTTATTATTTGCTTTATGACCTTACACAAGTTCTTCAAAAGCCTCTGATCTTCACTGTTCTCATATTTTACATTGAGTAAGGTCTCAGTAAATGCTAGCTATTACTTTAATTCACAGAGTGTTTAATCCACAAAGTGTTGTAAACTTTAAAAAAATATTTCTTTTTTGGTCTTTCTACCTAGTACTCACTTTTCCTTCCTTTGGTAATAACAGTATAGTTTTCTAGTTCTCTATCCTCTCCTCAGCAAGGGGTGGATATATGGCTGGAGCTAAGCCATTCTTCTTTTAGGAATTTGAATCTTGAATTAATAGACCGTCGAAGAGATTGTTCAACAATTCCTCCTGCCTCAATTACTATTTCTTCCAAGCTTGGAGTCTGAATAGCTCCTTCCATTGGAATCTTCTTCTGCAAAAAGTTGGACAGTAGGTGTTATTTACAACAAAAGAAACCTTCCTGCTGTATCTAGTCAATCTTTTCCATTCTCACGTGGTTGACCTCCTTATCCTAGATTTCCTCCATGAAATCTATATGATCAATTGCTCTGGTCCCAAATGTTCCTCTTGAAAGTAATTTAGTAGGTATCCTGGGAACCTCTTATATCGTCTAACATGTCTTTGTGCAGTATATGCACTTTATCCAAAGTATTTTTGAGTTCATCTAAACCCATGTCCTCTCTGGCAACTTCATGCACTGCTGAGAATTAAGGATCTCTTCTGCATGACATGGTGCACTTAAGCTACTGCCCTGTCTATTTTCTAGACCGAACATGCCCAGCTTATTCATCACTCTCATTGGGTTTTGTTTCCAAACCTTTTATATGTTGGTTGCCCTCCTCTGAACTCTTTCCAGTTAGCTGAAAAGCACACTCTGTCCAATAATATCATGTTATCACGGGGAGCTCAGAGGTCACGTCTTGTCCAGAAGGTAATGTGTAGCCCTGCAGGCATGACTTTTTTTTTTTCATGCCTGAGGTAGTTGTGATGTTGTCTCCTGCCCAGGCTTACCCTGAGCATGCAGGTCATTGCTTATTCTGAGTAACACTAATCAGTTCAATTTCTCCTTGTGGCTACTTTGAACTGCAGCATTCTTTCTAACTAGAAACACCCAAACTGAGTGATAACTAACAATTATTGAATGCTTATGATGTGCTAGGCACTGCACCAAACACTTAACATTTCTGAACGCATTTTGTCCTTACAATATTCCTTTTATATTAGACCATTATCTTCACTTTATGGATGAGGAAACTAAGAATTATACTGGACCCAAGTTACATAGCTAGGAAATGAAGCAGCAGGAATTTGAACCCCTGGATTTGGCTGTGAAAACCATGCCCTTGACTATGATATTGAATCACTGAAGCACTCAAGAAGCTAGAAAATATTGAACCAAAAATTAGGGCATGAATTTTTTCAGAAGATACTCTTGTAAGTCATGTAGCATGGCAAAATGATTTTAAAAATGTAAGAAATAATCCGTATGTATTTCCCTTCCTGGAGATAAAAACGAAAGTTGTGTATTGAAGGGTCTAACAAGTCCTGAGGTGAAGAAACCTGTTTAACCCTACATTCTCTAAATTTATTTTAACAGAGACCACTCCTGCTTCACAGTACAGAAACGTACAATAATAGTCTTTACTCCATTTGCTGCATTGAGCTATTCATAGAACCTTCTCATATTCATAATAACTTCGGAATAATGCATTTATGTTGTTGCAATTTTGCAAGTGAGGAAACTGACATAGATATTTACCTCTCTAAAGGTTGTGTATGGGTACATTAATGACTGGCGAGTTTATTTCATTCAGATGTATATGATTCTAATGTCCCTGCTTTGCTTTCATGCTTAAGATATTTATTTTCCAGACCTAATACCTCAAGTGAAGAACATTTAGTTTTAAGAGTTACTATTGCCTAATTTTCTTTTTGATGGAAAGGCAGTCTGGAAAAAAAAAAAGGAAAGAGCAGAACCTGGTACCAGGAAAGCTTGGGCTGGATGGAAACCTCTGCTGTGTATAGTTGGAGTTTCCTGTGAAAGTTAACCTCTCTGAACTTAATTTACTTCCTAGGAAGTGACATTTATAACATGAATGGTTTATGAACCGTTTTCTCTTCCCCAGAACATGAATTCAACTCTATATATCATTCTAATAAGATGAACACAACAAGTGGCTTCATTTGGAACTCAAAAGAGAGAACTTTAGGTAATTTACTAAATCTCATCAAGAAACAATCACATAGTTTTGTTTTGTTTACTAAAATATCTTAATTAATGTCTTCTTTTTTAAAAAAATAAGGTTTATTGTATATACTATAGATACAAGACAATTAATCAATTTAAGTATATGCTTCAATAAATTTTGACAAATGTATACTCAAGTAACCACCGTGCTGTCAGGTCACAGGGCATTCCCACCCCGCAGATGCTCCCCACCTTTGGGGCTTAATGCTCTTTCCCAGCTTCAGCTCTTGGGAACCACTGATCTGTTTTTTGTCACTTGATAAACATTTTTCACTGTTGTGCTTTTTCTTGGATGCTGTGTCAATGGAATATATAATATGGAATCTTCTAGGCCTGACTCCTTTCATTTAGCATAATGCTTTTGGGATTCATTTATGTTTTTGTGTGTACCAGCACTTTATCGTATTGCTAAAATGGATCCATTAACCAGTTGATGGGGATTTAGATTGGTTTTGTTTCTGCCTGCCTCAATATTTGAATACAGGTCTTTTTATAGATGTACATGTTTATTTATCTTGGATAAAAATACCTAGAGTTGAATTTTTGGGCCATAAAATCAGTATATGTTTTATATTGTAAAAAACCGCTAACCTGTTTTCCAAAGCAATGGTATTATTTTGTGTAAAGTGCTGAGAGTTCTCACTGTTGTACATTGCACTTGTGTGTTGTCAATCTTTTAAACTTTCATTTTTCTTATAGAGGTGTGTGTGTGTGTGTGTGTGTGTGTGTGTGTGTGTGTGTGTATCTCATTGTAATTTTGACTCACATTGCCCTAATAACTTTGCATGTGCTCATTTGCCATAATATATCTTATTTGATGAAGGATATATTCAAGTATTTTGCCCATTTCAAAAATCAGTCTGATTGTCTAACTAGTGGGTTGCAAGAGTTCTTTCTGCATTCCAGACAATCTGTTTCAGTATGTATTTGAAAATACATTCTCCCAGACTGTGACTTTCCTTACTCTAAGAATACACTTTTAAGGGCAAACATTTAATTTTAAAGAAGTCAAATTTATCTATATTCCATTTCTTTTATTGCTCATGCTTGATGTCATTTTTAAGAAATCTTTGTCTTACCTAAGGTGACAATGATTTTCCCTGGGATTTTCTCTCAGGGGTTTTTATATTTTTTCACGCTTATTTTATTTT
The DNA here is from genome assembly GCA_025594165.1 of Tamias sibiricus. Lineage (NCBI taxonomy): Eukaryota > Metazoa > Chordata > Mammalia > Rodentia > Sciuridae > Tamias > Tamias sibiricus. The sequence goes on along the minus strand of CM046666.1, from coordinate 91,812,563 downwards.
ATTTTAAAATTTTATTTAGTTGTAGATGAATACACAGTATCTTTATTTATTTTTATGTGGTGCTAAGGATCGAACCCAGTGCCTCACATAGGAGAGGCAAGCACTTTACCACTGAACTACAGCCCCAGCCCTCATGCTTATTTTAGTTTAGGAAACAGTCATAATTTTTATGGATGCTATGAAATGAAAGATGGGTTCATAGTTTTGAATATATAGACGTTCAATTTTTTTCCAGCATTGCTTATTGTGAAGACTACTTTTTCTGATTACATTATCTGGCACCTTGTTGAAAGTCAATTGATGTACATGTGGGTGGGTTTATTTATTGTCTCTATCCAGTATATCTAATATCTGTACACTATTAACAGCTACTTAAAAAAAATATCCCTTATCCATTTGGAAAAGGGGCATTTATTCCTAAATTACTAAAAGTTTCTATCAAAAATGAGTGAAATATTCCCAAATGCTCTTTTTTGGAGGCCTTTCTTGAACTAGTTGTATAGTTTATCATTTATTATAGTTTGTTATTTTGTAGAATTTACACTGAGTCTCAAAAATTAAACTAATCTTAAGTTCTTGTGATAAATAAGATGTGGTCATGATGCATTGTGTTAATACTCTATGGCATTCTTTTCTTACAGTAATATTCTGTTGAATACTAGTAATACTGGCTTTATATATGATTTGGGATTCCATTCCTTTTCTGTTTTTGAGAATTTATGTAGAATGAATATTATTTCTTCCTTAAATATGTAGTAGAATTAATGACTAAAGTTGGGCATGAAGTTCCCACTATCTCTTTAATATTTGTAACATCTGTACTTATATTCTCTCTCTCATTCCTGATATTGGTTATTTGCATCTTCCATTTTTTTTTTCTTGATCTGTTCAGCTAAATCAGGAGTAGGCAAACTTTTCTCTATAAGGTAATTTAGTTTTGAATATATAGATGTCCAATTTTTCCAGCATCATTTGTTGGAAATACCATTGTTTATTGCTGCAGACTATACAAAACCACATGACAGGCTGGATTTTGTCCATGGGTACAGTTTATCAACATATAGGCTGGATTTCTATCAATTTTATTTACAATAAAAGAAACAACTATTTTTTTCACTGATTTTCTCCATTATTTTACCATTTCTGTATTATTGAGTTCTAATCTGATCTTTATCATTTATTTTATTTACTTGGAATTTTATTTATTCTTCTTTATTTAGTTTCTTAATGTAGACACCTAGAGGATCTATTGGAAATATTTGCTCTTCTTTAACATAAACAATTAAGGTTTAAATTTAACTGTAAGCACTATGTTGTGCCCTACAACTTTTGATATTTTGTGTTTTTGTTTTTATTAATGTTAAAATATTTTCCAGCTTTCCTTGTAAATCTTTTTGAACCATAGGTTATTTTGAATTATGTTTATTGATTTCAGAATGTTTGTATATTTTACATTTAGTTATCTGTTACAGCTTTCTAATTGTGGTTGGAGAAGATGCTATTTATTATTTTAATGTTTTTAAATGTATGAGACTGATTTTCTGTGTCAGAATTTGGTCTATCTTATAAATTGTCTATATACACTAAAGAAAAACATATATTCTGCTCTTACTGGATAGAAAGTGTTAAAAATGTCGATTAGGTAAAAATTTTGCTAACGTTCTTCATGTATGCTACATTTTTATTGATTTCCTATATCCTTGTTTCCTTATTCCCTCAACTTTTCAAAAAATTATTTATTTATTTATTTATTTATTTAGGGTACCAGGGATTGAACCCAGGGGTGCTTAACCACTGAGTCACATCCCTACCCCCACTTTTTTTAAAATTCTTTTTTAGTTGTAGATGGACACAATACCATTATTTAATTTGTTTATCTTTATGTGGTGCTGAGGATCGAACCCAGTGCCTCACACGTGCTAGGCAAGCGCTCCACCACTAAGCTACAACCCCATCCCTGTTCCCTCAACTTTTGAGATCTATTAGCTCTCCAGCTACAGTTGTAGACATATCTACTTCCTAAGTATATTAGTATTATTTAATATATATGTTGTTATATATATGTATATATATGTATAACATATATACATATATATATATACATATTTATCATCTTTGCACTTTGAAGCTCTTTGATCAGATGCTCATACATTTAGTAGAGTTATTTCCTCTTGATGAATTGACTCATTGTTCACTACAAAATTATCTTGGTGACCTCGATTATTTTTCCTTGCTCCAAAATCTTCTTTGTAGTTCATTAATATAGCCATTCCAGCTTCCTTTTGATTAGCATTTTCATAGTGTATTTTTACACCCATTAACCTTCATCTTATCTGTGTCTTAATATTTACATTTTGTATAGACAGCATATAGTTGTGTCTTCCTTTTTTTTTTTTTTTTTGTAACTTAATCTGATAATTCCTGCATTTTAATTGAGGTGTTTAGCAATTATATTTAATGTAATTGTCAATATGGTTGAATTTAAATTCAACATATTTATATATTTTTTTGGCTTTAGAGTACTTTAATTTTTTTTTAATTTCAACCAACACATAAAAACCTAAAAGTTGTGTGTAATAGTGGGGTACCATGTCAAGTTCAATACATATATATCGAGTCATGTTGAAGGTTAAATTTATATATTTCCTCAAACATTTATCAATTCTTCATGGAGAAAACTTTCAAAATTCTTTCGTCTAGCTTTTTGAAATGCATAGTACCTAACTGTTCTCTATAGTCACCCTACTATGCAATAGTACCTTGGAGCTTCTTGTTCCTATCTAACTGTAACTTAGCACTGCTGTTCTACCTTTCCTCATTCCTCCCCTTCTGCTATGTTTTATCTATTGTTCCCTCTGCTCTTTTTCCCCCTCTTTATCTAACTTCTTTTGACGAAATTTAGTTTTTTAAATGCCATTTTCCCCTCTAAAATAGCAGTCCCCCATTATTCATAGGGAATATGTTCTGAGGCCCCTGATGGATGCCTGAAACTGCACTTAGTCCTGAATCAATCAATTGATAAATCTATCTACCTACCTATCTCTACTTACCTGTCTATCTATCTACTATATTTTTTTCTTATACATACATACCTACAATGTTTAATTTATAATTTGGGCACAGTAAGACATTTACAGCAATAATTAATAATAAAATAGAACAATATCTGTAATAAAAGTTATGTGAATATATTCCCCCCTCAAAATATTTTATTGTACTGTAGATTTTAGCAACCTCAGCATAAAATTTCACCTTTTTATACACTCATACATTGCTGGTGGGACTGAAAATTAGTGCAACCACTCTGGAGAGAAATGTGGAGATTCCTTAGAAAACTTGAAATGGAATCAACATTTTACCCAGTTATCTCAGTCTTCAGTGTATACCCAAAAGATTTAAAATCAGCATACTATATATACTATCACTATAGTGATACAGCCACATCAATGTTTATAGAAGCTTAATTTACAATAGCTAAACTATGGAACCAACCTAGGTGCCTTTCAACAGATGAATGGGTAAAGAAAATGTGGTGTATGTACACAATAGAATATTATTCAGCAATAAAGAAGAATGAAATTATGGCATTTGCTGTTAAATAGATGGAACTGGAGACCATCATGCTAAGTGAAATAAGCCAATCCCCAAAAGCCAAAGGTGAAATGTTCTCTCTGATACATGGATACTTACACACAATAAGGGTGTGGGGAGGATAGAAATTCATTGGATTAGACAAAGGGGAATGAAGGAAAGGGAGGGAGGATGGGAATAGGAAAAATAGTATAATGAATCAAACAGAACTTTCCTATGTTCATATATGAATATGTGACTAGTATAACTCCACATTATGTACAACCACAAGAACAGGATCCTAATTAGAATAAGTTATATTCCATGTATGCATAATATGTCAAAATATACTCTACTACCATGTATATCTAAAAAGAACAAATAAAAAAATTTCACTTTTTCCCCTTAAGGGGAGCATTTTATGGCTTCTCTTTAGCATATATGAGTTGCTGGCATCACTACTTTTGTCTTTTGGGTCATTATTAAGTAAAATATGGGTTACTTGAACATAAGCTCTTTGATGCACAACAATTGACCTTATAATCAAGATAGCGACTAAATGACTAAGGGCAAGTGGTGTGTACAGCATGGATATGCTAGGAAAGGGGACGATTGTGTGAGATTTCAATGTGAAGTCCAGAAAGACATGCAATTTAAAACATGACTTGCTCATTTCTCCACTTAATGTGTTTGAACTGCAATTGACCGTGAAGTAACTGAAACCATGAAAAGAGAAATCCCAGAGAAGGGACACTACTGTGTTGTGTTCTCTGTTGTTCTGTTTTGTTTTACTGTTTCGGTAGTTATCCAGGGTTTACAATATACATACAAAACTTGTTATTGTCTACCTTCATGTATAATGAAAGACAATTACAACAGAATGTTTCCATTTCTTACCTTTGTGTTACTGTTATCATACATTTTATTTTTACATATGCTGTAAGCCTGGCAATTTTTGTATTTTGTTTAGATTTTAGTTTTTAAAGAAATTTCAAACTGAGAAAAAGTATTTTCTATTTTTTTTTTTTTTTTTTTTTTTTTTTTTTTTGGTATCGGGGATTGAACTCAGGGGCACTTGACCACTGGGCCACATCCCCAGCCCTTTTTTGTATTTTATTTAGAGACAGGGTCTCACTGAGTTGCTAAGTGCCTTGCCATTGCTGAGGCTGGCTTTGAACTCGCAATCCTCCTGCCTCAGCCTCCCAAAGTGCTGGGATTACAGGCGTGCGCCACCGCGCCCGGCTGTAAAGTATTTTCTATTTGTTAATATCTTTACTACTTTAACTTCCAGAGTTTTTCAGCCATTTGTGTTGAATTAAATCACTATATGGAATAATTTGTTTGAAGAACTTTATTTAATATTTAGGTATGTATGTATGTATGTATTTATACTGGGCATTGAACCCAGTGTAAAACTCTTCTTTTCTGCAGAGCTACATCCCTAGTCCTGTTTACTTTTTTTTTTTTTTTTTTTTTTTTTAATTTTGAGACAGGGTCGCCCAAGTTGCTGAGAGTCTCACTGACTTGTTGAGGCTGGCCTCCAATTTGCAATATTCTTGCCTCTGCCTCCTTAAGTGCTGGAATTACATGAAATGTTACTACCTTGACTCATCTTTAACATTTTTTTTGTGTGTGTGTGTGTGTGAGAGAGAGAGAGAGAGAGAAAAGAGAGAGAGAGAGAGACATACTAGGGACTGAACCCAAGCCTCCCACACTCTAGATGAATGCTATACCACTAAGCAACATCTCCAGTCCTTTTACATTCTTATAGAGCAATTCTACTAATAACATTCTCTCAGGACTTTTTGTAAAAAATCTGGATTTGTGTTTACTTTTCTTTCCTTTTTGAAGAACATTTTTGCTGGATGCCAAGTTACAGATTGAATTTTTTTTTCTTTCTTTCTTTTTTTTTTTTTTTTTCATGAAGGAAGATGTCTTTCCACTGTCTTCTGGGTGGCATATTTTCTAAAGCAGTCTGTTGTATTTCTTGATTTTATTCCTCTGGAATATGTTTTCCCTGCTCCAACTCCCAAATTCTTTTAGAATTTTCTTTTTTGTTCCTGGTTTGCACTATTTATCATTATTATGTGTCTTGGTGTGTTGTTAATTATATTTATCTTAAGAGTTCGTCGAGTTTTTGGGTTTGTTTATAGTTCTCATCAAATTTGGACAATTTTTAATCTTTTAAAAGTTTTTTTGAATCCTTTTTATCTGACATTTCACATTACATAAGACTTATTGATATCACCCTTCAAGTCATTAATGTTGTTTATTTTTTTCAGTGGTTTTTCTCATTGAAAGTCAACAAATTTTATGTTGTTGACCTATGGGGTTTATTGTTTTACTCTTAATAGTTTTGGGTTTTGTTTTTTTGCTAATGAGATGGATTAAAATATATTTCATAAAAATGTCTTTTTGTTTTATTTGGAATAAAATGATTTATTTAAACCTGTTTACATAACATCATTGGAAGTACATATCTGTGTTTAAAAGATGCTTATACACAGGGCAACGTTTAAAGACATGCATGTTTAGGTAAATTACATATATTACTTGGCATTCTATTTGATCAGTTATTCTAAGTTTTTATGTTAACGTATTTGATCCGTTATTTTACCTCTGAGTTTTTTATATTTTTCCTTTCATGTGCAAGGGGAAATAAAGAAAAGATTTTTTTAAAGCAATAATTTAATTCAACCATGGATTGCTTCTAAGGGAATGGCAGAATTTATATTCAGAATAGATGGGATTATTTTAAACCCAATCTAGTTGATTGGATTCTTTGGAAGTAGAAATTGAAATTCTAATTCAGTAAGGACATATTGAAATAAAGTGATTCTTTCACTCATTTATATATTTATCCATTCAACAAACATATGGGGAATGGTCATGTCTGCCAGGTTCTGTTTCTATGTGTCTAGACCCTGAGATACACATATGACTGAGAGGAAATTCCCCACCCTCAGGGCACTTTGAGTCTAGTGGGGGCCCACATATAATAAACAGGGAAATATTTAAATAAATAACATGATTGCAGATGGTGATAAACACTGTGGAGAAACTGGAGGGAGGGGAGACAATTTTATTAGGTAATTCAGTGATGGCCCCTTAAAAGAAGAGATGACATTTGAGTAGGCCCTGGAAAATGGAAGAGACAACAGTAATGACGAAAAGAGGGAAACAGCAAGCATAAAGTCCCTGAAGTAGAACGAGTTTAGTATGTTTAAACAATAACAAGCAAACCAGGTCAGGTAGAGCATAGAGAGCAAAGAGGGTGGGAGGAGGTGAGGGAGGCAAATGGGCCAGAACATGTAAGGCCTATAGGCTGGGTCAAGGACTTGAATTTCAGTCTAAGTGTGAAGAGATGCTCTTGGAGGGTTTGCCATAATCCGATTTACATTTTAAGAAAATTACCACTGTAACTGACTATTGTAACAATGGAAGGTGGGAGATCAGTTAAAGGACTTTAAAATAGGACAATCCAGAAAATCCAAATTCTTTTCATGTAAAATTAAGAGACATTTGAAAGAGAAGAGAAGAAGATGGGTCAAGAAAGGCAGAGCTGAGCAATTAATTAGTAGGCTGAGAAAAACATCTAGTGAGAAATGGTAACTACATATCAATGCATATGCGAGACATTTAAAAACAAGTTTATCCACTAGTCCATTGTAAATTATCTATGGTTCTGGGACTCCAAGACTTAGGAAAATTTTGCTGAATGGACTTTCCTGCATTGGTTGGACTCTGAGGATAGAAAAAAAATCAGATTGGTGTCCAGTGCAAGACCACAGGATTTAGGAAAAGGAGAGCTCAGAACATGGCAAGATGATTCCCAAGGTGAACTGATCTAGTGGATTTGGGAATATAAAACCATCCATGATGAGCAAAACTTGAGATTCCTCCAAGATTCTCTGGAGGAATAAACATTGGGATAAACATGGGCTTCCCGGCTCATGGATAATAGTGATTTGAGTCAATGTATTTAAATCTTAAAGGTCAGGCTGACCTAGCTGATTCCAGGTCCTACATGTAACTGAGGAACAAAGAATGGTTTTATGGTGTGCCTCTACGTCAGCAGCATAAATTTTAGTCTTGTATTTCCCAATCCATTATTTTTCCCAGCAGTTACTTTCATTAACAATTGATTTATATATTTGTTTGAAAATATGTGAGCACCTATTATCTGCCAAGTGTTGTGATCATAGCACAGTTCACCCAGTTACACTAACTTGACCCTGCTCAACCCTTCAGCATGGCAAGGCATTTGGCACAATTCAGAGCTAGTTATTTGACTCAAGGAGATACAGGACACTAGAGAGAATTTTCTTTTCTTTTCTTTCTGTAGGAACTCCTGCTCTCCTTCATGGGCTGATTCAATAGAAGCAGCTCAAAAAACATTGGCTATTATAATAATCGCGTATAGCCTTTATGTCTCAACTTTCTGAGTTTCCTGTTTTGTATGAACTTTCTAAAATAGTTTTCTTAGGTAGTCAGCAATTTTTACAATTTACTCTGATATACAGCATGTAGTGACAAATTTTTGGTGTATGGTCAAATTGTTCCCTTAAATGGTCAAAATCAGTTTGAGAACAGAGTATTTTCTAAATATTCAAGCAGAAAAAAAAATTAAAGGTATATAATAACCACACTGAAGAACTGTTTGGCAGTATCTGCTAAAGTTGAATAGAAACGTAATGTATAACCCAGGTTATATGCTTAGTGTGTACTTAATAGATTTATATTCATTTGTCTCTCTATCTTACAGAAGTGTCTGTTTCAGTACTACTCATAATAGCTAAAAACTTTGAACATCCCAGATGTTCGTCAACAGTAAAATGGATTAATGAATTGTGGCATATTTAAAAAATTGATGTATATCAATCTTATTGATATATACATCAAAATTATATGTACATATATATATATAAAATAAATGGAGTACACAAAATAATATGGATGAAACTGAAAACATAATGTTGAGTAAAGATCTACTTTACATAAAGTTTGAAAATAGACAAAACTCTTCCATGGTGATAAAGGTCAGAAGATTGCGGGGATGTAGTGACTAGAAGGTAGTCCAGGGAGTTTCTGGCCAGTCAGTTTCCATTCTTGAGCTGGGGGCTGGCTACACAGATATGTTCACTATGTATACACTGTGGTGTAATCTAAATGATTTTTGCACTTATCTGTATGAATATTATGATTGTTTAAAAGTTTACTTTAAAAAGGTAGAAGTAAAATACATTTATGATATTTCCTAGAGTTCATAATTCACTTTTTTGAAATATCATGGATTCACAATGAGTATTTGGTGATAATAATGGCTTGATGTCGTTTTGATTTAAATTTTCCTTTTATCGTCTTCTTTGGGAGACAATTTTTCAGCAAGTATATATTGGAAGGTCTTTAAAAAAAAAAAGAGCGAATATTTATATTATCTAATCGGCACTATCTAAACATGAAGCCCAGACAAGCAAAAATGGTTCTGAGTCAGTATTACATTCAACTGTCATTATAAAAAAAGCACATGTTTCACAAATTTTTGAGCAGACAGAAGTTACAAATTCTACTGAGCCAAATGCTTGTTTTGGTTTTTCAACATTATAATTTTAAACTTGAATCCTTCAACATGACTCCTTTTTGCTAGAGTAATTTATAGATACAAAATATACTTTCTTTTTCTCTCATTATTTCTGACTCTGTTCTACCATCTGTATCTCAGTTATCCTTGCTCTGCTGCAAATGCAAATTCTCCCTTGCCTGGACCACTTAATAGCCTGATAATTTGTCACAACCTGACTCCAGTCTTGTTTTCTTGAAACAAGCCCTACCCAGCTGCACAGAGGCTCAACTAAACAAGGAATCTAGTCATTGTTTTCCTCTCCCCTCCCCCAGACCAGCATCATGGAAACGCCATCCTTATGAGTTCTCTGGACAAACATCTTTTGCCACATCCCTGATTCCTTTCTTTCTATCTAGTTAATTCTGTTTGAAAAGCATAATTGGAACCTGGCTACTTAACATCATGGCATTGCTACGCTACGTCACTCAGAGCCAACATCATCCATGCCTGGAGGATTGCAATGGCCTCCTAACTGGCTTCAGTGCTGCCATTCTTTTCTCCCTATAGTCTATACACACACACACACACACACACACACACACACACACACACGTCAGGTTACGATCCTTCTGTATCTCAAACCTCTCCATGGTTCCCGCTTCACTTAGAGAAAGACTCAAAGCCTTCATACAACTTTATCAGACTTCTACACTCTCTTACCTCTCAGGCTTGATCGTGCATGTGCTCCACTCCAGGCACACTGGTCTCCTTGGCATTCTGTGAACACATCAGGCACACCTGTGCCTAGGATCTTTTATACCGCTACCCCCTCTGCCTGGAATGCTCTTCCCCACCTAGCCACAAACCTCATCCCATGACTTTCTTCCAGTGTTAGGCCAAATGTCCTACGAAGTAACTTAATGACCTGAGTTTATCTGAGGATGCATTGGATGATGAAGGAACAAGCAATGGAAGGAGAGAAGGAAGACCAGATTCCTGTCGATTCCCAGGTGTTCAAATCTACGGAGCATCACAGACATGTGAATGGACAATAGCAATGCAATGTAAAAAGTGCTGTGATAGAGTTGAAACAAAATACTTCTAACCATAGAGAAAAGTAGGAGTAGAACCAGTAGAGTGGAGTGAATAGTAGATACATGAGAATTTATGAGAACTAGAGAAATGGAGGAGAAGGCAGGACCGACTATGCACTAGGGAGCAATCAGAACAGCAAGCACACCACTGAAAATTTAGGCAAAAATCTTATCCCAGAGGCCGTTACATGTCGTGTCTCAAGAAGAAAGGGGATGGTCTGTGTATAGGGTATTGGTTTGTGATTAAGTCTCTAAGGACTTTGATATGTATAATTTCAAGGGCTTAATAAAGAAATAAACCATTTGGCAATTGTCTTAACCATTTGACTGCTATAACAAAATACCACAAACTGAGTATTTTATATTCAGGTTTATAAGCAACAGAAATTTATTTCTCACAGATCTGGAGCCTGGAAAACCCAATATAAAAGTACTGGTAGATTCAACGTCTGATAAGGGCTCACTTTATGGTTTATAGGTGACATCTTCTGTCTCCTCATGTAATAGAAGGTTCAAATGTTTCTTTGGGTCTTTCTTTTTTTCTTTTTTGTACTCAGGTATTATGGTTTGGATGTGGGGTGTCCCCCATAAACTCACATGTGAGACAATGCAAGAAGGTTCAGAGGAGAAATGATTGGGTTGTGAGGGTCTTAACCAAATCAGTGAATTAATCCCTGATAGGGATTAACTGAGTGGTAACTGAAGTGGTAGGGTGTGACTGGAGGAGGTGGGAATTGGGATGTGACTATGGAGTATATATTTGTACCTGGCAAGTGGAGTCCTCTCTCTCTCCACTTTCTGATCATCATGTGAGCTGCTTCCCTCGGCCACACTCTTCTACCATGATGTTCTGCTTCATTTCAAGCCCCAATGAATGGAGCCGGCCTTCTATGGACTAAGACCTCTGAACCCATGAGCCCTCAAATAAACTTTTTCTCCTCTACAGTTGTTCTGGTCATATCTTTCATTCACAGCAGTGAAAAAAGATGACTAAAACATGGGGCTTGAACCCACGGGCACTTTACAACTGAGCTACATCCCCAATCCTTTTTTATTTACTTATGTATTTTTTATTTTGAAACAGAGTCTCACTAAGTTGCATAGGGCTTCACTATTGTTGAGGCTGACCCCAAATTTGCCATCATCCTGCCTCAGTCTCCCCATTTGCTGGGATTACAGATGTGTGCCATAGCACCTAGCCCTCTGGGTCCTCTTTCATAAGATTACTACTCCTAATCACCTCCTCACCCCTACCTCCACACTTCCTAACACTTAGGGTTTCAATATTTGACTTTTGAAGAGGCATGAACGTTCAGACCATAGCTGCAGTGAATTGAAGCCTAAATGAGGGTTGTAGAAATGGAGTTGATGAGTGTAACTATATTCTTCTTTCAAGAGGTTTGTCAGGAAAGGATGACAGAAGCTAGGATGAATAAGAAAGAATTTAATTTTTCAGAAGGCAATTGTACAAAAAGAGGAAATTAATGAGCATTTGAGAAGGATGTAAACATCCTTGATGGAAATACACTAGAGTAGGATAGGCTTGTAAGACAGGTGGAGAAAAACTGGTAAGTGGGCCGGGTGCGGTGGGGCACGCCTGTAATCCCAGCACTTTGGGAGGCTGAGGCAGGAGGATCGCGAGTTCAAAGCCAGCCTCAGCAATGGCGAAGCATTTAGTAACTCAGTGAGACCCTGCTTCTAATAAAATACAAAAAAAAAAAGGGCTGGGGATGTGGCCCAGTGGTCAAGTGCCCCTGAGTTCAATCCCCAGTACCCCAAAAAACAAAACCAAAAACAAAAACAAAAAAACCTGGTAAGTGGGAAGGTAGGTGGATGTGCCTTAACTTGGCTGAGTAGGAAAGCACTGGAGAGGGATGGTTATACTCAAACGCCATCTTAAATTATGCAAAGGAAAAAGATAAGAGTAAGGAATGGTTATATTTAGAAAATCAGAAATGTTTTCAACATAAGTCTGATGATGAGCACAATTTTATAACTACAAATAACTTTCCTTTGTATGTGACCAGTATTAATTCTGAGGAGGCCTAAATTCCAGTTTCCAGAATGACCACCATTCATGGTTTTAGAGACTTCAATCATATTGCCTTTTTGGCTTTGTCTGCCAGATTGAATATTTCTAGTTCTTTTTAATTTGTTCTAATTTGGAAACTACTGTTGTTCCATAATAATTTAAACTTCACTCTTGGGTCTTCTCTTATTTTGTTTTATATGTATAGAAATATGGTGATCACAGATACTTTAATACCAGGCAATGGTTATATATTCTCTTCTATTGAATTTATACATGCCCAACACTTTATGAATCCTTTTAGCCACAGCAGTGCTGATGCCTCTGAGGACAGTTGGTGAGGCTTCTGGACTTTTCTTCTAGGTATAACTTTATAAATCAATGTCATCACTGTAGCAATGAAGAGATTCTTAAATTTAACTGATTTCAGATACTTTCTTCACCCCACTCACTTCCTGCCATTTAAGACTTGCATTAACTTGTTTCAAACTAGAGGCAAAATTTGATTTAATTTGTAGAGCTCACCATATTTGTGTTCAAAGTGTGTCTAATGTTATTATTGGAAGAGAGAGGAAGCGAATTACACTCAAACTTCCTTTTGAGTTTTTCATCCATGACCTTAGAAATCATGGAGAAAACCATAACACTGAATATTACTTGTCATTATATATTATTACCTATTATTACAGGGCAGTTATTATTTTATATGATGTGTGATGATTAGTGAGATTTTCCCCCATAAAATTAGAAAGCCAACATGCATTTTTGGTAATTTCATCCTTGTGTTTGGCACTCTTTTCATACCTTGGACTTTGTAAGTACACTGGAAATTTAAAATCAGTTTAGGAATTAGAAAATAGGTTATCAAATTTTTTCTTTAGCTCCCAACAATTAAAGTTAGGCACAGAACCTTGAAAAGAAAACACTTACACAAAGATATATATATCTATATATATCTATATATATATATATGTATATATATATATATGATAAAAATATCTCTTTCAGATTATATATTCCAGGAATGGATTTTTATATATTCCTGCCCTATTGTTGATGATTCTTTGCAGTTTCCTCACTGTAGCAATAGAAAGACCTTCCATTTTTACTGCCACCATGCTGCCATATAACCAGGACTCTACTAACCTGATGCAAAGGCTGCATCTACATAGATAATCTGTTGACAAAATAAGTTACATATATATTTGTTACATGTATAATTCAATATATAACATATATGTGTCTATATCTATTATATTTATTTCATATATATGTTATATATGGGGAGGAGAATAACATAGATAATTAACATGATAATAATGTTACTAACAAGGAATCGCCTGAGGATTCTCCACATGGATAAATTGGATGAGGCACTGTCTAGTGTCAGGAAGATGTGCATTATTTCCACTGACTCTGCAATAGTCCCACTGGACAAAGGGAAGCTCTCACCAGATGATAACGAGAGTCACAGACACCATGACCTGGAGAAGTAGGTGAACTGAGGTGAGTTGTCCGTGGAAGCTACGTCAGCTCCTGTATGGCTGGCTCCAGGATATATATGAAATAAATATAATAGATATAGACACATATATGTTATATATTGAATATATATAATAATAACAGATATATGTTATTATATACCCTGGGATGGACCTCTGTGTTCTCTCCCTCCATACCACTATTTCTATAACATCAGAGAAATGAAGTAAAACATGCAAGTGGGAGAATTGAAAGTTCAGCAGTTGTCCAAGGTGGAAGGACTAGGATGCTTTCAGTACCACCCTTTCCCACAGAAAGCAGTCGCATCCGTCTTAGCCCACACGACGGCCATCCACAGGAAGAGGGTCTCCAATAAATCATTTGACATTCACTGGTGGTTCAATACAGAGCCAAGCCATTTCAGGTTCATGGTCTAGAAGTGAAGTGTTTGGGAAACAGGGTAGGAAAGGCCAAGATGAGATCCTCCTGGGAGAACAGGGCACAAATAAAATCAAGAGAATTAGGAATCAGGCTCAGTTGTAAAGCATATAACGCAACGGCTCATAGTGAGTCCTCAACAAATGTCAGCTTTGGTTGTTATCACTGCAGTCCACTAGCTCTGAGATGTCCATTCAGATTTTTTATTCTGGAATATTTTAAAGCAATACCAGACATCATGCCATTTTAACTGAAAATACCTCGGTATGGATTTCTAAGTGTGTGAATGTTTTATAAATATGAACACTTCTGAAAACTTTCTGATTGCTTCAGCTTTTAAACTCTCTTAATCAGAGAAGAAGCTCCACAGACAGCCCTACCATATCTACTCACACACTCACCATCTGCATCCTGCACGCAGCCTCTCGCCTGTTCCTATCATCAAGTTCTTGGATCTCCTGCTTCCTCTTACCCACTCTGTGATATCAACTCAAAGAATCTCTTTTTTCTCTCTGACATCATTCTGTCTTTGCCTTCCATTAAATCATATCACCAGCATACATACATGCTGTTTTCCTCAGTTTTGAACTTTGTTTTGACCACACTTTTCCTACTGACTAGAGCTCATTTTTCTCCCAATCTTTTCAGTGAAGCTCTTGGAAAGAGTTGTAAGTCATACATTCTTTTTCCTTATATTTTCGACATCTTTGAAATCAGAGTACCCTTAAAATTAATGCTTACAATCACTTACCTGGACTTACCAATGACCAGTGAAAGGCAGAGCAAACTTGTGGCTTATTCTTCTGTTGCCCTCGCCATGAGTTTTGGACGCTCCAGTTGAACGATACTGGTTCAGAGAAGGGAGTAGGTTCAAATGCTAGTTCTTTCAATCATTAACTGTGTAATGATGGGCAAATCTTTAAAAATCCACATCTTAGTTTATTCAATGACTAGTCAACTACAAGACAGGGTAATAATACATTACCTAAGTAATACATTTGTTGAAAATTAAATCAGATCATGCATGCTAAATGCTTAGCAATGTGCCTGGTGGCTGGTACTCAACAAAGTAGCTATTATCATAATCTTCTTCTTGCTCCTCTTCCTCATCATTATCATTAACATACATCATAAATCATCTCACGCACAAGCACACACATGTACCAGAACTAGTAATGGGCCCTATCAGAATGGTCATACAAGGAGTTTTATTCACACTATATAACGAACAGGAAACACTTTACACTTACCCTATCCCCTCTTGGTGAAAATTTCTGCCATTCATTTGTGACACAATCATAGTTTTATCAACCTAGTGAGGAGCCACCGGAACACCAGAATAAGGCCATTCTTTTTATGGTCTTCAGCAATCTATTGAAAATTAAAATGTAATTAGAATGGCAAAACAATAGCTTACATCTTTTAATTACTTTTCTATTTCTTGACAGAATGTTTTAATTATTGTTTTCTATCCTCTTCTCTACAGTTTCTATTGATTTGTTGCCAGTTTAATTGTGTCACCAGGACCTCCCGGTTCTCAATGAGTTACCCTCAGGGGCTTCTGTCTGTTTCATTGTTTTAAAGTAAACCAGATCTCCAAATACCTACAAAATCAGAAGTTGAAGGGACTTTTTAAAATGAGAAAAAGTAGGAGGAATAAAGAACAAGACATGCAAATCAAGGTATAAAGGGAAGTTTAAATAGAGGGCCACAGATTTTAGTTTTATATCTAAAGGGACAATTATTTATTAATTAACTATGAGAACACTAAAGCAGAGTAGCAATAAAATAACAGATTTTAAAAACCTTGCTGTTTTGATTTTCAAACCAAATTGTGTTTTCTCAATTGTATTAGGAGAGTTGCATTTAAATGAGTTCAGTGTACGTCTAGACGATACCATGTATTATATTAGCAAAGTCCATTCATCTAACATATTAGTGTTCTTTTTTGATGTCTAGTCTATTGGAAATTGAACTGCAAATTTAACAGGAAGAATTTTAAAATAGAACATAAAAAAGACACTGTTTCATGTTTGCATTTACGATCAGTGGGTCTAGTAAACAAAGAAAAGAGAAAGGTTTGAAGATGGGACAGCCTTTTCTACATAAACACCACTGCAAGTGACAATGGTACTGTCTTAGATTTGGATTTGAGTTTTGGTTCAACTAACATATACCTTGGGCAAATTTTTCACCATTTGAACTTGGGGATAATGTGAGAACCTGCCTTATAGGGTTGATACGAACATTTAAATGAGATAACACACTTAAAGCATACAACAAAAACTCCTTATTATTATTATTATTATTATTATTATTGTTATTATTATTGTATTACAAAGCCAAGATTTAGTACAGAGCCTCTTCAGTGAGCCTATATGTAAAAGAAAAAAAAAAGTCCAGAGTATTACTGCATGATCTGGCTGGGAGCATTAGTTGGGATTCAGTGATTCCTTGTTTGAGTGCGCTCTCTCTTGTTGCATTTCATGGAGTAAATGGTATCCTGGAGCCACTGCCATGGCCAAGAGCCGGGATGTGATGTTGGAGCAGGTCACACTAACCTACCTTGGTTGTGATATTTTTGTTGTTGTTTTGTCTTTTGTTGTTGTTTTTAAGGAATTTAGCTTGATGAGATTTTTGAAGCAAGGACATAATGTGGTGCTTTTTTCTAAACCATGATTCGTAGTAAGAAATTTATTTGACATCATGATTCCATATATACACACACAACTGAAACAAAAGTTTCACAAGGCAATATTTAGACTCTTATGAGATACCCTCTTATATTTTATCCTCTCCTTCTCTCTCCTCTCCTCATCTCTGCTCTTCTTCCATGCCCTCCCTGTGATTCTTTCCTTTCCTCTCTTTGCCTCTTTTCAATCCTGTTCTGTTACATTTTCCAAGTGTTGCACTAAATTGATTTTACCTTCCACTAAGGGATCTCGACCTATGGTTTGAAAAACATGCACCGTTCTCCACCAGTTTCTTAAAATCATCTTTGCTTTCTTCATTCATTTTCACTATCTTTGTAATTTTATCTCTAAGACAGTGTTGTTTTATAATAGAATTTGACTGACCAGTATCTAAGCTAGACAAAAAAAGTTTGTTATGTGGAGTTTTAGGGACATGTAGAGCTATCACCTCCAGAAGCACAGAATTCGAAAGCAGTGAGTTGTTCCTTTAGAGCTGAGGGTCAGGCCACAACACCTCACTGTTCTCTCCAAGGATTTCTGAATATCTAGGACGCCTACTCATGCACCTACTTCCTGAGCACAGTCATCGACATGAAACACCTTTAGATGACTGATCTGGGCCTTTTCATTTACTCCTTGAGCCCTTTAAGTCTGGGCTGCCTCCATTACCGTTGTGGGCTCTATAAAGGTTACTGGAGGGGTGGGGGTGGCGGCTGGAATCTGCTCATTATCAGCAGCACCTCCTGGCCAGAGCTGTTGAAACATGCAAGGTAAGCAAGCCTGGGAGCTCCCAGAGCTGCGAGGAATTACACCCAAAGGACCAGCTGGGACACTGCCACAGGGCACAGCATCTTAGTGCACCCTATGTTTGGACGCTGTCAGGGCACAGAGATATACCTGACTCTTCTGGCTACCCACCCTTAGCTGAGAAAATGGTCACAGTACTATGTGGCATCTTTGTATGTCACATCACTTCAGTTGGATCATAAGTTTCTAAAGAGAGAAAAAAATTTTTTTTTTTAATTTCTCCTGAGTGGCTTTTACGTTGTTCACAATCAATAGGGATTGAATGAACTATAATCTGTGGTTGCATTTTCCACATTTCCTATTTAGTTTTGGCTTATTCTGTATGTCATATTACCCCACCCTTGCAGTCTGGGTGATTCAATTAGATTTTTTTTAAATTGTAAAGAGAAATGTAGAAAAGGTGACAACTTGCAACTGTGTAAGCTGTTGATTATCCATGATAATGGAGACGTGAAAGTCTTTCCGGTGATGTACACAGAATGTATGAACGTGGTAAGAATTCAAACAATTCATAAACAGCCTAATATCTTGGCAATTTCATTTTTAAAATTATAGAAGTGAGGTTAGAAATGTATGAGGAGTTGGGAAAATTCCTTGCTAGATTTTCTTTCCCCCTTTAATGTTACTGAAGTGATTTTACAATGGAAGAATGAATAAAGATGAAAATTGCCAGTTGTGCCTCCCTTAATATTTGAAGGGTTTTTCAAAAGGGACTAGCTTGCAAATGTAGTTTGGAGGGAAGTAGACTTGCCCCAGAGCTGAAACTTTATATGGCAAGTTGCAATAAAGATCACGTTTTATGATAGAGTTAACATAAATACATGAGCCACAGGGGTTCTCGTGAAAGCACCAGGGAATGAAGAGGCAACTGCTGGAATAGGTCTTCATGTTTTATTTTTCCTCATTTGGTTGAACCCACTTATCTCTAATGATTCTTTAAATAAAAGGGAAGTGCCCCTTTCATTTCATTTCCTCTGAGCTAAAGAGAAAAAAGAGTACAACTTTGAAAAAGACCTCTAATCTATAGGCTTCATTAAAAGCAAAGCAAAAACAGACACCAGTATTACAAGGGTTACCCATAATTTCAAATGAATAACAGTAGCCATAACCACCCTGTGAATAGGTGGCCTCACCAGTCACATACAGCCACTCGAAGAGCTGGATGGCAAGGCCAACCACAGGTGAATGATGGATGGAATCTTATTTACAACACAAATAGTGGTCAAACACCTGTGGTTTGAAGAGTCTGTCAAAAGGGTTTAGAAGAGAGACATTTGAATATTGGCAAACCAGAGGCCTGAGTTCCTTGGGAACTTGGAGCTTACCAGGCAGTTGACTTTGAAATTTTAGGGAGTATATGAGACCATGTATGTGAGGTGTCATTTAGCTCACTGAATCAGGGCTTCCAAGTGCACATTCATTCATCAAACACGAACTGCGGACTTATGACAAAGACATTCCTAAACCCAGGTCCTTACAGATCTTTAAGTTCCTTATATTTGGAGCATTCTTTTCCCCTAAGTCTCTTCCCCAAATCCCTCATTCTCCAGCTTCTTCACTGTCCCCATTCTGCATGCCACCCCTCAACTCCAATGGATGACTCAAATTTCAGATGAAGTGTGCTTTCTGTAGGAAAGACTCCATCACTCTGTGCCACCCACTGCAAATTTTTCTTCAGATTCCAGTTATTTGTTTCCTTCCCAGTACTTAACACAACCACAAATAAATATCCATATAATTATTTATTTAAAGTCTTCTTTCTCCACTGGGCAGAAAGCTCCAGCAGGCAAGGACAGATCTAGCCTATTCACTGTGTCCTAACAACCAAAATAAACAGTGCCAATCAGAGGGCAAAATTAAGACAGTTAGAGGTCCTACCACCCCTTCAGATTGTGTAACTAATGCTAAAATAATATATATGCACATGAGAATTAAAAGAACTACTTTAGGATTGAAAGATTTTCTGATTGTAAAATTCTGGACACCAGCTGTTGCTCTGTTGGAGGTCTAAGCAGGAACTAGTCTGCCTACCAAGTGTCTAGCATTGACCTATCATGTAGTGATTTGTTCAAATTCATGTAACTAGTCAGTAGGAGAGCTAAGATTCCATCTCAGGTCTGATCAATTTCCAAGTCCACCATCTTCCATCACGCCAGGCAGGAGGAGCGGGAGAGGGAAGGAAAGGGAAGGGGAATGTGGTTTCTGTCTTCCTGAGGTTGGTTTGTGTGCCTCATGCTGTATTCTAAGTGTCTACCACACCATTTGTCTTCTTTGTAATCATTTTTTTATTCATTCTTTCATATATTTGATATTTAGCAAGTGTCTACTATGTGATAGGCATTGGGAATAAGATAGGGGGTCAATAAACCGAAGCTCATATTTTTGAACACCCTGGAGTCTAATGAGGGAGAACCCAAAACAAAGAATACAACATGGTCACTGTTGAGAGAAGTAAGAGCAAAATCTTGAAGGAATATAGTTCTTGTGCTCTGGATCTTCATTGATAATGACACTTATTTTGGAATAACAGCATTTAAATTTAGAGCAATTATAGGTTCCCTTTGGGAAGAAAATAATTTGTAGCATTATTGAGACATCCCTTGAGGTGGACCTAAATGATGAAATGTTTATGTTCACAAGATGGGCACTTATCCCACGTGTACATTCAGCTTTTTGTGTTAAAAAATACTCATTATAAAATATCACTTGGTCCTTTAGTGCTGAGGAGAAGCACTTTAAGAGATTCTACTTTAAAATAAAGTTTCTTGCTGTCTCTTCTTAACATTACACTCAAATGTGAAAACTGTGCCACTTCTTTGGTTTAAAACATAATGATATACACAAAAGTGCATTGTCTCTTGTCTTCTACTTGCCAAGGAATGATTTAACGTGAGTTCACTCTTCTGTCCTTCCAACTGGCTCTTCAAATGAAATCCTCTTCTCAGTTAATGACATTTCTGTGTTTCCAATTGCTTAGAGTTATTTAACTCCTCTCTTTCCTAAGCCCTTCTTTTGTATGATAGGAAGTTCCATTTGTTACCCTAAAACTATATCCCACATCTGATCACCTCTCACTACCTGGGTAGGAGCCACAAACATCTCCTGCTTGGAGCTTCAATAGCCTTCCAATGGCTTTCTCTGCTTTTATCCTTGCCTAGGCACTCACTTCAGTGAATACTTTGAATGGCTTCCCATTTTATGAAGAGTAAAAGACAATGGCCTAGGAAGCCCTATGAGATCAGTCCTCTTACCCCTCCAATCTCAGCCCAACCCTCCCCCCACCTTTTATTCCACCTGAACCACATTGAGTTTCTTTCATTTCTTGACCCTACTAGTCAAGTTCCCACCTCCAGCCAGACCAGTGGTTCTCAACTATGATTCTTTTTCCCCTCCAGGTGACTTTTAACAGTGTCTGGATTCATTTTTTGTTGTTCCAACTGGGTGAGTAGATGCTACTGGCATCTAGTGGGTAGAGACCAGATGTAAGCTGCCTGTCATGGCCAGCCACGGCGCCGCAGGAGGAAAACTCTCGGAGGCAGAGTAAAGCTATTACTACTTTTACTTCTACTTTCTTAGAGAGAGCTTAGAGAGAGAAAGAAAGATTTTTTTTCTTCTTAGAAAGAGCTTAGAGAGAAAGATTAGAGATAGCTTTTTCTTCTTCTTCTTAGAGCTTAGAGAGAAAGAGAGAGAGTTTGAAAGAGAGAGATTTCTTCTTTAGAGAGAGAGAGAGAGCTTAGCTTTTAGAGCTTCTTTCTTCTTTGTTCTTTCTTCTTTCTTCCTCGGGAGCCTCGGCCTGACTCTGACCAGGAATTACTTCTTCTATCTGGTTTCTCTTCTGTAACCGCTCTGCCTACGTTCTGGCCGCTCTGATTCTTTTCTTCTTCTCCGACCCGAACTCTTCTTCCGACCGAGCGACTGCATGACTGACTGAATGAATTCATTCTTCTCCTGACTCTGACCGCTTTCACCCGGTTATATACCTTTAGCTTTGCGGGTGCCTCACGTGCATTTACAGGTGCGTCACATACATACTTATTATCAGGTGGAACTTATGGCTTCCAGCTGACCGCAATAGCCATCTCCCTAATTGGGGCTCCTTCAACCAGAGATGCTGCTAAACATCCTACAAAGTACCCAGTAGTTCCCACTGCAAAGAATTATCCAACCCACAATTTCAACAGTGCTGAGGTTGAGAAAACCTGGATTATCCATGTGCCTTACTTCCTTTGGGTCCTTGCTAATGCCACTTTTTCAGTGTGACTTCTCCAGGTCACCCTATTTAAAGGGACTTTTTTCTCAACACATAACTTCCTGATCTTCCTTATCCT
The DNA here is from genome assembly GCA_025594165.1 of Tamias sibiricus. NCBI lineage: Eukaryota > Metazoa > Chordata > Mammalia > Rodentia > Sciuridae > Tamias > Tamias sibiricus. Next base: position 91,790,559 of record CM046666.1, on the reverse strand, counting down.
GCTCTTTTTTTTCCCCTTTTTTCGTAGCCTCATCATCCTCTAACATGCTACGAGTGACTTACATGTTACGTTGGTGGCTCGCTTTCTTCTGCCCAGTTAGACTATAAGCTTCATGAGAACGGGCATGCTTATCTGCTTTGTTTACTCCTGGAGCCCCCCAGCAGGGTGCCTGGCAAGAGTAGGTCCCCAATACATTTTGTTGCATGGACAGATGTAATACTCCTGAGGAAAAGGCCTATAGTGGGGTTCCATAAGGTATGAAATTCTCTGTCCTCCCCCTGCAACTCAATGTCCTCCTTAGGGGTTCTTTTTAAAGAAAATAATCATCAAAGCCATCAGTTGGCACCATCTGTTGGGGGGTGGTTTGAGGTTATGAGCTTCAGGGTTTGGCAAACTTTTCTTCTGAATTTTATAGCCTCATCCTCAAGCACTTTCAAAATACTTTTGAAATTATTAAAATAATATCACCAAGCATTTCTGTGGTTTTTCCTTCAGGTGTAAATTAAAGATACTGTGCATGCAGGCCGTTTCCTTGGGATTTCTGTGACTGTCAGGCAACATTTATTCAATAATCTCATCATCTGTCACTTTTCTTGGACTAAATGATGTTTTAGAAATGGCCAATATAGGATATTTCTTAACTTTAAAACTCCAAAATAAAGAAAAGGATCTGTCCTTTATCCTACTAATGCTGTTTTTTAGGAATTGATATATATTTTAATGTTTTGTCCTTCTCCATTTAAACTGTCTCCAGAGATAACTAATTGGTTATTTCCTCTAAGGCTGAATAGTGGCAACTCCCAGTAGGTCTTTGAAATTGTTTCCATTTTAATTTTTCTTGTTTTCACTGCACAATGATTTTGCTTTTAATGGAAGATGATTTTTAGTAAATAGATACCAGTGGACTATAATTTTCAGCACTGGGGCAGGGATGACTCTCAGACTGCTCCTTCTTTAAGAGCAGAATTTGTCTCTCTGAAGGAGAAAGAAGAATTAATTTGAAAAAAGTTCAAAAGAAATTGCTTGTGCTCATAATTTCGCAAATGTTGCTTTCAGATCTCATCATTCCCCTCCTCCCGACCTGTTTTCATTCACACTTAAGTTGCTTATTACACAAGGAGCCTGGAAGTCCAGTTCAAGGGGACCGCACATTCTCAAGTAAATTACAGGTTTGGAAATTATAGAAATTTGTTGTCTGAGCACACACTCTGGTTCCTTTTCTTTCTTCCAAACATGTAATATTGATTTGCTGCTTGGTTGTTTAAAGGGTGTTCTCTCTGAATGTGTCTCTCTTAAACCTAATGAAACGAAAATATGGGAATCGTTTTCTTTGTTTTGATGGTGCAGTAAGGTTGGTTGCAACATAAGGGAGGGAAACGGGGAAGCGGCTTTTTACTTTTAAGAACAGCTTTAAAAATAAATCTTCAGACAAATGCTCTGGAGACATCTCAACAAATGCCCTGTGATCTTCAGCTAAACTGTCAAGTTATTTTTTCCCCCCATAAACATCAGTAGCTTTACTACTTTTCTGTAAAACAACAACAACTACAAAAAACAAAAAACCACACAGCCAATTTTGGGGGAATTGGTAATTACAGATGATTTCCATTATGATTTTTATTTCTGCGTTAAAAAAAAAAAAAGAAGAGAAATATACACCAAGGCAAAACCTCTCCTTACTTTCATAATAATTGAATATGACTAAATGAATTGTTAATAACTCTGCAGAGGCCCTGAAAGTGCCAGAGGATGAATGTGGACTATTTTACTCTTACGATTTTGCTTTAATTTCTTGATCTTTACCCTCATTCATTTATAAAGTGGCTTTCTTGGACTAAGAATGGTAAGAAAACAGGTGCTTTCAAATAGAAATGATTACAAAATTATGTTATCCTAAAATCATAATTCTGGGAAATAAGTTCCTGACTTACTAGGACTGACTTTCTTTGTAGAGTAAATACAGCTAGAGTCTAACATGGACTGAAGGAGTAGATCATGAATGAATTGTAGAGTCTTCTATCTATGCCCACTTTGATCTGATAATAGCCAGTATTTTGGGAGGTTGTCTCTTGGAGCCCAAACTATTCATTTGGTACATGCATTAAAATATTTTTATATCTTTTATGTAATGGAGTAACATGAATATATTATTACCCTATTTATGACTCAGTTCTCCATACAAATGCAATTGGAAAAGTTCTTGAGAGTTCCTGCATGTTTCATTTTTTGGAAACAAGCTAGAAATTGGATCATGAAAATCTTCATTGAACAATAGCAGGGAGATAAAAAAAAAATATCAAATCATATTTCTAGAAGGACTCTAGCATATCAATATAAACTGACAGAGTACAGCACATAGTGGCAGTAATTATGAGCAGGCATTTTAGACTAAGTTACTCTGAAGAAAATTTTTGCAAGACATAAGAATCAAGTGAAGACACTCAGTTTTTGGTTTTGTTGTTGTTGTTTTGTTTGTTTGTTATCATGACAGGTGACCTTAAGGGACAAAAACATGACTGTAGATTTATTTCCCCAAACGGTACACTGTCTCAGTGAATCAGAAGGGGAAGCACAGTATTAAAAATAGCTTATGTTCAGGAACAAAAATTGGGTCTCTTTTTCTATCCCTTTAGTGATAGATGCCAGAGAATAAGAGTTGGTTCCCAGTCTGATCTCTCTGCAGATGCTTGTTTTCTTTCTTTAACCAGCTGCAGCTAATTGCATGAGGGCCGCCTCTTGTGCTGAACATGAAAAGGAAACCTGTAATTTATTGCAACAGACCATACCGTTTCTGCTGTACAACTGCTCTTTCTGTCATGTCAATGAGTGGATTTCTCATGGTACATTGGCAGCTCAGAGACTGGAAAACAGCATTAGACTGGGGGGAGAGAGAGAGAGAAAGAAGGGCTTCAGAATCCCTTCATGTCATTTACACAGAGCTCAATTAAAGAATAAACTGGAAACAGAATTTCCCTTTGCAATCTGCCAGGGGCAATTTTTTTTTTTCTATTGTTTACACATAGTTCTTTGAATCAACTATACTGACTTACCAAGATACAAGCACGTGTCACATGTGACATGCAACATAGGATTAGTTTCTATTGAGAAATCGTCTTCATATGCTCAAGGAAAATCTCCCACTGAAAATAAAGCAAGGACACCCCCCATACACGACCCTCAACTTTCCCATAGGCCTTCCATGGCTTTGAGATTCTCAAGAGTTCATCTAGGTATAAAATAGGCATGAAATAACTTGGCCTGATTTTTATGAAGTGGATCTTCCCATTGAGGTGTTTACTAGAAATTTAGATCCTAATGAACTGGACTCCTCCCTGCCTGAAGGCCCACTTGTAAATGCTTGTCAATGTGTTGCCCTTCTTTTTGTTGGGTGGAAATCCAAATTAAAAGACATTCTGTTTTGCAGCCACGGAAAGAAACAAGTTGAGAAAGTGCCATGTATGTTTTCCAGTTGACTCATGGTCCCCTCAATAGTCCTTTTGTGTGAGGGTGGTAAATTTTCCCTGGATGCTCTGACAAGCTTGAAGAAGGGAGCCCCAGGACACTAATTCTCAGACAGTGGAGTGGAAAATCCACAAGGGTCTCCAAACTGGGCTTATGTTGGGTGTATGTAGTATTTGAAGCCACACACACTGGGTGATTTTTTTATGTCCACAATATGCTCCCACACCATGCCCAAACTGCCCTCCCTAATTAAGCATAGGATTCCTGAGGCAGGCCACCTCTGCTTGTGACAGTTTAACCTGGTCCTTATGATGATCCCTGAAGTTGTTTCTACTCCAATCATGTTTCCTTCCAGTATAGTTTAAATCAACTTAAAAATCCCAGTTTCTACTGTCATATGTAACAAATTAGAACAAATTTTTTTAAATCCCAGTTTTGTGTGAATGACTTATGGAAGCAAATAACTCTCTATTTTTTTGTTTTGTTTTGTTTTGATACATTGTTAGACAACGGTATCACTAAGACAATCAATATATTATGATCTTCTAAGTAATTTAAAAGAACCAAATAACAAATTAAAGTATGTTATAGGAAAAAAATACCAATTGAATCATAGACACTCATATTCATGTGTATATGAGCACAGTACATTTCAAGAGTTGGTGATGAATAATCAGCTAATATTTAGTAACTGGAAAAATTTGGTATGATTGTGTATATCCCAGTTCACATGATGTCTGCATTTGATCCTTTGTGGAAAAAAAGAATAGAACGGGACTTTTGAAAAATCTCAAAAAGTAAATAGTAGCCAATTTTCCAACTGTGACTCTCACAAATAAACTTCTCATTTTGATGACCTGTACTACTTTTCTATGGGAAAGTACTCCCCCTTATATACATATGCCTTCTTGCCTTTAAATCAGAAAAAGAAAAGGACCCATAATGAAAAGTCACATAACCACATCTTTCTATGACAATATATGTGTTTGGGTAATAATTTTACCAATTGTCTTTACTTTCAAACTATTTGGACAAGAAACTCAATTTTGTGTGTGTGTGTGTGTGTTAGAAAAGTCTAACAGAGGATGTACAATATCACATCAGTTTTAAAATTTACCTTAGAAGTAATCATGGATGTAAATCTGATGTAAATGAGTCTCTAAAGACTTTAACTCCTAGAAAAGCTACATTTTTATTGCTTCTCATATAAAAATATGTGAAATAGTTATTTAATTTTTATCAACTCTCTGAAAAAATATTATGTGCTTTACTTTCTAAAATAGTCTCAGAAAAGCTTTCCAAGAATTGCACTTACTGTAAGACTTCAAGAACTTTAATTTATATTTAAGTTGTATTTAACTCAATATTGTACTTAATCTTTTGAGGGTATAAATAAAATTCTCAGTTTCCAGGGTTTGGAGGAACATTCCACATAATTATTTTTGTTAAAATTGAGGTTTTTGAAATGATTGTTTAGTCTAGGACTAATCTTTCCAGGACGATGAATCCATCAATATCTATTTATTTCGAGGCTGAAATGAGAAGAAAATAAGAAATTTCAGTTTTTTTCCAGGCATGGTGGCACACACCTGTAATCCCAGCAACTTGAAAGCCTGTAGCAAGAGGATATCAAGTTCAAAGACAGCTTCAGCATCTTATCTAGTCCTTAAACAACTTAGCAAGATCCTGCCTCTAAATGAAATATAAAAAAGGGCTGGGAATATGGCTCAGTGGTTAAGCGCCGGTGAGTTCAATCCCCAGTACAAGAAGAAAAAGTTTCAGTTTTATTTGGAAGCTAAGCCCAATCACTCAAATCTTTAGGTTCAAATCTTGGTTCCATGCATGTAGGATGGAGCATCATGCTGTGAAGTACAATTTCGGGGGTTGTTATCAGCAGAATAGGGGGTGAATCAGAGCTGCTGTAATCTAGGAAAGATCATGGGAGAAACAAGTATGAGTCTTCAAGATCAACCGGAGTGTTAAGAGTCCCTGCAGATACCTGGAGGTCAGGAGACCTTTGATCATGTTGGTTTTCCTAAGGCAACAATTTATATACATCCAACAAGCATAGCTTTGCGAAAACTCATGAACAAACTAATTGCTTTATATAACTGGAAAAAAAAATTAGCAAGAGGCAGAACGAATGAGACATTTATTGAGTCCTTATATACCAGACACCAGGCTGAGAGCTTTGCTTATATGAATTACACCCTTAATATTCACAATGACCTAGTAAAACAGCTTATTATCCTCATTCTACAAATGAAGACACCTAGACTTGAAGGATTAATTAGCTTGCTCATGGTCAAACAGATAATAACTCTTGGAGCCAAGATTTGAACCTAAATAGGTCTCTTGCCAAATCCCACACTGCTTTTAGCGAGGCCTTTTTAAAAACAGTTTATCCTTTGCAGTAGAGAAGAATTTTGAAATATATAACTAAAAGTAATCTAATTTCAGTAATTTGATCCAACTTTATTCATAAATAGAGTCAAATTCTTGGATCAATAACCTTATTTGGATTTTGTGTTTTGATGTGGAACTCTGAAGATCTGATATATTTTTTTAAGGTTTTAATTTGTACTAAGCAGCAGATATTGACAGAATATGTTAAAAGAAGGCTGTTTTATAATAAAAATGAAGGGAGGAACTTTCGACAGTGAGAGGTGACTCTGCATCCAGGTTCAGCCTAGCCATTTCCATCTAAGTAATCCAAGTCGTGCGTCCTACTGGGGGCCCAGGCTTCCTCTGCCTTTTAGCTCTAATCATCTTTCCTTGCTTCTTTAAAGTTTTCAATAGCACTCTAAATATCCTTGAGAAACCTACAGAGTAAGAATAAATCAGTCTATTTTACAATCTTAGAAAAATATTACTATAATAAATGGCCCAGACTGTGATATTAATAAGCTTCATTTCAATTACAGATTTTGGATACAATTGTGATGTCAACACCTTGAATTTTTTCTGCCTTCTAGTTTAGGTGACTGAACTAATTGCTCTATGAATATTTTTGTGTGTTATAATAGCTATAAAGTGCTATAGTAGCTTCATCTGATGCTGTCAGATAGCCATGCTGGGGCATTACCATGATGCCGGCCAGCCAACGGTCTTACTGGGCTGATACTTACAGGCAAAGAGTTCCATCATGCATGGAAATAAAACATCAGGAAGATGTATACCTCAAGTTGAATGCACTAGGGTGGGTGAAATACAGTCATTCAAACTTCTCCCTGAAGTATTTATTTTGAGGTGGTTTGGGGGTGGGGTTCAGACAGCACATATGAATTTGATATACCATACCTGTTTTCAGCCGGACCTTGAATATCTTCCACCTGCAAGTGAATCCACCTGGACAGATAAGGCTCGGTGGCCTCTGACAGGGCCACAGGTGGTAAAACATACCATAAAGTTGGTACTCACAGGCACCAGGCAACCTGCCCACATCAAAGTCATGAGGGCACTTTGGTTTCATAGCCTTTTCCTTGCTCTTTTATGTTACTGTGACAGAGGTTTCTGTGGTTAAAATCAGATGGCGTATCTGCCACTCACTCATTCAGGATAAGGTGCCCAGAAGTTTAAAGAACATTAGAGGACCAGTGATTTGCTTCTATTTTTCAGTGGTCCACATCAATGATTTTCACCAAGATACTATCAGTGAAAAATGTCACAGCTATTACAGGTTTTAGGCTTGAGATAAATCAGAGTCATCTTTCAAGGAAAAAAAAAATGGGTTTGTCCCCCTGCACATAATTACGAGGTCTCTCCTTAGTTCTTCTCTCCCACGCCCTCTGCAGTGCCACATTTTCCTTTGTGTGACTGTGGTATACACCTGTGGCGTGTTGGCATTGTGTTTTCATGTGGTACAGGAAACTCCCAGATTCCAAGCTGGTCCTTCCTTGCAATTTTTGTCCCTTTTATGAAATATGTTGTTCTTGCCAGAGTTAAAATAAAGCAATGCATGGGGCAGAGGAATGCAGGCACTGAGCCAGAGTAAACAATGCCCTGGTGACTGATGGAGCCTCTTTTTCGGCTGCACACATTCTATATTCCTCCTTGGCATACAAACTCAACCCCATGTCTAGACCCACCAGTGCCTCAGAGGAAGGCCAAGGTCATCAACTCTGGTGGCAAATTATGATTTTTGTTCTTGTGTTGGGAACAAAGAATGTGACATTTAATGATAATGAATATGGAAAAGAAATCTAACCATTTAGAGGACTTCATGGCTTAGCCCAGTGATTCTCACCTTTCTGAGTCTTGCAATTTATCTCATGATATAAAAGCTTCTGGGTTTCTCCCATGATGACAACAGAAAGCTCACTTTTCCCAGGAAGGAGTTATTGATCATTTGTGGTAAGTTTTAAGGGCCGCAAAATTGTAATAGAATTTTTAGAAATGATTGTTTCAGCACATCTTTTCATTAAGAAAAATGGATTAGAAGAAGTATCTAATATCTGAGGTTACTTGTAACATTTTAATTTTTATCTGAAGCTAGTAAATCCACTAGGGTCAATTTTCTCTCATTGTTACCTTTTCCACCTAGGTCTCATGTAGCTGCAGACCACCAGGTAAAAACTGGCCGGTACATGTGCAGTCCAAACAGGAAAAAAGGTTGTGGGATGCTCTTGCCACACTGACCTAGACTTTGACATTATGGAATCACTGGAATGTAAATAGGGACAAATGGCCTGGGGAGGGTATCTTCAAGCTCAGTTAGGCAGGTCCCAACTAGGCTTAGAGATCCTAGAATGAGTGGGAGGGAGTGGGAGTCATGAGGTGGAGGTGCAGAAGATGGTGGTGGTACAGTTTGTCATAAATGAAAACCCTAGGTTTAAACATGTACACACACATACATACTCCTAGCCACCCCTCCCTTCTTGTACTGGGCATTTGCAAAATGGGGCATTTGATAGCCTAGACTGATCAAGTACAAGACAAGATTTCAATTTTTTAAAAGTTTTGATGCAAGTGAGAGGGAAAAACTATACTGTATCAAGAAAAGAAACAATAACAGATAATTAGGATTTTTCATCATTGGTAAATTTTTTTTCAAGTAATTATACAAGTAAGAATCACACATTATGCTGTGTCAACTTTCCATTAAGTTTGACTCCAAAGTGACTTTCCTTTCAAATAATGCTACATTAAACTGTGTATGCAGCATATACCTGGCCTCTTTGCAATGCTTTAAGCCTCAGCCAGCCAGTGGCTATGATATACCAGGTCAGCAATTCTCCAGAGCAAGTCTGAAGCACTTTGGTGGGTTAATTAGGATTACCTAGAGATCACCTCTGTAATATGGATGTATAGATCCTGCTCAATCAGTAGAATGACCTGCAGTGTTCGTAGTGAATAGGATACAGTGTTGTACCCTCATAGACAAAGTCCTCATCCTCATCCCAACTACCTTATTTTTACAGTTTCAAATCAAGAGAAGGAAATTTGATTGCAGAACTGATTTCAGAGGGGCTTATTTGAGGAGAATTCCAAGCAATGTTAGTAATGTTTAACAACTATTTAAAAAAATGGCATGTTTTGTTATTTTCTTTTTTTGTTATGAGCTTCCTCATAGCAAGAGCAGGCCTCAGAGACTAAGGTGTGGGCCATTTGATGGCTCTGAAGCCAATTCTCAGCTTCACTGGACTGTTGTTCCAGGGAATCTACTTTGATAATTGCAATTAAAAATGCTTGAGCTTTTGCTTTTTAGAGGACTATTACGCTTTTGTGCTTCCATGTGAAAAAGTCTGGAAAGTTTACTAATAAGGATGACTCCATTTTAAAGCAACTAAAGTTAACCTTAAGTTTAAATTTTATTTTAAATCAAATATTTCCTTGTGTCATTCTTCTTCTATCTGATCTTTCTGTCCATAGCTCTAGCTCCCTGGCCAGCTTTCCTTTGTTACATGTCATTTCTCACCTGACATAATACTGATGTCTGTTGTGTATCCCTCTAGCTCGCCCCACCAGAACATAACCTCCATAAGGGCAAGGGCTTGGGTTTTGCAATTTGCTGTGTCAAACAGGTGCCTGCATACACTGAGTGCTTGATCAGCCTTTGTAGAATGCTTGAATAACTTAACAAAAGCAAAATATAATGGAACAATTTATTTCCCTTCCCTGTAAATTGTTATAAAGATAGCAGTTTATTTGCAAAAAAAAAAAAAAAAAAAAAAAGAAAGAAAGAAATATTATCAGCTCTAGTGTCAAACCTGTTGCCAGAGTGTTCATCTGGCCTTTCCAATAATTTTTGAGGATTTTTTTTCTTGGTGATGTGTGGCTATACAGGTGTAAGCCTGATTTTCTAACAAAGTAACAAAATTTCTATATCAAAATAACTATAAAGTGTCTTGTTTGTCAGATGTGCAAGCTAATTTTCAAATCCTCAGAATATTTGGAAGACATCTCTGAAATTATTTTAATGCTTTAAATAATTCCTTTGTTATATTTTAACTTGTAACAGGTTGTATACTTGCATTAATGTATTATTTAAATCTTAAATATTTGCTAATATTTCAGGTATTTTTCATTTATTGATTTCTAATTTAATCCCATAGTGTTCAGAGAACATACTTTGTATAACTGGAATATTTTTAATTTAGTAAGACTTGCTTTATGACCCCGTCTATCTTACTAAGCACTCTGCTTGCATTTAAGTGGGGAAATAAGGTAGGTATCCTACTGTTGTTAGATGGAGTTTCTACAAATGTCAATCAGATGATTTGATTGCTAATACTGATCAAGTCTTCTACAGACTTACTGATTTTCTGCCACCTGAAGATAACTCTGCAATAGTAGATTTGTCCGTTTCTTATTTGTCTTATTTCTTAGTCCTATCAGTTTTTTGCTTCATGTATTTTAACCTCTGTTTTTAGGTGTAGAAACATTTAGAATGCATTATGAACTGTGCAATACATTGGTATTGTTTTGCTATAAAAATTATTTTCCAAAGAGATTTAAGTAATGAACGAGTTTTTTTTTTTTTTTTTTTTTTTTTTAATTTAGCTACATGGATACATTTCCAATACTCACAATTCTTTTGAGTAGACTTAACTTTTGATCTTTTATCATGTTCCCTTTGCCTGAATGACTTTCTTTTAACGTTTCTTATAGTATATGTTTGCTGGTAGTTAATTCTGCTTTTGAAGATCTGAAGAAGATCTTTTCCACATTTGGTTTTAAAAATTTTTTTACTGGGTTTAGAATTCTAGACTATGACAATTGAAGAGAAAGTAAACATTTAATATAGGCAATTAGGACAAAGTAGAAAGTAAATGTTTTTGACAAAATAGAAATTATACAACTACAAAAAATATTGTGAGAGGGAAAATTGTTACAGTGAGCAGAAAAATAAATACATAAAGTTTCCTAGAAAACTGTACATACATAAAGCAAGAAAATAAGCTATATGGTTTAAATTTTTAATAATAAAAATATAAAATAATATACCAAAACTAAGATGATAATAATAAATGTAGATGGACTTAGTACACATATTATATTAGCTAGGGTCTGAGCTGCTCTGTCAAAGAAACCCCCAAACAAGCCAGGTGTAGTGGTGCACACCTGTAATCCCAGTGACTCAGGAGGCTGAGGCAGGAAGATCGCAAGTTCAAAGTCAGCCTCACCAACTTAGATAGGCCCTAGGCAACTTAGCAAGACCTTGTCTCAAAATAAAACATAAAATGGGCTGGGGATTCCAGCGGCTCCGGAGGCTGAAATAGGAAGATCACAAGTTCAAAGGCAGCCTCAGCAAAAGTGAGGTCCTAAGCAACTCAGTGAAACCCTGCTCTCTAAATAAAATACAAAATAGGGCTGGGGATGTGACTCAGTGGTTGAGTGCCCCTGAGTTCAATCCCCAATACCCACCTCCCACAAAAAAAGGGGGATGTGGCTCTTGGGGTTAAATCTCTAGCACCAAACAAACAAAAAGAAAGAAACTCCAAAATATAGTCGCTAAAATAAGTTCTTCTTTCTTAGAAAACTGTCTAGAAATGAGCATTCCAAAATTACAGGGGAGCTACTCTATAAGGCCGTGAAAGTACTCTGGCTCTGGCTACCTCATGGCTTGAATATTCATTCTTACCAGCATGATCTATGCTGGCTCACCAGCCCCATACCTGCAAGACAGGGGACAAAGAAAAACCAGAGAAAGTGACTTCATCTTTAAACATAATTTCTACAATTTGTTCCCATTATGTACTTAATTATGTGACCAAGTTTAATTGCAAGAGAGACTATGAAATCAAGCAGGAATTCCATTCTGGCATTTCTTGGAAATTTTATATGTTTTGTAAGCCCCAAATTCCAAGAAAACTAATCAAGAAACCAGGAAAAAATGCATCATTTTCTTGTAGAAATCAAAATAGAGATGATACTGACTTGAAAGAATCCACTGATTTCAAGTTGAAATCAGGGACAAGGAAGCACTGACTTGTAAGGCTGAATGCTAAGGTCAACATTTCTGGGAAGCCAGGGCAGGAGCACAGAGAGAGACTACCATGGTCTGATCCATCAGTTGTTCATTGGGGATCTGAGAGGGTTCCTCTAAATCCTCACCTGGATAATGATCATCACATGCAAAGGAGGAAACTATTCAAGGCTGGAGAAAGAACCACCCAGAAGGATTGGAGGAAACATTCCTGGGAGTTTACACAAGACCAGGAGTAGTCTCTGTTCCCATTACCTAGCATGGAAAACCTCATAATTCAAGGGGCCTCAGGTAGAATACTCAGAAAGCCATTGCCTAGTATTGGAGAAAAAAATAGCCCTAAAATAAATGCTGCTCTGGCCCTGAATAACAAAGTTTAAAAACAAGATTTCAAAATATCCAAACTGTGTCTAGGCAACTTAATTATGCAGCAGAAGAAAGCTCAAGAATATTTATAAGAATAAAAAAGAAAGTCCATCATATCAAAACATAAAATTCACAATGTGTAACATATAATCAAGAATCACCCAGCATATAAAGAAACAGGAAAACATGACCCATAATGAGGAGAAAAATAAATCAAGTGAAACTGACCCAGTCATGATACAGATAATAAAACTAGTAAGCAAGAACATTAAAACAACAATTATAAATACATTCTTTTTTGTTTAAAAAGTTAGAGGAAAGATTGAGAACATCAAGTAGAAATAGGGAAACTCAGATCAAAATTCTAAAAAATGTAGGGAAAACACTGTTTTAAGGTGAAAAATATGCTGAATGGGATTTACATCAGAGTAGGTGCTGCAGAAAGAGAAGGTTGGTGAACTTGAAGACAAAACAATAGAAATTATCCAAAATGAAACCCCAAAGAGCTCTGAACAAAAGGAGAAACAAAGGATCAGCCAAATATAGATAGAATTAGAATCTCAGGAAAAAGTGAGGAAGTGTGTAGAAAAAGCAGTTGAATAATTAATGGTTGAAACTATAAACTTTAATGAAAGTATAAACCCAGAGATCCAAGAATTCCCACATGCAAGAAACACGAATAAAGCTACAAGAAACATCACAACGGAATTTCTTAAAACCAGTGACACTGAGAAAATCTTAAAAGCAGTCATAGAAAAAAAGACAAGCCACCTTCTTGTAAGAAACAATACAAATCAGAATATGGCAAAACAACAGCTTTAAAGTGCTGAAGAAAAAAAGAAGTCAACCTAATAGTTTCTCCCAAATAGGCTCTTTAGGTAAACATTCCTGAGCTCTTGTCTTCTGAAAGCTATTTGTCTGCAACCTTTATTCTTGCTGAATGTCAGGTCTTAGGACCACATTTTCTTTCCTTGAGCATCTGCTGTCTTTGGCACAGAATCCTGAACTCAACCTATTTTTCTCCCTTGTAAGTTCTTTCAACCCAGCTGTGCAGAGATTTCTTCTTTATTTGAAGTCCAATAACTTAATCACAAAATGTTATGATATGATCTCTCTGGGTCAGTTATTCCTGACATACACTTTTATGGCCCAAAAAGTTTCTTCACTTATATCTTCAGTTTCTTGTTCTATTGTTTTCCTTCTTGGAGGATTCTAATTTTAAGTATGTTGGGTGCCCTTCTAAATCTCTTATTTTATTTTATCGTGCTAACTTTTCTAATGTCTGTGCTGTATGTATTTCACTGTGTTTTCCACAAGAATGATTTAACTTTGCACTCTTTCTGGTTTTACTTTTGTGCCTGCAATTTTTCTGTTATTTCATTTCTGATTTCCTCTCAGTTCAAGGATTATTTCCTATTGCCTCACCAGGGTACAGTTTTACATTTTTGCTTTGTGATCCTCCTTATATAGGTGATTGCTCAGAAAAATATTTGATTACTTCTTAAGTGTTATTTGATTTTTAATTGAAAAATAATAATTTCACGCATTTATGGGGCATAATGTGAAGTTTTAGTACTTCATTATAAAAGGTGTACTTTTATAATGATTAAATCAGAGCAATTAGCATATCTATCATGTGAAACATTTGTCATTACTTTGTGCAGATAACTTTAAATGTCCTCTTTTTTTTAGCTATTTTAAAGTATACAGCACATTATTAATAACTGTAATCGCCCTACTGTGCAATAGAACACCAGAACTTATTCTTTTGCAATCCACATTCGATGTTTCTGAGAGAGGCTCTGCTTGGTCAGCCCATCATTCTTTGCATTTTTTCATTCCTCCTAGATTATATCTGTTTCCCAATTTTGGTTAAAATGAAATTGCCATAGGGCTTGGCCCTCCCCATTTTCTTACTGTTTTTAGATGACTGCCTGGAGGAGAAGAGAAAATGTTGATACTCGTAGCCAACCACACCAGAAGACCTTGTTGAGCCTTACACGTGGTGACTCCACCTTGAGCTTTATTTTCTTCATTGCCTTCAATACCTTGAACCAAGAGCCTGAAGACTCCCTGGGGAAGGGCTATTTGGCACTGATTTACAGTGAGGCTCCAGGATGCAGGGCTGAATGGGGGTAGGACAAAGGGCCAGGCTAATGCCCAGGGTCTCAGAAAAACCTTCCATGTCTTGTTGATGGACTACTCAGTGTTGTTTCCGGAAATCTTCAGGAGAGTGATCACTGGGCAAAACTCCCATTGTCTGAATTTGTTTTTGTTTTATTTTTAGTTTCTTAGTATATGTTTGTTGTATAGATTTTGGATTTTGTTGCATTAATTTAAGAAAAGAAAAAAAAAAAAAGGACTCTCCTAAACTGATTGGAGTGAAAAGGAAGAGATGTACATTACTAGATGTGAGGTCAAATGAAGAAGCAAAGGGAACTAGCTCAGACCCAAGGGAGAAGAAGTTGAGATGGGTGACAGAGTTTGGGAATGCAGTAGGAACAGAGAGAATCCCAGATCTGAATGTTGACCTCTTCCTACTTGGTCCTGATAACCTTGGGAATAACTCTACAAACCTTCTCAGGGGGCTAAAAATAAAACTCATGTCTCAGGAGTTTCTTTCTTTGAAAGAATACTCCTAAGAAGATGAGCCATACAAGCTCAGGTATCAGCCCCCAAATACCATTATAATGTAGTTAACTTTCTCAGAGGCTGTAACATAACATGGCGATTTATAAAGTGAAAATGAAAACATCTATATGTTCATTATTAGAATATTTTGGTTTGGGATAATATTTTGGTTTGGGGTATAACTGTCATTGTTTTTTTTAATATTTATTTATTTGCTTTAGTTGTACACAATGCCTTTATTTTTATGTGGAGCCGAGGATTGAACCCGGGCTGTGCACGTGCAAGGCGAGCACTCTGCCACTGAGCCACAACCCCAGCCCTGTCATTGTTTTTTAAAAAATATTTTTCATTGTTGATGGACCTATATTTTATTTATTTATATGTGGTGTTGAGAATTGAATCCAGTGCCTCACAATTGCTAGGCAAGCACTCTTGCACTGAGCTACAATCTCAGCCCTGTCATTGGTTTTTATCTTTAAAGATTGAGGATTGAACAGTGCCTCAGGGAGAATGTGAAATACAAATAATAGACTCCATTTGTAGTCTATACTTGCAATTCTGGTATACATATCTTCTTTAGAGATAAAAGAAGGAAATATTTATAGCATCATTAAGCTGACCAAGGATATAATTTAAAGCCCTCATACATTTATTGCTCCAGTGAGTCTATTTATGGTTGGAGTAGTGACCCAGGAGGGAAGCTTTACAGATAGAGATTAAACCATGTGCCACATTTCTTTAGTTCACGTAGTGAGGAATTAGTAGACCTCAGATATCATTTCAACTTATTTGCAAATTATTTGAGGTAAACTAATGAAAATGGTTTTACCTTTGAAATATTCAATATTAATGCATTTATAATTGCCCATGGATAATTCAGGGTATTTATAGATATTGGTCTTGCTGTGCAGTAAGACTGAGATGCCTCCCAATACATATGCAATTTCATCATAAGTGACAGAAATTTCAGCTAGTTTTTGTTGAAGTTTAATATTTTGAAGCTAGATTTTAAATGTTATCATTACCCAGCTATGTATTTTATATTCTCTAAAAGCATTTCTGTATATGGTCCTTAACTGCTCCTATATTCATTTATTTGTTCAACAAGCATTTACTGAGCATCTACTATATGTCTTATAGAAGATGATCAGTAAACCAAAATCAGACAAGTCATTTCTCTCATGGAGTTTAGGGTCTAGTGTGAAAGATAGACAAATAGGAAAATAAGCAACCAACCAATCAACCAACAAATCATCCATTCATTCATCCACAAATATCAGATCTTTATCAAGAACAAGACTTGTTAGGGATTGAATCATGGAAAAGAGGGTATTGTCTCAAACAAGTACTGAGAGATGGTTTCTCTGAGGGAATGAGTAGAATTGTAAATGGGAATAGCTGAGAAAATGTGTTGCCGGCAGAGGGATCCCTAAGTACAAATGCCCACACATGGGAACACAGTAGGTATTCTGGGTACAGCCAGGAGGCTGTACAAGCTGAGGAAGCAAATGCAGTTGGAGAGGTAGTGATGGTATAGATCACACTGGATCTTATGGGCCATGACAAGGGCCAGGGGGTTTGTTCTATGGAAATAATGGATATAAATCTATGGAAAGGCACTGAGAGGTTCCAAGTAGAAGAGTGACATGACATAAATTTCATTTGAAAAGAATTTATCATGGTCGTGTGGTGAATAAGCTTTAGGAGGCCTGGGTGGGACCCAGAGATAGGCAAGAAGTTATTGCAATAATCTGGGGAAGAGATGAAGATGATTTAGTCTAGAGATGTAGGTTATATTTTGAAGGTTCAAATCAATAGGACATGCTATTAGATGGAAGTTCGTTATATGTGAGAAAGAAAATAGCCCAGTTCAATTTCAGTTTTCAGCCTAAGTGTATGACTGAATGATGGGGTAATTTACTGATAAAGGGAAGATAGAAGAAGGGGCTGGACCACAGAGCTTGACTGAGCTCGATTGTGACATTAAAGTAAGATACCCAGTAGGTATGGAGGTGGAGAGGTTGGGTAGGCATCTTGATAAACAGAACACGAGTTCAATGGTAGGTTCAAGGCTGGAGATAAGCAGAATTTCTTCATATGCACACTGTCTAAAGCTATGGGGCTAGATGAGGTCATGTGAGATGTGAATTTAGATAAAAAAGAAAAGAAGTCCAAGGATCGCGCCCTGAGATATGCCAACATTAAGACACAAGGAAGAGGAGGAGAGTTCCACATGAGAGACAGGAGAGGAGGAAAACAAGGAGAGTGGTACTGGAGAAGCTAAGGGAGGAAAGAGTTTTAAGAAGATGGGAGCAGGTTTTAAAAGTTTAAAAGTGCACCATGGTTATGAAAGATGCTATTATTAGAGGAAGCTGGGTGGACATTGCACAGGAACACTCTGATCTATTTTTGTCAGTTCTGTGTGAGTCTAAAAGTATTTCAAAGTAGACATTTAAAAAAGAGTTAAAAGCAGTTTTAAGAAGAGCAGCAAACATGCAGTTCCAAAGAGGACTTGGGTGTGTAACCTGGTGACAGGGAGCTGGTTAATGATCTGGCTAAGAGCAGTTCCGCCCAGTGCCCAGAACAAAAGTTTGATCTGAGTTTTTTCAAGAAAGAATGGGAAATGAGTATAGACAATTCTTTGGAGGAACGTTACTATAATGGAAAGCAGAGAAATAATGTCATAGGTAGGGGTGCAAATAGAATCTGATGATCATTTTAAAACACAGGTATAAGTTGATCTTCTTGTTGCATAAATTTGTACATTTTACTTACCAATAATTCTTACCGTTATATTTTAAATCACCACATTCTGTATTTACAGATAGCTCTGAATTTTCTTTTGCCACTCACAAGCTTGCTTTTTTTTTTGTGACCGATTACAACTTAATCAGTTCCTTTAAAATTAGTTCCTTGGGTTTCATGCTGTCATTCATCACTTGACAGTAGTGTCAAAGTGCTTGTCTAGTGCTAGTACCCAAGGAAATACTTAACTCTGCACAATGATTCTTTTCTAACTCCAAAATTGTTATCATCTTTGCAGATTTGAGATTCAGATTTGTGCACTGCCTGTGCACGTGGATGTGTGTTTGGCAGTTAATCAACAAAATTCACTTAGGATCTGCTGTGGGAAGAACACAGCTTCTGCTGTGGAGACACAGAGGGAAGGGTGCGTCTGAGTGCCCTGTGTGCCTGTTGACTAAGGAAGCCGAGCTCTCTGACTTGCTGCAGTCATGGCCCAACTTCAGAGGCTGACTCATTTCTGCCGCTGCTTTATAATTTTGGATCTCAAAGGACTACAGATCCTAAATTCCACTTGTCTCTTTGATTATCTCCTGCCAACACTTGTAAGTAGAGTCAAATAGTCATGGCAGGGCCACGCTTTTTAACTGACAGTGCACACAATGATGGCGTGCGTGTTCTGCAGGAAATACATGGAGAACTCCCCCATCTCTAGCACTTGTCAGAAAGATGGAGCCACAGCAGAAAACCAACACCCTTTCTCACAAAGCACATGAAATAGGGCAAACAGTTCTCTAAACCAGTGGTTTAATTATAATATAGGGCAGTGTGGCAAACCATGCGTAGCTTTTCAAACCACTTCATGTGTTTCTCAATAAAAGGAAAGCTCACCCCAAAACCCCACAAAGCTTCTCACACTCCGAAAAACCAAAGGTGTCATAGGATAGTGGTCTGTGTGTTTTGTTCTGAAGTTTCCAAACCATCTCAACTTAATGAGACTTAACTAAAACTTCAGGGACTTTTTTATGCTTTTCCCTGCGTTTAGCCAGTCTGACTGCCCTCCTACCTGCATGACTCATACCTTCTCCCTTTTATTTAAGGTTTTGGTGTGTAGGGGTGAGAGAGGGTACGTAGCAGTTTCTAAGCTAATCATCTCACCAGTTCAAGACCCATCATCATCACCAATGCAAGCCAGGCCTCTATAAATCCTTACATACCTCTTCATTTCCCCTTCTACAGGTAGTCACTTGAGTTTACCCAATATTTTAGAATGTGTATACACACTTTAAAGTGTGTATACACACTTTATTTTGCATAAGTGGTGCTGTGCTGGCAATTTATTTCTTTAATTGTTTGTTGAGCTGTTGTTAAAATTTATCATGAGATCTTTTCTTAAAGGCTCATTGCTTCTAGTTGCTTCATGGTATTCCACAGTGTGCATCCATCATAACTGATTCTTCTATTCCCTCAGCAGCAAGCACTTAGATTTCCTCCAACCCTCACTGTGGTGGCATATCCTCACATATGTCTTCTTACAGTGTATGTCCAGAAATGGGATTACTGGGTCCTGGGGTTTCCAAAGGCTTTTAATTTCACAAAGTTTTGCCACATTGCTCTTCAGAACACATCACTAGTTCATATACCCACCAGAGCTCATGAGGCTCTCATTTGCCTCCATCCTGATGAACATTTGATATTATCTGACTTTGCAATATTTGCAAATCTGATGAGTGCAAAGTGTTTCCTCTTTTGCATTTATCTAATTACTATTTGACTTGGACAACTCATTATATACTCACTAGTCACTCAGTTTTTCTCTGTGAACTTTCTGTTCTTGCCTATTTGGTTTCCTATCTTTTCTTGTTGGGTACAGAGGGTACAAAGGCATTCTAGTTATTAATAGTGCTATGATTTGAATCTCCATGGAGAGGTCTTCAAGGGGTGATTAAGTTAGAAGAACTGTGTCCTTATTCATAGGTTAATAGGTTATCTTAAGATTAAGTCTGTTACAAAAGCCAGTTTGGTTCTGTCTCTTGGCTATGCCCCTCTCATCATAAGATGCCTTCCATCATCCCAGGAGTCTGCAGAAAACCTTTACCAGTCAGAAGGCCCTCATCAAATGTAGACCCTCAACCTTGGACCTCCCAGCTTCAGAAATATGAGCTGAATAAACTTTTATTCATCATAAAATTATCCAGTCTTTGCTATTTCATTGTAGCAACAGGACACAGACCAAGACAAATACCTTATTGTTTTAAATAAGGTGATCATAGTCCAGACTTATGCCCATTGTCCTGCTGAAAGTATTAAAAAAACCCTCTTTTATTTTCAAATTTGTCCTTAAGATGTTTTAAATATCTTCTTCCAGTCTGATTCTCAACATCAGTCATCTTTGGTGCTTTAATACCATCAGACCCACTTAGTTTTGCCTCATGTTTTGTGCTTTTGAGCTCTTTTTAAGAGTCTGTTTTTAATATAGTCTTGTGTTATTGGACATTTAGGTTATTCCAGCATTGTCAGACAATGCTGTATTGAATATCTTTTTACTTCTTTTTGTTCAAATGTGTGAGATTTTCTCTAAGTTATTTATCTTTGTGGCTGAGACTGTGATGTGCTAAATAGTTCTTGTCTCCTTATCCTGTGAGCCAACAAGGGCTGAAGTACACTACACAGCCTCTCTAGTTGTTAGATGGTACCATGTGACTGGCCTCTGGCCAACAGAATGTGGACAGAATGCTATATGATGCTATGGCTCTTGATGATTTCTTATAGTAGTGCTTCCAGGGTACTCTTCTCTCACCATCTGGTCAGATGCAGAGGAATCAATTGAGGCCTCAGAAATCTAGGGTGAAAGTGGTGCCACCAGATGGGCTCATGCATCATCAGGTGAATCCTGGAATACCAGATTAGTGTTATGATTAGTATTTATGTGAGTGCAGAAAAAAAAAAAAAACTTCAGCCACTCATATTTTGACATTATCTGTTAACAAAAGTGTATTAGTTGTCAAAAGTATGCACAACTTAAAAACTATAAAATATAGTTGAAGAAAAGCTAAATACAAAAGTGATATATTGTGTTTCTGAAGTGGCAAAATCAATATTGTTAAGATGTTACTTCCTCTCACATTCACCTATAGATTTAATGCAATCCTAACCAAAATCCTATCAAATTTCTTTATAGAAATTGACAAGTTGATTCTGAAACTAACATAGAAATATAAAATATTTAAATTGGCAAGACAATTTTGTAAAAGAATAATGTTAGAAGACTTAAATGATTCAAAGTCTCACTGTAAAGCTTCAATAATCAAGACAGTATGGTATTGGCATAAAAAGATAGATTTATCAATGTGCTGAACTTTACAAGCGTGTCACCTTTAACATTCAGGGCTTGTGTGTGAATGTTTTTGTTTTGTCTTATTTTGTTTGTCAGCTGTATTGATTATTAATGTTGTACAAGAAACTACATATACTCAAAGTGTAAAATTCAGTGGATTTTGGCATATTTATGAGACCTGTGAGACCATCACCACAATCAAGATGAAGGACTTTTTCATCACCCTCCAAGAGTTTCATTGTCCCCATCCTTCTTCTTCCTTGCTCTATCCATAGGCAATCACTGGTCTGTTTTCAGTCCCCAGAGATTATTTTGTGTTTTCTAAAATATTTTTATAAATGGAAATATGCAATATGTTGTTTTATATCTAGTTTCTTTCAATGAGCATAATTACTTGAAATCCATCCATGCTAGGTATATATCAAAATAGTTAATTTCTTTTTATTGGTGAATTGTGTACCAGTGTATGGTTATACTATGACTTGTTTATCCATTCACCTATTGATGGGCTTTTCAGTCAGTTTTGATATTTGCTGTTACAGATAAAGCTGCTATCAAGATTTGTGTACAACTCTGTGTGAATACATACTTTCATTTATGTTGGATAAATAATACTTAAGAATGCACTGGCTGGGTATTTTGTAGTGTGTGTTTAAATTTTTAGGAAACTGTGAAACCACTTTTCAAAGTGTTGTGCCATTTCACATTTCCACCAGCATAGTGCATGATAGTTTCAGTTGCTCTATTTCCTCACCAAAACTTGTATGATCCTTTCCATCTCAGGGTATTTGCTAGTCTGATTTGTGTAAGATTTTTCCCAGTCCCTGGCTTATACTTTTGTTCTCTTAAAAGTCCCTTTCAAAGCATAGACATTCTTAATTTTAATTGAGTCTAATCAAATAATTTTTTTCTTTTATGGAATATATTTTCGGTTTCATACTTAAGAACTCTTTGCCTAACCAAAGGTTGTGAAGTTTTTAATCTATAGTTTTTATCTAGAAGTTTTATGGTTTGAAGTTTTATATGATTTTCATTTTGAGTTTTAAAATTTTCATTTTGAGTTTTAATTGTACCTAACATGAGGTATGGATCAAAGTTCATGTTTTACTTATAGAAATCTATTTTTTCTAATATTATTTGTTGAAAAAGATGCTCATTCACTGAATTGATTTTTACCAAAAAATTCATTGACAATGTGCGTGTAGGCCTATTTCTGCACTCTTTAATCTGAGGCCTGAGATAGAGGTGCTAAACAGAGAGTAACAGCCTGGAGTTTACAGTAGACTCTCTGAATTAAAAAGAAAAAATACATATATCTTTGAAGGATACCAAGGTAATCAGGACTTGAGGGATTA
Organism: Tamias sibiricus; assembly: GCA_025594165.1. Lineage (NCBI taxonomy): Eukaryota > Metazoa > Chordata > Mammalia > Rodentia > Sciuridae > Tamias > Tamias sibiricus. Next base: position 91,768,238 of record CM046666.1, on the reverse strand, counting down.
ATATTTCAGTTAGAAAGGGAGTCCAAAAACCCACTCAGAAATTTTGCTATCTCAAAGAACTGGTGGCAAAATGAATTGGTATTTAGAACTCCCCTCCTCAACCCAAGGGAAACAATTCTGGTAAACACAGACTTTTTATCAAAATCCTGGAAAATGCTGAAATCCTGGAAAATCAGAAATAAATAAACTTCAACCTCAGAAAGGTGATCTGCCTGTCAGAAAAACATATTAATACGTATTACTCTATGGAGGAAGATAACACGAAACAGAATTCCACAATTTTTCATACACAAAATCAGCATTTAATAACATTACCAGACATACAAGGAAAAATAAGCAAATATCCAAAAACCAAGAGCGAAGCAAGCCCATAAACAGACTGAAAGTAGATACAAATATTAGAGTGATAAGACATGAAATTCAAAATGTTGATGTTTAGCACACACTTCAAACTAGATGAAGATGTAGATTTTCAGCTGAGAACTAGAATTTACTTAGAAATCCAATGAAAATTCTACAAAATACAATAATGAAGCCATTATCCCTGCAAAACAATTCATTTGCACCAAGCATTTGGAAGAGTTTATTGTATATGGTCCCTGCCTTAGAATGCATCAATTTGTAATTTTTTGACTTTATGATGGCATGAAAGTGATAGATTCAGCAGAAACATACTTCAGATTTTGAATTTTGATCTTCTCCAATTCTAGTGATGTGCAATAAAATACTTTCTCCTGATGGTGATTAGTGACAGAGAGCTGCAGTTCCCAGGAAGCCCTGTGGTCATGCAGGTGAACAATTGATACTCTACAGTATATTGTGTTGTTAAACTATGATGTTCGATAAGTTTAGGTGCATTAAATGCATTTTTGATTTATGAATTTTTCAAATTGTAATGGGTTTATCAGGATATGATACCATCATAATTCAAAAAGCATCTGTAATTGCATTTTATGAAAAGAAACAATTTTAGAAAAGAGTGCCTTATTTCCAGAAAGAAAAGTTTTCCAGAACTTATGACTTTGCTCTCATTCCCCACTTCTCACCACTACTTCCAGAGCAACAATTAAATTCCTCCTATTTATTTGAGCAGGGACTTTCAGAGGTCCACAGGTATATGGTGTCCTTACCTTTCTTATTAGAAGAATCTTGCTGAATTCCACTTTCTAGGGATTGCTTCAAAGAAGAGTCTTTTGTAGCTTAGGTTGTTCTTTTCATTACTGATATTCCCTGCAACAGCACAAAGTGTATGCCATGCTAGGCATCCGAAAAAAAAGGTTGTTAGAAGACAGAACAAGCTATTAAATAAATTGGAGAATAAAAATAGAGAATAAAAATTAGAGAATATTCTGCACTTATAAATGAGAACTGACTCAAAATTGCTTTTAAAGAGTCATCTCATTTGATTTCATTGTAATAAACATATGTAATGATTTCTCATAAATTGTATCTGTGTAATACAATGAAGTATCTGTTCAATGAATACCAAGAAATACCTGTATCATTTTTGTAATTTAAATCCTTTGAAATCAAAGAAAAATACACATATAGAAAACCACAAATTCTTAAATATATAGTTCAATAATTAACACAAAGTGAACTTATCTGTGGGACCACCACTAAGACTAAGGAACAGAATATTACCAGTATATCAAAAGATCTATCATCCATCTGTTACAATAATTACATCTCTTTGATAAAAAAATAATCATTCTATAACTCCCCAACTTCCAAAGTTTCACCTGCTTTTAATCTTACGTAAATAGAATCATACAATACATGTATCTTTAAAAATTGTTCTGCATTATGGGCATATAATGAGGTTATTTTTCCTCAAATACTTTTTAAAAGTCACAATATATTATTAGTATTGGAGAGAAAGAGACAGACACACACATAGAAAGACAGAGAAAAAAAATTCCCCAAGTGAGAGTACTGGCTGGTGCCAATGATAAATCTTGTGACATACTTTACCATACATTTCAAGGCATTGACTGTTGCATCAAGGCCCCAAGGAAAACAGAAACTACACTTCTACAAGTTTTTAAAGGGAATTTGATAAAGAGATATTAGGGAAACAATAAGGGATATCAAAGGGCCCAAAGATTGGCAAGGTTTGTAGCAATTACCAACCACAGGCATGAGGAATAAGGAGAGGAAAGAGCATTTTAGAAGTCCAATGTGGACTGGACCCTTGGAAGAGGGACCTCCTGGCCAGACTTCTAGTCTTCAAGATATGAAGCAATAGCCAGAATCAAAATATTAAGCCAGAAGTGGTAAGGATACTCCCCAGTCTCTTTCTTTGCTGTCAGCTTCTAATGCTAAACCCAACAACAGTTCAAAGTACCAGAGGCTCCAGGTGGTGCCATTCGTAGGATGATCTTCAGGACCTCCATATTACTGTCAAATAAGGGTAGAAGAGTGCAGAATATTGAGAACATAATTACTTTTATAAATTAGACCAAAACATTGATTTACAAGTTCAAATATGGCTCCAGGAGTGAAACAATAAGATAAACAAAAGCAAAACAAACTAACAATGAAAGCTAAATTTGATCCTCTGAAAATATCATCAAAATGGACAAAACTCTTGGTAGACTACAGAGAGTAGACTCTGCCTTGCTCTGGGTTATTCCATTTTATAGAACAGCAGTTTGCCATAAGCTACTCCATTTTGAGTGCAAGGACTAAGGGAGAATGACTTGGTAACTTGTACAGGCCAACATAACTACCAGATGCTGGGCATATAGACTTACCAAAAAGAATAGCCTCCAGCTGAACTGCATAATTATAAGGAACAAATTGATAAATTAGTCATGCTAATAAAAAGTGACTACCTGTGAACTTATTGAATTAAATCATAAGCAGATGGATGCATGGGTATATGAAACCCATTTCAGGAAACCAAGTTTGTGATCTCATCAAACACATCAGACCAAACAACCACCTCAACTGAAGCACATAAAAAGAGAGGCACCTAAGATAGTGATAGAGTGGCACACACTGTTCCTATCACCTTATCTGACCATCTAGTGAATGCTACATCAGGTTTACAGATGAGGAATTCTTGACTCTGTTCTTGGGGATTCCATTTAGCTCTAGCTCCTTGTTTGATGTGGCCCACTTTGAAACTACCTGCCATTTGGACCTTCACATTAGACAAATTAATGCCCTGAACAGCTCTGCACCTTGAACAAATTATTTGGCTGGTCATCTTATCTGACTGCCTGCAATGATTCTTTCACCTCCAGTCCATTCAAGTTGTCATTATCTCCCCACCATTCTCTGAAAGAAGCTTTAAAAGCTCATCACTATGGTCCCTAAGTGGGGAATGTGGATAGCCATTTATGTGCCAACTCTCTTGCCCTTCTGATGCCACTGTCTTGGGAGTGTCCTTGAAATATTGACTGAGAGGAGGGAGAACATTCCTGAGATGATAAGCTGACATCTATTTTGTAAGGTAGACTGGAGCATCCTTTGAGCCTGGTCAGTTGAATGTCTGGGAGTGAATTAAGTGAGTGCTACGTTCTCTCATTTTTTTCTTGCACAGATGCCATTTGGTCTACATGCTGCCACATCATCTCAGTCACCCTCCTATGTAGATCAAGGCCATAGGAATGTTTCTTTCCACCCACAGGTATGGTTGTATGAAAAGAAGAATGGGAATCACTACAATCCCAGCCACTTTGCAATTCCTTAGCTATGTTTTAACTTCTAGAAAAAGAAATGAAAGAAATATCTGAAATGAATAATTCTGCATGTCCAAAAATTTAAACTTCTGAGAGTAGAAGAGAGAATTTTCTCTCTATGGCTGGGAAATCATACTGGGATAATGCCTGAATTCTTTTAAGAGTAAAATTGTACTTCAGAGTCAATGATTCAGAATTCCCTCAGAGCTTATAGATTTTTATCCCTAACTGAAACTAACCTACAAATTCTCTCCTTTACTTTATTTATTATCCTGTCTTCTAAATTAGCCTTTTATATTTTCTGAATTCTTTCTATTCAATTTTTTCCTGCCTTACCATCTTTAAACAATGAGAACCAAGTAGTCATTGATTATTTCCTTGCTATTGTTGTTGGCTTCTGATCTTTTCACTTTTTTTAGCATTAAATTTTTGAAGGGTTGTTGCAAGTGGAACTCAGAGTAATCCAGCAGCGTCCAGGAAGGTGAATGTGACGGCGAAAACACCACCCCCCGGGAGCCAGGTTCAGTGACACAGACTCAAGTTTAATGCAGAAATAGAGCGCTTTTATACATCCACAGATAAAGAAGGCAAATAGCCAACAGCAATGAATACAGCAAGTTTGCAAATGTGTAGCAAGTAGATAGCTGCTCTTTTCATGGTTTCTTAATCTACTCTGGGCTAGGACGTACTGAACTTTGCTCCTTTTCATGACAGAAGAAACAAGAAAGAAACATTCTTGTTTGCAAGCAATGTTTCTTTTCTATTTATTCTATACCTCTTGGGAGAATGTTCCGTTTGCAGACACGCCCCGTCCAAGGGGTGACAAGTGTCTTGTTTGCAAGAACGCCTGAACCCCTCTTGTTTCTTCTCTATCTGTTCTACACCTCTTGGCAGAATGTTCAGTTTGCAGACACGCCCACCAAGTACCACCAAGCGCCTCGTTTGCAAGAATGCCTGGAGCCACTACTTTTGATTCTTTACATCCCAGCTTATAGGAGAAGAGGAAGTGTCTTTAGCCAGTGTGCTTTGAAGGGAGCTTGGCTCATAGCAGAGGTGTGCCTCTAGCTTCTGAGAGGACGCAGATGTGCCTGCTCCATAGTCAAGCATCCTCCTTCAGTGCCATACACATGGCCTGAGGAATTCCTTCAAAGGGTGAATTGATAAAGTTAACTTTAGTCTTAAGACTAATAACACTTTCCTTTCAAAGATGTGAGACTCTGCCTGACGAGTAATGCTTATGGAAAGAAAAGAAAATTTAATATCTAAATATTAAATGATCACTTAGATAAGGTATGGTTGCTTATAAAATAAATGCCTTCTATGAAACAATTATCAAGATGTAAATATGCTGTTTCAGTAAGAACATTTTTATGGTAAGGTGTTGGTAACTCTTATTTATAGGACAAAACTTTTTCAGAATATCTACTTTTGTTCTACCATGAAGTCATGGGTCTCTTTTTTAATAAGTAATAAAAAACTAAGTCAAAAATAGTTGGTCATGAAGGTTATTTTTTCTAATTAGGTAAGTAATCAAGTAATTGAAAAGTATAAACTATGATTCAGTTATCTTCAAGACTGCTTTCAATAAAAGAGCTCTGCTCTATCCATTTACTTTACTTTCAGTAGAGCAGTTTGGATCATTGACCTGTTTCCTTGGCTAAAGATGGGTAAAGGCCAAGAGAGATGAAATCTGGTTTGCATAATGGGCATGTAAAATCAGAGTCTGAGTCACTGCTTAGCACCCCCCTCCTATAGTAGTTTTCAGTTCCTACTATAGTTCACAAGTAATTCCTGTCATGTCTTGCAAGAGAAAACATGGTTTTTGCCTATTTATTTATGTTTTATGAAAATGACTCACTTTATTCATGAGACAGCAATTTCTTATAGCTAATATTCATTACAGTCCAATAATAAGAAAATGAATCAATTAATTGACACTCTAGATTTTAGCTTGGGCCATTTGCTTACCAGATGACACAATGTCATTAATATGCTCATCTATTCAGACAGTTTTGCATCCCTAATTATAGCTCAACATTTTAAAATTTGAAATGACAATTCAATTTACAAAAAAAATTTTACTTGGCATTTTGGAACCATCATCTGTTACCCTAAATTGTTGTTGTACAACAACTCATCTCATTTTCTGAACCTTTTGACTTCACCAACATTTTCTATTATTAGTTCCTCAAAGGTCTGGTTTACAATGTCACCATTCCTGTAAGAAGTTTAGCATCAGCTACTGAATAATGAATCATCATTGTTAACAGGTATTAATGCTAGAGCACATTTGTGGTTTATCTTGGGTCAGTTCTAAACAGAACTATATCTACACAATGCCACAATCATCAGTTGAAGAGTTTAGGAAGAAGTTTGTTCTTTGGTTATGATGTCTGGTATTTTTTTACTGAATTAAATTCCTTTATTGGATTATACAAATCATCCATTATAAACCTAGGTCAATCTTATTATGCCTAACCATTTAAAAATATTTGTGGGAGATAATTTGGATAAATTTGAGATGGTAATATGCTATTCTTGCTGCTGTAAAGATGACTGTTATACTAAAGTGATAAACCAGGAAAATGTACTACAAAAGTTGTTTTTTTAAAAAAATATTTATTTATTTACTTTAGTTGTACACAATGCAATGTATTTATGTTTACGTGGTGCTGAGGATCGAACCCGGGCCACGCACGTGCGAGGCAAGCGCTCTGCCGCTGAGCCACAACCCCAGCCCCCAAAAGTTGTTTTTCAAATGATACCAAGTGAAAGTGGTGAGTTCAGTTACAGTGTCCTGCCTCCTCCAATTTTGCTTCTCCATGTTAAAGGCCCTCTAACTTTTCTACCCAAAGCATTATCAATTTTCAATTTATTTTGAAGTTTTTGAACCCAATAGTAGGGTTTTATTTATGACATTTTCCAAATACTTGAAGTCTTTTCCTGCTGTAAACATTAGGATAATAATATAGAAGCAAAAGTTGAGGTAAGTGACCGTGTTAATAGTGATTCTCAAAATCTGCAGGTGAAAAGTAAGCATGGATATTATAGTAAGCTATGAACTATTCCTGAGAATTCCTCGATTCTCAGAGTCAGGTTTAAAGATATTTCAATCTTTTTCTTGTAGGCCTATAATGTTTACTACAATTCTCAAAAGAAAAACCAGCTTATTACTTATTTCAAAACTGAAAGACCAAAACAAATGCCTGAATATTTACATTCAGTACTTCAAGGAAAACCTGGGTTTTCTAATTCATTATTTCACAAAGGATTAGATTCTTTTTTTTTTTTTTTTTTTTGGTACTGTAGATTGAACCCTGGTGTGCTTAACCATTGAGCAACATCCTCAGCCCTTTTTGTATTTTATTTAGGGACAGGGGCTCACTGAGTTGCTTAGGGCCTCTCTAAATTGCTAAGGCTGACTTTGAAATTGTGATCCTCCTGCCTCAGCTTCCAGAGCAGCTGGGATTACAGGGGTGCACCACCATGCCCAGCTATTTCACAAAGGATTAGAAATAGAGTTCAAACAATGAAAAAATATTTTTTCAACATTCCAGAAAAGAATCATTGGGATACTAAGAGTAGATTGAGAAACATCAGGAAAATAAGAACTAATTGGAAAACTTAAAATCGAGTAATAATATTATATAGTCTTTATCTAGTACTTTAAAGTTTATAAAGCATTTTTTTTTTATATTAACTCAGTCCATCCTGACATATCCCCTGTGTGTAACTGGAACAAAACCTTGCGTTTTCCATATAAGGAAACTGATATTTGGGGAGGCTACATAACTTACCCAAGGTTGCATGGTTGGTATCTTGTTGACATGGGTCTTGAATGTGCATCTTCTGATCCTTAAGGAGTGAAGATTTTTAAAAGACAGACATTGTTTCTAACAGTTCTCTTGGATATGAATTTCCATCCTTGCATCTTATCATGGACACTCCTGACATTTGGTCAATGAAAATATATATGGTCCACACTACTCCAAGTGCTTACTTCGTTCTCATTAGTTTTGGCCAAGTGAAGACCTAACCTCAGAGAGGAGAGCAACTTGCTTCTAGACCTCTGCTGGATTATCCAAAGTCACTTCAGGGTTTCATTCTTGTCATTTCTCACCTAGTGTTTCATCTTTTTCTGTCCATATACCCTACTCTGGGTACAAGAGCAGCACATAGCAGCAGAAAGGGTGCTGGGGATGGGCAGTGGAGGGTGCGTGTGAGCAGGTATTGGGGAGACAACCAGATAACTTCAGGGCACAGCCAAACTTCACAGGAAAATGAGAAACTAACTGTTCTTTCCTAAAACTTCAACCTCTCCAAAAAGGTCAGGTTGAGGGTAAGAAGTTCATAGACTGAAAATGAAGAAATGGTCACAGGCAGACAGAAGTAGGACAGGTTTCATTGTTTGATTATTAATTGATTTGCCCACAAAATTAATACTCATGGAAGCTGGGAGAATGGGGGCCCTTTTGCACGGTAATGTTTACTGTCACGTGACTTTCTCCTAAGATAGCACATTTAACAACACAAATGAAAATAGATGATAGAGTTCTGTGGTTAGTAAAACTTTTTTTCACTTAGCTCAGGTCACCAAATGGTGGGTTCTAATAGGAAATGGAAGGGGTACAGAACCAGGTTGTGTTGAAAACAAAAAGCAGTTTAAAAGTTTCTCCCAAGGAAATGCCTTTCCCTAGAGCACACTGAACTCACTGGGTGCCAGGTTTAAAAAAAAAAAAAGTCAATACGCCAAATTTTTCATAATACAAACCATTAAAAAATGAAGTTAAATTAACCCTTTTTAGCTACAGGGGCTCTTCAGAAAACAATAAGAAAGCACCTGGGCAGAGAGTCCTTAGTTAACAAAATCTCAAAAATTCCAAATAAGAGGAACCAGCAATTCCTAGAAGGAAGGAAGGAAGGAAAGAAATAAAAGATTTGTAGGAGGCAGGGATTATCGCAGCTAAAAGGCTAATGAAAACTGATAGCTTAAGTGACTTCTGCTTGACAGGAGATTGTGGCTGTTGACAGTGATGACTGGCAGTGTGGAAAAATGGGGGATAAAGGTTCACAGGAAGACTTCAGAGGAAATGTGACACCTTTGAAACCACAGGTGTGAGGATAAGTGAAACCTGTAAGTAAAAGTTAGTGCTGTTTTTCAGAGCCTAATGACCTACATACCTTTAGTTTGAAATTCAGGAGCTTGAGTGGACCATGTGAGAGAAGTTGAAACATGGAAGGCCAGTAATTGAGGGGCCAGAAGCCTCCTTTCTACCCTGAAGTGACTCCTTAGACATTTTTGTTTTGTTTTGGCACTGAGAATTGCTATACCCCTGAATCCATCCCCAGTCCTTTTCATTTTTTTTTTAAATGTTTTTCATTTTGAGACAGCTCTTGTTAAGTTGCTTAGGCTGGCTTTGAACTTGCAATCCTCCTGTCTCAGCCTCCCCAAGTTGCTGGGATTACGGGCATGCACCATCAGACCCACCTTGGACTTTATTCTTAAATATGTTCTACAATATTCATAGAGCTCTAAGAAAACAAGCTAGCTCCTTTCCCAACAACCAACCCTGTTTCAAACTACAGGCTCTGCCGACTTTCTCACCCAGCTCTCAGAGGTCATTTTTGAGTGCCTGTTATGTCCCAGATGCTAGGCTTGGTGTGTGTGTGTGTGTGTGTGTGTGTGTGTGTGTGTGTGTGTGTAAATATGAAAAAATGTTTTAATTGATGGTCCTTACTTTCAAGAATCTTGTGATCAATGAAAAGTGGAGCATAATGAATTCAGCTTGCAGATGAATTATTCTCACATACAACAGTAAAAAGTAAAATGTAAACACCAAGTTGTATGAACATATAGGAATCTGGAGGTAGAAACTACAGAAGTTGGAGAATATTTCTTGGGAAAGATGGAAATTGAGTTGCATCTTTAAGGCTGAATAGGTTTCAGACAGCTTGGGTGACAATGTGTGGGGATGAGGCTGTAAGAACAAAGGGGTGAGAGAATCAGAAGGACACTATCCAAGGGCCAAAGTAATTACTTGAACAAAGGGAAGGGGGTCAAATCGAATAACCTGCATGCACTCTTTGAGAAAGTCAGCAGTGGAATTTGTAAGAACTAGTTTTGCTTGCCTCTTAAAGCTAAGCATTTGGTCTTACTAAGCATATAAGCAGTTTACTGTTTGAAAGGAGAAGCAAGTGACCTGCAGTGGGTGATAGAATGGGCTCTGAGGACACCAGACTTAGGGATGCACCCTTGCTCTGTTATTTGTTAGTAGTGTGACCTCCAAAAAGCTTACCTCTTCATGCCTCAGTCTCCCATTTGATAATATTTGTATCTGATCCATAGGACAGTTATGAGACTAAATGAGATAAAATATTTAATGAGCTTATCATAGTGCTTGGCACATAGGAAGAGCTCAATAAATCTCAACTGCCATTTTTTATATCAACAGAATCATAAATAACATTAAAAAACACTAGCAGTTATTATATTACTCAAAGTCAATTAAGCATCATGAAATTCTTAATGTCCACATGAGCACAGAGGAGATCATCTGTAAAGAATAGATCTTCAGAACATGCTATTGTTTTCTGATCTCCAAGAAAGATGAAGAAAAATAAAGCTTTTTAAAAAAAATTAAATTAAAGAGATGAATAAATACAAGATAGTCCATGCCACTCTTAGTTGTTCCCCTTAGGTCCGGGCATCTGTGAGCAGTCTTGAGGATCTTGCTAGTGGCTTCTGCTTGGGTCCATCCCTGTGGCCTTCCCTGTGTTTGCAAGGGCTATGGCTCCCACTCAGGCAGGGATGGAATAGAGGGCTTTCTTGCTCCATCATTCCATGGGCAGGTTGAATACCCAGAACCTTCTATTTATAATTATCAGTAAGCTGTTTATATCTTGTTCTCATTTCAGCAGGGTAAGCAAGTTGAGGCAGGACACTTTCTAGTAGATTGTGAGAAGATAGACCTCAGCATTAGCCTGACTGTGGGTCTGATGTGGAGAGAAGAGAGTCAAAAGGAAATATTCTTGTGGCTTTCTATATGACTGAAAGGTAGCGGAGCTGTTGTTTGCTGCAGCAGCCAATTCAAAAGAGTGACATTCTGGCCACCAAATGTTAATAGGCCCAAGTGGAAGTGTGGTGACCAACACTGAGTCATAACTTGAGAGGAAACCAGTCTTACCCGTGTTTTTTTGTTCTTTAGTGGAGACCCTTAGTAAGCTCTTCGAAGACCGTGGCTTTCTAACAGAGGAGAGCTATGGTAACGGTTGGCCACAGCTAGAGGCTCTTCTCACTCTTGTGTCGGAAAAAGAACCAGTTATGAGAAGCCTGGGTTTGAGTCGCTTTTGGTGTGGTTAATGTTGGTGGGAAGGTTACTTACAGGTCTTTTCATTTATTAATGCATTTGGTCTTAGGTAGACCTTCAGGGGTTTCTCTTGTGACTCTGTTGGTCTGGCTGGTGAGGTCCAGGCTAACAGAACTCCCAACCATCCCTTGCACCCATGAGAGTCTCACAAAGCCCCTCTTCTGGCCTGTGGCTGTGTTAGGGATCCTTTGGTGACTCTTTGAACATGAAGCCTTGGTGACCTTGAAGCATTCTAAAGAGTGACCTAAGACTTGGGGCATTTCTTGATTGTAGTAGGAATGCAGAGGACCTGTTTCAATGTTTTGACATGCAGCATTGTCCCCAGTTTATTCGTCAGGGTATCACTAATAATATGAAGTCTTCAAATTTGGGAAGCCACCCAATGCCTATGCAAGAATAAATATTCGGTTTGGACTGATTCCACTACGGAAGAAATCAAGTTTTATGGGAACTGAAACCAACAATCCCTAACATCTCTCCATCCCAAAGTAAATAAAATTACTCCTATATTTTCATGTTAAAGCAAGCCTTGCCTTGTTTTTTGTTACTCAAACACTTTGATGTTATCTAATTTTCTACCCTTAATTAATCTTTCTCATGCAAAAAAAAAAAAAAAATTGCCCAGCATTCTGTTAAAGTTAGTTTATTGAATGAAGCATCATTTATAACACCTGTTCTCATTTTCTTCTTAGACATTTAAAAATCAGATTCAGGGTGTAGAATGAGACCTGAGTAATTCTTTCCACGTTCCTTTGAGGAACATCTCACTGGTACCCTTGCAACCCAGAAATTATTACTTGCCCCTTACAAAGGGACCCCCTTCCAGTGTGAATGGGCCAATAAGTACATAGGTAAATTGTTATTTCTAGGAATACTTGCTCATCTCTCTTCTTGCCGGGCAGCTATTTCTCAAAGCAAAACACTGGAGAACAATAACACCGTGTATGCATTCAAGGTTTTTACATAAGCCAGCCTCCAGGGATTTGCTGATCACTCAGCAGATCAGGAGGCAGCCAACTGACCATTCTTTATATAAAACAGATATTCATTTCGGTACCTGAAATCAATAACAACAGCAAAAACTTGGGTTCTGCTTTCCTGTTTGAAGACACCTGCAGATCTCCATATGCTTAAGAAAAATCTATATTAGAATTGAGCTGGGCTCCACGATTTAAAAAAGAAAAAACATGGGTTTTCTCCTTATTTAAATTTCTCATCATCAACTTAGAAGTGGCAAGAAGCCCAACAGAGAAGTTTAGAAATTTTGGAAAGGGTGACCATGGATGTGGCAGTTTCTGTCCCACACTCGAGTAGGATGGCAGGAAATACACTTGACCAGGTATTTCACCAGTCCAAAGCATGATCAGTGCAACTTTACTGCTGCCTGTCCTGTAAATAATTCCTTTTATTAAACTCTATTGGTCTAATATGTCTCTTGACTGGACCTAAACTGATAGGAGAGGAGTATTTTCTTTGATCTCATTGCAGACTCAACTGGTAAATCACTTCCCAAAAAGAGTTTGCTTTTCTTCCTTATATAAAAATAGATTTAAAAAATCATTTCTCAGAGTCATGAACAAAGCCCTAAAGTAAAAGCCACTTAGATGCCTTTTCTAAAAGAACTTCTCTACCTGATTCCACACTGGTTGTGACGTGATAATGTGATCAAAATTAGAAAGGAAACCCAAGTTTTACCCAAATATATTCTTAGGCAGAGGAGCTGACATGGGGGTGAAGAGAGGAGTAGAAAGTCAAGTGTAAGATCAATCCTATGAATGCCACTTCCAATTTTTGGTTTTCTCTCTTCTGGTCAGTTTCTTAAAACTATCTAAATGGTTTGAACCATTATTAAGCTAATGCCTTTCAGCATCAAACCCATCTTTCTGCACTCTTGCAGTGATGAATCATAGCATCAGCCTCCAGTGTATTGGGTCTCATTCCACATCCCAAATTTCATTTTTAACTAAGTATCTAAGAAAATGACAATAGTGTTATAAATGATGCTTCATTAAGGAAACTTGCTGAAACAGGACATTGGACAAAATTTATTTGCATTAATAGGATAACTGGGTGTGGAAAATTAAATCGATAGCATTCCAGTAATAGCAGTATCTACCAATTAGCAATTTTTCTCATGGAACCCCTCAGAGACATTGTCTTGGCTGGCAGCATCCCTTCCTTAGAAGTCTGGGCTAACCCTCCACTAACCTGAGACCTATCAGCACCAGGCAGCTGCCACCTCCCTTGGGGGGTCTGAGTCTACCCTCCACTGTGCCGAAGATTCAATGTTTGAGGGTCCAGCACCATCAGAGCTGTGCATCCTCCTCAAAATTGAGTATTAGATCCACTGGGACCCCTTCTCCAATTTTCTGGTTTTAATAATTCCCATATCTTCCCTTTGTTCCCAGCATTATGGTAACAATTGTACCCTGATTCCATGGTAACTTAGTGTTTTGTTAGCATGTTCAGTATTTCAGTACTTAGTAAATAATTCCTTTTATTAAACTCTATTGGTCTAATGTGTCTCTTGACTGGACCTAAACTGATAGGAGAGGAGTACGTTCTTTGATCTCACAGCAGACTCAACTGGACCTTGGTTAGATCTGGCAAGGTGTACTGGGGCCAACCTGAGAATGGTACTCTTCGGATGGGAATGCCTTTTTGTAATTTATGTGCTGGGCCTGAAAAACTAGAGTTGTTTCTGATTTGCTATCTTGGACCTTAGCAAGATGTTGGAAAGCTACTTAAAAGATCAACTTTTGTGCAAGATGGAACAGGCAGTCTTTTCATTTTTAATTGATAAGGAAGACTTGAACAGCCTCTATTTTCTCATTCTAAGTCTCTAAGGAAAACTAAAATGTCAAATGGAGCCTTTTCACTCCACACATCAGATGTTATGGAAATAATAAATCCAGACTATTTAATAGCATTAGGTAAGGGGAAAGGTTGATCGGTTTAAGTGACATAATTGAAGTTCTCAACATTAGAAACCCCTTTTGTAAGCTGGGACACCTAAAGGCTTGGCAAATATCCATGCCCCTTAGCCATCTGCATCACTACTGAATGTGTATATACTGAAGGATTTAATGAATCATACACATCTGATCACCTCATGGAAAAAAAAAAATGTGTTGTGCCCAGTGCAGTCTTTTCCATAAAGAAAGCACCATTGGGAAATGCAGACATGTGGGAACAGGCCACAAAAATGCAGCAAATTAGTCCTTGTTATCCACTCACCCATGCAGGAAAGTTTTAAAAGGTAATAAAGTCCTAGGTTCTTAAAATTGGCACTTTTGTCTCTGTTTTTAGAGAAAAAATATATAGTGCTGGAAAACTACAGTGTATCTAAGCATTTAGTTTAGCTTTTAACTATCTTTCAATCCAAGAGGCATTTCAAATCATGCTGTCACCTGTTCCCAAGTTTTCCGCTGCAGGTTACCATCCCAAACTACCTCATTAAAATAAATGAAAACAAATAGGATTATCCAAGTGAAATGTCACTAATGCTATTATAAAGTAAGAATCTTTGGCACCATTCAATAAAGCTACAATTCTAAAGCTGTAAATATCACCCATGGAAATTCGGATGACATCTCAACTCATTAGTCCTTCTGTTCCATGTTTGTGTTTGTGCTTGGAATAGATAATGTGGTTCTGTATGGTCCCAGCATCATAAGGGTCATTGTTTGCTCTAATGAACAATGATGCAATTCTATCATCCCATTATCCTTGTTTGTCAAGTATCCTGTTTATTGTAATTTCTGAGCACAATGCTTAACCCTATTGTTTAAATTTGTGTATGACCACACCACAAAGTCAAACCTACGTACCCTTCAAAACATTTTTTCTCAACTAGCTTCCTAATTTTCCAGTATTTGCTGGGGATGGGGTTATGCCAAAAACCTGGATGAACCAAGAGTACCATTTTCTAGATTTTTTAACCATAAGCATTTGTTTGAAGTTGAGTAACCCTCATAAGAGATCTAGCCTAATTGAGAGAGAGGGAAGAGGTGAAACATTTGTCTATCTCTGAAACTAGAGATGGACTATCACAAGCAAAGATGATGTACTATTAGAAAAAAAGCAGAGACTAATTTGTCTGAGTTGGGGGGCACCTCACAGCCAACAGGTGAGCTTCTACAAAGAGATCCTTAGGTTGCAATTCAAAAGCTTGGTGTGTCTGCCAGCTTGCTACAGCCCCATATGCTGGAGTTCACAACTGCACTCCAGCAACTCCCAGCAGGCCATTCTCCAGCCAGATGTACAGGAAACAGAGAATCAAAGCAGCCAGTGTGGTCACATGTAAGCAGCACATCTGACGCTGGGGGAACATCACCTTTTTAAGTATGGAACACACTATCAGGGTGACAGGGAACTTAGGGACTGAAGAGGAAAAAGATGGTTTCTGAGAACTCAGGACATATGCTGTAGCCCTGGTAGGGAGAAGTTTGTTATCAGTATGGAAAACACCTAGGTATAAGTGAAGTCTGGGAAATAGAACTAATTGTTATGAGGTGTTCCAAGTCATTTATTTCTATTCTTTGTGTCTTCACAGTGTTTCTGCCTCCTCTCTTCTGGTGAGAGATTTAATACCTTTTTCTCCGTTGGATGTGACTTCAATGGTTGTATTATTACAATTTTATATTTTTATCACTTGGAACATTTAGTAGGATGAAGTTGATAGTGAAGTGAAGAATTAGAAGCACATAGGACAAATGTTCCTTTAACTAGATCTCACTTGCCATGTGACGCTAGGCAAATTTCAATTACTTTGAAACTTAGTACCTTTCACCTTTAAAATAAGTATATAAGGGCTGGGGTATAGCTTAGTGGTAGAGCACTTGCCTAGTATGTGTGAAGCCCTGTGTTCAATCCCAGTACACCAAAAGATGTAATAAAGTAAACTAAAATAAAATTAGTGCATATCATGTTTGGTATGGTTTGCATGTTTTCCCCAAAATTGATGGACTGGAAACATAATCTTCAATGCAACAGCATTGACAGTGGGCTCTTTCAGGAGGGATTGAAATCATTAGGGATCTTCTTTCATGAAGGAATTAATGCCATTATTGTGAGAGTAGATTTGTTATAAAAGCTAGTTTTGCTCCCTTGTCCCCTCTCACACTCTCATCTTCTGTTATGGTAATGATGTGACTCTGGAGTAAATATAACCCACTTTCTGTGTCAAAACATAAAGTACATATTCATCCTAAGCTAAGCCTGGATCCTTGAGGACAATGTTGGAAATTATAGTTTTCCAAATGGACTCAGAATTTAACTCAAAGTTGCTGGCGTTATATGGCCAGGGGTAAGGAATGTCCTTATTTTCCCGAGGTGGTCCAGAATTATATGTATTGTCTCAGTGTAACTGTTAATACTCCACAGTGGCACATTTTGAATGATAAGTTCTAAGATTTTCATTGTTATAAGGTTCTCTGAAGGCCCTAAGCCTCCTAGAGTCACTAATCAAAAGGATCTATATTGGCTCAAGAGCTCTGCTCTTGGCTATTGATGCTTCTAAGATCATTTCTAATAAGCACACATTTTCAGAAAGTTTATTCTTGATTAACACCTGAGTGTGCAGTAAAGAATCATTGGGGACAGCAACATCAATGAATGGTTTTAGATTTTGGATATTTCATTTCTTTGGGAACCAAAATTTACATATTTAACTCATTCATTTTCTCTGTATCTTCATATGCTTCTGAGTTCTTCACTCAATTGATTCGTATTTTTGTCCCTGAGCACCTACACATTTTTGTCCCTGAGCCACACATTGTGGCTTTATAACATGTCATGATATCTCATAGAATGTGTTTTCCCCTTACCCAACTTTATTCTTATTTGTTAAAAATTGCTTGACCTTTGCTTGCAAATTTGTATGTAATCTGTTCTTTACTGGAATTTCAAGTGATAGACTCTTATTTACACTTTACAAAAGTAGAAATATTAAAGCCCATATAAAATTTCCTGCTACCAGTTTAACCTGTTCTATCTCAGGATCTCAGGTTTAACTGTGCACCTGTATTTGATTTTTCATATGTTTGTACATGTTATGGGTGGGTGATGAGATGTGCTTGCCTTTTGGTGACAAGTGTTATGAAATAAAATTTCCTCCTAATTCAGAACAGACTATTAACATGATGGTACAATCAAGACATTCATGGAAACTAAATGACAAAAACATTCCAAGAAACTGCAGAAGGGCACTTCCCTCATCATTTCATTCCACACCCATTAAAATGAAATCTCTTTTTGGCACGAGACAGGGAGAATCGAGGTAGAATGAGTAGTTGGGCTGTACCAGACTAGAAAGGTGCTTTTGCCCTTTAAATTAATATAAACGGAACTATTAAATACATTTGAAAATTAATGGCATTTATAGCCATTGTTATGGCCATGGTGTTTGTACAAAAGCCTTCACATTAATAGAGAAGGGAGGGTTTATGTTAACAAGTCCATGCTGATGGTTTTCCAACATCGTTTTGAAATGCTTCACAAATTGGGAGAAGCTTAAAATTGCCAAGTTTCAGGTATAAGTCAACAATAGGATTGTTGGAGTGCGGAGTCATGCCCAGAATTGATCTTCTCCTAAGCCCCAGAAATTTCTATGTCAACCTTCCCAAGTTAAACTTATTGGGTATCATGTTATCCTTTAAGAATATATCTCCCTATCTGCAGATTCCCCCATGAAATCTAGAGATCTCAATATTAAATAAGTGTTTTTGGATGAACTATACAGATGTGGTCTAAGAGTCTATAGATGCAGGTACTATACATATACATATACACACACACACATATATGATGTTAATTAAGACACATGCTCACCTTTATCACTAGAGGTACAAGGCTAGTTCTTCCCTTATCACCAAGAGTGCAATGCTAGCTAGGACGTAGGTTTTTTTGTTAGAAAATTAAAAAAAACAGAAATAAGTGTTTCTATTTGGGTAACTCACTTAAAATCACAAGTACTCACTACCCAACTTAGGCTGTTCTGAAATTCCGTATTCTTACCAAAACAGGAATCTTACCACTCCACCTGCTCACTATGAATCTCACCCCTCTACAAAGAAATTGTAAAACTGGAGTAAGTTGAAGACTTTCTCCTGTAGTTTTCAGCCTCATCTCCAAAGGAATAATGTGATAGTGTAATGGCAGCCTAGAGTCTCTACCCAGAAAACCAACTGATACACAGTTTTTATATCCCCTTGTTTTTATATCTCCCTATATCCATTTTTCATCTTCAGGGCTCTCTGGAGTAGCCCTGCCTGCTGAGCTGTGGAATCCTCAGTGATTCCTACTCCAATCTCTTCTAAGTGAGGGCTAAGGACCTAAGGTCAACTTTCATGGTCTCTCTTTTCTACGTCCTAGTTATCATGCATATTTTAAAATTCAACCAAAATGTGTTCAGTACCTACTATGTGCCAGACTCTGCTCTAGATATTTAGGACATATCTTCAAACAGCACAAAGATCTTCATCATCAAAGGGCTAGCTTTCTAGCTGCTTCCTAGTGGTCTCTACCCCAGTAGGTTGAGTAAATAAGCCCCAAGTCAGTGTTCTGACAAAGGGAGGCTTTAGCTTTTCATCTGAAATCTTAATTGAGGAACAGTTGGAATTCAGATATATTAACTGAAATTACATTTTCTTTTCTTTGCAGTATTGGAGATCAAACCCAGGGGCTCATGTGTGCTAGGCAAGCACTCTACCACTGAGCTACATCCCCAGCTATCTTTCTTCAGTCTTAAGGAAAATATGTCCAATATAACATGAGTCTGTTCTCAACTTTTATTTACCACTTTATTTTATTTCTTTATACTATT
The DNA here is from genome assembly GCA_025594165.1 of Tamias sibiricus. Lineage (NCBI taxonomy): Eukaryota > Metazoa > Chordata > Mammalia > Rodentia > Sciuridae > Tamias > Tamias sibiricus. Next base: position 91,749,357 of record CM046666.1, on the reverse strand, counting down.
TCCCTTTGGTGTTCTGTACATTCACCATCATCATTGTATATATTTTACATCAGTAGTTGGTGATAGCTGCTATAAAACATGGATTTCAATTCCTATGCAAGAATTACAGCAGGACATAAACTGCCAGATTATAGAATCTTTTTTTTGTGTGTGTGTGTGTGGTACCGGGAATTGAACTCAGGGGCACTCGACCACTGGGGTCACATCCCCAGCCCTTTTTTGTATTTTATTTAGAGACAGGGTCTCACTGAGTTGCTAAGTGCCTCGCCATTGCTGAGGCTGGCTTTGAACTCGCGATCCTCCTGCCTCAGCCTCCCAAAGTGCTGGGATTACAGGCGTGTGCCACCGTGCCTGGCCTCTGTTTAATCTTGTCATGCTATTAATTCTGTCCCCAATTGCATGATGATTTGGGGAAACAGAAAGTCAGTTGACTGAAAAGATCTCTCTTACCCTTCCTCTAGAGTTTAAGTACACAAGTCTAGGTTGGCAGCTACTTTCATTGGCACATTCTTTTCTGTCTCCAACAACATTTCACATCAGTTTCTTAATATGGACCCATTCAATAGTCCGATATCTCCATTTGCCTAAAAAACATCTTTAGAGTTGCTTTATTTGAATTAGGTTCTAAATAGGATCCCCACATTGCATTTCATTGTTAACTCATGAGTCCTTTCAAATTATAACATTATCATCCTTTTTTTTTTTTTTTTTATTATGCCTTGTTTTTCCCCTTTCTCTCTTGTCTTCTCCTATTGAAGAAACCAGGTACTTCATTCTGTAGAATACCCCAACAGTATGGATTGTGTCCTACTAGTGGATTTCAACTTTCTCTCCTAAACCCATGTATTTCCTATAAAGTGGGAAATAGATCATGAGACTTGGTGGATCCAGATTTAGGGAGTGTTTTTAAGCAGGAGGGGAACAAAAACATGTGTGTTACATTGCCTCATATTAGGAATGTGCAATATACACTTGTTGTTGCTTTAAAGTTGCTAGCCAGACCAGTGTTTTGGTAAGGTTACCCCAATTCTTCTGTTAAAAAACTTCTAGTAAGTTAGAGAGGGATTTTTAAAAGTGTTTTCTGAATATGTAAGCAATGTATGTTTTTCAAAAGTAAAAGTATGTATTATGAAGAAATAAAAATTATCCACACTCCCATCCTCCAAATTTTACACACACAAAGGCTATGTGTACAGTTAAATGTTCAGCTTTTTCTAGTTAGCATGAACTGATGACAGAGTTTAGATGTACTTGTGCTGTACAACAAATAGGAAGTAAAGAGAGTCCTGGCAGTGGTGTTGAGATCATGAGGCAAGGGTGGCCAAAGGAGCTAATTGTCAGATATCAAATACACAACCAAAAAAGATAGCGCAATGCTGGGCTGAAACCAAAATCAGTGTCACTGGAAGATAATGTGCATATTTAAATTGCATAAAACCAAATAGTCCCACTCAGCAAGCCAACATTTTCAGATACCCAGATCACTGCTTGGCTATGGGATTGAAAATTCACAAAAACATTGCAGATTTTTATAGGCAAAGCTGGTGTTCTAGTAACATCTGTTTTGCAACTATTCACAGCCTGAGCCAGTTATATCCTGCTATGGTATAGAACTAGTGGCCAATAAGCAGAGGTCAACCAACTAGTGGCCCATAAGCAGTGGTCAACCTGGTGTCCTGGGCATAGTTTTTCTTAATTGATTTTATAGATTAATAATTCTTTTTATAGATTAATAATTCTGTGAATCAATAAAAAGGACAGATTAAAAATGATTGAAATGATTTTTATGGATCTCTTTTGTTTAACTAAAAATATACACTTCAAATTCTAGAATTTAAAAAATAGTTTAGTTTTGGGAATTTATTTAGGTAGCCAAATGTCAGATATCAGTGCTCCAAAGGTGAACATTTTTTTTTATTTTCTGCATCACTGCTGCAGGGTACTAAGATTTATTTTGAAAAGATGGACAAAGTAGGAGCCCACTTTTTGTGTTGCTTGCAGGCCATGGTGAGGTGCAATACCCCTGGTGGAAAGGAGATGCAGTGGAAGAGCTTTGGTACCTGAACCCATCATGAGGGCATCCCTGACTAACGGTGCACTGGGAGCTCTTCAGTCCCCTTCAAGTGAGGAGTGATTGGATTTAATTAACAGAAGAGCACTGGTCATGCTTCTCTGGCTTCCTGACAGAATGTCAACACCCTCTACCCACTCTGCAGACATCCAAAGTGACTTTGAGCACACCGTCCAGACCCTGGATGTTGTGGCTGGAGTTGGCTAGAGAGGTTTTAGTTGCTTGGACTGGGAAACGTGTTGTGCATTCCACTACTCCAGAAATGTGAAATTTGTCTTTGAATCCAGTTTTGTTTTTCCCCTAGAACTCCATGTGTGAAGTACTCTAGTGGAGGCTCTTAAAGAACTGCTTCCACTGAGCTGCTCTTGTAAGTCATGTCTAATTTTAACAGTGAAAGGCAGGGAGAGAAAGCAGAGGATGGCTATATACAAACTGCTTCAGATTTGTTATGAAGTATTGTCAAGGATATTGTCCACAGGACACTTGATGTTAAGCTCCACTTGAACATTTTTTTGGGGGGGTGGTGGGGATAGGTTGAGAGGCAGGATAAAATAAACTGTTTCTTATGAAACTGTCTAGTTTTCTCCTAATAAGTGGAGTGTGTTAGCATAAGTTGCTATAACAAAGATTTCCCAAAATACAGTGGCTTAAACAGGATGGAAGTTTATTATAATTTTATGTAATACACCATAGATAGATGGTCCACTCAGCTTCTATCTTTGGACTTAACATAATTGCTCTAAAGCAAAAGGTGAAGGGAACCCAAGAGAGGCTTACTGAGTTACTTCCATTTGCCTTTCCCTGGGCATCTATGCACATCTATATATGCACACCTATGGCAATAAGTGAGGATGTCCAGAGTGTGACTATTAAAGGAATAAATATTGGTGAACAACCAGACTCTCTGCTGAAATTATCCACAGGTACCCTTATTCCCACACATAGGACATTCTCTATCAGGCTTAAAGTTCAGAACCTGTGTAATTGTACAATCCCCTTCATCAAGTCTATATCCCTAACTCCTGTGATCTGGTGACCTACAAGCTAAGAGGCAAATTGTCTTCAGCCCCACCTTCCACCCAAAATACCACAATAAACAGAGCTTTATGACCATTTTATTGTGGATAACCACAATAAAAACTCCCATTCAGAACAGTAAATGAACAAACAGCAGCCACTAGTCCAGAGCAGTCCCCATTGGGCAGGAACTGCAGATTCTGTGTTATACAGGGACCCCCTTGACTAGATCTGAATGCTGGGAGAAACTGTGTATTGTCCTCCCTGGCCCTTTGGGAAAATTTTACTTGTCTTTTGTCTTTCATGCCTATGTGAGAAGTACACATAACCCTTGTCTACTGGTGAAATTTTAGGAGGCTGGGGATTACTCTAGAGTTCAGATAGCCACAAGTTTTTACAGGTCAGAGTTGCGGTTTCTTTGGCAATACAATTCCCTTAAAACCTAATAGTCTTCTGATCTACTTTCTTTCTGTGAGGTCCAGATGCCAGTAACCATTGCCAAAGATCTCATCTACCTATAAATCTTTAAGCCAGAAGATTCTGTTCTTACATTTCCTAGTTATCATGCTCAGTTTATCTCTTTCTCTCATATTGTTATAGACTCCCAAGAGGCCAGTGAAACAGTAGGCTGTAGTGAGAAGGCATGCTCCTGAATCTTGACCTTGGGAGAAGTCTCATTGTCTAGTAGGGAACACTTAAGGGTTGGTTCTGAAGAGGCTTGAGGTTGCAGTCTAATTTCTCAGTGTATTTAGTGGTGGAAAAATCAGCTTTATTTTTCAAGATAATTTAAACCTAAAACCTCAAACTATAAAAGTCCTAGAAGAAAACAGGGCAAACTTCATGACATTGGCTTTGACAAGGATTTCTTGGATGTGACACCAAAAGCACAAGCAACCTATGAATGACCAGATTTTCATTTAATTTATATATAGGTGTCTAGCAAGATAGGTTCCCTGAACAGAGAACTGAAACCAAAAAATGAAATGAAATAGAAAGCAAATATGGACAAGGTGGAACATCAAGTGCATTTAAGGATGTGGAGAACTTGGAAATCTTATGCACTGTTAGTGGGAATGAAAATTGATGTGTCCACTATGTAAAATAGTATTGGAGATTCCTCTACAAAACTAAAAATAGAATACTATGTGAATAGCAATCCCACTCTGAGTATATATCCAAAAGAATTAAAGTCAGAATATCAAAGAGATATCTGTATTCCAATGTTCTCTGTAGCATAATTTCCAATGTTATATATATTCCCAATAGCATACACATATATATTTATAATAATATTTATTTATGTATTTATTGATTAATTTTAATATAAATATAAATGTTGCAGATTTGTCTTTGAGGTTCCTGATTTCCCAGGAAACAAAAGAAGAATGAGATAATTCAATTCTAAAATGGGATTTGTAGGTGCTTACCAATATCTATTTCTTTCTAAACATGATGATATTTCACATTTTCTTAGTTAAGACTAGCCTTGTGATTAACTTCTGACTAATCATATATGAGTGAAATCATAGGTACAACTCACGGGTAATGTCCTTCAGTGTAAGGCACATGCGCTGATATGCAGATGTGATGGCAGGAGCTGGGGTGGACACTTGGACCTCAGAAAGGTTGTACCTTACAGATGGCAGGATCTCTCTACTAGCCCTGGATGCTGACCTTTGGATCTTACTTTTCGGAAGCTACTTCAGTTTTGGATATTTTTGTTCTATCAACTTAGATTGTACCAGTTCAGAAACTAGTAGCTAGAAATAGAATCCCGTAGTAAAAACAGAACTCTAAAATAGATGACAGAGGCTTAATGGTCAGGCAACATGCATTGAAGACAATGATTTTGAAATCTGGAAAGGAACCAATGTTTATCATATCATGGTAAACATTTGGTAAAACAACCACCAATGATAGATGACTGGTAATTGCCAATATTTGAAAAACTTCACAGAGGTGTTAGCTATTAAACTTACAAACATATTTCTGCTTATGGAGGCTGTCTTGCCTGTAGCCTACCTCCAAATTGAATGGAAAACTGGTCATTCATAGGTTGCTTGTGCTTTTGGGGTCACACGCAAGAAATCATTGCCAAGACTAACATCACAAAGCTTTCTCCCTATGTTTTCTTAAAGGGGTTTTATAATTCCAGATTTCATATCTAAATTTTTGGCCCACTTTGAGTTGATGTTTGTGTATAAAGCAAGATATGGATCCAACTTCATTTCTCTTGCATGTGAGTGCACAGTTTTTCCAATATTATTGGTTGAAGATACTATCCTCTCCCCATTGTATACTCTCAGCAACCTTGATAAAGATCAATTGGTTTGATCATATATTAATGGGTTTATTTCCAGGATTTCTATTCTATCCCATCAGCCTATGTGGCTGTTTTTGTGACAGTACCATACTGCTTTAAATACTATGGCTTTGAGGTATAGTTTGAAATCAGGAAGTCAGATTTGCTTTGTTTTTTCTCAAGATTGCTGTGGCTTTTTGCATTCTTTGGTGATTCCAAATGAATGTTAGCATGGCTTTTAATGTTCCTGTATTTGAAACATTTTCATGTATTTCCTTTCCATACTCTTGATTTTCTGTTTTGGTTTTATTAAACTCTTTATACATATGTATCTTATTGTAAACTGACTCAGTATTTTTCCAGAGAGACTGTGGTATAAACAAACTGTAAGTGTGAATATGAATAATGCAAACTCTAACATAGAAGTCTCCTAAGAAACATTCAGAATCGATTTCCCATCTATGATGGAAAATGTAATCCCATTTAGTTTGCAGATGCTTAACATATAACCTGATACTGTACCAATGAACCCTTTGTTCATTCCTTGACTAAAGATTTCTGCCATGCTAAACTGCAAATATTTGGGAGAGAAGTAATCATTTGAATTATCATTCATCATCTCCTAGTGAGAATTAACTGAACACATGAGTTTCACTACAATAGCTTCTAAGAAGAGGTTGGGTCTGAGGAAATGTGACACCACGCCAATGTGGTTCGTCCCAGACAGGGTGAGAAAGGGTATAAAATGGATAAGATGAGGAGTGTCTGGATGGCTTTTGAGGCGTAGTGGAGAAGGGGATATGTGGAGAGGAGGCTCGGCAAGTGTTGACTTTCACCCTGCACTTAACTGTGCCAAGCATCGTTCAAGGGCTTTATGTCAATGTGTTAACTCATTTAAAACAAAGGGCCCTGGCAGTAAAACAGAAGACCAGCTTCATGCCAGGAACCCAAATACAACTGTTAACACTGTCTTGCACTTGTTACAGGTCTCAGACCTTATCTCATTTGACCCTCCAGGAACCCTATCTGGTAGGATGGATAAAGAAATGAGACACAGAGAGGCCGAAGAATGGAGAGTGGTGGAGCTGGGACTCCACCCCGAATCCCCATACCCTAGACTCTTCACAGTCATCCCGCTAATTATCCATCATTCCACAGGTGTTATCTTCATGCCTCAAAACAACACTTGAGGATGCTTTCAAGTGGGAAAATGGGACATTTAAGAAGGATGATATAATAAAATGTCAGAGCATGAATGCCACAAATCTTACTCCAAAAGCTGAGAAAATGTCTCGTGGGTATCCTGTTTAGGCTGGCCCCTCCCTGGGGCTGCTCTCTCCCTCTGGGGACAGTGTATGTACCCCTTTCTCCTCAAAGGGCTTCTTGCCCTCAGCTGTAAGCCTCTCTAAATCTTGCCCACTCTAGGTGAGGGGAAACCCTCTGCGCTTTGCCTGGGTTTACCTCACAGTCCCTTCTTCTTGTCCCCCAGCTTCTCAACAGGCCCAGCTCCCTCCTCGCAGCTATTCTCTCCTTGCCCTGAACACAGGTCTTTGCTTCTGATGCCTGCTCACTCGCTGTTGGCAAAGTCATTGATGATTGTTATGGCTTGGATGTGGGGTGTCTCCCCACAAAACTCCTGTGTTAAGGCAGGAGAGTTCAGATATAAAGCCAGTGAATTCTGAGAGCTAATCAGTGTAACCAAATCAGTTTCTCCAAGCATGAGTGACCGAGAGGTGACTGTAGGGTAGTGGGGTGTGGCTGGAGGAGGCCAGTCACTGGGGGCATGCCCTGGAAGAGTCCATCTTCTCTGTGACACTTTCACTGAGCTCTCTCTCTCTCTCTCTCTCTCTCTCTCTCTCTCTCTCTCTTTCTCTCTCCCCTCTCTCCCCCTCCCTCTCTCTCTCCTTCCTAACCCTGCCATGAGGGAAGCAGTTTTCTGGGCCCTTCCTCCATGATATGTGGCCTCACCTTAGGCCCAGCGCAATGGAGTCAGCTGACTATGGACTGAGACCTCCGAAACCATGAGCCCTAAATAAACTTTCCCACCTCTGAATTGTTCTTGTCAGATATTTTGGTCACAGTTACAAAAAAAAAAAAAAAAAAAAAAAAAAAAAAAAAAAACCTTAAATGATTACCTACCAAATTCAATGGGCTCTTCTCAGTCCCTTCCTTTCTTCATCTTTTCAAGGTAACTGACTCGGCTGGCCACTCTCTTCCCTTCCTTTATCTTCCCATGGATTAATAATATCACCTTAGAATTCTTAGGCTGTCTAAAAAAAAAATCACAAGAGATGTTTGAGGAAAACATAGTTGGGGCTCTGTCAGATGCCAAATGCAGAGTACTTCAGGATATTCTGTGAGCTTAAAGTGTGACCTTGCAAGTTTCTCGGACTATCACTGATTAGCATCTAATGAATTATTTAATAACAAGGGTTACCATGAGTAGGGTGAAACACCTAGGACTACAAGGTCCTATTTAAGCAACCTGGCTGGTAGGCTTCCCCTCTACCTCTCTAAACATCCTTTCTCAGAACTCTTGTTGAATTAACTTTCTCTGTCCATTTCTTCTATGGTGGGATCCCAGAGTGTTTTCCTCTTCATTCCTATTCTCTTCTCACTTTTTTTGCTTTACCTGGATACACCCCATCCCTGTCCCTATCTCTATCCCTATCCTGTCTTCATCTTCATCCCTATCCCTAGCTGTAGCACTAGCTCATCTAAAATCAATATCTCATTTTCCCCACAAATAGCCATATAAAACTGAAGTTGAACTTCTCACATTTCCCCCTACTCAATCCTGGACTTTCTTTCCTGTTGCTATGCTGACTGGTGACACCACCATCCACCTAGTCTCCTTTCACCACCATCTACTTAGATCCCTAGTCTCCAAAGAAGAAACAGTGCTACTTCCTACCCTGTAGCCAGTCATTCTTCAGGCTTCACTCACTTTGTCTTCTCGCCATACTTTGGATGCTCCCGGTCCTCCCCATCCTCCCCACAACTGTTTGAGTTCAAGTCATTTTGGGCTCCTGCCTAAAAAGTTGCAGGAGGTTTCCAATTGGTCCCACTGCTCCTGATCTCGTTTCTTTTCCATGCAAGCAGCCTACCAAATTTTTGGCCCTGCTAAAACCAAAGCCTAGTTCTTCCTAAAACCCTCAATAACCCCACATACACTACCAAATAGTGAAGGAGCCTATAATCAAGGAGATAGCTAAAGATTGCGGTTAGCTGAGAGCCATAAAAGATGTTCTAGTTTCCACCTGATATTAATACATTATTCAAAGAATCTTTGTATGCCCGTGAACACTGCGTGACGCACCTGTAAGCTCGAGCTGTAAGCACGTGTCCTTGTTAAAGCTATATGTATATAACTGGGTGAGGTTCGTTAGTGTGTGTGGGGAAGAAGAAGGTGGTGGTTGGAGTTAGAGCATTTGGAGTGATTGCTGGAGCTGGAGAGAGGAGAAGAATAAAAGACCTTTTTTCATTTTCATCCTGCCTCCGAATTTTCCTGTGGCGTTCGCTGCTCCAAGCGACTTCCGCTTCAGGCAGCGACAGGTGGCGGCCCGTACGGGGAATTCGGCGGCAAGGTAAGAAAAAAGAAAATTTAAAAAGATGGGAGCAAATATAACAAAAAGTCGGTTTATAAAAGCCATGAATGAAATTTTTGATATTGAGAACTCAGAGGATAGTGAGAAAAGTGAACAAGAAAGCATATCCTCTGACTCAGTGGAGACCAGCAAGGAGAGTAGGAATGTAAATTCAAAAGTAAGATCTGCAAAAGCCATCAGAAGCTTAATAAAATTAGCTGAGGAGTATGTACTCTCCTTAGAAACTGAAACTCAGGATACTAGTGAAAGTAATAATAGTAACAAGGAGCCAAACCATGAAAGTACAGTCTCCTCTACTGAGCCGGTTAGGAATTATGAAGCTAGTAGTGAAGAGGAATCAAAAAGCGATTCGGAGAGCACAGTCTCCAATAAAAAGAACAAAAAGAAATTAAAAAAGAGAAAAGGCCGTCAAATAGAGGAACCACTAGCGCCCTCTGCTCCTTCATGGATAGAATCCCTAACAGAAACAATAAAGAGTATGGATCAGAGTATACGTGCCCTTGAGGTAGAAATTGGCGGCCTTTCAGAGCGCTTATACGCTCTCGAACAACATAGACCGCAGGAGCACCTAGAACTGCCAGTATTTCAAAATGAACAGGGACAAAGATATCATGAGTTCCTAGACTTTAAAACAATAAAGAATTTTAAAGAGGCGGTAATGACCTATGGGCCTCAAGCTCCGTTCACATTAAGTATGATAGAGTCACTTAACACCCTAACCTTAGCCCCCTCAGATTGGAAAAGTCTATGCAGAGCGGTACTAAGTGGGGGACAATACCTAATCTGGAAAACTCAATTCCAGGAACTTTGTTCAGAAATAGCAAAGAGAAATGCTGCAGCAGGTTTCCCTCAACGCAATATAGATATGCTCACAGGGGAGGGTGAGTTCGCCGAACTACAAAATCAGCTACAATACGATCCAGGTGTGTATGCCCAGGTACACACTGCAGCTGTGAAAGCCTGGAAGACAATCTCAGGCACAGGGGATCTGCAAGGCAGCCTATCAAAAGTTATACAAGGGCCTAACGAACCTTACGCTGATTTTGTAGATAGGCTCTTAAAAACAACATCTAGAGTTTTTGGAGAAGTCGAGCAAGCTATGCCCCTAGTTATCCAATTAGCATACGAGAACGCTAATAAATATTGCCAGGATGCAATAAGGCCATGGAGAAGTAAAAAAGACTTATCAATTTATATCAGACTGTGCAAAGACATTAACGAGGCTGTTATCACAGGCAACGTAATTGCTGCAGTGATGAAAAATTCCTCCCCTCAAAATTCCCAAAGGTTTCAACCTAGAACAGGATATTCCAGACAAAATTATTATAATCAACCAAGATATGCTAAGCAATATCCCCCAAGGGTAATAAAATCAAATTCATACCGTGCTCCAGGCCGATGCCCCAGATGCAAAAAAGGTATACATTGGGCCAATCAATGCCATTCTAGATATGATATATATGGAAATGATTTATCAAGGATTTCAAAAAACGGGGCACGGGGCCCAATGCCCCGGGGCCCACAAATGTACGAGGCACTAGAGGAGGAAGGCCCTCAGATTCAAATGATTCCTCGTCACAGTCCCTCCTACCCATTAACTCCCTTATCAGAGGGACAAGAGGAAGTGCAGGATTAGATCTCTGTTCTACTGCCCGGATGGTCCTGACACCTGAAATGGGGGTTCAGCTGATTCCTACGGGAATCAGGGGACCTCTCCCTTCAGGAACTGTGGGACTAATCCTTGGGCGTAGTTCCAAAAGTTTATTAGGCTTTAATGTTATACCAGGGGTTATTGATTCAGATTATAATGGAGAGATTAAAATAATGCTAAGTACACACAGGGGCATCATCTCCGTAAATCAAGGAGACAGAATCGCACAGCTGCTCCTCATTCCCAGTCTCCATAATTCTTTTAAAAGCATGCCACAAAATAGAAATAGCAGAGCATTCGGTTCCACTGGTTCAGGACCTATGGCTTTCTGGGTCCAGGACTGTTCACGGAGGCCTATGTGCAAATTAAAAATTCAAGGTATAGAGATGGAGGGGCTGATTGATACAGGAGCTGACTCTTCCATCATAAATCTACAACAATGGCCTAAGCACTGGCCTCTACAGAAAGCCTCAACCAGTTTAAGAGGCTTGGGATACAGTAATACCCCAGCTCAAAGTGCTGTAATCTTAAATTGGCAAGACAATGAAGGCCATACAGGAACATTCAAACCCTATGTTTTAAACAGCTTGCCAGTTACCCTATGGGGAAGAGATATTTTACATCAAATGGGGCTACACCTAGCGACCAAGCCTGCAGGTGTTAAGAATAAAAATCCTACTCATAATAAAAAAGGCAAAGGACATTTTTTCTAGGGGCCACTGAGAAAACAATTTTAAAAATACCATGGCTCTCTAATAAGCCAGTTTGGGTCCCTCAGTGGCCCCTATCCAAAGAAAAATTGCAAGCGGCCCATCAATTAATTAAAGAACAATTAGAAGCAGGACACATAGAGCCTTCCACCTCTCCCTGGAATTCTCCCATATTTGTAATTAAGAAAAAATCAGGTAAATGGAGACTATTACAAGATCTAAGACAAATTAACAAAACAATGCAAATTATGGGCCCTACTCAACCTGGACTTCCTAATCCTGTAGCTATTCCAAAAAACTATTACCTTATAACCCTTGATATAAAGGACTGTTTCTTTTCCATTCCCCTACATCCTCTGGATGCCCCCAGGTTTGCTTTTTCAATTCCTTCTATTAATAATAATGGCCCTGATAAAAGATATCATTGGAAAGTATTGCCGCAGGGAATGGCAAATAGCCCTACACTGTGCCAACTATATGTGGACAGAGCTATACAGCCCATTAAAAACAAATATCAAGACCTTATGTGTCTACACTACATGGACGATGTTTTATTAGCTCACCCTAATCAACAAATCTTATTTAATATATTTAGTGAAATAACAAAAAATCTAAAAAAATATGGATTATATATAGCAGAAGAAAAAGTTCAAAGCAGATCACCTATACTATATTTAGGCTTTAAAATCATGGATACTTTTGTTAAACCCCAAAAAATTCTAATAAGTAAAGAACATTTGACCACCCTCAATGATTTCCAAAAATTACTGGGTGACATTAATTGGCTTCGCCCTACACTAAGCCTCACTACTGGACAATTAAAACCCTTATTTGACATCCTTCGTGGGAACCCTGACCCATCCTCACCTCGAACATTAACTCCTGAGGCCAGGAGAGCTCTAAAATTAGTAGAACAGGCCATTGAAAGATCCCATTGCGATAGATTTGATTTTGCACAACCACTAATATTGATTATTATTCCTTCACAATATACTCCAACAGGAGTATTTTGGCAACAGGGACCTATATTATGGATACATTTGCCTGTCTCTCCTAAAAGTACAATTGAGTCTTATACCTCCATGGTGGCTAAACTTATTCTTCAAGGACTTAAAACCTCTACTAAAATATTTGGAATTCATCCCGCTACTATTATTACTCCTTATTCATCGTCACAGGTTGAATATTTGTGCTTCAATGATAATGATTGGGCTGTAGCTAGATGCTCTACTTCTGCAAATTTTGACAATCATATTCCTAAATCTCCTATACTGTCCTTTTGTATCAATCATCCTATCATATTCCCACAGGTAATAAAAAATCAACCCATTCCTAAAGCATTTAATGTATTTACAGATGGATCCTCTAACGGTACTGCTGCAGTAGTCACTCAAAATGAAAAAATGATTCATATCACTAATCAAAAATCAGCTCAATTAGTGGAACTCGAAGCTATAATAATAGCTCTGGAAAATTTTAAAGAACAGCCTATGAATATTTTTTCAGACAGCCATTATATTGTACATGCTGTCCCTAAATTGGAGCTAGCAGGTCCAATAGCACCACATACTCCAGCCTTTAAATTGTTTTCTCAAATCCAAAATCTCCTATGGCAACGAAAAGAACCTTTATTTATAGGTCACATAAGAGCTCACACTAATCTGCCTGGTCCTCTCCATGAAGGTAATCAAAAAGCTGACGCCCTCACTAAAACAATATTTATATTTACTACAGTACAACAAGCTACTTTATTTCATTCCCAGTTCCACGTTAACAGCACTACCTTAAGACAAAAATTTAAAATCACAAAAGAACAAGCTCGTAGAATTGTAAAAGAATGTCCATCTTGTGTAACACTTTTGCCCAATCCACATTATGGGGTTAACCCACGAGGTTTGATGCCCAATCATTTGTGGCAGATGGATGTCACACATGAGCCAAGTTTTGGAAAATTACGATTTATTCATGTCACCATAGATACATGCTCAGGCATGATTTTTGCTTCTTTACATTCCGGAGAAAAAGTTAAAGATACTATATCTCATTGTCTGCAAGCTTTTGCTGCATTGGGCATCCCCAAAATGCTTAAAACAGATAATGGCCCTGCATATACATCCACATCCTTCAAACAATTTTGTACAAAGTTCAATATTATCCACAAAACGGGTATCGCTTATAATCCTCAGGGACAAGGAATAATTGAAAGAGCAAATCGGACACTTAAAAATATGTTACTAAAGCAAAAAGATGGAAACTGGAAAAATCCTAAGGACAGATTGGCAGTTGCCCTGTTTACCCTAAATTTCTTAACTTTAGATTCTAATGGACATTCAGCTGGAGATAGACACTGGAACCCACACCAACAACATAAACCTTTGGTTTACTGGAAGGATGTTCTCTCAGGTACATGGAAGGGTCCAGACCCAGTATTAATTTGGGGGAGAGGATCTGTTTGTGTTTTTCCAAAGCACGAATCCTCTCCAATATGGATACCATCTAGATTGATAAAGCAGGTACAAAGTCAAAAGGATCAAGAAGAAGTTATTGAGGAGTCTAGATTGAATAAACAAGTACAAAATCAAGAGGACCAAAATGAAGGTATGGAGTGATTCCCTTAAAAGAGTTCTCCATTAAATTTACAACTTAAATTTCATTCTTCCCGGCCGGGACAAGAAGATCTCTCTTCAGTGTATACACAATTGTAATTTTTTTTTTTCTCTTATATATGTCTTTATGTCTGTGAATTTGTCTAAATTTCATGTTAATGTGATGTCACAAATATGTTTATATGTGCGTCTGTCTAGTGTGACGTCACAAATAATTAAGCGTTTAAAAAAAAAAAAAAAAAAAAAGGTAGATAGATATAGATCCAAATAACAAATAACATTAATTCATTTAAGCTTCAAATATTCTAATTTGATAATCAATAGATAGATAGATAAATAGATATTTATATAAGTTCAGAATATTTTAATTAGATAATCAATTATAATGATAATCAATTTTGATTTATAGTTGTCTCCGGGACTTCTCTTCAGCTGTGAATATGTTTAATGTTGTATAACCTGATATTTTGGTGTTCCGACAGAGGATCATTTATTTGTTATTGACTTCATTTGTTTAGTAGCTGATTAATTTGAATTATTTCAACAGGTATAGGATTGCTGTGTATATAGAGACTCGAGGATTCCAGCTAACAAATTATTTTTCCAAAATGCCTTTAGCTTTTCTTTATCTTTAATGCAGTAAACACCCTCAGTTTCTCTTTGATTATTTCTGAATGTGATATTTTGCCAGCTTATGTTTGTGGGAGCTTAAGCAGCAATGTGTGTGAGCAGAGATCAACTTTTATTTTCTACTCTAATAATTCTTTTTTTAGTTTGACAGCTCACCTTTTGATCTCAGTGCTGGAATAGCACTGCCTTTCCCTTAATAATGGATGCTTGAGTTTTTAGGTAGCGGGCCCTGAAGATTTGCCGGTAGAAATGTCTAGACATAAAAAAGACGGCTGCTGCTACAACTGCAGGGACTGCGGTCGCTGCAAGCATCCCTGCTGCTCAAGCATCAACAACCTCACCAGCAGTGTGGCCTCTGCTCTGCATGCATGGGGCCTCCTGAATCTATGTGTTATAACTTATGGACATTTTGATTTTCCATTATTTTGGGACATTGCGGGACAATGCCTTGCGGGTATTTGTCTAAGAGAACTCAGTGCGTTACTTGATGAAACTAAGGGCAGCTGATTGGCTTAAAGAACTTGATACGCTATGGAAACTTGGCTCGTCAGCAGTAGGCTTGCCGCCTTAAAGCCGCAGCATCTCCTAAAAATTGGACGGCTGTTAGTCAACACACAGTCGATCCTGAAGGGCTCTATTGGATGGCTGGTTAGCCTATGACGGGTAAGATCCCCAGAAGGGGACAACCTAAGACACGGCACAGTCGCACGGGACAGTCTAATGTGGCCGGCATGTCAACCTAAGCCAGGAGTCAGGACAGCCTAGACTCCCATGACGGGTAAGAATGTCGGTTGCACATGGACGTCCTAGAACATCCCCTCTTTTAAAACTAAAAGGGGGAAATGAAGGAGCCTATAATCAAGGAGATAGCTAAAGATTGCGGTTAGCTGAGAGCCATAAAAGATGTTCTAGTTTCCACCTGATATTAATACATTATTCAAAGAATCTTTGTATGCCCGTGAACACTGCGTGACGCACCTGTAAGCTCGAGCTGTAAGCACGTGTCCTTGTTAAAGCTATATGTATATAACTGGGTGAGGTTCGTTAGTGTGTGTGGGGAAGAAGAAGGTGGTGGTTGGAGTTAGAGCATTTGGAGTGATTGCTGGAGCTGGAGAGAGGAGAAGAATAAAAGACCTTTTTTCATTTTCATCCTGCCTCCGAATTTTCCTGTGGCGTTCGCTGCTCCAAGCGACTTCCGCTTCAGGCAGCGACAAAATAGAATCCAATCTTTTCTGCAAGATGTTTAAAATCTTCAAGAGGTACATCCTATTTTTCTACCTCTCCAGTCTCATGCCCTGCTGTTCTTCCATCCATTGGCCCTTCTTTCTCTTTTCTTTTTTTCCCCATTCCTTTCTCTGGTATGTTCTTCTCCTCTTCAAACCCTGTCTATAATCCTCCGTAACCTCTACCATTTATTTGACAAATTTTCTTGATTGCCCTCTCTATTCCTACAGAGAAAGGAAGAGCTATATCTGTTTGGGGAAATCTTCACAAAAGAAGGAAATGCATGTGCTAAAGTTTCAAAGAAGAAGAAAAATTGATTCCATGTACCTTTCCTTGACCCCCAAGGATTGAAGTCCTGCCCCTTTTCAGTATTACACTGCTGTCCTTGAAAATTTACTTGTTTCTTTCTCCTTAGTATATTGCAAGCCCCTTTAGTGCAGGAACCATGTCGTAGTCCTCACAGTGGCCTGAATGTGAGCACAGTTCCAGCACTTTGCAGGCCTCAATAAGCTTGTTAGATTGGCCAAATGACAGCAGCCCAAGACTACTGAGCTCATTAATGGCAAGTGGTTGATTTAAGAGAAGTGGTTCACCATACGCAGGAAGATCCAGCCTGGAATCTTGACCTCACCAGAACCCTGTTCCAACCCTACCTGCCAACTGGCTCTGACCTTCCAAATGTTAACACTACACATCAGCACATGTGAAATACGTATGTGCACACCAAGTATCAACATGGCATATGGGTATGTAGTATATGGAAACTCAACTTATTTCACTCACCAAATTTATAGCTCTTTAAACCTCCCAAGTTAGATTTGAATCAATCCCAGACTTTTGAGTGTTTGAGTTCATTTTCTTTTGGCAAACATATCTTCCTGTTGTTAAGAAGAAAGACTTTACAAAGATTGTTTAAAAGTTTAACTGGTTTCTTGAACATCAGCTAGTTCTTATAATTTAAGATTTTAATGGTATGAGTGTAAATGAATCAAAAACACATGGATTAATATCACCCTAGAATCCTCAGGATGTTTAAAAAATTATAAGAGATATTTGAGGAAAGCATAGTTGGGATTCTGTCAGATTCCAAATGCAGAGTATTTTAGGGTACTCTGTGAGCTCAAAGTGTGACCTTGCAAGTCTCTTGGACTATCACTTCATTAGTACTTAGTGAGTTATTTAGTAATGAGAGTTATCATGAATGGAGTGAAACACCTTAGACCACTAGGTCCTAGATGCTGCTGATAGCTGCTGATATTAGTCAATTTATTGTCACTGTGATTACAAAAAAAAAAAAAAAACAGAGAAAACCAACTTATAAGAAGAAAAGGTTTATTTTGGCTTTTGGTTTCAGAGGTTTCAGTCCATGACTGTTTGACCCTGTAGTCTATGGTCCTACAGTGAGACAGTATATCATAGTGGCGAATACCTGGTGGGGGAAACTGCTCACCTCATCATGGCCGAGAATCAAAAATAGAGAGGAGGGGGCTGGGGAAAGGGCATGCCTCCAAGGACCTAACTTCCTTCCCTGGGCACCACCTCCTAAAGGTTCAACTACTTCCCAATGGTGCCATCAGCAAGGGACCAAGCCTTCAACATATGGGCCTATGGAGGACATTTAATATTCAAACCATAACAACCACCAAAATGTGAAGTGGGCCTCCAACTCAGTTTCTATGTCTGGTCCAACGGTGACAAAGAGAAACTTTCTTTCATGTCCAGTACAACAGTCCTTTGGAGGTTGGTATTCTTCAATGTTTTCCTCACTGTGGATAGTGGGAATGCCAGATGTGGGGAGGCATGGAATACTTGAGTGACAGGAAAACAAAGCAAGGGTCTTACCTGTCTCTTTAATGGAAAGTGTTTCTCATTATGAAACTACAGCTTCATTTGGCACAAGGCGTGCACAGGCTGGGAATAACAGGGTAATTGCAGGTCATGATGATCTAGTAGGATTAGTTAGTTTGTATATAAACATGTTCCAAGTCCAGCTATGTTTCAGTTAAGCTACACACAAAGAAATACCAAAGGAGCCTAGCCCTAGTTCAGTATCACAATCTATTTATTTGTATAAGAGATCCCTCGACATTTACTAAGTCAGGAGACAGCCTGGGGGTTCATGGGACACTCTCAGAGGTGGATATTTTAAAGCCAGATCAAACCAGGCCTTTGAGAAAGCAGTACAGAAAATAATCACCCCACTCATCCTGACGTGAAGCAAGGGCACTGAGTCTTTTGAAAGTCATTTCCTTTCATGAATGCCTGTTGATTCTGTTTGTTCCAGAGGGATCTGAACCATTAAGTGCATTCCCAGGTTGTGGCTTACACACGTAGGTAAGAATGATGCTCAGACACAACACTTCTAACCTGCTCTTCTTGCATGTTGAGAAATAGCTGTAGCTTTCCTGGGGTTCAAATGGGCATTCAAGAAGTTCTTTCCTGCATTTTGATGTATCTAATGGAACCTTCAAGCAGAAGTGACTCTGGGCATGGTTCACTAAAATTTTATCAAGCACTTCCTGTGGGCCAGGCACTGGGTTAGGGACTGGTTATGCAGATAATGGGTAAGATAATAAGAAAGACAATGTTAGATATTCAAGGAAATTATAGTCTGGGTCTGGAGAGGAGGAGGAGGAGGGAAGAGACAAATATGTAAACAAATCATAAACAGATAATGAGATAAGTCCTGAATCAAAGTTAAGGACAAAGTGCTAGGTGGGTACAAACTCCAGGGAAGGAAGCACGGTGACTGCAGAGATTAAGAAAGCCTTCCCCGGGGAGAAGATTTTGAAGTAGGGCTTAAAGGATGGGTTAGAGTTTAATAGTTGATTAAAGTTCACAGAACCAAGTAGAAAAAGGAGTGGGACAAGGAACTTGCCTAAATGAAGTCCACAGGATTGACTTCCAACTGATTCCTTCTGTGCATCTGGAGTGGTTGGGTTTCTGTCTTCCTTAGTTCTGCAGTGCCCTGCTTCTTGTTTGTTGCCTTGGCTTTTCCCTTGTATCTCACCTCCTTTAGCAATCTTGATTCAAACGGATTCAGCATTGATTGACATCTTACATTCTCCAGCACTGTATCAGCCGTGTGGGAGATGTGAGAGGAGGAAGATGCTGCCCTTGTTGTCTGGGAGCACGCTCACCCAGGCATGTGTTGGCATTGCCCTGGTGTCTTCACCGCACTGCTTTGGAAGCAGGTTGATGACAATTACCCTCTAGTCCCTAAAGCCCTCCAAATAGATAGTTTGCTCAGCCTTGTCTCAATTAGGAGGTGAATCAAAAAGTCACAAAATATGTTGGACATGAAAGTTGAAATTTCCAATATAAACTTAGTTGAAACTGAAGATGGGGCCATGCAAATCATTTCTTAGGACAAACACAATCCCTAGGAGCAGGACCACAGCTGACTCATTCATCTTTCCTACATTAAGGCAAGCACGATTTTTCCAAAATTTGAAATTGTTGATTTTAAAAATACATGGCGAGGGAAGTTATAATATGTAGGTTTTCCTAACACTAATGTATCCTAGGATTTAAGGACAAGGATACCTAAGATAATAACTTTAAAAACCTGCAATGTTTCCTGAAGTTTCTCCATAATTCCTACCGCTTCATTGCCTTTATTTTGTTGATTGGTCACGGGAAAGAGAGGTTAGCCTAGTTAGTAGTTTGACTCACTAGGTTCTTGTGTCTAAAAAAGCGACCTCAGTGGGAAATAACTGCTCCTCTCTATCTTGAGGAATAAAAGCTAGATTAGGATTATATTTTGTATACCTGGACTAACTTCAAGTACAAAGAAGAAGATTATTCCATGGGAATCAAGGTCAAGAGGGATTACATGGGATCTGCAGGTGCCAGGATGGGAGCAATAAGACTGAGAAGCTCTTGTCACCTGCTCAGGACACCAAACTCAATCCTTCTTGCCTGACACATGCAAAAACCGTTCACTACAATGCTTGCCATTCAAATCGTTCAAAATGACTTCCAGACCACTCGCTCCTCATTATTGGGAGAAAGGGACCACTCTCTGAACTTCCAGCTACATACTTCACTGAATCCCTTTTTCTCTTCCCACTCTAGTCCCCCAAATCAAATCGAATCACAAAAAAAAAAAAAAATACTAAATGATTTGACAAGTCACATGACTGAACTTCAGTGCTGTCAAAACAAGAGGCCTAAATCTCTTAGATAATTTCATTTGTGGTTTTGTTTGTTTGTTTGTTTGTTTGTTGAGGATATTGCAGAGGTTCTGTATGTTGTTTTGCTTTGCATTTTGATCATTTGTGCATTATTACATGCCCTTACTTTCTTAATAAAATAATACTTTTTGGTAACATCAGTTTGTGCTGAACCTGGGACTTCTCATTCAGGGCAAAAATATTCATGATTGTTTGAATATTTCTGTGGGATTATCTGGTCCAATCACTTCACATTCTGTATAATCTACAAAACATTCCCTTATTTTGTCCTCCAAATTGACCTATGAGGTAGACAAGAAAGGTTTGATTATTCACAATTCACAGTGGGGGAAAGCAGACCCAGAGAGGCTAATTTAGGCTCAGGTATATTAATGTAAGCCTGAGTGAGAGGTAGAATGGGGACTCAAATCTAAGTTTTCCCTCTTCAGGTTCAGAACTGTTCCCTCACAGGAGGTGGTACGTGGTAAGAGCAACCGGGTCTGTGTGTGACCCCCTGCTGATGGCCACCTGCCTAATGTGGTTATTTCACCCAAGATAAGACCTGACCAAGACTTCACAGCCTTTAAATATTTATCTTTGCATAGTGAAGGTGTAGAGAAGCTGATTATTCTAATAATAAAAATTCAACATTTCTGTGTTTTACATGGTGTGTCCGTCCCCATGTCCTATGACTCCACACTTCAAGGACAAAGCACAAAGCATTAATGACTCACATAGACTTTATCAGGGACTGCATGGAGGAGCTTGAGGAGGAAGCCACATGGTGGATGGCACAGCATGGTTCTGGAGAAAGCCCCTTCAGATCAGACCATCCCCTCCCCCATGGCACCTCTCTCTCTCTCTCTCTCTCTCTCTCTCTCTCTCTCTCTTCTCTCTTCCTCCCCTTTCAGGGCTCAGACTTCTGACTCAGTAACCCTATTCTCAGGTCTTTCATGCCTCCTGAAGTCTCTCTTCTTTTCTCTGCGTGGCAACTTAACCTTGCCTTAACTTCTGTCTCAAAACTTGTAACCTCCTTCCAAAGGATGATAAAAGTCTACAATTTTATCAATGATCATTTCACAGAGAATAATAATTTTGTTGAACTCAACAAGAACCCAGACCCGGTACCAGATTCCATCTTCCATAGGAGGCAGTGAAGAAATTGTTAAAAATATATATATAAATTTTTCCTGTTGTATGATTGAATTCAAATGAGGGATTAATCCATGTGCTAAGCAGAAGTGGTACATGATAGATGGTCTTGGGTCAATGGGCTACCCCTCCCCCAGAGGTTTCCGTGTTCTGAGCAAAGCAACCTTGTTTCATTTTCCTCGGGCAGGATATTTCATTTTCCCTGGGCAGGAGCCAATGGGTTTAAAGGTCACCCTGTTCCACGGGCAAAGAGCCAATAGTGTTAAAGGTCGCTTTGGTACACCCCCCACCAGAAATCCCTATTTAAACTCCCATCCATCCGGAGCTCACACACAACAGCTCATCCCTGCTGAGAGGAGGCAGCCACTGCACCAGCCTTAGAGTCTCCAGCCCGACGGCAGCTGCCCTAGCCGACAGCTCCATCCTCCAGCCCAATGGCAGCTGCCTTAGCTGAGAGCTCCAGAGACCACAGCCGGCACAACCAGACACCCACCTTCCATTCAGAGCTTGCACACTCCCCTCTCCCTGACTTCTCTCTCCCACCAGAGTTTGTACACTCCCTTCTCCCTGACTCCTCTCTCCCAGCACCTCTTCCACCTCCGACCAGCCATAAAGACTGATGAATAAATCTCTTGGCTGCACGGTTGTCACTGGTATGATATTTGCCCTTCAGTGCAAATTTACACTTCACCAGTTCTGGAAGAAACTATGCAATAAAATGATTCTGAGTTAACAGACATTATATTCCTGATTAATGTCAAAGTGTTTTAGGTCCCTTTTAAATGGTTCTTCTGGCAGATCCTCAGCAGGACAGCCCTTTCATTGGACTGTTCTTACAAACCTGTTTCCTTATCTAGAAAATGGAGTTAATACCTATATGTACTGGTTTGGTGAGAAATAGATGAAAAACCTTCATGTAACAGCCAATCATCATGTCTGTTCATGACAGGCAGTTGGAATTCTGAGTCATCCCCCATACGTCATCACCCATGCCAACACAGTGGCCTACATGTCTTGTCATTTTGTCCCATATGCTTAGCATAATATAGCAAATGCTGGGTATATACAAGTCACTTAAAAGATGATTCTCAGTTGCCATCTCAGATAAATGGTTATCTACCTGTCTGCCTCTATCTCTTCTGATGTTTCTTTGTGTCTATATTTCCATATGCACATATACTACATAAGCATATGCTTACACATATTTTAGCCTGAAGTACTTTTTGCATTTATTTGCAACACAAATTTATGTGACAATAAAAGCATTATCTTTGGAAAAGAGATAAGAGATAAGAATTCAACATGCTGAGCCATTGATTCTTAACACCTGAGAAAAAATTAAGCACCCATGCTCCTTGGAATAATATTTATGGCAAGCAGGACCTAATTCCATCAGAAAGACAAATGTTCCTCTTCCTCATACTAATGATCTTATCTGACTATAATGGAAAAAGGGGTCATTTGAAACGGCAGAGACCTGACATGATGGTTCCAAGAAATTTTGTTGTTTGGTTTTTATTAATTCTTCATTTCTGGATGGAAAGTAACCCCCAAAATTGTGTTTCTGTCTCATTCATATTTTATTTGACTTTATTCTTAACTCATCTTTGAAGAGTAGTGTTGTGTTCTGAAAATATTCAAATAAGCCTTTAAGGAAATCTATCATTTATTTAGTAAATAACACCTGCCTAGCAAAAAATGTTTAATTTTGGTTCTTTGGATATATGGATTTTTAGAGAGAACATTAGCTAGTTTGGTGATTTAATTATAATTAATATCTGCTATTATTCTAATATCACAGAGTCTTCTCAATGAACCCCCCCCCCTTTCCTTGAGCCTATTCTCAACCATGCAGACTCAAGCATTGCCTACATGACTCACTGTGTTAGACGACACCAGCCCCTAACATTTGTAGAAATACAAACTAGAGTATAAATGGAAGCTCGTCCTCTATTTTCATTGCTATGGAAGAATTGCTATAACATGTATATTAGGTTTAATCTCTTCTTCATTTGTCTTTTTCCCCTTCCCAGAAATGAGAAATCATTATATTTCAGTTCAGTTGCTCTAAGTATTCAACTCACCTTTTTAATCCTTGCTTATAACATTTTATGTGTAATGATTAAGAAGCAATAATGGGGAATACATTTTTCTGACAATCTAGGAAACAGGTCAGTTAAAAAACCATGACCTGAATATCTCAACTCTTCTCAAGATTGGGTCAAAGTACAAGAAAAAAAGAAACTCATATTCAAATTCTTGCCCGGCTTAGCAAAATCTCTGTTTGGAGGCAGCGTATTCAGTGTAAGCCTTCTGACTTGGCTTTTATTCTTATTGGCACACCATGAGATATTGGCTAGGTTGCTTAACTTTTCAGCATGAGCTCCCCTATCTGCACAAGAGGCATCTGATGGTGATCATCCCATCAACAAACATTTATTAAGCGTCTATTTTCGTGTATCACTGTACTAGGTACTATCCCAGGATGCCTACCCAACAGAGATATGGTAAAGATCTATGAGATAATGAAAGTAAAATATTTTAATGTCTTTGTAAGAATGAAACTGTGCCAAGTCAAGGGATTATGTGAATTCATAAAGGGTGAGAAGTACCTTCACAGTTTTCATAATTTTTCATTTTATTTTCTTGATATGGAGATCAGGGTTAATTCCAATAGAGAAGAGTTTCAGCATTTCACTGAGATAAATTCTGTTCAGTGCCCAGAATACAGGTACAGAGTACAGACTCACAAAAGTGGTCAGGATAAAGAGAGAGACTGGGTAAATGTCTGCCAATATATCATAAATACTCGCCCAAAAAAATGTAAATGAGTAAAATCATTGCGTAGAATGTTAACTGAGTGCTGGGGTTGTGGCTCAGTGGTGCAGCGCTTGCCTAGCATGCATGAAGCACTGGGTTCAATCCTCAGCACCATCCAAAAATAAAACAAAGGTATATATATTTTAAAAATCACTGCTACACAAGTTAATACTCTACCCTTCTCTACCCTCCTCTCTGTCCAGGGGAAGTTGACCCCTGTGTTGTAGACCACTGAGGCACCCATGTCATTGGCTTCCAATCGAGTTTGGCCAATGAGCACGAGCAAGATATCAGAGGTTTGAAGAGAGCAATCAGGGTATTTCTTTGTGGGTCCCTGCCTTCTTTGGGTGGGTCTTTGGCAGTGACTGTAGCCACCCCTAAGTTTTGCTAGATTCAAGTGGCACTGTGTGTTCCACTTGTCCTTTAGATCAAGTGTGGGTGTTCTTCCCACTGCTGCAGGGCACCTCAACATCTTTTTGTTTGTTTGTTTGTTTGTTTTTGTTTTGTTTTTTATTCCTGCAACCTGCCCATGCCTCTGCCCACTTGTCTTAGAATTCTGGGGTAGATTCTGTTCTTGCCAGGATCCTAATTTATACACATTATGAAATATTTCTAGAAAGTCCAAAAAGATTCTTATATAGCCTATAGTGTTTTTCACATGAACAACAAAAACACCTAAGTTTTTTAACCCACCTCCCCACAAGATGTTCCTGAGATGTTCAAAATTTTATTTACTTGAAGTTCTGGATGATCTCACATGAGGACATCAAAATCTTCCGATGAAACCATTTTTGAAGCTGAGCACTCACTATGAAAATATCTTAGAAGGGGTGAGAAACCCCAGACAATATTTTGCACATTGTTCTTTTCCTTGACGTGGTTGATGACGTGCATTATAAGTCAGAAGAAAGGAAAACATTCAGTAATTCTGGCTTTTCTTAAGCAATGAAGTGTTTTGCAGGTCTGGGGACAGAGTTTGCTCTGAGAAGTTCGAGTGTGCGTGGATCAGAGCCCTGTGCCACACATGGAGAGTGAAATGAGGTATCAGCAATCTGAAGTCTGGGAGGATGCTCACTTGAACCAGAGCTGACATTTGTGACTCACTTTACCTCCCCTACGCACCAGTAACAAACACACTGCCCAGTGGGGAGCTATAAATGAGTCCATTTCCTGCCAATACAATTTTAGTGAGATTCTTTAGCTGGTCACACATCAAGATGAGATGATAAAATGCTGATTATTGACCCTCTCCCTCCCACAGTTGGTGTAAACCCTGGTCTGTGTATTTCAAACAAACCAAATTTAGTTTAGCTTGCAAACATTGTAATGGGACAGAAAATTAGGTCAAAATAAGCCTGTCTCCGGTGGCAGTGACAGGTACTTTTGCATAAAGACAAGTGATTTCACAGTAGAAACCCATGGCCCCTTGACCTGGTGTCATAGAAAACAACAGTGCTAACTGCCATGCTTCACTGGGTATGCTTTTGGCTAATTCACCATGCCTGGGCATAAAATTGGGGCAGTGAGGTGGGTGAGAGAAAGAAGTCACATTCCAACTCTCTCTCTCTCTCTCTCTCTCTCTCTCTCTCTCTCTCTCTCTCTCTCTCTCTCTCTCTCTGTCTCTCTCTGGAAGTTTGAAAGACTACATGGAAAAACATTTGTTTTCACCCCTACTATTTTTCTGTGCTTTTTATTTTTAGATATCGATGGGCAAGAAGGCTGCATAGGGCACAGGCATGACCAGGAGCTGACAGGGAAGGGTAGATGGAAGAGGAAGCTAGGGAAAGACAAGGTTCCCTCCCTCTTTCCTATTTTTCTCAAGGCAAATAAACCTAGTTCCAGTAGTCATAACTCATAGGAACAACTTTAAAACCCCAAATGATCTCACTTATTTGGCACTTATCCTGTAGCTTGCAACATTTTTTTGTTGATCCAAACGTTGAAGATGATGGAGAGAGATAAAAAGAAACATGAAAAATGCATGGTTGAACAATAATATGAGATGCTGTACTTTTTGAGTATTAATTATTCATTGATTTTCTTGCACATTCAAAATGTATGCACTAGGCACTTTCTGGGTACCAGGGTAGTAATATAGACACTGTGGATCCAAAGGTGGAACAATGCTAAATCCATACCCTTAAGGAATTTGCTTTTGACTAGGAAAATAGGCAACAAAGGATAAATCAACACATAAAAGTCATATCTGGAATCATAAATGCTAATGTGTGTGATAGGCTATACCCAAAATTATCTTAGCTCACATCTATTCCTCACATTAACTCAAAGGGCTGAGTTCATGACTTCTATTTTCTTCTGATAAACAATTCAGAGTGAAAGGAAAGTGTCCCATCTGAGGTGGAACTGAGTTCAGGCCTGCCTGACCCATAATTTGTGAGGAACTAGGTGAATTTGTGTTGCCTCCTCCCCACCTGCCTACATTCTGTTTGTCCAAAGATACCTTCTCAAACATGCCCTCTCCAAGGTCTGAGCACTTCCTGCTTGTAGAACTCATTTGGCAATTAACCATTGACAGTCTGTGAAAGCTGCCATCTCTTTTCATTTAGATCTGTTATTAAAATGTTTTGTTTTTATTTAGCTTGATTGAAAGTTTGATCATTGTATTGATCCATTTTCCATTGTTATAACAAAATACCTGAGACTTGGTAATCTGTAAAGAAAAAATAATGATTTAGCTTACAGTTCTGGAGCTTCATTAGCTTGGCAGTGGCTCCTTCTTGGCTCTGGTGAAAGTGTCACTGCAGATGGCATTGCAATGGCCTGGGGACACGTGGAGGAGATCTCATGGCTAAACAGGAAGCCAGAGACTGGGGAGGGGCCAGTCTTGCTCTTTTCATAACAACCCACTCTTGTGGTAACTAACTAGAGTCCCATGATAATTACACTAATCCCTTCAAAGGGTAGCATCCCTGAGCACTACATCACCTTCCACTAGGACCCACCACTTAAAAGGTTTCGCCACCTCTCATACCACTACAGTGGGGTCTAAGCTTCCAGGATATGAACCTTTCAGGGACAAACATCCAAACTAGAGCAATCATGATTCACTTTTTCTCCTTGATTCTGCTGTCAACTCCTTGAGGGTATAATTAAAGAGTGTCATCCTTTATAGTTCTCCAAGCATTCACATCCTGCCTTGCACGCAGTTGACATTTAACATAGACCTTACTTAGTGGAGTCTCTGGAAGAGGTGATCCTTGGAACTGACCTAAGGATCCTCATCATTATCTCAAATCATAGAAAAAATCCTCCTTCTTGAATTCTCACCTGAGGACATCTGGACCTAAAACTTGGAGCATTTCTTCTTTTTAAATGTCTACTCTGCCTATGGCACTTCTTTGGGAAGCAAAGAATTTCAGTGTAGTTGAGCTATTGAAGAACTCTATATCCTTAAATGTCTCTATTTTATACCCTTAAACACTTTTTTAAAAAAATTATTTATTTGCTTTTAGTTGTACACAATGTGTTTTTACATGGTGCTGAGGATCGAACCTGGGCCACGCACATGCTAGTCAAGCGCTCTACCGCTGAGCCACAATCCCAGCCCTACCCTTAAACACTTTATTGATGAAAAGGGATCAATATTTGTTAGACTTATTATTTAAGATAGGACCTGGGAACAAAACCACTTGTATTTTATTATTGATGAAAAGGGATCAATATTTGTTAGACTTATTATTTAAGATGGGACCTGGGAACAAAACCACTTGTATTTTTTTTTTAAATCATGTTGTAGGAGGAAATATTCTTCCCAACATGGGGTACAGTGTCCTGAACCCAAGATATCCTGGTCTCCTTGCATCAGGACAAGGGTCCCCTTACACAGGAGGATGCACCCCATAAAATATCATTGCATTTCAACATAACGTTTCTTAATCAAGAAAAGCAAAGTCAGGCAGACAGACAGCAAGTATGTGCAAAAACTAGGATAGGTTTTTATGGATGTGTGAATATTCCACCCAGAACTCTGCTCAGCATTCACTGGGACCCAGAAGATGTGAGCAATAAGTGATGCTAAAAGGAAATGTTTTGAGGTAGAATCATGTCTTATTCCCATAAATGTGATCTTTCTGAGTCATTATATGTAGCTGCCTGATGCTGTTGCTTGCAGCTACGACTCCGCGGGAGAAAATTCGGAGGCAGGATGAAAATGAAAAAAGTTCTTTATTCTTCTTCTCTCTCTGGCTTCAGCAACCTCTTGAACTCTAACCGCTCTGACTCCTTTCAACCAGCAACCTTCTTCTTCTTCTTCTCACAATCTCTAACCAACCTCACCCGGTTATATACATTAAGCTTTAACAAGGACAAGTGCTTACAGCCCGAGCTTACAGGTGTGTCACACAGTGTTCACGGGCATACAAAGATTCTTTGAGTAATGTATGAATATCAGGTGGAACTTAAACATCTTTTATGGCTCTCAGCTAACCACAATCTTAGCTATCTCCTTGATTAGGGCTCCTTCAGTTATATGTAGGTATCCCATAATTATTTTCTTTTCAAAGTAATAATCTGTATGTAAAAGGGGTTTAGGGGGTAATTACTTCAGGATGTGAGGCAGCTTCCAACACTCTGCAGAACAGACTTCCCACCCTTTTTGACATTTACTTCATCAATATATGAGCCACTTCCTCTCTTGTTTTGATCACCTACTTGACAACCAGCAATTGAAAGAGGCTCTTCTTCAGAACCTTTGAGCTTCCTTAAGGTTGAGTTGCCAGCCTGGTTCTAGAATCATGTGTAGTAGGGAGAGATTCCAGAAATTACTGACCTGATATCGCTGAAAGTTAGGAGTAAACTTTGCGGACTTAAAAGACTTTGATGTGAGAGGAGACAAGTGTTCAAGCCATTCATGCCAAACAGTAGATAATGGATATAAATATGGAGGAAAACAAGGGGCAAGTGATTTGGTGATCCTCAGAGTTAGAAAGATTCTCCTTTCAGTTATTTATTTAACAAACATTTATTTGACTTTTGCCAGATACTCTGCTAGGTTTTGTGAATAGAGAGATGAAAAGCAGTCCCTTTTCAGAATGTTTGAAATGTGGATGTAGAGTTGGCTAAGACGACAATTTGTAGAACAGTGTATTAGTTTGTGAGGGCTGCTATAACAAAGCACCACAAAGTGGATGGATTAAACAACAGAAATTCATTTTCTCACAGTAATGGAGGCTAGAAGTGAGTTTGGGATTTGGTTTCTCCTAAGGCCCTTCTCTGTGACTTGCAGATGGCAACTTCGCATTGTATCCTCACATGGCATTTTCTCTCTGAGGGGGCATCTCTGGTGCATCTCCCTCATAAGGGTGCCAGGCATACTGAATTTGGGCCCTCTTTCATGGCCTCACTTTAACTTACCCCTTTAAAGGCTTATCGTCAAATAGGGTTACTTTCTGAGGTATTGGGGATGGGTACTTCAAGATATGAATTTGATGGAGGGCAACATAATTTAATCCAAATAGTCTATTAAAAAGTATGATAGTTGGGGGCTGGAGTTGTGGCTCAGTGGCAGAGCACTTGCCAAGCATGTGTGAGGCACTGGGTTCGATTCTCAGCACCATATATAAATAAATGAATAAAATAAAGGTCTATCAATATCTAAAAAAAATTTAAAAATTAAATAAAAAAATAAATAAATAAATAAAAGTTATGATAGAGGCTGACCAGAGTTCTTGGAAAGCACAGAGGAGGTGGTGGTATGAAGGCCTCTGAGAGGCTTCACAAAGCATATGAGGCACAACCAGGTCTCAAAAGGATAGGTAGCAATTAATTAGCCTGGAAGCAAACAGCAGGCTCCCCACAGATGGAACAGGGTCTGAATCAAGAACCCATGAGTGCTTGGCAACATTATGTACTTTTAGAACCACATCTTATTTTCAGTGTAAAAATATTGCAATGGTTTATGTCCTCTCAAGACAAAGATACAAAATAGGGGTGTGTGCAGGTAAGAGAGATTTCTAGAGAAACACAATAGGTGTTGGTATAGGATGAAGGCTTAGCTTGAAGTTAATTGGAGGGATGCAACCATGGAAATGCCAGTTGTAAGCTGGTCAGGGAAGAGTGAAAGGCCAGGAGAGGCCTTCCCATCAACCCTTTGTTGATTACCCACTTTTGGTGGCTGTCAGTGCTTCTTGAACCATACCAATTCTATCACACCATCTCTCCTTTTAGCACCTAGCACCAGGGACCTCTATTTGATGCATAGACCAGTAGGGTCCACCCTGTTTCCTCTGCATGGTTTTTATTGTTCAACAGACAGAAGCTTACTTCTTGATGGAAACTTTTAGAAGCCAATAGTATCTAGATTCACAAAATCTATGGCACCATGTTGACATTTATTGAATTAACAAAGTTGGAGACTGCAGTAGAGAATTAAAGAAATAAGAAATTTCCTGCCTTGTATTTGTGTAATGTCTTCATGATGTATCCCAAGAAAAAGTCCTCCATTTTCCCAACTAAGAATCAATGACAATTAAAATGATTTGGATTTAAAATTAAAATAGGATAATTTAATAAAATAGGATAATTTGGAGGTTGTGGAATA
The DNA here is from genome assembly GCA_025594165.1 of Tamias sibiricus. Taxonomy (NCBI): domain Eukaryota; kingdom Metazoa; phylum Chordata; class Mammalia; order Rodentia; family Sciuridae; genus Tamias; species Tamias sibiricus. Next base: position 91,718,832 of record CM046666.1, on the reverse strand, counting down.
TGAGGAAGTTATGTATTGAATCAAAAAGTTATGTTGCTCTGAGGAAGCTGCAGGTGGGTAAAACAATTCATTTGAGTTTGGTTTTTGAGGATTAAAAAGGGGAAATTCCATTTTCTGAGGCACTGAAAAATGTAAGCAGTATGTGATTCAAAGATGGCCACCATATGGATTTGAATGGATCAGCTTTCAGAGAACAGTGACATCAGAGAGAAATTCTCAACTTCTGAAGCCCTGTGAGCCCAGGAAGCAGGAGAGGCTTAAAATGCCTGAAATTAATTTTCCTGCTTTTATGACTTTAGCCAGTGTTTTCATTTTAGTATTGATACCCAGAAGCAGTTTCTTAAAAGAGCCACTTAAAAAAAAAATTCACATCAAATAACCAAATGACACTATTCATTTACTTGAATAACTAGAATACAAATTTCAAAAATTGCTGAATTGTGTCAAGTTCAAATGACCAGGATCAAATTTTCATAGATTCAAGTCACCTGGTGGCTTTATTCAAAATTATTATGACTTTGAAATGTGCATTTAAATAACCTATAGGAGGAAAAAATAATAAAATCTTGAAATAAAAGTATGTAAATGTTTACTTGTTTTTTTTAACCCTCTTTGATCCTGAATTGCTTTTAAGATTTTAATTCTCTTAAGTTTGACTTCATGTATCCACTTTTGGCTATTTATTATTATTATTATTACTACTACTACTACTACATATTCTTAAGCTCTTTGTACATTTGGCATAATACCATCACAATGCAAAGTTTAATTCATTTTTATTTACATGAGTTTAAATCACAGAACCAGCAGGAAATTTATACACATCTAGATTGGTAAGAAACTTCAACACATGAAAACAGAAATAGCATTTCCCCAGGATAAGAAGTGAGATAGTGCAAGAGATGAACTTCAACTTTAACTCCCGAGTTTTCCATTTCAGCCTGGACTCTGCCATTTGGTCTGGATCCTTTTCCTGGGTCTTTTTCACAGCTGGATACTAACTAACCAAAAGAGGTTTGAGTTAAGGATGGATGGAAAAGATTGTGGGCACTACCACGGTGTAGACTTCACCAGAAATCAGAGCCAAGTTCACATTAATTTTGTTTGAATTGTACACTGTTTTTCAATTATTTTCATTCCTTCTTTCCTGACTCAGAACAGAGAGTAGACAGGAAAGGCAATCATCATTCTAGATTTGCATTCTAGACTGTGGAATAACATAAGAACTATCCTCATCACTTCTCTATCACTTATCTATCTATATACATATTCTGAGCCTTTGTCTAGCCAAAGTTCTCTACAAAAAAGTTTCTTAGTGTGGTAGCGGCAAATTTAAAGGACACATTATCCATCTCTAATTATGTGTATAAGTAATACTGGGTATTGTAGCGATATAAAAATGTAAGTTATGGTCTTGTGCTCTTGTAAAGTTTATAGTAGGAGAAATTTGAAGACAAATGATGTAACTTTTTGATTCTAAAAAATCATTAGGCTTTGAGCCAGGCTCGGTGGCGCATGCCTGTAATCCCAGCACTTGGGAGACTGAGGCAGGAGGATCATGAGTTCAAAGCCAGCCTCAGCAATGGTGAGGCACTTAGCAACTCAGTGAGACCCTGTCTCTAATAAAATACAAAAAAAAGGACTGGGGATGTGGCCCAGTGGTCGAGTGCCCCTGTGTTCAATCCCCGGTACCAAAAAAAAAAAAAAAAAAAAAAAAAAAAAAAAAATCATTAGGCTGCCAGTTAGCAATGGTTGCATATTCATCTCTTTGCATTTCCTTGGGAAAAAAATTCTAATAGTTTAGTGGGATAAGGCATGAACGGGGTTTCCCAAAGGCATCCTAGAAGGAAGCATGCCCTCTTTCAGACAATAAAATAATGTTTTTCCAGCAGGAAGAAACTAGGTTGATGCCTAAAAGAGGTTCAAGGCAAAAGATCCTGACAATGTAATTTGGGCTGACCTTAGAATAATAAGGGGCTAGCTTCTCTAGTTGTTTCATAATGCTGGAAGAGAAAACAACAAAAACATGTTCTCCCTCCGATTCTTCCCTGACTCTGGTTGCTGGACTGACTGCACCTGGAGCTCAAGGCCTCGTTGCTTCCTCTGCCTTACCTGGCTGCTCTTGTTGCATGGGGTAAGATGGTTCCTGCCTAGGACTCCTCAAGGTATCATGAAACGATTTAATGAAAATTTTATTATGAATATAAAATGTTTGCTTTCATAATGGTAAATGAAATGTTTGTTCATGAATATTAGGTTTTTATTTATGAACACATAAATGCACCATATTCTATAAATGCCTGCCTCCATTCACGGCTGGTTTATTCATGGAAATAGTGCGTGCACGGGCTCCTCTCAGACAAGTTCTGTCAAAAAATAGTTGATTCCCCTGAGAAGATAACAGCAACCATTCACCTTGGCAGAGCAGGAACCTACTTTTAAGCAGCATATTATAAAGGAATAATAGCAATTAAGGCAAGACCTCTAATAGGAGGGTGAAACTTACCACTGCATTTCGTGACATACTCATGAAAGTAAGGACGAGGTTAATGACATTCCACAATAGGACATGACTGTGTAAATATATATGTTAAACTTTGTGGCAACTCTGTGCCAAATTGAAGTGACCACAGACCTAGAATTTTAGTCGGATAAAGGCTACTTATTTCAAAATGAAATGATTCATTGGAATTCTTTGATTCCCTCCTCAGAATGATTTAGCAAGTCTCTTTTACAAACGGAAGTTTAGATGTGTTCACCGAACAAAGCCTTTGTTTTACATGCATAAAACATAAATCGAACTACTTAAATGCAACGAAGAGGTGAACCAGCCTTCAGAGGGGTTTGAACTGGAGCACTACGTCACTACTCGTGAAGACGGGGCTTCCTGGAAGCTGCATTGTCAAGCACTGGCCTCCGCACTCAGACACTGAGCACACCCTGGGCCTCACCGTCACCCTCCCTGAGGACAGCCACAGAAAGCACCTTATCAAAAGAGTTTTGTTTAAATCCCGTCTGGAGGAATCATCCTGAGAGGGACTGCTGGTGGAGCCAGCGGCAGACTCCTGCGTGTGTCTTTCCTTTCCTCTCCAGGGACCGTCCCTCATGTTTAAAGTAAGAGACTCTCAAAGTCAGGAAACTGGTCAGACGTCCAAACTATGTGGTGACGCTGAGGCCCCTGTGAACCGGAAACAGACATTTACTGTATCCCTTTCCGACTCAGTTGGTTCCAAACATCTACCTCTGGTGCCCAGGGGGCTTGGCGGTTGGCCCAAACTCTAACCTGTGCAAGAGGCAACCAACAGGTCATGGAGGTCACTTTTATTTTTTTTTTTTTTGTTTTTTTGTTTTTACTGTTTAAAGAGAGAGAGTTGGATGTATCATGTTGGCCCTTTTACAAGAGGCTGGTGAAGGGAGAGGACAGAGGAAAAAGTAAGACTGTTTTTAATTCATCAAACTGCTGCTGATTTAGTAATAATAAACACAAGTCTGTTTCCTTGATTATTTTATAAATAGCAAATATTTGGGCGAGGAATGTGATAAGTGCGCAGACTATAGGAATTGTTTACCAAAATGATGCGTCAGTAAAAAAAATAAAATAAAATAAAAACAAAACAACAGCCCCCCTCCCCCCCCACCCACCCACCCATGAGTGTGTCTGAGATTCTTCAGTCTGGTTCCCAAGGTCCTTAGTCATCATTCCCCCTTTTGAACTCGATCAAAGCAACACGGGGCCTCTGAGGGGAAAGATTGGTTCCATTATGCAAAAGGCAATAAGGTAGTGCCCTTCCCAGCAGTTAATAGGCAGGAATGTTGTAAAATACCGTGTGGTTTTCAAATACCAAGGCGGAAGTTTTCTGGTTTATAATCTTCCTCGTCATCTGGCCTGGCCTCCCAGCTTTCTCAGGCATTGCTGACTGTTTCCATGCTAAACCAAACTGGCCAGGCTGAAGGTCTGCTGCCCAAAGTAGGCAGACCACTGCCTGGTCCTTAACTAGCTGAGCCTTGGCACCACCAATCCTAGGCTTCTTCTCCAGACCCTGGTCAAGATTTTGGGATTTCAACAGCGCCGAGTTACTGTAAGAATCTCCCGACTTAAGCCACTGACCCAAACATGCAGCAAATTGCATTTAAATGAGCAATACAGGGCCTGAGGAGAATAGGGAAAATATAAACTGTGGTCACTGCATTCTTCTGATATTTAAAAATTAAAATGGAAATAGTTTGTTCATTTGGAGCGTGGGGAACTTTAGGATGGGAAAAGTTTTGGAAAGTTCTTATAAGAAGGGTATCAGTGTTTGAATCAATTACCAAAGGGAGAGCAATAAAGCAGTGTTTTATGCATTTGTTCAGCAATCTTTTTGAGTATCTACTATTCTGAAGATCAAGTCAGTTTCTGAGGCAGAAAGGTTTGGCTCAGAAGGCTCTGAAGAAGGAAAACACCCACTTTGTGAATAGAAAACACAAATGAACATTCACCTCCCAGGCGGCATTACTAGTCTCCCATTTTTTGTAATTAATTTTCATCCTAGAACTTGCAGAAGTTAGAGGTCAGCAAAGCACGTGCTTCTATCACACTCTGTCCGTGGTTCCAGAGTCCTGGAGCCCCAGAGACCAGTTCAGCTCTGTTTGTTTCCATGACTGAATTGGAGTGAGAAAGAGAATTCTCTCTCCTTACGAAGCCCAAAATTCTTTGTGAATCAAGAATGACTCCAGCCATGGATCAAAGATGTCAGAGTCCTTTAAGAAAGGATTAAACCATTTTGGTGTGGCCAGCTCTCTCTCAAAATGCCTTCTTAATAAACTTTGAAATTGGTACCCAATCCTAAAAAAAAAAAAAAAAAAAAAAAAAAAAGTCTGCTTTCAACCACATTTATCTCACAGTCTTTGAGATTCTTGATACATCCTTAATCCAAATCACAGTTGGCTCTAAGAGACTCTCAAACAGCTGAAATGTGGAACCAGAAGGCAAAAGACTTTACCCGTCTTTTGCCTTCTGGTAACCAAGTCAAGGAGGAGCAGAGAACCTCTGGCTGCACACAAGAGGACAGGCACCCTGCTGATGACAGATGAGATATAAATAGAATAGAAGGGGCTCTTGGCCAACGTCTTGTTTTCACAGTCTTTTAACATGATAGGTCCATGTTACAAACAAACAACTCATTTTCTTGATCAGATCTATAAAATACTTTTGTTTTGAGTACCTCACACACACATACACACACACACACACACACACACACACACACACACACTACTGTGTTTAAGACCAGTTATATCAGAGACCTTCTTTCTGAGGCTGACATCATGCTAACTTTTTTGGAGGTCAGAGTGGCTTTCCAACTTTGTAAAACCATGTTATGTTTTTACGATACCTTTCATTTGAGCATTTACTCTTCCAGTACTTTTGCAAGGGTGTAGATAATTTATGGCTTATTTTATGGGTAGAGAAACTGAAATGGCTAACCATTAACAGGTTGTGTTTTCTTAAAGTTATCCAGTAAGTAATTAGTAGATTTAAGAAAACTACCCAGAACTGCAAATTCCCAGTTTCTTGACCTTTCCCCTCAGACCTTTATACCCTAGATGATCCTAAATGCAGTACCATAAGAATGTAAGAAGCCAGTAGTGGGACCCTGGTGGACCATCACCTCATTATAAAGTATTAGATAATATCAGTATAATTTACTGCTTGAATTTCTTTTTAATTTAGTACTGCTCATAAGAGTGAGGCAAGAGAGGCTCTTGCCCAGGGCCCTTAGCTTTACAGGATACCACATATTACAAACATGCACACTTGTTAACCAACACATGAGTGCCTAGCGCTGGCACAACACAGCCCATACCCCTGAACATCTGCCCATATGATGAAGCTTATTCAGTACCCAGGAAAACACGGTTGTACTACTCTTACTGTATGTCCTCAGGACAAAAGGACTATTACCAAATGCCACAAAGATTTGGGGACTGTGCCACTGCTAACATCAGAGGTAGGCATTGCTTTGGCATGTGAGGAGTATTAGGTAGCAGGAGCAGGAGTGCTTCAGTAAAGAAAAAGACAAATTAATTGACCTGTCCAGCCCTTTCATATTGCAAAATCCAGTATTACCTCCCAGAGGTGCTGACCATCCTTTTCCTTGCTTCTCTTCAAGTTCCAACTGGTGATTACAGAAATAGTTAGGAGTTAGTATTTTCTTTAGTTTGATATGCTGGCTAAGGAATACCTTGCAACATTAGGCGCTTTCTACTCCTCTTAAATTTGCATATATATATATATGTATATGTATATACACACACACACACACACACACACACACATAATAATTGTATTATTAAGGAATCATGACATCAATTTTTTTTACTTGAACATAAGTATTAAAGCATATTTTTTACAGACCTCAATTTGTACTGTAGAATTGTGGATCTGTTCAGAAGTTAAACTGTTGCTTTACCATGTGGACTGGGAGAGGCAATAACTGGCTGGGGTTCTGCTTTTGCCATGTGAAAAAAAAAATTGCCAAACTAGATGCTCTTGGAAGTGTCTGTCACCCAGAAAGTCAAGTGTCACTTTTTCTCTCATATGTGGAAGTCAAGGAGAACTAAAGGGGGAAGAAGGTAGGAGATCTCATGAAGTTAAGAAGGGAGGCCACAGAATAGAGGAAGTAGAATAAGGGAAGGGAGGAGTGGAGGGAAAGAGGAAGTGCTAGGACTGAAACTTAGCAAATAACGTTATGTGCATGTACAAATATGTCACAGTGAATCCCACTATTATGTATAATTATAATACACCAATAAAAAATTAAATTAAAAAATAGTTTTAGAAATTATTTTTAATTATTCTACTTACAAACTATATGCTTCTTATAAACCTTATGTAACTTACATAAAACCTATAAATCTTATACAAAGTCTGCTATAAACCTTATACACCTAGTATAAAAATGTAAACCTTTCTTGTACCTCTTTTTGCCTGCCTAACTTCACTTATTAACTCATCAGACATTTGTTAGATGCCAAATATATGTCAGACAATGGTGCTATATTTTGGGTAACAACACAACCATGAATAAATCAGTTTATGTGTTCAAGCATGTCCTAGATTAGAAGATACAATGAGGTTATTGTCTTAGTTCATTTGGGTGGCTATAACAAAATGCCTTAGGCTGGGTAACTTGTAAACAACACAAATTTATTGCTCACAGTTCTGGAGGCTGGGAAGTCCAAGATCAAGGTGTCAGCAGATTCAGTGGCTAAGGAGAGCCAGCTCTCGGCCTTGCAGATGGCACCTTCTTGCTACATCCTCACATAACAGAAGAGACGAATAAACTTCCTTGGGCCTCTTTATATGAGCATGATTCTCATTCATGAAGTCAGAGCACTCATGACCTAATCACCTCTCAAATGTCTATCACTTAATTCCATCATGATAGAGGTTAGAATATTCAGAGCAGAGGATGTAGCTCAATGGCAGAGTGCTTGCTTGGCATGCACAATGCCCTGACTTTGATCCCTAGGACCACACATACACACAAAAAGCATTCAGACCATAGCATTTTCAAATAGAGCTAGGTCTGAAGAGGGCTGTGTGCCTTACCTGCCCTAAAGGATAGTAGGCCAGAGGTGCATGTTTGGGGAAGGCAATGTATAAGTAAAATTTCTGTGGATAGGTAGTAGTTAACCTAGCCAAGAGAAAGGGGAAATCATGACAGGTGGAGAGAGCAGCACACAGCAAGCTCAGCAGTAAGAAAGAGCATCTACCATGAGTTGCAGTCTCATTAGCAATGTAGATGATGTGAGTGAGGCCTAGAAGCATAGAACTGAGCCCAGAGTAGCAGGCAGTGATTACACTGACAATTCTTAGATTAATTAATTAGAAATTAAGAAAATGTCAAAAAGTTATAAACAGGGGAATGGCATCAGACATGCAGGTAGATCACAGTTTGACAATATTCTGGAGGGATAAATTAATGGAGGCCAGAATAGCATCAGAAGAACACGTTAAGGGGCTACAGACATCATCCAAGTGAGAGGTTCTGAAGGCCCAGGGTGATATAGTGATAGCCCACGTGGAGAAGAGGTGCAAGATGGGAGAAATATTTTTTTTTTTTTTTTTTTTTTTTTTTTTTTTTTTGTGGTACTGGGGATTGAACTCAGGGGCACTCGACCACTGGGCCACATCCCCAGCCCTTTTTTGTATTTTATTTGGAGACAGGGTCTCACTGAGTTGCTAAGTGCCTCGCCCTTGCTGAGGCTGGCTTTGAACTCGCGATCCTGCTGCCTCAGCCTCCCAAAGTGCTGGGATTACAGGCGTGCGCCACCGCGCCCGGCTTGGGAGAAATATTTTGGAGCAGGACATGGATCCATTTAAGCAACAACCCAGTTCAGAGCATCCATCCCTACACTGGCTTCTGATTCTTCCAGCATCGTACCAAAGAGGAAGAAAACTACCTGCTTTGTGTTAGGTTTGTATCATTAAGACTTTTCTTAGTGATCATACAAATTTCATACAAATACAAACTATGATTCTTTTATTGTTATGTGCAAGTTGAAAGAAGGTGGAATATTCCAAGAGAATCCTTTACTTATCCTCATCAGCTTTGGAAGTTGAGAGCAAATTTAGGACTCCCTTTTTCATCCCTCATCCATCCAGAAGGTACTTCTGTGGAGAGGAAGCTTTTACCATTCCACAGGACTCACACCATCTGCCACATAGGTCTTCATTTTTCAACATTGAGAGCCTGTTCACAGTCAAGGGCAACAAGCAGTTATTTCATTTAGATATCTACAACCCCCTGTGTAAGTGAGTCGGAAGCAGAGAATTGGGATCTCATATAAGAAGCAGAGGCCTTTAAAACTGGGGCAGGGAGACGAGTTTTGGCATCATGGGGTGAGACTACTCCCCAGTTCTCTGGAAACAACTGCATGCCGTTGGCAAGGTTCTCTGGCTCCGGAAGGCAAGGGCTCCATCAGGGAGCCAGCAGTTGCCTTCAGGAAGCTGCAGAGGGAAGTCAGGCTGCTGTCCCAGCTAGAGCTCTGCTGTCCAAATGGCATTTAAAGAGGTCTGTGATTTATACAGATTTATATAAGATCGAAGGCACTTTATGAAATCTGTTCCTACAATTACATTTCCTAAGAATTATTAGAGATTAGAATGTCACTCTTCTCAGACACTCTGCCACATAGTTTTCTGTAAACAGTTTATACAGAAATAAAAGAGAGGGAATGATCGGTTGCCAATTTGTATGAGCTTTTCCACACAGAGGCTCACTATGGCCCGTTCCTTCTGATTTATGTACCAACTGTCTGTAGCCAGCTGGACAACAGGCATCCCGACTCCTCAGTACATTCAAGACATGTTAAAAGTAAGCCCTAATAAAAGGCTTCCTTTCTATTATCCCTGTCCTTTGGGATGAGGAAAATTCCCCAAAGAAATTGTACACATTTTTCAAAAAGCGTAAATCCTGAGGGTGACAGTTTAATGTCTCAAAGTCAGTATATAAAAAATGTCTCCTGTTATAAGTTAGAAGCTTTCTGGGGATGGGTGGACTTTTGAAGTTTCTCCAATAGGTAGGCTTTCTTTCATGCTCAAAGCTATCATATATTGGTTTTTAATTTTTATTAACCTTAAAATTAGGGTTAAGAGTCTTCTGAAATGTTATTTGGGGTTTTTTTAATGACCAGAAATGATGCTCAAATTCAGTGATATATATCATTTTATTTTCCCAGCACACTGAAGAATTAAGAACTAAATATCACCTTAGAAAGTGCTTGACAAGTTGTAATGTAATGCATAAGAATTCTAATTCTTTGTTTATTGTTACTTGTGTATTTTAGCTTACACATACACATGAATAATTTCAAATTTTAATTTAAAAGAATCCACTAAGAATCATACTAAGATTCCTTACTAATTATGAAGAATGTACTTTCAGCTCTCAAAGTTGAATTTTTTTATTTTATATATTTGTGGTGTTGGAAATCCAACACAGGGTCTTGTGCATGCTAGGCAAGCACTCTATCACTGAGATACTCCCCAAACACTGAAGTTGTATTTCTGCCCCAAAGAGGATTGGATATATTTCATTCATTACTGGACATTAGAGAGAATTTGTAAGGTCTGTTGGTCTCTTTAGCCATCGTCCCACTCCAGCTGGGGGCATGCTCCCAAATGGTTCTCACAGGCAAGAATGAATCTCTCTGGAACCTGGCACCTATAATAGGAAGCGCCCAGGGACACTGAATCCACTGAAGAAAGTTTCCTATAGACTTTTTCAGCACTGGGTGTCTACATATAGAACCTTTCTCCCAGACATATTTTGATTAGAGCAGAATATCCTCAAGGCTTCCATGTATTAAACATTCACAATGTGCTTGGCAAAGTTTACACATCAGTGAGCAACACATACATGGTCTCTGTCCTCCTGGGGTGGACTTTTGTACCTTCAGGTTAAATGTCTCTTGGTCCTAATTGAAAGCATGTTCTAGTACTAAATTTTAAAACTGAGTACAGCTGGGTGTGGTGGCATATGCCTGTAATCCCAGTGACTCAGGAGGTTGAAGCAGGAGGATCACAAGTTTGAAACCAGCCTCTGTTAAAGTTTTAACAAAACCCTGATAAACTTATTGAGACCCTGCTTCAAAATAAAAAAAAATTAAGTAGTGGGGATGTAGCTCAGTGGTTAAAAATCCCCTGGATTCAATCCTCAGCACCAAAAAATAAAAATAAATAACAAAACTGAGGTGCAGAATTATATAATGCAATTTTATTTGTGTATGTGGTTAAAAAAAATAAGCAGACAAGTATATATGCATACATTTGTATATGATTTAAAAAGATTTCCAAAGCCAGAGTATTACTATGGGGTGAAGGAGAGAAGGCAAGTACTTTTGTTCATGTATATACTATATATAGTATACATAATATGTATATATATGCCATATATCATGTATTATATCATATATATTCTTTGCTTTTATTCTGTATATAACTTAATTTTGAAGAAGTTTAGTCTTAAAAACTGAACATGTGTGTTTATAAACAAACATGGAAAAGTATTGTTGAGTGGAATGAAAAAGCAATTTGCAAATGTATCAAGGAAAATTTTATTCTTGTAAAAGGATAGGTGATAGATAGATAGATAGATAGATAACTTTTTGGGGGAAAACTGAGAACAAAACACTAGTTCTTTTTGAAGGTTACCACTAAGTGTAAGATGAAGGAGAAGGTCTTTCATTTTCTGATACTGATTCCTATAACATTAAAGTATTTTTTTCAGTGAGCATGAATTAATAATCAGAAAGAAAAGATATTTTTAATAGGAAAAATATTGTGATATGTTTTATGCCAAACAAACCCAATTAATTCTTCTGAATTTAAATGACAAAAATACCTTAGGGAATATTAAAGAAATAATGTGCTTACGCATGTTGTTAAAGAACCTTAAGCATAAACATTTATCCTATTCTAGTTTTTCCAAATTCTTGTAAATCTTTTGCCCCTGAAAGTCCTAAACTAGAGGTTATTACCCATAACTCTTCCAGTTCAGTTTGAAACCAGCCCCTCTGTGGGGTGACCATGGGGAAAGGCCTGGGTGGCAAGAGGCCCAGCAGGGTTGGAGGTCACTAGACCCCTCTCTACCACCTTGCCACTGGCATACTACTAGGAAAGGCCTCTTCTGCCCTTAGCCCTTCTGTTTCACCTTTTCTGACTTTGGGGCCTCTTTGAGATGTAGCAAGCAGATTCGGTTTTCATTTTACTCTGGCAGCACTCATTTGAAGGTTTTCATTTTGAACTGGCCTGAATCTGGGTCTCAGACCCACACACGGCAGCAAGCCCTTGCTTGGCAGAGACCCGCCTTGGCAGGCTTGTCTGTACTTTCACTTCCCGCCCATATTCCTGAGTACAGACCACGGGAGATTGCATCAGATTGGCCATGGCAGACTGATTAGACAATCCTGAAATCCCCTCGGTGACACAGCACGCATGAAAGCCTTGTTTGTACCCTATCACATGGCTAAATTTAGATGTAGTCTGGAAAGAGGTAAAGAAAATGTAAGAACATCAATCCAAGAACACAGAAAACTTGCCTGGGCCAGTTTATTTTGTAATGCAGACAGAGGAGGAGTTAATTCCAATCTCAGCCAGTTGCAACAGAGTCTGAAGTTACTCTGGAGAAGGAAGTGCCTTCTAGGTGCTTGAAGCTGATGTCTGCCAAGCCCACACAAGATGTAGGCGAGGAAGAGTAATTGGTACCCTGGAAAACAAGTCAGTTAGCCAGCAGCAGGTTACTGACAATATCATCTGAGTACCTCTATGAGGGCAGATAGCAAGCACATGAATAAAACCAAGAGTTCCTAAAGGGGAAAGTATCAATAGCCAAAGTGTCATTAATAGTATGAGGACATCACCTATGTTACTAGTGAGGTATTTAGAACACATGCCTCAGAAGGACCTTCAAATTCATGTGCTAAAAAATTGGACTATTAATATATGCTGAGATCTTATGAAGTTTTAAATGGCTTTCAAAGTTGATATCAACAAGAGCAACATTATCCATTTAAGGACTACTTGCTATTTTGGAGGATGTCATAGGTTCTTTTTCTTCTAAGCAAAGATGAAAAAAATTACATCTTGGCATGTAAAGCTAATCTCATCTCCAGACTCATTCCGAATATTTTTGTTTGTGGAGTACAGTCTTTTCTCTCCTGAACTTCGGGGCTTGAGAGCCACCTCTAAGATGCACTTAAAGCTTTTCAGATGTTGGCACCTCATGGTGCTTCACCTGATGATGAGTTGACGGATAACACCTCAAGAAGATAGAAAGGAGCACAGATAAGGAAAAGGATGCACGTGACAGAGTGAAACACAGAATGGAATTCCAGAAAGCTCTGGACGATGTGGAAATCCAAGTTGCCCTCAGAGAAGACAGATGCAAAAGAAAGGCATACAGGAATAAAAACAACCACAACAGAAAGCAGCCCAGTGCTTTGACACGGGTGTCACTTCCTAGGTCCCTCCTTCCCATCTATCAGTCATGAAGGTGTGTCCCTAACTGAGCACATGTGCCCTTAAACAGAGGATTTCACATTCTAGAACCTATAACTCATCTCTGATTTAATCTCTAACAAAATACTGAAGTGAATTACACAAACAGGAAAAAAGTGGAGACCAAATAGCAGAAAAAGAAATAAGAATTGCATACAGAAATAAAATGTGATTGAACAAAGAATAACCACGATAAGTTGGATATAATTTATGGCTATATATGTGGATATTTCATGTTAGTAACCAAATATATAAAACATAGCTATTTTATCAAGATCCTTCAATTTTCTGCACACCATTCTTTTACATATCCCTTCTATATCATTCTGATTTGTCTTTATATCCCAAAGTCCCTCACATTTAAAGTTTTGGGTTTCATTAGTAGTTCTGTTGTTCGGATACATATTTAAAATGAGAAGAAACCAGTGAAAACATATACACAACTTGAAAATGAATCTGCCAATATAAAAAAGGCCATAATTCAAAATATGAGATGAGTCAAAGGGAGACATTGCCCAGAAAGAAAACACACACACACACACACACACACACACACACACACACACACACGAAGAGAACTCTATCATTAGGCAAGTTTGTTCACTTTCCAACAACAAATGAGTCATTCTTCTGTTTCTATACCACATTTAGTACAGGACTTGAATGCAAAATACTATTTATCTTTCAACAACAACAACAACAAAAAGCCCCTAAGGTCTCACATTAGCTCAGTTTTCTTCTACGATTCTATACATGCTAAACCAGTTCTTTTCTTCAGAATAACTGGTCTGAGGAACTTGAATAGACAAGGAAAAACAACCAATTATTTTTTCTACTTTGCATAAATAAAAGCTACAATTGCTTCTCTTGCCCAAGGCCCTTTTTCCTTTCCCTTTCACTGAAAGTAAGTAAGTAAGTGAGTAAATAAGTAAGCAAAAAAAAGGGAACAATTATTAAAAGCCTCTTACAGAATTGCATAGGGCCAAGGTGAGGCCTCAAACTTTAGAAAAAAGGCTCTAGAAAAATTAGGCATATAATGACCTAACAGTTACCCCAGAAAAATGCTGTTTTTCTTGGGGAGGGAGCTTGTTGGTAAGGTAAATTTTTTTCTGTCATGCCATTTCCCACAGGAGTGGGAGGGACATTGTGTTTCTCCACATGGTCTGTGTGAACTCACCTTCTCCAGGTTCTGCATCAAGAAGTCTGGATTTTATGTTATTTAAGCAAGCAAAACATGAACAAGTAAGGAGATATGTCAGCTTCATATTTATATATAAAGCAAAAATGGAATGTGTCAATATAGGTCCCTTGTGTAAGGTGTGTACACGTTTGTTATATTATTTGCTTTTCTAATTTAGTTTTTTTAATGTAGACAAAGACAAATGTATCAATTTATGGTTCTGTAGAAAAAACTATATTTCACTTTTTGAACCCATAAAATAAATATCCTTCAATTTTTTAATTTTTATTATTATTTTTTAAATTAGGAAGTTTGTCACAAGAATTTCATTTCCAGAATCAGGACAGAATTTTTTTTTCTAGGAAGTTTTTAATATGAACTGTCTGTCAAATATTTGCTGACTGAAAGCAGGAAATATTAAAGTTTATTTAAATGTACATGAAGAATATCATACAGTAGAATTATAAACACAAATAAAAAACTACTAAGATGAAGAAAATAAAAATTTGGATCTTAGTTCGAATTCTTTCCCTAACTTACTATTTGATCTTGGGCAAATGTCTTTGCTTCATCTGAATCTCAGTTTCCTTATTTAAAAGGAGAGATGATAATGCCCTTTGCACTAATGTGCTTAGTTTTTGTGAAAGGAAAAAAAATGGGATTTGTAAAACTAGTTTCAAAGAAAAAACACTGAATGCTAAGTAACATCTTTCTCTGAATTCCTTCTCTCAAAACTGTCATCAATAAAAATTATAGTTAGCATGAGACTGGCATTTAAAGTGCATTCCTAAGAAGATATAAAAATGGACAAGAAGTATGTGAGATGTTCAGCATCACTAATCATCAGGGAAATGCAAATCAAAACACAGTGAGGTATCACCTTACAACTGTTGAGATGGCTATTATCAAAAAGATAATAGATAACAAGTGTTGGTGAGTGTGTGAAAAAAAAAAAAGAAAACAGTGGGAATGCAGATTGGTACAGTCTTTATAGAAAACAGTATGGAGGTTGCTCAAAAAATTAAAAATAAAACTAACATATGACCCTGACCCAGCAATCCCACTTCTGGGTATCTACCCACAGAAAATGAGATCAGCACCTTATGAAAATATCTCTACTCCCATGTCCATTGCAGCATTTTTCATAGCCAAGATATGGAAACAACGTAATGACACGTGAATGGATAAGAAAAATATACAAACAATGGAATATTACTTAACCATAAAAAAAGTGAGATCCTGCCACTTGCAACGTCATGATTGAAACTGGAGGATATTATGCTAAGTGAGAAAAGATGGACACAAAAAGCAAAATATATAGCATGAGCTCTCTGATATGTGGAATTAAAAAAAACAAAGTAAAATATATATAAAAAAAGAAAGTAGAACAGTGTTACCAAAGGTGGTATGGGGTGAGGGGACAGGGGATAGGATCAGGAGGTGGAGGTCAAAAGGCACAAAGTTGTAGTTATATAAGATTAAAACTTTAGAACATTAATATACAGCATGAGCACTGTAACTAATAATATTGTATTGCATACTGGAAATTTGCTAAGAACAGATCTTAGATGCTCTTAACACACACACACACACACACACACACACACACACACACACAGAGGCAGGTAATTGTAAGATGAGGGAAATGTTCATTGTCTGGACTGTAGTAATCATTTTATTGTGTATATGTATATCAAAATATTATGTTGTATACCTTAAATATATAGGACAGATTTTTAGAGGCATTCCTGATCTGTGCACTACCGATTACAACGCCATGAACATCTTGGCATTTAATGAGTCTTATATGATAGCCATGCTCCACTTTCCTTACACAAAGAAATCCCTTCTCCCAGGCTTGATTCTAGAGTGACTTCCCCTTTCCATACTGAAATTTTATTGCATCTGCCACCCAGATGGCAAGAGGCAGAATATTCCAGAAGTGTCCCAGAGATTCTCATTAATATGATTTAAGTGTGTGATGTTAAATGTTCCCTGTATACTTTCTATCTAATTTCTAGCCTATTGAATCATGGGTTGTCCTAACCACATTCCACTAGGTTTCCTTTGCATACAGCAAATGTATACTAAATCTTTTTCTGTTGTTCAGGAGGCATCTGACTTGTAGATGCAGTGGAGTATGCTAGTCCTCATGTGCCTACAGTAGTCAGTTACAAGATCCTGGGAAAGTAATCAATTTAGTCTGTGATTCATGTTGGAATAATGCATTGCTTTCTAGTAAGAGATTTCTTGGATTGTGTCTACAGTTTAATAGCAGACAACTTTTACAAGAACATTTTGCTGAACAAAAATTCCCTTCATAACTTTTGGAAATTGAGTTTGCACAACAATATTTGAATAGCATAGACATTACTGAAGGGTAGCCAAATCCAGCGCTGTCATCTCACATCATTTTCCAGTTCCTGAGTAAGGATTGTATTCAAAGCTGAGGTGGAGATTCCACTGCTCTCAAATGTGGGTAGATTTTTTTTTTCCAGAGGTGGTTTATTTTCCTCCTCCTGCAGTTTATCACATTTTACATCCTGGGAATGGAACCACCAAGAGAACATTTTTAACGATCTTGGCAATTCTTGGGATGCTTTATGTCTCATGACTAAGCAACAGACTTAAAAACTTTAAAACCATGGACTGGATTCCCAGCTGTTCCCCTAAGGTGCTGTGAAAGTTTAGGCAAACTAAGTAGAGCACCCTCACCTCCCTGTTCTCATCAGTGAAGTGGGAGCGCAGAACTGATCTACAGCACAGGGCTGTTACTTTTCTTGAGGGTGGACAATGTTTGCCAATGAAAAGTGCTACTAAATTGTTAAATTTGGAGGGGTGAAAATATTTGTGAGTTAAGTCCTAGCTTTTTGTCATTTTCATCTAGGAGAAAAGTCTTTCTCTAAAAATGTGTCATTTAAAGGTTCATATAAAATAAAACCAAACATTTTTTGTTATTGTATTAAGATTTTTAAAGAGTCTGAATTAAGTATCTACCAGCTAACTTTGGAGACAGGTCCAAAAACATTTGGACATGATTAATACTATCTCATATCACACAGATAATCCTGGTGACATTTGGTACCTACAAAACTAAGGAATATGTAAATTTGGAGCTTTGTCTCAGCATATAATACACAGTATAGGAAGAACCACGAACAAAATTCCATTTTTTCTGTTCCA
Source organism: Tamias sibiricus (assembly GCA_025594165.1). NCBI lineage: Eukaryota > Metazoa > Chordata > Mammalia > Rodentia > Sciuridae > Tamias > Tamias sibiricus. The sequence goes on along the minus strand of CM046666.1, from coordinate 91,701,424 downwards.
GGCTTGTATACAAATGTCCACACTTGTATTTCATATCAGGTTCCTATAATGCATCTTCTGAGGATCTACAAAGAAAGTGTGAATATTTTATCAGACACACTTAATAGACCCCAGGTCTATCAGCTCACCCCCTCACAACACATGGTGGTTGAAGTAATTACTATGATGTGATGTACAACATGAAATCATCATATCCTATCTTACATAAAATTTAGATCTGCAAATGTTAATGCATTATCAGGCAGTTACTGTACAACAGGTAGGTCAAGTTGTTGCCCCAAAGACACAGATCTAATAGAAGAAATTCTTCCCTGATTCTCCTCCTCATAGGCACCTTTCCCTGTATACCAAATGTCCCTGCACATTCTTCCATCATCAGCATCTACTAATAGTTTTCTATGCATCTATTTCCCTTACTAAAATGAGAAGATGTTGCTATAAAGTCAGCACACCATGGATATGCAAAAAACATAACACCTCCTTTTCTTCTTTTGCCTTCTCCTTTCATCACATAATTCATGCATGCATTTTTTAATCCAACACATTTTTTGAGCATCTACCATGTGCCAACCACCTGAATATAATATCTTATTTAATCCATGCAAGTCTGCCATCATTCCCATTTTAAAGATAAAGAAATAGGAAGTTAGGTCATTTGCTCAAGTTCAGTGAACCAAAAAGATAAAAGGAAGAAACCCAGATTTAGAATTTTTAAATTTGATCTCCCTAACAACAAAGCCAATACTTTTCCCTGTCCATCATGATGTTTCCCAGGCATAGGTTGTAAAACGACTAAAAAGCAATGGAAATTAAAATGATTTTTAAGGAAGAGTGCATATGGGCTTTTAACCTGGGAGGAGCTGGAGGGCAACCTGAGGTACTTTAGGAGCCTTAGGCACAGATGGTGACTGACAATAGAAAGTTCTGCATGTATTTTGCCAGCAAAATACATTTAAACTACTAGCAAGCAGGCAGTTCTCTGAAAAAGGAGGCCACTCAAGGAAGAGTGGAAACCAAAAAGTGAAGGAAGGGGACAGAGAACTCAGTGAAAGGGCCTCACAAAAGAAACCCAAAAATGAGCCCAGGGAGAGGGCTCCGCTTAGGGCTGGGAACCGGAACCAGGACAGAGTTTCAGGGAAAAAGTTTAGGAGAAAAAAAAGGCGGGGAGGGCCTTAAGGCTGATCTCTACAGCTGGGAAAGGAGAATTCAAGACTTACAGGAACAGGTATCAATTAACATTTGGCAGGAAGGCAAAAAAAGCCTCAGGAAAATGCCAAGGATTTCATCAGGATAAACTTGTAGAAGAATGTGAAGTTCAAGAGCACCAGATGGCATTTTCTGAGGTACTTGGTATTATAAATAGAGATTTCTGATACAGGCACTTCCTCGGAGATAGAGGAAAAGTCATCCATCCGCAGATTTTTATATGAGGACTGATAAGTGGCACCAAAGGAACAGCCATGTCCCAGTGGAGAGGAGTGAAATGAACACATCTCCTGTGGGGATGTGTTTGGGGTTTTGTTTGTTTGTTTTGTTGTTTTTGTCTGTCTACTTAATCCTCACCAGTGCATCACTAGCTAAAACAGGAAAAAAAAAAAAAAAAAAGCCATTTGGTATCTCTTTTAGGAAACCCAATTTTTGTGTTCTTTTCCAGAAACTATCCCTCCGTGAGACTGGAAACGCTTTCTGTTATCTTTTGCCTATCAGAGAAAAGAAGATTAAGATTTTTCTCCTGGCTAATGTACACCATAAGCAGAAAGCTTTTGAAGCTCTTCAGATTATTTGGAAGAAAGCATTAAGGGAAGTTTATTTTCATTCATGTTAATAAGTAGGCAAAATTTTTCAAGAGGCTAAAAGTAGGGCATTTGTTTCTCTATTCGTACACAACAGCCTCCTGTATTTGTGTCCTTCCTCACTCATTTCCTTTGCTGTCTCCCATTCCCACCCACCCCCTCACTGGCCCCAGTCAGCAACTGCTTCTTCTATCTTCTTTGTTCCTTTCTTAACTTCCACCTCTGTGTATTCTCCATATGCTTCAAATAAAAGCCCATTGTCCATCTGACAAGTCAGTCTTCTCTCTTTTATATTCCTCCTCATGAGTCACATCCCTTGGAAGCCCATCTTCCTTTGGAGTGTCTTTCTCTCTGAATCACTTCAGATCCTGAAATGAGGAAGAGAATCAAAACAATGCCATATTTTCCTGACTTCTTTGTCTCTGAAATTTTCCATCTTTTTCTTTTATGATGTCTTCTGAGGGGCTGTTGTAAAAGGCAGGGATGTTGGGGACTTTGCTTGTGCCCTCCTAAAGGCTTATGATATTATTTTTTCCTGCAGAACTGAGGATTGAACCCAGAGACACTCTATCACTGAGGCATATTACCAGACCTTTTTTTTTTGGGGGGGGGGGGGGTTAAATTTTGAAACAGTCTAAGTTGCAGAGGCTGGACTTGAACTGACAATCCTCCTGCCTCAGCCTCTCCAATGGCTGGGATTACAGTTATGCACCACCACACCTGGCTGCTTATGAGATTCTTAAGTGTCCTTTAGGATGGAATTATAGCTGCAATAGCAGGAAAAAAGTGAGAATATGGTTGATGAGCAAAATTACTTTGACGCCAGGTACAGTGGGGCATACCCGTGATCCCAGTGGCTTGGGAGGCTGAGACAGGAGGATCGAGAATTCAAAGCCAGCCTCAGCAAAAGAGGCCACTAAACAACTCAGAAAGACCCTGTCTCTAAATGAAATACAAAATAGGACTGGGGATGTGGCTCAATGGCTGAGTGCCCTGAGTTCAATCCCCAGTACCCATCCACCCCCCAAAAAAGCACATTTATTTATAAAATGTATTGAAAAATCAGGAGTCCATCATATTTCAAAATACATATGCAGTGAGAAAGACCTAGGCTAGACTTGTCCTGCACAAAGAGGAGATAGACCCTACTGCAAATGTTTACATAGTTGAAGAGATGGTATCACATTGCCACTAGGACCATCACCTCTCTTGATGATTTAGGTTTCAGTCCTAGCTTCCACAGTTCCTAGCAAGATAATCCTGCAAAACTTCAGATTTCAGTTCTATAAAATGGGAATAATGATATATGACTCATGGCCTTGTCAGAAGATTTAGTCAAGATCATGCATGTGCAGGCTCAGCCTGGTGCCTGCTACACAGTGACTGGTTGATAAATAAAAATTATGATTATTAGATGCTAAAAGGGCATCCAGAGGGTAGGTAGATGTTTTGGGAGGAAGATGGCAACACAAAGTAATAGCCATTGGAAATGTTGAGAGTGCTTCCCCACACTCTGGAAAGGAGACCCACCAGAGGAACTGTGGGAATGGGCAGGTTACTGGGAGTGACTCAGGCCCAGCACCTGAGTCAGGAATCCCCAGGGGCCTCATCTTGCCAGGCAGAAACCCACATATCAGAAAAAGAGGTCAAGATCTTGGCTGGACAAGCCTTAGGGAGGCTTTGAGGCTGAGTTTCCCTTAAGCAAAGTACATAGGTCCCTCTTGCCTCAGATCAGAATTTCAAAACTAGGATGGGCTGGTCAGCTAGGTAGCACCTTTCCTTAGAAGTCTGACAGAACTATTTCTTTTTTGCACATGGCAAACATAAAACCATTGTAAAAGGAATCACGGAGAGAGGGCAGTTTGAGTTTTCTCCAAGATAGCTGTGTTCGAAGACTCTCTTCTCAGACTTAACATTCTTGGGTTTCAATATTCCATTCTCCCTATCAACCTGCAGGAATTATTTTCTCTCACCTTATATGTGTGAGCTATGATCTGAAATCCTCCTCCTGGATGTGCCTATAGTTTTATCCTGAGCACAAAAGAGTATTAGGTTGCTCCCTTACATTATCTTTAAATTTAATTCATCAACATTTTTCCTATTCAAAAACATCAAGATGGGGCTGGGGTTGTGGCTCAGTGGTAGAGCGCTTGCCTACTATGTGTGAGGTACTGGGTTCGATTCTCAGAACCACATATAAATAAATTAAATAATAAGGTCCATTGGCTACTAAAAAATATTTTAGGGAAAAAAAAAATCAAGATGACAAACTAATAAAATCTGTGACCTCTCAAGTGCAATTATTTCTACTAGTGTGGTAGAGAAGCTTGATATTTTAAAAATACATGTATTTAGTATACTAAGTTTTTTAAAACTTAGTTTTGGTGACAAATAAATGATACCAAGGTCTTACTGTGTATTCGTGTTTTTTTTCTTTTTTATGTTGATATGTGTGTAGGTAAATCAAAAGAACCATTCATTGGACTATTATATCCTAGAATATAAATAGACTTGGCTGAGCTAATGTATTAATATGACATTTTTAAATATGGAAACAAGATGTTGTATAGAAGATTTCTCTTATCATGTAGATGTTGTGTTGGATGATTAATTTCTGAAACTTGTGAAAATTTTCTACTCTTGAGTGTTCAGAATCTTCCAGTGGGCCCCTAATCTGTTGGTTGGTGTTATTGTTGTTTTATAACCTCCCAAAAATATCTCCTGTTGGGCCCTCCCTGCACACGCTGGTCACTTAATACATACTGTAGACAGACTTACAAAACCTGAACTGCTAATCCATAATGATTCACTTTTTGTTCTGCAGGTAATTACTAGTAATACGTGAGGGATTATCAATTTAACTTTTCCCTGATTTACTGGTAAATCAGGGGAAATGCTGTAAACTCCATGAAATATGCAGGGGCTAGGTTGGGACAGGGAAGGAGAGAGGGGACTGTCCTGGTCACAGAGAATGAGGTGCCTGGCCACTGTGCACGTTAGAGCAGAGTTATCTGGGTACACTTGAGCTGTCATCTACAGACTGAGAGTAGAAAGTTTGTTTTCAGGAAGTGGCTAGTGGAATTTCCCAACTCCAGACAGATAATCTAGAGGTGGGGCAAGTGGAGAGCTGCTAATTGCCCCTGGGTTATGACGGAGATATCTGTAAATCAGGCCATTCTTCAGGAGGGACGCCCAAGGGCAGGGGTCCAGAGTAGCCACTCAGCAATTGCTGAGGAATTTGCCTTCCTGCTTAAGGCTGGAGGAAGCCTGTGAGATCTCCAAAAGAACTTGAATCCTTAAAACCCATAGCCCCACAGTGCTAGGAGAAAGGGAGAAAGAAATGACCCAAGGACAAAAAAAGGTAGAATTCAAGTACATGTCAAAGGCAGATGCAATAATGGAGGAAGAGGTCCTTTCTTCCTGCCTCCCTGTATCCTCATCTCTTTATTTTTTTTTATGTCACTCTTTTTCATGCTGGGTAGTGAAGGTGAGCACATGTCAAGCCATAGGGGCACTTTCTTCGTTGCATGCAACATGAAATAGTCAGGCTTTGAGTTTATTTTTCAGTTTCCTGAACTTGGAAAAGGAGCCACCCTTGGAGAACTTGCTGCTGGGGCTCCTGGGGTGCCAATGTCCCCCCAGCTTCCCATCTCCAGCAGGGGAACTCTCCAGGCCTCAGCATGTAGTGCCAGCACCAGAGGCCAGCTCCCACTGCCAGCTGGAAGGGGGCTTTAAAACGACCAAAATACTGAAGTAGACAAGTCTGAGCGATGCGAAACTCAAGGAATGAAGAAAAATAAGAAAAGGGAGAGGGAAGTGTCTGTTCTTTTCCTCCTGCAAATGAAACTGTAATTAAACTCTTTCTGACTCATCCAGGTTTCCTTCCACTGCTCTTTTTCCCATTCTGTATCATTTGGACAAGTCAGGGTTGGTGGAGATGCATCCATAGAACAGCCTTCACAGAGTAAAAGGGTGAATTAGGATTCCTCTACCAGATTAAATGCCCCTACCAGGCCCCTGACTCTTGAGGATCTGGAGCCTCGATGACAGTGGAATTGGGAGACCTTTGAATCTCAACTCTGGCTCCCAAGGATATCAGGACCTCCAAACGCTTCCTCCCAGGTTAATCATCTCAGCAGATCCACTTTTGCCCTTGGCTCTGAATTTTCTCCTGATCCTTTCCCTCCCATGGAGATAAACCCATCAAAATAAGAATTGTTTTTTTCAAGAGCAGAGGCTTAAAATAAACTTTCTTGGGAAACCCACTTGTGTGGAGAAGAACCCTTTAGATCCCCACCCTCGCTTTCTTTGACTCTCAAGCTCCTCTCTTGACATGGTCAAGGCAGGTTCCCTGACTGGCCCCGTTGGCCCCATTGAGGTAGGAGCAGCAAATGCGTAAGTGGAACCTTGCTTTTCCCAATGAGTTGCCCAATGTCAAGTACGATTTCATGCTTTCCTCCTGAGTTTTCATCCTCTCTTCTTTCCTCCTTCTCCAGTTTCCTTTAATCCTATAACTTTCATTCTTGATATCCTAGCCTTTCTGTGTCTCCCCTCTAACCACTCCACACCCGCTTCTCATACCAGTACTGAATCTCTCTGCATAAGCGTAACTCATTAGGCAATGGAAACACACCCCTCAACTTTCCTGCCTTATTTTCCCTATGAAGCAAGCAAAGCCAAGAACATTCTGGGCTTTGTGCTATAGAAACCAGGAATCCCAGGTCTACCTATTTCAAAACTAGATTGAACTGAGAAGGAGAAGGATCACTGTCTCCAGCTGAGACAATAATTTATTTCCCTTCATTGGAATTAATGAATGTACCTTTTAGTAACCTCCAGCTCTCTGACCATGGGACTCACTAGTGTTTTACAAGATGTATGAGAACGCCTGTATCTTCAACATTCAAAATTTGTACCTTTGGGAAATCCTCAGTGTCTTCCAAGTTAAACCAAAGAGCTAAGTTTATTTGATCTGCATCTGCTCCTGTAATCTGCACAATCAAGTTCATCCTTTTGTTATACACCAAGGGACTTTATTGTATTTTCCATCTATTTAGTAATGCATTCTACCTCATATGCACATAACATTTTTGCCTCAATTATGACCCTTGATTTGAAACTTTCTACTCCCTGGATACGATGGAGAAATAATTGGGCAAATCTTGGCTAGTCTTATAAAAATTCGCAGATGCTGCTTTGAATAGAACAGTTCATAATGGTTTTAAAAAGGCTTTTTGCTCTAACTTTCATCTCAATATATGAGGTGGGTGGTGGAGGAGGGAGGAAGTGGATCAATGGCCAAAATCAAGTTTTGATCCCAGCTCTCACCCCAAGCCCTGCCCACAAACACCATCTAAAGCAGGACCTTTGTCAGCACTTCATTCATGAGCATCATTATCCAAATTCCACAGTTCGCTTATGGTATCAAAGGTTTGTTTCGATGGAAATAATTTACATGGCATCTTCTCTGTGAAGAATCGGGAAGGTCCATTTGGAGTCTTGACTTTGAACACTGTGATCTAAATGTAGAGTCAGGAGCCTGCTGCAGCCCACACTGAAAATGGATGCTACAGATGTCACCCAGAACCCAGTGAAATGAAGAACTTCAAGTTAGGAAAGAAAGTGAAGAGGAATGTTTTCCCTTCTGACATTTCTCTAACAACTGTGTCTAACCTGAAAATGTGGCTCTAATCCTTTTCAGAACTATTATTTTCTTTACAGCAAAGTTCTAAAAACTTGGTTTCTTTTGATTTCTCCCCCCTGGCAGGAAAATGACACATTTGGGGCCAAGGCATTAAAGCATGGTCTCTTGGGAGGAGGGGGAGAGCTAGTGCTTTCGAGCCCACAAACAGTTGCAGGTGCAAAAAATGTGCACACGAAAAGGGAGGTCTGGTAGAGGCCCCTTTTAAAATGTGGCCTTTTAAGTTCAATAAATCTCTTTGCTCTCCCCTTTGTGAGCCGTGTGCTTCCCTCCCACGCTCTAATGCACATCCCAGTCTTCAATGTGGCCTCCAGAAGGACTCTTCATGTTTGTTGTGAAGTTTTCCGTAATTACATAATCGTTGAAGTCTGTGAGTTCGTGTTGAGGTGGCTGAAAAAATGCAAGCCTGAGGATTACGGTAACAATAATGAGACCGCTTCCTGTAAGAGCCAAGTGGCTTTTCCCTGGCCAGACGTTGATTGGCTGCCCTGGGAGTCTTCCTCCTGGGCAGTGAATCAGCTCCATGGGCATTCCTGCCAGCCAACTGCGTGAAGGTGTTTTAGATCATGTGTTTGTGTCCTGGGTGACCTCTCCATACATGCTCTTGCTTCGATTTGATTAAGGCAGGGGCAGCGAAACCAGAGGGCTGTGGTTTCTTGAATGTCTTTGTGTCTATGTGGTGACACAGCCAGTGCTTAACTTGTCTGGGCCGCGGTACCTTGACTCATCCCGTGGTGTCTAGAAGCCTTGGCTCCTTGATTTAGGGCGTTAGGGGCAAGAAGAAAAAGAAGGAAGGAAAGACCACAGCTGAATTTTAGGTATATGATGGAATTTGGTATCTGATATGCCTTACTTCTTATGAATGCTTAAAGTCAGTTGGATATTGAAGATTACATATTACAAACAGATTACAAACAGATCCAGAAATAGCTTTCTATTATTGCAGTATCAGCCCCTTAGAATCTGCTTCCCAGTACCTACCAATCCTTTGAAATGATGACTCGTGTGCTCCCATGTTCAGTTCTGTGTGTTTTTACTGCTTTAGTTTAGTTCTGGCATCCTAGAAAATGTAAAACCACAGGCAAAGATGATTGTCGTGTAAATAAAAATAACTTCATCATACAGGAAAACTTTGTTAATCGATTTTGTGGTGTAGGGACCCAAAACCTGCACAAGCCAGGCAAGAACCTTACCACTGAGCCACTCTGAAGGGTACAGAAAGCTTCATGCAACTACTTTGTCATTTAGCTGGCATCTGTAGAACTTCCATGGAAACTATCAGCTGTCCATTGGTGGTCCCAGGTCAAGGAAGTAGCTATGAAATAAGAAAATATGGCTGGAAGGGAAATCTTTCCACTTAATTTTGTTCTATAATAATGAACTAGAACAGAGTCTATCACTGCTGCCAAAATTTAGCATTTGATGAAAAGAAAAAAAAAAAAAAGAAGAAGAAGACATGTGGCTCTCACATGAAAACTGTATGCATCTAATTTTCAGGAGCACCAGAACTGGTTTGGTTGACAATGACTATCTTCAGCAAGCACAAAATCTTCCTCTGAAGCAGACAGTTGGTCAGAGTTTGTGGATCCTCAACTAAAAATGTTCTGGAAATCCTTCTTCCTTCTGCTGCGCTGTGACTTTCTCTTACTCTGCTCTTTGGAACCCCTCAGGTATGCTGTCAATGAGCTCTTCATCCATTCTGTCCACTTTATTTCAGAGTTATTGCAGTTTCACAAATATATAGAGGAAGCATTTGCTCCCTTTTTCTGTGATCCAAAGAGTTGTTTGTTTGTTTGTTTGTTTTTTAATATTGATTTACTGATTGATAGATACTGGGGATTCAACCCAGTGATGCTCTACCACTGAGCTATATCCCTGCCCATTTTTTATTTTATTTTGAGACAGGATCTCATTAAGTCATATATGCTGGCCTTGAACTTAAAATTCTCCTACCTCAGCCTCCCAAGTTACTGGGATTACAAGTGTGCACCACTGGGCCTGGCTACTGAAGAGTTTAAATAATATAACTGTTTCTTAAATATTTGAATGACTCTCTTGGAAACTCAACTCTGTGCCTCTTTGAGAAGTAACTTTAGCATCACATCTCTTTGGGGGTTTTTTTGGGGTTTTTTGTTTGTTTGTTTTTGAAAATAGCACTTTTTGATCCTGCCTGTAGGCCTCCTCCTCCTCCTCCTCCTCCTCCTCCTCCTCCTCCTCCTCTTCTTTTTTTGTACCAGAGATTAAACCCAGGGACACTTAATCTCCAAGCCATATCCCCAGCCTTTTTAATTTTTTAAAATTTTGAGACAGGGTCTTGCTAAGTTGCTTAATCTCCAAGCCATATCCCCAGCCTTTTTAATTTTTTAAAATTTTGAGACAGGGTCTTGCTAAGTTGCTTAGGGCCTCATTAAATGGCTGAGGCTGGCTTTGAATTTGGAATCCTCCTTCCTCAGCTTCCAGAGTTGATGGGATTGCAGGTATGCACCAGCAAGTCTAACTAAATGGCCATAAGGTGATGGGTTTTCTAAATGGCCATAAGGTAATCAAAAGCCTTGTTTCTTTGCTGTGTAAGTTGAAAGTTAATATAAAAAAATCAATTTAGAAATATGGGGGAGTTAGATTTAGTTGGAATTCTCCAAATTTTCCTTGTCTCAAAGTTATTTCTTTTTTCAAAGTTATTTCAGTAGCTCCCTTAGTAATTAAAAAAATAGGACAAAATGGGATAAGAGAAACAACAAGTAAATTGAACAGGAAATTCAGTAGTGTTCAAATAAAATGATTTACTGTAAATATGATTCAAGTTAAAAACAGATATACTCATGCCAATGAACCTAGACTAATGTGATTGTCAACAGAATGATGAAGAGAGAAAATGCTTTTGTATCAAGATTTAAATGTCCTTATGAACTGGTTACATTTTATAATACACTCGCTGTGTTAAATTGACAATGTGCCAATGTCCTCACTGTTCATAATACATCCTTCCAATTGAATTCCTTTATTTGTATGATTATGTATAAAACCTCAATAGAAGAGAAAGCCTACATGCTGATCTTATTCTTTATATTATCATATGTTATATTATTTTGTTATCATAAAAACAAATCAGAAATGTTTAATCTTATTTTATCTTTTATACAGACATTTCATCTGTAACAGATGAAATGACTATACAACAAATCACTCCAAAACTTACCAAGTTAAAACAACAGAGATTTTTTATCTCAAAGTTTCTGTGGTTCAGGAACCTAGGCAAGACTTAGCTGGGTGCCTTTGGCTCAGAGTCTCCCACAAGGCTGTAATCAAAAAGTCTGGAAGGGAGACTGAGAGAGGATTTCTTTCTGAGGTTCCTCATCAGCAGTATTCTGCTCCTTGTGGGCTGTTGCACTAAGGGCCTTAGCAACTTGCCAGTGGTTGGCGGGAGGAGCATTTCCTTGCCAAAGAGGCTTTTCCACAGGGCAACTTAAAACATGGCAACTCTTCCCTCAGAGAAGGTCAGCAAGAGAGTGAAAGACTTATAAATCAGTTAGGGGACATATGGAAAATGTTTCAAACTTCAATAATGATTCTTGTCTTGGTGTTTGTACATGTTGCAGGCACCAAATATGTGGATTCCAGAGTAGGATATTCTACCAGCAGACACTAGTAAACCAAATGATTCAACAAATATTCATCCTCCCCAAACAGACACAAAGCCCCGTTGTTTGTAGAGGTCAATACACAGAGAACAGACAGGCAGAGAAAAAGCACATCAATACTTGGGCAGAGTTACAACAGAATGAGCACAAGTATGATCAAGTAACCAAAAAGTCCCAGGATATTTTATCCATAAGACAAAATAAAATCAATGCTAAATGGCTCAATAAAATACTTGGAGTTCCCATTGGTGGTGAGAACTGGCTTATGAGTGGCCCTGGGGGAAGTAGAGACACAAGGCCTCTCAGGCGAGGATATCAGTATAAATCCTGGTCCACAGCAGTAAGGGTCTCAGACAAATCTTGATAGGACCTTGTTTGTTAGAACCCACAGTCCAAAGAACATCAGGAACACCTGTAGCAAAAGGAAGAAGAAGGCAGGGGAAAAAAGACCAATTTAGCTTGCTGCCCCAAGGGGAATTGGCAAAGAAAAGGAACCATAGATCAAAAGAGGAAGAGCTTAGAATAGAGTACTTGTAGGGTCTGGGGGGCTAGAATTCGTTGCAAGATGATAATGGCGTGGGTTGTTCAAATCTTGTAAAGGAGTCAAGCTGCTGGGATACTCAGTGGTCTCATGCTTAGAACGCAAGTCTTTGCAGAGTTGCTGTTTTCACCTATCTGACCATAGTCCTCTTGGAATACATCAATGTGAACAAACAGGTATTATATCATTTTGACCTTAAGTCATTTGTCTGCCTTAAGAGTCACAGCGCACATCATTTAGCAAGCTATGGTTTTTGTTTTAAGACTCATCTCAATGGAATCTGAACTAACTCCTTTCAATTCCTTTATGTCTTAGGAAGAAATCTGTAGCCAAGGTGACCTCATGGAAAAAAAACACCTCTTCCCTCCACTTAAGCTGTTCAATTTTCCTAACAAGATTCACTTTCAAGCTTGGTGGGAAAGGAGAAACCCAGAACTAAATCAATTCTATCATTTTTGTTGCACATTGTTACACATTGTGTTGTCTCCAATTATAATTCCACTGTAAGATTCTACTCTTTCTTTAATACTTGGCTCAAAATTACATCCTTTTAAAAGCATTTGCTAATGTCTCACTTTCTTCCCCTACCCATCATCACTCCCTTTGCTTGGGGGTAAAACTCCCTCTTTATATTCCTGGTACTTACAAAAGAGCTCAGTATATAGGAGATGCTTAGTGATTTTGAATTGCACTGCTAGTATCTAATTAATTTGACAGGTGTTATTTAAATACATTAATATTTCTATGGTTTCAACTCTTTCTAAATCCCCTCTGTGAATTTCTAGTGCACACCTTGGTACTGTTATTCTCTAACATTTTCATAGGTCTTAGTGAAGTCTTCCCTCAGTACCTACTGAGTTTTGGATCTAGGACCCCTTGTGGATATCCAAATGTGCAGAACTGAAGTCCCTCATATAAAATGCATGGTATTGGCCTGGGAATGTAGTTCCGTGGTACAACACTTGCCTAGCATGCATGAGGCCCTGGGTTCAATCTCTGGAACTACAAGAAAAAAATAAAGCCATAATATTGTAACAGAACTTACATATATCCTCCCATGTACTTTAAATTATCTCTAAATTGTTTATTTACTTAATGCAATGAAAATGCTATGTAAATAGCTGTTATACTATATTGTTTAGGGAAGAGTGAGAAGAAAAAAAAGATCTGTGTATATTCATGACTGACATTTTTGTGTGTGACTATTTCCATCCACGGACACCAGAACCCACAGATATGAAACCCACAGATACAGAAGGCTGACTGTATCTTTTTTTTCTTTTAACCCAACTGTTAAAAAACTCTGAGCTCCTAGAAACAGGGAAAATTTATTTTCCAATGTTGGCACCCTCCCCCCCACTCCCATGCTCCTTCAGACTTTAAGGCAATCCTCATATTGCCTAAATGTCTGTAGGGTTTGCCTCTATTTTGAGATTGTAAACTGTATTTTCGTCTTATTTCTATCACCCCCATTTTCTCCCATTCAAGAAGTTCATGTGGCTCTGAACTTCACTGCCTCAGAAAAGAATGGAGGCCCGTGTGAAGCTATACACCATCATTGTCTAAAATCTAAACTCTTGGGTGAAGGGAGAAAGTTGGGAATGGTAAATGAAGAGTGGGATTCCTAGGTGTAGATGGAACAACCTGAAAGTGGGGAGAGTCATTGATTGGCAGAATTTAGGTGGAAAAGACAGGGTGAAGAGTGCAGAGAGGAGAGAGTTCCAGGGTCCTCATGCAAGACAGCAGTTCCAAGGAGGTGGCAAACCCTCCCAACAGAATGGATACAAGCCTATCTAGGCTGACTGGCCAGCAACAGTCATACAAAAAGCCCCTGGACTCAGGGACCATGGTAGATGACCATAGTACATCCTGTATTCTAGGGATAAAGGTGAGGATGCTAGAAGAATTGGGAAGAACAGGGTTTGGAATCAGAAATTCAGTTGCTGTAATAATTCATAGAGAAGGTACTGTTCTTGCACATCTTGCATATAGGTGAATTGATATCTGCTATATTTGTTTAATGGATTACCTTGATATTTATGGAAGCTTGGAAAAATACTTGCCTGTCACATCCAAGATGGTGGCAGGGTTGGGGAGAGTTCATGACTCATCATGTTAAAAGGGAATATATTATATAATTTTGAATCCTAGCCTTGTCACTAATTAATTGGGTAATTTAGAGAAAATTGTTTCACTTTTTGTCTCAGGTATATCATATATCTTAAAAATAGGTAAAATAATATTACCCACCCTCTTGGGTTGATGTGAAGATAACTGAGATAATGTCTACAAAGTATTTGGCAGTAATAACTATCATATATCAATAGTATAGATCTTCTTCAGGACTAAAGAACCTTAACATTCATGTAGACGTATTAGTAATGATCCTATAATTTTGACAACAAGAAAAATATTATTTCCCTACTACATCTCATATTAATCTTTCAAAAATTAATGAAAAGTTCTAAAAACATTCATCACTATTTGTAGAAGAATTAGAGAAAGGTAGTTCACCAATTTTAAAGTCTCAACTCAAAGAAATGTAGAATAGACAGAAAGTCATGTATCCAGTGACTTGGAACATTAAAAAAAGTGTCGATGAAAACACAAAAAAGTTATGAGAGACTAAATATTATAATTAAGGCTGAATTAAATCATGTAAATCCATATGTTATATACACATGCCGGAGAATGAGTGGGGTTTTTTTGAAGATGAATTTATAACCTATATGTCAATGAAATCCAATTTTTGGATGATAGATGGAATGCTATATATAATGATGAGGAATCTGCTAAAAGCAAGAGCAGTAAATGGCAATCTTCTGACTTACTGTATGTGTCACTGGAAAGAGTGATTATTTCTCACAAATAGAGGTGAAGTCAGGGACTATTCTGGTCCATATTTAAGTGGTTTTGCTCTTCCACATCCACCAGCATGATTAAATAATGACTCGGTTCACGGGAGACTTGAGCTTGGTGCCTACAAGTTCATTCCCAGTGAAGTTTGTAAATGTCTTGGGTGTTCAGCTTTAGAGAAACACAGAGATAACGGAAGGCACCACAAAGCCAGACCAGACAGGCCACCCCAGGGCGGAGGCAGTAGAGTCGAGGAGCGGGTGCAAGTCACCAGAGAGGGAAAGTGGCAAGCCTGCCTTTCCCAGTAGCTCCCTCGCCCCAGGTAAAGCCCAGCCTGCAGTGGGGAGGAGAGCACTGTGGGAAGAGGAGAGAACTGTGAGTACTAAGGAAGCAGGGTGACACCCTCTCAGAGGAAAATCCATGGCTTGCTGGAAGATCCAGTAATTCCACAAGGTAATCAGGAACAGGCAGCTCTCAGGAGGTGGTTGATCAAGATCTTCCATGAGAGCCAGGTAGAAAATATTAGAGTTACATTTCTGCCCCAGCATTCCAGTGAGGTAACACCACGGGGACAGAGTGCCAATTCCTAAGATTTCTACAGGCATGTTAGTTGGTACTTCCAGGTAGGAAGTACCAGCTGGGTCTGGGAGCAGAAAGGTATCTTTTCACCAGGAAAAGCAGAAAGTTAGCATGGCAGGACATGAAAGTATCTCAGAAAATGTGCTTGTCTGAGTGTGGGGTTTTTTTTTCTTTCTTCTTCTTCTTCTTTTATGAGTTTACCACCCTAAGTCATAGTTACAGAACTTTTATTGCAGTTAGAGTTAGCCTTAGGGTTCACAACGTTTAGTGTCAGGTATTTGTTCAGAACATTAACGTAAATTACTCTTCGAAATGAACCAACCTCTGGTGGAAAGGGTATGTGTTCTTTATCTCCTTTACTCCTTCTCTTCTTCCTCCCCCTCCTCCTTCTCCTTTTTCCTTCCCTTCCTCCTCCTTCTTCAGAACTTGATGTATGCTAAATACTCAGTTTCTGCAGTTCTTGATTTAACCTATTATCTCATTTTATCATTTGTAAGAGTGTAACACACTGGGCATGAACTCCATTTCCAGATGAGTAAACTAAAATTCAAAGAAGTTAATTCACCCAAGGTCCTA
Source organism: Tamias sibiricus (assembly GCA_025594165.1). Classification (NCBI taxonomy): domain Eukaryota; kingdom Metazoa; phylum Chordata; class Mammalia; order Rodentia; family Sciuridae; genus Tamias; species Tamias sibiricus. Next base: position 91,685,740 of record CM046666.1, on the reverse strand, counting down.
CAGCCTAGCAAATTCTCCTCCATAATCATGTTCCTCCCTCCACAATTGCTGCCTCCCATAGCACAGGGGAAACATAAGCCCATGTGTTAGAGAAGAATCTCATGTTATCATTTGCCAAAATAATTTTCTCTCTTTTTTTTTTTTGTCATCTTTTCTCATCTTACCTTTTATTTATATCCTGTTTAATAAATAAAAATGGAGAAAAACTTTACCTATCACTAAAACATTGTAGTTTGACAAGATAATGAGTAAGTCTCAGCTTATATATAACATACTCCCTGTGTCATGCTACACATTTTAGAAGATGAATTCATAGATTAACCTTAGAATTCGATGCTTAGAAATGTCTTGCTCACAAAGACTTAGTCTCTCACCAACTTTTCCAATACCTTTCAATTGGTAGACTGGACCCTGAAATACACTTTGTAAAGAACACATGGTATTTACCACTTTCCTTTCTGATATAACGATGGCATGAGTGGACAAGCAGGTTAAAAAGCAGTTGAGATGTTTTGAAATTTATAAACAGATCTGTATTTTATTAAAAATATATCTAAGCCGGGCGCGGTGGCGCACGCCTGTAATCCCAGCACTTTGGGAGGCTGAGGCAGGAGGATCGCGAGTTCAAAGCCAGCCTCAGCAATGGCGAGGCACTTAGTAACTCAGTGAGACCCTGTCTCTAATAAAATACAAAAAAAAGGGCTGAGGATGTGATCCAGTGGTCGAGTGCCCCTGAGTTCAATCCCCAGTACCAAAAAAAAAAATATATATATCTAGATGTTTGACTCATCTTCTCTGTGTGACACTAAACTTTTGGATTTTTTTCTATCCAAAGTTCCTTGACACAGCTTACTCAATTTAATCCCAATTTATAGATGGCTTTCTGTTATGAAAAATCTGTTTTTCATTATTTAAAAAGTGGGCTGGGGATATATGTAGCTTATTTTTTTTACCTCTATATGAATATTACTGACTAATACTCTTGATAAATTTTATTGTTATAATTACATCATGTATGTAATAACTTGGTTTGCAGATAAGGATAATTGTCTAAAGAAAAAGAAGAGCAGTCCCTGACATCCAGGAGCTGGCCTGGTACTATCAGGCAGGCCTTGGTGTTCTCTCATTATTTATAAACAATTTCACAGAATACCAACATCAGACAAGGCGACTCTATGACCACAATGAATCCAGAGAAAACCAAGACCATTCTGTAATCATATCTGAATTCAGACAAAACAGGAACAGTGTCCAAGCCACAAAATACCAAATATATCCCAATTTGGGCTGTTGTGTGGTTGTAACATTTTTACCTATTACAGCTTTAGCTTGGATTTAGTTTCCTATCTTTTTTGATAAGATTCATTCAGATCCCTAGTCATAGCGCTTCATTACAGTGTCTCATCCAGACACAACCCTGGTTCCTCAAACCCTCCCCATAATTACTCAGCACAAACCCAAATTATATAATAAGTCCTTTCCAATATTATGTTCCCAAGATACTACAGTTCTGCATTTACTTCATTTTCTAGAAAGCTTTTCTTTCCAGTGGCAGTAAAATTGTCCAAACACAGGTGTGTTCCCAATGGTCATTTCTGGAGAATGACAGTTCTTCATATTGATGTATTTTTTCTTACTTTTTTTGTTCCATATTTTATGAGATTGGCCAGACTCTAAAACAGTATAGAATAATAATAGTGACAGCAAACATCCTTTTTCAAAGGACTAACTCATGTTTTACCATAAAATTAATATTTGTTTCTCTTTTAAGTGGGTCCTTTTACCATATTAAGTAAGAATAGTATTATACTTTTTAAAAAAGTGTTTATTTTTAAAATGTCAAAAAATTTTCATTATGGTTTGTCTGTTATTAACTTTTCTTTTTAAAATATTGTAATGGGACATTATTTTAAAAGATTTTCTCTCATGAATTCTAGGATAAATCTTCTTTGCTTATAGCAAATTGTTATTTTAATGGATTCCAGTGACAACTTATTAATTTTATTAATTTAACAAATATTCTTTAGATACTATATGCTAAGCTCTGCCTTAAGTTGCAAAGATACATAATTTTAAAAATTATATGGAAGGAGTTGATTAGCTCTAAATGGGCAGCATGAGGCCCTGAGATGGAACTGCCTTGTCTCTATAGATTCATTGTGGTGTCACACAAATATACGTGGGATAAAAATTGGATAGAGCTAAACACACACCAGGCATGGTGTCACACACTTATCATCCCAGCTACTTGAGAGGCTGAGATAGAAGGATTGCGAGTTTGAAGCCAGTCTGAGCAACTTGGACCCTGTCTCAAAAAAAATTTTTGTAAAAAGGGGTGCCTATAACTCAGTGATAGAGCACTTACCTCACATGTACAAAGCCCTGTGTTCAATACCTAGTACTGAAAAAAAAATTACTAAATGCACACACACATAAAACAAGTGAAATCTGAATCAAGTTGGTAGACTGTGTGCCACTGGGGGAAACTGAGTGAAGTACATAGAGGATCTCTCTGTACTATTTCTTTCAGCTGCATGCAACTGTATAATTATCTTTAAAAATAAAAAGGATTTTAAAATTAAATAGTTGCTGACATCATGTAGAATACAGCATAGTAATAAAAATAGGTTATAAATAAATGTATACACAAACAACTATATAATAATCACTATAATGTAGTTGGAGGAAAATTATCAGGTATCATTAATGCATATAATGAGGGAAACTAATCAAGAAAGGCTTCCTTGTGGATGTAACATTGAAGGTGAAGGCTAAGAAGGAATTGGTAAAATAAAAAAGGTGAAAGATAGAACATACTCACTTTTGAAGGGGTAGTGTCTCAGCACAGACAGAAAATATCGATCATGAGGAAAACTGACAGAAGATAATGCTGGGGAAATAGTTTGGTGACAGATCACACTGGACCTTGTAAATTATAGTCACTTTATTATGAGATTAATGGAAGCCACTAAAATGCTTTAAGTAATGAAGTGATAACATCAAATATATATTTTTAAGTTATTAGTGTCACTTTTAAGTGGAGAATAACTTGGTTGGAGAGGATACCCTAAATATTTAGAAAAAAGGAAAATGAAGCTATTGTAGAAGTTCAGGTCAGTGATGGTGTCCTGAGAGTTGGGTGTGGACAGTGAAGACAGGGATAATTAATGGATTCAAGACATCTTGGATGATTTGAGAATAATTTTGATGTGAGATGTTGGTATCCAAGATCATATCCAGATTTTGGCATGGACATTGGAGTGGATAGAAAAACCATGTTTCTAGATTGTGGAGGGAAGTGAAGGAAAACCAGAGATGAAGTGAGGCAGGCGACGGTTTGATTCAGTTTCAAATCTAAGATAAAATGCCAGTGAGACTTCCAAGTGGAGATTTCGAGAAGGCAAAGAGGTATCTCCAATTGGGACATGGAAAGATGGGCGGTGGCAGGTGTGGGGGAGCGCATGCGCCAGCGCAATAAGTCAAGGATGAAAGACTCAGGTCTTTGGCATCTAGACAACGTTTGAAGTGCGGGGGGGTGGGGGGGGGGGGGGGGGGGGAGGTGTGGTCATAAAGGGAAAGTGGAAAGAGAAAGAAAAGAAGTGATCAGAGAAAATTCCTGATGAACTTAAACATATAAAGGTCAAGGAGAGGAGAGGGAGATGCCAAAGAGATTGGGAAGGAACCGTAACACAGAGGGAAGAGAGTTGCAAAAGGAAATAATAAACCCTGTTAAATGCTGTGCTAAGTCAAACCATATGATGCCTGGAAATGACCATTAGATTTGGCAACATGGACATCATTTGTAACTGGGGTGAAGAAGGAAAGTAGGAATGTAAATGGATGTTTAGGTGGAGGAACATAAAGGAGTTGTAGTCAGGGTACATCTACTTTCTCTACAATAATATAGACCTTAAAAGAAAGGAGCTTGAGACGGCATATGATAGATGTTATAAGAAAAGACTTCATATAGACAAGGAAAACATTTCCACCACTGAGATTTTTTTTAAGTTTAAATAATTGAAAATTATCCAAATTTTCTCTTGGATTGGAAAATTTGACATTGCAAAATGTTGTTAATCCTCTTCACATTTGTCATTATATTTTCTGCAATAACCATAATTACTATTAAAATTACAATTATATTTTACACTTAATGGAAATCTTACTATATGTCAGACACTTGGTGAATGCCCATAAACCTCTAATCAAAATCAGAAGTTCAGGGAAAAATAACTGTAAAGTTTATCTGAAAAATAAACATGTGAAAATAGCAAAGATAATTCTGGGAAAGAAAACAACAAGTGTGGATTAACCAACTATAATTGTGGTTTGCAACAATAGAAAGCTCTATGGAAAGAACTCAAAACTAATCACAAGTTTATGGGTAACTTCAATAAAGCTGTGGTTTCCAATCAGTGAGGGAAAAAAGCAGAATTACAGGGAAAAGTTTTAGGATACCTGAATAGTCATTGAAAACAATAAAGCTAGGTTTCTATATAATTATTTATCCTCAAAATAGATGAAGCAAAAGTGTGAACATAAAAAAAACTATAAATACAACTAAGCAAAACTGAAAATATTTTATACTGTTGTACTAGGAAGAACTTTTAAAATATAGACTAACACTCATCATTGAATTGGCAAAAATACAGGTACACACACAAAAGTGCCCCAAAACTGTGAAAGGAGAAGCTATTGTCAATTTATAGGACAAAAGATTGAGATTCCATAAATCAAAAGTATGAGCACCCTATTTTAATAAGAAAGGCAAGAAAAAGAGAGGAAAACAAATAGACATGGTTAATAAACATGAAAAAAGCTCAAGTTTAGTGGCAAATTTTAAAGAACAAAAACTAAAACAACAATGTGATGTTACCTTTCACTTAGATTAATTAATCCAATTAACATTGGTTTTGAGCACTTACTATGCATCAGGTAGTTTAAATATTTTCTTAAGAGTATATTTTATAAAATATTTCTTGTGGAAATATATTCTATTAAAAAAGCTACCAAATTTTTCCAGGCACATTGGTGCACACTGGGAGACTAAGGCAGGAGGATCACAAGTTCAAAGCCAACCTCAGCAATTTATCAAGACTTGGTCTCAAAATAAATAAAAGGGATTGGGGATGTGACTCAAAGGTTAAGCACACCTGGGTTCAATACCTGGTACCAAAAAAAAAAAAAAAAAAAAAAACTACCAATTTTTAGAAATATGATTGGCAGTTTGAATGAAAGTAGATGCCTCTAAAGAGCTTGATGATGCTTAAAAATTATTTTTTCCTTAAGTCACACCTTCTCTTGGTAATCTTATTTATATTTTGAAGTTGATTAACATATTTTTCAGAGAATGGGCATTCTTCACCCTTATTTTTTTCAAATGCTCACAAAATTAATTATTTTCCTTCCATTTAGTTACATTTTATGGAACTGACAATATTGCCATGAAAGCAAAGTTAGCATTGTCATGTCAAAGGCAAATCTAATAAGAATAGCTCTCTGACTTCTCCTTTATCAGCTGGAGGCAAGAAGAGGAATTGTTTTGGATAATATTTCTTCATCTCTTTCTCTCTGCATTCTTTCATTCAATAAATATTTGTCGAGCATCTACTTAGTACCAGCACAGAGCTAGGTCCTGGGAACACTTAATGAACAGCAGAGATTGGTAGGATTCCCTACCCTCCTATTTTACTATCCATCTAGGCCACAGGAAGTCCACTGACAATAATAAAGTTTGTGATAAGAGCTTGTGTTTGAGTCAAGTAACCCAAAATCTTCCCCTGCCTCCATTCTTTCAATCCAGGAACCAAGTAGTGCTGCCCAGGGTGGCATATTGCTTCTGGGACTAGACTGGAAACTGCTTTGGGGGTGATTCAGTCACCTGATTAAAGCATATTTCTACTTATTTGTAATACCTAATGCAACTGGTTTATGGACCTCCTCCAAATTAGTAAGGCTAAACTTTTTGGCAACAAGGAAGAGATTTACTAAGTTTAAATGAATCATTAGACATGAGTAAGTCTCAGACATAACAAATGTTCTATAATTAAAAAGATAAAGCTGTATGCTAAGAAGCATAATAAATCTCAGGATAAGCCCCAAATGTGTCTATTTGTCTTTGTCAACAAATACTGGAAAGAACCAAAAATAAATAAATAAATAAAGTCAAATGAGTAGTTTCAAATAGTCTATACTTTTAAAAACCTACTAAGCTAACATGTACTTTCTTAGGAAAAAAAGAATAAATTCATAGTGTATCCTGAATAATTAGTTTCTCAATGTTATTTTATCTAGTTCCTAAATTATATTAGATTGAATTATATGAAATTGCTGAAACTTGTTTTTGTTGAGTTTTTCTTTTTACTTAAGAAATTGACAATTTTACATGGCTCGCCCTAATAGCATGGTATCATTTCACTTCCTAGGAAAAAAAATCTGTGAGCTATGAGTAATTCGTAGAGATCTCTCTATTAGCCAGACACTGCTCATCTCTATATGACTTAAATTCAAGATCTTTATCTGGGGTCCAAAAATTCTGAGGCTACAATTGAGGAGGGTCTTTGAACTTGGATGGAAAACAATCACATAATTATTTTCATGAACCTTTAACTGTAAATTATCATTTCCTTCAAAAATAGATACAAACAATAAATCTTGGTAACATGGGTGGTACTTTAGTCACTGTGACCAACAGAAATCATATTATTTTCATATTACATTATAGTTGTCACTGATAGCTCAAAATATTATCTACATTCATACCTGAAATTTCATGTTGATATCAGTCAGAACCACTTGCAGACCTTGTTATTCAATGCTTTTATTGCTAATCATATATTAATTTTTAAAAATATTTTCATAGCTAGAATGATGAATTTATAGCTTTTATTTTATGTGCTTGAAATGTTATTCTGAAATGGATTCCAAGGCCTTCTCCAGATTGCAAAATGTATTCATAGCACAAAATGTTAGGAATCCCTGATGTCATTCGATCCTGGTCACCACTTTGTATAGTAGGTACTGCTGCTGACAGTTCTGATGATGTTTTAAATTAATACTTTTCAACTTGACAACAGTGCAAAAGCAATATGCGTTATGTAGAAACCATACTTCAAGCTGGACGCAGTGGCGCATGCCTGTAATCCCAGCACTTGTGAGGCTGAGGCAGGAGAATCACGAGTTCAAAGTCAGCCTCAGCAATGGTGAGACACTTAGCTCAGTGAGACCCTGTCTCTAAATAAAATACAAAAAAGGGCTGGGGATGTGGCCCAGTGGTCGAGTGCCCCTGAGTTCAATTTCCAGCACCAAAAAAAAGAAAAGAAAAGAAACCATACTTCACGTTTTGAATTTTGATCTTGCTCCAAGCCAGCAATACATGGTACAGTCTTCCCCAGCGATGCTGGGCAGCAAAGGTGAGCTGAGGTCCAACTAACCAGGCACTCACACTGGTTAATCACGGATGTGCTTCAGGGTACCATAGTGCCAGGTTTTGTGTCATGTTTGATAGGTTAGGTGCACTAAATGTGTTTTCTTTTTTGTTTGTTTCTTTCTTTTTTTGAACTTGATATAATTAGGATTATTCAGGCTATGACTATTAACTAAATGTGTTTTCAACTTACAGTATTTTCAATTTACAATGGGCTTATGGAGACATAGCCCCATCATAAGTGGAGACATATATATATTATTATTCTCAGTGTACGGAGAGAAAAGGTTGGGTCACTTGCTGAAGGCACATAACTAATGAACAGCTCCACAGTCTGGCCCCAAAGCCCGTACTCCCAACAAGGACCTGCACCTGCACCTCCTATAGGAAATTTCCAGATGACCAATGAAAATGGCCATAGTCAAGATTTTATGGACAATCCTCTCATAACGCTTGATACAGATAATCAACTAATGCTTGTCTGAATCTGAAAATGTACCTTTTCTGCTATAACAAGGATTATACAAAACCCATTTAAAAAGTTCTGACCATGGCAATCATGAGTCTACAATATGAACAATAAAATATTAATTAAAGAATAGAAGAGTGGGCCCCGGTCAGTGGCCAGTGCCACAAGGGATTTGAAGATATCCTAGCAAAGTACTTAGCAAATTACTTAATAAATATTAGCCATCTTTACCACAACCAATACGAACACCATTGCTTTCTCTGTGCATCCATCGCTTTGTCTAAGTCCCTGTGCTACAAATAGTTTCCACTTCAATGAGGAAGAGAAGGATTCTAGGATTGATGATGGTAAATTTCTACTACCCAGTAGAGGCTGGGTTTTGGTTTTGTTTGTTGTTGATGATGATTTTTGCTGTATTTTATTTTATTTTTTGGTGGCAGAGGAGATTATAAAGCAAACTTCTCCAGCTATTTGCAGAGACAGAAAAGAATGGCTAAGAAAGGCTGTTTCAGCAATCAAAACACATGCTTCCACGAAGGCATCCTCCAAGGTGGTATGAAACTTTTGTTTCCAAGGCATTGCAAATCTTCACAAACAAACTTAAATAGCTATCCCATTTAAAATCTGTGGTTGTTAGAGCTTTATTCTTATGCAATTCTTGAGGCTTGTACTCTAGGATCCGTGTAAAACTGAAACCACGTGATGATGAGCTTCTGACTCTAGAAACCCATTTGATGGCCTTAAGATGGAAAGATCAGAAAAGTACTTTGTATTTGAGTCCTTAATGTCTATCAAGCATGAGGTATAGGAGTTTGTTTGAATATGTCTTATTGAATTATCACATTAACTCTGGGAAGCAGGAATCATAGCTCCATTTTAATATACGAGAAAAACTAAACATAACAAAACCAAATAGTTTCTCAATAAGAAGACACAATCAGAAACATTAGGATTTAAACACTGGTCCAGTGTGACTGCAGGGCTCACAGTCAGTCACATACACCACACAGGGTCCCCAGTGGATTCAACGTCCTTCTAAGATAACTGTGGAGTACTAGCTTCTCATGTGAAAACTGCCCACCCTCATCCCTAACCCTCATCACAGAACAGTTTATTCCTTATTATTGAATTTCACAAGCTCACATGCAATTAACATCTTTATTAATTTTTACCTTATTGGTACCAGACTCTTTGCTAAAACTGCCAAGAATCTGTAGCCCCATAACAAAATGCTATGTCAAAGGTTAAGCAAAAATTAGAAAGTGAGTTATTTAACTAAAAAGAATATTCTGAGACTCAGATGTCTCTGGATAAGGGTAAAGTGGTTCCAGTCAACTCATAACTTGCCGTTTGTCAAAGTCCACAGGATGGAAGGTATTATCTTTTTCTGCTGAATTTCAGGTTCACCAGACAAGGCATATTGCAGAAGAAAGTCAAGAGGTTATCTAGCACAAACATTAAGGGACTCTGGATAGTCAGGGAACGGTGTTTGAGATGAAATTCTCAAAGATCTTATCGCCAGGCTAATGGTTTAAAAGTGAACTTTTTCCTTCTACTTGGCATTCGTGAATCATATCATAAATGACTGCCCAAGATTATAGTAGACCTGAGTATTAACTATTTCATAGCTACTCCATCTTTACCCACAAGTCTCCACTTCTTAAAATTGAATACTCCTTGCTGACTTTTAAAGTCAAATTCAGCTAAGCCTTGAATGTGCCTTTGGCTCATTCAATAAAGCTGATCCCATAAAGTCAACCACACATGAAAATGCTGGGCCTGGCCTACCTTACTTATACTCCTTGCTGATACAGAATGTTTTCTCATCTACATTTTCTACCCAAGATACTTTGCTCCTAAGAAATCAGGTTCTATCGTGAGGTTATTCCCTTTTCATCCAATCAGTAGCAATCAGTTGTTTCATTTGGCAATGATGCCAGAGACGTTTTGCCCTTTGGGATGGGAGGAATATGCCACCAGAGGGGGCTCCCATAGGTCAGCTCCCATAGGGACCTCCCTGTTAGCAAATAACCCTCAAAGGAAACTTGACTACAAATAAAGTTACCCCAGAACTGTTGGGCCATGAAAGCTGAGAACTTGGGGCACTTTTCTCTTAGGAGGTTAGCCTGAGCAAATGTAGTAATTCACCATTTCAATTAAACAGTGATGGAATATTCAAAGTAAAATTCTTCCCAACATAGATAACCAAAGAAAGGCCAAATCACTCATCTCACTGAAGTCAGTTTGCCTTCTGTAACATGTGGGACTGGAGTAAAATATCTGTAAGAGGCCCCATGGTGCTGCTGCTAATTCTGCCGGGCCTATGGCTGACCCCAGGGTAATCTAACTGCAGAGCAATTTAGACTTTGAGAGTAGATAAAATTGGAACAGGAACTTGTTGAAATTTTGAAAGATGCTAGATAGAATTTTATTCCTTCCCTCTGAAACTTCTTTGGGGGGCCTTTTCATTCTCTGCTCTTAGTTAACATTTGGAATAGTATAATGATAATTTTTCTATATAAAACGCAGAGGAGAAAGGCCAAGTTAACAAGTAAATATCATTCAGCAGATTTTCCTGGCATAGACAAAAGTCAGTATCACATATTACTTCACTCAGTACCACGTCTACCAATGTCTTTTATCTACTTGATTCTGTGCATTGAAATAAGGTTTATCAAATCAAAGTTTTTTTTTAAAAAAAAGAAAATTCACCCAATTTTGTCCAATAAAAACCAAAAATAACAGAATTTCCTTGCTGTGCATAATCATTCTATCTTCTTTCTACTCTGAACATTATTTTTTTTATGTAGCACAGGTAAATGAATATAAACAAGAAACACATCACTTCTCTAGACTTTGAAGCAAGAAGAGATTGTAGTCTCTAACTCAGTCATGTGATGATCAACATATTGACCAGGTACTCAGCCATTATTTCAAAGTCTTCACCCGATTTTGAAATCCCAAAGGATCACATCTGTCCTTGGCCCAAGCATGTCATTCTCGTTAATATAGTGGGATATATTCTAACAGGCAAAGGGCAATTTGTAGCCCCAGTTCTGCAAGAAAAAAAACATGATTCATATCAACATTATCTTCGTCCTGGCTTCTCATAAGCTAACTTATCTTATCTATCATGCACCTTGACAAGTTTTCTGTTTCTACCAGTCTGGCCATACAGTTCTTTGTCTAAAACTCTGGGATGATAAGGGTGTTCATTCTCATAAACTTTTCTTAAGGCTTATTCAATATCAAGTAAATCCAGATGGAACATTTATTTAGAAAATGTCGAGCAGAGATTGGAATATTTATGGACTAATGATGTTAGGCAAAGAGACTCATCTTAGGAAAATAACTATCTACTCTTAACTATACCAAAAAAGCTGGATCCACAGTTCACCTCTTGGTCACCCAGAGAGGCTCACTTTCATCAGTGATTCCCTAATTTCTCCATTTGAGGACATCTCACCCACTGACTGACATTGATGCTGTGGGGGAAAGGAATAGCAGACAGTATGGGGGAGGGGTACTTAGAAAAATCATAATTATAAAAATAAAACGAGGGAAAGAAAAGAGAGCAAATAAACCCAGCAAATATGGTAACTCGTTAGGAAGCGAAGTGTTCAATGTGAGTTGGTCTGTTTTGGAAGATGGAAGGAAGACACAGCAGGGAGGAGATGGGAACAGAATTCCCAGCAAGACTTGCTCTCATGGCAGCTCCCCTGGAGGAAGAGTCGAAGTGAAAGCAAGACCGTGAGAGCCTGGCAGCTCTCCTAGCATGCTGGCAGGGACACGGTGCCTTCCACATTTCCAGAGAGTGATAATAGCAAAGCCCAGTCATTGTTGAACCCTCTGGAGTTCGCTGTAGCATTCACAACACCTTTCAAATGCCAAATACAAGAAGTATGAATCAGGAGTTATTTCCAAATTATTGATGAAAGTCCCAAGGCAGAGGAAGAATAAGTAACCTACTTACACTTATAGGACTAGTAAGTGACAGAGCTGTGACTCACATCTGTCCCTTTGGATTCCACATCCTATTCTCTCTCTCTCTCTCTCTCTCTCTCTCTCTCTCTCTCTCTCTCTCTCTCATAAGGGTATTGAACCCAGGGATGTTTTACCACTGAGTCACATCCCCAGCCCTTCTTTTTTTTTTTTTTTTTTTTTTTTTTTGAGACAGGATCTCACTAAGTTGTTTAGGGCAGTGTTAAATTGTGGAGGCTGGCCTCAAACTAGCAATCCTCCTGCCTCAGCTTCCCAAGTTGATGGGATTCATGCATACACCACCATACCCAGCTTTCTACACTCTTTCAGGGACCACTGTTGCTTTAGCAACCTATTTTGTGCCATGTTCTTGGCTCAGGGTGTAGTGTGGGCATGTTAAAAATTCAAGTGAGGGCTGGGGTTATGGCTCAGTGGTAGAGTGCTTGCCTAGCATGTGTGAGGCACTTGGTTTGATCCTCAACACCACATTAAAAATAGTAAAATAAAGTTTTTTAAAAGTCCAATTTAAAAAAATTTTCAAGTGAAACACAGTATCTGAGATAAGTAAAGGGAAGGAAGTAGACTTTAGACTAGAATTACAGTCTTCTAAACTTGATTAATGGGATTCTTTTATTCTAGCCCCTTAGATAAACTCACAGAGGACAAACTACTGACAGTCCCAATACCATGTATTTTGCCTGACCAAGTTTCAAACAAAAACAGGGAAGGGTTTGATATGAAGCTAGCATGAATTAGAATATAGATGCAGTGGGTAGTGTGTTTGCCTGGGGTTGAGGAGGATGCAACCTGTGTGCTTTGTGCTTTCTACCGTGTTCACAAAGCAGAGAGAGACAAATAGAGACTCGGGAATGGACCATTCTGATACAGTATTTAAATTTGACATCATGACTGAGAAAATGTTCTCTGTATGCAGATGTCTGAGTTCTACTAATTTATTTTTTCTCCTTTCCTTCCAAGGCTTTTCTCATAATCTGACCAGAAGTTAAAACTAGAGTGGCTGATCCTTACTCACTGCTGACTCTCTTCTTATTTCAGCCTGGGCATGCTTTATTTGGGGGAGGAGAACGGCCAGACCTGAGCTGAGGCTGTGCATGACCGCACGCTGCACGGGTGACGATCATGTTGCTGCAGCTCACGTCAGCTGACTGCTGAAATTTCCTGACAGCACACTTATTACATGTTGTAAAACCCTTGGACACGAACTCAGGGAACACTCTTATGACCACAGTAGCACTTTCTGTGCCCAAAAGTTCCTCTCAGCCAAGTTAGCGGCATCAGTGGTAAAGTGAATTTGCTCTACAGGAAAACTTGGAGCAAATACCAGTAAAATCAAGTGCACACTAAACAGCCACAATATAATCATCATCATCATCATCATCATCATCATCATCATCATCATCATCATCTTAATGCTAGCTGGGTGCGGTGGCGCATGCCTGTAATCCCAGCACTTGGGAGAGGCTGAGGCAGGAGGATCATGAGTTCAAAGTCAGCCTCAGCAATGGTGAGGCACTTAGCAACTCAGTGAGACCCTGTCTCTAATAAAATACAAAAAAAAGGTCTGGGGATGTGACCCAGTGGTCAAGTGCCCCTGAGTTCAATCCCCGGTACCAATAAAAAAAAAAATAAAAAAAAAAAATCTTAATGCCAGTAATCTTGCTGTTACCAAAATTAAATCGTCTCAGGGATCCCTATATGATTTTTCTGCTAACAGGGATTAGTTTGGGTTGGCCTAGATGTAGTTGTCAAAACTCATGAAACTGTACACTCTAAAAAAGAATGAATGTTATTGTGTAAACTTACACTTCAATAAACCTGAATAGAAAAAAGTTTTTTTGGCTTACAATTTCAGGGCTTTTGTGATCCAGGGATGCCAGGTTAGGACTTCTAACACAAAAGCCTCTTCCCCTTTTTCCTTCCTCTCCCCTCCATTCTTTCTTCCCACTCTTCCTCTCTCAGACCTTCAAGCACAGTTTCCATATTGGCAATTCCAATTTTTACATCGCCTTTTCACATCCCATCTCTTATGATATTGTTTTACACATACCAGCCTCCAGAAACGTGTTTGAGTCACATTTTTCATCATTATGACCAAAAGAGTTGACAAGAATCATTAGAGGAGGAAACATTTATTTGACTCACAGTTTCAGAGGTCTCAGTGGATACATGGCTGACTCCATAGCTCTGGGCCCAAGATGGTACAGAACATCAAGGTAGAAAAGCATGGCCAAGGAAAGCAGCTCAAGACGTGGCAACAGGAAGCAGAGGGGCAGCTCGACTCACCAGGGACAAAATGTAAACCTCAAAGGCATACCCCCAGAAACTCATCTACTCCAGCCACACACTACCTGCCTACAGTTACCACCCAGTTAATTCATATCAGTACCTTAAGCCATCAATTAGATTAGACCTCTCATAACCTAATCATTTTAGCTCTGAACATTCGTGCATGAGAATACATGAACTTTGGGAGACACCTTATATCCAAACCACAACGATGATCAATATTCTTGTAGGACCCTGCAATGACCAATTGCTTACCTTCTTCTGGCTCGTGCTAGGCCTCTTCATAGAATACTCTTCTTCCAAAATTGTTTGACTAGTGACAAAATTTTCCATTGTTGAGATGTGGCCCAAATTTTACAATCTATAATGAATCCATCCCCAATCATTTCTCTCAAAATTAATTACTTTTCTCTTTGGCACCTCTTTGGTGTGCATGCACATATATATGTGTGTATATATCAATAGACTTAGTGATAAAATTGAAAGTACTTATATAAATGCTTGACTGTGCTAAAGAGTCAGCCACTTCAGAGCATGAACTGTCTTATTACTTTTTATTAAACCCACATCACACTAGTAAAGGGTGTCTCACAGAGAAAATAGAAAGTAAATATTTGATTAAATAAATTTAATTTAGAACATTTTCTAAAGTTTAAGAAAAAGGAATTACACACAATTAAAAATAAAACTTAAGTTTGTGGATGCAGCTCAGTTGTAGAGACCTTCCCTAGCAAGCATGAAGCCCTGAATTTTATCTTGAGTACTGAAAAATAAACAAATAAATAAATAATTTTTAAAAGATCTATGTTCCCTTTAAATAAGACTTGTGTACTGGGTCTACATGTAGGCTATTCTATTCCAAGTTGCTACTTAAAGGATAAAGAATGGCCCTGGTCCCAAAAAACGTTTCCTCAGTCAGCTTTAATTTCCACCATGTGCAATTGAGCCAATGATATCTGATATAGAATAAGGAAAGGGCCTCTATTGTACATGTCACCTGGGGCTGCCCCTCTTCAATAGCAAAAGTTAGGTTATTAGACCTTGTAGGTGTCAATCACTTTCAGGCTTTTAACAATAATCCCTTTGTGAAAATGAAATATATTTGCCTGAAATTTAATATGAAGGATTTCTTTATTCATCTCGTGTAAGGAACTTGCTCCCTACACGTTAAATGGAAAAAAATAATTAAAATTTTTAAAACCTCATCAATATTTCAAGTGTTTGATTAATCAACATGCATCCACTGAGCATGGACTATGAAGCTAGTATTTATCAAGGCAGTCTAGAGGGTGTAAAGGACATTGAGATCTGCTCTTCCTTCTTGGGAAATTTAAACCTCACCTAGAGGAGAGGAGATCTCCGTGGGCTGGTGTCATGGAGAAGCTCTTCCAGAGCACAATCCACATGTTTTGTTTGAGAAAAGGGGTTCACTGATAGTGAACTGCCGTATGAGTTCCCCAGGGTTGCTGTAACAAATTACTACAGACTGTGTAGCATAAGATAACAGAAATTTATTCTTCCAGAGTTGTAGAGACAAGAAGTCTGAAATTAAGGTGTCTTCAGGGCCATGCTCCCTCCAGAGGCTCTAGAAGAGATCCTGTTCCTTGCCTCTTTCAGCTTCTGGTGGCCCCAGACATTCCTTGGCTTGTGGTCACATCATTCCAATCTCTGCTTTATGATTGCATTGCCTCTTCTTCTCTGTGCCTTCTATTCTGTGTCTGTCTAATAAGGATACATATGATTGCATTTAGGCCTACTCTAGATAATCCAGAATAAGCTCCTCCATTCACAAGTTCCAGGGATTAGTACATGGAGAAATCATTTTGGGGGCCACCATTCAACTCTTCACAACCAGCTACATAATTTGCATGGCTCAGTACAAAATGAAAATGTTGGACCCCCACATTCAAAAACCATATTGGTACTATTAAAGGTACCAAAAAGCTTTTTTCTTTTTCTTTCTTTGGTGGTCTCTTGACTTTTCATGATTTGGGGATTTTATGTTTTGTTGTTGTTGTTTGGCTATTCAATGTCATTCCAAGAAAGGAAAATTTGAGTTTTAGATTAGTGGTATGAATTTTACCATTCACATTTACATGCTCCTATGCCAGTTTAAGATAAAATACATTTAACTTATATGTAGAATCACCAAAGTTAGCCAATTTGTATTTTATAACTAATACAACTATTGTTTTATTTTTATCAGAAGAATAAAAATACTGCATCACTTTCTGTGTTTGGCTTATTGGTGATTGAGGAAGGACAGAAAGGAAAAGGAAGTCTGGGTTGCCATTCTTTCCCTTTCTTTCAGTGTCATTGTTTTCAGCATAAGTGGTTGGCCAATAGAGGGAAGGAGTATTGAGTGAGAAAGGACATGATAAGGCCTCTGGGAGTGTCAGTTTCTTAGAATACCATTGCCTTCTTTCTCAGTTGAAGTCATTCTGGCTTTCATGGAAAGCGTGGTCTCTCTAGTCTGTCTGGGCTGTCCACGCACTCAGCCAGAGTTGTACCACACGTACCTTGTACTCACTTGGCATCTCTCTGCATTCCCACACTTTGCAAGCCCACCAGGATACTGCGCTAATGGGCCATTGCAGGTACTGTCTGTCAATGGATAACAAGTAACAGTGGACACATAGTTCGGGTATATCTCTGTTCAAGGGCATGCTCTATTGTGCCATTGGATTCCACTTCCACAACACAAATTGAAAGATAAAATCACTAAGAATTGCAAGATGACATTGGAGCATCCAACCAAATATAGAGCCCTTCAGAGCATAGGACCTGTGTGACTACACAGGTGACAAGATGCTGCCCTGTAACCAACGACCCCTGGTATGGTTTTTCAAAATGTGGCTAAGAGCTCATTTGTGAATTGTGATCTATGGGTGGTTTTTAAATCAATGTAAATGGGGGTTGTGATCTGCTTTAACACATATACACATACTTGGAAATAGAAGTGTTTTACAAATAATAAAGATAAACCTTGTTTTGTGAAACTTGTAGTTTAAATTTGGGTATCTTTGTATCTATTCCTTGTTGTGGGTCATTGGAACAACTATTCTAAGAACTAGCCCACGGATTCTGGAGTCAGAACATGGGCTTTTCAATCCTATTTCCATCTATTACTCTTAACCACCTTAAGCAATATCACTTAAATTATTTAAGCCCAAATTGCCTCATATGTATAAGGTTAAATTAGATAAGTGAAAGTGATAAACATTAGTTATTAAGCTTAAACTGATGCTTTACTATAATAATTTCATACAATGGATGAAAAATAAAAGGTACTCAAATGAAGATTCTCAATTCGGTCATCAAGTGGGGATTGTTTTTTGTTTTGTTCTGTTTCAGTTTTATCTCAGTAGAACATTATTGGTTTGCTCAAGCAGTTTGAAAGATTGTAATTTTTTCTTTTAGAATAAATGTGGTTATACCTGCATTGGTTTGCATCCAAACCTTCCAAAGATAGATTACAGCTTAATATTTATATATGATAACAAGTACCACCCACAAATACGATTCATAGTATTTTATTGGTAGAATGGGTACTTGTAGTACTGTTTTGCTTTCATTTTAAGAACTAAGCCTTTAAATAGTGTTCTCTCAAATGATTAGGAAAGTACTTTGCAAGAGTCATAAGGTTAATTAAACATCCAACTTTATGTACTGGTCAACGTGAAGCTGACAGACCTAGCTACTTTCTGTATATTGCTATGGTATCATTTTCTTAAAATTCTGTTTGAAAAAAAAAAGGAAGGTAACATTTAAGAAAGAAAGAAATATTAAGCTATTAGTAACCTCCCTCGTCCTGGAATTGACATAGAAAAATTATTTCTACAAAGATTTTTAAAACATCCTTTAGAAAACTTTAATCACTGGGCCTATGATCTTCCACATGGTCCTCAAACACTGAAAATGGTACAACTCAGCTGTGACTTTTTGAGAGATTATCTCTATTTGAAAGAGGAAGGCTGCTGCTGATGGTTTTATCTTATTCACATTATGTAACATGCAGTATTTGGTTTTAGTTCAGAAAAAAAAAAAAAGTACCTAATTGAGAGATACATTTTAAGCTCTTCATATCCTTCTTAAAATGGTAGCCTTTTACAAAGATGTTTTTAATATAATAAAGCATCTGGGTTTGATGCCAAAAATAATATAATAAATCCAAATTACTTTTTCAAACTTGAATACTTTTGCTCTTAAAAACAGTATGGGTTTTCCTTTGTATGTTCACTTTGTTTTGTATCCTTTTCTTGTTACAGAAGCACAGAGACCTGATAGCTACTTCATTCATCAGGCAAAGAGGACAAAGACATGATTTCACTGATCACCAGAGGGCTTGTGGTTTTAACTACAGACCATTTGACAAAGGGAAACCCCTGTCTCTGGGTGGGATGAGAATTGCAATGTGAATGGATATAAAGGAACAGTTGGACTACCCTCCCCCAAAATGTACAGCCTCAGAAAACATATTTCTAACATCCCCACACCAGGTTGCAGATTTTATGAGTGAAGAGAAAGTGGGATTCCTAAAAACACAAAGTAATTCAGACTCAGCTTTGGCTGCCAGAACATACTTCAGACAAAAAGGTGAAAGCTTCAAGAAAGCAGCAACGGAGTTCCTGGAGCACCAGATGCAGTGGAAAAGCATCTTGTATGGATTTTGCACCAGACATCAATGTATGCACTGAACCTTTGGGGAGGTGAGAAAAAAAAAAAAACAGGAATTAATGATTTCCAGATTCAAGGCTTTGGGGCACACCCTGGTCCACTGGTAATTCGTCAATCCTTATTTTCTTCTCCTGTTCTGTGTCTATGTTAAATTATGTTTGTAAGATTCGTTTAAAGCATCTATTGTTCCTTCCCATTATTCTTTTAAGATCAATTCCTTCTCTGTGGTTCAATTGACCATTTCTTCTGAATTTGGGATGAATTTCAGGGATAAGAATTTGAGGAGTGTCAGGCTGACTCTAGAGTCAACACTATAGAAAACACCATGCCTGATGGTTCCTAGTAAATATGCACAGCAAATCTTGCCTTAAGAACTCTTGCACAATTAATTCATAGTAGAAATAAGAAAAGCAATAGGATCCTAAAGTTCTTGAGAATTCAGTATGCCATGCGGCTCTTCGCAGTTTAATCTGGCAATGAAATTTGGTTTTCAGTTATTAGTATTCTGATTATTTTATTTAACAGCACTCTTACCAGAAAATGCTTTAAAATGCTTACTCTGAGCATTGTTAGGATAAGCCACGTATCTGTATCTCATATCTCTGTGTTTTAAGAGGGTAGAGGTTTCTCTTGTCTTATTATCACTTTCTAAAATGTTAAGAAATAAAACAAAAATCCATGAACAAACAAAAATACACAGATACATTCTATCTGGATAGCATCGTTTTCATAAATGAATTTGAATGCTTTTAGGCACAGCATATACGCCACAGTTTGCCAAAGGTCAACCACTCCCTATTATAAATATTTCACATTTTATGTTGCCATTCTAGTCAGTAAACACTTCCAAGTTTACAACGCTTACTTAGATCATTAGGAGACATAATAATAAGGATATAATTAATAACTATTATTACTAACATTATAAACTAGTGGGGATCCTGACAGGCCCATTGATTAAAGGTGGCTGTAGTAACAAGCAGAATGTAGGCACAATAACACTGTTGAATGGAAGATTTTTAGAAGAGGCAAATAATCACAAGATACTTCATGAAGGAAACAGAACATCTTTATAAAAATGAAGGAAAATGCCTGGCGCGGTGGCGCACGCCTGTAATCCCAGCACTTTGGGAAGCTGAGGCAGGAGGATCTCGAGTTCAAAGCCAGCCTCAGCAATGGCGAGGCACTTACCAACTCAGTGAGACCCTGTCTCTAAATAAAATACAAAAAAGGTCTGGGGATGTGACCCAGTGGTCAAGTGACCCTGAGTTCAATCCCCGGTACCACACACACAAAATAATAATAATAATAATAATAATAATGAAGGAAAATATTATTCTAGAAGTCTCAGAGCTGAGTCTGAAGTTAAATATGAATTGAGATTGCAAAAATCATGCACAGGAATATCTTTTAAAAATATTTCTTGTTGAGCATGCACCTATGATACCTGCTTGTTAAGTAAACATTCCTAAGTATATTCCTTTAAATTGTCAGTCAATTATTTTATGTGTCACCTTTGAAAACATTTGAACCTTCTCTATATATCCTGCCACCACTAAGATGGAACCTCTTTGGAGATTTCAATAAGGAGTTACTCATTTCTTTATTACCCTGACTCATCCCTTCTTTCTTTGATTAGGATCTTCAATTCAAATGCAAATGATTTGATACTGCAAATAGAACCATTTTAGACATTTACTTCTTAGTGTAGAGCACATGCATTTGAATGGCCAATAACAATCAGAAACCTAGGGACTGAGCACATGTCACCTTTTATGTTGGGTGGCAAGAGTGCCCAGACCAATTTCTTCTGTGCATGGAGGCAAGGAGAAAAATTTCAAAGAAAATTTAGTTTTTAAAACATTAAAACATTTTTTCTAAGTTGAAGCTTGTATTATACAAACAAGACAGATTTTTGTTTTTGAAATTCATTATTGCTAGTTTCTAGAACTACTAGAGAATTCAAATTCAATAGACTAAGCTAATGCATTTACAGAATTGAAGAAAACACAGACTGAAACGTTTTAAATTCTGTTCTCTGTTCAGATTTGAAATCATTTTGTTTTAATTTTTAAATATTTGATTTCCAGAATATGAGTAAAAATACATGTACATACCGTGTAAAAATACATGACAATAAGTAACAGTCTGGAACAAATTGGTTTATGTTAGGAAGGTGCACATTGGTAAAGTCTGTCTCTCTTCTCGCATCCAGGGTTTCTCAGTGCAGATAGATCCTGATGCCCCAGTGTTCGAAACCTCTGCTCAGATAAACACAGGACCAGCAAGCCTGCATTTCTGGAAGAGTAACTATACGTGGCACTATTTCTGTTCATTTCCCACCATTTTATTGTGTACATGGCTATGATAAAAATAAGACAACATCATGGATAACAGAAGTGATCTGAGGCAATTTAGAACCTTTTAAAGTTGTTTAGCCAAGCATGGTGATGCATGCCTGTAATCCCAGCAACTCTGGAGACTGAGGCCAGCCTCAGCAATTTAGCAAGGTACTAAGCAACTTGGTGAGTTCAAAAAATAAAAAGGGCTGTGGGTATAGTTCGGTGTTAAAGTGCCTCTGGGTTCAGTCCCTGGTACAAAAACAAAAATAAAGAAAAGTGGTTTAATAAATTCCACTGCCCTTGCTTCTTCCCCCCTGAAACATCACATACACAATGCTTTTCCACCATCCATTCACTTACTCATTTGAGGTTTGCTGGACATCCAGTGCCAGGTGCTGGCACAGGTACTAAGAATGCTACAATAAATAAGAGAGCCTCTATCCTCTAGAAAAATAGAACTTTCTAAGGGAGATGGATATATAGAGATAGATTATCACTAGGAAGAAGTAAGAAGACTGTATTTCAAAATGAATCAAAGCATTATTAGAATATAAGAATTAACATGTCACTGAGTAAGCTTATCTCAGAGACATAGTCATGTTATCATCATTCAAAAGCAAATGAGTCAGGGTTGGATAGGGGCTAATGAAGATGCCTCATGGGTTTGCAATGTGCAGACACCAGGACACCAGCCTCTGCTACTCCCCTTTGAACACCTCAAACAGAAGCCCTAACTCCCAAGCACAGTGTGTTTAGGTCTACTCATGTGCTCTTCCCTGCATAAAAGAACCACCAAACACCATTTTTTTTCTTCCATGGCAGAGGAAGACAGACTGAGTTACCTTGAGGACAACATGCATAAAAGGAGAAGTTTGACTTTTCCAAATCAAGTCCTTTGACCCTTTCACAACAACATTCATACCTACTCCCCAGTGCTTTTCTTAGACTCTAGGAAAGAATCCACATGGTATATCATAGATTGCCACCTGGAATGGACAGTCTTCAGTTTTGTTTGCCCAGCAACTGAAGCTTTCCTGTGTTGGGAGAGCATCCCATTTTGAGAATCTGAGGAAGAACTCAAGAGGGATGGAGAAATCAGATATTCTCTCATGCCATCCCCTTCTGTCAAGGAGTGGACATGAGGCAGTGACCCCAAGAAGCAAGGATGGCTGCTAGACCCAGCAGGAGCAGCATCAAGCAACCAGGGAATGAGATGCTACCAACAATGCCTAGCAACATGGTTGCTGTGGAATGCAATGATTCCTGCAATGCCATGGGTCAACTTGTGTCCCACCAAAAGATGTTAACATTCTCCCAGTCCCTTTCTTAGATATTACCTTACTTGGAAATAGGGTCTTTGAAGGTCATCAAGTTAAGATGAGTTCAGTAGAGTGGGCCCTAAATCAATATGACCATGGCTTTATCAAAAAGAGAAATTTGGACCCAGCCAGACACACATACCAGAAGAACACCATGTGAACAAGAAGGCAGAGATTGGGGTGATGCAGCTGCAAACTAAGGAACACCAAAGACCCTCAGCAAATCATAGAAGCAAGGAGAAAGGCCTGGAACAGGTGTCCCCGCTCAGTCCTCAGAAGGAACCAACCCTGCCGATGTCTTGATCTCGCATTCCAGTCTCCAGAAGTGTTAAATAACACATTTCTGTTTTTCAAACCATTGGTTTGTAACATTTTGTTATGACAACCCTAGCAAATTAACACATGCACTTTTACCCAACCTGGTTTTTCGGCCTCTCTGATCTTTGTTGAGCTACCTAAAATCCTTCTAATAATTTCCTTTCCTTGACTAGATTTGGTTCTTGTTAATACCTTAAGCCCCTGTTTGACATTTCCTTTTGTGCTCACTCTTCCCTTTATCCATCCAACAGCTCAAATTTCCACCTTATGATTCACATGGTTCTGGGGAAATTAGCTTCCTGCAGGGACCCAGGGGAGAACATGTGATGTCTGCTCAGCCAATCAATACTGTGATTGGATCCAAACTGAGCAAGCTCCTGAAGATGATCTAATCATAGTCAAGCCCCTGCCTTTTAGAAAGGATGCTGAGACAAAGTCTCTCTTTCTAGAGGTACATAAGTATCTGTAGCCTAATGATTCTGGAAAGCTTGCCTCCAAGAGAAGCCAATCACAGAAGGGAAGAAAGAAACCCAGGGCTCTGAGTCACCAGCTCAGGCCACATCTGGAGTCAGCTCCCCCTATGGACTTCTCACTTGATTCATTCAGTTTTCCTTATTGTTTAGGTCAATTAAAGATGGAATTTTTTTGCTCTCTCTAGCCCAAAGCATCCAAACTGGAATACTTTATTTATTCTCCAAGCATCATTCACATCATTTCACAGGAATAAATTTAAAAAAAAAAAAAAAAAAACAGTATCAATCAGTCCTGAGTACTTGGATCATATTTTAAGGGCAGAGGGGTTATCATCCAGTTCCTGAGATGTTGCTACTGGCCTTAAAGGAAATAATAGTGATGATGATGATTGAAGGGCAAAAAACCCACACCAGAAACTGCCGTGTAGCAAAGGGGTTTATTAAATGGTCCCTAACAGCCGGTGGGGACCAAAGGGATACATGGAGGGAAGGGGAGCAAAGGGAAGGAAGGGGAGGCCAGCAAGAAGGGGAAGGGCAAAGACGGGGTGAGGAAGGAAAAGGGACGAAGAGGGCAAAAAGGGAAGGGATGAAGGGGAGAAGGGGAAAGGGAAGCCAGCAAGAAGAAGGCAGCGAAGGGGGAAAGGGGGCAAGTTCCAGCCCGCAGGGGTTTAAGTATTGACTCCGGTGG
Organism: Tamias sibiricus; assembly: GCA_025594165.1. NCBI lineage: Eukaryota > Metazoa > Chordata > Mammalia > Rodentia > Sciuridae > Tamias > Tamias sibiricus. Next base: position 91,661,740 of record CM046666.1, on the reverse strand, counting down.
TCTGAAGGACCCCCCAACTCCATAGGCTGCCAGGGGTCGGAAATGGGGACTTAGACGCTCGGGATTGGCTCAGAAAGGGAGAGCCCAGCCCGGGGTGAATTCCCGTGAGAGATGAGTATGCCAGGGATCAGAAAGGGCGGGGACTCGGAGCCCACCAAAGGTGGATTCTCGGGAGAGATGGGCACTTCCGGGAAGTTAAAGCTCAGGCTCACTGGATAACCTAAGGCACCTGGGGCATGGCCAATTTAAGGCACCTGGGGGGCATGCCCTGTCGGCCCAAATTGATCTAACTATGATGATGGTGGTGGTGGTGGCAGCAGCAGTGGTCACCTCCCAACTGCCCACTGTACTTGAAGAATTTTAAGAAAGGCTTCTGTGACACAGAAAATTGGTTCTGGGTCCTAAACAGCCTATAAAGAGGGTGCCAGGCATTTCAGGCTGTAGGGATGACAGGAGCATCCAAAGCTTAGGCCACACCTCCTGTCTGCTGTCCCTGCTTTTACCTGCATGTTCCTGAGTCATGCAACACAGGTATAAATGGTCCTATAATCATAACCCTGCCCACTAACTGAAACAAAAGAAATAATAAATTCAGAATTCCACTGTCCCAAAGGGGATGGAGTTGGTGCTAATTTCTTCTTCCGGTGGAGTTTATGGTATGCCCTGGCTGCTCATGTCTGCACTGTCATAATTCTTTCATCTTCCACTACTTGTCCTTGTGGAACTTGTATTCTGGTTCCTAGTTTACACTCAGACTTCAATGGTGGCTAAAACTCTCCCTTAGGCATTCAGTCAGTTGCCATTCAGGAGGTTCCTTCTAAAACATAAAGACCTCCAAGAATCTGACTGTACTGCCTGCTGGAGAAGAAGTACTATCCCTACCCAGCTATTCCTGCAGGGTTTCCTTTCCTAATTGCTGTATTTGACTTTTAGCCATAGACTTCAGCCTACCTGAGTTTAGCCTTTGGCCACTTCAATAGGAATCTGCTGGCCACTCTTCTTAGGAGATTGGCCCCACAGCTGTCAGGCTTTCCCCCAAATATTTGATCCTTTATCTGTGCTTTAGCCTTTTCTCCAGGTAGACCACCAGCAGATGTCAGAGCCCAAACCATACAGATTATAGTACTACTTCCAACAATAGCCTCTTATAATTTCATCTCTTTTTACCCCAGATCCCAGGATTCGGTGTTCATTCTCTTGAATCCCCTCCATTTCCCTTATAATACCACCACTAACCTCCATCTGCTGCTTCAGAATGATAATCTGAAAGTTACTTCCACCCATATACCATGCAAGGGCTGTGGTTTCTTTTGTCTTAACTTCCCCAGAACTATATACCATCTAAGGTAAGAGTCCTTGGGTATTTGGAATCATAAAATAGATCAAATAAAAAAAAGAGAAGGTAGATGAAACATATGAGCAATACACTCAAGAGAGTGACCACAAAGGGATTCAAAATCAAAGGATCTTCAGATGTTGGGGGTTGAGGTACTAGACCTACATGAGAATCACTAGTGTAAAAAATGACAGGGTTAAAGAGTACATTGTGGCAGGAGAGATTTTCAACAAAACTGCTTTCCTAGGCACTAGAAACCAATGAAGTTAAAAAAAGAAAGAAAGAAAGAAAATCATGCCATTTTCATGTTTCTTGCCTTCCTTTATATAAATCAGTTTACATGAAAGATATCATTGAATATTTGTATATTATATACAAGTTTTATATAGATTCATATGATTTCATATTCTATTTTTGCAATACCCATGTCTGGATCAGGGCTTGGGCTCAAAGACCCCACACAAGAGAAAACTTGGGACTTGCAGATTTTGGCTTTCCTTGTGTTGAATCAGGAAACAAAAATGTCACTTTTTTTGTAACTCTGGGTTTATCCTATTCTCTCCTAACCAGCAGCTGTAATTTGGTCAAATGTTCACAAATTTTAATAACTAAAGGAACAATTACTCAAGAAAGTTGTGTTCCATTGTTAATGAACCACATTGGGTATTGCAGAAATAAGGATGTCAACATGGAACTCAGAAGTGTAAGTACACAAACAGTCTTACAATACAGAACACAGGTTTCTATCCCAGGGTATAAAGTGCTGGAGGTGACATCCAGTTGAGTCAGAGAGGAGTTGGCCTCTGGAATTAGAGAGAATTTACACAACAGAATTAGATGAAAGAAAGAGTATCACGTAAGTCACATAGTACACTGGTTCTCGTGATATTTTAGTTCACCCTTGCTTCCTCCCCCACCACCTTGTCTGCCTACTACTAATCCATTTGGCAATAAAATTAAAATGCCTTAGCGAACATTCTCAGCACAAGGTTTAGGGACTGCAGAGACTAATACTTATCGCATTTGGCCAACTTTCAATGTTTTCCCATATTAAACATGCCAAATAAAATAAATGTTTATCATTGACGGAGCCCCCTTTTCACTGGATTCGTTTTTATAAACAGTTGTCTAACTTGTTTTCTTCCTGCATTTAGAAAACTGGAAAGGTCTTGCTTTTCTTCATTGACTGCATGAAGTTGGGAAGTCATTCCAGCTTTATTACAAAACAGAGTGACACTTCCCAGAAAGATGGAACATATTTTGACCATTCCGAGTATTGCCACCTTAGTAAGATACCGCATTCTATTTTTGCAATACCCATGTCTGGATCAGGGCTTGGGCTCAAAGACCCCACACAAGAGAAAACTTGGGACTTGCAGATTTTGGCTTTCCTTGTGTTGAATCAGGAAACAAAAATGTCACTTTTTTTGTAACTCTGGGTTTATCCTATTCTCTCCTAACCAGATGCACATACTTTGAAAAGACTCCCTTCTTTCTTAACAACCATAAATACGAAGACAATGGCTTGCTCAAATGTTATTAAATGGAGAATATTGACTCTATTGTGGGTATCCCTTGATGTGGTTCAACTTCCTGATGAATGATCACTAATGAAGAAACTGCAGAAGGAAAACTTATTTTATAATACTGGGAAAGTTTATTGTTGAATAATTTATTTGGGTTAATGGGCACTTCTTCCGAACCCAATGTTCATATTGTTATAGGTGGAGTAGTTCTTGAAAAGTGTTTCTTTGCTTCCTAACTTAGAAATAGAAATCCACTTTATTGTGCCCTGTTTCCCATAGAGATATTTGCCAAGTTTAATCAGTACTAAACTCATCCCAGATTTATTTAGTACACTGGCCATGGCTGACCAACAGATACCTTCAACTTTCAAAATTTCAACAAACCATGTATAAGAGTCAAATTTAGAATAATACATATGGAATTGAAGAAAAAAATTTTTTGGCATTTCGTGATAGTCAACCTAGTACAATTTTTATAAACTTGTGTGACATTTTCTCTCATCATTGGTAAATGAATTTTTTCTTTTATGTGTATAAAAATACGACTTTATTAGACAACACATAAAACAAAATCAAAATATGTTGACATTCATTAAACAAATAATTATTTAAAGCCCATTATGGGTAAGACGTGGTACTAGAGATAAGGCATTGAAAAGATAGACAGATCTCCTGCCCTTGTGGAGCTCAGAGGCCAAGGGAGAGAGGCAACTAAATGAGGGGAAACAGGCAAGCATCCTAAGTTCTGTTCATTATTCATAAAATAAATCAAGGAACAATGGAAAAGGAGGAATTTTAAATACTCATTCTCTTGGAAGAAAATCTGAACATGGACTTTGCATTCATTTTATGAAAATTTATCACTTGTCTTTTCCTTAGTTTGATAGCAAGAAACTTTATTTTTTCCTTGCTGGGAATTGTACCCAGAGACATTTTACCACTGAGCAATCCTTTTTATGTTTTAATTTTTAAAATTTTGAGATAGGATCTCACTTACTTGCTTAAGACCTTGCTAAGTTGCTGAAACTGGCCTCCAACCTGCCATCCTCCAGCCTCAAGAAACTCAGTTTTGATACTTGGGTCTAAACAGTAAAGGAAAGTGTCCAAACAATTCATGATCACCAGTTAGGATCTCCTAGAGGAATTTGTGGATGATCATTAAAGGACATGATTTAAGTATGTCTGCTAGGGACTAGACATGGGGGAAAATAGTTAAATTCATTCCTATCAGGAAAAAAAAAGTTGAAAGTATATATAATTTAATAAAACTATGGGCATAAAAAGAAATAAAACATGTTTCCACCTTGTAACAATTTTGCAATATCTTCTACAAGCAACTTGAAACTTAAGTTCGAGATTCCAGTTCATGTATTGAATTCTGCTTTATTCAGCACTAGCATGAGAGATGTAAGACTCCCTCAACAGCTCATTGTCAGGTGGTGTAGAAGACAAGAAGGCAGTCCTAAACACCATGTCAGCCTCGGGCGAGAAGACACCCCACAGCCATCAAAGAACATTTGTAAAAAACACAGTCATGCAAAGAACATGGCTGGTTCTTAGGGATGCCACTGATTAATACAGGTTGCAGAGCAGAGGATATGACCCAGAAGGCAAACTAGAGTACCTACAAATCAGGATAAAGGGTTTAGGTTTTAACAAGAAGTCAGTGGAGAACCTCAGAAGGGTTTCAAGCCCTGGGAGTGAAGGAGGGAATGACATTGTTAGATTTCTTTTTAGAAAGATCTTTATGGTGTGTGGTAGAGAATTCATCAGAGAAAGGGAAGACTAGAATCAGATATAATAGGAGGCCTCACAGCAATTCAAACAGTGATCACAAAATCCTGAACCATGACAATGGAAACAGAGGGGGGAATAGGCTGCCTAATACAACAGAGATCACAGGTGAGAGGGTAGTTCCATATTGGATAATGGGGTGAATGGTAGGATCATTGACTGAGATAGGAACTGCCGGGAAGAGAAAGCAGGTTTTAGTGAAAGACAAAGAGTGGAATTCTGAAATTTGTGTGCAAGATGTCTGTGGGTGGCGAATTGCAGCAGGCAGCTGGAAATACTGGCCTGGAGCCTCAGAGACAAGATCTAGACTTGAGATTAAAAAAAGAAAAAAAAAAAAATGTGTGAGGGAAATCATCCAATGTGAACATGTGAGGAAAAAAGAGGGTCAAGGACACTGGACTGGTAAACATAGACATTTAAGGGCTGAGCAGACAAAGAGGAATTCTAGCAGATGACAAAGAAATAAGGAAAATGAAGAACAGGAAAGATAAGAGTCATGGGACCACAGGGTGGAGAAAATGTCAGGAAGGAAAACATGGTTCAGAGTGTTAATTGCTATGGAGAGTGAGTGTGGTGTGGCCATTAGGTGACCCTGGCAGAATAGTTCAGTGGGAGGGTAGGACCGGGAGTGAGCCTGCAGGTAGGGTGAGGAGCTAATTAGAGGCCAAGAAGCAGAAACAAGAAGTGTAGACTTTTCCAAGGCTCTGTCCTTACGAAAGGAGAGAAGGGTTAGTAAATGTGCAGCTGCGTGAGAGTATGCTTTGGAGTAAAGTAATTCCTACCCCCACAAAAGAAAGCCTGTCATTTGTTCTATTGCTCTAGCTTAGGAGTGACACAGTGATGCTGGCAACATACAATTGCAACAATAGATCTAAATTTTTCAAATACTTCCTTCCTATTGCCCCCTCTCTCCTTTTCTCCTTCCATTCCCTACTTCTTCCCCTTCACTCCTTCCTTCCTCTTTTCTTACCTTCTTTTCAATACAAGAAGAGATAACAAATTATCTTCAGTAAGCAGGAAAAAATACAAAAAAATCAAAGATACGCCAAAGACAAAACTGCAACAATTTAATTTAATAATCTTAAATTGGTTTTATTTTCAATTCCAGAATCAAGCAGTCACTCTATTAATAGTACTCCAATGAGCAGAGAAGAAGAGGTTGGTATTACAGACAGAAAAGAGCTAAAGGAAGCAGAAACAGGGCAGTTAAAAGCAGATTGGTCATTTCAATGTTCCTTTCCTTGTAAGGGAGGGACAGGAAGACAAAACAATAGAAAAATAACTGGTTAACACTCGGTTACCTCTTTTGTGTGAGGATTAAGGCAGAGGGAACTCCTTTATCATGCCAGTTGAAAGAGCCTGTTTGGGGACTTTGTCTCTTATCATTCTAATCCTGATTTCTCAGGAAGTCAGATAAGTCAGATAAGTTTCAGCTTGGTTACCTGGAACTTTAGCAGGAGTGACTCCATTTTTATTTTTTATTTTTTTTTGGCCTAGTCTCTTAGAGTCTAGTACAGGAATTTAGTCCAAAGCAAAAAACCTCCTGACATGTCTACCTAGCAGGTATAACTGGACTATTTTAGAAATTAATAACTAAAGCCTCAGATAACAGCAATATTACAAAGTTGTACCCCTAAATCCAATTCTTCTGTTTACTTCATTTAGAGTTCATATCTTTTGTATGGAGGTCTACTTTTGAAAAAAACAAACAAATCTTTTACAGGTATGTTTGAAGGAAATAGGAAGAATGAGAGGAAATTTGTATTTATAAGAACAAAGGTCACAAATGCTCTTTAAAAATTATAATTCCTGGTGACACATTCCTGCAATCTCAGAGACTCATGAGGCTGAGACAGGAGGATTGCAATTTTGAGGTAACTCTCAACAATTTAGCAAGATCCTGTCTAAAAGAAAGAAAGGAAGGAAGGAAGGATTGGGGATTCAGCTCAGTGGTAAAACAACCTGGGTTACCCTGGGTTCAATCTTCAGTCCTCAGTACCAAAAAAAAAAAAAAGTTATAATTTTATGTTAATTACCTGAGCAATGGAAGGAACCTTAGAACCCATTACCTGCTATTATAGCTGGGAAAATTGAGGCTCACAGAGGTCAGGAGTCTTGTCTAATCATAGGACCAGGATAAAAATTCTTATTTCCTAACATCTACCCAACCACTACCCCCACCTCCCCTCACCCAAAGATATTTTCTTCCCAAATTAATGCAAGTTGCTAGTGATTATAAAAGGAATATAGTTTTTGGCCATTTAATTCCCAAAGATTTCTTGCCAATAACTGAAAGAGCACAAACAAACACACACACACACACACACACACAGATACACACACATGCCCTTTGTCCTATAAATTGACACCCCTTTCCACAGGGCTGTCTTTGCTTGTGTGGCTGAATGTTTGTGCTCTACCTGGTCACCATGTCCCCTGCGGCCTATGCGTACCAGCACACAGATGGTCTGAGCTTCACTGAGAGACAATCCCTATCCTGGAGCCTTGTTCCCACAATTCATACAAAGGCCAACTTCAAAGGACCACCATTTAAGGTCCTCTGTGGGATTAGAAACAGGAGGTTTGCCACGTGTTTTCAGTACTGGTTGCATTTCTGAGAGTCCCTTACACATGGCATTAGAATGGGAGATACATAAGGAGAAAAAGAAAAAGGAAGAAAAGAACACCCTTAAAGCTAATCCTGCTGTTGACAGAAAGCAGAATTAGTCTTTGGAAAGTGTCCATTCCTTAATATCGCATATTGCTCTCATTTGTAGCGTAAAAATGATGCAACTCACATTGTACTTTGTCCAGTAGTGCACTTAATCCCCAGGAAAGAAAGACATGAATCACTGCAGCAAGACTTTTTGCCTCCCAAATGACTCTCTCGAATTAGAAATGAGTAATTATTATAGGGATAAATAACGATGAATTTCTCAGAATAGAAAAGTTTCCTCAAGTCATGAGACAGCACTCACAGGATTCCCCCATCCCAAATCCTGGAAATGCTAAGCTTGACACCCCCATCCTTGCGTTCAGGAACTGAGACATTTAAATGTGCATGAGTGTGGAAAAATCCACATTTGCTCACAGGATATGAATACGGTTTCCTTGCTTCAAGTGGCATCTTAATGGGAATTGTGTTTCGCACTCTAATTGAAGAGGCCAAGCCCTGGAGAAAGCCTCTAACTTTCAATAGCTGTGTATAAATAGAGTGGAGGAGTGAACAATTGCAGCGCTGCTTTCCCAGGCCCTCCTCCAAAATCACCAACCACAGAACCAGTCGCCAGAGAAATGTCACTCATGTGTATTGCCATGGTGGTTTCCATCTTAAAAGCTGGTATTTACCGTTCAGTCAAGAGAGAATTGTAACAACAACATCAACAACAATTGCTATTTATTGTGATAAAGTTAGGCCAAGGCAAATGTCAACTTTTTTTGGAAAAGAAGTGCTATAAAGTAATTCAGATATTTTTCTGTAGAAAAGTAATCTATTGTGCCTCTTTGTTCTCGTAGAGGTTCTATTGTCTCTCTTCTGAGCTTTGCATGTCTCTAGTCACCAGGAAGTATCTTGAAAATTAGGCAAAAATCCGTAAACAGGCTAATATAAAATAGTTTCCCCAAGCTATGGTTATGATCCACAGCCTGAATGAAGAATGAGTCTGTCTGTCCATCGGGCATTGTTCTCTGTAGTCCTGGTTTGATGAGTAAGGAGCTGAATTACGGTTTCTTGGCTGAAATCAGCTGCCTCCAGGAACTTGAGTAACCGTTTCCAACCAAGTGTGTGTACAGGAAAGTAAGAAGGGCTTTATGGAGCAGAATCATAAATTCTAGGCAGCCTGGACAAGTTAGCAAGATCTGTCTCAAAATTTAAAAAAATAAATAAATAAACAGGTAAGTAAAAATAATAATAATAATTAAATTTAAAAGGGCTAAGAATGTGGCTCAGTGGCAGAGCACTTACCTATCATGTGCAAGGCCCTGGATTCTATTCCTGGTACTGGAAGAAAAGGAGAGAGAGAAGAGCAAAGAGAGGAGAGGGGAGGGGAGAGAAGGAGAGGGAAGGAAGGGGAGGAGAAAGGAAAGAAATAAAAAATTATTCTTCCAATTAAGTGCACTGAAAATATAAATTTGAAAAAACAATGGCCACATTGGGCCAGGATGTTTTGTGAGGCTTTCCTACCATCATGCTGACCCCAGAAGATTCTAGATGAACTGCAGCATTTTTATTTCTATCAGAAGTCCACTGTGGATCTGCCATTGGTGATGGAAGCTAGCCATGCGCTGCTAGAACAAATGTTACCCCTTTCACTGGGTGAAACAGTTTATTCTTGTTTGAGCTAAATACCTGTCTCTCGAGTGTCACAAGTTATTTTCTTCATCCTATTAATCAGATTTTGTCAACAACATTTTTTTCTTTTCCCCTCATGCTTTGGATGATTTTATAATTTTATGGGTCCCTTTTTAATCTCTGATTTTTTAAAAACAAAAGATTATTTTTCTCATTTTTTGCTCGATTTGGGGCCATTTTATTAGGAACATCAAGTAAACCGATAAAAGTTAGGATCTCAGAAGTAGAAGTAGGTCACACATCCAATTTGCTTACTTCTGATAGAGGATCTTTGTGGTGAACATGGAGATGATAGTCTAGAAAGAAAGGAAATATACTTGCTTCTGAGAACCATTGACAAGGAACGGGGTTTATTCGGGTTTAACCCCATAATGCAGATCTAACAGTTCTACAAAAAGTGTCTCAAATTATCAGTCTTCTTCCACACTACCCCCATTTTGTTGCAAGTGAACAGAGTGGTCACTGAGTAATTGCCTAAGTCAGAACATGTATTCTTTTCATACATAATCTTATTTCATCTTCACTGCACCTCTGAGAAATAGGTTATCACTGTCTTGCAAATAAGCCACTAAGGCTTACAGAAAGGTTTAGAAACACACCCAATGTCCCACAGCTAGGAAGAGTTGGGACTGGGATTCAAACCCAGGACTATATGAATGCTCCATTGAGAAGCTAATGTTGCTTTCTAGCCCTTCTATTGCATGATTTCTTGTTCCTTAGATCTTTATCTTCATGGATGTGGGCATATCCTTTGTATCCATGGTTCCTTTATACCAGCTCTGCATTTCAGTTATCTTAGGTATAAAAAAACCCAAACCCACAAGCATGTGTCTATTGCAATTCTCTCTGCAGCCTTTTTTTTTCTTTTTCTTCTTCTTTTTTATTTTTATTTTTATTTTTTTTTTTTTCACTTTTGTTTTTTTTTTAATTTGTTCTTTTTAGTTATACATGATAGTAGAATGTATTTTGACATGCCATATTTACAGGAGTATAACTTCCCATTTTAGTGGTTGTACATGATGCCAACACACACTTTTGAGGGTAAGGTGGTTTCACGAAAGGGATTTGTATTTTTTTTTAATTCCTTTGTAATTGTAGATGGACACCATGCCTTTATTTTGTTTATTTTATGAAGTGCTAAGGATCGAACCCAGTGATTCACATGTGCTAGACAAGTGCTCTGCCACTGAGCTACAGCCCCAGCCCCAAAAGGGACTTGTATTTTGAGAATACATTTCCATTTTTCCTTTAGCCACTAGTGAATCCCTCTAAAGTCTTCATTTTAAACTGTGCATCACAACCCATTAATGGATCACAAAATTAATTCCATGGGTCTTAATCAGCATTTTTATTTTTCCAATGAAACAAAACACAAATGAATAGAATAGAAAAATCTCAGAATACACTACACATGGCAAGGGTTGATACTGTGTTGTGAAACTTTTTTCAGTTAAACACATGTGTGCACCTGTGTGTCTTGATGTAAATACACTTCTTACCACAGTCATCCTAAGGAACTAGTTGCAGACCAGCAACACGACCATGCAGAGGAGCAGGGAGACGAGACACAGGGTGGAGATGATGAGTTTTAATGCCACAGCCATCAATCACACGTGGTTCCTTCAGACAACTTGTTCTTTTGGGATTAGACTTTGTGCAGACTCGGGTAACACAGCAGAAGCCCATAAGCAGCACTCCAGCTTCTAGCAAGGGGGTGAGGTACCTATGTCTCATGATCAAAATAATTTATTCTTAAATAAAAACCTTAGTTTTCTCTGGCCTTCGAAAGGTTCTAATCCCAGGCCTCCAATTCTTTTCAAGGATGATTTCTTTATGTGGGGCCAACTTAAATGGAGGCAGCCTCATCAGAGCAACCTTTCAGTTCTTCAGTCATCTCTAATCCATGATATGTACAACTAGGTTTGCGCAGGCAGGGAACACACACAACAGAGCAGCTTTGGTGGTGTGGACTGGATGGTGTTTCTTCACTGGATTTTGGTGACTGCTTCGTGGATGGAGGTAGCCACATAATCTAGATTTTTGGTGGTTAAGCCGCACGTGTTGATCCGAAGTAGATAAATGTGCTTCTCGTTGATCAGATACTTGACCTGTTTGGGGTTCAACCCAGTGAAGCTGAACATGCCAATCTGCTCAGTGATGTGAGTCCAGGTCCCAGGAGTCTTGAGGGCTTCTAATCGGGCCCTGAGTTCAGATCCCATGGTCAGAATCCAGTCAGCCATTGTCTTCACATTGCCTGTCCACTCTTTAAAGAGCTCAGGGTTAGAAAGGGTAGAGGCCACGATTCGTGCTCCCTGGGCAGGAGGATTGGACCATGTAATATGCACAATCTTCTCCATCTGGGAAAGGACCCGCAGGATGTTCTCAGATTCTTTTCCAACCACGGTCAGATTACCCACTCGCTCATTGTAGAGCCCGAAGTTCTTGGAGAAGGACTGGGCACAGAAGAGCTGGAAGCCTGCAGACACAAAATAGCGAATGGCCCAGGCATCTTTCTCTAGATCTCCAGATGCAAAGCTCTGATAGGCTGAGTCAACGAAAGGGAACAGAAACCGGCGCTGCATGGCAGAAGCAATCTGCTTCCACTGCTCTGGAGTTGGGTCGGTCCCAGTTGGGTTGTGTGCACAGGCATGGAGGACAAAGATGGAGAACTCAGGAGCATTCTCTAGATCATTCAGGAAACCCTAGAGGTCAAGCCCTCTCTTCTCTGCATCTCAGTAGCCATAAGATCGAATGTCTTTAAAACCAGCAGCAGAAAATACAGCATTATGGTTCTCCCAGGTTGGTGATGATACATAGACAGGTGTGTCCTTGTTGTTCGTCCCATTGTACCATCGCGCTAAGAACTCAGCTCCAATTCGAAGTGCACCTGTTCCCCCCAAAGACTGCACACCTCTAACCCGCTTCTCCTGGAGAGCTGGACTGTCATCTCCAAGGACAAGACGAGAAGCACAGGTCCGGAACTCTGCCAGGCCCAGGATGAGCAGATACTCATGGTTGAGGCTACTGTCATTAGCAATCTTCTGCTCCACCTTCCTCACTACTGGCAAAACCCAGGGCTGGCAATCATCTGTGCGATAAGCTCCTACTCCCAAATTGACCTTGCGGGGGTCTGGATCCTCCCGGAAGTCGGCGGTGAGTTTAAAGACAAGGACTGGCTGGGCCTGCGGAACCTCTGCAAAGACTGAGGGAGGCGCCATGGATGCAGAGCAGGAATCTGCCAGGAGCCCCGACACGCCACCTAGAGCTGCTGGATTGGGTCTCCTATTTTATTTTATTTTATTTTATTTGCAGTTCTGTTTGGAATGAGATTATAGCACGTTCACTAGCATTAATCCCATGTGAATGGCAGTGATGTTACTAATTAAAAAAATGTGGGATGCTACCAGTTTTCAATTTGGACAGTTGAAATTGTATATATGGCTATTTTCCACTTGTAAATTCAGTCTTTTATCCCCAAGAAGCATCTGAAATGAGAGAAATAAAAAATAGTGTTGCTAAATATTTGGGGGATTATTTTATAAGCCAGTGAAAACAGAATCTTTCATTTGTTTTTACCAGTGGTGGGAAGGTTTTCTTCTTTATTTTTCTGTGTAGGTCCCCTGGGAATGCATACACATAATACAGAATAATATTCCTTTAATTTTTTTTTCTACAAACACTATTAGTTCCACATGCTGACATCCATCTCCCTTTTCAGAACTGCCCTGAGAACTCCTCTGACAAACTCAATACAGCTCAAAAACATCAGGGATGGCACAAGGAATGGCTTATTTTAACTTCTGTACTTAAGTCAAAACAAGACTTTTTAAGTAGCACACATGGTCAAAACTGAAGTTGGTTTTCTCCAAATAATAATTTTTTAAAAAATATTTTTTTAATTCTCCAATATTTGGGTCTTTGACTATGAAAATGTGAACCCATCAGGGTGCCTGGACCAAAAGGCCAATTCCTCATCTGTCCCCCACTGCTGGGGGTTATGGGTACAATACAGCAGCTGACTTCTGAAGAAAGAGCCAAGGACTAAATCAGAATTTTGAACTAATAAATCTGTACATCTCTGCTCTTCAATAAGCATGATACAGCACAGTTTCTCCAGAAATGTATTCATCTTATCTGACTTCTTGGGAAATCCTCGTCCAGAAAGTTTAGAGAGTACAGCACATTTTTCCTTCTTCTTTCTTATTCATACCACACGTGGCCATGTTAAGAGCCTGAAGCAGAGTGGAACTCTCTTATGATAGCATTCTCTCCCTTCTTTGACAATGGAACTCTTTATTGTATTTTCATCATATTAATATCACATGAAGCTAATATTCTATAGAACAGACCTTGGAAATACTGATCATCAGGAGAAAGAGTGCATGATCTAAGGAGTCCCAGGTTAACTTCATGACAAGTATCCCCTGGACAAATCATAAGACCTCACCTAGAAAATTTGGGGCGTTATAATCTTTCTTCTCTTTGTTGCAAAGGAAAATGGGGAGAAGAAAACAAAATGATGAGTGTGAAGGCATTTCTTACGCAGTAAATCTACATATACAGTTGTTATGGTTTTTTTTTTTTTGTTGTTGTTGTTGTTTTGTTTTTTGAGAGAAAAATCAGGCGACTTCCTTGTTGTGGCACAGGGAGTTCACAGGTACTTAAGCTGTGCCCAGGAGAGGAGCTCCTCTGACATTCCACTTTATAATCAGTTCCAAGATTTACCTTCCTAAGGACCATGATGTTTGGATATGATCTATTTGTCACTTGTAATCATGCTTTAGCACATTCATGAGGCAAGGTTTAGAACCACCAGAAACACAGGAGGCAGCGATATCTTTATCTAATAGATAAAATTAAAAAGAAAAATAAATCAAGAGCTCACTGACTAAAACACAACCGGCAGGATTACCAAAAACTACAAGCAAGACAACTAGTTACTGAATAGAATCTTTGATGTCTGGAGAGTTACTTATTATTTTGGTAGGTATTATCTGGTTATGTGGCTTGCAAACTGAGATCTGTCTTTTGAATGATTTTTAAAAGCACGGCTAAATGTGGCTTTTCTAATTTGTAATGATAAGTTATCCATGTTCCCAGAAAAGGAATGAATAGTAAATAAACCCATAATGACAACTTGGTATAATTCCCATTTTTGGACCACTGCCATTAACAGTTTTCATCCTTGATTCTTTGAATTTCAAAAGTATTTTCCATGCTTATACAGCACTTAATAATACTTTGTACTTTTGACATTATACTGATATGGTATCTTATTAATTTTAAGTCCTTATAATCAGATGTATATAATTTTTAATAGTACCTCTCATATTAAAATCAAAAACAGAATATCTAAGTTATGTGCCTAGATTGTTAACAATAATTAACAGACAAGTGAGCTGAAATAAAATATTTATAAATGATATTGGTTGAGGATACACTGTTGTTAAGTACTCCTCATGCTTTTTTCTTCTGCAATATAGGTGATAGTTTTCTTACTTTACAGATGAAGAAATTTAGAAATTTCAAAAAAGAATTTAATACTTTTTCTAAGTTTAAGCAGCTAAAGGAAAGAGCTGGGATTTGAACTCAGAACTATTTGACGCTAAGACATCTTTTTCATTGAGTAGTATTGTTTTCTGCAAACTACCAGTGGTGTGATGCTGGGTCATGTCATAGCACTTTTTCTTTTTAAAATTGTTTGTCACAACATTTGGTTCTGAGAAAATGAGAGTTTTCCATCTTTATCTTTGAACCTACCTCAATATATAGAGAACTATTTTGCCTAGATGAGCATCATCTAATTGAACAATTCTTTTCATGGTAAAATTCTTCTCATTTCATGGATTAAAATAACCATCAGAGATACCTTCCTTTTGAGTATTCATTGAAATTTTTTCCTTTCTAAGGATATGAGTTCACATTGTGATGTATTTTGGGGCATAAAAATTACCTTTAAAAATATGTCAATACCCTTTGCTTTCTTTGCTGATTTTACCAAACATTTTTAAAATGACATTGCAAGGTTTTTGTTCTAACTTTTCAACATTCAATGTAATTTCTAAGTTATTAATCTTTAAAAATAGCCTTCATTACAAGTGATAATGCCCATCTCTATTGTTTTCAGAATTTACACATTCATGTATTTTGAGGATTGTCCATGCACCAGGCTTGACCTTGGATGCTGAAGAGAGAAAGTGACCAATAGTGGAGGCCCCTGTCCAGAGGAAACTTACAGTCTCGAGAGGAAGCGGCAAGTAAATCATAACCACAATACAGACAGAATAGGGGTGTTACTTTTTAAAAATATTCATTTTTTAGTTGTATTGGACACAATGCCTTTACTTAGTTTATTTATTTTTACGTGGTGCTGAGGATCAAACCCAGGGCCCCACATGTGCTAAGCAAGCGCTCTAAAACCGCTGAGCCACAACCCCAGCCCCAGAATAGAGGTGTTATGTTAAGATGTTTAGAACCAGCCCCAGAATAGAGGTGTTATGTTAAGATGTTTAGAATGTGCCATTAATCAAATCAGGAGTTTTAGGAAGGAATTACCCAAGGGACTGGTATCTAAACAGAATCTTGAAGAATGGATATCTGTAGATTAGACAGATAGACAGATAAGCATGACACAGGCCCAGGAAAACATTAATTTAATATATGTATGACACATGGGATAAATGCAAAAGGCTCTGCATTATCTGAAATTGCTTGAAATATCTCCATCAAATGAAAATAATTTTCTCAGTGGCAGACTTGGATTCCAAACTTCAATATCCCAATTAGCCCCATAATTCTTCATAGCCTTTTCTAGTTTAAAATGGAGAAAATGATAGGTTGAATAGAAGCACGGTAGAATACAGAGGGAGCTAAATAATTGATGTAATAGGATATGCCTATGGTCAGATCTGTCACCAGTATGCATTGAATTTCAATAAGCAACAGTTTTACTTACAGATTCTGTCTGATAGTTTTGGGGAATTGCCTGGTTTTAAACTTTTATGATATTTTCCTCTCTCATGCATTTGTATAATATTCAATTTGCCCACCCATTTTTCTATTGAGAACACATCATTTCATCCCTTGGGGTTTTGGCGGGGGTGGGATATGTTTTCTGCAATGCACTGCCCTTTTAATAAACAAGTTACAGCAACAAAGTGTCCAAGTGCGACAATTTCTGAATACATAATCTTCAACATTGTATAATGAGTAATATTCTCTTTCTTCACTACCCCTTCCAGTCTGCTCAAATTAGTTTAGATGTCAAATCATCAATGAGCTATAATGCAATGTTACTTCTTCTGCCATTTAATATTGCCAGATGTGGAGATATTCAGTCTTACTACAACTACCTAAGAGAAAATATAACATGATGGAAGAAAGTACTGAGGGTTTGCTGTTGTTGTTTTAATTCCCGAAGTGTGTCACCACTACTTTTTAAAATAAGTATTGAAAAGAGTGTGGGTGTGAAGCTCTTTAAAGAAGCAATTCAGGTGATCCATTAAATGTCTCAGTCTCATTCACTTGTCTGGAAGCCAAATGTTCTTACCTGGAAACTGTGATGACACTACGCAAGTTGTGACATGATTTGCTTCCTTTCACTTTAACTAGAGGTAACTTTCCCAGGAAGAACTGGCGTGTGATCCATCTATAGTACCACTCCCTTCCCTAGATGCAAACAGTGGATTGGTCATTGCAGTTCTTCAGAACTGCCCTTTCAGGTTGAATATTTGGGGGGAATTGAAATGATCTTATCCCTATTTTACTATAGGCTAAAACAATAAACAACTTGGTAATCACCTATGTCACTACAGAGAGAACATATTGCAATGGATACTGCCTTGAAATGTTACCTGAAGGGTGTTTGGATAGAAACATGCTGTGCTGGATTTTTAGTCCTTGGAAAACTCCTCAAACTATTCTTACTCCATATTTTAGCCAATGTATTTTCATGGAAAATGTACACAAGAAAGTAAGGTCTTATAATTAAATAACCCTGTTCATAATTTTGGTTCTGCCACAACCTTGCTGAGAAATTATGCACTTCAATTAATTAAAATAGAAAAACAAACTTAAGATTCAGAAATAAGAAATTTAAAAAGAAGTATATGCTTAATTCATTGTGTATCACCAATCCAGTATAAATGATTGATGAATTTGTTATTCAAGATATTTTGAGGCCAATGACCAATACGAAAGCTTGTAAGAAAAGATGAAGAATTGCTTTAACTATGATTCTAGTAGATACATTGTAGAGGGTGATAATTTCTTCAATGTTGCCGCCGGAAAGGGATTGCAGCCTGGAATGGCAGCGCTGCAGGGAAGGAGTCCGGAGACAGGATGGAGACGAAAATATTCTTTAATCTTACAAGAAACTACAATATATCTATACAATAGCGATAACCCTGTCTTTTCTCTCTCTGGTCTCTTCCCATGCGCCCGAGCAGCAATGGCGCTAGCTCGATCTGCTGAGTCACCGTTCAAATCTCTCGAGATCCTCGACCAAGTCCCGCGAGATCCCAGACCAATTCCCGTGAGACTATGGAAGGCGGAAATGCCCAAAAATGTCTATGGCCCAATAATCAACCGCAATATTAGCTATCTCCCCAAACAGGGCTCCTGCATTTCCCCCTTTTGTTTTAAAAGAGGGGATGCTCTAGGACGTCTATGTGCAACCAACATTCTTACCCGTCATCGGATAATCAAGGCTGTGCCCTTGACTCCTGTCTTAGGTTGATATGTCGGCCACATGAGACTATCCCGTGCGACTGTGCCTGTCTTAGGTTGTCCCCCTCTGGGGATCTTACCCGTCATTGGCTAACCAGCCATCCAATGGAGCCCTTTAGGATCGACTGTGTAAGATGACTAACAGCCGTCCAATTGTGGGGAGATGCTGCGGCTTTAAGGCAACAAGCCTTTTGGTGATGAGCCAAATTGCATAGCATATCAAATTCTTTAAACAAATCAGCTGCCCTAAGTTCTATCAAGTAACACACTGAGTTGTCTAAACAAATACCCCCAAGGTACTGTCCCATGAAGTCCCAAACAATGAAAGATCAAAATGTCCACTTGTTATAACACGTAGATCTAGGAGGCCCCATGCATGCAGAGCAGAGGCCACACTGCTGGTGAGGTTGTTTGACATTTGAGCAGCAGGGATGCTTGCAGCGACCACGATCCCTGCATCTGTAGCAGCAGCCGTCTTTTTTTATGTCAGACAATGCCGTCAAATCTTCAGGGCCCGCTCCCTAGAGACTCAAGCATCAATTATTAAAGGAAAGGCAGTGCTATTCCAGCACTGAGTCAAGAGGCGAGTTGTCAAACTAAAAAATAGAATTATTAGATTAGAAAATTAAAGTTGATTTCTGCTCACACACATTGCAGCCTGAGCTCCCACAAACATAAGCTGGCAAAACATCATATTTAGAACAAAATAAAGAAAGACTGAGGGTATTTACTGTATTAAAGATAGATTAAAGAAAAACTAAAAGCACTTTGGAGAAATAATTTGTTAGCTGGAACTCTCGAGTTTCTGCATACACAGCAGTCCTTTACCTGTTGAAATGATTGAAATTAATCATTTATTAAACAAATGAAGTTAATAACAAATAAGCAACCTTATGTCAAAACACCAAAATATCAGGTTATACAGCCCTAGTCATATTTTTCGCTTAAGAGAAATCCCTGGGACACCTATAAAACAAAATTGAAGGTACCTTCACTTATTAAAATATTTACCCAATTAGAATACTCTTAAACTTAAATGAATTAGAGTTATTTGGATCCATATATATATATATATATATATATATATATACATATATTATATTCACAAGCGCTTTGTTATTTTTGATGTCAGACTGGACAGACAGACGCACATACAAACATATATTTGTGACGTCACATTAACATGAAATTTAGACAAATACACAGACATAAACACATGTATAAAAAGAAAAAAAAAAATACAATTGTGTGCACACTAAAGAGAGATCTCTTCGTCCCAGCCGGGAGGAATGACACTTAAGTTGTGACGTATTTTGAAGGACTCTTTTAAGGGAATCATTCCATATCTTCATCATGGTCCTCTTGATTTTGTACCTTTTTTATTAATCTTGATTCCTCAACAACTTCATCTTGATCCTTTTGATTTGGTACTTGCTTTATTAATCTAGATGGTATCCATATTGGAGAGGATTCATGCTTTGGAAAAACACAAACAGATCCTCTCCCCCAAATTAACACTGGATCTGGACCTTTCCATGTACCTGAAAGAACATCCTTCCAGTAAACCAAAGGTTTATGTTGTTGATGTGGGTTCCAATGTCTGTCTCCAGCAGAATAACCATCAGAGTCTAAAGTTAAAAAATTTAAGGTAAACAGGGCAACTGCCAATCTGTCCTTAGGATTTTTCCAGTTTCCTTCTTTCTGTTTTAACAACATAACTTTTAGTGTGCGGTTTGCTCTTTCAATAATGCCCTGACCCTGAGGATTGTATGGGATGCCTGTTTTATGGGATATGTTGAATTTTGCGCAAAACTCTTTGAAAGATGAGGACGTATATGCGGGGCCATTATCTGTTTTAAGCATTTTGGGGATGCCCAATGCAGCAAAAGCTTGTAAACAATGAGATGTGACATCTTTAACTTTTTCTCCGGAATGTAAGGAAGCAAAAATCATGCCTGAGCATGTATCTATGGTTACATGAATAAATCGCAATTTTCCAAAACTTGGCTCATGAGTAACATCCATCTGCCAAAATGATTGGGCATTAATCCTCTAGGGTTAACACCAAAATGAGGATTGGGCAAATGTGTCATACAAGATTTACAATCTTTTACAATTGTTCTGGCTTGCTCCTTTGTGATTTTAAACCTACGTTGCAAGGTGGTGCTGTTGACGTGAAACTGGGAATGAAATAAAGTAGCTTGTTGTAGCGCTGAAAGTATAAATATTGTTTTTGTAAGTTCATCAGCCTTTTGATTACTTTCATGGAGGGGGCCAGGCAAATTAGTATGTGCTCTAATATGGCCTATGAATAGAGGTTCTTTTCTTGCCCATAAAAGTTTTTGTATTTGATAAAACAATTTAAAAGCTGGAGTATGAGGTGCTATTGGTCCTGCTAACTCTAATTTTGGGACGGCTTGTACAATATAGTGGCTATCTGAAAAAATGTTTATGGGCTGGTCTCTAAAATTTTCCAGAGCTCTTACCACAGCTTCCAATTCCACTAGTTGAGCTGATTTGTGTGCAGTTATGTAAGTCATATTTTCTTTTGTAGTGACTACTGCAGCAGTACCATTTGAGGACCCATCTGTAAATACATTAAATGCCTTAGGAATAGGTTGATTTTTTATTACCTGTGGAAATATAATAGGATGATTAATACAAAAAGATAATATAGGAGACTTAGGAAGGTGATTATCAAAATTTGCAGAGGTAGAGCATCTAGCTATAGCCCAGTCATTATCGTTGAAGCATAAATATTCAATCTGTGATGATGAATAGGGAGTAATAATAGTAGCAGGGTGAATGCCAAATATTTTAGTAGAAGTTTTAAGTCCTTGAAGAATAAGTTTAGCCACCATGGAGGTATAAGACTCAATTATGCTTTTAGGAGAGACAGGCAAATGTATCCATAATAAAGGCCCTTGTTGCCAAAATACTCCTGTGGGTGTATATTGTGAAGAAATAACAATCAATATCAGCGGTTGAGTTAAATCAAATCTGTCACAATGAGCTCCTTCGATGGTTTTTCTACTACCTTTAAAGCTTTCCTAGCATCAGGAGTCAATGTTCGCAGTGAGGATGGATCAGGGTCCCCTCGAAGGATATCAAATAAAGGTTTTAATTGGCCAGTAGTGAGGTTTAGTGTAGGGCGAAGCCAATTAATGTCTCCTAGTAGTTTTTGGAAATCATTGAGGGTGGTTAAATGTTCTTTATTTATTAAAATTTTTTGGGGTCTAACAAAAG
Organism: Tamias sibiricus; assembly: GCA_025594165.1. Taxonomy (NCBI): domain Eukaryota; kingdom Metazoa; phylum Chordata; class Mammalia; order Rodentia; family Sciuridae; genus Tamias; species Tamias sibiricus. The sequence goes on along the minus strand of CM046666.1, from coordinate 91,640,760 downwards.
TATCCATGATTTTAAATCCTAAATATAATATGGGAGATCTGGTTTGAACTTTATCTTCTGCTATATATAATCCGTATTTTTTTAAATTTTCTACCACGTCACTGAATATATTAAATAAGATTTTTTGATTAGGGTGGGCCAGTAAAATATCATCCATGTAATGTAGACACATGAGGTTTGGATATTTATTTTTAATGGGTTAAATGGCCTTGTCCACATATATTTGGCATATGGTGGGGCTATTAGCCATTCCCTGTGGCAAAACCTTCCATTGATATCTCTGATCAGGGCCATTATTGTTAATAGAAGGAACTGAAAAGGCAAACCTGGGGGCATCCAGAGGATGTAGGGGAATAGAAAAGAAGCAATCCTTTATATCAAGACTAATAATATGGAAATTTTTTGGAATAGCTATAGGATTTGAAGTCCAGGTTGAGTAGGGCCCATGACTTGCATGGTTTTATTAATTTGTCTAAGATCATGTAATAATCGCCATTTTCCTGATTTTTTCTTGATCACAAATATGGGGGAATTCCAGGGAGAGGTGGAAGGTTCTATATGTCCTGCTTCTAATTGTTCCTGAACTAGTAGGTGGGCCGCGTGTAATTTCTCTTTAGATAGGGGCCACTGAGGGACCCACACTGGCTTATCAGAAAGCCATGGTATTTTCAAAATTATTTTCTCAGTGGCCCCGAAGAAAAATGTCTTTTTCCTATATGATAATGATTTCTTTTAGGGTTAAGCTTACCCTGTACTTTTTGATGATTTCTTATAGGGTTAAGATTACTCTGTAGATTTTTACATTTAACACCTGCAGGTTTGGTTGCAAGGTGTACTCCCATTTGTTGTAAAATATCTCTTCCCCATAAAGTAACCGGTAGATTAGGTAAAACATAAGGCTGAAACGTGCCTTATGTCCTTCATCATCCTCCCATTTTAAAATTACCGCACTTTTTTCTGGGAGGTTATTATATCCCAAGCCTCTTAAACTGGTTAAAGCTTTTTGCAGAGGCCAGTGTTTGGGCCATTGACATAAATTAATGATGGAAGAATCAGCTCCAGTATCTATAAGACCCTCCATTTCTATTCCTTGGATTCTTATTTTACACATAGGCCTCCTTGTACAGTCCCGAACCCAGCAAACCATGGGTTTCGAATCAGTGGAACAAAATCCTCTATTGTTCCTATTTAGAGGCATATTCATTTTAAATGACTTATGTAAATTTGGAAGGAGGAGCAGCTGAGCAATTCTATCTCCCTGATTAATAGAACTTATACTTTGGGGTGAGCTAAGCATTATTTTTATTTCCCCTTTATAGTCTGAGTTTATTACGCCTGGGGTCACTTGCAAACCTAATAAGCTCTCAGGACTTCGCCCGATAATAAGTCCTACAGTCCCTGAGGGAAGAGGTCCCCTGACTCCTGTGGGAATCAGTTGAACCCCCATTTCAGGTGTTAACACTATTCGGGCGGTGGAACAGAGGTCTAATCCTGCATTTCCTCCTGTTCCTCTGGCGAGGGAGTGGATGGGTAATAGGGATTGTGTCGGGGAAGCATCTGAGTGGATGCTTGAGGATACTCCTCCTCCAATGCCTCGTACATTTGTGGGCCCCGGGGCATTGGGCCCCTTGCCCCGTTTTTTGAATTCCTGAACAAAGGATTTCCATGGATGTCAAATTTTGAATAGCATTTATTGGCCCAATGATTTCCTTTCTTACACCTGGGGCAGCAACCTGGAGCACGGTATGAATTTGGTCTTATTTCTCTTTTAGGATTTTGCCTAGAATAGCCTGATTGATTATGATAATTTTGCCTAGAATATCCTGATTGATTATAATGTCTATGTTGAGCTCTTGTAAAATTTTGAGGGCAGCATCTCTCACAGCTGCTGCAATCATATTCCCTGTGACAAAGGCATCATTTATATCTTTACATAATTGTATATATATGGAAAGATCCTTTTTATTTTTCCATGGCCTGATGGCTTCCTGGCAATACTTATTAGCATTTTCGTACGCTAATTGGACAACTAATGGCATAACTTGATCAATGTCTCCAAAAATTCTACCTGCAGTTCTCAAAAGTCGATCAGCAAATTCAGCATATGGTTCATTAGGTCCTTGAATTACTTTGGACAAGCTACCTTGTAGATCCCCAGGTCCTTGTATAGTTTTCCATGCCTTTAAGGCAGCTGCGTTTATCTGAGCATATACTCCTGGGGTATAATATTTTTGATCCTGTACGTCTGCAAATTGCCCTTCTCCTGTGAGCATTTCTATATTATGGTCTCCAAACCCCGCATCTGCATTTCTTTTAGCTGTTTCTATACAAAGTTCTTGAAATTGCGATCGCCAAACCAAGTATTGTCCCCCACTTAATGTTGCTTTACGTAGACGTTTCCAGTCTGCGGGGGTTAAGCTAAAGGTGTTAAGGGACTCCAGTATACTCAACGTGAAAGGAGCTTGGGGTCCATAAGTCATTACTGCCTCTTTGAGATTTTTTATTGTTTTGAAATCTGCTGGCTGGTGGTCCCTCCGTCCATTTTCATATTCAAATACTGGCAGTTCCCAACGTATCTGTGAGTTACCCTCGAGAGCACATAAGCGCTCAGAAAGACTTTTTATTTCTGTTTCTAGGGTATGCAAACGCCTAGTGATACCCTTCATATTTTCTGTAATCGATTTCACCCATGGGGAGTAGAGGACACAAGTTCCTCCACTTGATGATCCCTTATCTTGGTCTTCCTTAATTTCCTTTTGTTCATTTTCTCAAAATCACCTTTAGTTAATTCCTCCTCACTACTACTACTCTCATTGGTCCTAACTGACTCAGTAACATCCTGAGTCCCAGGTTCAATTGAGACCATGTATCCTTGAAGTATCTCTAATAAATCTTGAATAGCTTTAGCAGCTCGGATCTTTGTCATTTTGGGGACGCTTCTAATACTCTCCTTACTGGTCTTAGTTGACTCAGCGGAATCTACGCTTTCATGATCGCCTTCACTGTTTTCTAAATCCTCCTCGCTAACGACAGACTCATCTATATCAAAGAATTCATCAAGAGCCTCGTACACTTGGGTCTTAGTTATTTTCGAACCCATTTTAACCGCTCTGACTAGAGACTCCTGCGAGGTTTCTCAGTTCTTACCTGCCGTGCTGAATTCCCTGTACAGGCCACCAACTGTTGCCGCCGGAAAGGGATTGCAGCCTGGAATGGCAGCGCCGCGGGAAGGAGTCCGGAGACAGGATGGAGACGAAAATATTCTTTAATCTTACAAGAAACTACAATATATCTATACAATAGCGATAACCCTGTCTTTTCTCTCTCTGGTCTCTTCCCATGCGCCCGAGCAGCAATGGCGCTAGCTCGATCTGCTGAGTCACCGTTCAAATCTCTCGAGATCCTCGACCAAGTCCCGCGAGATCCCAGACCAATTCCCGTGAGACTATGGAAGGCGGAAATGCCCAAAAATGTCTATGGCCCAATAGTCAACCGCAATATTAGCTATCTCCCCAAACAGGGCTCCTGCACTTCAAGAAATATCTTTTGGCCCAGTGAGGTAGCCTACACACATCTGTAATCCCAGCAACTCAGGAAGCTGAGACAGGAGCACTGTAAGTTCAAGACCAGCCTCAGCACTTAGCAAGACCCTGTCTTGAAATAAAAAATAAAAATAAAGGACTGGGAGTGTATCTCAGCGGTAATGTGCCCTTGGGTTCAATCACCAGTAGAAAAGAGAGGAAGACAGAAGAAGAAAAAGAAAAAATATATATTTTGCTGTGATTACACCAATTAATTATGAATACATTGGTTAAGAGAGTTCCTATGAGGAACTAACAAAGAATGAAATTCACTCACATTTGTGGAATTTAAGCACATTTTTTTAACATGAAAACTAAACTTATTATTTTTTTGCATTACATTTCATATTATACTTATAGAGCACATTTTTACATATCTCTGGTTGTATACAAAGTATATTCGTGATGGTAATGAATTTACCATTTCAGTTAAAACCAACAAAGGTTTGTAATGAACCAAGAAGCATGAACCTAATAAATGAATTTGTTCTTTTCTTTACTTTTCTATTTATGGTACTGGGAATTGAATCCAGGGACACTCCACCACTGAGCTACATCCCAAGCCCTTTTTTAATTTTTTATTTTGAGATAGGGTCTCCCTAAGCCTTGTTGAGGCTGGCCTTGAACTTGTGATCCCCCTGCCTCAGTCTCTCGAGTTGCTGGGATTATAGACATGGACTACTATGCCCAGCTATTGTTTTCTCTTCTAAAAAAGGCATTTGCTGGAAGCTGTTTTTCAGATACGAAAATATACTGGTAAGAATAACTCAATAATAAGTGCTGGGGCTGGGGTAGTGGCTCAGTGGTAGAGCACTTGCCTAGCATGTGTGAGGCACTGGGTTCGATACTCAGCACCGCATATAAATAAATAAATAAAGGTCCATTAAAAACTAAAAGATATTTTTAAAAATGATAATAATAAGTGCTGCTATTATTATTGTGCTTAATATTTTATATAATCTAAACAACTCAAAATAATTTTGTCACTATATGAATAAAGTATATCTACGTATATTATATGTTATGCATATACATAAATATATAAAATATTAGAAATAACTATATTACCAGAGAATGGTTAAGAATGAATCCAAGGAAATATTTAATTTCCTTATTGGTTTGGACTGCATTTTGAGTTGTTTATCCTTCTAATATAATATAGGAAAATTATTAAGCATGATTAATTCCAAAACAAGTAGCTGAACATTTTTTTTTTTTTTTTTTTTTTTTTTGCAACCAGGGGTTGAACTCAGGGGCCCTCGACCACTGGGCCACATCCCCAGCCCTTTTGTGCATTTTATTTAGAGACAGGGTCTCACAGAGTTGCTGAGTGCCTTGCCATTGCTGAGGCTGGCTTTGAACTTGCGATACTCCTGCCTCAGCCTCCCAAGTGCTGGGATTACAGGCATGAGCCACCGTGCCCCGCAGCTGAACATTTTTTAAAAAGTCAAACTAGTTGTGGTAAACCATTTTAATAAAAGGGGGTTTATTAGGGACCACGCAGAAGGGTAGGGAGATGTGGAGAGCAAGGGAAGAACAGGAACAAGGAACAAGGCAGAGCAAGGGTGAACAGGGTGTACAGGCGCAGTTTCAGTCTGGAGCAGGCTTAAATAGCGAACTGGTGGTCAGAGGCACCCCTGGAGCAAGTCCGTGCTTCCATAGGCTGCCGGAGGTCAGGAGGCAGTGGCGAGGGACCTGGTGGCCAGGTTCACTGACCAGCCTGAGGCACCTGGGAGATGTAGTCTTTTCACAAAGTATCTGGGGAGGTGTGCCTACCTGGGAGGTGCAGCCTCCCTGCCCAGAATCCAACACATGTGAACTTTAAATATTTTATTTACAGTAGAAAAGTTAGATACATAACATATATTGTCCTTTGGACCATAAATATTTGCAAAGTTCCTTAAACAATTCAGAGAAGACACATTCAAGGAAAAAATAGCCATCTTAATCATCTTAATGAATAATATTTCCCATGACAGTATTTTCCATCTAAACTACATTGCCACTAATAAATAAGAGACAAAGGGAACTGTCATGCTGTTCAATAAAGATTTAGCAAATAATAAGATTTAAATGTTTTGTATTGCACTGGAACTATTTTATTTCATCCAATATACTTTTGCAATATGATAATCCAGATGACTTATGTGGGTGAGCATTATGGAAGCCACAGGGTAGCCAGCATAATAAGAGGAAACCACAGAGGGTCACCATGTCAAAAAAAAAAAAAAAAAAACTAGTGTATTATTTGCATACAAATCCTGTAGCAGCCAGGGACATTCCACCACTGCATACAATTTGTATGCAATGATTTGTATACAATGATTTGTATGCAATGATTTGCGTACAAATCATTGTGCAGCCAGGCACAATGATTCATCCAATGAAATGTGAAATTACCATACATTTCCTGAAATTCCACCTCTTCCATGAAACCTCTTATATTAATTAATTAGAAGAGACAGTTTCCCAAGCAAAATAAGCGTAGTAATTTCCTCTAAATTCACTTTTCCCCCTCAGCTTGTGTCTCATGACACATTTTCTTTTGATGTAGCCGCATGATGCTAGGCTTGCTAACAGCAAGGAGACGAAAGGACAATCTGAGCGGTTTGTAGCCTCTTAGGCTGTAAGTCTCTGGGAAAGAAAAAAACCTGTCTCTTTATCTCCTGCTTTTGACTCAGCCTTGCTCTGCCCAGTAGGTACTCATATTTTGAGAATGATGAGGATGAATGTGAGAAAGATGATAAAGCTGTCTGTGTAACAGGTTGGTTATAAGCCAGGTGTGGTAGCACACACCTGTAACCCAGCTACTCAGGGGGCTGAGGCAAGTTCAAGGACAGCCTGGGCAACTTAACAAGATCCTGTTCCGAAATAAAACATGAATAGAACTGGCAATGTAGCTGAGTGGTAGAGCTTCTCTGGGTTCAATCCCCAGTATGGGGGAAGCAGGGAGGATAATGACAATAAGGCACATAGTTAACGTCCTTTTGCTGAAAACCATGAAATATGGGCAAAACACAAAAGTGTGCTTAGATAATGCTGTTGAAGGACATTCTTTGTCTTCTGCCCTGAGGATTTCTATCTCTGAGAGGTCATACAATGCAATTTGATCATCTTTCTTTTGATCCTATTTATCAGGTATATGACTTAGGGCAAGTTATTTAGCCTTCATGAAACTCAGTGTCCTCATAATAAATAATCAGATTTAGGATTGACATGAGCCAAAAGACCCATCGATCATTAGTCAAGTAAATAAAACAATGGTTATAACATTCTTGGTACTGGGTCTGGCACATGATTAACCCTCAATAAATAACATGTACTATTTTAGGGAATTAAGAAATCTACATTTGGGCTGGAATTGTGGCTCAGTGGTAGAGCACTTGCCTAGCACATGTGAGGCACTGGGTTCAATTGTCAACACCACATATAAATAAATAAATAAACAAAGGTCCATCAACATCTAAAAAGAATTTTTAAAAAAAGAAATCTACATTCTTAGGTTGGAGATGTGGCTCAGTGAGAGAGCTGTTGTCTAGTCTGTCTCTTTGAGACAGGTGGAAAGTACAAAATTTGTTTTGTTTGTTTTTTGTTTGAAGTGCTGAGAATCAAACTCAGGACCTTGTGCACACTAGGCAAGAGCCTTCCGCAGAACTACATTCCAGCCCATGATGCAGATTTGAAGCTGGAATATGAGCATTTGCACTTGAGTTGAGACTTGAGTCTCAACTCTGCTATCTACTAGCTGGAAACCTTGAATAAATTAGTTTACCATTTTAATAAACTTGTTTTGTCCTGATATGATCATGGATATAAGCCTTGTAAATAGGAAAGGACTGTGAAAATGTAACTAATAATAAGCAATACACAGATTGAAACAGAGTGTAGCTTCATGCAGACGATGTATTGAAATCAAACCTGAATAATTGAAGTGGTGTACTCTGTGAGTATCTCTCTTGGGAAACATGCAACACAGACTCCTGTGTACAGAACTTGATTCTGTTATTAATTCTCATTAGTCATGTGTTTTGTGTATGTTGCTCAAAAGGACTGACACTTAATGTTCTCATCTGTAAAATGAGAACGGGAATAGACTTTCTTTACAGGTTTTCTGTGAAGACTAATGCATGAAGCAGAACCTGGAACATCGAAAGTCCTCAAAAATATGCTGTTATCATTAAAAGCCTTTCTTTCAGCAGAGCATGGTGGCATTTGCCTGTATCCTAGCTACTTGGGACGGTGAGACAAGAGGATCCCAAATTCAAGGCCAGACTGGACAATTTATCAAAATCTGTCTCAAAATAAAATAAATGGGCTATGACAGGGCACCATGGTGCATACCTGTAATCCCAGTGGCTCTGGAAACTGAGGCAGGAGGATCAGGAGTTCAAAGTCAACATCAACAACTTTATGAGGCCCTAAGCAACTTAGTAAGACCCTGTCTCAGAATAGACTATAAAAAGGGCTGGGATGTGGCTCAGAGGTAAGCATCTCTAGGTTCAATCCTTGGTACAAAAAAAAAAAAAGAAGAAGAAAAAAAGCCTTTCTTTCTGCTGTAAACCCAATATAATAACTATTCTCTTAAAGCTTTTTAAGTTGTAAGAAACTAATGGTCAAATGTTGCTATGAGTTAAATCACTCAAAGTGAAAGCAAATTGAAGGTACACAACATCTAAAACCCAGAAAAAAAAACAAAGATTGCAGTAACTATTAGGAAGATAAATGGGCACATGTACTTACAATAACCAATACATACTAATCAATAGCTTTACTTTGAATAATTTTTCCCATGGTTTTTCAAGGAATTTGATAGTGCACTGTTATAACCTGACTAACCCCTTGGCTAAATTCATCCTCAAATTCTACCATATTTTGCATCTTTCTTAAGACACTATTCTTACCTTATCATTTGCTTTAAAATTTTTTGGTTGTATCCCATGATGTAAAATATGAAAACCAAACTTTTTTTTTTTTCAGTGCTGAGAATCAAACCCAGGGTCTCCCTTTCCAAATTCTAGCCAGACTTCTCTGACTTTGATGCCTATTGATAAGTCCTTCCTCTAAGCACACCTCTGTAATGATGAGGCTGAGGCTAACAATGATGATAGTAATTAACCTTGATGGACTGCTTGCTATGTATCAGGCACCAAGTCAAAAGATTTACATATGTTACCTCATTTAAATCTTATAACTACTCTAATGGGCAGAGCACCATTATTTTCATGAGAATGAAATAGAGAAGATTAGTAACTTACCAAGGTCGTACATACAGTAGAGGCTGCTGGGGCCTGGATTCTAAGGGATGCTTGCCATCCTCTATGTCCATGAGCTTTCTCAACTATCAGACTCTATTTTCCCCTGTTGGCCATATAGATTGTCACTGTGGGTTTGACAGCGTCATTTTCTGCTCTGTGTCAATAGCTAACTCTTTTGTATATGTTTGTTCTCCTAGTAAACTGGTTATTCTCCATTTACCTCTCCATGTTTATTCCCTGCTTTGCTCTGGGCTTTAAGGGACTAACCTTCTGCTTTGTCCATTTTCTTGCCCCTCAGCTTCCATATGGGTTGGACCAGAGGAAGGCCTAGTGATAAAATCGATGGTAGAGAAGAAAGAAATGGAATGACCCTCCCACTCCCATCACTACTTCTTCCTGCCATGCCATGTTTGTCTATATCCATGGCTTCTATTGGGGCCTTTCCCCAGGGCCCCCACTGTGTGATAATGGAGCCCCCTTGTTCATTCAAGTCTGGTTGTGGTGGTAACAGCTTCCTGCAGAGTCTAAAGCCTTGCTTCTTAACCTTTATTCACACCATCCCTCCTCAATAAGCCCCTGAAGAAGTCCTTCCTGTCTCTTCCAACCTCTCCAAATTCTACCCATCCTTCTTAACCTTTATTCACACCATCCCTCCTCAATAAGCCCCTGAAGAAGTCCTTCCTGTCTCTTCCAACCTCTCCAAATTCTACCCATCCTTCTTTGTTGGGTTTCTTTAAATCAATCATGCCACCACAAATAATCCCTTCTTTAAACTATGTCAGTTAAATATTTTTTAATATGCCATCTGATTCCTTCCTGGAAACTTCATGCATCTATCCCTACCTCAAATTTTGAAGATGAGACTTAAACATAAGACCTCTTCAATAGATATTGATCAATCCTTTTATTAATGGAGTATGCATATGTATGTGTATGTACTGTAACAAACTCACAAATATGAATCTATATAGATGGACTATCTTTCATCTTTCAAATTTGTCTTGTGGGTCATTATCAACCATGCTCAGAAATCTTAATCTCTTCTAAGCATCATCGTCAAGGAGGAATATATAGAGAATATTTGGGAAGTTCTAATTTTGCATTTTGTGAGTAGTTTTTCTGAAAATTGCTTTCTTTTCCTTTCAGGTATATTAATGAAATGGGATTCTTCCTGTAAAAAAAAAAAAAATGTAGATTCTTAGATGTGAAGTAGTCTATCACAGAACAAAGCAGCACTTGCCCAGTGGTCTCTGGAGCACCAGGGGTGTGTGTGCTTCTGAAGCTGTGCATTTGTTGTCGGGGTGCTAAAAACCACCTTTCTCTGGAAGACTGTTCTCATGGCTAGTTTTTCCTGACCCTGTCCTTTCTGCCAGACACAACTTCATGCTTCTTCATCATCTAAAGGACCTCTCCCCATCCAACTCCTATTCCAGCCTGCTCAAATTAAACCCAGCATTTTCTTTCTATTAAAAAAAAAAAAAAAAAAAAAAAAAGATAACCTGAATTTGAAAAAGCCAACAGTGGCAGTGAATGAATATAATGTCTATCTTTGGAATTAAAGGACTTCCCATTGGCCAATTTTTATATTATGAAAAACATTCTGATTGCATTCTTATATCTCGATGGGGCTATTAACATACAAAGGAAGCAAAGTATGTTTTCTTAGCAAAACCTAAGAAAAGACAAACATGTTCTGGTATTTATTTATTTATTTATTTATTTATTTATTTACTGGGGATTGAACTCAGGGGCATTTGACCAGTGGGCCACATCCCCAGCCCTTTTTTTTTTTTTTTTTTTTTTATTTTATTAGAGACAGGGTCTCACTGAGTTGCTAAGTGCCTCGCCATTGCTGAGGCTGGCTTTGAACTCGCGATCCTCCTGCCTCAGCCTCCCAAGTTTGGGATTACAGGCGTACGCCACCAGGCCCGGCATGTTCTGGTATTTCTAATGCTTGTGATTATTAAATCTTATTTTGTTACTCTCACTTAGGCAAATCTGTTTAAATTAATCCATTAGAAATTAAAAGTGAAAATTTGCAGCAGATAAAAAAACGTATATGCCTCAAAGTAGTCTCAGTCACTTAGAGAATATTTTCCAGGTGCAGGAGCACATACCTGCAATCCCTGTAAAGCAGGACGATTTCAAGATGGAAGCCAGCCTTAGCCACTTAGCAAGACCCCCGTTGCAAAATAAAAATTTTTAAATGGTAGAGTATCCCTAGGTTCAAATCCCAGTACAAAAAAAGGAAAGAAGGAAGGAAGGAAGAGAGGGAGGGAGGGAGGAGAGAAAAAGAGAATACTTGCTACTTGAAGGTACAGGGAATACCGACTATTATAGATCGTTGTTGTTGACATGGGTCAGTACAGTTTTTTTCTGATTCTGCCCCCATTACTAAAGTTTCCAAGATAGTAGACCCATGTTTTAATTGAAGAGTGCCATAACTGAAAGTCTTCTTCCTCAACTACAGGCTTGTCTATTTCTGGAATCCCTGCCCATCTCCATCCCTCACCAGCAATGGTAACTTTGAATTTAAGGGTGAAGAAATTTATCAAAGGATTATTTGTAAACAAATGAGTACAGGTGAAGGATTGATTTGTTGATACTTTCTTTCTCTATAAAAATGAAGATTAAGCTGGGTGCGGTGGTGCACCCCTGTAATCCCAGCACTTGGGAGGCTGAGGCAGGAGGATTGTGAGTTCAAAGCCAGCCTCAGCAATGGCGAGGCACTTAGCAACTCGGTGAGACCCTGTCTGTAATAAAATACAAAAAAGGGCTGGGGATGTGGCCCAGTGGTTGAGTGCCCCTGAGTTCAATCCCTGGTACCAAAAAACAAAAACAAAAAAATGAAGATTAAACCTAAACATTGAGTTTGATCATCAGGGATATGATACTACCTTCAAGTACTTACAACTTTACAATTACTATGTCTAAAGTTTTATATGAAATGTGTTTAGTCATTTCATATGTCCTAATAGTTGCAGACAAGCTAGAGTTTCCTCTTTTATTTTAAGTAAAAACAACAACTACAGCAAGGATATAAAACTTTCCATTGCCAAAGAGGGATAGTTAAGCTTGGTGTAATCAGCAATCCCTCAAACATAATCATTTATTAAGACTCAATCTAGGTTTCTAGGCAGGTTGGGTACAGATAACCATGCACCACAGTCAAGACCATAAGACTGGCAGACGAATTAGGGGACCTTCATTGTGTCCTCCATGTTAGTAAGGACATTCTGAGTTCAAGAATGTGAAAACATATTAGCAGTTAACAATGAGCCCCTCCCCTTAGAAGTCACTCCTTAGAAACTCAAAGGAAAATATGTAGTTTCATCTACATTTTCTCTACTTTTCAATGCATTTTATTTATTTATTTATTTATTTATTTATTTATTTATTTATTTATTTATGGTGGTACAGAGGATTGAACCCAGGAGTGCTCTACCACTGAGATACATCCCCAACCTTTTCACTTATTTATTTATTTGTTTGTTTGTTTAAAATAGAATATCCCTAAATTGCCCGGATTGTCCATTCTGTAGTCCTGGAACTTCATTTATCAATATAACCAGGAGCTATTAGATTTGAGGACAGCAATTCCCAACCCAGGTTGTACAACAGAATCAATCATCAGCAGATGTTGAAAAACATATATATTGCCTGAAGTCACCCCTGAAATTCTAAATTAATGCATCTGGGGTGGAAACCTGTGTCTCCATTTGCAAGCGTTTCAAATGACTTAGACACAGCCTAAGTTAAGAACAATAGTCCTAGATCACAGCATGAAGAAACCAATGCAACTAACCTTTCTTTCCTTCTCCTCCCCATCCTTTTCTCCACCCTGTCTTTCCTCCCTCAAATATCTACATCCAATAGTCAATTCTTCTCTTTACAAAGAGAAATTTACTTGGAAAAGCAAAGTTAGGTTAGAAAATTGCTACCAAACAATAAATCATGGATTCATTTAACAAGCGTTTGTTAAGTCTTTACTGTGTGCTCATCAGAACAAATGTCACTAACAGATCTGAGAGAGATTTTTATTTCACTGCAGTTGCTGGGTGTGTCTCTGTGCTATTCTATTCTCTATGTGCCAGCTCCATCAGTTCATTGTGTTGGCCAGTTAGTGCAGCCCTCTCTAGGATAGTCCTGAAGAAATACAGACCTCCTTCTTCTGTCCTCTTTCACCAGACCATGAAGAACATGATTATGCAGTTTATATTTGTTATTACACCATGTCCCTTCTTCCTTCCAAAATAATTTCATGACTTGATATATTTTCTAAGTTTTCAGGTCTTACTGTAACTACTGAGAGAGGAAAGCACCTTAATCATTAAACTATTTGCATTTCAAATTCACAGGTGTGATCACCCAGGAAGATTGCTTGAATTGAGATAATCCTATTTGCAGAATGACCTCAATCTGAGGGTGGACCTTCCATATTCTTGATGAGTCATTCTCAGTCACCTCAGTTTGGAGAAATTGAAATCCACTTTCTTTGGATTCCTATGACAATTCTGTCCAGTAGGGCCACTCCGAAAACATGATGCAGTTAACAGTGTGTTCCTCCCTTTAGAAGTCACCCCTTAGAAACTCAAAGGAAAATATGGAGTTTGATCTACATTTTCTCTACTTTTCAATGCATTTTATTTATTTATTTATGGTGGTACTGAGGATTGAACCCAGGGGTGCCCTACCACTGAGATGCATCCCCAACCTTTTTACTTATTTATTTGTTTGTTTAAGATAGGGTATCACTAAGTTGCCCAGGTTGACCTTCAACTTGTAACCCTCCTGCATGACACCCTGGGATTACAGGTGTGCACCATCACACCCAGTTTCAGTACACTCCTTTTATTGTAACTATCCTTTATTTGATGATGTCTCCCAATAGAAATCTTTCCCCTGGAACTCTTTCCTACATTTCAGTCTCGAGTCCAGCTCTTTCCTCTCTTCTCTACCCAAGTGACCCACAAAGACACTTACATCCAAGAGGGAATTAGTCTTCCCTCCACGTGTACTCTTCCTCTTGGTGGCAATGCCAAGTACCCAATGCTTCAAGACAGAAACCTAAGGGTCATCATAGATTGATTTCCTTCCATCCTAGCTTTTCTTCAACCCATTCACCCCCACCCAAATGAATCACAGGTACCTTTGGGTCCACCTTGGAACATCTCTCATGTCCACCCTGTTCTCTCCTTTCCACTTCAAATGCTTTAGTTTAGAGTCTTACTAACTCATGGGGTTGTATTGCAACTGGTCTCTCTGACTACAGTCTTTTTCTTCTTCAATTCAGCCCAACAGAGCCTCACAAAGAATATTCCTTTTCTTTTTTTTTTAATATTTATTTATTCGCTTTAGTTGTACACAATGCGTTTGTTTTTACATGGTGCTGAGGATCGAACCCGAGCCGCGCACATGCTAGGCAAGCGCTCTACCACTGAGCCACAACCCCAGCCCTCACAAAGAATATTTCTAAAACAGAAGTTTACTCATGTTTCTCTTTTGTTCAAAATCTTCCCTGGCTGTCATCACTTACAGGACAGGGAATGAAGAAAACACGCACCAAGTACACAGGCCTGAAACCACGTGGGATGTAGGGGGAGATGGAAGTATTCTGGTGATGCCCAAGACCACAGTGAGGGGTAGAAGAGGAGTGGGCAGGGCTGGATCACCCGCAGCAGGTGAGCATCTGTTCCTCTTTCCTGGATTGCCATGCCCTACTCCCCACCTGCCAGCTCAGAAGCAACCTCTGGAAAGGACGCTCTACCACCCTAGCAAGGGTTAATCACTCCTTCCTCAAGGCTGAGGCCTTGCCTCACGCTGTTGCTGTAATCTTCCTAATACTACAATACAACATGAATACTTGTTTGTCTGTCTCCCCTATTAGGCCCTGAGCTTCCTAGGGCAAGGATTATGTCTTCTTTATTCTTGTATCCCCAGATAACAAAGTTCCCAGGACACAGTAAACTTCTAATAACTGATTTATTTTCCTCTACTTTCTTCTCTTTCTTTTCCCTTTTTGGCAATACTGGGGGTTTAACCTAGGGGTGCTGTATCAACAATTTACATCCCTAGCCTGTTTTAATTTTTATATGGTGATGGCCTTAGTAAGTTTCTCAGGCCAGCCTCAACTTGTGATCCTCCTGCCTCAGCCTCCCAAGCTGCTGGGATTACAGGTAAGTGCCATCACACCTGGCTTTGTATTTAGTTTCATAAGAAAGCAGGCAAGAGATGATGAAATCTTAACTAAGGTAGGAATTTAAAGGTAATAGATTATTAACTGAGAGGAGGTAACAGATGATAGCCAGAATTCTTTAAGGAACTCAATTTCTTCTCTTCAGTTACATCATTTTAAAAATTTTGTTCATTTATTCCTTATAGTTTATGAAGAATCTAATATTAAGTTTGCAGTGAATCAGATCAAACTTTATTATAAATATTTTAATACATTTTCAATGTTTTAGTAGTAGTTTTTTAAAAAGTGATATTATTTAGCCGGGCACGGTGGCACACGCCTGTAATCCCAGTACTTGGGAGGCTGAGGCAGGAGGATCACAAGTTCAAAGCCAACCTCAGCAATGGTGAGGCACTTAGCAACTCAGTGATAAAATACAAAAAAGGGATGGGGATGGGGCCCAGTAGTCGAGTGCCCCTGAGTTCAACCCCTGGTACCAAAAAAAAAAAAAAAAAAAACAAAACAAAAAAAAAAAAAAAACTGATATTATTTTAGAAGAATTTAACAGAAAAAAATACAAATTAGAAAAGAGAGCTCTAGGTGGCATTTACCTGTAATCCCAGCTATTCCAGAAGCTGAGGAGTGAGGATTGCTTGTTTGAAGCCAGTCTGGGCAATTTAATGACACTATCTCAAAATAAAAAATAAAAAGGGCTGGGGATGTAGCTCAACATAGAGGCCCCTGGGTTAAGTCTCCAGTACCACACACACACACACACACACACACGTACACACACACACAAAGAAAAAGAAAATTTTAAAAGTTTTACTAGGATACTAAAGGGAAGTTGGATAGATTATAACAAAAGTCACCAGGGATAACAACTGAGTACAGAGAAGAGAATAGGGAATACAGTTAAGGACAGGAATATTCTTTGAATGGAGAAAAACTTGCTCTGGATGAACCCAGAAGTCAAACTGGATATAAGCCACATGAACTGGCTAGGTTTGAATATAATTAGATGGAATTTTAGCCAGCTTAACTAGAAGATTACACAAAAGGGCTGGGAGTGTAGCTTAGGGTTAAATTGTGTAGCATGCATGAGGTCCTGAGTTTGAGCCCCAGCACTGCAAAAAAAAAAGATAAACAAAACTAACATAGTGAAATCATGTATTCAGATGTTCTGTAATTTTGTATGTAACTCTATAGTTTTATTCACAATCCCAACCACTTTATGGATAAAAATTTACTTTTCAATCTAATTTAATATTAATATAATTTGCTCACTTAAAAATGGGAATAATATCTTGTTTGATAAAAATACTTGAACTCTCAGAGAGTTTCTTTCCCTTAAGAGATTGTCCAAGTGTGTGGAGGAAGATGTGTGGTGTGTGTGTCCTTGTGGAATTGGTGGGAAAGGACAATCCATTTCATGTTTGTTCTTCTATTAATGCTGAGTGTCCACTCTTATTTTAGATGGGCCTGTTATCATTCAGGCGTGTTTGTCCTGATGACCTCCAGTCTTTTAAGATTTGGTGTCCTCAGTTTCCACACGGCATGCTAGAATGCCCTTTGTGACTGTCCCTCACCTTCTCTAACGACCTCTGGACTATGGTTCCATCTCCCATCTCAGTCATTCTCTATTCGGTCGGTCCTGTTTGGTCAGCTAATGAAGTTATCAACAGAAATTTCTTTTCTTATTTTTTTTTAATTTTTTTTTTTAGTTGTAGATGGCCATAATACCTCTGTTTTGTTTATTTATTTTTATGTGGTGCTGAGGATCGAATTCAGTGCCCTACATGTGCAAGGCAAGTTTTCTACCACTGAGCCACAACCCCAGCCCTCAGAAATTTATTTTTGAACATTGTCTTTTAATTTCTAGAAGTTCTAGTCTTTTTTAGTTTTGCTTATTCCCTATGTGTTTTTTGTTTGTTTGTTTGTTTTTGGTTTTTTTTGTTTTTGTTTTTTGCTACTGGGGATTTAACCCAGGGACACTTCACCACTGAGCTACATCCTCAGACCATTTTTTATATTTTATTTAGAGACAGGGTTTTACTAAGTTTCTGAGGGCCTTGCTAAATCACTGAGGCTGGCCCTGAACTTGAAATCCTCCTACCTCAGCCTCCCAGGTCACTGGGATTACAGGCATGTGCCACCATGCCCAGCCCCTATATATATTTTTAATTTATCTTTTTTCCAAACATACTGAGCTTATTTTCAGCATTTGATAAATGAAACTGGTTAGTCTGTCAGAGT
The DNA here is from genome assembly GCA_025594165.1 of Tamias sibiricus. NCBI lineage: Eukaryota > Metazoa > Chordata > Mammalia > Rodentia > Sciuridae > Tamias > Tamias sibiricus. Next base: position 91,623,493 of record CM046666.1, on the reverse strand, counting down.
CTGTCATTATTATCTGCTCTTTGAAATTTTCCTTTATGTTTTCTCCTCATATGTTTTGTGATTTGTGACTGTGAGTTGCTCATTTTCCTTAAAACTTTTTCTTATAAGAATTCTTTGAATCTTAGATTGAACTTTCAGTCCTCTAGAGTAGATTTGTGTCTACTTCTGCCAAATACCTAAAAGTATTACCAACTGAAAATTACTTAAATTCTCATCCTGAAGACATGAAATCTGCCAGCTAATTTTTCATAGGGCCCTGATATGATTATGAGTTCTCAGTGAAGAGTTCCCTCACTATTTTTTTAGAACAAAGGATTTCACAGCAGGTCATTTCATATCTCTTGGGCAGAGTGGAGTTTCTTTTTGATTTGCCCTTTCATAGAGGATGAAGCCATTTGAAATCCTTTCTACAAGGACCTCCCACCTTGGCCAAGCTCTGAGGTTTATCTTTCAGTCCCTGAGCCCCAAGTGGCAGACAGAGAAGTTCAAGGTCCCTGGCTGAACGACTAAGAAGACATCTTCAGCATGTGCTTACTTCCCTGGGCTTTCATGTGCTTGGTGAATCCTTTGCTTTCTTGTCAGCTCAACGGAGCACTTTCATTCTGTCCAAGATTTTGCTTTTGTCCAGAACATCAGCCGGGGTAGTTACTCGAAAATACTGTGGAAAACATACCCTTTCTGTATCACAAATAAGAATAAATATTTACATAGTTGAGGTTTTGAATACTGGGGCTTTGGAACCAGACAAATGGAGGTCAGAATCCCAGATCGCTGACCTATTATGGTATGGCCTTAGTAAATCTGGCTTGTTCCTTTGTTGTATTTGATTACACAGCAGACTGACTTGCAGAAAAGTGCTGCTCTTCTGGAAGCCCCAGCCCAGCAGCTGATTGTCTCAGAAAAGTTTAACTCCAGACTCCCTATGGAAAGTACATCATGTGACCTGTGAGGGGCCACCCACACCCCCCACAGCCCACTATCTGCCCCAAGTTTCTCAGACTTTTTAAACTCTGCTTTCCTCATTTGTAAAATGGATATAAGAATACCCTCAGGGACTGGGGTTGTGGCTCAGCAGCAGAGCACTCGCCTCGCACGTGCGCGGCCCGGGTTCGATCCTCAGCACCACGTAAACATAAATGCATTGCATTGTGTACAACTAAAGTAAATAAATATTTTTAAATTTTTTTTTAATTTAAAAAAAAAAAAGAATACCCTCAGCTCTCGTGTTCATAGCATATAAGGATTAAAGAGATCCTGTTTGTTAAGTACTTAGCAGACTCCCTGGTATACATTCCATGATTAATAACTATTTTAATCATTAACCTGATTTTATAAATTTTATCCATACTTTTAAATTTTCCATAGACATAATTTAACATTGATATCATGACTACCTTGTTAAAGGTTCTAGAGTTAAAATAGCAAATAAGACAAAATTCTTATCCTTGGATATTTCTATGTTAAATAAAATTTTCCATAGGAAAGAGAGCTAATAAATTAGGTAAATAAACTTCTAGAAATCAAAAAATACTTGCTGATTTTTTATAAAAAATATGTAATGCTGGGTGTAATAAATGCCATGAAAATAAATAAATGAAACAGATTAGGATATGAAAAATGATCAGATATTGGATAGTTGCAGTTCAATCTTAAATAATATGGTCATATAAGGCCAAAGGAAGGAGTATTTGAGTTTAGTTCTGAATGAAGTGAGGAAATAAACAAAAATATCAAAGGGGAAATGAATCCCAGACGGAGAGAGTAACAAGCACAAAGACTTTGAGTTAGAGACTCTTGCCCTGATGGAACATCAGGAAGGTAAGATGGCTACAGCAGAGTGACGGAAAAGTGAGAGCTTGGAAGGGTCCAGATAAGACAGAGACTTGTGAGCCATGATATAGAGTTTTTCCTTTCATTCTGTGTATAAAGGAAAGTCTTTAGAGCATTTTGTTCAGGGAAAAGGCAGAGTTTGATTTATATTTTAATAAGACCACCCTGGATGATGTATGAATAACAAACAATGGGAAAAAAAGATAGTTAGACCAATGGGAAACCAGTTAGGAAGCTGTTGACCATCCCTGTAAGAGAGAACAGTGCAAGTTTGGGCCAAGGTGGCAGTTGTAGAGGTGCTAGCAGTGTTCATGATTTAAAAATAATATTCACAGGATCTGGCACTAGATATTTACATGGGGTAGATGATGTTTGGACTGAGCAAAAAGAGGTAAATGACATGGAGAAGAGTGGGAAAGCATTGAACTTATTAGGTAAAGAATCAAGTCCCCAAAGCCATGCTCCAGTGACCTACTTCTTCCAGCCATTCCCCACCTGCCTACCGTTACCACCCACTAGTTTATCCAAATTGTTAAGCCATCAAATGGATTAATCAACCAATGAGGTTGGAATCCTAATAATCCAATCTCTTACTTCAGAACATTGCTGCATTGCCTAACACATGAACTTTTGGGAGGACACTGAGATCCAAACCATAACACCCTCCTGGAAAGTTAAAGCAATTGCATCTTCACATTGTATCTGGTCTGTGGGGTTTCTTAATAGCAACTTCTCACCAGAATGAGAGCTTGAGGTTCTTGAATGTTGGGTTCATGAATTACCTACCTTCTTTATTCATAGTACCTTGCACATAGTAGAAGTTTCAAAATGGTGGCATTAATTATGGTTTTCCTTGAAAGTCTAAAAATAAAATAGTCTTGGTTTCTCTTCCTCCACACTTTCCTTTGTCTTTTTTGGTGGGGTGTGGGGAAAGCACAATGTTATGTTAAGAGACTATTCTACCCTTATAATAGTCTTCCAGTCTGTTTACTCGCTCAGGGCACATTGTCACCATGTGACAGGACGTGTGTGCTCCAAAATGACAAAGTGTGTGGATCCTAGCCAGCAGGATCAAGAAAATGCTTCATAAACAAGGCTGTAAATAACATCTGGGCTGTCTAAATACAGGACCCGGTAGCTTTTCCTTTTGGTGGTTGTTTTGTTTGGTCATAACCATCTCCCTGTTGACCCAAACAAGTCAAGGAGCCACAGTTACAGCACCAATTACTTTGAGACAATTCTTGTTGCCGAGACTATGTGGCAAGCTATCAATGGGAAAACCAGACCCTGCAGAGTGACATGACAGGAAACCAGTGAATCATAGCAGGGAAGAAGAAATCAAAAGATTTGATAAATCAAGATAAAAGCTTTAAACCATGAGGGGAAATAAAGCTGATAAATATTTTGCTCATCTCAGAATACAGAAAATACTTAATGAGAATAATTTAAATTGATAGTAAAGTACCTCAAACCACAAATTTTCATGTAGGCATTCATCAGCTTAGCCATCCAGGATTCAATTAATTTTCTTTCTTTTGCAGTTGATTCATAAACTATTGTAAAAACATTCTTTAAGCCAGGTTCATTGAGGCATACTTGTAATCCCAACAAATCAGGAGGCTGAGGAAAGAGGATTGCAAGTTTGAGCCCAGATCTTATTTTCTTATTTGTATTTTGCTAAATACAAATAAAAAAGAACTGGGAATATAGCTAGGGATGTAGTGCCCCTGGATTCAATGCCAGTTATTGAAGAAAAAAAAAAAAAAAAAGGAAGGAAGAAAAAGAAAAAAGAAAGAAAAATACCTTTAGCTAGTGGAAATTACACCAAATAAAAGATAAATGTGATTTTTAATTCTTGAAAGAAAACTACATTGTAAATATGCAGTGCAGAAAATGCCACCTTGGCTACAGATGCAAACTTCCTAGCAACCTTGATGAGTTACATAATTGTACCTTTTATGGATTCAGTAAAAGGTTCAGAAATAGGAATATAAGTTCTTCTCAGGGAACCAAGGTGACTTTGAGAGAAAAGCAGACCTCATATAGTAGCCCTGCCCTGTCTCTGTCTCAAAGGGTAAAGTCAGAAAAGAATCTTTTGCCAGTTGCACTATATGTCCACTCAGTCATTGTCAAAATTACATAATTGAGAAGGAAGAAAGAAGTGCTGGCAGTGTTGGGTGGGGCTCCAACACCCCTACCATGGGCTATTGACTTCATCCAGCTGCCTGCACAATAATCTGCACCCCCCCCCCCAGTGCTGCTGAGGTCTGGGTACCATGCCCCTGGGAAAGTTACCCAAAGTTCAGTTTCTTGGCAAGGGCTCTGGAAACATTACTTTGTCCCTGATTCAAGTCTATTCAGAGTTATCGGCCAACTACTGTGCACATGGTGAGACATGAACATGGATCTGGGCTTGGGTCGAGAGATCGGCGTCCACAGCCACATTCTATCACTTACCACCCATGACTAAGGTGGATCACTTGATCATCTTCTCAGAGTGTCTCTACATCTGTGAAATGGGTGGCAGTGCATATTTGACACCATAAAGTATGTTCTGCACTGTGCTCAATTCTTCCTTTTCTTCCTAGTTTGTGGATTAGGCGTTATCAGAAACATAAAAGCAGTTTAAATCAGGGCTCTTGTCCTCAAAAATTGACCATCTCTCCAGGCAAGGTAGCACACGCCTACACTCTCAACTCAGGAGGCAGGAGGATCGATCACAAGTTTGAGGCCAGCCTCAGTACCTTAGCCCCTAAGCAACTTAGTGGAAACCCTCTCTCAAAATTAAAAATAAAAAGTACTGGGGATGTGTGGCTCAGTAGAACACCCCTAGGTTCAATCCCCAATACCAAAAAAAAAAAATAAAAATTAAAAATTAAACTAAAAAGAAGAAGACTATCTCAAGGGAGAGATACTGGCCTAACCCCAGGGAGAATTTTGCACATGTGCCTGGAGAGGACATGAGGGACTCCCCCTAGTATTATCGTGAATCCAGATCTCAGTGGTACCTGAAGGAATCTTCAAGTCTAGCAAGCTGCCCAGGTGATTCTGAAGCATCCTGCTGCAAAGCTAGCCTCACTCCCCCCTCAGCTCCAGGGATATTGGCATTTCAACAGAGACTCCTCAGACATAAGACTCTACATGTGTTTCAGGAATTATGTCACTCCATACTTTAGAGGTAGGGGACTGGGGAAAGGGAGGGAAAGAGAGGGACCCTCTCCCCTCAACCTTCTTTTCCATTGTAAGGATACATGAGCCCTGACCACAAAGCCCATGTAGCAACCTTTGTGCTATTCTTTCCTGCAACTATCTGTTTTGCATTAGACATTCTGTATAATTTATTCTCTCTGTGGTTTAGTTGTATCCCTCAAAGTGCTTGGCACGTAGCAATGACAAGTAAATGTTGAGGTGAATTGATTGGCGCATAAACACAATAACATCTTCATTCTTCCCAACTTCCATAGGTGCTGAGACCTAAAAGGAAGGGACTGTACTGGAAAGAAAAAGGCAGTGTCTCTTAAGCTGCCCCGGTCAAGAGCAAAGTATTTTTTGACTCATGAGGGATAATTTCCCCAGGGAGGAGAATAGCACGCATTTCTCTGTCTCTCCAGGAAAGGACTGAATGTTGAGATCTTGAAATGACTGGCTCTATTCTGCCAAAATCATAAACACACCGCAGGAAATGCTGGTGGAGATTATTTACCAAAAATACTTTTAGAAATCAGTAATCGAAGTGGGTTGTCCTGCAGTGATACTTCATGCTCAAAACTCTAAGCAGCTGGGGTCTGAAGATCTCAGCAGGGAGCTGAGTGCCCTTTTCTCCTGCATTCAGTTCTTTCTGGTGGAACACATCATCAAACTGCTAGGCTGGGCTTATGGTGGGGAGATTTTTTTTTTCCTCTTTCTTTTTTTTTTTTTTGGTACCAGGGATTGAACTCAGGGCACTCAACCGACCACTGGGCCACATTCTCAGCCCTTTTTGTATTTTATTACAGACAGGGTCTCACTGAGTTGCTAATTGCCTCGCCATGCTGAGGCTGAAGGCTGGCTTTAAACTCACGATCTTCCTACCTCAGCCTCCCAAGTGCTGGGATTACAGGCATATGCCAACATGCCCAGCTTTTAGGGAGATTTCTAAAACCAAAAAGTATATATAAACAGCGAAGCTTTAAATGGCAGAATCAATAGAAGAAGCCAAAAGTTTATTCTTAATATCTCATGTGACATTCAAGAGATTTTTCCAGGTTTGAATTACTTGTTTGGAATCTAGGTTGGCATTTGCTGAGGACAGATGTTAAGGTGTAATCCCTAGATCCATTTCAGGGTCCTATCATCTGGGCCATTTCGAGGCCAGGTTGGCTAGGATTTTGCAGCATTTCACGGAGGAATGTGTTCTTTGCCAGGTAAGAAGGCAAAGTAGGGTCTCATGTGGTGAATTTGGAGAGATGATTCCAATAGCGTTAAAGCGCAGATCTGTTGTTATGGAGAGGATAACCTCAATAGGAATAGGTAGCAGTCACTTACCCACAGTGTCAATTAAGCTGTTTAGGTGAGCAATTCCCAAGATTCACTGCCAATCTGAATTAAATATAAGTATACATTCAGACTGGTGTCAGTATCACTTGTACAAATGTTTATATATACTGTCTTCTTCACTTCTGGAGAGCCTGATTCAGTAGGACTGTGGTTAAACCCAAGAATATTTTTGAAGTTTCCCATTTGATTCTGAGGCACAGCTAGGCTTGGCAACCCCTATGTGCATAACTGACATTGTCTAGGAATAGCCAGGTGGGAAACAACCCAGAGACCACTCTGCATGCTATCAAATAGGAAATAGGAAGGATATTTCCATTCTCCAGTCCTTTTTTTTTTTTTTTTTTCAAATATGGGGGTTAAACCTAGGGCCTTGTGCCTAAGCAAGTACCATACTACTGAGATACATCCCCAGCCCTTTTTATTTTTTATTTTGAGACAGGGTCTTGCTAAGTTGCCCAGGCTGGCCTTGAACTTGCAATCCTCCTGCCTAGGCCTCCTGAATAGCTGGCATCACAGGCACCCACCGCCGTCCCTGGTTTCTCCAGTGCCTTTTCAATATTGAGAAACACTTCAGGTAATGAATTAAGTTTTGTAGAAATATCCCCCATGTGTACACACACACACACACACACACACACACACACACACACACACACGAGAGAAAGAAAAACTCTAGATTTGATTCAACCCATTGCCAACCAAATTCTTTCCATCCACTGAACTTCCTCAAAATTCTTTGAAGTCAACAATTACTTTGTTCTCAGAGGAGTCATTCTGTGGCAAGGAAAATGTTGAAAGTTTAGCAATGTATTAGGACTTTCCAAATCTGGAGCATTTCAAAATATTTATCTGTGTGTTGTTTATCCTTTTTTGGTATTTAGACTTCTTTCCTTTTAATAACCAGAGGACAATCTATGGATATTAGTCACTTGGAATGCACAATAAAGACAGTAAATTTGCCAGTGGTGGTAACAAAAGGCAGCTATACCTATAAGTGACTTCCTCATCAATCTACCCTGTTCTTTTTCAGAAGCACACACTTGGTTAGTGAATAGAGAGAGTCCTCCGCATGGTGCCTGAAACAATCCTTATTTGGCAAATGAGCTGTATTAATTGGTCTTCTTCTCATTAACTCATTACCAACCCCATTCCTCCTGACAGACCATCCTCAATGTTCTGAGGGAGTATTTTACACATGCTCTGTTTCTGTCTTCTAGTATTACTATTCTCTGACCTCTTGTTTTATTCCACATAAGTTTGTCCCTGACTCTTACAGAGTAAGAAATCTTTGGGAAACATCTCCACTGATACTTGAATATGTGGCTTTTTTTTTTTCTTTTATATTTTCTTTTAGATTCTCCATTTCCAGGAAGCCACAGATCCTAATGTCAGTTTCCTGTTTTGCTGTAGAATCTCACAGTGCGAGGATTTCACTTTTTAAAGATCCCTGCTCTCTGCAGAAGCACGTCCTTAGCCATATTCCCTGCTGCGGCTGAACACACTCTGACACAGCTGCCCCTGCCCTTTCTACCCTGCAGCTCCATTCTGTGATGCTCTCGTGGCCTCACCTTCCCACTCCAAAGGGTGTTGAATCCATGGATTACACCCAATCGGGTCGCTGTTAGTGCGCTCGTGTTTTTGCTGTGTAATAGATTAGGTGGTGATGTTTATACTAGCTTGGTTACTGATAATCCTGACGATAAAATAGCTTTGGTGTCTCCCAAACCATTCATGTTCCTTCAGTGAATGCTTCCACTGGATTCCCTCATCACAGCACATCATCAATCAGCCTCTGCCTATCCCAGCAAAATTCACAAAGCCAGAGCATGTGTGTGTCTGAGCCTTTGGAAGAAATAGACAAATTACCAAAAGAGGGACATTTTTAATCTGTTTTTATTTTACTGTCCTTCCATGTCTACCCCCCCCAGCACACACACTTATTCATTCATTCTCATCTCTCTCTCTCTCTCTCTCTCTCTCTCTCTCTCTCTCTCTCTCTCTCTCTCTCTGATTCTTTTTCCAAGAGCTTTGAAATTTTGTTGGGTTATGCCCCCGAGGCCAGTGGACAGGAAATGAGAATTGGATAGGAAGAAGCTGAAAACATCTCTTGCAAAGTTTTTGTTCTGTGGGGTATGATAATTTTCCACTTAAAAATGCTTTAAAAATAGACCAACCAGGAAATAGTGCTATATATAGAAAAGACTGTCATTCTTAATATCTGTGTATAATTATTAATATTACTAGCAGTTAAAATCACTATATTTGTAGCCTTCTTGAGTATTGACTTTTATTTGGCCACCTGAAAAGTTTACAAAACAGCCAGGTAAATTTCCCTGCAGTATAATTCCAGGGATGACGGTCTGAGGACAGTCTATCCTTTTGAAGAAACCGGTCCCATAGAATTACAGAGCTTGAGATTTATTTCTTTTCTATTTTATTTTTTTTCTCTTGTTTTTTTCCTTCCTTCCTTCTTCTCTCCCTCCCCCCCCCATTCCTTCCTTCCTTCACTCTTTTCTTCATTGCTGGGAGTCACACCCAGCGCCTCATACATGTTGGGCAAGTATACTACCACTTACACTCCCAGCAAAGACTTTTCTCCCACACTTTTTTTTTAATTTGTTCATTATAATCATACATAATAGTGGTATTCATTGTTAAATATTTATATACCCACACAATATAACAATATAATTTGGTCAGTTTTGTTCCCCAGTCCCTCCCCATTCCCTGCTTCCTCCCTCCCCCTGGTCCCCTTCCTCTACTCTACTGGTCTCCCTTCTGTGATTTCCCCACCTTTTCTTTCCTCTTTTCTCTCAAGCTTTTACATATGAGAGAAAACACATGACCCTTGACTTTCTTATTTCCAGCCAAGACTTTTTCAAACTCTTACATCATTCACTTTTTTAAAATTCACCTACCAGAAATGAATAGTTTCCAATGATTTTTAACTAAACATGACCTTACTCATTCTAGTTAAGATCTTCATATTTCCTAATTCCTTCTGTCTTCTTTAGGATTTATGCATTTGCTCCCCAATATATATTAAAGTGGAAAAAAATAAAGACAACAAAGGGATTTTTTTCCCATAAAGATCTATTCTTTTGTTTGACATGATTTCCTATGTACTATTTTGGTGTACAAATATCCTTTCTTTTTGAAGATTACAGATATGATAGATGAGAGATTTATTGTCCTCCTCTTACAAAAGAAAAAACTGACACTTCCACATTTGTCCCCAAATTTAATTTTGAAATTTAACTTGTTAATACAATACAGCCCTCCTAAAAGCAGCGCTCTGCCTTTAGAATTCCAAGAAGACCTAACACTGCGGGCTGCACACAGTGGTTGCAATAAGCCAGACCACACTGGGACGCCTGCTGCAGACTCGGCTGCTTTAACTTGGGAAATAGATTAGGTGACTACTGCTGGTGTCCCAGAGGTCATAATTCTTCTTCAAATATTTCAAAAGGATAAGGTAATTAAGTTAATAATCCCTGTTGTTATAAATACTAGAAGTGCCATTGTTCATTTATTGCCTTCTAACATCCATGATATCGATTTACACAAGAATAACCGGGGGAAGTTCTGGTGTTGAAGACTCTGGAAAGGAACTAGGATCAAAGACTCCTAGATTAAAGGGTTGATTTAGGATAAATGTTAAAAGGCATAATGCAAACAACACACTTATTACAAACAAGAAATCCTGGTCTTACCTACAGTTCTATCTGGTGACAAGGATTCTACTTCCTGTAAAAACAAAATAAAATGGAAGCATAATTGAGTGAAGTAAATTGCTACTGGTACAATTAACATAAAGTGCTTATATTTAGATACCTTTAATTTGAATGTAGAATGTAGTTTAATGGTTAACGTAGGCAGGGCCACACATGAAGAAATATTTGACATCTAAATATGTACATGCTTCAATAAAAGATACAATTAATACTTTTTATAATCCTAACAAGTTCATTCATCTATTACATTTTGAGTTACAGATATTGTTAATATTTGGAGTTCATGTCTAGCCCCTGGAAAAATTCAGAAAGTACTATTTAAACTGCTAGATGGTCCCACTTCATAAACCACAGACATCTAAATGAGCACAGTCTCGCAGGCTTAAAGACAGAGACAAATTGATATGTGGCCAAAGAAGAATTTTAATAAAAATGTAAAAATACAGCCTATGCAAACTGTCCAGTATTTTTGCAGACTACTGGTTCTTGGTGTCATCTCATATGTGACAATTGCTATGGCAAAAGTCTGATGAAAACTTCTGAAGGAAAAACAAAATCTTGGGGATGTGGATGTAGATCAGTGGTACAGTGCTTGTCTGGCATGCACCAGGCCCTGGGTTTAATCCCCAATACCACCAAAAAGTAAATAAACAAATAACCTTATGCAGAGAAGCAGAGTTTCAGACCTGTCAGTGAGGGTGACATAGAAAGACCATTCCATGGACCATTTGCCTTAACTAAGTCTTGATTTTCCCTCTTACATCCTACTGTGGGCAACTTTCCAGACATACTACCACTTTCTTGAGACCCTGGGTAAATGTTTATGCTCAGCATCATGTCCTAGAGCAGGATCTGCCTTCATACCTCTGATTGTCCATCCTGCCCTGCAAGTATAAGTGTTTCATTTATTCCACGTTCAACTTTCATTTTAGATTAATGAGCATGTAAGGTTTTTTCCATGGGGGTCAAGCACTTCAGCCCATGGGCCAAATCCAACCTACCACCTGCTTTTTTAAGTGAAGTTTTATTGTTCTACATCCATTTCCATTTGTTTATGTGGTGTCTGTGGATACCACAAGAGTTGAACTTTGCTACAGACAATATATGGACCTGTAACTATCTACTAGCTGCTGAGGATGTAGCTCAGAGGTAGAGACTGCCTACCATGCATGAGGCCCTGGGTTTAATCCCCAGTGCCACTTTTTTAGAAAAACTACTATCTGGCCCTTTACAGAAAATGCTTGCTCATTTCTGGCCTACAGAGAAGAAAGCAAACTGGGAGAGAATTATCCATCTACAGGGGTTCATGTACTAAATCCTTGTCACAGAAATATCTTAAAAGATGCCTTTCAATTCATGGAGGAAGAGGCTCTCTGCAAAGACAGATGCCTATCCATATTTCTTACCACTTTATTTTTAATACTCTGTATTTTTGTAGATTCATAATATATGCTGGAGTGTTATAGTTTATATCTGGAATATCCCCCAAAAGTTCACGTGTTAAAGGCTCGGTCCCAACTTGTGGCACTGTTGGGACGTGGTGGAAACTTCAGGAAATGGTCCTTAGAGGAAGTAGGTCACTTGGGGCTTGTCATTGATGGATGTATTGGGACTCTGGTTCCTCCCCCCCCCCCCCCATCGATCTCTATCTCTACCTCTCTCTCTTTCTCTCCTTATTGGCTGTCATGAAGTGAACAGCTCTGTTCCACCACATGCTCCCTGCTATAATATATTGCTTTACCACAGGCCTAAAAGCAGTGGTGCCAGCCAACTATGGACTAAAACCTCTGAAACTGTGAGCCAAAATAAATATTTCCTTCTTTACATTGTTTCCCTCAAGTATTTTGTCATAGTGATGGAACATTGACACATGGGAGAAGGGTGATATTTGGGACAAGTGTTATCAAAGCTGAAATAGATAGGCCTTTGGCAAAATTTGAAGAAGGCAGACCCATCCTCGGTGCCACCATGCATTTCCTCCTGCTTTCCCCTCTGCCCCTCTTTTATCCTTGGTGTGTTCTCGGTCATACCCAGGGTCCTCTTTACCTGTGTAAGCTCTCAATCCCCTTAGCATGTGCTAGACCTTGCACTAGATCTCAAGATCTGAGATCTCAAGATCTCAAGACTCTGAGCTAATAGTAACTTTTGTGTTTCTCTTCCCTTGGTATTGGTATTTAAATGATTAGTTGCTGAAACTAAGAAACTCTAGCAAAAATCAGAGCTTACAATCAGGGGACTAAGCATGTGAGTTACTATCATGCCAAGGTCTTGGCTTCCATGAAGCAACTCCTAGACCAGTTTCTTTTCACTGGCCAGCAGCCACCTCCACAGGCAAACAGCTTCCTCTGGGATAATGCACGGCGTTACATTTTTTTAACATAGACTGAAATGAAAGAGATTGTGAAGCATTCACCTCTAGAAATAGATCATTGTGTGTTTCACTTACCTTAAAAGTAGAAAGATGGGAATTCAGAGTTGATGGTGACTGCTGTGTGTTTCCTGGAAAGTTAGAGAAGTCTGCTTAATAAGTAAATAACTAGCCTATAGATACAATTAGATGAAGGTATGTGTTATGGTTTCAATTTCTTCTCCAAAGTTCATGTTGAAATGTAATTGTCACTGTGATGATATTGGAATGTTGGACCTCTAAGAGGTTATTAGGTCATGGGAACTCTGCCTTCATGAATGGATTAATGCCATTAAGGGAATGAACTAGTTAGCTAAGGTATGGCTTTGGTGTATACGTAAGCTCCCTCTGGAGGGATCTCTCACCATGGAGGTGATCTCTCACCATGTGAGGCCTCTGCCATGTTATAACACTGCAAGAAGTTTCTCACTAGATGTGACACCTTAACATTAGACTTTTCAGGCTTCAGAACTGTAAGAAATAAATCTCTTTTCTTGAGATAGCTCAGTTATACATAGCTCAGTGCTATATCACTTGTTTAGTGTGTGCTAGACCTTGGGTTAGATCTCAAGCACTGCAAAAAAAATCTTTTCTTTATAAATTATGGTATTTGGTCATAATAGCAAAAAACAAACTGACTGTAGTAGGTCATTTACAATTCTCAATCAAGAACTAAACCAGGTTTTACTGATTGGCTAATTAGGATTGTACAGTAATTCTAAGAATGTCAGGTAACCTCTGTTCTCTTCCTGTTGCATCCTCACCACCTCACCCAGTACCACCTGGTCCATAGAATATGTTCAATATTCTATGATTGTGCAGCCCCAGTGGGGTCCATGGATCTGTATCATTGCCATTGCCTGAGAAATCTCAGATCCACCCCAACTTTCTGAAACAAAAGGTGCTTTTTAACAAAAACCCCAAGTGATTCATATGCACTGAAGTTTGAGAAACACCAGGTAGGAGACCAAGTGAGACTAGAACCTCAGGTGAAATCTGATGATGTCATCTGATGTTCAGAAGATGTGACAAGCTAAACTGTGGAACCCATCTAGATGCCCTTCAGGAGATGAATGGATAAAGAAACTGTGATATTTATACACAATGGAATATTATTCAACATTAAAGGAGAATAAAATCATGGCATTTGTAGCTAAATGGATGGAGATGGAGAATATAATGCTAAGTGAAGTTAGTCAATCCCAAAAAATCCAAATGCCGAATGCTTTATCTGATTTAAGAATGCTGATTCATAATGTGGTTGTGGGGGGAGCAGGCATGGGAGGATTAGATGAACTCTAGATAGGACAAAGGGAAGGGGGGGAAAGGGAGGGGTAAGAAAGGGACATTGGGGTAAGAAAGACGGTGGAATGAGATGAACATCATTACCCTAAGTACATGTATGAAGACACAAATGGTGTGACTCTACTTTGTGTACAACCAGAGATATGAAAAATTGTGCTCTAAATGTGTAATATGAACTGTAATGCATTCTGCTGTCATATATAACAAATTAAAATTAAAAAATAAATAAATGTTTTAGGAAACATGGAAGATCTGGTAAAGTAAATGTAAAAGGAAAATGCACTGTTTTTGTTGTTAATAAAAATCCTTGAGGGAGGAGCACCATTTTGTGAACTCCATGTGCCACACAGTAGATCCTCTGGTCTGCAGAGAGTTAAGCAGAAATTCTGATTTGGTCCCTAATGTGCACCGTTTCTTTTAAAATGCTGTAAAGGGATGAAACTTTTATATGTGAAACTTGGTTTAGGCTCCATTTTTTTTTAGCAGGGAATTCCATCCGTCTATGCTCATGTGGAAGACTCTGGGCTTAGAGTGGGAAAGCTCAGCAGGGTGCAAAAATGGTTTAATGCAAATCTCCAAATTGGAGCCCACTCCTAGAATAGAATCAAGCACCTAGAATTCTTAGAGAGTGTTGTCCTGGAGCCAAAGGTAAGGATGGTCCTTTCTGGTTTGGTGAATTTTTAGATGATTTCTGACCAGCCACTCTGACTTCTAAAATAAATAATTTAGAAAACCATTGCCAAGCCAAAATGTAAAGTAGACTTGCCTAATGTTTTGGGGAAAATCACATTTGCAAGTCTATAATATATGAAATATAATTTAACATTCATAGCTTTGATTCTTTGCTATCTTTAAAAATAAGTGTTTCTGGAGCCAGGAGCCAAAAATAAATATATGTTAGGAAGACCCATACTTTTCTCTGTCCCTTATATGCATCAAAATGCTTTGAACTTTTCTGGACATCATTAAGAAAGTGCAAACCCAATTTTTCTAACACTGAGAGAGCATCCTAGGACATCCTTCTTTTAGATTTTTCCCCCAAGAGAACAAAGGCAGGATCCAACTATAGGGAAAGAATCAAGATTGCCTGAAATCTTGCCTGAAATGAGTTGAAATGAACATTCTGTGGAGAGCAGACAGGAGCTACAGCCCTACATTTTGGACTTTGGGGGGAGCTAGTTCCTATACCCAAATGAGTTTAGGCAATAAGAGCTTATCAGGTATGGATGCTAAAGAGGAGAGAAGAAGAAAAGTGGAGAGAAGAGGTCTCTGGAATCTATAGTCTAGAAGTATAAGCCAGCATGAGGCTTCAGAAGCCCCCCTTCGGCCACCGTGGCAAGGTGCTACAGGCATGTCATCCTGTTCTTAACCTCCCTCGTCAGCCTCAACATATGCAGTGTTCATTGCCAATATAAGTCATTGCCCCTGCAATTTCTTCTTGGGTGCTTTCTCTCTCTCTCCAGGACAGTGAGCTAAGAGTCCTTTTTCAAGACTCAGGTCCTACAATATTTCTTCACCAGTGTTCTCTCACTCCTGCCATAACAGGAAAGGTAGAGTGTATCACTCATTCAACAAGTTTCTGTAGCATTTGTTATGTGATCCTTTTCAAGAACTTACTACATTGTCTTTTGATTTCTTACTTAAAGTCCAGATACACCAACATGGTGCCCCAAGGGGACACCATACCTGTTTTAAACCATGTTAAAACCACTCTACTTCCTGACAATAAAACAGGCATATGGCAGGCAGGCAGATTTGCCAAATTTGGAATGAAACTATCATTTCATTTCTGAACACCGTTTAATATCTTAACTTGTTTAACTTATTTTTAATGGAATGATATATAGAATCATTTGGAAAAATATGAAACACATTAATGGCCCAAAGTCCATTTCAAGTTCTTTATGCTAACAATTTTGCTAACAATTTTGATTTCTTAGGGCTGTCCCATTTATTCACAATGCAGTTGATATCAAATGGAAACATCCATGTATTCTATTATTGCTCATTGATTGAGTGACTGACTGATTGATGGATTTTTCGTACTAGGCTTGAACTTAGGGACACTTTTCCACTGAACAACATCCCCTGCCCTCTTTGTTTTTGTTTTTTTTGTTTTTTATTTTGAGACAGGGTTTCACTAAGTTGTTCACAGCCTAGCTAAGTTGCTGAGGTTAGCCTCAAACTTGTTTCCTCTTGCCTCAGCCTTCCAAGTTGCTGGAAGGTGTACACCACTGCATCTAGCTCATTGATGTCTTATAGCCATAAATCTTATCTTCCTAGGTAGACCTTAGTTCATTTCAATTCAAATGAATTCAAATCAGCAAATAGGTATGGAGGATCTTTGTGTGCAGATCTGTGCTTCACAGGCACTGGTACAATTCTTGTTTTAACTTTACCTGTTTTAATTCAACAAATATTTATTGGACATTTATTTACATATAACATCACTGTGCCAAGAGAGATTACATTCACTTTTAGCCTTCAATATTTCTAAGAAAATCACCAGTACTAAAGAAGGTCAAGGGCAAATTGACCAAGCTACAAAGAATGATCCTGAATGGAACCACTTGAGGGTCCCACACTCAATGTAAATTCTTGTGCTGCAAGTTTGTATGAGATTCAGGAAATCAGTGGTATCAGGAGGTCCCATATGGGGGCTGAAACATTGCAGAAAGGGATTCTGAACAGCGATCCAAGTCAGAATTCCTGTGCTGCAGAGGTTATAGGACCCCTGCCAAGGGGCAGAGGCATGAACAATACTGAAGGAATACTGTGGGCCAATCCTAGAGAACACCTGGAACATACAGAGAAAGGTAACTTAGGGAGAAACTCCAGCATATTTACTGAACCTTTTAGACTCTACTAACCTCTGATGGAAATTCTGACAAGACCCCTCATTCCTAAAATCCCAGAATCCTAACCTTCAAAGTTGCAAAGAAGGCCAAAAAGGACATGCAGGAGCACTGGAGGTGACTGAGTCAAGGGGCTCCCAATCAGAGGAGCAGAACTCAATTCTATATTCTCCCTAGATGGTGGCCCAAGGTCCTTCCATCTCCCTCAGTTCAGGATGAGAATGAGCCTCCTATTTGACTACTCTATGTCAGCCGAGTCAGGGGAGTAAAAGAAGACCAAATGGGACCAGCAGCAGGCAAGACCAAAAGAACTCAGGACAGGGAATTTAGCTACCAGTTACTATTAACGGTAATTGTGTCACCAGGCTGCACCAAAATTGCCTTGTAAATCGTCTGTTTCCCCTACTAGGTACTAAGCCAGTCTGCCTATGAAGGCAGAGCCTGGGTCATTTCTTGTTCATCATTTTATTCTCAGCACAAAACAGAGCACCTGCCACAGATTTGGACACTCCAGATATATTACCCAATAAAGAAGACAGTAAATTAATGACAGGCAGATGGTCAATCAAAGTCAAGTAAAGAAAAGTCAAAGTCCTAAAGTCATGTGGATATGTCCCACAGGCCACTCGAGCAAATGGTCAAGTCTTGAAGGCAAAATGAAGAAATACAGATCAGTGGTTACTGTCTATGCTTTGGAGTCAGCCCAGGTCTGAATTCACCAGCAGTTTCTGTCTTGTGATGGTGGGAAACTGTTACATTGTTTCAAATCTTAATTCCTATTCTGCAAAAATAGCCGCTCATATCCTCAACCTCCTGTGAGAATTAAATAAGATAGTACATTTAAAAGGTCAACTCAATGCTAGAAACTGTACTCAACAAGTGGTTTCTATTAAGGAAGGCAGGAAGAAGCAAACCCTGTAATTCCAATAGCTAATGGGCATCACTCAGAGTTGGGCAGATTGGAGCCCAGAGATCTAAAAAAAAAAAAAAAAAAA
This sequence comes from Tamias sibiricus, assembly GCA_025594165.1. Taxonomy (NCBI): domain Eukaryota; kingdom Metazoa; phylum Chordata; class Mammalia; order Rodentia; family Sciuridae; genus Tamias; species Tamias sibiricus. The sequence goes on along the minus strand of CM046666.1, from coordinate 91,605,831 downwards.
AAAAAAAATCCGGCCTCCAAAACTAACCTATAAATGCTGAGGGCTCAAGTGGAGGCTGAAAACACTAGCCAAGGATTGAGCCGGCAAGGAACAAGATTCAGGCAAGGGATCTCCTATGCCCGAATGTGGAGGGATAACAGGAAAGAGTGTAGCTTGAAGCTGTGCCAATAGCTTCAAAGGCCAGGGATCCTTCTGTGCCTCTGAGCAGAGCTGTTCACAGTGAGTGGGCAGAGTGAGCTCATCGGAGAAGCTAATCAGTATGCTTGGCAAGAGCAGGGCTGAGAAGAGGTGTGAAGTCAGACAGTTCATGACAGCTAGGTGAACGGAAGGTGGTCAGTAAGTAGCTGTTGATAATTTATTTTCATCATTAGCACAGTTATTCCAAGGTGGGGGAGTGCTGAGCCTTCATTGTGATTGTGAAACTCTTTTTTTCAAGTGAGACAAAGCTAAGCATGGTATTTTTCTCAGTCTTGTTTGCTTAAAAATTCTGGAGGGAAAAAATAAAATGGTGTTTTCTAAACCACCCCTGCCATTTCATTTAGAGGTTGACTGTTGCATCTTGTGGGATGTTTGACCATTAATCATAAAGCTCTATCCAACGAAATAGGAAGCACCCTCTTTGCCATCCTGGAAGCAATATTCTTTGGCTGAAATGGGAGTGAGCCAAATTGAAGGTAGTTAGAATAGCCTCAGAGGCCTTCTCTCCAGCCCACCCCCTCTTACCAACGTGGTGTCCTGATTTTGCTCACAAAGATAGTAGTGATTCTGAAATTCTCCAGCTTCTTCCGACCAGTGCTGAAGCATGTGGCCCTTGGGGGTCGGTTGGGCTGTTTTCTTGTCTGAGCAAAGAATCTGTTTCCGAGCATAAGCACAACAGGCATCACACAGAAAGCAAAGTTTTCTTGTAAAAATGTCAGTTGTAATAAAGGGAATCTGGAGCCAGCCTGGCAGCCTGGGGGCTGTTATAGGATGAAGTCAGAGCCTCAGCTTGTGTCTACATGACACCAAACATCTAGTTAAAAAGTGAAAAACTCAAGCCGTCATCCAGATGCTTTGTCTGCTTGATGCCAAACATCCTGATGTTTTCCACTCTCCAGATGTTTGGCATCAAGGCAGGCCAATAACCCAAATCTGGAAACATCTAGGTGTTTGGTATCTTGTAGACACAGCCTTGAACAGTGAAGTGAAGGCCAGGAGCTTGGACATCACTTTTCCTGACTGTTAATCGGAGCTGTGAATCTCTTCAGACTGCAGGAGAGTGAGGCTATTCTTGTGGAAAAAGTGAAAAAGAGTCTGGGGTCCAAGGCACAGGTTAACTCTGCTTTGCCAGAGGAACTGATACAAAGAAAGGGAGAACAACCAACCCACTGCAGTTCAAATGATGTTGGAATTGCTGAAATTGCTCGTTCAGCCAAGAGACCTCTTAAGAAAGTCCGCTCCTTAAATCCTGGGGAAGGGGCAGTCAGGGAGTTGAGCTCCAGAACAGGCTTCGGTTTGGATCGAATCTTGTATTGATAATCAGGCATCACTTATTATACTGGGATCCTGGCAAAAGTGAACCTGAACTTCTAGACTGACTTCAGAACTTTTCCCACGTTCTCATGGCCAGGTCATGCAGAAGTTATTTAACCTCCCAGTCAACCTATTTCTAGATATGCGCCCTCAGTGTGAATGTGAACAAGGACCACACTGGCCTCTAAGGAGGCAGAGAGAGTGGCCTGGGCTTTGCCAGGATGTATTTTGGTCTTATTTTCAGGCACATTCTACTTTATCCTGCTCTTTTTGATTCTGGCTCCTGATCTATGCCAAACTCTCCTCTTCCTCTTCTCCCAATAATCCTGAGAAATGACAAGTGCATTTGAAAGAGAGAAAGAAAAGGTCCCGAGGACAGCATGTGCAGGGGAGTTTAAAAACACCACAACAACATAAAAGGAACAGTAAGAGGAACCTAATAAAAGGATGAAACACAGAGTCATGAGACAGAGAAGAGAATCTGAACATCTGCACTTTTTCTTATTTATAACCATGTCAGGAAAACAGGAAAAACAGTGCGCAAAAACCTCCAGCGGAATTTTCTTTCTGTTCCAATTTTGCAAGTGGATCCCACTAGGAAGAAAGTGACCATTTTGATTGTCTTCTATAGGCTTGTAATATACAATTCATCATTGTCTCATGCATCCTATGATTGTGAGCTAGTCATTATTACTCATTGTTATGTGGGGGAATTCCTCTCCTACCCACATCTGGACTTTTGCCTAAACAGCAGAGTGTTAGAGTGGAGCCTGCCTGACCCTTTATCGTTTCTGGGTTCTGTGCATCCTTTTCTCTTTCAGTGTCCTTGTTTAAGCAGTTGGTTGAGGCAAATGTTTTAAAATTTTATTGTGACAATGGTAATGGCAGCTTGCAATCAACTCAAATTAGCTCATCAATACCATCATTGTTAAATCAATCAGGAGATTAGCAATAGCTAATATACACATAATTTGGTCTCCTTAAAGGAGACAGACATCTGTTTTCCTTGGCAGCAGTCTCTTTCCAGACTCTTACTTGATACCATGTGTGTGCCTAACTCCTGTTCACAACAATAGCTTTTATCCTTGAGGTTTGGTAGTATAGTTAATTGATGCCTTTATCTTTTCATGAGAGATGCCAGCTCACATCAAAAAAAAAAAAAAAGGAGGGGAAAAAAAAAAAAAACTAAAACACACTACAAAGGCTTGGCTTTATATCTGGTGGAAATACAGAACCTCAAAGCCAGACTCAGTATTAGTGAAAAATAAAGATTGCTTTAATCCACATTGCTGAAAAATTTGCCTGTATCCTCTAATTTTTCCTGCCATCATTGAGAATTCAATGAATATACAGGTCTGAATGTTACAAATCTTATTTTTGCCTTTGAAAACTACAAGTGTCAATCAAGACAGAACAGAGAAAGGGCAAGACATACTTCCTGAGTGTGAAGGAGTGATTCAGGCAGTGTGGTAGGAACCAGTTTACATTATGCTGAGGGGGGCTACAAGCCCACTGCCTTGTCCAGAAAGCAGTATGAAGGGTGTGTTTTGTTTTTTTTTTTTTTGTTTTGTTTTGTTTTTGATACTAGGGATTGAATCCAAGAACAGTTGACCACTGAGCTATATCTGCAGTCCGTTTTTCTCCTTCTTTTTTTTTTTTTTTTTGTAATGGGGGTCTCACTAAATTGCTGAAGCTGGCCTATAACTTGTGATCCTCTTGCCTCAGCCTCCTGAGTTACTGGGATTATAGGTGAGTGCCACCACACCTGGCCATGAAAGGTGCATTTTTTAAAAAATATTTTTTATTTGCTTTTAGTTGTACACAATGTAATGCATTTATGTTTACGTGGTGCTGAGGATCGAACCCCGGGCCGCGCACGTGCTAGGCGAGCGCTCTGCTGCTGAGCCACAGTCCCAGCCCTGAAAGGTGCACTTTTATAAACTCTGGAATAGACAACCAGATTTGTTTGCTTGTTTATTTGTAATGTTTTGCAAACTGGTCCCTGCATATCAAAATATCAAGAAAAGAATAATAATCATGTCTTACTCTCTACAAAAGAACAAATTCTTTTTTTGGGTGGGGGGGGGTACAGGAGATTGAACCCATAGGTGTTTAACCTCTGAGCCAATTCCCAGCCCTATTACCCTATTTTTTTTATTTTTTATTTTGAGACAGGTTCTAGCTGAGTTACTGAACCTCAACAAATTGCTGATGTTAGTCTAGAATTTGTGATCCTCCTGCCATGGCCTCCCATGTCCAGAAGATCAAATTCTTTAGTAGGTCAATAATTCTGCTATGTTCAGTATACAGTTGACTTACACAATGGAAATTGATGAATTAAAACTATGATTATTTATTCATCCTCTCAAAAATATTCATTAAGTATGAAAACAATGTACTAGAAAATTTTCAGACTGAAAACTATGTGATCGGGATTCTGGTTCAGTTTAGGTGGGAAGGAAATTATGGGAAACATTTAAATGAAAATAAAAGACAACACACAGCTAAATACCTAAATGGGCATTTGGTAAGAGAAAATCTGTTTAATGTGAAAATAAAGCTTTATACTTCCAGGATATAGGGGTAAAAACACTTTTTGAAATGTGTCATCTTAATTATTTCCATTATTACTCATTACCATCTTTGCCATTTAGTCTCACAACCTGAATCCAGATATTTTTTCCTATGAGGACAAGAAAATAAGCAGTAAGATTTAGGTTTTAGATAGCCACTTCACTAGTAGATTAATTTGTGGTTTCTTTCAAATCCAATTAGTCACAGGCATATCTTTTTTTTTTTTTTTTTTTTTTTTTTTGGTGGTACCAGGGATTGAACTCAGGGGCACTCAACCACTGGGCCACATCCCCAGCCCTTTTTTGTATTTTATTAGAGACAAGGTCTCACTGAGTTGCTAAGTGCCTCGCCATTGCTGAGTTGATGGCTGGCTTTGAACTCGTGATCCTCCTGCCTCAGCCTCCCAAGTGCTGGGATTACAGGTGTGCGCCACCGCACCCGGCTTACAGGCATATCTTAATAGGGTTTATTTTATTAGTAATTTTATACTTATATAAAAAGAATAGATTAATAATAATCATTGATCTATGAATCCAGCTTTCTCAAATCTTAATATTTTGCTCTATTAGCCAGGCTCGGTGGCACACGCCTGTAATCCCAGCACTTGGGAGGCTGAGGCAGGAGGATCATGAGTTCAAAGTCAGCCTCAGCAGTGGTGAGGCACTTAGCAACTCAGTGAGACCCTGTCTCTAATAAAATACAAAAAAGGGTTGGGTATGTGGCCTAGTGGTTGAATGCCCCTAAGTTCAATCCCCAGTACAAAAAAAAAAAAAAATAAAATAAAATAAAAATTGCTCTATTTCTTTCAAATGTTTTTAAGGAGAAAAAAATGTTTATATTCAGTTAAAGCCCCTATATATATCATTCTCAATTCCTCTCCCCTGCCTCCAATCCTCCTGGAGTTCACCCCTATTTTGAATTTGGTGTTTCCTATGCATGCTCTAACTTTCACATAACATGTTCATATCCACAACTACCTGTTACAAATTGTTCACTTTATTTAGGAAGTATCATACTACATTACAACTGTGCAATTTTTTTCACTAAATATTGTGTTTTCAAGATTTCCATATGGAAATTTGCAGACGTAGCTCAGTTATTTTAATGGCATATGTGAATATACCACAAATCATTTATTCCTTCTCCTATTCATAGACACTAGGGTTGCTTATCATGGAACTTCCACAAATATTCTTGAACAAGTACCTTTGTGCACATGTGCTAACTTCTCCAGGGGCAGAATGACTGGGGCATTACTCTTCACAGAAGCTGTACTGATGCCCATACCCACAGGAAGTACATGAGAATTTCTCTTTCTCCACATGCTTGACCACACTTTCTATTGTAGGTGCACATTTGAAGAAAACATTATCAGTGTTTATGCATTCAAAATTCCTTATTAATACCTATGAATGCATGATTGCTTCATCATTGAAAAATAACATTGAGCCTGGAGTTGTGGCTCAGTGGTGGAGCGCTTGTGAGGCACTGGGTTTGATTCTCAGCACCACATATAAATAAATGAATAAAATAAAGGTCCATCAACATCTCAAAAAATATTTTTAAAAAAGAAAATAACATATTGTACATTATTGCCTATGCCATAGAAGAATCTCCAGTGCTGACAAGTTTACCCACTGAGGAAAAGTTGCCCAACAGGTAAAGACTCTTCACCTTTCTGAAGTTTTTCAGGGTATTCTTCCAAGTCATCATCAAGTTTTGTAGTTAGAAAACATTTTAGAAATCATTGTTTCTAACAACATCTTTTGGAAGTTATGTCCAAAGTCACACATGATAATGATCATAGTGCTATCATTGCTTTGGGATCTACTATGTGTCTCCATAGTCTTTCCCACTCACCCAAATTATCTTGCTTCTTTCTTCAACCACTTGCCCCACTGTGGGAAGTGGGAATTGTCATTCTTGTTCTGTGTTGTAGAGCTAGCCCTTGGCACATAGGAGGGCTCATTAAACATTCACTGATTGTTGAATGAATGAGCCACAGTAATCCAGTTTCCAAAGAGGTAGGTAAGCTATTAAAACCTGCAAAATCTTCTGGGGACTTAGGGTCTCAGTCATCAGGGTGGGGCTCAGGGGCAGGATTTTATTAAGAGTATACCGAGTAGGATGTGTGGAGGAGGCCACCAAGAGGAAGACTCAGAAAGCACAAGTGTGGCACAGGCTTGGGTGCTGAGCCTGAGGACTAAAGTGAGATCTCAGGACCAAAGCAGAAAGCCAGTGGGGGTAAACAGGCCAAACTATGGCAAAGGGGCTTTCGACCAAAGAGTTGGGCTGTGGGCTCTTTAAATCCCTTTGGCCTAAGGGCAGGACAGGACCTGGCCAGAGCAGGAAGTGGGAAGGGACATGCCTATCCCATGATCTGGCCACTATCAGAGGCAGAGAACTTTGTGGTGACTGAAAGCAGAAATACTGGGCTAGGGAGGGTGAAGGAGGGGCACCATCCCAAACAGGAGGACCAGCAGGAGCCAGGCAGGGCTGTGGGGGACTTCTTGTGTGCTAGGGAAGATAATCAAAAGTCTGTATGGTGCACAAGACAGAGAAGATGCTGATGAAGAGCAACAGGAAAGGAGAAGCTAAGCCTAATTATAGAGTATCTTGGTTACCAAATCAAGATTTTGGAAGTAATTTGCTAGGAAATATAGAATCATGGAACACCACCTTGGTGCTTGGGTTTGCTTCCAGTAGGGAAGCCTTGCAGCCATTTCAGACACTTTAGTAGCTTCCTAGGACAGAATTCTTGTCTGTTTATTCAGTGATATGTCTCCAGCTTAGAACAGTGCCTGGCACATAAGAGAATCCAAAAAATATTGTCAAAGTTATTAAACCACAACTTTACCTTGTGGCTATATTCAGGGCAGAGAGCCTAAAAGGAGGCAGCCTTGTTAGAAATTTAATCCAAACTTGGTAGTGGTAGTGGGAACGGGTAGAAACAAAAACAGCAAGAAGGATTCATAGGACTTAATGATTGATCACATGTTTGCTTGGGGAAGGGATTGAGGCTGAATACAGTGCAGGAAAGGTTCACGTGAAAATTGACCCTGATGGGGCTGGGGTTGTGGCTCAGCGGCAGAGTGCTCACCTTGCACGTGCGCTGCCCGGGTTCGATCCTCAGCACCATGTAAACATAAATGCATTGCATTGTGTACAACTAAAGTAAGTAAATAAATATTAAAAAAAATTGACCCTGAGCTTTAGAGTCTGGGTGACTGAATGATACCTATATAGATATGGAGACATCAAAGTGAAGAGCTAGTTTGGGTGGGGATGGAAAGTTTAGAGTAGATATTTGAGGTACATGAAGACCTGAATTCAGCAGTAATATTTAGAAGGTCGTTAGAATGAGACTGGAGCTCAGTAGAGGCCTAGAAGAAAGAGAGATATTTGCATATATGCCACTTCAATCATTTTCAGAAACAGGCAGGTTGGGAATAAAGCTAAATAAAACTGAGAATGTCAACTGTGTAGCAAGAATATAGCAGTACCTCACTTATCTGGCCTACCTCATTATTCAGCTCCAGAAAGATGCCAGGATCTGTCTCTAAATAAGCTGGTCTTCTTTGGAACAAAAATCCATTTCTACTAGGTCTTCAGTATCTGATATCCTTGAATCTACTAAACAAACTACTTTTCTTAGAAGGCAGTGTTGCCAAGTAGTTAAGAGTATGGCAATAGAGTGAGACTGTCAGAGTTCAAATCCTGACTCTGTCACTCACTAGCTATGTGACTTTAAGAGAGGGACTTAAGTGCCTTTTTTGTTTAATTCTAATTTGTTATATCTGTAAAACAGAAATAATAATATCACAATAAAAATATTGTTGTGAAGACCAAAGGAATTCATCAATGTAATGCTGTTGTATAGTGAATGCTCAGTTAGAGTCCCCAAAGCTTCTCATTGAGGATTGCAATATGTACTGAAAATTCCATTTATATACAGGGCTTGTGTACCCCGTTTCTTCATCCTCGGGAAATTGCATAATATTTTCAACAAAATTTTAAAAATCCCCATCAGTGTGCAATCTACCAATGGAGGCCACCTCCTTAAATGTATTAAAAAATACAGCACTTAGGCATGCTGCCACCATAGCAGCTCAGGTGCACTGAATTCTCACAATTGAAAAAGCCCTGGGAGAATTTCAGTGCCATTGTTTTGTAGACTTCCTTTCACCCTGCTTTGAATTTGTCCCAGTTCCAATTTTAAACAATAAATTATAAGCCCTTAAAAGAGAGTTCCATTCAATATTGAGAAAAGGGAAAATGAATCTTTGAACTGGATGTCAATTTTCAGTCACCAGCTTGGGCTAAGTCTGGGCTCTTCGTAAATTCACCGGTGGGGTTGTGTGTTTGGTTTGGGTTGGCTTGTTTATTTAATTGATTAAGGTTTTCATGAGTCTTATGTAAAAGGAGTCCATCTTTCTGTTGTATGCGTAGTTTCAGACTAACACAAGCAATGAGGCAAGGCGGTGGAATTTAGTAGAACTGCCACTCTTCATTGCCTTTAAAAACTGAACCTTCACAAAAGTGGCTCTTACGAGGACAATCTATCAGCAAACCTCAGTAGGCCAGACGTACTGGCAGTCCCAGTCAATATGTAACTGAAAACGAAAAATGTAGCAGGAAATCCTAATAATGAAACTTGCAGGATTAGAGAGCTGACGAAGCAGAAAACAAAATGTAGGCGACAGCTGCTAAGAAGTGCCACCTCCGTAGCTGTCAGGCCTTTAAGGATCTTCTTAACACGTCCACGGATCTTCAGATCTTCGTAGTTTGGCCTTCACTTTAGCCATCCAAAACAACTCTAGGCTCTGGGTTATTTTCCATCCTCTTCCAAGATAACAACACGTAGCTATCATCAACAGAGCTATCCTAACAAGCAATTTTTGCTTAGGAGTCTTCCCCAAAGTAATAGAGTTCAGTTATCATATCTGAATGTCATGTGCTGCTAAATCACACTCCAAGCAGAGATAAGGAGACTGCCCAAGGGGGGTGGGCGTGGTGGGTGTGAACTTTGTCCCAGCCAAGGTCCCTTTGTCTCTAAGGGGGCTAAGTGTGTCAAACTTTAAATGCTGGCAAGAGGTATCAGAGCTGGATGAGGTGAAGGAAAGAAAATAAGGAGGACAGTTCTGCCATCCTCTCAAAAATACCCAGGCTCATCTGGGTCCACAGCTGGAAACTGGGTGATTTCATCTTGTTTTGCCAGTGAATCACAGAGTAGCCTTGAGCGGTCACAAGTTCCCTGGGAGTCCTAGCTTTCTCTCCTGTGAAATGCAGCCTTTACACTCATCTGTCAACTGTGCAACATGGGGATGTATCAGGAAGGCCGAATATTCATGCTGGTCACACTAACACAGTTCTCCAATCTTCAACAGTGGGTCTTAGGACATCACTGTCCACCTCCCACTCCAACATGAGCATATGCCTCCAGGCTTTGCATTGGGCCAAATATATACAGGTTCTGAATATACAGGATCTGAATGCAGAATAAATAAGTAAAATGCAAACTAGACAAAGACCTACAGGACGTACTTTCCTGAATCTGCTAACTCACACTGCTGGCCCTCACCTCACCTTAGGCTGACTGCAGCCCAGTGCCTGGAGACTCGCCTGGACTTCTACAGACAAAACCTACACAGAAGCCATGGCTCAGACAGCAATCCCTCCTCAGCCTCCTTTGGCAATGTCAGAAGGCAGAGGACATGTCTACAGTAACGTCTTAAAGGTAAACCGCTGCTCATTCAGTGAAGATTCTAGTAGACTATAAATAAAAAATGCTATGAGGCAAAATCCTCCTTTTGGGCTGGGATTGTGGCTCAGCGGTAGAGCGCTCGCCTAGCACGTGCGCGGCCCAGGTTCGATCCTCAGCACCACGTACAAATAAACCCATTGTGTACAACTAAAGCAAATAAATAAATATTTTTTAAAAAATCCTCCTTTTGCAAGAATTCAAAGTCATTTATGTGCAGTTGGACTCTGTCCTCACCCACTCACCCACTCAAGTACTCATGTGGAGTCATGGAAGTGTGGCAATTACAAAAAGAAAATATTTTTATGTAGGACCGGAAACTGCTGTACTATTATTATTATTATTATTATTATTATTATTTTACATTTTATTCAAAGCACAATGGCTTTAGTGCTATTGAAATAAAGCACAGGCAGAAATGAGGGCCTAGGAAATGCATTTCTTTGCAGCCTTTCAATATTGCCAGCTCAAGGAAAAAAGGCAGGTTTACCTTTCACAAGAGAAGAAAATTGTCCAGTAGCAGCTCTGAAGGTGATGCTGTCAGTCACAATTTACACGTTGACATGTTGCAGTTTGACATATGGACCTGCTCAAACTTCTAACTAGTGTCAGGCAAAATCAGTACCTAGACTTGATATGCTGAAATCCATCTGATCTTTGGTGTCCCCAGCCCCTGAGACACTGGTGCTATTCTGGAGCCACGCCATTGTTTCCTCTTTGCAGGAATCTGGGCTGGCATTGAAGACAGGTCCACGGAACCCCTCAGTCAGCCTTAGCACAGCCCAAGAACTCCTAAGCCACCCTTCAGCCAGATGAGCCAGTTGGACTTGTTTATTAGAACTTGAGAAATGTGCCAGGCACTGTGGCACATGCCTATAATCCCAGTCACTCAGCAGGCTGAGGCAAAAGGACCACAAGTTTGAGGCCAATCTCAGCAATTTAGCAAGACCCTGTCTCAAAATAAAAACAAAAAGGTCTGGGGATATAGCTCAGTGGAAGAGCACCCCTAGTTTCAATCTCCAGTACACAAACAGAGAAATCCAAGTCCTGCAGAAATCTTCTATTCATATATGTAGGGAAAATCATCCCAAGTAAGCTGCTTACGTCTAATCTTCTTTTAAAATGAAGACACAGAAATAAAAATGTTCAATAGTAGATGAAACATATTGGAAAATATATGTCTGCAGTACTTGCAAACACAATATAAAATGGATAATACTCTACAGCCTAATTTACATCTCTTTATGTGATTTAAATAATCTTTTAGTTTTCAGTTACCACTATCCTAAATCTGACTTTTTTTCCTTCTGATCACACATGTTGGTTTGTTTGTGGGATTTTTCCCCACCTTAGAGCAAAGACTTCACATTAGTCCTCATTTTATATCTTTCCCTAAATCCTGGTGAAGACATTATAAGATTTTGGAATACATGCTTCACTGACAACTTGTTGTCTGATCATTCACAAGTGCTTATTGTAGATGACACTCCAAAGCTTAAAGGACAGAATCCTCCAAATCCTCAAAAGATTAAACTTCAGTTTCTTTTGTAACACTTTTGCCTACAATCCTGTCTCTGAAACCAATAGGGGGGAAAAGAAAGCATGTTAATTCCCTAGAGTGTCTAAATGTGCTGGTGTTCATTCAAATTCTCTTTTCCACATTAGTCTTCTAGGTACATCTTAAAGTGTATTTAGGTTTATAGTGAAAACATGGTGGTTTCTTCAGTCTCACTTTGAAGGAGGTCATAAAAGACAGACTCTGATTTAGCCTTCTAAGAAGTAGGCACTCACACAGTCCCTTGAGTGATTGAATAAATGCTATGAAAGAATGTTTCGTGGGGCTGGAGATGTGGCTCAGTGACAGAAGCACTTGGGTAGCATGCATGAGGCTCTGGGTTCAATCCCCAGCACTAAAATAAAAAAAATTAAAAAAAAAAAGATACTTCATTCTTTTTTCTTTCTTTTCCTTGGTGCTGGGGATTGAACCCAGAGCCTCATGCATGCTAGGTAAGCACTCTACCAGTGAGTTTCAGTAGAAGGATGTTGCAGAATAGCTAAATATTGTCTTGATCATAACTCAGTATTTTATTACATAGTTCAGGAGGGGCTGTCAGCACAGCAGTAGGATCTTTAAAATAAACTGTCTCTGCACATGTCCATCACATTTGATACGTAGAGCTACATACAAACATATATGGCTGACTTGACCCATATGATGTGTTGAAGAACAAAATTACAACAATTTGGTGTGATTTTGTGGTTGTTGTTGTTTGGTTGGTTTGTGTGTTTGGTGCTGGGCATTGAATGCAGGGCCTTCACATGCTAAGCAAAGGCTCTGCCACTTAGCTACATCCTCAGCCAGTGTCATGCTCTTAATTGGCTTCATTTTTGATTCTAGGCTTGGGCAACACTCCATAAAATTGAATAAGTGTTCCAAGCAGAGGAGTTTGATTTATAGACAGAGGAAAAGTACAGAAAAAAAATAACTCAAACCAAACAAGATGTATTGGTCATTTCAAAGTAACTTTTCTTATAAGGCAAGGAAAAGGAGATGGAAAAATAGAAAAATAACTGGTTAATAGAGGGTTACTTTAGGTAACCTTTTTTTGTGAAAGAATTAAGGCAGAGGAAACTTCATTATGCCAATTGAAACTGACTGTTTAGGAAATTTGGCTGTTATCCCTCTAATTCTGATTTCTCAGAAGTTCAGATAAACAGTTTCAGCTTGGTTACATAGAACTTTAGTATGAGTGGCTCCATTGGTTTTTAGCCTGGACTGTTGGGGACCTACCACAAGAACTTAGTCCAAAAAATTGGTCTTCTGTAATTTTTATTTAAAACCACCCTCCAAATGATTTGATTTCAAGAGCACTTGGAAGAAATGTACTTCTTTAAGGAATTCTTTAAATTCCCTAGTCAGATGTCTTCTACTGTTATGGTACAAACATATATACCATATGTTATGATGCCAATATCTAGTGCTATCTCCCAGAGCAAGTAAAGTTACTTGACTCTGCCTAGAGCAGGGTTTCTTTCCAAGAAAACAGAAAGGACAGGTGATACTGACAGTCCTATGGAACCCAAGGTGGCGGGGGTTGGGGGGCTCATGAGGCTGCTCTAAGGCAATCCTCAATTATCCATAAGGCCAGGATGGCAGACATGTGTGAAAACAGAGATGAAATCAGGCATGGTGGCACATGCCTATAATCCCAGCAGATCAGGAGGCTGAGGCAGGAAAATCACAAGTTCAAAACCAGTGTCACCAACTTAGCAAGGCCCTAAGAAACTTAGCAAGACCCTGTCTTAAAATAAAATATAAAAACAGATTGGAATGTGGCTCAGGGGTTCAATCCCCTGGTACCAAAAACAAACCAACAAACAGATGACTTGACTAGTAAAAATCAAGAGGACTTCAGCCTCAGAAATTGGGGAGTGACGGAGAAATATCAATAAGCAAGAGAGGTACACCTCTCTGTCAAAGACCCTACCCCCTCTCTCAAATGGCTTCTGTGTTTCTCTGCTTTCTTCTTGTTTGTGGGCCCCCAATAAGATCTGGTTGCCTTTTATACATGAAGATTGGACGTTGACCACGACCTGCACTTCTCTTGTTAAGAAAAAGAATTAAGCTTCAGATTGCAAAACACTTACAAACAAATGAGCTTAGAATACATTTTCAAAACAAGTTTTGTTGACAATTATAGATGGTCAAGATGGTGAAAGCAAAAATAAACAGGACAGAGAGAATAACAGGGTGGAATAGAGGTGCTAGCCCCCAGAAGTCTGGCCCCTGAAGAGGTAGAATTTTTGTCCCCTCCTTGGATCTAGTTGCAGCTTCCCCACTGGGTGGCAGGTCTCTGCAGTAGGGTTTGTGTGAAAAGAAGTGACTTCAATTCCTCCTCCTAGAGCATAAGGACTTTGGCAAGGCCACTGGATGTATCCCACGTGGGCCTCTCAGAATTGTCTCCCAGCATTCAGAAGAGAGAGGACAGCAGATTTGAAACATGAAGTCCGATCAAACCATGTTGTGTCCAGGAAAATCCAGCCACGGTGGCCTTATTGTTGTCATTACGTCCATTGTTCCTCCGCCAACATCTTTCATTGCCTCTTGGTGTTTTTGTGAGACAAAGAACCCAGCTGAGACTTCAACAAAGAAGAATGCAGGGAAAGGGGAGAGAATACCTTGAGCAAGAATAGCTTGGAAGGAGCCAAAAGTGGAAAAGGAAGTCTAATTCTGTCCTGGTCCAGGGGGGAAAAAAGTTTTTTGAGAAATGTAAACAAATCAGGAAATCCTGGCACTTACTCCAGTTCCGATCTGGGGAGACGCACAGGTCCTTTCCCGAGGAGTGAGCTGCTGTTTGTGAATGAAATCCAGATAAAATTATTCATTGAGCTTGCCAGCCCCGCAGTTTCCAGCTTTCCTTTTGCCTATGGCATAGCTTAAACCTTAAAATAATAATAATAAAAAAACATATGCATGTTATTAACTCTCCATATTCAAATGGAAATTCAATGCTATCATAAATCTCTCTTTTCTAATGTAAATTCCTTTCTCCAGCATGAAGCTGCAGGAAAGCCATTGTATCTGAGTAATCTAAACTTGAAAGAGAATTTTTTGTTAAACCAGTTATGATAGGGGAAACATGTTTTTCACTGAGTCAAAGATTAAAGTTGGTTGTAAAAAGGGGTGGGGGACTGAGGGAGAATTATTGGTTGCTCAACTAATGATTAGATACAGAACTTCAAGGACAAATTAAGAGGCACAAAAGAAAGAGTCATGCAGATAAGTGAAAACAGTTCCAATGATATTAAATAAAAGATGCATGGTTTATCTTAGGTTGTAATCTCCCTTCACATATTTGTCTCCTTCGAAGCAACCCCCTCCACCCCATTATGTACCCCAAAGTAGATTCCAAACTCTACTACACAACAGATCTGCAGGTCAGAAGGTCTAGAGTTCCCTTTCTCACTACCAGAACTATCCCTCTCTCTCTAGTTTTGCTATGTTTTGGTATCTCTACTAATGAGGCTTTAAAGTGAGAAAGAGATTTTTCTTCTTTTTCTTTTTTCACTGTTTTCTTTTTCTTTTTGAAAATATGTTGTGAGCACTTTGGTTTATTTCAAAGAATTTTCACCTAATGCCACATATCCCTCATCTTCATTAACTCCACTAGCTTCTTTTTATTTGTTACTCTTCTCCTACCCTGCCACCTATGTTGGCCTCTCATGCCCACAAACCTACCCCAGAGTTGTTCATGACTTCAGTGATCATTCTTTTGAGGGTACACTGGCTCCAAGCATGCAAGAAGAAGAAGCAATCATCAGCTAAGGGTTTAGTTCAGTGGTTAGAGCATGTGCTTAGCAAGCTTAAGGCCTTGGGTTCAAACCTCTGTCCTTCAGAGGACAAAGGGGCAGGAGGGAAAAGGAGGGAAGGAAAGAAAGGAGGGAGAAAGGGAAGGAGGAAAAAGAAAATATTTGTATATCACAGAGCTACCATAAACAGATTTAAAGGACTTCCTCAAGCCCTGGTAGAAGTAGAAGCTCATAGACCGGAGACAAACTTCTCTAAAAGGGTGGAGTTGGAGTTAAGGGCCTTGAGAAGTGCTAAGGTACAGGACGTGGCTCTCCTCCAGGTGGCTGGCTCTAGGGCCTCGCATGTTTACATGAAAACCTTCAGTGAGGAACAGGGTTGGGGCTTTGAGTCCAAGGCAAATCAGTTGGCTCTGGGGAAGAGTACAAGGACACAGAGAAAAAAATATATCCTTCTGTATAAATGCCAAGGATTAACTCTGCATTTGGTCAAAAGAAACATTGAAAGTGAAAATAAAAAATATTAACAGCAGGACAGAACTTGACTCATAGGGTTTAAATACACACACACATGCCTGCAGTCAATGTATTACTAATATTTAGAACTGAAATAATAGAACTTAGAATCATTTTAGTAAAAATACCAGAACCAACCTCACTAGCAGATTATAGCATTGTCATCTCCCCATGGGACCGATTTCTTCCTGATCTCTTATTTGACATTCAACATCCAGGACAGAAGATTTAATGTTCTTTGTGGATTGTTCAAAGATTTATGACACCTATAGAAATGTTCATAAAATCTGAGGCTGTGCAAGGCTCTCGGCATCTGTCTCCTTGTTATCAGAACCATAAAAATCATCACTCTTGTCCATGGCCAATCTTTTCTATCTCAATGATATAACTCAGAGAAAAAGAGAATGGTCTCCGTGGGGCTGCTTGAAGCAGGCTCTGTTGTCAGGTGGGTGCGTGCGTGTGGGTGGGTGCATGTGTGTTTTTAGTGGTGTCAGATCAGGAAAAAGAGAAGAGCAAACAAACTGTACAGTGTTCGAGGATTTAAAGGGAGACTTTGTGGAACTGTTTCCAGTGCCATTTGTTGATCTGCCACAGGGATGCTACAGTGGGCCCACCATTCTCTTCAGCCTGGGTCCTGGCCTCGCCTACTCAGGAGTGCAGTCTGGGGAGCAAACACAGAGAAGGGAAGCAGGTGCTTCAACTCCCCAGCATCTGGTTTAAATGACCACAATGCTGGGAGCACCTGCAGCAGCATTTCAGCCAAGTCTGGCCTCCCATTGTATTCAACTGGACTTTCTGCCTTGAGCAAGAAAAAGGCATTGTTTATCAGATTTGTCAAAGGATCTCCGGGGAGGTGGAGAGAGACAGGATAAACAAACCTAAAACAAAAAGCGAGTGTAAGCAAACCACTGGAGGACCTTGATTATTTGTGACGATCCAAGGTAATCTTTCAACCTGACACGAGAGAGTCAGTAAAGCTGAGAGGGAGAACCAGACATTAGCATGGACCAAGACATTTCCCAATAGTTTTCCAAGAGAACTGAATTAGGATAATACTGTCCAAACTGTGATCCTTAGGCTGGTGCAGAAAGCACATTCTAAAGTCTAGAAAGACTCAAATCAAACAACATTTATGAAGGGTTTATTTGGGGCAGGATTTTGTGCTAGAAGGTTTCAAAGACAAATGGCCACTGCCCCATGCTAGAAAAAAAAACATTGTATTAAGAAGATAGTCTTACCACTCATGTACTCAGCTTTTCATTTATGCACTTAATAATTTCATATTTTGTAATAACTATGCATTGGATGAACTGGATCCCTAAAAATTGCACCAAAAGCAGTGATCCTGGCTTAGATTTCCCTGATGGAGGGAAGCAAAGCAAGCACAGCTGATCTGACAATACAATACAGTCTCATAATTAGTATATTGAAACCAAAATGAAATTAACAAGCTTATTTCCAGGGACTCAGAAAATAGGTTAGAGATACCATGCATAGTGTTTTGTTAGTAAACAATTATTAGGAGCCCCTAAGTTTTCTTTTCTTTGTATAGAGCCCCAACTAGTGGAAGACTGGAAAATTGCACACTAAGGAAAACGGATTTAAATAGGAGATGTCTTTCTACAGGATGGGAGCCTGGGAGATCTTACATGGAGATGCTGTTCATGGTAGGATGAGGACAAGATGCTAAAGGGAGATTGGGCATGAAACTGGCTTATTCTTAACTTTTAACAGAGGTAAAATAAAAACTGATACTGATGCAAATGAGTACAATCTTCTGCATATGAAATGAGTTAATGCACTCTACCTGTAACACGTAGGGGAAAGAAAATCTTTTTTTTTTTTTTTTTTGGTGAGTTCAGAATTTATTCTTCTTGAAGTTCTTTTCAAAAAAAAAAAGGGGGGGGACAATATACTGTGGAAAATTGCATACATGGGAGGAAAAAGACCTGGTTTCACAAATTAAATGAGAATGCAGTTAGCAATATTGTCACCCTGGTGACATTCTTATCTAAGAAGAAATAAGAAAGTGCTGTGTTGGCGTCAGTGAGTAGAAAGATAGAAGAGCAGGTAGAGGCCACAGAGTGAAGCAAAGGACCAGAACAACAATGAAGAGTAAAATGTAGACACCTGAAAAACTGATTTAGGAGACAGATTTTCCTAAAGAAATTGGAACTTAGGAGTTGTTGAGCTTTTAATTGTGTTTCTTCATTTGTTTGTTACCTCTCCATTTCAATTTTCTCATTCTTACAGATTTTTCTTTTTAAGTTTCTTGACACCCTTGCAAAAAAAAATAAATAAATAAAATGCAGGCAGCCTAGAAAGGTTATAAAAACACAAGGTGGATTCATCAAAGTGTAGTCTGTATGTGCAATGAGTGTTGGTGGACAGACTTCAGGAACATGGAACTCCCTAACGAGATATGTAAACTTGTATTTGTGTGTATGTGTGTGTGTGTGTGTTTGTGTGTGTTTCTGATCAGATTCTCAAAGGATTCTATAACCACCACCATCAAAAAGAAAGAAAGAAAGAAAGAAATAATAAGGAATACAGCTATGTAGGAATCTGCATATAGATAAAAAGCATATTCCTATATAAAAAGATATTCCTCAGAATGATCTTGGGCTTCAAGGAGCTTTAGAAAAGCCATGCAGAGATATCAAAGAATGCCAATACATTGTGAAGCAGATGATAATAGCCTGCTCATTTTCTAGGCAGTGATTCTTGGATAGAGAGTTACAAGCAGTCTTCCATTGCATTTTGCACTGGAATAATGAATGGCATAAGGAAGGGTACAATCCTCAAACCTCAACACAATATACATGCTGTCCTTGAGCAACTTCCGAGATGATTAACTTCCACTAACCAGCTTTCTATGGCCCTAAGTAAATAAATAAGATTATTTATGTTCAAAATTCTAAAAGCAGTACCAATCATTTTGGGGGGAAAATTTTAAAAGATAAAAGACAGAAAATAGAACCAAAAACCAAAAAAAAAAAAAAGTTAGCTTTAGGAGTTGAAGGCTTACTCAGCACATTCTGCTATCAAAATGAAGTCATGAAAGCAGAGTTTTTCTACACCTCTTACTTAATGTTTGTGGCGGTTATTAAATGAACTCTGCAGTCCTTCATTTCATTTGAAAAAGGGTCTGTTTAAATATGGCTTATTTGAAGATCATTAAGTCTCTCGAGTTCAAGGATAGCAAGGGCGATAATGCCCTGGTGATGCTATCTCACTACTTTTATGGCATCAGCTTTTCCCATAGATTTTATTTAACAGATGACTCAGTTGTGAAGAAAAGCTGCTATAATAATTTGTCTGTCCTAGCCTTCACCTCCCAACCAGGCCGTTAATCGTACAAGAAGAGTTTGAGGGATCACGAGAGAACACACATCATCTCTAAGTAATCCCCTTGTCACATGGCATGTGGCCCAGCGTCACCACCATTTTCCTTGAGTGCTGTTAACTCCCTGCTCTTTCCACCTCAGACAGGCATGCCTGTGTTTTACAATTCGTGACAAACAAAATGTGCAGTTAATCTCAGGACTCGTGCAAAACTTGCCTGCACTTTTTTTTTTTTTTTTTTTTTTTTTTCTGGGCTGGGGGAAGATGGTGTAATTTTGTATTGCTTTGGAGGGAAAAAAAAGTAATTTATAAGACTGATATCAGTCTCTGTATTCTTATGAGAACAATTAAGCTAGTGGTCTTCCAGAAAAAGCTTTTCAAAAATTGAAATTTGACTTAAAAAAATTTTTTACCCCTTTACCACGATCATTTAAAGAATAAAAAAAAAAAAAAAAACTCTTTCAAATATTGTAACCACAAACTGTTCAACCAGACAAAAATGAAAGTAGGCCACTTAGAGGTTTTTGTCTAAACTAAGGCATGTCTTGAGCTAATAATTTTAACCATTGGGAGTTAACCAGCTACTAAATGCATTTACTTTGAAATAAAGAAGGGAGCATTTTAAATATTACATTTAAATTTGTCATTTTTCTTTTGCGGGATATACAGAATATAGTTTTTTCTTTTCTTTTTTCCTTCCCCTTAGGACCACATTGCCCTTCCTGCCCAAGCAGTGAAACCCCAGACTTGGACTTGGGCCAGCCACCTTTCAGCACCACATCATTAAGAACTCTTGGAAGTGCTGTTTAAATGTGAATTTTCCAGCACTCCTTCCTCAGACAGATAGGCAATGCTAAAGCAGTCAGGGCATGTTTGACACATCCAATTTTAAAAAGGAAGGAGAAAAGCTTTCAAAAATATGTATGTCAAAGTGAAAGTCAGTGAAAATGAGGCCATTTGTCTGAGTTAAGGATGTCAGAGTCAGATCCACTCAGTACCTTACAAGACTTCTTAGATAAAGCCTATCTGCTAGGCAATTTTTAAAAAGATGAGCCAAACATCGAATAAAAAATAAATAAATAAAACAACTTTTTTTATGCTTTCTGAAGAAGGTCTGCATCCCAGAAATAAAAGATACCCACTTATTCTCTTCATATTCTTTTTTTTTTTTTTTTTTTTTTTTTTTTTTTTGTTGGGGGGGTGGAGGCAGGCAGTACTGGGGATTGAACCCAAGTTTGCTTTGCCACTGAACTACAGCCTCAGTTCTTCTTGTTTTTAATTTTGAGGCAGAATTGGGCCAAATTGCTGAGGCTATCCTCAAACTTGTGATCCTCTTGCCTCAGCCTCCTGAGTCACTGGGGATCACAGGTGTGCTCTACCATGCCTAGTTTATACTCCTTATATTATAATGAGTTAGGATTTCCTCAGGCAAAAGTCAAACAAGGTCCAATATGGGTCTTGATTAACCCAAAGAGAATTATAATACATATGTCAACAAAAAAGCAAATCAAAAGAGAAGAAGGAAGAGGAGGAGAAAAAAAGGGGGGATTTTTTTGTTATAATTTGATAGGTTTTTTCCATATTTTATTGATGCATTATAATTATACATAATAGTGGGATTCTTTGCTGCATATTCATTCATGCACACCATGTAACATACCTTGGTCGATATCTTTCCCCAGTAAAAAAAAAAAAAAAAAAAAAATGTTGGGGAAGAATTAAAATCACTATTTCCATTTGGTTGACACATTTCAAGCCCACTATAGGTTGAGACATGCAGATAAAAATAACGAGGTCAACTCATCAGCATGTTCTGGAGGGGAGCCGCACCACCACCCAAGAGACTATGAGCTGCACTTGAGTTAGCAAGTCTACATCTTATTGAATAATATCAGCTCCTCTCTGCTGTAGTCTGTGATTTCAGTTGAATATCCCACCATAAAATAAAGCAGAAGCAGCCAATAATGTGCGGACTCTGCCCTCATTTCACAGAAGATATCAACAGGCACAAAAACAAGCGTGCACCCAGCACACGTGCACAGTCAATTCTCAATTACCTGCAATTATGTTCCCACCTCCACTGATAACCCCAAACTGATTTCTAATTGATTTTGGAAGGCATTTCAAATTACTACGCCTTCTGGTATGCATCGGGCTTAATCTCCTCTCACTATCTGAGCACACTGAGGGAATTGGAGGGCTAAATGAGAGGGAGTGATAATGACTGAAGAAGTGGCCTGAGATGTTTAAAGTAACAATGAAGATTTACAATACAGAAGATGAATGCAAAGATAATGAGTCTATGCACGCATGTTTACGGTCTCCTTTACTCTTAATTAATTCCTTCCTAATGACAGCTTAGTCTTCCATGCATTTTCAAATAACTTTCCACTAAGATTTTTTTTCTCAATGATTTCTACAAGAACAAAACATGCTGAGTAAAATATCAATTCTTCATTTCTTTGTAACTATTTTTTTTTAAATAATTGACCATTTTTCCTACTTATAAACCAAGATTGAGCTGGTGACAGTTTTTTTAAAAAGTTTGACTTTTCATACTATCCAAGTTTCCTTAAGGTTAATTACCTTAGACCACACTTGGCCTTTGGGACATCCCTTCAAATAAAAATATAGTCAGATCAAACATAGTCAGATCAAATATATAAAAATAATACTAATACCACTTTTTTGTATTTTTTAAAAATATATCTCTGGACTGGAGTTGTAGCTCAGTAGTAGAGTGGTTGCCTAGCATGTATGAGGCACTGGGTTCAATTTTTGGCACAGCATATAAATAAATAAATAAAGGTCCATCAACAACTAAAAATATATATATTTTTTTTAAAATATATATGTATATATGTGTATATATATGTAAGAGCCCTAATTACAGAGATAGCTAAGAGTGCGGTTAGCTGTGAGCCATAAAGCATTAACACCTTCTATGATCTCGCGAGACTTGGCCGGGGACATTGTGGACGGGGTCGGCGCCATTTTGTGGTGGTGGTTGTAGAAGTGTGGATGGTGTTGGAGTTGTGGTTAGAGCCGGAGAGAGAAGCTAACAAAATAAAGAGCCTGTTCATTTCCAGTCTGCCTCTGAACTTATTCCCGCGGTGTCATTGCTCCAAGCGGCAATTGCTTCAGGCAGCGACATATATATATATATATATATATATATATATATATATATATATATACATATATATATATGTGTATATATACATATATGTGTATATATACATATATGTATTTCATTAGAACTAAAAAGACAAATTCATTCTGTGTCTCCTTTCTTGTAACTTTTACAAAATCCTGATGCAGACTAGCATACAGCTTTGTGGTTAAGTGCCCCTGGGTTCAATTCCCAGTACCCCACCCCTCCAAAAAATAGCATGAATGCTTTAAAGGAAAAAGTGAGAGAAGGAAGAAAAACTATTTCACTTGTATGACCATATTGTTGTCATTTTTAGAGCCAAAGTAACAGTAAGAATAATGGTACACACATGTATTCAGTCATATTTATCTCAAAAATATGCCAAATTTCCATTTACAATGTCATAGTATATATTATTTTGAACCCATCTATGGTTGCTTCTTACTGAGGATTTTGGACTGGGCCCACATAATTTGAGTAGTGCAGACATTTAATTGTCTAATAAGTTTTTCATCATTAGTAAAGTTATAGTGTAATTTCTATTAATGTTTACTAACACAGATAGCTATTTTCTGCAACTAAAAAAGTTCTATTATAATGTGAAAGACCTTTAAAATGATCTTCTAATACTAAAATATTTCTTATACATTGAGATTATTTAGATATATATCAAGCTAAAATTGGTATTATGAAATCAGTGTCTTTTAAACAGAACACATGTAACTGTGACTAGAATTTCCAAAAAGAGTAAATAGTCATTAGAACTATTAGAGTAAATAGTCATTAGAACTATTCCCTATTTCTTCAAATAATATTGCAAAGAAATTTTCTCATGTAGACTGAGCAAGAGGGACTTCCCTATCTATTTGTCCTCTGACTTCTGAAGATAGAAATAAGTGTTACTTAATAATAGCAATCAACAGGGTGTGGTGGCACACACCTGTTATCCCAGCTACTCAAGAGGCTAAGGAAGGAGGATGGTAAGTCGAAGGCCAACCAATTTAGCAAGACCCTGTCTTAAAATAAAAACTATAAAGGCCTGGGTATGTAGCTCATGAGGAGAGTGCTCCTGGGTTCAGTCCCACTGCCAGGGTGGGTGAAGAGCCCACTTAGTAATTGCCAACTTTTATTTGAGAGTTGGTAAGCCACTGCAAAGCCCATGTGCCAATACCTGGTGTATTTATTTCCTAGGACTTCCACAAAACGTACCTCAAACTGGGTAGTCTAGGACAACAGAAAACCTATTCATTCACAGTTTGGGGGACTTGAAGTCTGAAGTCAGGGATGTCAGGACCATGCTCTCTGACAGCTCTAGGGTGGACTCCTTCCTTGCCTCTTTTGGCTTCTGGTGGTGTTCACCCCATCCTTGGCATTTCTTGGCTTGTAGATGCTTCACTCCAGTCACACAGCCACCTTCTCCCTGTGTGTCCCTGCAGTCTTCCCTCTGTGCTTGTCTTGGGTCCAGACTTCCCCTTTCATAAGGACACCGGTGGTAAAAGATGAAGCCTACCCTAGTTACCTCATTTTAATTTGATTACCTCCAAACAAACCCTATTGCCAAATCAGGTCATATTCTAAGGTACTAAGGATTAAGACTTCAGCATTTTTTTTTTTTTTTAGGGAGAGAGGGTATCAAACAACTAACTTGTTGGTTACTGTTTTTTCTGTCCTAGAGAAAAGAATGTACTGTTTCAAATGCACTTAAAAAATACAATTTATCTGGAAGTTGAAATGAAAAACTGTAAAATTTTCCTTTAAAAATCAAGTAATATCAGAGGGCCAGGCACATTGGCACATGCCTGTAATCCTAGCAGCTTGGGAGGTTGAGGCAGGAGGATCACAAGTTCAAAGCCAGCCTTAGCAACAGTAAGGCACTAAGCAACTCGGTGACACCCTGTCTCTTAATAAAATACAAAATAGGGCTGGGGATATGGTTCAGTGGCCAAGTGACCCTAAGTTTAATCCTTGGTACCAAACAACAACAACAACAAAAAATTAAGTAGTATAAGTTTGAACCATATAAAATTACTAAAACTTCCACTATTTTTGACATATGTTAATGTGTTCAAATTAACATAAGTTAATGTGTTCAAATTAATAAATTAGTGAAATGAAAAGAGAATTAAAAAGTATCAAAGAAGCTGGGGGACAAAGAAAAGGAGGCAAGAAAGGCATGTATATGCTTGCCATGAATATAGGGAATAAAATTTTAAATAAGTCAATTTACTCATCAACAGTAACTATTTCAAATTTTAGAATCTGTCAATAACTATATGTATACATATGCATATTCAATATCTAGAAACATTTTATTGTGGCATATATGTATGCTATTTCTTCTTATTTAATTTGAAAGTTACCTTATCTAATGGGATTTTTTTTTTAATATTTTTATCTATTTGGTTTTAGTTGTACACAATGTGTTTTATTTGTACGTGGTGCTGAGGATCGAACCCGGGTCACCCGCGTGCTAGGCGAGCGCTGTACCGCTGAGCCACAATCCCAGCCCCTCTAATGGGATTTTTTAATCTAAAAATTACATCTTAAAAAAACATAATGTCGGGGTGGGGTTGTAGCTCAGTGGTAGAGTACTTGCCTGGCACATGTGAGGTACTGGGTTCAATGCTCAGGACCACATTAAAATAAAGTTATTTTGTCCATCTACAACTAAAAAAAAAGGTTTTTTTTAAACATAATTACAACAATACCATAGATTGCTTGAAGAGTTCACTGTCATATACCTCTGGAAGGGAGGCTAAATAAACCTCTCAAATGAAGATAAAATTTCCAAGGAAAATATAGAAACTTTTGGGGGTGGGAAGAATAGAAGTTCATTGGATTAAACAATGGAGAATGAAAGGAAGGGAGGGGAGATGGGAATAAGAAAGACAGTAGAGTGAATCGGACGTAACTTTCCTATGTTCATATATGAATACACGACCAGTGTAACTCCACATCATGTACAACCACAAGATGGGATCCTAATTACAATAAGCTATACTCCATGTGTTTATATGTCAAAAGACACTCGTGTATATATAAAAAGAACAAATAAAATAAACACCCATACAGTGTCCATCAAAAAATAAAATATAAAAACTTTCAGTTATATCTCTGTTGGTAAAAGCTAATCTAATATTCAGTAGGAAGCAATCAGAATATAGATTAAATTTCTATGTAATATTATTCTAAAAACTCACAATTTGTCTAAGTATTATATCTTATTTCTGATAGGAGTACACATACACAAAAATATGCTTTCTTTCTTTTACTTTTAACTTCAATTTTATAACAAGAATGCATTATACTTTCATATCCAATACAACCGATAAAGAAAGGGGGCCTGCTTAAACAAACAGGATCATTTTAACCATTTTACACAGAAGCCAACTAAATATTTACATACAAATAAAGAAAAAATTTTCAGAAATAAATTTAAGAAAAAATAAACAGTTTATTTTTTAGTTGTTGATTGATCTTTATTTTTTTTTTAATTTATTTATATGTGGTACTGAGAATCGAACCCAGTGCCTCACACATGCCAGGCAAGTGTGCTACCCCTGAGCCATGGCCCCAGCCCTTTTTTTTTTTTTTTTTACTTTTTATTTTTAAGTATGCTGATAATAGCAAGAGTCCCACCTCCCTGATTTCTGAGAAAGTCCTAAAAGAAGCTTACATTTAATGATTTAATTTCAGTACAAGTTCCCCACTTTCATAAACATTAAACCATTGGATTTGAACAATATCTGAACTTTCAGTGTCGTTATGATAATAAGTATTCCTTCAGTTGCAAGTGACAGGAGTGCTACAACAAAAAAAGAGAAATTTATTGGCTTATGTAACTCATCCAAGTGAGCCTCAATTCAGGATTCACACAACATAACTGGAACCAGTTTGTCATTCTCCAGTTCAGTTCTCTGCTTTCTCAGTGTTGGGTTCATTTGTAGGCTATGTGTGGCTGCAAGATGACTGACAGCAGATCCCAGCACTACCTTCTCTTTGATTTAAATCTCCCTAAGAACAAACATTTTGTCCTAGCATTCCCAGAGAAAGTTCAAAACTTATTCTGATTGGTGCATCTTAGATCATCACCCCTAAGCCAATCACTGTCACCAAGGGAATAAAATTTAAAATCTAAGTCATGCTCATGTACTGTACCCTTAACATCTTACCACAAAATTGAGGAAGAAGTAGATTTTAAACAAAAAAATTGGTAACTGTCAAACAGAAAAAGAGGCGAAATTGTCTTTGTTGAAGACAATCTTATATAGAGAAAACTTTAAACACTCCAACAAAAAGCTATTAGAACTGATAAACGAATTAACTAATATAGTAAGATACAAAATCAGCATATGAAAATCATTAGCATTTCTATAGATGAATTTCTGAAAAAGAAATTAAGAAAACAATCCAATTTGCAACAGCATCAAAAGAATACAATATTTAGAAATAAGTTTAACCAAGGAGGCTAAGGATTTGTATACTGAAAACCATCAAACGTTGATGAAATGAAAATGACACAAATAAATAAGTCCGT
This sequence comes from Tamias sibiricus, assembly GCA_025594165.1. NCBI lineage: Eukaryota > Metazoa > Chordata > Mammalia > Rodentia > Sciuridae > Tamias > Tamias sibiricus. The sequence continues at coordinate 91,579,125 of CM046666.1, read as the reverse complement.
GGATTAGAAAAATTAATATTATTAAAATGTTTGTAACACTCAAAGTGATACAGACTCAATGCAATTTCTATCAAAATTCCAATGTCCTTCACAGAAAAAAAAATTCTAAAAATCAGAAGAAACCACAGAAGACCCCCCATAGTCAAAGCAATCTTGAATAAAAAGAACAAAACTGGCTTATCACACTACCTGATTTCAAAACATACTCTAAAGCCATAGTCATCAAAATAGCATAGTACTAGTATAAAAACAGAAACATCAATCAATGGAATAGTATAGAAAGCCTAGGAATAAATCCATGAATCCTGGTCAACTTATTTTTGACAAATATGCCAAGAATATACAATGGGGAAAGAATAGTGTCTTCAATAAATGATGTTGGGGAAACAGGCTATCATCTCAGAAGAATGAAATGGGACCCCATTCTTACCCCTCAAACAAAAATCAACTCAAAATGAATTAAAGACTTAAATGTAAGACTTGAAGCTCTAAAATTGCTAAAGAAAACATAGAGGGAAAGCTTTATCACATTGGTCTGGGTAACGATTTCTTGGATATGATCCCAAAAGTACAGGCAATGAAAGACAAAGTAAACAAATGGAATGACTAAAATGTTTCTGCTCAGCAAAGGAAATAATTAACAAAATGAAGAGACAACCAAGATTGGGAGAAAATATTTGCAAATCACACACTAGATAAGGAGTCAATATCCAAAGTATATAAGAAATTCAAATAACTCTATGGGGGGAAAAAGGCAAATAATCTGATGATTTTAAAATGGGCAAAAAAAAAAAAAAAAAAAAAAAACCCTAAACAGAAATTTCTTAAAAGAAGATATGAAAATGGCTGACAGATATATGAAAAATTGCTTACTACTAGTAATTAGAGAAATGCAAACTAAAATCACAAAGAGATATCACACCTGTTAGAAACCTATTTTCAAAAATACAAGATAAGCTGGGCACAGTGGTACATGCCTGTTATCCCAGGGGCTTGAGAGGCTGAGGCAGGAGGATCACGTTCAATGCCAACTTCAACAAAGGTGAGGCACCAAGCAACTCAGTGAGACCCTGTCTCTAAATAAAATTCAAAATAGGGCTGGGGATGTGGCTCAGTGGTCGAGTGACCCTGAGTTCAATCCCCGATACAAAAAAAAAAAAAAAAAAAACAAGATAAGTGTTGATGAGGATGTGAAAAAAAGGGGGGAATATAAAGTAATACAGCTGTTTTGGAAAACAGTATGAAGTTTTCTCCAAAAAATAAAGCTAGAGTTACCATATGATTCAGCTACTCCACTTCTGGTATACACCAAAAGAATTTTAAATCACTCATGTAAAAGAAATGTTTACACTTTCATATTCATTACAACATTATTCACAATAGCCAAGATATGGAAATACCCAAAATTCATGAATGAATGGATTTAAAGATGTGGTATGTATATACACAAAAGAATACTATTCAGCCTTTAAAAAGATGGAAAATCTGTCATTTGTGACAAAATGAATGATTCTCAAAGCTCTAAAATTAATGACATTATGCCAGACCCAGAAAGATAAACATGGCATGATCTTGCTTATATGTAGAATCTAAAAGAGGTGAATTCATAGAAGTAGAGGATGGAATGGTGGTGTTTACAAGGCTGAGTGTGGGGAGTGGACAGGGAAAGGGAAATGTTGTTCAAAGTGTACACAGCTTGAACAGTTAGATAGGAGGAATAAGTTCTGGTGAGCTACTGCATAGCACAGTAACTATAGTTAATAATATATTATGCATTTCAAATTTACTGAGTAGATTTAAATATTCTCACCTGTGATAGCCAAACTTTTCATCACTGTGACAAAATACCTGAGGAAATCAACTTAAAAGAGGAAAGATTTATTTTGTTGCATGATTTCAGAGGTTTCAGTCCATGGTCAGCTGGCTCCATTGTTTCTGAGTCTGTGGTCAGGCAGAACGTCATGGTGAAGAGTGTGTGGTGGAATAAGACTGCTTACCTCATGGTGGCCAGGAAGCAGAAAAGTAAGAGAGAGAAGAGACTGGGGACAAAACTGTTCCCTTCAAGGGCAGTGGTGACCTACTTCCTCCATTGAGGCCCCGCCTCTGCACAATGCTGCACTGGAAACCACACCTTCAATACATGAGCTGTTGGACATTTCAAATCCAAATCATAACATAACTATGATGAAATGATTAGCATATGACCTCGTGGGTATGTTAATTAACTTGATTTGATCATTCCACATGTATACATGTATCAAAATAGGGCATTCTACCCCCTTAAAATAGATATAATTATTTTTTGTCAGTTAAAAATAAAAGTTTTATCCAGAGTGGGACACACCTGTAATCCCAACTACTTGAGAGGCTGAGACAGGAGAATCATAAGTCTCAAACTAGCCTGAGCAACTTAGCAAGACCCTGTCTCAAAATAAAAATAAAAAGGGCTGGGGGCCTATAGAGCTTGCCTAAAATGCATGAGGCCCTGGGTCCAATGCCCAATGCCACTAAATAAATAAATATGTAAGTAAAACATTTTTTAAAGCGAAAGGAAATGACATCTTTCCAAAAGAAGGAATGTAGTGTGGTGAGACAAACTCTGACGATCAATTTATTTAAAACATTAACCAAATAGATAGAAATTACAGGAACCTCCACCAGAAAGAGAAATTGTGTTCAAAGTGTTCTGGTCTTTTAACTTAAATAATATTTTTATTTCTCTTTTGATTATGAAGATGGTAAATTGAGTCAAAACTGAAATGGGCTATTTGAGAAATCGTAAAGTCTTCATTCTCAAACTCTGTTAAAGTTGTTGCATCATTATCTCAGGTGTCTGTACACAGTCTGCCTAGGCTTCCAGCACCTTCAGACTACATGGAAAGGGGTTTCTGGCCTACGGGCCTGAGAAGGATCCATAAATGGGGTTATTGATGCAAAGCTCAGTAGACTAAGTTCAACACCTTGAATTACATGGGAAATGCATAGGAGCTGGGGCAGCTGAGGGAACACAGGTGTGACATGTCCAGAGGAGCCCACATTCTTAAGTCTATATGCAGCCATGTTCTATTTACGCTGCATCCCCCGGGTGGTCCAGTTAACAAAGCTTCCTGTCATAAAGCTATCGCTCAGTACAAGGCTAATGTATTGTGAATGCCAGGTTCAAAACAGTTCATTGAAAACTTCTTGGTTAAGTAATTAAAGCAAGCTGAGCTTTGGGAAATTCTCCAGGAGGGAGCTCATTTTGAGAACAGCTTTCCAATTCACATGTTTCATAAGCAAAGGGTAAGCATAGTTCAGACAAATAACACACAGACATACACACCCCACAAATAGGGGGATTAAAAAGTAGAATTGAGGTCAGGGCTAGACCACAGCAGAAGTGACTTGGCTTAAAGAAAACTAGATATTTTGTCTCCAAAACCATCTGCTTATTGGATTGTTTTGCTTGATTGCAACTACTTGTATCACCAGATTCAAATCTGTATCAGGAAGATTGCAGGTGAAGTGGCCGTCTACCAACCACACAGCTCTCCCCCCCCCACCCCCCAACTTTGGGCAAAAAACAAAAAAATAAGTTGTATATGTTTCAAGTGAATGAAAGGCAAGCAGAATTTTATCTCCTGACAGTCTGAATAAAAACAAAACAAAATAAAATAAAATGGAATCATTGTCCTAGAAACCTTCAAAAAACAGGATGGACCAACATCTACCCTCTATCCCACAAATTCTCCTTTACCTCAAGTTAGATGACCAGATAGATAACTTTTCAAAGTCCCTTCCTTTCTATCATTCAACATTTTTGTCATATATGTTTGTATATTACTTTTTTTCAGTTTGCAGAAAGTGCCTTCATGACACTCTCCTATAATTCTGCTCTAACAAAGTGTTATAAACTTGGTGACTCAAAACAACACACATTTATTCCCTTAGAGTTCTAGAAGTCAGAGGTCCAAAGCCACTTCCCCAGGCTAATGCCAAGGTGTCAGCAGGGCATCTTGTAGGGCATTCTTCTGAGGGGAATCCGGTTCCTTGCTTTCTTCATCCTGGTGGCCACCTATAGTGCTTGGCTTATGTCCCCTTCCCTCACCTTCAAAGCAGATCACTCTAATCTCTGCTTCCACGACTGCATGACCTTTCCCTCTGATCTGACTACTCTTGCATCCCTCTTATAAAGAACAGGACAATGACACTCTGCCCTCTTGGCTAATCCAGGATAATCTCCCCCCTTTCAAAACCCTTAAATCTCCCCATCTCAAAACCCTTAACTCAATCACATCTGCAAAGTCCCTTTTGCCATATTAGGCAATGATTACAGGTCCCAGGGATTAGGACATGGGCATATTTGGGATGTGGTTATTCAGCACAGTACCTCTTTAGAAAATTGAATTGATACCATTCTCTGATATTGTTCTCTGTTCTTAATTAAAAAAGAAAAAACATTTTATATGTCCTAAACACTGCTAGGAACTGTAACATCTTCAAAATAATATGTATAGCTTAGACCTTTGAGGAGTTTATAATCAAGTTAGGGGACATATTCATGATCAGGTTAGAGAAACAGTTAACAAGGTGATGCATAATGCTGTTCAGCACCAACTGCTTGTCAAGCACTTTGTGAGATGCTGAGGGTGAAAAGATGAATGAGTTATGGTTCCAACACTGGGTGTGGAAGTAAAGATAGGAGGGAAATCTGTTTATAGAGAAAGACTAAAAGTTGTACACCCACGTCTAGATGTGGTGGTGCACACCTGTAATCCCAGCAACTGGGGAGGCTGAGACAGGAGGATCACAAGTTCAAGGTCATTGTTAGCAATTTAGTGAGGCTCTCAGCAGCGTAGAAAACCCTGTCTCAAAATAAAAAAAAATAAAAAGGGCTTGGGATGTGACTCAGTGGTAAAGTGCCCCTAGTTTAATCCCCAGTATGGACGAAACAAAGTTGTATAACCACAATTATCTTAGATTAAAACTGAATTGGTACAATGGAAAAAAGCAGTGGGTCATCACCGTCCAAAAATCTGGTCTTTTCCATTGACTTGGAAAAAATTAGCTGTGTATCCTAGGAAAGATCATCGTGTCTCTTCTCCAATTGCTCTGAATTTTAGCAACTTCTTGGTTTAAATAGTTTCCGAATTTTCTGACTACCTTTCAGAATTTTAATGAAGAACTTCTGTGGGTAGTGGAATTAATGAAAAACACAACCCTAGAAATTGAGAAGATAGAGAAAAGACTTTAAGATTGTTCAAAAAAGGAGGAGGATGAAGAGAGGAGGGGTGGGAAGGGGAGGAGAGACAGAGAGGAAGAGGAAAAGGAAGAAGAAGGAAGAGGAGGAGGAGGAGAAACAATGATAAGAAGAGGAGGAAGAGAAGGAAATAAAGAGGCCACAGGAGTTGTTAAGCTACTATGAGATGCTGGGGTAAGTCAAGAGTGGATTCACAAAGATCCAGCTGCTAAGGAAAGCACTGCAGGTCCACCCACACTAGAACTTACTTTTCTGGAATGACCAATGTATTTCCAGTTTCGCTTTGCTTGGCTCCCCACACCCCCCATAACCCACAGCATGTGAGACTTACCTGGATTAAACAGCACTCCTGGTCATAGAGCTGAATGAATAAATTAAGTCAGTTGTGTCATAGAGATAAAAAGTCAACTCCTGTGTAAAAGCTAGGACTCACTGACGATGGGCACCAAGTTTTCTAGCTAATACCAAGTTAATCTAGAATATTCATGAGAAAAATAATTATTTTAATTTCTATATTTAAATTTATTTTTAAAATAGTTTCCTGGTTAGGAAGACTGTGATAAAATATATCTTGGTCTGAGGGTGGGGTGGGTGACAAGGCTCAACTCCAAGTATCCAGGGCTTGTTCTACAAGTTAACACCTTTAACTTTCATAGCCCAACTCTAAGGTGTCCCTGAGCCCTTTCCATTCTTCCTGAAGTGAACTAGAGGTTAGGGGTGAATATCAGTGAATGGGGAAAGAAGCCCAAAAAGAAAAGAAGAAAGCCTTTCTGGGAGTATCCTAGGGTGAAACGCGATTGTTGGGACTCCCTGGGAGTTGTGGCTGGCTCCTTGTAGCCGGGCATTCTGAAGCTGAAAGGCTGCCATTATTGGTTGGTAGCATTAATGTGCTTCAGGAGAAAAATAAACAGCTTTCCCCTGACCTGTTGATACTTGTAGAAAAGGTAGAGGGGCTTTCTTTTTAAGCTCTAGAGTAAAAGGAAGGAAAAAAATTGTTGGCTTATTTGAGGGAAATGCCGTAACTTGTAAATGGTGTTTTCAGGAAGTTTCTGAGGTGAGCAACAGAAATTATGTGTCAGTTTATAGATTTTATTTTTTCCACAGTTGCAGAAATTAAAAAGTGCAGATTTTACTGGAAAAAGAAATAAAAATTAAATTGAAATGGTTGACCCAGGGAACATGACTTTTCCCTCTAATCTCCTGAGAACCACCTACTTGGCATTTGGTGAGATACAAACACAAAGAAACACACAGTTCCTTGAGTGAAGAGAGGTGGGATAAATACTAGCACAGTTTGTGTGTTTCTCATAGTGCCTATTGCAAATCTGAAATTGACGATGCTCAAACACAAGGCCATTTTGTGTTCTAGTACAGTTGAGGTCTGTTTAAATGCACAGCCTTAGAGGACAATAAATTCCACCCCTTTCCCTAATGGATTTATTCTTCTGAACTTCTTTATGGGAGAAACATTACGCCATTTGAACCAATGACATGAAACTGTTGAAGAGAAGATGTATTCCCTTGGCAGGTTAACTCCTCAAAGTGTGGTTCTCATTGCTGCATTTGGCAAGTGGAAATTCAACACTTGAGCAGTGCTAACTCATTTCCTTTCTTAACAGCAGGTAAAAATAGATTGATATTTTGCAGCTCTGCCTTCATTTCATGGAGTTTCCACCTGTTTCTAGAGTAATTTTGTTACTAGTAAACTTGATCGACAGTGATGCCAATTTATTCAAGTGATCTTTTCACAAGAGGTAATAGGCAGTTATCATAACTGATCTTACATTTTATCTTTGTCTTCTAAACTTGTTTTCTTCTTTTCCCATTTCTCCCACAGCCTTGTCTTAAGGACCAAGCACCAAACTAACTCATGGCAGGTCACCTTGCCAACATCAGATGATAGGTAAAGTTGACATTGTCTCATATATATATATATATACACAAAATGTGTATTTCATTTTAATATATTTATTCTACCTCAATACTACTAGAGTCATTAAAAAAAAATTTTTTTCTAATCTTCCTGCCTCAGTGTTACAAGTATCGGGTATTCAAAGTATGTGGCACCGAGTCTGGTTTACAAAATATTTTAAGTAGAGCATTTTTATTTGTTTTCATTTCCTAGATTACAAGATTCATCTGCATCAGCAAATAACTTTTGATATATAAGTATGTTATAGTTTGCATCTGGAATGTCCCTCAAAGGCTCTCATATTGAAGCCTTGGTTCCCAATGCAGCAGTGGTCTGAGGAATGTGGGGGAAGTGATTGGCTCATGAAGGCTCTAACTTCAATAGTGGATGAATCTGTTGATGGATTCATAGCCAAATGGACTATTGGAAAGTGGTGAAAACTGTGGGAAGTGGAAGCTAGTTGAAGAGAGTGGGTCCTTGGGGGTATCCTCTTCTAAACTATATCTTGTCCCTGGCCCTTCCTCTCTCTCTCTCTTTCACAGCTGCCATGAGGTGAGAAGCTTTGCTACACTACACACTTCCACCATGATGCCTCATCACAGGTTCAGAAACAATGGAACCCAGCTGATCATGGACTGAGACTTCTAAAACTATAAGCCAAAAAAAAAAAAAAAAAATCTTTCCTCCTCTAAGTTGATTTTCTCAGGTATTTTGTCATGGCAATGGAAAGCTGGTAACATAAAATGCAGTGAGGCACTAATTTTACATGCTTATACTAATTTTTACCAGTTGTAAAGCACTTCTGTGTCTATCATTTACTCTTAAAAATCACCTGGAAGTTAGAGAGAAAAGCCTAATTTTACCACTGGGAAAAAGAATGTCTTGCTGAGGGTTACACAACTAATTACTAACAGAACCAGACCTTGAACACAATTGTCCTGGCTTCCAGTACAGGATCCTTCCACTCCCCTGGGTGTTGAAATTCTTTCCTAAGAAAGCTCTTCTGTGTCTACCCAAAAGAATTATCACTGCAGTAAGGAAAACAATGGTGCTGGCCCCATTTTGAATTCCTTTAGGAAAAAGTTCAAGCCATGTTTTATCTCTTTTACATCATGGGAAATTGGATAAATTTGCTTAAACAAGGAGATCCTTGGCAAAAGAAGGGGAAGAGCTGGGCACAGTGGCACACACCTGTAATCCCAGTGACTCAGGGGGCTGAGGCTGAAAGATCACAAGTTCAAGGCCAGCCTGAGCAATTTAGCAAGCACTTGTCTCAAGATAAAAAATCAAAAGGGCTGGGGATGTGGCTTAGTGGTTAAGTGTCCCTGGGTTCAATCCCTGGTACCACAAAAAGAGAGAGGGGTGGGGGGGAAGAAGGAGAAGGAGGTGGAGGAATATCACTGCGATTGCTTTTGTACTACACTGCCTTAAAAGACCCGTGGAAGACTGCATAGTCATAATGTTAGTTCAGTCTATTTTTCTAGTACTAATATCTGATTCAATCAGATTGAGAGGAAAAAGAAGCAAAAATGTCTTCAGTATCATCCTTAAAGCATTAAGAACCTGATTGCATAATGACACAAGATTTATTTATATATGTGTGTGTGAGCATGTATATATGTATACACACACATATGTATTTTTAAATTACATGTGTGTCTTCTGAAAACTATGTTAGTAATAGCAAACTGGCAACTAGCCAGAGCTGTGAGCAGAGCTGGATAAAGGCAAGGAGGATGTGCTAGACTTCCACCTTTGTCTTCTTGAAGGTACCAGGCTGACCATTCATCACCCAGGCCAGCTGGCAACTCCTTAGGGTGCTGTGTTCCAAAACCATGTGGACAGTTTGCTTTTCTTTCTCCAGGGAGATTTATCGTGATGCACATTAAAATCAGTTTACAAATGAGATTTTAAGTAAGAAGACAAGCATGAGGGGGTGCTCTCAAGTCATGAAGGAAGAAGAATTTGAGTCTGGAGGGTCCTGGGGACCATCATGCCTTTCTCCCCCAGCCCACACCCCCAACATGCAGAGAGAAAGGCCCTCTTCTGGAAGAGAGATAGTGGAACTAAGCAGAGACCTGGGCCTAGCCTGGCAGCCTCTTCTTCTCAGTTTCCATCAGTAGTAGTGTTCTCAGAACAACCCTGACTCTGCAGATCCTCCCTTTATTCTGTGATTCTTCTAATAAAAACCTTCTTTCAGCCCAAGTTAGCTCAAGTTGGTTTTCCAAAATCTGTGCTAGAAAAAAACATCCCCAGCACTACAGTAGTTTAGAGCGGTGGACATGACAAAGACTTTAAAACAAACAGCTCTAAATTTAAATCATGAGTATTCCAGCCACTTAAACTTAATTTCTTGAAGCTTCAATGTCTTCCTATAATAAGTGTTAATGCCAATAAAACCTTTGTCATAGTTATTGTGATGACTAAATGATATTACGTGCGTGAAGTCCTGCTCTCCTTTCCTGATGCCATCTTCAATGTTAGGAATATTAATTTCCCAAACCCCCAATACATTCATCATTTGTTCATCCATTCAGCTATTTATCATGTGTGTCAATTATTTGACTGTGCAGGTCAAATTTAACTCATAACCAACATCTAACATGGTTTTTATTTTGCTGTTCTAATTTCTATCCAGTACCTTACTTTCTAAAAATCTTTCACATAGATTACTCTAAATGAGTAAAATTAGATATGTACTAAGTAAAAAGAAAAAAAAAATCAGATTTCCTTTAACAGAACTTGGGCTGTGTGAATACCCTGGAATCTCTTTTGCCAAATTGGGTTCAGATCATATAAAGCTTGAACTAATAAGAAAGTGACATCAGCTGATCTTAAAGCAAATTTTTACCTTAGGTGGTCATAAAGCAAATAAATAATAATATATGATCAATACACATAACCACTTGTTACAGAATAGAAATTAAACATGTTTCTAGGAACTCCTTAAATTATCTGCCCCAGCCCTCTCCCCATAATGAGGATTGCCCCAGCCCCATAATGAGGATTGAACCCAGGGGCACTCTACCACTGAGCAACATCTCCAGCCCTTTTCATTTCAAAACAGGGTCTTGCTAAGTTACTCAGGCTGGCCTGGAACTTGCGATCCTCTTGCCTCTGCCTCCAGAGTTGCTGGGATTACAGGCATGTGCCACCATGTCTGACTTAAAGTATCTTTTATATTTCCACAAATCAACATATTTGTTGGGGAAAAGAAATTAGTTGCTAAGACTTAGGCTTTACAGTTTATTCAATGGTGCACGCTTGTGTTCCCAGCAACTTGGGAGGCTGAGGCAGGAGGATCACAAGTTCAAGGCCAATATCAGCAATTTAGCAAAGTCCTAAGCAACTTAGCAAGACCCTGTCTCAAAATAAAAAAATAAAAAGCATTCAGGATGTAGCTCAGTGGTTAAGCACCCCTGGGTTGGATCCCCAGCTTGGCAAATATCTATTTGCTGTCAGGTGGCTCTGGTTAACCTTTCCAAGACTCTGTTTTCTCAATTATGAAATAGAGACAGTAGCTTATATCTCATAAAATTTAGTAACGACAAAGTGAGGGAATATAAGTAAGATTTAGGATTACGTTTGACATAGACTGTGGTAGGCACTTCACAAATAACCCAACTATGATAGGTCCACAGCCCTAGATGGATTGCCAGAATCACATGACAAGTTTTTTAAAAATGGATTTTTCAGAATTGCCACAGAAATTTTGATTTCATTGGTTTGGGAAGATGCCTAGGCACTTGAAATTTTTAAAAGATCTTAAAATTCATGGTAGTGTGTAGCTGAGGATGAGAAGCACTGTCTTAAAATCTGGCATCACCGATACCTACAACTCTTCCATAATAATAATAATTATTATTATTATTTTTAGATATAAAACTATATTATTTTATTATTTTTAAATTTTTATTAATTGCTTCCTTACAAATGGTCACACACGTATTTATAATATACAATATGGTGCTTTAATATATATATGTGTGTGTGTGTGTGTGTGTGTGTGTGTGTGTCTTGGAATGGCTAAGTCTAGCTAATTAATGTATTCATTACCTCTCTATACCTGATTTCAATATCCTGGACTTCAAAGCCTGTGCTTGATGCTATACTGAGATAAAAGTTTGGGGGTCTTAGGAAAGGAATGAATATTCTTTACGTGTGGGAGAGATGTGAATCAGTGATGGCAAGAGGGTTGGTTCTGGTAGCTGATCTCCAAGGACAGTCCCTGGTATAGCACACCTTGTAGTCCTCTCCCACTTCCAACCAGCAGAATGTGGCAGAAGTGATGCAGGCCAGTTCCAAGCCTGGGCCTCTAGAAGTATTAGAAATTTCTGCTTTTTCACTTTTGGAGCTCTGAGATGCTGCTAGAGAGGCCAGGTGGAATGGAAGAGGTCTTGAGACCACACAGACATGGTGAGGTCCAGCCACCCCAGCTGAGTCCAGTCTTCCAGGCAAGCCTTCCAGAGGTAGATGTGTGATGTCTGATTGCAAACATTTCATCTCAATCAAGTCCACCTTCTCACTCCAGTCTTGCCTGACACCTTGTGCAGCAGGAGAGTCACCGAGTTAAATCACAGACTTGGGAGAATAATAAATTGTTGCCTAAAAGTGATGACATTTGGGGATTTGTGATATCACAACAGATAGCTGAAACACCTTGGTTATAATTCATTGCAACAAATCACTTGTGCTGGTGTGCAAACGTGGCACAGGCTTGCTCCCAAAGCTGGATGAGGCTGGAGAAAAAACACTTAACACTGTTGACTGGTCTCATTTTAAATCATGTCCCAAGATTCAAGTGGTCTTGTACTTACAGAGCTGCAGAGTAAAAATACTACACGTCCTTAGTCCATTCGCTCATTGACCTATGTCATTTTTTTTTTTTTTTTTTTTTTTTTTTTTTTTTTTGTGGTACTGGGGATTGAACTCAGGGGCACTCGACCACTGGGCCAAGTCCCCAGCCCATTTTTGTATTTTATTAGAGACAGGGTCTCACTGAGTTGCTAAGTGCCTCACCATTGCTGAGGCTGGCTTTGAACTCACGATCCTCCTGCCTCAGCCTCCCAAAGTGCTGGGATTACAGGCGTGCGCCACCGCGCCCGGCATACCTATGTCATCTTTTTTCCCACCTTTTTACCTTCCCTCATTCAGTTTTATTCTCCATCCAACTCTCTTGTCTATGACCTTTACTGCCTCTTTCCCTGTTAAAACAGGTATGGTCAAAAGTCAGGCTTCCATCAGATCTCTTAATCCACCTACATACAGAGCCATCGTCTCTGCTTCTCCATCTGCTACTCTGGGTGACACTGTCCACGTTGCTATGTACTTCCCCCTCTCCACATTTGCATTAGGTTCTATTCTCTGTCACTTTAGTATCTCTTTTCTCTGCTTCATCCATTTTTCCCTCTGGCTGGGTGTGGTGGTGCATTCTTATAATCCCAGCGACTCAGGAGGCTGAGGCAGGAGAATCACAGGTTCAAGGATAGTCTCAGCAAGTTTGAAGCCAGCCTGGGTGACTTACTGATGCCCTGTTTCAAACTTAAAAAAAAAAAAAAAGAAAGAAAGAAAGAAATAAAAAAGGGCTGGGGATGTAGCTCTGTAGTAAATAAAGTACCCATGAGGTCAATCCCCAGTACCAAACAAAACAAAACTATCCTTCTGATCCCCACTGTCCCATCTAATCACTATCATATTTCAGTATTCCCTTTAGAGGAAAATCCCTCACAAATTCTCCATGGTGTCTCCAATCTCTTTTCCCCTATTCTTTTCTAAATTCACTCTAATAAAGATTTTACATCCAGATCCAGTCCCATCGACTTCCACCCCAGAGCAGGAGACAGCAAGGACAGACCCACCAACTCTGCTTAGAGTGCAGGCAGGCCCAGGGCAGTCCCAGGGTTCTACATCAGAGTGCCACCAGGCCCAGGCTCCATCTAGTCCCTCCGACCCCCTCCCCAGAGGAGGAGACAGCAAGGACAGACCTGCCAACTCTGCCGGAGCCCAGGCGAGCCCAGGGCAGTCCCACTGACCTTCACCCCAGTATGGTTAGCCTCAGACCACCTCAGGAGCTCAGACTCAGCCAGTTCAGCCCACACCAACCAGCGTGAACCCAGCCCCAGGTTGCATACTTTGAGGGTCAGTGGCAGGTTCTGATAGTCCAGTGCTAAGGGGAGGCACAGAAAACCTACAAGGGTATTATACAAATATAAGGAAGAAACTGTAATAACTCAGATCTACACTGCAAGAAAGTAAAGCAAATAGACATCATGAAAAAACAGGGGAGGAAAATACCCCAAACAAACCAGGATTCTACAATAACAGAACCCATGTTCAGCGAAGTTGAAGTAATGTCAGAGAAGGAGTTCAGAAGGTTCATAATTAAAATGATATGTGAATCAAAGAATGACCTAAATGAGCAAATACAGGCAAAAATTGACCGCTACAAAAAAGATAAAAGAGAGCAAATACAGGTAGCAAAAGATTACTTCAAAAAAGAGATAGAGCCGGACGCGGTGTCGCACGCCTGTAATCCCAGTACTTGGGAGGCTGAGGCAGGAGGATCGAGAGTTCAAAGCCAGCCTCAGCCATGACGAGGCACTTAGCAACTCAGTGAGACCCTGTCTCTAATAAAATACAAAAATGGGCTGGGGATGTGGCCCAGTGGTCGAGTGCCCCTGAGTTCAATCCCCGGTACGAAAAAAAAAAAAAAGAGAAACTCTGAAAAAAAAAAGTCAGAAATCCTTGAAATGAAGGAAACAATTAACCAAATAAAAAACACAATTGAAGGCATCACCAACAGACTAGATCAACTGGAAGAAAGAACTTCAGACAATGAAGACAAAGTATATAATCTTGAAAATAAAGTTGACCACACAATGAAGATAGTACGAAACTATGAACAAAACATCCAAGAAGTATGGGACAGCATCAAAAGACCAAAACTAAGCATAATTGGGATAGAGGAAGGTGCAGAGTTTCAAACCAAAGGAATGCACAATCTCTTCAATGAGATAATATCAGAAAATTTCCCCAGCATGAAGAATGAATTGGAAAACCAAATACAAGAGGCCTATAGGACACCAAATGTACAAAATTACAACAGATCTACACCAAGACATATTATAATGAAAATGCCTAGCATACAGAACAAGGAAAGAATTTTAAAGGCTGCAAAAGAGAGGAATCAGATCACATATAGGGGGAGACCAATTTGTATCACAGCAGATTTTTCAATTCAGACACTCAAAGCTAGGAGATCATGTAACAACATATTCCAAGTTCTGAAGGAAAAAGGATGCCAACCAAGAATCTTATGCCCAGCAAAATTAAGCTTTAGATTTGAGGATGAAATAAAAACCTTCCATGATAAACAAAAGTTAAAAGAATTTACAACTAGAAAGCCAGCACTACAGAACATCCTCAGCAAAATATTAGATGAAGAGGAAAAGAAAAACCATGATGAAAATCAAAAGGGGGAGGTATTACACTAAAGGGGAAAAAAATCAAAAGAGAAACCATGTCAAGGTAAATACCAAAAATAAACAAAAATGGCTGGGAATACAAAACACATCTCAATAATAACTCTGAATGTTAATGGCCTAAACTCACCAATCAAAAGACATAGACTAGCAATTGGATCAAAAAAACAGACCCATCAATATGCTGACTCCAAGAGACTCATCTCATAGGAAAAGACATCCATAGGCTGAGGGTAAAAGGTTGGGAGAAATCCTACCACTCATATGGACAGAAGAAACAAGCAAGGGTTTCCATCCTCATATCAAATAAAGTAGACTTCAAGCTAAAGTCAATCAAAAGGGATAAAGAAGGACACTATATACTGCTCAAGGGAACCATACACCAACAAGACTTAACAATTATAAATATATATGCCCCAAACAATGGAGCATACATGTTCATCAAACAAACTCTCCTGAAATTTAAGAGTCAAATTGACCACAACACAATAATTCTGGGTGACTTTAAAACACCCCTTTCACCACTGGATAGATCTTCCAAACAAAAGCTAAACAAAGAAACTATAGAACTCAAAAATACAATAAACAACTTAGACTTAACTGACTTATGTAGAATATTTCATTCTTCAACAAGTGAATACACTTTCTTCTCAGCAGCATATAGAACCTTCTCTAAAATAGACCATATACTAGGCCACAAAACAACTCTGAGCAAATACAAAAAGTTGAGATACTACCCTGCATTCTATCCAACCATAATGGAATGAAATTAGAAATCAATGATAAAATAAGAAATAAAAGTTACTCCAACACCTGGAGACTAAATAATATGCTACTGAATGAACAATGGGTTGCAAATGACATCAAAGAGGAGATTAAAAAATTCTTAGAGGTGAATGAGAAAACAGACACAACATATCAAAATCTCTGGGACACTATGAAGGCAGTTCTAAGAGGAAAGTTCATTGCATGGAGTTCATTCCTCAAAAGAAGAAAAAGTCAACAAATAAATGACTTAAAATTACATCTCAAAGCTCTAGAAAAAGAAGAACAATCCAACACCAAAAGCAGTAGAAGACAGGAAATAATTAAAGTCAGAGCTGAAATTAATGAAATTGAAACAAAAGAAACAATTGAAAAAATTGACAAAACAAAAAGTTGGTTCTTTGAAAAAATAAATAAAATTGACATACCCTTAGCCACGCTAACAAAGAGAAGGAGAGAGATAACTCAAATTACTAACATATGTGATGAAAAGGGAAATATCATAACAAACACTATGAAAATACAGGAAATAATTCAAACTTATTTTGAAAACTTGTACTCCAACAAAATACAAAACACCGAAGGCATTGACAAATTTCTAGAGTTGTATGATGTGCCCAAACTTAAGCAGGATGATATACATAATTTGAACAGACCAATTTCAAGTGACGAAATAGAAGATGCCATCAGAAGCCTACCAACCAAGAGAAGCCCAGGACCAGATGGATACACAGCCGAGTTCTACAAAACCTTCAAAGAAGAACTGATAACAATACTCTTCAATTTATTTCAGGAAATAGAAAAAGAGGGAGAACTTCCAAACTCATTCTATGAGGCCAACATCACCCTGATCCCCAAACCAGGCAAAGACACATCCAAAAAAAGAAAACTTGAGACCCATATCTTTAATGAACATAGATGCAAAAATTCTCAATAAAATTCTAGAAAAACGGATATAAAAACATATCAAAAATATAATACACCACAATCAAGTGGGGTTCATTCCAGGGATGCAAGAATGGTTCAACATACAGAAAACAATAAATGTAATTCATCACATCAATAGACTCAAAGATAAGAACCATATGATTGTCTCAATAGATGCAGAAAAAGCATTTGACAAAATACAGCATCCCTTCATGTCCAAAACACTAGAAAAATTAGGGATAACAGGAACATATCTCAACATCATAAAAGCTATATATGCTAATCCCCAGGCCAACATTATTCTAAATGGAGAAAAATTGAAAGCATTCCCTCTAAAAACTGGAACAAGACAGGGATGCCCTCTTTCACCACTTCTATTCAACATAGTAATTGAAATGCTGGCCAGAGCAATAAGATAGACGAAAGAAATTAAAGGGATACAGATAGGTAAAGTACAACTCAAATTATCATTATTTGCTGATGATATGATTTTATACCTAGAAGACCCAAAAAATTCCACCAGAAAACTTGTAGGACTCATAAATGAATTCAGCAAAGTAGCAGGATACAAAATCAACACCCATAAATCTAAGGCATTTCTATATGTCAGTGACAAATCCTCTGAAAGGGAAATGAGGAAAAGTACCCCGTTTACAATAGCATCAAAAATAAAAATAAAATACTTGGGAATCAACTTAACCAAAGACACGAAAGACCTCTATAATGAAAACTACAGAACACTAAAGAAAGAAATTATGGAAGACATTAGAAGATGGAAAGATCTACCCTGTTCTTGGATAGGCAGAACTAATATTGTCAAAATGACCATACTACCAAAAGCACTATACAGATTTAATGCAATGCCAATCAAAATCCCAATGACATTCCTCATAGAAATAGAAAAAGCAGTCATGAAATTCATCTGGAAAAATAAGAGACTCAGAATAGCTAAAGCAATTCTTAGTAAGAGGAGTGAAGCAGGTGGCATCACTATACCAGACCTTAAATTATACTACAGAGCAATAGTAACAAAAACAGCATTGTATTGGCACCAAAATAGGCCAGAAGACCAACGGTACAGAATAGAGGACACAGAGACTAACACATATAATTTCAGTTATCTTATATTAGACAAAGGCGCCAAAAATGTACATTGGAGAAGATAGCCTCTTCAACAAATGGTGCTGGGAAAACTGGAAATCCATTCACAAGAAAATGAAATTAAACCTCTATCTCTCACCATGAACAAAATTCAATTCAAAGTGGATCAAGGATCTAAGAATTAGACATTACACCTAATAGAAGAAAAAGTAAGCTCTAATCTCCAACAAGTTCCTTAATAAGAATCCTGTAGCACAAGAATTAATACCAAGAATCAATAAATGGGATAGACTCAAAATTACAAAGCTTCTTCTCAGCAAAAGAAAGAATCAGTGAGGTGAACAGAGAGCCTACTAATTGGGAACAAATTTTTACCACCCGCACATCAGATAGAGCACTAATCTCTAGAATATATAAAGAACTCAAAAATCTTAACACCAAAAAAACCAAATAACCTAATCAACAAATGGGCCAAGGAACTGAACAGACACTTCTCAGAAGAAGATATACAATCAATCAACAAATACATGAAAAAATGCTCAACCTCTCTGGCAATTAGAGAAATGCAAATCAAAACCACTCTAAGATTTCATCTCACACCTGTCAGAATGGCAGCTATTAAGAACACAAACAACAATAAATGTTGGAGAGGATGTGGAGAAAAAGGCAAACTCATACATTGTTGGTGGGACTGCAAAATGGTGCAGCCAATTATGGAAAGCAATATGGAGATACCTTGGAAAACTTGGAATGGAATCACCCTATGACCCAGTGCAGGAGCCCTGTTTGGGGATTGACTTGAATTGCGGTTGACTATGAGCCGTGGAGATTTGGGCATTGTCGCATCCCGTAGTCTCACGGGACTTGTTGCGGGATCTCGAGTGACTTGGCCGAAATTGCTGATCGGGTCAGGCCATTTTTTTAGGGTGTGTTTGGCGTGTGTTAGTCATTGTTAGAACCAGAGAGAAAAGTTATCAGAATAAAAAGCTGTTTGTCTCCAGTTTGCTTCTGAAGTTTTTCCCGCAGCTCCGTTGCTCCAAGCGCTTCAGGCAGCAACAGGTGGTGGCCCGTACGGGGACTTCAGAGCGGACAGGTAAGAACTGAAAGGTCTCTAAACATGGGTTCGAATATAACTGAGTCCCAAGTGATAGAGGTTATGCAAAGACTCCTTGATATACCTGACTCTGTTCTCAGTGAGGAGTATATAGACAAAAGTGAAAGTGATCAAAAAAGTGTAGATTCCACTGGGCCAACTGAGACCAGTAAAGTGAGTATTAGAAGAGACCCAAAAATGACAAAAATCCAAGCTATTAAAGCTATTTGGGAGTTATTGGCGAAAGCTGAAGGATACTTGCTCTCACTGGAACCTGGGCCTCAGGATATTGCTGTCAGTGAAATTAGCAGTGGTGAGGAATCTAGTAAAAGTGATCCTGAGAAAATGAGGAAAAAGAAACTAAAAAAGACCGAGAAAAAGGACGGTCAGGTGGAGGAGCCACTTGTGTCCTCTGCTCCCCCATGGGTGGAATCCATTACAGAAAATATGAAGGGTATTACTAGGCATTTGCATATCCTAGAAACAGAAATAAAAAGTCTTTCTGATCGCTTATGCGCTCTCGAGGACAACTCACAGATACATTGGGAACCGCCAGCATTTGAAAAGAAAAATGGACAGAGTGTCCATCAGTCAGTAGATTTCAAAACAATAAAAAATCTCAAAGAGGCAGTAATGACTTATGGGCCCCAAGCTCCTTTCACGTTGAGTATGCTGGAGTCCCTTAACACCTTTAGCTTAACCCCCTCAGACTGGAAAAGTCTATGTAAAGCAACATTAAGCGGGGGGCAATTCTTGGTTTGGCGATCGCAATTCCAAGAACTTTGTATAGAAACGGCTAAAAGAAACGCGGCTGCAGGGTTTGAAAACTATAATATAGACATGCTCACAGGAGAAGGTCAATTCGCAGACTTACAGGCTCAAACAGATTATGACCCAGATGTATATGCTCAGATAAATGCAGCTGCCTTAGAGGCATGGAAAACTGTACAAGGACCTGGGGATCTACAAGGTTGCTTGTCAAAAGTGATTCAAGGACCTAATGAGCCGTATGCCGACTTTGCTGATCGACTTTTGAGAACTGCAGGTAGTGTGTTTGCAGATGTTGACCAAGCTATGCCATTAGTTGTTCAATTAGCTTATGAAAATGCAAATAAATGGTGCCAAGAAGCCATCAGGCCATGGAGAACTAAAAAGGATCTTTCTGTATATATACAACTATGTAAAGATATAAATGACGCCTTTGTCACAGGAAATGTGATTGCAGCCTCAATGAGAGGTGCTTCCTCTCGAAATTTCACAAAGGCTAAACGTAGATATTATAATCAATCAGGATATTCCAGGCAAAATTATCATAATCAATCAGGCAATTCTAGGCAAAATCCCAAAAGAGAAATAAGACCAAGCTCATACCGTGCCCCAGGCCGCTGCCCCAGGTGTAAAAAGGGAAATCATTGGGCCAATAAATGCCATTCAAAATTTGACATCCATGGAAATCCTTTGTTCAGGAATTCAAAAAACGTGGCACGGGGCCCAATACCCCGGGGCCCACAAATGTACGGGGCATTGCAGAAGGAGTATCCTCAAGCATCCACTCAGATGCTTCCCCGACACAATCCCTACTACCCATCCACTCCCTCGCCAGAGGAACAAGAGGAAATGCAGGATTAGACCTCTGTTCCACCGCCCGAATAGTGTTAACACCTGAAATGGGGGTTCAACTGATTCCCACAGGAGTCAGGGGACCTCTTCCCTCAGGGACTGTAGGACTTATTATCGGGCGTAGTCCTAAAAGCTTATTAGGTTTGCAAGTGACCCCAGGTGTAATAAACTCAGACTACAAAGGGGAAATAAAAATAATGCTTAGCTCACCCCAAAGTATAACTTCTGTTAATCAAGGAGATAGAATTGCTCAGTTGCTTCTCCTTCCCAATTTACATAATTCATTTAAAATGGGTATGCCTCAAGAAGGGAACAATAGAGGATTTTGTTCCACTGACTCAAGTCCCATGGCTTGCTGGGTTCGAGACTGTTCAAGGAGGCCTATGTGTAAAATAAAAATCCAAGGAATAGAAATGGAGGGATTAATAGATACTGGAGCTGACTCTTCCATTATTAATTTACGCCAATGGCCCAAGCACTGGCCTCTGCAAAAAGCTTCAACCAGTTTAAGAGGCTTGGGATATAATAACCTCCCAGATAAAAGTGCAGTAATTTTAAAATGGGAGGATGATGAAGGCCATAAAGGAACATTTCAGCCTTATGTTTTACCTAATCTACCGGTTACTTTATGGGGAAGAGATATTTTGCAACAAATGGGAGTACACCTTGCAACCAAGCCTGCAGATGTTAAATGTGAAAACCTACAGGGTAATCTTAACCCTAAAAGAACACATTATCAAAAAGTACAGAGTAATCTTAACCCTAAAAGTAATCATTATCATAAATGAAAAAGATATTTTTTTTCGGGGCCACTGAGAAAATAATTTTGAAAATACCATGGCTTTCTGATAAGCCAGTGTGGGTCCCTCAGTGGCCCCTATCTAAAGAGAAATTACAAGTGGCCCACCTACTAGTTCAGGAACAATTAGAAGCAGGTCATATAGAACCTTCCAGCTCTCCCTGGAATTCCCCCATATTTGTGATCAAGAAAAAGTCAGGAAAATGGCGATTGTTACATGATCTTAGACAAATCAATAAAACCATGCAAGTTATGGGCCCTACTCAACCTGGACTTCCTAGTCCCGTAGCTATTCCAAAAAATTTCCATCTTATTACTCTTGATATAAAGGATTGCTTCTTTTCTATTCCCCTACATCCTCTGGATGCCCCCAGGTTTGCTTTTTCCGTTCCTTCTATGAACAATAATGGCCCTGATCAGAGATATCAATGGAAGGTTTTACCACAGGGAATGGCTAATAGCCCCACCATATGCCAAATATATGTGGACAAGGCTATCCAACCCATTAAAAATAAATATCCAAACCTCATGTGTCTACATTACATGGATGATATTTTATTGGCCCACCCTAATCAAAAAATCTTATTTAATATATTCAGTGATGTGGTAGAAAATTTAAAAAAATAAGGATTATATATAGCAGAAGAAAAAGTTCAAACCAGATCTCCCATATTATATTTAGGATTTAAAATCATGGATACTTTTGTTAGACCCCCCAAAATTTTAATAAATAAAGAACATTTGACCACCCTCAATGATTTCCAAAAACTACTGGGAGACATTAATTGGCTTCGCCCTACACTAAATCTCACTACTGGCCAACTAAAACCTTTATTTGACATCCTTCGTGGAGATCCTGATCCATCTTCACCACGAACATTGACTCCTGATGCTAGGAAAGCTTTAAAGTTAGTAGAAAAAGCCATCGAAGGAGCTCATTGTGATAGATTTGATTTAACTCAACCGCTGATGTTGATTATTATTTCTTCACAATATACACCCACAGGAGTATTTTGGCAACAAGGGCCTTTATTATGGATACATTTGCCCGTCTCTCCTAAAAGTATAATTGAATCTTATACCTCCATGGTGGCTAAACTTATTCTTCAAGGACTTAAGACTTCTACTAAAATATTTGGCATTCACCCTGCTACTATTATTACTCCCTATTCATCATCACAGATTGAATACTTATGCTTCAATGATAATGATTGGGCTATAGCTAAATGCTCTACTTCTGCAAATTTTGATAATCATCTTCCTAAGTCCCCTATATTATCTTTTTGTATTAATCATCCTATTATATTTCCACAGGTAATAAAAAATCAACCTATTCCTAAGGCATTTAATGTATTTACAGATGGGTCCTCAAATGGTACTGCTACAGTAGTCATTAAAAAAGAAAATATGACTTACATAACTGCACACAAATCAGCTCAACTAGTGGAATTGGAAGCTGTGGTCAGAGTTCTGGAAAATTTTAGGGACCAGCCCATAAACATTTTTTTCAGATAGCCACTATATTGTACAAGTCATCCCAAAATTAGAGTTAGCAGGACCAATAGCACCTCATACTCCAGCCTTTAAATTGTTTTATCAAATACAAAAACTTTTGTGGGCAAGAAAAGAACCTCTATTCGTAGGCCATATTAGAGAACATACTAATTTGCCTGGTCCCCTCCATGAAGGTAATCAAAAGGCTGATGAACTTACAAAAACAATATTTATACTTTCAGTGCTACAACAAGCTACTTTATTCCACTCCCAGTTTCATGTCAACAGCACCACCTTGCAACGTAGGTTTAAAATCACAAAGGAGCAAGCCAGAACAATTGTAAAAGATTGTAAATCTTGTATGACACATTTGCCCAATCCTCATTTCGGAGTTAACCCTAGAGGATTAATGCCCAATTATTTGTTGCAGATGGATGTTACTCATGAGCCAAGTTTTGGAAAATTGTGATTTATTCATGTGACCATAGATACATGCTCAGGCATGATTTTTGCTTCCTTACATTCTGGAGAAAAAGTTAAAGATGTTACATCTCATTGTTTGCAAGCTTTTGCTGCATTGGGCATCCCCAAAATGCTTAAAACAGATAATGGCCCCGCATATACGTCCTTATCTTTCAAACAGTTTTGCGCAAAATTCAACATATCCCATAAAACAGGCATCCCATACAATCCTCAGGGTCAGGGCATTATTGAAAGAGCAAACCGCACACTGAAAATTATGTTATTAAAACAAAAAGAAGGAAATTGGAAAAGTCCTAAGGACAGATTGACAGTTGCCCTGTTTACCTTAAATTTTTTAACTTTAGACTCTAATGGTTATTCTGCTGGAGACAGACATTGGAATCCACACCAACAACATAAACCTTTGGTTTACTGGAAGGATGTTCTTTCAGGTACATGGAAGGGTCCAGATCCAGTATTAATTTGGGGAAGAGGATCTGTTTGTGTTTTTCCAAAAGACGAATCCTCTCCAATATGGATACCATCTAGATTAATAAAACAGGTACCACATCAAAATGATCAAGATGAAGTTATTGAAGAATCAAGATTAATAAAAAAGGTACAAATTCAAGAGGACCAAGATGAAGGTACAGAATGATTCCCTCAAAAGAGTCCTTCAAAATATTTCACAACTTAAGTGTCATTCCTCCCGGCCGGGACAAGGAGATCTCTCTTTAGTGTGCACACAATTGTATTTTTTTTCCTTTTTATACATGTCTTTATGTCTGTACATTTGTCTACATTTCATGTTAATGTGACGTCACAAATATATGTTTGTATGTTTGTTCGTCTGTCCAGTGTGACGTCACAAAGAACAAAGCGCTTATGAAAAAGAAAATATATATATATATGGATCCAAATAACTTTAATTCATTTTAGGTTAAGAGTATTCAATTTAGGTAAATAATTTTATAAATGAAGGTACTTTCAATTTTGATTTATAGGTGTCCCTGGGACTTCTCTTTAGCAAACAATATGACTAGTGCTATATAACCTGATATTTTGGTGTTTTGACATAAGATTGTTCATTAGTTATTAACTTCATTTGTTTAATAGCTCATTAATTTCAATTATCTCAACAGGTAAAAGATTGCTCTGTATACAGAGACTCAAGGGTTCCAGCTAACAAATTATTTCTCTAAAGTGCCTTTACCTTTTCTTTAATCTATCTTTAATGCAGTAATTACCCTCAGTCTTTCTTTGTTTTGTTCTAAATATGACATTTTTCCAACTTATGTTTGTAAAAGCTCAACCAGCGATGTATGTGAACAAAAATCAACTTTAATTTTCTAATCTAATTATTCTATTTTGTAGTTTGACAACTCGCCTCTTGACTCAGTGCTGCAATAGCACTGCCTTTCCTTTAATAATTGATGCTTGAGTTTCTAGGTAGCGGGCCCTGAAGATTTGCCGGTGGCATTGTCTAAACATAAAAAAGACGTCTGCTGCTCAAACATCAAACAACCTCACCAACAGTGTGGCCTCTGCTCTACATGCATGGGGCCTCCTACATCAACATTTATAACAAATGGACATTTTGATCTTTCATTGTTTGGGACTTTACGGGACAATGCCTTGCGGGTATTTGTCTAGAGAATTCAGTGTGTTACTTGATGGAACTTAGGGCAGCTGATTTGTTTAAACAATTTGATATGCTATGCAATTTGGCTCATCACCAAAAGGCTTGTCGCCTTAAAGCCGCAATATCTCCTCACAATTGGACGGCTGTTAGTCATCATATATAGTCGATCCTAAAGGGCTCCATTGGATGGCTGGTTAGCCAATGACGGGTAAGATCCCCAGAGGGGGACAACCTAAGACAGGCACAGTCGCACGGGACAGTCTCATGTGGCCGACATATCAACCTAAGACAGGAGTCAAGGGCACAGCCTTGATTATCCGATGACGGGTAAGAATGTTGGTTGCACATAGATGTCCTAGAGCATTACCTCTTTTAAAACAAAAAGGGGGAAATGCAGGAGCCCTGTTTGGGGATTGACTTGAATTGCGGTTGACTATGAGCCGTGGAGATTTGGGCATTGTCGCATCCCATAGTCTCACGGGACTTGTTGCGGGATCTCGAGTGACTTGGCCGAAATTGCTGATCGGGTCAGGCCATTTTTTTAGGGTGTGTTTGGCGTGTGTTAGTCGTTGTTAGAACCAGAGAGAAAAGTTATCAGAATAAAAAGCTATTTGTCTCCAGTTTGCTTCTGAAGTTTTTCCCGCGGCTCCGTTGGTCCAAGCGCTTCAGGCAGCAACAACCCAGCTATCCCACTCCTTGGTCTTTACCCAAAAGACTTGAAAACAGCATACTACAGGGACACAGCCACATCAATGTTTATAGCAGCACAATTCACAATAGCTAAACTGTGGAACCAACCCAGATGCCCTTCAGTAGATGAATGGATAAAGACAATGTGGTATATACACACAATGGAGTATTACTCAGCAATAAGAGAGAATAAAATCATGGCATTTGCAGGTAAATGGATGGAGTTAGAGAATATAATGCTAAGTAAAGTTAGCCAATCCCAAAAAGCCAAATGCCAAATGTTTTCTCTGATATAAGGAGGCCAATTCACAGTGGGGTTGCGATAGGGAGCATAGGAGGATTAGAGGAACACTAGAATGGCCAATGGGGAGGGAGGGGAAGAGAGGGGGCAAAAAGGTGAAGAAAAAAAAAAGACGGTAGAATGAGATGGATATCATTACCCTAAGTGCATGTATGAAGTTATGAATGGTGTGAATATACTTTGCATACAACCAGAGATATGTAAAAATGTGCTCTATATGTGTAATATGAAATGTAATGCATTCTGCTGTCATTTATAACAACTTAGAATAAAAAATAAATTTGAAAAATAAAATAAAATAAAATAAAACAAAATATCTATCAATGAAAAAAAAAGATTTTACTTCCAATTATTTCACCAATATTGTACAGTCACACATGGCCTCCAGTTGATAGCCTCAAAAGGAATTGCTCAGCCCTTATTTTATATGAAGTTAATTTGTCTTTGGGGTAATAAGAGTCATAGGGATTTTTTTTTTTTTTTTTTGCATTAGTGGGAATTGAACCCAGAACACTACACAGGTTAAACAAATATTGAACTGCTGAGCTACATATCCAGTCTTATTTATTATATTATATTATTTTATTTTATTTTGAGAGAGGACCTCACTAAGTTGCCCAGACTGCCCTCAGACTGACTTGCAATCCTCTTGCCTCAGCCACCTGCACCACTATGCCCAGCAAATGTTCTTTTTTTTTTTTAAATTTTTTTGTGCTGTCTTTTTTTTTTTTTAATTTGTTAGTTCTAATCAGATATACATGACAGTAGAAAGCTCTTGGATTCACTGTACACAAATGAGGCAGAATTTTTCACTTCTCTGGTTGTGCATGAAGTAGAATCATACCATTCGTGGAATCATACATTTTCCTAGGGTAATGATATCCATCCCATTCTCCCGTCTTTCCTACCCCTTTGCCCCCACTCTCCCCCCCCCCCCCGCCTTTGTCCTATCCAAATTTCCTCCACTCATAACACGCCCTCCATATGGATTAGCATCCACTTATCAAAGAAAACATTCAGCCCCTGATTTTTTGAGATTGGTTTATTTTGCGTAACATGATATTCTCCAACTCCATACATTTACCTGCAAATGCCAATCTTTTTATTCTCTTTTTTCCTTTTTTTAATTCTAATTTGTTATATATGACAGCAGAATGAATGCATTACAATTCATGTTATATAGAGACAGCACAATTTTTCATATCTCTGGTTGTACACAAAGTAGAGCACACCATTTGTGTCTTCATACATGTACTTAGGGTAATGATGTCTAACTCATTCCACCGTCTTTCCTATCCCCATACTCCCTCCCCTCTCCTCCCACCCCTTTGACCTATCTAGAGTTTGCCTAATCCTCCCATGCTTGCCCTCCAACCCCATTATAAGTCAGTATCCTTATATCAGAGAAAACATTTAGCATTTGGTTTTTGGGGGATTGGCTAACTTCACTTAGCATTATATTCTCTAACTCCATCCATTTACCTGCAAATGCCATGATTTTATTCTCTTTTAATGCTGAGTAGTATTCCATTATGTATATAGACCACATTTTCTTTATCCATTCATCAACTGATGGGCATCTAAGTTGGTTCCACAGTTTAGCTATTGTGAATTGTGCTGCTATAAACATTGATGTGGCTGTGTCCCTATAGTATGCTGTTTTTAAGTTATTTGGGTATAGATAAAGGAGTGGGATAGCTGGATCAAATGGTGGTTTCGTTCTCAGTTTTCCAAGGAATCTCCATACTGCTTTCCATATTGGCTGCACCAATTTGCAGTCCTACCAGCAATGTGTGCGTGTGCTTTTTCCCCCATATCCTCTCCAACATTTATTGTTGCTTGTATTCTTGATAACCGCCATTCTGACTGGAGTGAGATGAAATTTTTGAGTTGTTTTGATTTGCATTTCTCTAATTGCCAGAGATATTGAACATTTTTTCGTGTATTTGTTGATCGATTGTGTATCTTCTTCTGGGAAGTGTCTGTTCAATTCCCTAATCCATTTATTGACTGGCTTATTTGTTTTTTTGGTGTTAAGTTTTTTGAGTTCTTTATATATTCTATAGATTAGTGTTCTATCTGATGTGTGTGTGGCAAAAATTTGCTCCCAAAGTGTAGGCTCTCTCTTTACCTCATTGATTGTTTCTTTTGCTGAGAAGAAGCTTTTTAGTTTGAATCCATCCCATTTATTGATTCTTGGTTTTATTTCTTGTGCTTTAGGAGTCTTGCTAAGAAATTCAGGGCCTAATCCAACATGATGAAGATTTGAGCCTGCTTTTTCTTCTATTAGGTGTAGGGTCTCTGGTCTAATTCCTAGGTCCTTGATCCACTTTGAGTAGAGTTTTGTTCATGGTGAGAGACAGGGATTTTGTTTCATTTGGCTGCATACGGATTTCCAGTTTTCCCAGCACCATTTGTTGAAGAGGCTATCTTTTCTCCAATGTATGTTTTGGTGCCTGTGTCTAGTATGAGATAACTGTATTTATGCAGATTTGTCTCTGTTTCTTCTATGATGTACCATTGGTCTACATGTCTATTTTGACCAGCAAATGTTTTTATCTTTCTGGTTGATATTGTACTATAGTGTTGCAAGATGTGATCACTTTGAGAAAATCAGTAAGGGATAAAAGGACCCCTCTGTATTATTTGTTATACCTGCATGTGTCTCTACAATTAAAAGATTAATTTTGAAGAAGTGAATCAATTGCTTAACTACTGAGGGGGAAATCAAGTCCTTCCTATATTTCATATTTGGCATCTAAACTAATTCCAGGAGATTGAAGAATAAATGTAAAAACATCTTATAGCTACCATTTATTGAGAAATTTTTTTGTTCCAGATATATTTGTATATATTCTCATTTAATCTTTCCAAGAAAGTTATGAGGTTTACTTCTCTTTTTCTTTTTTTTTATTTGTTCTTTTAAGATATAGATAACAGTAGAGTATGTTTTGACATATATACATAAACTATAACTTATTCTAATTAGAATCCTGTTTTGTGGTTGAACATGATATAGAGTTACACTGGACATATTCATATATGAACATAGGAAAGTTATGTACGATTCATTCTACTGTCTTTCCTATTCCCATCCCCCTTCCCTTTACTCATCCCCCTTTGTCTGATCCAATAAACTTCTATTCTTCCCTCCCCCCTTATTGTGTGTTAGCATCCACATATCAGAGAGAACATTCCTCCTTTGGTTTTTTGGGATTGGCTTATTTCACTTAATGTGATAGCCTCCAGATCCATCCATTTACTAGCAAATGCCATAATTTAATTCTTCTATATGACTGGGTAATATTCCATTGTGAATATATACCACATTTTTTTCATCCATTCATCTGTTGAAGGTCCCCGAGTTGGTTGCATAGCTTTGCTATTGTGAATGAGATGCTATAAACATTACTGTGGCTGTGTCACTATAATACGTTGATTTCAAGTCCCTTGGGTATATGCCAAGGAGTGGAATAACTGGGTCAAATGGTGGTTCCATTCCAAGTTTTCCAAGGAACCTCCATACTGCTTTCTAAAGTGGTTGTACCAATTTGCAGTCCCACCAGCAATGTATTAGTGTACATTTTCCTCACATCCTCACCAACATTTATTGTTGATTGTATTCTTGATAATTGACTGTAAGGAGATGAAATCTCAGTGTAGTCTTAATTTGCATTCCTTTAATTACTAGAGATGTTGAACTTTTTTTTTCATACATTTGTTAACCATTCGTATTTCTTCTTCTGTGAAGTGCCTGTTCAGTTCCTTTGCCCATTTATCAATTGGGTTGGTTATTTATTTATTTATTTATTTATTTGTTGTTGGTGTTAAGTTTTTTGAGTCCTAAATATATCCTGGAGATTAATGCTGTATCTGAGGAGCAGGAGGCAAAGATTTTCTCCCATTCTGCAGGGTCTGTCTTCACATTTTTGATTGTTTCCTTTGCTGTGAAGAAGCTTTTTAGCTTGATACCATTCCATTTATTGATTCTTGATTTTACTTCTTGCACTATAAGAGTCTTGTTGAGGAAGTCCATTCCCAGGCTGACATGATGAAGAGTAGGCCCTACATTTTCTTCTAGTAGGTTCAGGGTCTCTGGTCTAATGCCTACATTCTTGATTCACTATGAGTTGCATTTTGTGCAGGGTGAGAGCTAGGGATTTAACTACATTCTGCTACATGTAGATTTCCAGTGTTCCCAGCACCACTCATTGAAGAAGCTATCTTTTCTCCAATGTATGTTTATGGCACCTTTGTCTAGTATTTATGTAGGCTTGTCTCTGTGTCTTCTATTCTGCACCATTAGTCTTCAGTTCTATTTTGGTACCAATACCATTGTGTTTTTGTTACTATAGCTCTGTAGTATAGTTTAAGGTCTGGTATTGTGATGCCTCCTGCTTCACTTTTCTTGCTAAGGATTGCTTTGGCTATTCTGGGCCTCTTATTTTTCCAAATGAATTTCATGACTGTTCTTTCTATTTCTATGAAGAACATCATTAGAATTTTAATAGAAATTGCATTAAATCTGTATAGTCTTTTGGTAGTATGGCCATTTTGACAATATTAATTCTACCTATCTAAGAAAATTAGAGATCTTTCCATCTTCTAAGATGTTTTCAATTTCTTTCTTTAGTGTTCTGTAATTTTCATTATAGAGATCTTTCACCTCTTTTGTTATATTTATTCCCATTTTTTTTTTTAGGTTATTGTGAATGGAATAGTTTTCCTAATTTCTCCTTCACTTGATTCATTATTGGTATATAGGAATGAATTTATTTATGGGTATTAATTTTATATCCTGCTACTTTGCTGAATTCGTTTATGAGTTCTAAAAGTTTTTTGGGTCTTCTAAGAGAGTTACCTCTCTTTAGCCACATTTTACCAAAAAGAAAAATTAGTTATTTTCCCAAATTTATATAACAAAAAAAAAAAAAAAAAAAAATCTATACATAGGAGAAAAATAATACACAATGATGTACTAACCTTGGTTTGGATGAATAAGTATCTGGCTTTTTATTTCTTTTCTTTCACAATTACATGTACTCAGTGTTTTGCAATGAAGAATTTGATGTTTTTAAAGATTTCTTAAGGTTGGGCAAAAATAAATTAAGAAATTTTGTGAGGGATGAGGGATAAATCAAACAAGAGACTGGCTTATTTTTAATTTTTTTTTTTTTTTTTTTTTTTGTGTGTGTGTGTACTAGGGATTGAAGCCAGGGGTGCTTTACCACTGAGCTAATCCCAGCCCTTTTAATTTTTTATTTTGAGAAAGGGTCTCACAAAGTTGTCCCTGGCCTCAAACTTACAATCCTCCTGCCTCAGTCTCCTGAGTAGCTGGGTTAGAGGACTGTGCCACCATGTCCAGTTAAAAATCCCTTAATTTGTTTTTGCCAGGGATGAGAAGTCAGCCAGAAGGGAGAAGAGCTCACACAGCACAGCACAGCACAAAAATTCCAGGTTACTGGAAATCATGTTTTAATAATTGCCTCTAATTGCAAGGGAGAGCTGAGCATTAATAATGTTGAGAGATATTTTTAAAATAACAATTAGCAATTACAAAGAAGAAATTTGGCAACATTCAGGAAATGACTGAATGGAGTAGACACAACACTTTTTGAAAGGTGGATTTTATAATTACTAATTACTTTGCCTCTGATTTCTTCCCAATTAAAAGAAAGTAGAAAGGCAGTCGTAAGGCCACTCAGGCACAATCCTCCAGGCAAAGGTTAACCAAAGCCTGGATTTGGGGATAGGAAGGAAGGGACAGAGATCAGAAAAGCAGAGAAGGAAGTGAACAAGACTTGGTGATTCATTAGCAATAAAGAACAATGGGCAGAGAAAAGCCAAAGTGTGAGGTAATAGAAAGAACAACATTGGCTATAGTCTTGGTTTTGCCACAAACCAGATGTAGATCCTCAGGACAATCATTTAATCATTCTCTGGCTTCATTTTCCTTATCCCTGCAATGAATAGGTTGCTCTATAACTTCTAAATTCCCTCTCACATCTACCAGTTTGAGGCCAGGAGAACAGAGTGATAATAGTAATATGAGTTGCTGGAGAAGATTCTCATCCCAACTGCCCAGACCCTGATAATACCACAGCTGTGTGTACTTGAACAAGTTACTTAAACCCTCTGTGCATCAGTTTCCATCATACAATGGTTATAAAAATGATAATAGCATTGCACTACATAAACCTGTAGGGAAGTGTCTGGCATGTCATAAGTTTCAAGTGTTGTGAGCAATTAATAATAGTGCCATCTATTCTTAGAATTTATCATGACTATGCCTAATAGTCCCAATGGAGAGACCCTATAGACACCAAAATCTATGTCATAAAATTAAACTCTTATTGCCTCTCCTGCTAAGTAATATTGGAGGCAAGGTTGAGTGCTTAGAGGAATAAAACACATAAGTATCTGTGATTTGGGGCAGCTGAGTCACCAGACTGAGGGACAATCTTGTTACTACTTCCTAGCAAGTGCTAGTTGTCACGTCCACTCTCTCTAGCCCAGTGCCATCACATCCTAATATTTGTCATAGGTATTACCCCAAAGCAACAGAACATAAGGATCTGAGTCATTTTGAAAAAAATAAGTGCCAATCCAGCAGCTGCAACCGTCAGAAACCAACCACACTGAGCAAGACGGATGCCCCCGCGCCCGGTACAGGAGCTCCAGCTCTCGGCTCTGCTGCTGTTCAGAGCGCATAAAGGAAGAACAGGGCAAGAAGGCAAACTAATACAGGTCCTTTGCTTTCCTCCCTGCCCCAGCTTGTCCTCACCTGAATATCGCAATAGGGTGACAGTCCAAAAGACATCTGCCAACTTAAAAAAAATAATAATTTGCCTGCGTCTGCAGAAAGAAAACTGCGGAAAAGGACAGCAAGCTTTAGGGGTATGAATACCAGTGAGGACCTATGATCAGGATACGTACCTTAATATTAAATCATGCAAGACATCCACATAAAAGATGTACAGAATTTTTTTTATTATCTTTTGAGATTCCATTGACTGAACTTTGTTAACTTTGTGATTTCAGAACCAACTTTCAATTTCAACTTCCACAAGGCTGCATGCATCAGGCACTCCCCTGAAGCCACCATCTAGAGCAAGATTCAGGGGACTTTCCAGTCCAACAACAGGATAACTCTCTTCTAACTAGGTCCCTGAATTTCACTTTAATAGCTACTTGCAGGTTTGGAAATTTCTAGAACATAAGGGATTAATGGCAGTGAAGTAGCTATTTCTTTGTTTCTCTCTTTAGTGGCAAAGAATATTCTTGTTTTATCTCTGTTTTTAAAATTATTTTTATCATTCTTAAAATGATACACTGACAAGGCAAAATGTTTACCTCAAACCTGGGTGTCTTGCTGAGGAGTTCATAAATGAAGAAAATGACTCAGTACTTAATGTTTGCCTGATCACCCAGAACACAAATACCATTATCAACCTCAGGAATTCAAACCTAATTCACAAGCAAGTGCCTCATACCTTGCACACCTGTATATAGAAAACATTGACATTTCTTACCATCTGTTTTTTTGTCTGCAGACATTGGGTAGAGATGATCTATAGCTTTGATTCTTTCCTTTTGTTTTCTACTGCCAAGCACAGCTGTTGAGGAGAAGGTGAGTGTTGGGGAAGCTATCTAAGCCCTGGCAGTTGGTTCAGCTGCTCCATAATTTCAGTGGTGGCTTCTTGCTCTTCAGTAGTGTTAAAAGACCATCTCCTGTAGTAAATCTCTTTCTTTTCAAAATTCCTGGAGTTATTTCTATTTCCAGTTTTCAACCTGGGCTGATAATTAATATAATTTGCCTAGGATAGTGACCCCTAGGGGTAAGCCTGACAGAGCTTTACAAAGAGAATCACTTTTTCTGAGGCATAAAAATGCACATGGACCAGATGCAGGGACACACACCTGAAATCCCAGCGGCCCGGGAGGCTGAGACAGGAGGATCGTGAGTTCAAAGACAGCCTCAGCAACAGCTAGGTGCTAAGCAACTCATTGAGACCCTGTGTCTAAATAAAATACAAAATATGGCTGGGGATGTGGCTTAGTGGCCAAGTGCCCCTGAGTTCAATCTCTGGTACCCTCCACCACCACACACACACACATGCACAAAATGCACATTGGAATTTGTTTTCTGGCTGCATTAATTTTTCTAAGTTGAGTTCTTTTTATTGAAATTTCCATGATTCCTCTTATCCTAATTATTGAAAAATTAATGAATAAACATAAACAGCACAGGCAGAATTCTTGGCTTAAGAAGTGAAAATTTCCTTCATACTTATTTTCTTGTCTACTAAATTTGAAAGGATGATAATATTTATGAATCTTGATAGGATTTTGAAAATGATTGGTTAAAAGCTGAAAAGTGAATAGCAAAATGTGCACTAATAATGCATAATTTGCCTAGACTGTACAAAGCATTATGTGTTGTCACTTCTCTCCTATTTTGCCAGTTTCAAATATGAAAAATAGAAACTAAAAAAATTTTAGTCAAGGGAAAACAGCAAGTGGCCAAACAAGGACTCAAACCTTATGCCCTGCTCTATCCCACATTGGATATCAGGCCTGAAAGTTATAGGCTATATTTTATAGTTTTATGTATGTATAATGTGTACGTATTATACATACATAATATGTACATGCTAGGCAAGTACTCTACCACTAATCCACATCCTTTTGTGAAATTTTTGTGCTTTCCTGCTTTATTACATCTGGTGGGAATGATGAGAATGAAGGTGAAATCAGAAAATACCACCTCAAAACATGCCACGTTTGCATATTGAGTATTTTGTGATGAAGGCAATTGAGAACAGCAGCTGCAAGAAGAGCTTTCTGCCCTTCCTCTTTCTGCTTACAAGCAGGATATATATTTCCCATAAAAAAAGTTGCTGTTTTAGTCAGCTTTAGCATCACTGTGACCAAAATACCTGACAAGAACAACTTAGAGCAGAAAAAGTCTAATTGGGGGCTCACAGGTCCAGAAGTCTCAGTCCATAAATGGCTGACTCCATTGCTCTGAGCCCAAGGTCAGGCAGCACATCAATGGTGTCCAGCAAGCAGAAAGAGGGAAGCAGGGAAAGGACAAGAGGGAAGATGAACATTTCCAGGGCACATCCCTAGTGACCCACCTGCCTAGTTACCACCCAGTCAGTCCACTTAAACTAGGATGAACTGATTAGGCTACAGCTCTCATAATCTAATTTTTTACCTCTTAGTATTCCTGCATTAATAGGAGCTTTGGGAAGACACCTCATCCAAACCATACCAGCACAAATAAACCTTACTGAAATAACTTTTATTTTCCATTAGTTTCTGCCATATATTTCCTACTCATTTTCTCTTAAATTACTGCCCCTGGAAGCCTAAACCTTGTTCCTTTATCTTTTTACTTTTCCATAAAATTTATTGCCCATTGTTAAAACAGTATGTAAGCTCTGAGTCTAACTGCTTCTTTTGGAGTTTTTACTTTTTTTGCACAAAAGCTCTCATGCCACATAAAAATATCAACATCAAATAAAATATGTTATGTCTTTTTTCCTTTTTTTTTTTTTGAGTACTGGGATTGAACTCAGGAGCACTCGACCACTGAGCTACATCCCCAGCACTATTTTGTGTTTTATTTAGAGACATGATCTCACTGAGTTGCTTGCTGCCTCGCTAAATTGCTAAAGCTGGCTTTGAACTCATGATCCTCCTGCCTCCGCCTCCCGAGCCATTAGGATTACAGGCCTGCACCACCATGCCCGGCCTGTTTCCTCCTTTTAATATGTCTTTGTCAGTTCAATTTTTTGACCCTAATTACAGAATCTAAGAAGACAAAGTTTCTCCTCCTTTATAATGGTAAAGGGGGAGGAAAAACTTTTGTTGTTGTTATGGTTGTTTTGCTGTTATTGTGTTGTTGCAACCCAGATATTATTGAATTTTTGTAAATTAAATGAATTCTTTATGCAATTCTATTGTTACCAGGAGACAGGGAAGGCATATAGCCCTGTCACATGATTCAAGAAATTAGAGATATTGAGCTTAGAGCCGAAGATCCTGTGACTACCTTAAACTGTTTGGAGGACTGTCCATTGAAAGAGGAATTGGAAGAGAGAGGGCCATCTTCAAACTGGCATGGCTGTCTGGAGCACTGTATTAAAAAGAATGTGAGGCAGCATCCAAGCTCAGTGGGGAAGAATTCTGCTTGACAATGACGTCTGTCAAATGCTTGAAAGAAAGCCAGTGCCCATATATTGAGAACAGAATGGCTATAGTTGCCATATACTGAACTCTTGAAAGAGGAACTTATGTGGGGTTAGGTTAGGAATGCTATTTTCTTTTGCACCTTAAGAAGTTCAAAAAGGGGGGAGGGGTACGGAGAGCAGGGTTTTTTTTGTTTTTTGGATTTTTTTTTTCCCAAAAAATCAGAGAACTTGCAACCCTAAAAAGCATTTTCCTTCATTTCTGGTGAGTTTCCATCTCTTTGTACATTCCCTTATAAAGAAATCCATGTATCCTTCCAATAAATTTCCATTTTTGGCCTTAGCTAGTCATCTAGATTTCTGGTTTTTACAACCAAACAATCCTTAAGAGGTCTCAGTTTCTTGAAATATGGAGGCTTATTTCAATCCCATTTAATTCACTTCAACCAACATTTATTGAAGACTTTTGTGCCTCTTATGTGGAATAATTTGGGTTCACTTTTGAACCTAGCCCAAGACTGACATCTATGGAATATTCAAAGAGGATATCAAGTATAGATTATGCCAGGTACAGTGGCACACGCCTGTAATCCCAGTGACTTGGGAAGCTAAGGCAAAAAGATCTCAAGTTTGAAGTCAGCCTCAGCAACTTAACAAGACCCTGTCTCAAAATTTAAAAAAAAAATTTTTTTTAAAGGACTGGGAATGTAGCTTAATGGTAAAATGCCCCTGGGTTCGATCTCTGGTACCAGAATAAAAAGTATATAGATTATGGAGAAAACACATAATCTAGCACTAACCTTTTCCACTAAGGTTGTATGTTCTGGGTTCTCTTTAACATTCTGTCCCGTTGAGTGCAGGCAGACAAGAGCCATGGGCGGCAGTGCTGAGACGTGGCCTCTTCAGTGTGCTCACACAAAGGTGAGGAGTGAGAGGGAGTTTGACACAGGAAATTCTGCCAGCAGCCAGCTCTCTGATAAGGAACAACTCTATCTAGTGAAGCCCCTTAATTAAGCAAGATCATTTTAAAACACTTATTCAAGAACCACTGCCTTGATCTCGAAGATAATAAACCCCATTTAAAGTCCTGGATTAACTCACTGTCCACAAAGACTGAGTTGTAAGTAGAGATCTTTTCACACAAAAACCATTACTGGGATATAACTGAATGAAAAATTAACCGATGTCCACATCCTGAGTTAGAATGCTTACCTCTAGAAGAGGCAGAAGGAAATAAGAAACACAAACATTTTCTACATTTTTTTTTTGTTGTTTTGTTTTGGTTTTGGTTTTGGTTTTGGTTTGGTTTAAAGGGGTATTGAACCCAAGAGCACTTTAACCATTGAGCTACATCCCCAGTCCCTTTTATTTTATTTTGACACAGGGTCTTGCTAGATTGCCCAGACTGGCCTGAAACTTGTGATCCTTCTGTCTCACTGGAATAACAGATGTGGGCCACCGCACCCAGCTTCTACTTGTGTTCTAAGTGCAAGGTCCAAAGCAAAAGAAACTCAAACCACGTCAACATTTGGGAAGAAAGCTCTCTTAATTGGACATGAACACACAAACTTCCTCTTCTGGGTTATCTAATGCTTAAATAATCTAATTAGTTAGACATCTTATGAGCAGAAGAACCCAAGGGCACATTTTTTTTTTTTTTTTTTTTTTTTTTTTTTTTTAATACTGGGGATTGAACTCTGGGGCATTTGACCACTGGGAAACATCCCCAGCCCGTTTTTGTATTTTATTAGAGACAGGGTCTCACTGAGTGGCTCAGTGCCTCGCCATTGCTGAGGCTGACTTTGACCTGTAGATCCTCCTGCCTCAGCCTCCCAAGTGCTGGGATTACAGGCGTGTGCCACTGCACCCAGCTAAGGGCACATCTTTTGAAGTGGTTGTTTTCAGGTAATTTGAAAAAAAAATCACAGTATTAATCTATTCATGAACATCTCAATGGTATTTTGTTCTGCAATCCGGGTGCAGGAGGGTCTTCCCCCATAAATTCATCGCTAATTGTAAATGTAGCAAAGTCAAGATGCATTGAATGCACCTCACAAAAGTCAAGATGCATTTATTGCACAGTTGAAAGTACAGACAATTTTCACATAGTCATTAAGTCACAAAATCACAGGTCACACCATCATAGATAGGAAACTGCACCAAAGTCAAAGGCAGGGCATGGGGTGGGGCAGGAGGGAGAACATTAGCTTTCCACCATTCACTTTATACTTAAGGATATATATATGTATCTGTTATTCCAAATATATACATATATCTGGAATAACAGATACATTATAAATTCCTAAACAATGTGCACATCAATGATTCCACACCCTCATGTCTCTGTGTAGCAAAGTCAGGCATGAGCGACATGCGTGAGTCAATGTTGCCAGCAAAGCCTTATACTTTTCCATACATGAAATGTATCAGGAGGGTCTCTCCTAGAGGTGGCAAAGCAATGGATGACTCTTTCTTCAGGGGATGGGCTTTGGCCATTTATAGCTGAGGGAATGTGCTGATGGCAACAGCTGCCCTTTTATGGAGCCAAGTACAGTGGTGGATCTGATTACCAGCTATGTTAGTGAAAAGCAGTGATAATAAAAGACAATGCAGTGATGGATGCTCCCTTTAACGACTTTAACGTCTGTTTTCATCAGGATTGTAATGTTCCAAAGTCTCTAGTGTTTCTCTTTAAGCATAGGTATCAAGGGTGACTAAAAGCATAAGTGAATAACCTGTGAGAATAATTCCTTTCTGACTCTTAGACAGACAAGTTCCTATACATGGCCCTCTTTTTGCTCTTTAAAGTCATTGACAATGTACTTACTGCCAGACCTGTCCCTAACATTTCTTGGCCTTGGGGTAAGAGTACAAACAGAAGGTCATATCCCACTGTCTAAATTTTCAAGTTATAATAAATCAGGTTAACAAACTGCTTAGAGATTCTGTACTTCTACATTAACAAATTTACCTTCAAAGTGACCCGGGAGCCTGATTCAATTTAGAATCTTTGGATTCCTTAGAATTTTGTACCAGAACATTCTTCCTATACCCTACCATCCCTTTTCTTCTATTCCTGACAAACATTTCCATACAGGAAGGGGTCCTACTTTCACACATGTGGACATTCCATCCCAAACTCCCCAAACAGCTGCCACTCAAGCTGAGAGGTCAGCCCACTTGTGTCCTTGCTCGGCTTTAGAGGAACTGCCTGAGAGAAGGTCCTTGTCCTGGCCTCCAAAGCAGGTTTAGGGCCATTTTGACAGACTTTCAGGGTTCTGAGGACCTGGGTGATAGCAGAATTTGTATAATTAAGCAAGTTGCTAACTGGAGTTTAATCCCACCAGGGAACTGTGAAAGGCTGTGGAGACCTAACCCCAGAGTTAGCCCAACCAAGGGCCAAGGAAAGTGGGGCACCACTCCTTCTGGTCATTGGTTGAAAAATATTTCCTAAAGGTCTGGATTCCTTGACACTTCTGGCCTGCATGGACAGCATGATACACAGAAAGCCTTTAAGCAGATTTGTGGCTACTGTTATTTTAAAGTCTGACTGATTTGCAAGAAAACCATGAATACTGAGGGGATGTGGATAGACACTGGTCTCATCTACTGCAGTCCATCCCTTATGCTGCTCAGACCATCCATGCCCCACATTAACCTTTCCCAAACTGCCACAGATTCTTCATGGCAGTGCAAGACAAAACAAACCATTTTGAAAACAAAAATGTAATAGAGGAGGATAGTGAGTTATCAAGACCAGCTACAGTCCCCAATGCTTCAATTGGCATCAAGGTTACAATTGACATTCTGTTTCCTTCTCCATCATCCAGATCCACTCTCATGTTCAGCCATACTTTTGTGGGCTCAGTTACCCGCCTGGTAATGTCACCTAGGCTTCCAACATTGAGGAATCCACAGCTCAATTAGCAACTCTTACTGCAATAGCTCATTCATAATCAGCAGCAGGCATAGAAAACATCAAGAAGTGTCCCCAGGACTTCCTGAACTTCAGATGTTCTCCTGCCTGCTCTTATTTGGTAGCAGCAACTCCATCTCCCAGTAACAGTCAAGGTCAATTGCCTCTTCCAATGTAGTAACATCTTTCTTTGCCTGGCAACTTATTGGCCAGAGGAGTCCAAAATAACCAGAGAAACACAGATATAGTGGGAGCAGGTGTCCCCAGCATAAAGCATTCCTACCTTGGGAACCAGGACCTTTAGTCTAGTACAGACAGAAAAACTGGGATGGGAAGCACAAGTGAGTTACTGGGAGTGACAGGGAGTAGGGCAACTACTGTTCCCCTCTTCCCCCATCTTGTATCCCAGATCCATGTATTGTATGTATCAGTGACAGCACTATACAATGACTGACAGCTAAAAGTATATAACACCTCTTATCCCCACTATTATCTGATACCATCCTGTTGTCGCCTGAAGCAATGGCCGCTTGGAGCAAAGAAGCCGCGGGAAGAAGTTTAGAGACGAACTGGAAACAAACAGCTCTTTATTCTGATAACTTTTCTCTCTGGCTCTAACTACACCCCGACACGCCGTCCACACACCTCTCACCTCCAAAATGGCGCAGACCTCCTCCGCAATCTCGCTCAAGTCCCTCGAGATCTCCGGCCAAGTCTCGCAAGATCCCGGGCCAAGTCCCGTGAGACTACGGAAGGCGCCAATGCCCAAACATGTCCAAAGCCAAAGCCCGTAGTCCACCGCAATTTAAGCCATCTCCCCAAACAGGGCTCCTGCACCATCCCAAGGGACAAAAGTACAGAAGTAACATAAGGTGACCTTCAGCTTTGGTAGTAGAACCCTTAGTTTCCAACAATTAAAAACAACTCTAATTCAAGCAACAACAACAAAAGTTAGTAAAGAATATTAGGAGAGATTCTTTAATAGGGCAAGAGAGTTAGGTTTAGAAATGGCACAACCAGGAAAACTGTCCAACCCACACCAAGGGTTTCTGACGGAATGCAGATGTTAGGCTTCTATAACTGACAACAGAACCAGTGCCAATCCTATCCCCAGATCAGTGCTTCTGCAGCCAACCCCACTGGTAAGTGGATTCCTAAGAAGTGCTGGGAAAGCAAACTATTGCCTTTACTCAGGAGAACCAGGAGTTACAGAGTAAGAAATTTTCCAAACTCAGTAAAATGGTTCAAAAGATTCTAGGCAGCCAAGAACATGAAATGTCTACTCTATCACCCAGAAGGCTTATCCCTCAGGCCCAGAATCCAAGTGATTAATAACCTGGTTTGGCAAAAGACTGCCAGCCATCCTCCAGGAATCATTCTCCTTTTTTCTTAGTAATGTAATTCCCTCCAAGTTTAGCTGAGTAGCTAGCCACCCAGCTAAATACTACATTTCCCAGTCTCCTTTGCCAGAATTACAGGTGACTAAATTCTCACCAATGTGAGATAAGAAAATGATGGTTATTTGTAGCTCTGGATCTTTGCATTGAAGTTGAAGGTGTTTAACCTAAACTTCCTCTTTTCTTCTTCTTTCTGGCTTAGAAATGGCAACAGTTAGCTACTTGGGACCTAGAAATGGACACATGTTGACAATGGCAGAAACAACCCACCTTTCTTGTTTTTGGATGACTTCCCAGGAGGTGAGTGGTTCTGCCCTGATTCTTGGAAAGAAGTTTCCAAAAGCAGCTCCCAAGTAACCTCACAGGGCAGTGATGCCTACCC
Organism: Tamias sibiricus; assembly: GCA_025594165.1. Lineage (NCBI taxonomy): Eukaryota > Metazoa > Chordata > Mammalia > Rodentia > Sciuridae > Tamias > Tamias sibiricus. Next base: position 91,537,708 of record CM046666.1, on the reverse strand, counting down.
AGCCCTACCAGAGCTCCCTTGGACTGCTACATGAAATAGGAATAACTTACTTAAGCTGATATATTTTACAGCCTCTTAGCCTCCGTGCTAACTATAGACCTGCATCTTAACAACTGGATAAGTTCTGATAAATACATCATTAAGCAACTTCAGATTATAGGGACATCATAGAGTTTGCTCGCACAGAGCCAGGTGGGCTGGGACAATCTCTTCACATGGCTTCTTGGTGCAATCAAGAGATGTAAGAAACACAGTGAGACTATTGCATAACACAGAATGATGGGTGGTGTCCCGTACGGGGAATTCGGCCGGCAGGTAAGAACTGAAAATGGGAGCGAAAATAACCAAAGGTCAGATAATAAAAGCCATGGATGAGTTTTTCGATATCACGGACTCAGTGAATAGTGAGGAAAGCGATCAAGAAAGCATAGCCTCTGAGTCAGTTAATACCAGTGAGAAGAGTAGTGGTGTAAATTCAAAAGTAAGAGCTGCAAAAGCCATCAGAAACTTATTGAAATTAGCCGAAGAATATGTACTCTCCTTAGAAGCTGAAATTCAGGATACCAGTAAAGATAATAGTAGTGAAGAGGAATCAAAGGATGACTCTGGGAGCACAGTCTCCAGTAAAAAGAACAAAAGGAAATTAAAAAGGAAAAAGGACCATCAAGTAGAGGAACCATTTGTGTCCCCTACTCCCCTATGGGTGGAATCCATTACAGAAAATATGAAGGGTATTACTAGGCATTTGCAAACCCTAGAAACAGAAATAAAAGGTCTTTCTGAGCGCTTATGCACTCTCGAGGGTAACTCACAGATACGTTGGGACCTGCCAGTATTTGAAAGTGAAAATAGACAGAGGATCCACCACTCAATAGATTTCAAAACAATAAAAAATATCAAAGAGGCAGTAATGACATATGGACCCCAAGTTCCTTTCACGTTAAGTATGCTAGAGTCCCTTAATACCTTTAACTTAACCCCCTCAGACTGGAAAAGTCTATGTAAAGCAGTTTTAAGTAGGGGACAATACTTGGTTTGGCAATGACAATTTCAAGAACTTTGTATAGAAACAGCTAGAAGAAACGCAGCTGCAGCGTTTGAAGACCATAATCTAGAAATGCTCACAGGAGAGGGGCAATTTGCAGACTCACAGGCTCAAAAATATTATGTCCCAGGCGTATATACTCAAATATATGCAACTGCCTTACAGGCATGGAAAACTTTACAAGGACCTGGGGATCTGCAAGGTAGCTTGTCAAAGGTGATTCAGGGACCTAATGAGCCCTATGCTGACTTTGCTGATCGACTTTTGAGAACTGCAGGTAGATTGTTTGGAGAAGTCTATCAAGCTATGCCATTAGTTGTTCAATTAGCATACGAAAATGCTAATAAATACTGCCAGGAAGCCATCAGGCCATGGAGAAATAAAAAGGAACTTTCCATATATATACAACTATGTAAAGATATAAATGATGCCTTTGTCACAGGAAATATAATTGCAGCAGCTATGAGAGATGCTGCCCCTCAAATTTTCACAAGGGCTCAACCTAGACATTGTAATCAATCAGGATATTCCAGGAAAAATTATCATAATCAATCAGGCTATTCTAGGCAAAATCCCCAAAGATAAATAAGACCAAGCTCATACCGTGCCCCAGGCTGCTGCCCCAGGTGTAAAAAGGGAAATCACTGGGCCAATGAATGCCATTCAAAATTTGACATCCATGGAAATCATTTGTTCAGGAATTCAAAAAACGGGGCACAGGGCCCAATGCCCCGGGGCCCACAAATGTATGAGGCATTAGAGGAGGAGTATCCTCAAGCATCCACTCAGATGCTTCCCTGACACAATCCCTACTACCCATCCACTCCCTCGCCAGAGGAACAGGAAGAAATGCAGGATTAGACCTCTGTTCCACCGCCTGAATAGTGTTAACACCTGAAATGGGGGTTCAACTGATTCCCACAGGAGTCAGGGGACCTCTTCCCTCAGGGACTGTAGGACTTATTCTCGGGCGAAGTCCTCAAAGCTTAGTAGGTTTGCAAGTGACCCCAGGTGTAATAAACTCAGACTACAAAGGGGAAATAAAAATAATGCTTACCTCACCCCAAAGTATAAGTTCTGTTAATCAATGAGATAGAATTGCTCGGCTGCTTCTCCTTCCAAATTTACATAATTCATTTAAAATGAGTATGCCTCAAAAAAGGAACAATAGAGGATTTTGTTCCACTGACTCGAGACCCATGGCTTGCTGGGTTCGAGACTGTTCAAGGAGGCCTATGTGTAAAATAAAAATCCAAGGAATAGAAATGAAGGGACTAATAGATACTGGAGCTGATTCTTCCATCATTAATTTACATCAATGGCCCAAGCACTGGCCTCTGCAAAAAGCTTCAACCAGTTTAAGAGCCTTGGGATATAATAACCTCCCAGAAAAAAGTGCGGTAATTTTAAAATGGGAGGATGATGAAGGACATAAAGGAACGTTTCAGCCTTATGTTTTACCTAACCTACCGGTTACTTCATGGGGAAGAGATATTTTACAACAAATGGGAGTACGCCTTACAACCAAGCCTGCAGGTGTTAAATGTGAAAATCTACAGGGTAATCTTAATCCTAAAAGAAAGCATTATCAGAAAGTACAGGGTAAGCTTAACCCTAAAAAAAAAATCATTATCATAAAGGAAAAAGATATTTTTCTTTGGGGCCACTGAGAAAATAATTTTGAAAATAGCATGGCTTTCTGATAAGCCAGTGTGGGTCCCTCAGTGGCCCCTATCTAAAGAGAAATTACAAGCAGCCCACCTACTAGTTCAGGAACAATTAGAAGCAGGACATATAGAACCTTCCACCTCTCCCTGGAATTCCCCCATATTTGTGATCAAGAAAAAAATCAGGAAAATGGTGATTGTTACATGATCTTAGAGAAATTAATAAAACCATGCAAATCATGGGTCCTACTCAACCTGGACTTCCTAATCCTGTAGCTATTCCAAAAAATTTCCATCTTATTACTCTTGATATAAAGGATTGTTTCTTTTCCATTCCCCTACATCCTCTGGATGCCCCCAGGTTTGCTTGTTCACTTCCTTCTATCAATAATAATGGCCCTGATAAAAGATGTCAATGGAAAGTACTACCGCAGGGAATGGCTAATAGCCCCACCATATGCCAAATATATGTGGATAAAGCTATCCAACCCATTAAAAATAAATATCCAAATCTCATGTGTCTACATTACATGGATGATGTTTTACTGGCCCACCCTAATCAAAAAATCTTATTTAATATATTCAGTGACGTGGTAGAAAATTTAAAAAAATATGGATTATATATAGCAGAAGAAAAAGTTCAAACCAGATCTCCTATATTATATTTAGGATTTAAAATCATGGATACCTTTGTTAGACCCCCCAAAATTTTAATAAATAAAGAACATTTGACCACCCTCAATGATTTCCAAAAACTACTGGGAGACATTAATTGGCTTCGCCCTACACTAAACCTCACTACTGACCAACTAAAACCTTTATTTGACATCCTTCGCGGGGACCCTGATCCATCTTCACCGCAAACATTGACTCCTGATGCTAGGAAAGCTTTAAAGTTAGTAGAAAAAGCCATCGAAGGAGCTCACTGTGATAGATTTGATTTAACTCAACCACTGATATTGATTATTTTTTCTTCACACCCACAGGAGTATTTTGGCAACAAGGGCCTTTATTATGGATACATTTGCCCATCTCTCCTAAAAGTGTAATTGAGTCTTATACCTCCATGGTGGCTAAACTTATTCTTCAAGGACTTAAGACTTCTACTAAAATATTTGGCATTCACCCTGCTACTATTATTACTCCCTATTCATTGTCACAGATTGAATACTTATGCTTCAATGATAATGATTGGGCTATAGCTAAATGCTCTACTTCTGCAAATTTTGACAATCATCTTCTAAGTCTCCTGTATTATCTTTTTGTATTAATCATCCTATTATATTTCCACAGGTAATAAAAAACAACCTATTCCTAAGGCATTAAATGTATTTACAGATGGGTCCTCAAATGGTACTGCTGAAGTAGTCACTGAAAAAGAAAATATGACTTACATAACTGCACACAAATCAGCTCAACTAGTGGAATTGGAAGCTGTGGTAAGAGCTCTGGAAAATTTTAGAGACCAGCCTGTGAACATTTTTTCAGATAGCCACTATATTGTACATGCCGTCCCAAAATTAGAGCTAGCAGGACCAATAGCACCTCATACTCCAGCCTTTAAATTGTTTTATCAAATACAAAAAATTTTGTGGGCAAGAAAAGAACCTCTATTCGTAGGGCATATTAGAGCACATACCAACTTGCCTGGTCCCCTCCATGAAGGTAATCAAAAGGCTGATGACCTTACACAAACAATCTTTATACTTTCAGCCCTCCAGCAAGCTACTTTATTTCACTCCCATTTTCACGTCAATAGCACCACCTTGCAGCATAGGTTTAAAATCACAAAGGAGAAATCCAGAACAATTGTAAAAGATTGTAAATCTTGTATGACACATTTGCCCAATCCTCATTATGGTGTTAACCCTAGAGGATTAATGCCCAATCATTTGTGGCAGATGGATGTTACTCATGAGCCAAGTTTTGGAAAATTGCGATTTATTCATGTGACCATAGATACATGCTCAGGCATGATTTTTGCTTCCTTACATTCTGGAGAAAAAGTTAAAGATGTTACATCTCATTGCTTGCAAGCTATTGCTGCATTGGGCATCCCCAAAATGCTTAAAACAGATAATGGCCCTGCATATACGTCCTCATCTTTCAAACAGTTTTGTGCAAAATTCAATATATCCCATAAAACAGGCATCCCATACAATCCTCAGGGTCAGGGCATTATTGAAAGAGCAAACCACACACTGAAAGTTATGTTATTAAAACAAAAAGAAGGAAATTGGAAAAATCCTAGGGACAGATTGGCAGTTGCCCTGTTCACCTTAAATTTTTAAACTTTAGACTCTAATGGTTATTCTGCTGGAGAAAGACATTGGAACCCACACCAACAACATAAACCTTTGGTTTACTGGAAGGATGTTCTTTCAGGTACATGGAAGGGTCCAGATCCAGTATTAATTTGGGGGAGAAGATCTGTTTGTGTTTTTCCAAAGCACAAATTTTCTCCAATATGGATACCATCTAGATTAATAAAGCAGGTACCAAATCAAAAGGATAAAAATGAAGTTGTTGAACAATCAAGATTAATAAAAAAGGTACAAAATCAAGAGGACCAAGATGAAGACATGGAATGATTCCCTTAAAAGAGTCCTTCAAAATATTTCACAACTTAAGTGTCATTCCTCCTGGCCGAGACGAAGAGATCTCTCTTTAGTGTGCACACAATTGTATTTTTTCTCTTTTTATATATGTCTTTATGTCTAGGCATTTGTCTAAATTTCATGTAATTGTGATGTCACAAATATATGTTTGTAAGTTTGTGTGTCTGTCCAGTGTGACGTCACAGATAACTAAGCGCTTATAAAAAAAAAAAAAAATATATATATATATATATATATATATATATGGATCCAAATAACTTTAATTCATTTAAGTTTAAGAGTATTCAATTTAGGTAAATAATTGAATAAGTAAAGGTACCTTCAATTTTGATTTATAGGTATCCCAGGGATTTCTTTTTAGCGAACAATACGACTAGTGCTGTGTAGCCTAATGTTTTGGTGTTTTGACATAGTAATGTTTATTTGTAATTAACTTTGTTTTATAGCTGATTAATTTGAGTTATTTCAGCGGATAATCTCATGTAAGGTTACAGAGACTCGAGGGTTCCAGCTAACAAATTATTTTTCCAAAGTGCCTTTAGCTTTTCTTTACTCTATCTTTAGTACAGTAAATACCCTCAGTCTTTCTTTGTTTTGTTCTGAAAATGATATTTTGCCAGCTTATGTCTGTGGGAGCTCAAGCAGCAATGTGTGTGAACAAAAATCAACTTTAATTTTCTAATCCAATAATTCTATTTTTTAGTTTGACAACTCACCTCTTGACTCAGTGCTGGAATACCACTGCCTTTCCTTTAATAATTGATGCTTGAGTTTCTAGGTAGCGGGCCCTGAAGATTTGCCGGCGGCATTGCCTAGACATAAAAGCTAAAAGGATCGTGGTCACTGTAAACATCCCTGCTGCTCAAGCATCAAACAACCTCACCAACAGTGTGGCCTCTGCTCTACATGCATGGGGCCTCCTAGATCAACGTGTTATAACAAGTGGACATTTTGATCTTTCATTTGTTTGGGACTTTATGGGACAATGCCTTGCGGATATTTGTCTAGAGGACTCAATGTGTTACTTGATAGAACTCAAAGCAGCTGATTTGTTTAAAAAATTTGATATGCTATTCAATTTGGCTCGTCAACAAAAGGCGTGTCACCTTAAAGCCGCAACATCCCCTCTTTTAAAACGAAAGGGGAAAAATGCAGGAGCCCTGATTGGGGAAATGACTGAAATTGTGTTTGGCTGCGGGCCATGGAAATTCCGGGCATTGCTGCCTTCCGTGGCCTCGCGGGACTTGGCTGGGGATCTGGAGGACTTATGCCGAGAGAGGAATCGGGTCGGCGTCATTTTGCTGGGGCTCAAGAGAGAGTGTGGGGTCAACGCCATTGTGTGTGTGTGTGTGTGTGTGTGTGGTGGCTTCTTGTAAGAGTATGTATGGTGTTAGAGGTTACAGGAGCCGGAGAGAGAGAAGAATAAAAGAACTTTTTCGTTTCCATCCTGCCTCCAAATTTTCTCCCACAGCGTTGCTGCTCCAAGCAGCAATCGCTACAGACTACTACAATGATGTTTTATAGTAACCCTTTTTTTTGTTTGTTACAAAAAGAAGGAGTGCACTCTGAAAGGACAATAGAAAGTATACTATGGTATATATACAACCAGTACCAGTCATTTATTATCATTCTCAAGTGCTATGTACAGTACATAATTGTATGCCCTATAATTTTATTCAACTGCCAGCACAGTAAGTTTTGTTTACTAAAGCATCACCACAAATGGGTTGCAAGGTTACCAGGCAATAGGAAGTTTTCAGCTTCATTATAATCTTATGAGAGTATAATCATATATGCAGTCTGGTACTGACCAACACATCGTTGTGTGGTACATGATTATAACATGTTTAGTCATTCAAAAAATAACATGTATTTTAATTTATTTTTTATTTTATTTATTTTGGTACTGGAAATTGAACCCAGGGGCATTTAACCACTGAGCCACATCCCCAGCCCTTTAAATTTTTATTTTGAGACAGGGTCTCACTAAGTTGCTGAGACTGGCTTTGAAGTTGCAATCCTCCTTCCTCAGCCTCCTGAGTCTCTGGGATTAGAGGAGTGTACCACTGTGCCCAGCACATGTGTGTTTTTATAGCTCATGGGATGCTCCAGTACAAGAGATAGGTGCAAAAGTTACTAGTATTCCGGTTGCCTTCTCAAGTAATGCATAACATAGGAACCTGTGGTAGGTGTCAGTAAACTTACAAATCCACAGGGCTGTGCATGGAATGAAGTAGGCACTTAATAAATTCTAGTTAGTTCTCTACCTTCGTTCACAAGAATTATGGCAGTAGAATGTCCTGAAGGAATATTATTGGACTTACTCGGGTTTTGGGATGTTTCCAAAAAGAGACCATCAAATTGTCACAGCTAGATTCCATCTTAAATTTCCACGCATAAGAACTTAGCAAAAAGTAGGAAACTAGGTTTGAGTTTGAACCTATGTATTTCCAAAATCTATAACTTGTTTAGGTGAAATGCTTGTAAGCATGCAGTTCCAGTTTCTATTTGAAATCCTTGACCAACCTACGTGGGACCCAGGCTCAGAGTAAGACCAGGTCCATCCCACCACCAGCAGACACATGCAGAGCTCAGATGTCACCATAGGACCACCTCTTCTGACCACCGCAGGAGCCCATGCTCGGCCCAGTTCTGCCCACACCAACCTATGCGGGACCCAGGCCCAGGGTAGGTCCAGAGTCTGCCACCCCACCCCCACCTGGGAGCACAAGCCTAACCCACTTCCATCTTGGGATACTGCAGACATAGCCATAGCCTTCCCCACGCAGTAGCCCCTACCTCTTGACAACAGTCAGGGCCTAAAAACAGCTACATCTAAGAGTAAGCATCCCAAAGACAGTGTAAGCCCCACCCTTTCAGCCCATCGCTGGAAGACTTTGCATCCACCTTGAGGCACTTCCACTGTTATCTTGAGTTACTTCTGCTATTGCCACCACCTCTTTTAGTTGCAGTAGCTTACATCAAGGGACACCTGCAAGGTCTGAAAGCCCAACATTAAGGTGAGGTACAGGCAATCTCCACAGATACTACAAGAATATAGGGTAGAAAACTGTAATATCTCAGATCCATGCTGCAAGAAATGAAGACAAACAGACAACATGAAAAAACAAGGGAGGAAATTGCCCCAAACAAACCAGGATTCTACAATAACAGAACCCATGGACAGCAAAGTTGATGAAATTTCAGAGAAGGAGTTCAGAAGGTTCATAATTAAAATGATATGTGAATTAAGGAATGACCTAAATGAGCAAATACAGGCAAAAATTGATCACTACAACAAAGAGATAAGAGAGCTAATACAGGTGCAAGAGATTACTTTAAAAAAAAAAAAAGAGAGAGACTCTAAGGAATAAAAAAGTCAGACATCCTTGAAATGAAGGAAACAATTAACCATATTAAAAAACACACACACACAACAGAAAGCATCGCCAACAGACTAGATCAGTTGGAAGAAAGAATGTCAGATAATGAAGACAAAGTATACAATCTGGAAAATAAAGTTGACCACACAGTGAAGACACTAAGAAACCATGAACAGAACATCCAAGAATTATGGGACAGCATCAAAAGACCAAATCTAAGAGTAATTGGGATAGAGGAAGGCACAGAGTTTCAAATCAAAGGAACACACAATTTCTTCAATGAGATAATATCAGAAATTTTCCAAAGCATGAAGAATGAATTGGAAAACCAAATACAAGAGGCTTACAGGACATCAAATGTACAAAATTACAACAGATCTACACCAAGTCACATTACAATAAAAATGCCTAGCATACAGAATAAGAATAGAATCTCAAAGGCTGCAAGAGAGAGGAATCAGATAACATATTGCAAGAGAGAGGAATCAGATAACATATAGGGGGAGACTAATTCACATCATGGCAGATTTTTCAACCCAGACATTCAAAGCCAGGAGATCATGGAACAACATATACCAAGCTCTGAAATAAAATGGATGCCAACCAAGAGTCTTATATCCAGCAAAATTAAGCTTTAGATTTGAGGATGAAATAAAAACCTTCCATGATAAACAAGAGTTAAAAGAATTTACAACTAGAAAGCCAGCACTACAGAACATCCTTGGCAAAATATTCCATGAAGAGGAAATAAAAAACAATGATGAAAATCAGCAGAAAGAGGTATTACACTACAGGAAAAACTAATTAGAGGAGAAACCATGTCAAGTTAAATACCAAAAATAGCTGTGAATACAAATCATGTCTCAATAATAACCCTGAATGTAAATGGCCTACACTCACCAATCAAAAGACATAGACTAGCAGATTGGATAAAAAAAGACCCGACAATATGCTGCCTCCAAGAGACTCATCTCATAGGAAAAGACATCCGCAGGCTGAAGGTGAAAGGTTGGGAGAAATCATACCACTCACATGACATGGACTGAAGGAGCAAGCAGGGGTTTCCATCCTCATATCAAATAAAGTAGACTTCAAGCTAAAGTCAATCAAAAGGGATAAAGAAGGACACTACATACTTCTCAAGGGAACCATACACCAACAAGACTTAACAATTATAAATATATATGCCCCAAACAATGGAGCATACATGTTCATCAAACAAACTCTCCTGAAATTTAAGAGTCAAATTGACCACAACACAATAATTCTGGGTGACTTTAAAACACCCCTTTCACCACTGGATAGATCTTCCAAACAAAAGCTGAACAAAGAAACTATAGAACTCAAAAATACAATAAACAACTTAGACTTAACTGACTTATATAGAATAGTTCATTCTTCAACAAGTGAATACACTTTCTTCTCAGCAGCACATAGAACCTTCTCTAAAATAGACCATATACTAGGCCACAAAACAACTCTGAGCAAATACAAAAAGTTGAGATACTACCCTGCATTCTATCCAACCATAATGGAATGAAATTAGAAATCAATGATAAAATAAGAAATAAAAGCTACTCCAACACCTGGAGACTAAATAATATGCTACTGAATGAACAATGGGTTGCAAATGACATCAAAGAGGAGATTAAAAAATTCTTAGAGGTGAATGAGAACACAGACACAATATATCAAAATCTCTGGGACACTATGAAGGCAGTTCTAAGAGGAAAGTTCATTGCATGGAGTTCATTCCTCAAAAGAAGAAAAAGTCAACAAATAAATGACTTAAAATTACATCTCAAAGCTCTAGAAAAAGAAGAACAATCCAACACCAAAAGCAGTAGAAGACAGGAAATAATTAAAGTCAGAGCTGAAATTAATGAAATCGAAACAAAAGAAACAATTGAAAAAATTGACAAAACAAAAAGTTGGTTCTTTGAAAAAATAAATAAAATTGACAGACCCTTAGCCAGGCTAACAAAGAGAAGGAGAGAGATAACTCAAATTACTAACATATGCGATGAAAAGGGAAATATCACAACAAACACTACGAAAATACAGGAAATAATTTGAACTTATTTTGAAAACTTGTACTCCAACAAAATACAAAACACCGAAGGCATTGACAAATTTCTAGAGTTGTATGATGTGCCCAAACTTAAGCAGGAGGATATACATAATTTGAACAGACCAATTTCAAGTGACGAAATAGAAGATGCCATCAGAAGCCTACCAACCAAGAGAAGCCCAGGACCAGATGGATACACAGCGAGTTCTACAAGACCTTCAAAGAAGAACTGATAACAATACTCTTAAATTTATTTCAGGAAATAGAAAAAGAGGGAGCACTTCCAAACTCATTCTATGAGGCCAACATCACCCTGATCCCCAAACCAGGCAAAGACACATCCAAAAAAGAAAACTTAAGACCCATATCTTTAATGAACATAGATGCAAAATTTCTCAATAAAATTCTAGCAAAACAGATATAAAAACATATCAAAAATATAATACACCACAATCAAGTGGGGTTCATTCCAGGGATGCAAGGATAGTTCAACATACAAGAAACAATAAATGTAATTCATCACGTCAATAGACTCAAAGATAAGAACCATATGATTGTCTCAATAGATGCAGAAAAAGCATTTGACAAAATACAGCACCCCTTCAAGCTCAAAACACTAGAAAAACTAGGGATAACAGGAACATATCTCAACATCATAACAGCTATATATGCTAATCCCCAGGCCAACATTATTCTAAATGGAGAAAAATTGAAAGCATTCCCTCTAAAAACTGGAACAAGACAGGGATGCCCTCTTTCACCACTTCTATTCCACATAATAATTGAAATGCTGGCCAGAGCAATAAGACAGATGAAAAAAATTAAAGGGATACAGATAGGTAAAGTTTAACTCAAATTATCATTATTTGCTGACGATATGATTTTATATACCTAGAAGACCCAAAAAATTCCACCAGAAAACTTGTAGAACTCATAAATGAATTCAGCAAAGTAGCAGGATACAAAATCAACACCCATAAATCTAAGGCATTTCTATATGTCAGTGACAAATCCTCTGAAAGGGAAATGAGGAAAAGTACCCCGTTTACAATAACATCAAAAAAAAAAAAAAAAAACTTGGGAATCAACTTAACCAAAGATGTGAAAGACCTCTATAATGAAAACTACAGAACACTAAAGAAAGAAATTATGGAAGACCTTAGAAGATGGAAAGATCTACCCTGTTCTTGGATAGGCAGAACTAATATTGTCAAAATGACCATACTACCAAAAGCACTCTACAGAATTAACGCATTGCCAATCAAAATCCCAATGACATTCCTCATAGAAATAGAAAAAGCAGTCATGAAATTCATCTGGAAAAATAAGAGACCCAGAATAGCTAAAGCAATTCTTAGCAAGAGGAGTGAAGCAGGTGGCATCACTATACCAGAACTTAAATTATACTACAGAGCAATAGTTACAAAAACAGCATGGTATTGGTACCAAAATAGGCTGGTAGACCAATGGTACAGAATAGAGGACACAGAGACTAACACATATAATGTGTTAAAAAACACGTACAATGGAGAAAAGATAGCCTCTTCAACAAATGGTGCTGGGAAAACTGGAAATCCATATGCAATAAAATGAAATTAAACCTCTATCTCTCACCATGAACAAAATTCAACTCAAAGTGGATTAAGGATCTAGGAATTAGACCAGAGACACTACAACTAATAGAAGAAAAAGTAAGCTCTAATCTCCAACATTTTGTATTAGGCCCCAAGTTCCTTAATAAGAATCCTATAGCACAAGAATTAATACCAAGAATCAATAACTGGGATAGATTCAAATTACAAAGCTTCTTCTCAGCAAAAGAAACAACCAGTGAGGTGAACAGAGAGCCTACTAATTGGGAACAAATTTTTGCCACCCGCATGTCAGATAGAGCACTAATCTCTAGAATACATAAAGGACTCAAAAATCTTAACACCAAAAAAAAAAAAAAAAAAAAAAAAAAAAATCAACAAGTACTTAAAAAATGTTCAACCTCTCTGGCAATTAGAGAAATGCAAATCAAAACCACTCTAAGATTTCATCTCACAGCAGTCAGAATGGCAGCTATTAAGAACACAAACAGGGCTGGGGTTGTGGCTCAGCAGTAGAGCACTCACCTAGTGTGTGTGCGGCCCGGGTTCGATCCTCAGCACCACGTAAACATAAATGCATTGCACTATGTACAACTAAAACAAATAAATAAATATTTTAAAAAAAAAGAACACAAACAACAATAAATGTTGGAGGGGATGTGGAGAAAAAGGCACGCTCATACATTGTTGGTGGGACTGCAAAATGGTGCAGCCAATATGGAAAGCAGTAGGAAGATTCCTTGGAAAACTGGAAATGGACCCACCTTATGACCCAGCTATCCCACTCCTTGGTCTATACCCAAATGACTTAAAAACAGCATACTAGGCCTGGGATTGTGGCTCAGCGGCAGAGCGCTCGCCTAGCGCGTGGGCGACCTGGGTTCGATCTTCAGCACCACGTACAAATAAAAAACGCATTGAATAAAACGCATTGTGTACAACTAAAGCAAATAAATAAAAATATTTTTTAAAAAAAACCAGCATACTACAGGAACACAGCCACAAAAAAATGTAATAGCAGCACAATTCACAATAGCTAAATTGTGAAACCAAACTAGATGCCCTTCAGTAGATGTATGGATAAAGAAAACGTGGTATATATACACAATGGAGTATTACTCAGCAATAAGAGAGAATAAAATCATGGCATTGTCAGGTAAATGGATAAAGTTAGAGTATATAATGCTAAGCAAAGTTAGCCAATCCCAAAAGCCAAATGCCAAATGTTTTCTCTGATATAAGGAGGCCGATTCACAATGGGGTTGCGATGGGGAGTATAGGAGGATTAGAGGAACACTAGAATGGTCAATGGGGAGGGAGGGGAAGAGAGGGGGCAAAAGGGTGAAGAAAAAAATGGTAAATGAGATGGATATCATTACTCTAAGTGCATGTATGAAGTCATGAATGGTGTGAATATACTTTGTATACAACCAGAGATTTGTAAAAATGTGCTCTACAAGTATAATATGAAATGCAATACATTCTGCTGTCATTTCTAACAACTTAGAATAAAAAATAAATTTGAAAAAAAAAATACAAAATATCAAAGGCATCAACAAATTTCTAAAGTTATATGATTTGGCCAAATTGAATCAGGATGAAATACACAATTTAAACAGATCATTTTCAAGTGATAAAATAGAAGATGCCTTCAGAAACCTACCAATCAATAAAAGCCTAGGACAGGATGAATACACAGCTGAGTTCTACAAGACCTTTTTTTTTTTTTTTTTTTTTTTTTTGTACTAAGGATTGAACTCAGGGGCACTCGACCACTGGGCCACATCCCCAGCCCTTTTTTGTATTTTATTAGAGACAGGGTCTCACTGAATTGCTAAGTGCCTCGCCATTGCTGAGGCTGGCTTTGAACTCATGATCCTCCTGCCTCAGCCTCCCAAGTGCTAGGATTACAGGCATGCGCCACCACACCCAGCCTCTACAAGACCTTTAAAGAAGAACCAATACCAATACTCTTCAATTTATTTCAGGAAATAGAAAAGGAGGGAGCACTTCCAAACTCAATCTATGAAGCCAATATCACCCTGATTCCAAAACCAGGCAAAGACACATCAAGGAAAGAAAACTTCAGACCAATATCTCTAATGAAAATAGATGCAAAAATTCTCAATAAAGTTCTGGCAAATTGAATACAAAAACATATCAAAAAGATAGTACACCACAACCAAGTGAGGTTCATTCCAGGGATGCAAGGTTGGTTCAACATATGGAAATCAATAAATGTAATTTATCACATCAATAGACTTAAAGATAAAAACCATATTATCATCTCAATAGATGCAGAAAAAACATTTAACAAATACAGCACCCCTTTATGTTCAGAACACTAGAAAAACTAGGGATAATAGGAACATATCTCAACATCATAAAAGCTGTCTATGCTAAGCCCCAGGCCAACATCATTCTAAATGGAGAAAAATTGAAAGCATTCCCTCTAAAAACTGGAACAAGACAGGGATGCCCTCTTTCACCACTTCTATTTAACATAGTTCTTGAAACACTGGCCAGAGCAATCAGACAGACGAAAGAAATTAAATGGATACAGATTGGTGAAGAACTCAAAAGTATCACTATTCACTGACAATATGACTCATACCTAGAAGACCCAAAAAATTCCATCAGAAAACTTCTAGAACTAGTAAATGAATTCAGCAAAGTAGCAGGATACAAAATCAACTCCCATAAATCAAAGGCATTTCTATATATCAGTGACAAATCCTCTGAAAGGGAAACAAGGAGAACTACTCCATTTACAATAGCATCAAAAAAAATAAAATAAAAAACTTGGGAATCAACTTAACGAAAGATGTGAAAGACCTCTATAATGAAAACTGCAGAACACTTAAGAAAGAAAGAAGACCTTAGAAGATGGAAAGATCTACCTTGTCCTTGGATAGGCAAAATTAATATTGACAAAATGATCATACTTCCAAAAGCACTATACAGATTTAATGCAATTCCAATCAAAAGCCCAATGACATTACTCATAGAAATAGAAAAAGCAGTCATGAAATTCATCTGGAAAAATAAGTGACCCAGAAGAGCTAAAGCAATCCTTAGCAAGAAGACTGATGCAGGTGGCATCACTATACCAGGCCTTAAATTATACTATAGAGCAATAGTAACAAAAGAACATGGTATTAGCACCAAAATAGACTCATAGACCAATGGTACCAAATACACAGAGACTAACCCACATAATTACAATTATCTTATATTAGACAAAGGCACCAAAAACGTACATTGGAGAAAAGATAGCCTCTTCAACAAATGGTGCTGGGAAAACTGGAAATCCATATGCAACAAAACGAAATTAAACCCCTGTCTCTCACCATGCACAAAACTCAACTCAAAATGGATCAAGGACCTAGGAATTAGACCAGAAACTTAGCACCTATTAGAAGATAAACTAGGCCCTTATCTCCATCATGTCAGATTAGGCCCCCAACTTCCTTAATAAGCCTCCTATAGTGCAAGAATTAATATCAAGAATCAATAAATGGGATAGATTCAAACTAAAAAGTTTCTTCTCAGCAAAAGAAACAATCAGTGAGGTGAATAAAGAGCCTACTGATTGGGAACATATTTTTACCACAAGGACATCAGATAGAGCAATAATCTCTAGAACATATAAAGAACTCAAAAATTTTAGCACCAAATAAACAAATAACTCAATCAATAACTGGGCCAAGAAACTGAACAGACACTTCTCAGAAGAAGATATACAATCAATCAACAAATACATGAAAAAATGTTCAACATCTCTAACAATTAGAGAAATGCAAATGAAAAACTACTCTAAGATTTCATTTCACACCAGTCAGAATGGCAGCTATTAAGAATACAAACAACAATAAATGTTGGAGAGGATGTGAGGGAAAAGGCACACTCATACATTGCAGCCAATATGGAAAGCAGTTCGAAGATTTCTTGGAAAACTGGAAATGGAACCACCTTATGACCCAGCTATCCCACTCCTCAGTCCATACCCAAAGGACTTATAAACAGCATACTACAGAGACACAGCCACAACAATGTAATAGCAGCACAATTCACAATAGCTAACTTGTGAAACCAACCTAGATGCCCTTCAGTAGATGAATGGATAAAGAAATTGTGGTATATATACACAATGGAGTATTACTCAGCAATAAGAGAGAATAAAATCATGGCATTCGCAGGTAAATGGATGAAGTTGGAGAATATAATGCTAAGTGGAGTAAGCCAATCCCAAAAAGCCAAATGCCAAATGTTTTCTCTGATATAAGGAGGCTGATTCACAGTGGGGTTGGGAGGGGGAGCATAGGAGGATTACAGGAACACTAGAAAGGCCAGTGGGAAGGGAGGGGAAGAGAGGGGGTAAGAGGGTAAAAAAAAAAAAAAAAATGATGGTAGAATGAGATGGATATCATTACCCTAAGTGCATGTATGAAGACACTAATGGTGTGAATATACTTTGTATACAACCAGAGATATGTAAAAATGTGCTCTATATGTGTAATATGAATTGCAATGCATTCTGCTGCCATATATAACAACTTAGAATAAAAGAAAAATATTAAAAATTGTAAGAGATGGCGGCTGGCTGAGAGCCAAGAGGTGGCGCTTATTTGTTTGTCAGAAGCAAGGCTTTGTTTACTACAACTTACACCTGACTTATAGTAGCTCATGGGCACTGCGTGCTGTAGCACCTGTAAGTCGAGCTTGTGAGGAGACACGAGTATGCCTGTTAAGAGAACTAATGCACCTGTGATGGGTAAAGAGTATTTAAACAGACGGTAGAGAGGAACGGGGGTGGAATCAGAGAGAACAGAAGATAGAAGAAGGAATAATAAAGGAACCACTCATTCCCAGTCTGCCTCCGATTTCTTTCCCGCGGTATCATTGCCTAAGGCAGCAACAAAAAATTTTAAAAAAGAATCCTTTAGTAAAGAAACCTTTTCTCAATATTTTAATGTATGCTAACCAAGACATCTGTTGAGTTTTCCATCCATAGTGCTTGGGGGAGAAACACCTTGCTTAGATAAGACTTGTGACAGGAGATTTCCCAGCATTCTAAGGACCTCATGATGCTGAATGAATGGGAAAGTGGGGAGATTTGAATTTAAGAAAAGTACAAATAATAGAAACCACTGAAGGACAGAAGATGATACTTCAGCTAGTTACCATAGTATAATATTTGTGGATCTGCAGTCAACAAACATATAAAAAAATGTTCAACATCTCTAGCAATTAGAGAAATGCAAATTAAAACTAAACTGAGATTCCATCTCACTCCAGTCAGAATGGAAATTATCAAGAATACAAGTAACAATAAATATTGGTGAGGATGTGGTTTAAGGCACACTCATACATTGCTGGTGAGACTGCAAATTGGTCCAACTACTCTGGAAAGCAGTATGGAGATTCCTTAGAAAACTTGGAATGGAACCACCATTTGATCCAGTTATCCCACTCCTCTGTTTATACCCAAAGGAGTTAAAATCAGCATACTATACTGATGTGGCCACCTCAATGTTTATATCAGCTCAATTCACAATAGCAAAGCTATGGAACCAACCTAGGTTACCTTCAACAGATGAATAGATAAAGAAAATGTGGTACATATTCATAATGGAATATTACTCAGCCATATAGGAGAATTAAATTATGGCATTTGCCAGTAAATTAATAGAACTAGAGACTATCATGCTAAGTGAAATTAGTCAATCCTAAAAAACCAAAGACTGAATCTTCTCTCTGATATATGGATGCTAACACATAATAAAGGGGGTGGATACGAGCTCACTGGATTAGACAAAGGGGAATTAAGGAAAGGAATGGGGAGATGGGAATAGGAAAGACAGTAGAATGAATTGGACATAACTTTCCTATGTTCATATGTGAATACACAACCATTGTAACTCCATATCATGTACAACCACAAGAATGGAAACTCCATGCATGTATGGTATGTTAAAATACATTCTACTGTCTGTATAACAAAGAAGAACAAATAAAATAAATGGGAAAATATTTGTGGATCTGTCAAATCTCCCCATTAGACTGAGTAGCCATCCATCCACTCATTAGTTTGGTGATGTTTATTGGGCAACAACCACATGCCAGACATTGTGTGATTTTTTTCAAGACATAACTGTCAATAAACAATGTATATAAGGTTCATAAAGAAAATTAAAGCAAGGATAGGAGATGGTGTCATCTCTTGTAGATGGGATGGCTGGAGATGGTCTCTGAGGAGGGAAGATCTGAACAAAGACCCAAATGAAGCGAAGAAAGGAGCTGTGCAAGTATATATATAGGAGCACCAGGCAGAGGGAGCATCAAGGATAAAAACTCTGAACAGGAACTTGGCCAACGTAAGGAGCAGAAAGGCTGGAGTGGCTGGAGCACAGTGAGGCAGGAGGAAAGGTGCTGGGGGAATGCAGTCTGGGGACAGATGATACAGGCCTGGTAGGTCACAGTGAAGGACCCAACTTCAGTGTGCTCAGAATACTCCCTAACCCCAGGGTCTCACCCACTTCAAGTTCCCATAGTGCCTTGAACTGAAGCCACTCTGCAAAGAAACTGAAATACACAGCAGGTGAACTCTGGCATCAACTGTAAATGAACACATTAGGCACACCCAGCCATGAACAGTCCTGCATAATGTTTACTTGGAGATTTTGGCAATTCTCTGCATAAATAAGCTGGTCTTTGGCCATCAACCAGTAATATTTGCTAAAATGAAAAAGACCGACCATTTTTATTTTTTATATACTGCTGATCTTGGAACTGGTACATAACTGCTCAACATAATAAGTGGCTGAAATGTCACAAGACCCTGAGCTTTGGTGGCATAAGTCTATTTTAGTGATCATTTTGGCAGATTCAATAGAAGCATTTGTTGGACAATCTACTCCTACATGTTAGGAGAATTCAGTTGTGGAATTGAAAGGAGAAACCTGCACAAGGAAAAATGCCACATAGTGATGGAAACTTTTTTTTTTACACCTAGATTCTCCAAGGAAAATTATGAAATGGCATTGCTTAATCTAGAAATTTTCTTCAATACATATTAATTTGTCACTTTTGTTAAAACTACACCCCCTCCTTTTATAAGGAAGACATTTAAAGTAGGGGATTTTCTTTTTTCCTTTTTTTTTTTTTTTCTCCTGAAGCAAAAATGGCCTTTGGCTCAAGGTTAGATGAAGATGCTCTGTTAGAGGACATTGAGGGCTTTGTGATGGCAACAGGAAAAGCCCAAGAAAAGGGAGAACCTTGCTGAAGGATGCACCGGGGAGGGGAAGGTGGGCTCTGGTGGGGAGGAGGGAGGAAGGCAAAGAGTGAAGAAGATGAAGGAGACCTGGAAGTGACTATTATTTCAAGAGATGGCCCTGATAAGCTTATTGTAGAGTGTGGAGCTTGGTCAGTGACCTTTAACTGGACTCAGGTTACATTTGCTGTCACTATTCTGTCGTCACAGAGATGGTCCCATCCTTTTGAAAGACACAAAGTACAGCTCAACTGAAGCTCTGGTTGTAATAGCACTAGCTGTTCTGTGTAACATCCACACGGATTCTTATAAGGACTGGGCCTTCCAGACACCTACCATTTGCTATGCTAAGTGGGGTATGAGGTACCCCATCTTAGTATAACAAAGGTGGAGGCTCAAATATAAAGACAGGGTGATTGTCACTGCGGGTAGTGGCTACTATGAGGAAGACAGAAGGGATACAAATGGGATGATTTTTATTTCATTAAGACAATTTATTAGAGAGTCTATTATCTTTATATAAATATTTATTGTAGTTTACAAGTATGTATTCTTGAATAGTTTCTATTTTTATAACTTCTTCATTTTGTTCTTTTTCTTCCACAGAAGAGATGCCCTCTCTCATTTTTAAAAATCTCTTTTAAAAATTATAATTTTATAGTGCCGTTAAAGACCAAAAATATGTGAATTTAGTGAAGGAAGATGTTTAATTGCTTTAGAACATCCACATTTTGAAAAATAAACATGTTTCTTTTTCTCCTTGGTCAATTTGGCAACATAAAGTAACTTATTTGTGGCTGTTATTTGTCTCCACAATTTCCCTTAATAGTAGGTTTCACAGTCTTTATGCTTGTGAAGCATTTCCTTATGTCTGGACCAAATCCCTTTTTGCTCTAATTTAAGGCCAGTGACTGTGGAGTTGCTCACAATTGTCTATTGAACAGACAAACACTTGGAGTTTGTTTTGAAAACTCACTTCAGCCTTCTCTTTACTAGGGCAAATAATCCTGCTTGTCCATGGCCTTCCTCAATGGCTCTATAATACTCTCATGAAAATGTGCTCATGTACACATTTGGAAACAGTTCAACAATCTCAAGACATGCAATACAAAATTGATTTAACTTAATCCTATTGTTCCTTGTAGTACTTCCCCTTACAAAAGCTTTAACAAACAATAGCACATTTTTATCTTGATAACAAATATGTAAATATGTAAGAACAGTCTTACTTTTTTTTTTTTTTTTTTTTTTTGTACTTGGGATTGAACTTAGGGACGCTTTATCATTGCGCTCCATCCCCATTCCTTTAGGTTTTTTTTATTTTGAGACAGGGTCTCACTAATTTGCTGAGACTGACCTCAAACTTGTGATCCTCCTGCCTCAGCCTCTTGAGTCACTGGGATTACAAGGGTGCACCAACACATCCAGCATTACTTATTTTTCTTTTCAGATGAGGTCACTGAATGCTTGGCCACACTGCCAATAATTTAAAAAGCAGAAATGCAAGCACGGTTCTTCTGAGACAAGGACTAGGGAAATTTCCATTAGCCAGCAGCTGCCTACTATAGGCAAAACCTTGTGCTGGTTGTTGGAAAGGATACAGGATATATATTTCCTGTATATAAAGGTTTGCACATGATTCCTGCACACCTGCTTGCAGAGGTATTGAGAGGGAAACAAAATGAGTTGGGCCCTGAGTGTTAAGTAGAGTTTAGGTCTGTAGAGAAGAAAATTAGGAATATTCCTTGTGTGGAGGGACCTGCCTACCTGAAGCAATCTCACATAAGATCATTGCATGCTAGGCATTTACTGATGGTAGAGGGCATCCTCTGAGAGATGATATAGTTTCATGAGTAAGGTTCAAACCCCAACACCAAAAAAAATAAAATTTGAAAAATATTTTTTAAAGTTTCATGGTTAAGAACTAGAGCTGTAGGATCCCAGAGGCTGGATTTAAATCTTGGCTTCACTAAGTACTTCATCTTTTCTGACTCCAATTTCTCATCTGTAAAATGGGATCATTAAATGTAATAATTCATCTAGAAAAGCAATAAACTTCAGCTATCATAGCACTGAAGTACTAAAGAAACTTAAGTAAAATTAAAACTTGTTCCCTTGGGCTGGGATTGTGGCTCAGCGGTAGAGCGCTCACCTAGCACGTGCGCTGCCCGGGTTCGATCCTCAGCACCACGTACAGATAAATGCATTGTGTACAACTAAAGCAAATAAATAAATATTAAAAAAAGAAAACTTGTTCCCAGCTCATATCTCCCATGAAGATGACACAATTCAGACACATTCTCTCTTCTTTTCTTTAGCAGACCTGGGGATTGAACCCAGGGCTTCACACATGCTAAGCAAGCGCTTACCACTAAGCTACACCCAGGCCCTGAAAGCATTCATCTCCTCCCATCCAGGTCCTTTTGATAAAGAGTAAGGTTCTTATAACCTTATAATTAAGGTTCTGTAAAATTTCATTGTACAGAAACAAAAACTAAAGAATTATTTGAGGGATGAACCATTTATCCTTTCCACAGAGAGAACTTTAGTTCTCGAATATTAGTGAGTTTGATGAACCTAAACTGCAAAAATCTAATAGGATAAGAAAATAACTCAACTTTTTAAATTTGCCTAATGTACCATTTACTTTTTGTCTTGGAATGCAGGTGTTGAGAATTTGTTGTGCATTATTTATATTTTGTTTAAATTAGAATGACTATTTCTGTGAAATAGTCATTTCTCATTTGTGTCCCCAGTTCTGAATTTGAAATAAAGGGGTATCATGAAAGCCACAGTTCCTTCACAGAGATTGGAGCCCAACCCTGAGTAGTCCCAACAAAATGTGTCAGGCACGTGAAAGTCTTCTACCACGTGTGCTCTGGACAAAAGAAAAAGTCACATATTTAGGGAACCCTGAGGAGAACTTGTGTTGGGGACTTGTGAGAGATAAGTATATCCAGCCGTGAGGTTGATCAGTGTCTCTATTTTGAGGTGAAAGAGTGAAGTATCACAAGTAATCTTCTTTGCCATGAGTGACTGGTACATGAGTACAAGCCACTAAATAATCAGAGCTCAGGTTTGTTCTTCCGATGGAGTGGCTACTTATTATGGTAAGAGGAATGTCACGTGGAATCATCAAGTAAATGTATTAGTTTTGTTTTCTATAACTACAGTAACAACCACAAAAAGGTGTGATTGAAATGATTCAAATGTATTATTTTACAGTCCTGTAAATAAAATTCAATCCTGGGTCTCACTGGCTAATACCTGGATGTTAGCAGGTCTGCATTCCTTTGTGGAGGCATCTGCAATCTTAATTCTACCTTTATCATGTAAGGTCACATATTCACAAGTTTCAGAGATTAGGACTTGGACCTCTTCGTGGATCTATAATTCCACCTACCAGTGTAGATAATGGTGCCAAAAGATATTCTCAAAGCAGTTTGTTTAATAGATCCATTGGTTAATTAAGTATTAAGACTGTCTTTGTTCAAAGAGGCATATATACTTTGGTGTGGGCATTTATTTGGTTTGAATAACAACTCTGCCTATGAATGGGTGTGAGGCAAGGCCAGAAGATAGAGGGTCAAGGCAGTATTTGCTGGGCTCATCTTTTGCTACAGTGTCCATTTGCAATCTCTTACTGCAGGCAAAGGTGGTGGAGGGGGGTGTCTCATAATCCCAGATTCCTCTCTTGTTGGCTTTCCTTTCTTTCTAAACATTGGACTTTCATTTTCAGAATGCCTCAGCACAATAGAACTCAAACTCTTACCGGATTTAAAAAAAATAAAAAGAGACATATTTGGATGTATTTTAAAATTCAAGTCAGGACTCTCTATCCAGTTGAAATGGGATCATGAGAAAAGAGTGACTTGCCCATCCCCATGGTTGGGGGCACATATATTAGTGATATTTCAGGAAAATTAATTAATTAATTTATTTATTTATTTATTTTGCAGTACTAAACCCAAAGCTTCACACATGCTAGGCAAGTGTTTTACCACGGTGTTACATTCCCAGCCATTTTTATTTTGAGAGACACTGATTTACTAAATTGCCCAGACTGGCCTCCAATTTATAATCCCCTTGCCTCAGTTTATCAGGTAGCTAAGATTATAGGACTGTGCTACCACATCCAGCAAACTGAGTTTTTAAATCATTGCTTGTTATACTTTGAAAGTTTTAAGTGACCTTAATAATTTTTCTTCATTCATTCTTCTATAGCACCAGAGGAAGGTCAAATCACTGACATCAAGAAAAACTGCTATTTTTAGGATCCTCATTCCCTCAGAGAGTACAATGTCATAGATGTTCTTAGCAGCGCATTCTGAAGTTTAGCAAGTCTCTTGTCTGAAATGTATTCCTGGCCTTAGTTTCAATCCACTTATTTATTGATATTCTTAGTATAAACGTAGAAAAATTTGATTTTAAGCTATCCAGAGAATATTTAGATACTTGAAGATCTCAACCACTGCTTACCTTTGCCAGGCTTGTCAGATCTAAGTCTGGAGAACAGGTATGTATTTTGATAAGATTCGTGCTATAGTAATGCCCTGTAGTGTTTAATCTGGATGCAAGCACGGTGAGTGTCAGAGCCATGAGAGAGAGAGAGAGAGAGAGAGAGAGAGAGATTTTAATAACAGAATTAGGGGCACAGCTCAATGGTGGAGCGCTTGCCTAGCATGCTGAATGCCCTAGGTTCAATCCCTGTTACTTAGAAAAAGAAAAAAGAAAAAAAGAATTACCAGAGAAGGCCATCCATATGGAACATCTGGTAGCTCTGCCAAGTTCTTTTTCCCAAATCAAATAACCCCAGTCCCATTTAATTTTGCTTCTAAAATTCAAATTCATAAATATCAAAGCCCATCGTCAGAGGAAGCGAGAACTGTACTGGTATGTATATGTTGCCAGGCATCTGTAGTGATTCTGAGTCCAGCTTTGCAAGAAATGGAGAATAAATAAATGAGTTTTTAATTTTTAGCATTAGAACCTTATGACACAGAATCAAATATGCCAAGAGATACTGAGGAGACAATAGGTTGTAGCACGGATAGCTCTGCAGAGCAGACAAGCTGTGAGTTTTGTGACTTGCTCTAAGTATGCAGACAGGGGTGCCAGTGGAGCCCCACTGGCAATTTATCCAGGCCTGTCACTCACCCAGAGTTTCAAATGTATACTTTTGGTGATTTCCCTCAAAGGAAGTTTAAACAACACACAGATAAAATTGACAGAAGACACTCATCATTCAGATAGAAGCTTCTGTCCCATTAAGGCATACTACTGATCGCATGCTCAAAATTAAGCATTTTTTTTAATAAATCCTATAAATTATTTTATGAAAATCCCAATTATATTAAACTGCATTTGTATTAACAGCATTAATTTATTAGCCATAAATATTTTAAATCTACTACAATTTTTATAACCCTGTTGTAAATTTGGGGAGTTGGCCTGGGGCCTCTCCCAATCTCTGGGAGGCCTTATACATATAAAATCCCATCTTGGTTTCTGAGCCTTTTAGTAAAACCCACAGCCTCCCATGTGTAGTACTATGCCAGTGGCCTAAAAAGGCAGGCTCTGCCTTTATTGGCCTGATGCTTTGATGGCCTTTGATCAGGCCATTGTACCAGAGAAGCCAAGATATAAAGCAAGATGTGGCCTTTCAGTAACCTTCCTTTCTTGTGTGAGAGTAAGACAAGTTAATTGGGCTGGACAGTACAGATGACCCTTTCAAGTTAGGTAAAATGAGACTGTTGTGCTTATCACAGGTAGATAACCATTAATATTGCTTGTACTGTCTCTGGAAGAGAAAGGAGCTTGTTTGTTTTAAAATGTTTTTCAAGGGAAGCTACAAAGATTCCCGGGGATTGCCTGGCCAGCTCCATCTAAGAGGACAATGGTGCCATTTGAAGGGTTCAAGACACATCGGAAAGCAGAGAACACACTCCCATTGATAAATTATTATTGATAACCCCTTCTTTGTCCTTTATTTCACATGATTGTCTAAGTTCAGACTGCAGGAAGGAGGGAACTTGCTTTGGAGTTGTTTTTTGGAAGTTGCATCTGAAAAGAGAGACTTTTTGTATTTTTGTAGCAATGGAATGTCTAGAGCAACCTGAACAGATGGTGTTCACACTTTATTCAGCAATTTGTTTTGCTCACAATGTATCATGGAGCTGTTTTTACTTTTGTATTAGTTTGGTTCTCTTTATCATGGACACCAGTGACTGTGGGTATGCTTGCTGAGGGAGCGGGAGCCCCTGGGGGAATCTCTCTTGTAAGGAGATCATTCACTCTTCTCTTTAAGGAAAGATGCCAGGGAAGCAACACGGCCCCATCCTGTCCACTTCCCTGTAGAAAAATGAAGTCCATTTGAGGTGGTAAGACTTTGGGGCTTACTATGGTATTTTCTCTATTGTTGGTCCTGTTTCAGTTTCAGCAGGTCAGAATCTAATTAGGAAAAAAGAAAGGGTGAGAGGGAGGAAGATAATGGGGCTACTCTAAATGGCACTTATTAGCCTGCCGTGGGTTTCTACTCCTTCTGAATACAGTCCTGGCTTTAGCGGCATGATATATGGATTGGTGTCACGTGTCCTATGTTAGTTAAGAGAGATTTCCAAATAACTCCAACATTTACCAGAAAAATAAGAAATAAATCTGCGTTTTGTTGCCTAGCACTAATGGAATTTCATCATTACAGTGTTGGCAGGGCTTCAGAGCAATAGGCTTATCCATTTACCATTCCAGTCTTCATCAATTGGCAGCATCTCTTTTTGGAGAACAACTTAACGATGCATATCAAATGCCAGGCAACATTTGGAAATATATCTTAAGAAAATAACTCAAAATGATATTATTGGAAAGCATCTCTAAATATAAAGAGATGTGCTTAGAGCAGCATTATATTATCTAAAACTGGAAAGAATCTAAATTTCCAACAGGAAAGGCTAACTGAATAGTGAAATATCATTGCTATAAAAATATTAGGCAGCCATGAAAATGATAAGTGTGATGGTTGGACATAGAAAAATATTAATGTAACATAAAATGAAAAATAATGCAAAATTCTGCATGTACCAAAGACTACACCCATGAAATATTTTTTTATGAATCTTGAAGGGCAAATAATGGAAATAAATCCTGTAAGGTTTTTTTGTTTGTTTCTTGGTGCTGGGGATCAAACCCAGAGCTTTGCACATGCTAAGCAAGAACTCTACCAATGAGCTACATTCCCAGTTCAAAGATATTTTCTTTTTGTCTTTTAGAATTTCCTGACACAATACTTCAAACTTTACTTAATCATATAATAATCCACAATAAATTTAAGTCATATTTCATGAATGAGTAATTGTTGTCTTAAGGGGTATATTTTTCTCATATATAATGATATAAAAAGGAATATTAGGAGAGTTGTTGAAGACACCAAACTTATCCCACAGAAATTCTTTCATCATCAAAATTGTTGAGTGTGTGTGTTGGATATGCATGAAAACATTCGGATGTCAGATTCAGCATCTTCTTTTTTGGCATGATCAGTGCCATCATCTTTAAAAAAAAAAAAAAACAATTATTATGTACAGTGGCAGATAAATAATGAAAATGTGTTATGTAATAAATTCTACTCTACACAGAGCCCAGAATAACTTCAATGTTTACATTATATATTTCTGGATTCTTTTAATTTTTTTTTTTTTTTTTTTTTTTTTTTTTGTGGTACCAGGGATTGAACTCAGGGGCACTCGACTACTGGGTCACATCCCCAGCCCTTTTTTTTGTATTTTATTAGAGACAGGGTCTCACTGAGTTGCTAAGTGCCTCACCATTGCTGAGGCTGGCTTTGAACTTGCGATCCTCCTGCCTCAGCCTCCCAAAGTACTAGGATTACAGGTGTGCGCCACCGCACCCAGCTCTTTTAATTTTTTTACCATAACAAACAAATTTCTCCTGAAATTTTATAAAATAAGTGAAAATAAAAGGCTGAAAATGTTCTGTTTGGGTGTGAACATTCACACTTTAGAAATTTGTTGTTCCTAAAAGGATGGGTGTGGGGACAAAGCTATGGTTAATTATTGTGGAGATATAACTCTAAAATTCAGTTTATGGTGACTTGAAAATTGTAAGCTGCCTGTCATGGCCAGCCATTGCACCGCGGGAGGAAAACTCGGAGGCAGAGTAAAGCTATTACTACTTTTACTTCTTAGAGAGAGCTTAACTGGCCTCAACTGAGTCAGAGGCTATGCTCTCTTGTTTCTTAGAGAGAAAGAAAGAAAGATAGAGAGAGTTTTCTTCTTGTCTTTTCTTCTTGTCTTAGCTTAGCTTCTTGTCTTCTTAGCTTAGAGAGAAAGAAAGAAAGAGCTTAGCTTAGAGAAAGATTATTTTTTAGAGCTTCTTTCTTCTTTCTTCCTTCTTCCTCGGGAGCCTCGGCCTGACTGACCAGCCATTACTTCTTCTATCTGGTTTCTCTTCTGTAACCGCTCTGCCTACGTTCTGGCCGCTCTGATTCTCCGACCCGAACTCTTCTTCTGACCGACCGAGCGACTGCACGACTGACTGAATGAATTCTCCGTTCTCCTAACTCGGACCGCTTTCACCCGGTTATATACCTTTAGCTTTGCGGGTGCCTCAAGTGCATTTACAGGTGCGTCACATACATATCAGGTGGAACTTATGGCTTTCAGCTAGCCACAATAACCCTTCCTAATTTGGGCTCCTTCAGAAAATGAATTAAATCTTCCCCCACCATAAGTGTGGTCTGTGCAGTGATTTTCATCCAATGATTTCAGATAGAAGAGGCAGAATAAGGAGTAACTTGACAGTGGAGACATCTGAAAAACACTATCTCAGTCAGATGCTCAAGGTTAACAGCAGTGATGACAAAGATCTTGCTAATAGCATATGCCCTTCAGATGATGTGCTGAGGAAGGCACTTCACCTCTGTGGTCTTTCTCCCTGATACCCATGGCTCCCATCTAATCATGAGATATGTCAGACAAATTCATGTAGAGGGGCATTTTACAAAATACCTTAACAACACTTCACAAAATTGTCAAGGTCATCAAAAATGTCAAGCCCGAGAAGCTGTCACAATCATAAGGACCCTAAAGAGACATGACAATTAAATGCAGTATAGAATTCTAAATGGGATCCTTTCTAGAACAGAAAAAAAATTAGGTAAAGACTAAGGAACTGTGAACACAATATGGACTTTAGTTAACATCCATGTATTGATATTGGCCATGTACCACAGTTATTTGAGATGTTGATAGTAGGGGAGGGAAGGAAGTTGTAGCTCAGTGGTGGAGTGCTTGCTTAGAATGGGTGAGACACTGGGTTCAATCCTCAGCACCACATGAAAATAAATAAATAAAATAAAGGCATTGTGCCCATCTACAACTAAAAACATATTAAAAATAAAATAGTAGGGGAAAGTGGGTGTAAATTATATGGGCACTCTGTACTATCATTGCAACTTTGCTGCAAATTTAAAACTACTCTGTAAGCTGCCTGTCATGGCCAGCCACGGTGCCACGGGAGGAAAACTCAGAGGCAGAGTAAAGCTATTACTACTTTTACTTCTACTTTCTTAGAGAGAGCTTAGAGAGAGAAAGAAAGATTTTTCTTCTTCTTAGAAAGAGCTTAGAGAGAAAGATTAGAGATAGCTTTTTTTTCTTCTTCTTAGAGCTTAGAGAGATAGAGCTTTTCCTTCTTCATCTTCTTAGAGCTTAGAGAGAAAGAGAGAGAGCTTGAAAGAGAGAGATTTCTTCTTTAGAGAGAGAAAGAAAGATAGAGAGAGCTTAGCTTAGAGAAAGATTATTTTTTAGAGCTTCTTTCTTCTTTCTTCTTTCTTCCTCGGGGAGCCTCGGCTTGACTCTGACCAGCAATTACTTCTTCTATCTGGTTTCTCTTCTGCAACCGCTCTGCCTACGTTCTGGCCGCTCTGATTCTTTTCTTCTTCTCCGACCCGAACTCTTCTTCTGACTGACCGAGCGACTGCACGACTGACTGAATGAATTCATTCTTCTCCTGACTCCGACCGCTTTCACCCGGTTATACACCTTTAGCTTTGCGGGTGCCTCACGTGCATTTACAGGTGCGTCACATACATACTTATTATCAGGTGGAACTTATGGCTTCCAGCTGACCGCAATAGCCATCTCCCTAATTGGGGCTCCTTCATATTCCTCCCTTTTAGTTTAAAAGGTGCTTTTTAATTCTATTTTCTATATTTTATTTTCTCTATTTTCTTTTATTTTCTTGTCCCTACCTGGCTTTTCACCTTTTGTTTTAAAAGGGTGGATATTTGAGCTCTTTTTGAGGAGGTGCTGCGGCTTTAAGGAAGCCTACTGCTGAGGAGCAGCTAACGCACTTAGTTAAGCACAATTGCATAAGCGGCTTTGACTTTTTTTTTTTTTTTTTTTTTCTATTTTCTTGTCTCTTCTTTATTTTTATGGCTTTTTTGCCAAAGCTCAATGGCTTTTTCTCTGTATGGTTTTCACCGTGCTTTTTAATTCTCTATTTTCTTTTAAGCTCATGGCTTTTTTCTTTATGGCTTTTTGCTAAAGCTCAAGGCTTTTTCTCTGCACGGCTTTTACCATGCTATTACTTTCTGGCTTCTTTATTTTTTATGGCTTTTGGCCAGCTACTCGCTTCATGGCTTTGGCTTCTCACCAGCTCTTGCCGGCTACTCGCTTCGGCTTTTCACTAATTCTTAACTGGCCTCAACTGAGTACTACTCTTTTTTTTTTTTTTTTTTTAATATTTTATTTATTTACTTTAGTTGTACACAATGCAATGCATTTATGTTTACGTGGTGCTGAGGATCGAACCCGGGCTGCGCACGTGCAAGGCGAGTGCTCTGCCACTGAGCCACAGCCCCAGCCCCTGAGTACTACTCTTTTTGCTGGTCTCAACTGAGTACTACTCTTTTTGCTGGTCTCAACTGAGTCAGAGGCTATGCTTTCTTCTCCTCTCTCCTCACTATCTTAGCTTCTGTCATGGCCAGCCCCGGACCACCATTTGTAAGCTGCCAGCCACGGGCGGGAGGAAAACTCGGAGGCAGAGTAAAGCTATTACTACTTTTACTTCTACTTTCTTAGAGAGAGCTTAGAGAGAGAAAGAAAGATTTTTCTTCTTCTTAGAAAGAGCTTAGAGAGAAAGATTAGAGATAGCTTTTTTTTCTTCTTCTTAGAGCTTAGAGAGATAGAGCTTTTCCTTCTTCATCTTCTTAGAGCTTAGAGAGAAAGAGAGAGAGCTTGAAAGAGAGAGATTTCTTCTTTAGAGAGAGAAAGAAAGATAGAGAGAGCTTAGCTTAGAGAAAGATTATTTTTTAGAGCTTCTTTCTTCTTTCTTCTTTCTTCCTCGGGGAGCCTCGGCTTGACTCTGACCAGCAATTACTTCTTCTATCTGGTTTCTCTTCTGCAACCGCTCTGCCTACGTTCTGGCCGCTCTGATTCTTTTCTTCTTCTCCGACCCGAACTCTTCTTCTGACTGACCGAGCGACTGCACGACTGACTGAATGAATTCATTCTTCTCCTGACTCCGACCGCTTTCACCCGGTTATACACCTTTAGCTTTGCGGGTGCCTCACGTGCATTTACAGGTGCGTCACATACATACTTATTATCAGGTGGAACTTATGGCTTCCAGCTGACCGCAATAGCCATCTCCCTAATTGGGGCTCCTTCATATTCCTCCCTTTTAGTTTAAAAGGTGCTTTTTAATTCTATTTTCTATATTTTATTTTCTCTATTTTCTTTTATTTTCTTGTCCCTACCTGGCTTTTCACCTTTTGTTTTAAAAGGGTGGATATTTGAGCTCTTTTTGAGGAGGTGCTGCGGCTTTAAGGAAGCCTACTGCTGAGGAGCAGCTAACGCACTTAGTTAAGCACAATTGCATAAGCGGCTTTGACTTTTTTTTTTTTTTTTTTTTTTTCTATTTTCTTGTCTCTTCTTTATTTTTATGGCTTTTTTGCCAAAGCTCAATGGCTTTTTCTCTGTATGGTTTTCACCGTGCTTTTTAATTCTCTATTTTCTTTTAAGCTCATGGCTTTTTTCTTTATGGCTTTTTGCTAAAGCTCAAGGCTTTTTCTCTGCACGGCTTTTACCATGCTATTACTTTCTGGCTTCTTTATTTTTTATGGCTTTTGGCCAGCTACTCGCTTCATGGCTTTGGCTTCTCACCAGCTCTTGCCGGCTACTCGCTTCGGCTTTTCACTAATTCTTAACTGGCCTCAACTGAGTACTACTCTTTTTTTTTTTTTTTTTTTTAATATTTTATTTATTTACTTTAGTTGTACACAATGCAATGCATTTATGTTTACGTGGTGCTGAGGATCGAACCCGGGCTGCGCACGTGCAAGGCGAGTGCTCTGCCACTGAGCCACAGCCCCAGCCCCTGAGTACTACTCTTTTTGCTGGTCTCAACTGAGTACTACTCTTTTTGCTGGTCTCAACTGAGTCAGAGGCTATGCTTTCTTCTCCTCTCTCCTCACTATCTTAGCTTCTTGTTCTTATATCTTATTTTTTCTTCTCTGCCTGCCGAGCCCCGGATGGGCCACCATTTGTAAGCTGCCTGTCATGGCCAGCCACGGCACCGCGGGAGGAAAACTCGGAGGCAGAGTAAAGCTATTACTACTTTTACTTCTACTTTCTTAGAGAGAGCTTAGAGAGAGAAAGAAAGATTTTTCTTCTTCTTAGAAAGAGCTTAGAGAGAAAGATTAGAGACAGTTTTTTCTTCTTCTTAGAGCTTAGAGAGATAGAGCTTTTCCTTCTTCATCTTCTTAGAGCTTAGAGAGAAAGAGAGAGAGCTTGAAAGAGAGAGATTTCTTCTTTAGAGAGAGAAAGAAAGATAGAGAGAGCTTAGCTTAGAGAAAGATTATTTTTTAGAGCTTCTTTCTTCTTTCTTCTTTCTTCCTCGGGGAGCCTCGGCTTGACTCTGACCAGCAATTACTTCTTCTATCTGGTTTCTCTTCTGCAACCGCTCTGCCTACGTTCTGGCCGCTCTGATTCTTTTCTTCTTCTCCGACCCAAACTCTTCTGACCGACCGAGCGACTGCACGACTGACTGAATGAATTCATTCTTCTCCTGACTCCGACCGCTTTCACCCGGTTATATACCTTTAGCTTTGCGGGTGCCTCACGTGCATTTACAGGTGCGTCACATACATACTTATTATCAGGTGGAACTTATGGCTTCCAGCTGACCACAATAGCCATCTCCCTAATTGGGGCTCCTTCATTACTCTAAAATTCAAAGTTTGATATTAAAAAGTAGATGAAGTAGGGCCGGGCGTGGTGACATGTGCCTGTAATCCCAGCAGCTTGGGAGGCTGAGGCAGGAGAATCTCGAGTTCAAAGCCAGCCTCAGAAAAGCGAGGTGCTGAGCCACTCAGTGAGACCCTGTCTCTAAATAAAATACAAAATAGGGCTAAGGATGTGGCTCAGTGGCCAAGTACCCCTGAGTTCAATCCCTGGTGTCTCCCCCCCCCAAAAAAAATGTAGATGAAGTGGGGATAAGAGGTATACAATTTAATATTCCAATGTTAAAGATTTCTTTAACCCTATAAGTTATGATTATTGGAGAAATATGCAACAGCCTTTGAGAATTAGTGTTACCATAAAAATTCTTTTATAATATACTCTCACAATAAATTGTTATGAAAAAAGAGCTACACCTGAAGACCGGAAATTTACTCATCCACACCCTTTATTTTATGAATGAGTTAGGAAGAAGCTGATAGAACCATAAAGCAAACCAGTCCCTTGATACCACACCCCCAAAAAACTGTGAGGAGCCCCTGTCACAAAATGCCAGTTGAACACAAGAACCTACCTAAAAGACCTTCCTCTCTGCTTGCAGTATGCCCTTGTTTTTGATTGGTTAATTCCTAAGGAAGACCCAAACTCAAAGCCAGAAACTTTATATAATTGCCTAATACCACCCACTGACTTCAATTTTGAAATCATCTAGATATAGGCATAGCTGAATAAATGCTTTAAAAGTCATTTATATTTCTTTTGCTTAATAATTATCATTTTGTTTATTTATTTTTATGCAGTGCTAAGGATCGAACCCAGTGCCTCACATATGCTAAGCAAGTGCTCTGCCACTAAGCTACAACCCCAGCCTTATATTTCTTGAATCTTTGCTTTAAAGCTTCTCTTTATACCTAGAACGTCAGAGCAGGTATATCTAGACATCTACTGGCTCAAAGACTGAGCAAGTTTTCAACTTACATCCAGGAACATCCTAGAGATAAAAGCATGTGATGTGCCTTTCAGCCACACATGCCCCGCCTCAGTGACACCAAAGGAGTGGTAGATACCAGCTTCAGGGGAAGAATATTTTTTACTTTCTCTTCACTTCTTGAGTGACTGAGGTTCTCTGATGTCACTAAGATGCCTTCATTGCGTCAACCTTGTAGGCAAGGGTGCTAGATCTTTTAACACCTTGCCTTGAGAACCAAGTGAATCCATTCTAGAGATAAGTCAGTCTTCTTGACTCCTGATCCAGAACTCTCAGGAATAAGTTGTGGTGATTTAGAATTTAAAATTTTTTTTTATTAGAAGTTTAGCATCCCTAATCCAAATATCTGAACGTTGAAATACTCCAAAATCTGAAACTTTTTGAATGCTGACACGACACCACTAGTTTGATGGTTTAATGTGCATAAACTTTGTTTTGTGCACAAAATTATTTAAGATATGAGATCATCTTCAAGCTATGTGTATAAAGCCTATATGAAACATAAATGAATTTCATGTTTATACTTGGGTCCTACCCCCAAGATATTTCATTAAGTACGTGCAAATATTCCAAAATCCCCCCAAAAATCTGAAATCTGAAACACTTCTGGTCCCAAGAATTTTTGAGATGGGGTAGTCAACCTAAATTTAATCTAACATTTCAAACAAATTAAAATAAATCCAGCCATTATTGGGCATCATGAAAAGACGATGCACCAGACCAAATACTGGATCCAAAGATCCCATCTGGAAATGTTCACCAAGAATGACATCCAAACTGTGAGAACAATTTTGCCGTCCAGCAAAGATTCATCCTAACTGGGAGCCTCTCTATGTATTATTTTAGCCTGTGAAAAGGAGACAATAGTTTTCTAAGATGTTATTCTAAAATATCATGCCAACACAAAATAATATAGATATTGACACTGGGGGGAAAGCCCTTCAATTAAAATGGGTTTCTGCTACTCCAGCCCCTGAAGGAGAACAAGTAGTTCTTTTCAGATGGCTGCCTAACCATGGCTATTCTAAAGCCAAAGAACTAGTCACATAAACAAGTTTCACTCCCAGCTGAATACACAAATCTATAATTTTGACCAGTTGTCCCTCCAGATCCACTATGATTGTATATCCTAAACCTGAGCTTCTTAAACATAGGCAGGATGCCCAGGGTCAAAGAGTAACCTATTGTGCTGCTGCCCACCTTTTCTATTTGATGGCAAAACTGTTTGATAATAGCTAGATAACATATTCTATTAGTTACACAAGAGAATAGTGAGCTTTTTCTAGAGGGAACAAAAATAGTTTTCCTATATTAAGTGAGGGGAAATTACCTTAGAAAGGCCTTTCATCAAGAGACATCTTCTTTCAAAAGTATCGCAATATTTTATTTCTTGTGATACACTCCAAACATTCAAATAATAACTAACACCATCAACTTTAGTATACAAAGAGAATTCATTGGTTGAGGAGAGCAAATTGAAAGCAAATATATAATTTCCTTCGAATGCGTATTTTATCTTTTTTTCGAGTTATAGAAGTTGGACATTATGTACAGAGAAGGTGACATCGACAGACCCACAGCCATGGTGTTCCGCATTCTAGAACAGCTTTATCCTGTAGGACAATTTTGTTGTTGAGATGCTAAATTGTCTAGGCTGCTCTCCAACTCATGATCCTCCCACCTCAGGCCCTCAAGTAACTGGGATTGTGGGCATGCATCACGATGCCCAGTTTAGTAGAACTTTTAGTAATGATGAAAACGAATTCTATTTGTGCTGTCCAATCAGGTCATCAGATGTGGCTATTGGGCACTTGAAATGTGGCTAGTGCAACTGAGCAACTAAATGTTATGTGCATTTAATTTGTATTTTAAATAACCATATATGGATAGGAGGTACCTTTTTGAACAAGGCAGCTATAGTGCCCTCTCTGGAAGAATAAGTGAAATATAGCACACAGACAAATGGAAGTACTAGTAGGTACAAAATTGCAAATGTAGTTTGGAGGATCTGAGGCTTTGTACCAATCATTTTACCAATAAATCTCTTCAGCTGTAAAATAGGAATATCTAAGAGGAATGGACTTCTATAAAAGCTTAAGAATATTTTTCAGATTTTTGTATTAATCATATCCACCCAATCAACCAAGATGACATCTTCTATTCCTTTTCAGTTTTCCTTTTGCCTATTGGCTACTCTATAATCTTCATGACCAGTTTGATGATGGTTGATTTAGACAAAAATGTTCTTTAAATATAATTTTATAAAGATTCAAACACTGCTAATAAATAATGTTATTAAATATGCAGGTCAAGGGGACCTGATTATCTTCATCACTTATATTTGCATGTTCACATTAAGTACTATTTTGGTCTATACTAAATAAAGCTAAGAAGAAAAGTCAAGGAGGCAGCTGAATACACAAACCTATAATTCAAGAAGAATTTGGGGCACTGGTTTACATACCCTCTCTTTAATTTACATAGATGAACATACTATCTAATATGCATTTTATTAAAATTATAAATTCCTTTAACAGACTCTTCCTGCAGCACAGCTACTGCTGCAAGTGTCTTTTCCATAGCATTGGTCAGTTTCACAAATCATTGCTTTGTTAACAATATTAAATGTAGTGGAATCAAATGGCATAAATGCATTTGCTTTGATACTTTAATAAATCCATGCACATGTTTAAATTAATGTTTTTAGATGAAAACTTACAGATAGCAATAATTTCAAAGTTCCAAAACAAGTTCATTCACTTCACACTGTTAAAAATCAAGATAATTTTAATTAGCAAATAAGATTTTACATTCTTAAAAATTTCTATTGGATTCATTTTACTGGGAGATATAGCAAAATGTGAAATGTAATGACATTATAATTTTACTGTGTATACAAACTTTTGACCAACTTATTTTAGTATAAAAATAACAAACTTATTCAACATTTAAAAATAAACTCCTGGGACTGGAGTGTTCTCAGTAGTAGAGTGCCTACTAGCATGCATAAGGTTCAATCTCTAGAACCACAAAAGAGAGAGAGAGAGAGAGAGAGATGGAGGGAAGGAGGGAGGAAGAAAGAAAGAAATCCAAAAAAGAAACTTCTGGATTCTTTGTCTACCCTTCCTCATCTAAGTTAAAAAGTAAAGATGTAAAAGACAGGTTCTTGGGGCTGGAGTTGTGGCTCAGTGGTAGAGCACTTGCCTAGCATGTGTGACACACTTGGTTCGATTCTCAGCACCATATATAAACATAAATAAATAAAGGTCCATCAATAACTAATAAAAATATTTTAAAAAAACAGGTTCTGAATGTCCCTTTTCATGGTAGTTTTAATAGCCTAAGAACTTTAGCCACAAAATGACTAGAAGTACTAAATTCAATTATTTACGAACAACAATTTTTCATTTTAAAAATAAAATGAAAACACATTTTCATTTTCAAAGCCCTACTTTTCAATTAATTTTACAATTCACATTATACATATATTCCTTGTATCACAGAATTTTTAATTATGGAGGTTTCATTTTCTCCTCATGTTTAGAAAGAACAAAATTAACTGTTCTCTGAAATTGAGACTAGATCCAAGAGACAGCTTTCTCTTTCAACTCACTAAAAATTGGGACTTTGCTGCCACCTGTTGGCAATAATCATAAATAATAAATGTAGTTGAAAAAGTCCTTAGGACTCCATCCACATTTCTCCCTTTGGTTTTTGTTATTGTTTGTTTGCTTGTTTATTTGTTTGTTTGTTTGTTTGTTTGTTTGTTTGTTTTTCATGATAAAAGATCCTGGAAGGGATAAGTGACTTTCCCAAGGTCACTCCAAGGGTGAGAGACCTGAGACTAGAATATGGTTGGGCCTTGGAGTTCAATGCTTATTTTTCTATATCCCATTTACTCTCAAATTCGTGTAGGTGGTGGAGCCTTCTGTATAATTTCATCATATCTAGATTACCTGTACTGCCTCATACTAAATAAATGCTATGTAAACAGCTGTGGTGCTGTACTGCTTAGGAACTGATGGGCAATCTGTGTATGTTCAATACAGGCAAATTTTGTTGGTAAATATTTTTAATCTGCAGTTGGATGAATCTGCAGGTGCAGAACCTGTGGATATGGAGCACCAACTCTACAATGTTAAAAAGTTGTAGATAAGTTAAAAAGAAAAAAAACTGGCAATTATGATAATCTAAGCTAAAGGAAAGTTGTTTGCTCTTAAAAAAAAAAGTAATCTCTCTAAGCTTGGGATGGAAGGCAGTGTTTGTTCCTTTAACCTTTACTTCTTATCAATTTGCCGTTAATTGTGACCATGTGACTTTGATCCATGATATATGAACTGAGATGACATGCCACTTTTAGACAAAAGCTTTAAAAGCCAGTATGTGTTCTGCCATCTTAGCTCCATGACCATGGAATCCATATTGAGATGAAGCCCCTGTTGATGTGCACAAAAGCCTCTCCTGATCCACACAGGACATGGAGCACAAAGCAGAAACACACTTTTGTTTATTTAAGCCACTGAGATGTGGGGATTATTTTCTCAGCATTACCTGGCCTTTCCTCAGATCCACAGGCCTAGGTCTGTGGTATAAGTGTAAAATATAAAGAAACACTGTGAGTCAAGTAGATGTGAATGAAAAAGCCTTTCTTAGAAGAAATGTTTTGGGGAAAGGTCTTTTTTAAAAAACACTAGAATGGCCAATGGGGAGGGAGGGGAAGGGAGGGGACAAAAAGGTGAAGAAGAAGAAGAAGAAGAAGAAGAAGAAAAAAAAAGATGGTAGAATGAGATGGATATCATTACCCTAAGTGCATATATGAAGTCACAAATGATGTGAATATACTTTGTATACAACCAGAGATATGTAAAAATGTGCTCTTTAAGTGTAATATGAAATGTAATGCATTCTTCTGCCATTTCTAACAACTTAGAATAAAAAATAAATAATTTTTTTTTTAAAAATAAAAAAGACTAACTGAAGAAGAGTTGGGTATTACTAATGAAAGAACTATTATATACATATGGCCATCTTAATTCGAAATACAGCTAAGGATCGGATGATCAATAATTAATATAAGCCAGGCGCGGTGGTGCACACCTGTAATCCCAGCACTTAGGAGGCTGAGGCAGGAGGATCACGAGTTCAAAGCCAGCCTCAGCAATGGCGAGGCACTTAGCAACTCAATGAGACCCTGTCTCTAATAAAATACAAAAAAGGGCTGGGGATGTGGCCCAGTGGTTGAGTGCCCCTGAGTTTAATCCCTGGTACTACAAAAAATATATATAAGATAAAATAATAATTATAGTAATAATAAATATACAAAATTTTTAGATGACTTCAAGATACTAATCTCT
The DNA here is from genome assembly GCA_025594165.1 of Tamias sibiricus. Lineage (NCBI taxonomy): Eukaryota > Metazoa > Chordata > Mammalia > Rodentia > Sciuridae > Tamias > Tamias sibiricus. Next base: position 91,498,461 of record CM046666.1, on the reverse strand, counting down.
CATATATAGTAATGTACAAATTGGAAATAGAGAAAATCAATTCCTTGCCTATTATGTCGGGTGGACCAATAAAAAACCCTGATATTCTTAATCGCCTTTGTCCATGAAGCTACCTGTTTTGTTTATCATGACAGTGGAGGTCTCATGAATCATGAGCAGAGGCACATGAGTTTTAATAGTTTGAATCTGGACCCCAAAAAGAGACAGAATCAAGGGATACACATGCACACAGATAAAAACAAATTCTTCATCAACAAATTCCCTGTCCTTCCTTATTGCTGCTAAATATCAGGTTTAAGCTCTTGATGAGGAAAGGTATCTCCAACTCTTTCTTTTACCACTTTTGTCTACACCTTAATAGTACTGTGAGAAACGAGATGAGCTAAAGGAAAAACTACCTTAGTGGGGTCACAAAGGGAAAAAGAGAAACAGCCAAACAATGAGGTCTTTGATGGGGAGCCTAGGATTTCCTAATAGTAAACAGGGCTAATCAGAGGTTATGAAAGTTGCTGCTTTGAATCTCATTTAAAAACATGCAGGCCTCTTTCTGTAACTCAGGGAGAGAAACCCCCAAGGAGAGTGCTCACGGCGTTCTCCAACCCAGACAGGTTAAACTTCTTTGCCCTTCCTGAGTGCAACATGAAGAAAGCAGCAACACAAAGGAAACCTTGTTGTTGGCAGGCAGTTCAGAGCATGTTGACATCCCTGTTTTCAACAATCCACTGGTCAGCCTGGGTGTGGCCGCCCTTTTGAAAGGTCAGCCTTTGAGAAAGTAGGTCGGGTGAGCCAGTGTTGCGGGGTTCTCCAGAGCGTGCCTGAATCCTCACGCTCACTCAGCCTGCCTTGTTTTTAATGGTTGTCCTGCTGACACAGAGTGCCACCTACTGATTCACCAACCGGCACATCTGGTTACTCAGCTGACCATCAAAGTTGGACTCGTTCCTTAGAACAAGCTGAGCCAGTCAAGGAAACAGACTGTTGCGCTGAGAGGCTGAGGAGATTCAGCAAAGGATCACATAGGTTGAGGAAAGATGGGTGCCTAGGGCTGACAGAAAGCACCCAAGAGGAACTTGATACATTTGCATGAGGGAACTAGAAATTGAAAGATGGCAAGGACTAGGAGCTGGTCAGAGGCTACTAGACAAAGTGCTCAGAGGGAAAGGTGCGAGCAGTGGTTCAGATCGGCACTCTTTGGCTCTTCCTTTCATGACCCAGGGAGAGACTGCCAAATCCATTTCCTGTCCTTCTTGAGTACATAACTGGGCTTCATTTCCCATGTTCCCTTGCAGTTTGGTGAAGCCATGTGACTGAGTACTGGAATGTAAGAGGAAGCAGTGTGTGCTACTTTCAGGCCTGGCCCATAAAAACCACCTACTGACAATCCCTTGATCCCTTCCCAGTCTGCCTGGAGTGGTGACATTGGAAGCCCTGTGTTTAAGATATCACAACTGTAGTCATCCAGGGCCTCTGCAAGTCAAAGCGCCCACCTTCCCCATTTCCTACCTCTATTACTGACCTGAAACTGCTCAGTCCTGTGAAGTAAGAAAGAAATGAACTTTCTATTCTCTCAGTCACTGAACTTTTAGGATCTTTGTCATAGAAGCAAAGCCAAACCTAATTCCTAATTTTTTATTTATTTATTTTTTGGTACCAGGAATTGAACCCAGGGGCACTTAACCACTGAGCCACATCCTCAGCCCTTTCTTATATTTTATTTAGAGACAAGGTCTCACTGAGTTGGCTAAGGCCTTGCTAAGTTGCTGAGGCTGGCTTTGAACTCACGATCCTCCTGCTTCAGCCTCCTGAGCTGCTGGAATTACAGGCATGCCCCACCGCACCCAGCACTGATTCTGAATTTTTATCTCATCCATGACAACATCTGACTCAGATGCTATAAGTATTACTTATTATAAATCCAGGGTTCAACTCTCTTCGTTCCCTGTGAATAAGGGAAATCTGCACAATTTGGCCAGTTTCTTCACCTCTCCTCACTTCCACATTGGTCTATGTGCTCCAACTATAAGGAACTCTCACATTCCCTCAAACACATCCCCATCCCTCAGCACTCAGCATTTACACAAGATGCTCCCTTAACATTGTTTACCTGTCTATCCCATCCCTCTCCAGACCTTTCCTACTCATTCTTCAGATTTCAGCTTAGATATTACCACCTTCAGGAACCTTTCTCTGTCCCTTCAAGACTGTGTGCTCTGCTCCCACAGCACCTTGTCCTATAGGAATTATAGCATTAAATTAGAGTAGCCTGTCACTCCCCCCTCCTGAACCTAGGTTCCATGGGAGCACTGACTGTGTTTGTCACATTCCTAATCAAGTCTCCAGCTCCTAGCATGGTACTAGGAATGTGGAAGGCATTAAGTAAATATTTATTAAATGAAATACTTATTCCTGAAGTGCCCATCAAAATCCTAACGTAATATTCAGAGATGATGTTTGGGAACAAGATGACATATTGCATTTCTTTTATATCTTATGATTCTATCATTTAATTCAACCCCTTGTACTTAAATGTCACACGTCCATATCTGTTAAGTGACTATGCTCTGAGAAACATTTACATTTTTATATATAAGGGGAAACTGAGCAAAATTTTAGTGGTTGACTCAATATTTCATTTTATCCTTAAAATGATTCTTTTGTCCACTCTCCTACGTGTACTTCCATATGATAAAAAGATGTTTCTTAGTAGAGAGATTTGGAGAAATCCAGAAAGGTCAGTGTCAATGAAACAATGTAAATAGATATATAAGGAACAGATAACTCTGAAAACCTGCACAGATGCAAAAGAAATGCTTTAGGCAAACAGAGCAACATCAGCTCAAGCTCAGAATTGAGGTTGATGTTAATTGGAAGGATAGTCGATTTTAGTGGGATGTCAAATCTGTAGGACAGCAAATAAAAATCTGATCAAGAGGGCTGGGGTTGTAGCTCAGTGGTAGAGCACTTGCCTAGCACGTGTGAGGCACTGGATTCAATTCTCAGCACCACATATAAATAAATAAAATAAAGTCCATTGACAACTAAAAAATATATTTTTTAAAGATATCTGATCAAGAACCCTTAGATTGTTCCGTTGACAAGATGATGGAAAGGTATATACTAATATATGCATACATACAAAATTTCAAACATTCTAAGAGAATGAATTTTAAAGAGCTGCCTAGGATAGTGAAGAGGGGATAGAGAGGAGGAAAACCCTATTCTTATTCAGTTTTTATATATTATGAAAATTTTTAGTCACCTGGCAAATGTCACAAGCTGTCCATGGGCTGTGTGTGTGGACTATTGCACACAGTAGCGAAATGAGGGGATAGGTCTGGCACTTCGAACTCCCTGCCAGGGATTGATCGTATGGTGCAGGTGAGCCTCCTCCTCTAGCTCTGCCTAAGATCCCACACAGCACCTGAGATGGGTGTGACTTGCCAAGATGTCAATCAATCTGCTGACCACAAGACATCAGGAAGCAAGACTCCACCCTTAAAACTTTATCCCTGCCTCTGATGTCCCTGCTATAAAAGAAACCAAATGTGTGCTCATGCTCTCTTTCCAGCGTGGAAGCTTGACCCTTAAGGTCAAAGAGCCGTCCTGCCCTCAATTCCGAAATTACTTCTGTGTTGTGTGATTTTTTTTTTTCTGCCTTCTTCTTATCTTAATATTGTAGCCAGTCCATTTAAACTCAGTTTGTCTCATCTGTGTGGGCTGTGGCCCAGAAGCAAATTCATACCTGTGTTTATACTTAATTGTGATGAAAGAGTGCCTTATTAGTAGATAATTTTTTAAAAAATGTATACATTCTTTCTAGAGTAGACTGAGGCAAACAGTCCTGGGTTATAGGCACAGGATGAGGCGGTGGTGGGTGATTCTGTGGGAAGCAGTTTGTTTCTTTGCAAACTTCTAGCGCACCCTAGGGAAAGGTTTTTAACTCTCCTAAGGATCTAGGTGGCATAGTGGTCAACATACTTCAGGACCAAGAAACGGTCCATGGCTTAGAAAACCCTGGAACACTCAGGCCTGGGCCTTAGAAGAATGTACCACTGCAGGGGTTAAGCTATGAGCAGGTGAGTAGACTTCAGAAGGAAGTGTCCTTTTCCAGGAGCATTGTGCAACATTTGCAAAACCTAAGAGTATGAAGTTTTCAAGTTCTTAAGAAATGAGAAATTTCACTAGGCAAGGAAAAGGAGCCAGACAATACAGGTTGGTCCAGCAGTGGATGTAAACTGAATCTGTCATCAGGAGTCTAGTAGTACTTAACAATAGGAACTCTCCCAGCTCAGCACAGGAACAGCTACCAAATCTGAGTCAGGCCAGCAGAGGGCAGTGCAGTGAACTTTGAGACACCAAATGGCCAGGTAGAGAGTTTGGCAGGTTCAAATATAAGCCACAACTCAAGAGACTTGAAGAAGATGCTGGGGGTGGGAGTCGTACACACCTGTAATCACAGCTTTCAAACTTACTTTCTTTGTTATTTCTCCTCCTTCTCCTCCTCTTTCTCCTTCTTCTCCTCCTTCTTCTTCTCCTTCTCCTCCTTCTCCTCCTCCTCCTCCTCCTCCTCCTCCTCCTCCTCCTCTCCTTCTCCTTCTTCTTCTTCTGCACTAGGAATCAAATCCTAGGCCTTGCACATGCTAGGCATGTACTCTGCCATTGAACTACATCCCCAACCAGAGAATGGTATTGAATAAGGAAGTGGGGACTCCCTGGGAGATCGGGGTTATTCTGAGAAGATAAAGCAATGATCATCAAGCCCACATTGCTGATTTTTTTAAAAAATGTTAGTGGTTTTTAAAATGCTAGTTAGATATTAGTCTCTACTTCACTTCAAAGAAGATGGACCTATAAGCAGTTGGTCCCTTTTTCAGACCCTGGATACAGAGTAAAAGACCACAATAAATTGTGTCCCAGATGCTCTTCTAGGAATCTGCAACTGGCACCTCAGATTCTCCCATCCAGGTGAAATCCTGACACTCATCTTCATCTTGTACACTTCCTTTCAGCTTATAGGGGACTTGACAGTGTTCTAAGGTCCTTGAGAAGACTTACCCCACATTTTCTGCTGGCCACTCAAAGGGGAGGATGTCCCACTCTGCTCCAAGGTGGAGAGAAGGTAAAGACATTGCTTCTTCCTTCATCTACTGGACCCAATTAATTAGGCTTCATCTTTTAAAAGAATGAACATGCTGTGAATGATTTGTTTGATTTGTCCCCATAGGAAGGATAGAAAGGAACAAGTGATCTGTTTTTACTGTGAAAGTTCTTATTTAAACCCATTGCCCTGTCTGAGCTGTGAAAAATATCCTGAAAGCAACCAAGATTGCTGTCCTTTAAGCCAGTGGACAGCAAGTATTGAGAGAAGAAACTCTAGAACTCTAAGACAGCAGTATATTTCACCAACTTCTAAAACCCTGAAACCCTGTGCTGCAACCAGGTCTTAGAAAGAAATACAGAAAGACATCCTGAGGCTTTGGGTGACTGCTCAGGGATGGCTCAAGGGAGCTTCCGTACTGTCGCTGCCTGAAGCGGAAGTCGCTTGGAGCAGCGAACGCCACAGGAAAATTCGGAGGCAGGATGAAAATGAAAAAAGGTCTTTTATTCTTCTCCTCTCTCCAGCTCCAGCAATCACTCCAAATGCTCTAACTCCAACCACCACCTTCTTCTTCCCCACACACACTAACGAACCTCACCCAGTTATATACATATAGCTTTAACAAGGACACGTGCTTACAGCTCGAGCTTACAGGTGCGTCACGCAGTGTTCACGGGCATACAAAGATTCTTTGAATAATGTATCAATATCAGGTGGAAACTAGAACATCTTTTATGGCTCTCAGCTAACCGCAATCTTTAGCTATCTCCTTGATTATAGGCTCCTTCATTTCCCCCTTTTAGTTTTAAAAGAGGGGATGTTCTAGGACGTCCATGTGCAACCGACATTCTTACCCGTCATGGGAGTCTAGGCTGTCCTGACTCCTGGCTTAGGTTGACATGCCGGCCACATTAGACTGTCCCGTGCGACTGTGCCGTGTCTTAGGTTGTCCCCTTCTGGGGATCTTACCCGTCATAGGCTAACCAGCCATCCAATAGAGCCCTTCAGGATCGACTGTGTGTGGACTAACAGCCGTCCAATTTTTAGGAGATGCTGCGGCTTTAAGGCGGTAAGCCTACTGCTGACGAGCCAAGTTTCCATAGCGTATCAAGTTCTTTAAGCGAATCAGCTGCCCTTAGTTTCATCAAGTAACGCACTGAGTTCTCTTAGACAAATACCCGCAAGGCATTGTCCCGTAATGTCCCAAAATAATGGAAAATCAAAATGTCCATAAGTTATAACACATAGATTCAGGAGGCCCCATGCATGCAGAGCAGAGGCCACACTGCTGGTGAGGTTGTTGATGCTTGAGCAGCAGGGATGCTTGCAGCGACCGCAGTCCCTGCAGTTGTAGCAGCAGCCGTCTTTTTTATGTCCAGACATTTCCACCGGCAAATCTTCAGGGCCCGCTACCTAAAAACTCAAGCATCCATTATTAAGGGAAAGGCAGTGCTATTCCAGCACTGAGATCAAAAGGTGAGCTGTCAAACTAAAAAAAAAGAACTATTAGAGTAGAAAATAAAAGTTGATCTCTGCTCACACACATTGCTGCTCAAGCTCCCACAAACATAAGCTGGCAAAATATCACATTCAGAAATAATCAAAGAGAAACTGAGGGTGTTTACTGCATTAAAGATAAAGAAAAGCTAAAGGCATTTTGGAAAAATAATTTGTTAGCTGGAATCCTCGAGTCTCTATATACACAGCAATCCTATACCTGTTGAAATAATTCAAATTAATCAGCTACTAAACAAATGAAGTCAATAACAAATAAATGATCCTCTGTCGGAACACCAAAATATCAGGTTATACAACATTAAACATATTCACAGCTGAAGAGAAGTCCCGGAGACAACTATAAATCAAAATTGATTATCATTATAATTGAATATCTAAAAATATTCTGAACTTATATAAATATCTATTTATCTATCTATCTATTGATTATTAAATTAGAATATTCTAAGCTTAAATGAATTAACGTTATTTGTTATTTGGATCTATATCTATCTACCTTTTTTTTTTTTTTTTTTAAGCGCTTAATTATTTGTGACGTCACACTAGACAGACGCACATATAAACATATTTGTGACATCACATTAACATGAAATTTAGACAAATGCACAGACATAAAGACATATATAAAAGAGAAAAAAAATTACAATTGTGTATACACTGAAGAGAGATCTTCTTGTCCCGGCGGGAAGAATGAAATTTAAGTTGTAAATTTAATGGAGAACTCTTTTAAGGGAATTACTCCATACCTTCATTTTGGTCCTCTTGACCTTGCACTTGTTTATTCAATCTAGACTCCTCAATAACTTCGTCTTGATCCCTTTGACTTTGTACCTGCTTTATCAATCTAGATGGTATCCATATTGGAGAGGATTCGTGCTTTGGAAAAACACAAATAGATCCTCTCCCCCAAATTAATACTGGGTCTGGACCCTTCCATGTACCTGAGAGAACATCCTTCCAGTAAACCAAAGGTTTATGTTGTTGGTGTGGGTTCCAGTGTCTATCTCCAGCCGAATGTCCATTAGAATCTAAAGTTAAGAAATTTAGGGTAAACAGGGCAACTGCCAATCTGTCCTTAGGATTTTTCCAGTTTCCATCTTTTTGCTTTAGTAACATATTTTTAAGTGTCCGATTTGCTCTTTCAATTATTCCTTGTCCCTGAGGATTATAAGCGATACCTGTTTTGTGGATAATATTGAACTTTGTACAAAATTGTTTGAAGGATGTGGATGTATATGCAGGGCCATTATCTGTTTTAAAGCATTTTGGGGATGCCCAATGCAGCAAAAGCTTGCAGACAATGAGATATAGTATCTTTAAACTTTTTCTCCGGAATGTAAAGAAGCAAAAATCATGCCTGAGCATGTATCTATGGTGACATGAATAAATCGTAATTTTCCAAAAACTTGGCTCATGTGTGACATCCATCTGCCACAAATGATTGGGCATCAAACCTCGTGGGTTAACCCCATAATGTGGATTGGGCAAGAGTGTTACACAAGATGGACATTCTTTTACAATTCTACGAGCTTGTTCTTTTGTGATTTTAAATTTTTGTCTTAAGGTAGTGCTGTTAACGTGGAACTGGGAATGAAATAAAGTAGCTTGTTGTACTGTAGTAAATATAAATATTGTTTTAGTGAGGGCATCAGCTTTTTGATTACCTTCATGGAGAGGACCAGGCAGATTAGTGTGAGCTCTTATGTGACCTATAAATAAAGGTTCTTTTCGTTGCCATAGGAGATTTTGGATTTGAGAAAACAATTTAAAAGCTGGAGTATGTGGTGCTATTGGACCTGCTAGCTCCAATTTTGGGACAGCATGTACAATATAATGGCTGTCTGAAAAAATATTCATAGGCTGTTCTTTAAAATTTTCCAGAGCTATTATTATAGCTTCGAGTTCCACTAATTGAGCTGATTTTTGATTAGTGATATGAATCATTTTTTCATTTTGAGTGACTACTGCAGCAGTACCGTTAGAGGATCCATCTGTAAATACATTAAATGCTTTAGGAATGGGTTGATTTTTTATTACCTGTGGGAATATGATAGGATGATTGATAACATTAAAGCCTAATAAACTTTTGGAACTACGCCCAAGGATTAGTCCCCACAGTTCCTGAAGGGAGAGGTCCCCTGATTCCCGTAGGAATCAGCTGAACCCCCATTTCAGGTGTCAGGACCATCCGGGCAGTAGAACAGAGATCTAATCCTGCACTTCCTCTTGTCCCTCTGATAAGGGAGTTAATGGGTAGGAGGGACTGTGACGAGGAATCATTTGAATCTGAGGGCCTTCCTCCTCTAGTGCCTCGTACATTTGTGGGCCCCGGGGCATTGGGCCCCGTGCCCCGTTTTTTGAAATCCTTGATAAATCATTTCCATATATATCATATCTAGAATGGCATTGATTGGCCCAATGTATACCTTTTTTGCATCTGGGGCATCGGCCTGGAGCACGGTATGAATTTGATTTTATTACCCTTGGGGGATATTGCTTAGCATATCTTGGTTGATTATAATAATTTTGTCTGGAATATCCTGTTCTAGGTTGAATCCTTTGGGAATTTTGAGGGGAGGAATTTTTCATCACTGCAGCAATTACGTTGCCTGTGATAACAGCCTCGTTAATGTCTTTGCACAGTCTGATATAAATTGATAAGTCTTTTTTACTTCTCCATGGCCTTATTGCATCCTGGCAATATTTATTAGCGTTCTCGTATGCTAATTGGATAACTAGGGGCATAGCTTGCTCGACTTCTCCAAAAACTCTAGATGTTGTTTTTAAGAGCCTATCTACAAAATCAGCGTAAGGTTCGTTAGGCCCTTGTATAACTTTTGATAGGCTGCCTTGCAGATCCCCTGTGCCTGAGATTGTCTTCCAGGCTTTCACAGCTGCAGTGTGTATCTGGGCATACACACCTGGATCGTATTGTAGCTGATTTTGTAGTTCGGCGAACTCACCCTCCCCTGTGAGCATATCTATATTGCGTTGAGGGAAACCTGCTGCAGCATTTCTCTTTGCTATTTCTGAACAAAGTTCCTGAATTGAGTTTTCCAGATTAGGTATTGTCCCCTACTTAGTACCGCTCTGCATAGACTTTTCCAATCTGAGGGGGCTAAGGTTAGGGTGTTAAGTGACTCTATCATACTTAATGTGAACGGAGCTTGAGGCCTATAGGTCATTACCGCCTCTTTAAAATTCTTTATTGTTTTAAAGTCTAGGAACTCGTGATATCTTTGTCCCTGTTCATTTTGAAATACTGGCAGTTCTAGGTGCTCCTGCGGTCTATGTTGTTCGAGAGCGTATAAGCGCTCTGAAAGGCCGCCAATTTCTACCTCAAGGGCACGTACACTCTGATCAATACTCTTTATTGTTTCTGTTAGGGATTCTATCCATGAAGGAGCAGAGGGCGCTAGTGGTTCCTCTATTTGACGGTCTTTTCTCTTTTTTAATTTCTTTTTGTTCTTTTTATTGGAGACTGTGCTCTCCGAATCGCTTTTTGATTCCTCTTCACTACTAGCTTCATAATTCCTAACCGGCTCAGTAGAGGAGACTGTACTTTCATGGTTTGGCTCCTTGTTACTATTATTACTTTCACTAGTATCCTGAGTTTCAGTTTCTAAGGAGAGTACATACTCCTCAGCTAATTTTATTAAGCTTCTGATGGCTTTTGCAGATCTTACTTTTGAATTTACATTCCTACTCTCCTTGCTGGTCTCCACTGAGTCAGAGGATATGCTTTCTTGTTCACTTTTCTCACTATCCTCTGAGTTCTCAATATCAAAAATTTCATTCATGGCTTTTATAAACTGACTTTTTGTTATATTTGCTCCCATCTTTTTAAATTTTCTTTTTTCTTACCTTGCCGCCGAATTCCCCATACAGGCCACCACCTGTCGCTGCCTGAAGCGGAAGTCGCTTGGAGCAGCGAACGCCACAGGAAAATTCGGAGGCAGGATGAAAATGAAAAAAGGTCTTTTATTCTTCTCCTCTCTCCAGCTCCAGCAATCACTCCAAATGCTCTAACTCCAACCACCACCTTCTTCTTCCCCACACACACTAACAAACCTCACCCAGTTATATACATATAGCTTTAACAAGGACACGTGCTTACAGCTCGAGCTTACAGGTGCGTCACGCAGTGTTCACGGGCATACAAAGATTCTTTGAATAATGTATTAATATCAGGTGGAAACTAGAACATCTTTTATGGCTCTCAGCTAACCGCAATCTTTAGCTATCTCCTTGATTATAGGCTCCTTCACCGTACCTGCGTACCTGCGGGCAATGTTTATAGAAATGGAGATTTCCTTACACTGCAGTCAGCATGCTTTCTGGTGTTTCACCCTGAGCTTTGACATGCAGGATCACTCCTGCCCTGCTCTCTTGCTGTTGGCCCTTAAATAAGCCACAAGTAATAGCTGAGGATGAATGCTTTAAGTACCATGAGCTTTGCTCAATCGCTCAGGACCTTCTCTAAGTCCCTCCCGTCCCTCTCTGCATCCTTTTCTGTTTTGCAGTTCACAAGTCATACAAACTGACTTCCCCAACTCCAAGCTCTAGAGCTCATTAGCTGAATTCCATATCTGCCTTTTGCTTTTTCAGATTAGGCAGGTTTAAACCCTTTCTGGGTGTAAGCTGCCTGGTACCGAAAACCGGGAGGAAAAACTCTCGGAGGCAGAGTTAAGCTTTTACTACTTTTCTTCTGCTTTCTTAGAGCTTAGAGAGGGAAAGAAAGATTTTTAGAGAGAAAGATTAGAGCGAGCTTTAGCTTAGAGAAAGATTAGAGCTTCTTTCTTCTCTCTTCTTTCTTCCTTCTTCTTTCTTCTGTCTTCTGTCTTCCTCAGGAGTCTTGGCCTAACTCTGACCAGTCATTACTTCTTGTATCTGGTTTCTCTTCTGTCTTCTATCTGGTTTCTCTTCTGTAACCGCTCTGCCTACGTTCTGGCCGCTCTGATTCTTCTGACCGACCGAGTGACTGCCCGGCTGACTGAATTCTCCGTTCTCCTAACTCGGACCGCTTTCACCCGGTTATATACCTTCAGGTTTGCGGGTGCCTACAGGTGCGTCACATACATATCAGGTGGAACTTATGGCTTCCAGCTAGCTACAACAGCCCTTCCTAATTAGGGCTCCTTCATCTGGGTTCTTGGATCTTGGTCACATAGAGCAGCTTTAAGCGTTGCCTCTGAGGAGGGTACCACTTCTTCCTTCTGCCATATGCAATTGACCAATAATACCAGCTTATAGTCCCTCAAATTCCCAAATGGTACCCTGAATTGGCACCAGTTTAGTGGGCTATCTAGTGAAAAGATTTCTTGTTGTCTGACAGGTAAGCTGATGAAACAAGTCTTATAATAGTGTGGGATGGCTTGTGTCTCTGATACCAGGGCAATGCCAAGAAATTCAAGGTGAATTTAAAACCATTTACTTCCACCATAATTTTCAATCTAGTGGACAAAAAAACAAGAAATCAATAAATACTGCCAAAGGTTAAAATGTGGATAGCATGCACACACACGAAAACATTCCAAACAGACTATGACATCTTGATTTTTTTTTAGCTCCAGTTAAGTATTTATTCAACTTTTGCACCTGCAAAACATTAGGGAAAATGCAGGCCTGTTCATTTTTCATAATATTGCCACTTTAACTTCAAAGAACTCTCTTGAAAATGAATATTTTCAGTTTTGAAGAAATGTCTATCTAAAACTCAATTTTACTTAAGCTTCTTATTCTTCTGGTAAAGTCAAGTGAATATTAAGATATTATTTTAAAATAGTATGCATTGTTTAATTTATCATGTACATACACTACCAACTCTACTTCAATTGATGTATATGTGTTTGGTTCCTAGTTTGATGCTATTATGCAAATGCTCCTATAAGCATTCTTGTATGTGTATAGTGGTGCACATGTATATAAATTCTTGCAATCCCAGCAATTTGGGAGAATGAAGTAGGAAGATAGCTTCATTTATCATACATATCAATACAATTGGTTTTTATATATCCATTTTATAAATAGCAGCTTCCTAAAATTCTAATAATTTAAGCTTAGATTTAGATTTAAGTGGTGTTAAATTTTATTAAATATGTTTCTACAGAAATGTAAATAATTACATAATTTTTTGCTTTAACTATCTTAAAGTGGCAAATAACTAATTTTTTAAAAATCAAACCAATCTTGTATGCCATGAAGAAATTAACTAGACCATGATGGATTGTCCTTTCTATATCAATATTTTTAGAAGTTCGGTGTCTATATTCTCAAGTTTGTTAGATGTTATAATTTTCTTTCCTTTTTAAATTGAGGATTTCCTAACTAAAACTTTGTATCCTGTAAATTAACTTAAATGTTGGTGTTTTAACTGTAGTTACATTGTATCCACAACTCAATTTGTGGCTAATTGACATCTTTTCAATATTAGATATAGCAATCCATGAGCATGGGATATTTCTCCATTTATTTAGGTTTTATTTTAAATGTCTTTCAGGAAAGTCATCATATATATATATATATATATATATATATATATATATATATATATGAAATCTGGTCTTGCCAAGTTTTTAAAAATTTGTTTTCTGATACTTTATACATTTTTTTCTTGCTATTAAACTGGTGTCTCTTTAAAAATTATAATTGTTGATAGTAAAATGCACTTGACTTTTGTAAGCCGATCATATATCCAGCCACAATGCATAACTCTCTTATTATTTGGAATAATTACTGGCAGGTTTTTTCCTTTCTATAAGTAAATAATCATTCATATAAAAATGTTTACTTTTTTTTTTCTAATCTTCTGGTGCAATGTGGAGTAGTGGTGGTGAGGGTGACATGGTCATTCTTCTTTTGATACCATATGGGAGATACTTCTAATGTTTCCATATTTTAAATGATGTTGGTGATAGGTTTTTGTTGTTGGTTTTTTTTTCCATTTTTTTAATCTATTTTGTTTTTTGGTTATCTTAATTTGGGTAAGAATGTTCTATTCCTACTTTTCCTTGGGGTCTTTTTTCCATGAATAATTATGGAATTTTGTTTTTAATTTAGAGATGTCAAGTTATGTTTCTACTTTCATATTCCTCCTTTTCTTTCATATTTTCCAACTCTTTGTGTTGTATTTGGTGTTATCTTAGAGCTACCTTTTATTTCAAGAATTCTCCCTTTAGCTTTTTAATTTGATTTTTAAATTATCCACCACTTTTTTCTTTTAACAATGTTTCATTTCTGAAAGTTACATTTTATATTTTCCAAATCAAGCTTGTTATTTTTACACTTTCTTGCAGCTTGCTATTATGGAGATCACATTTTTTCTCTTGAAACATTTAATATCTTGGTATTCATTTCCTATGTTTCATTTTTCAATATGTAAAACCTTCAGAGTCTAAATATGTTGCCCTTTATTTTTTTGTCATATTCATGGTACAAAGTGTCTAGGCAAAAAAAAAAAAAAAAAAGGAACTATACTAGATATTCCACACAGAGACATTAATATAAGGAATTTGTTCTACAATGAGATGGCCTGGAAGAGTTAAAAAAATGATGTTGCCTGGAGATTCAGAACTGTCAGAGCCAGTATTATTCCTAAGGCTGGAGAAGGAAAAGGCAGTATCATGCAGGATCCATGTGAACAATGATCAGTTCCATTGTGCTGTCCTGATTGCTGCTACTACTTAGAAGTCCTAACCCTGCATGCTCACTGCAAGATCCTGGGAGTCCACAGTCTCTTTGTTGAATTTGCTGATGCTTCTGGGGCCCAAGATCCCACCACCACCACCCCGATGACTCATCCATGCTGGTATTGCATCAGATTTTAGTGATCTGCAGGTTCCTGCCATTATGAGAACTTAAGCAAAAAGAAGTGTCTTTCCTCCTTCCTCCTTTAATCTCTATTTTCTTCCTTTGTAGACTTGGACAGAAATAAGCTCTCAAGGGAGTTTATGAAAGGTAGCTTTCAGGCTTGCAGTCCCTTGCAATATAGAGGACAGCAAAGAAGTGGGAATATATTGCTGAATGCTAACAGACAAAAAAATATATATAGATAGATAGATAGATAGATAGATAGATAGATAGATAGATCCTGCTCGTGGTCTTTGATTGAGTTAAATAATCAGTTATTTAATCATCAGAAACCCTCTGGGATAGGCTTCCTAAAAGCAACAAGATGCTTTCCTTTAAAGATGGCCCTTTTTGATAGACAACTCTGATGGTCATTTGTTTTCAGGGCAATCTTTCTTGAGAGCATATAAGGAAACTACCTTATAAAGTGTGTCTAGCTGATTTTCTGCCTATTTTCATGTATTTATTATTTGTCTTCATAGTACTTAATGTGCGTACTTTTCCTGATATTAGCAAATTTGTGATGCTCTGTCTATTGTGCTTTATCTCATTTTTTCTCCCTTACTGTTCCTATTCTCCTACATCTTTAACTTCATAGCCAGTAGTTTCAAAATGATACATTCTTCTATCACATGCTATATTTACTGAATTATTTTGAGTTTTCAATTCTTAATTTAAAATAGAAGGTAAACAGATAGATGATTTTATCTTTCTCTATTTTAGTAAACCAAGTTCACACCTGCATTTTCTCTTAATAACAACATATGAAAAAAGATTCCTTTCTCCTGACGTACCAATATTCCTATCTTAAGAATTTCATTAGAAAGGGTATAAATATGTTCAATGAACTGAAGTGGGAAAATACTCCAGATTTTTTTTTTTTTTTTTTTTTTTTTTTTTACACATTAGAGCATTATAGTTATATGTAATAGTTAGGTTCATTTTGACAGAATTGTACACACATGAAATTTGATTTCAATCCCCATTCCCCGGCTTTTCCTCTCCTCGTCTCTTCCCCTTCCTCTACTCTGCCAATTTTCCTTTTGCTCATTTATTTTTGATTGGTATTTTCTACATATACATAAAGATGAAATTCCCTGTGGTATATTTATATATGCATATAACATGATTTTATTGAATTCATGCCATATTCCCCCCTTCCTGTCCCTCCTCCCTCCCTCTCCATCTCCTCCTTCTACTCCCCTGACCTTCCTTATATCCTTATGATGGTCCACCCACACACACTCCACTGCCTTCTTTCCCTTATTCTGGCCAGATTCATTCATTTGGGAGGGGGAGTAACCAAGGATTGAATTCAGGGCTACTCAGCCACTGAGCCGTATCCCTAGCCCTATTTTGTATTTTATTTAAAGATAGGGTCTCACCGAATTGCTTGCTTTTGCTGAGGCTGGCTTTGAACTCACAATCCTCCTGCCTCAGCCTCTCAAGCTGCTGGGATTACAGGCATGTGCCACGGAGGCAGGACAGATTCATTCCGGATCTGCCCTCTCTGCCCATGTTTTTTTTTTTTTTTTAACCTGGGTTGAATTCAGCCCTATCCTCTCACTCAGTACCTAATTTAGCCAAGGCATTAAGCTGAGAAGGAGAGGAATAGGGTGGAAACCTAGACTTCCCAGCTATAATTCCAGCCACCTCTCATATCTCTTTAGCCCTGTGTCTATACTGGGAGAAGGGTATTAGAAGGAAACAGTAATAGTTCCTAAAAACATCAGATCTACAAGTTCAGTATAGACTACAGGCCCAGCAATAGCCCTTTGAGCCAATTCTGCCCTTGTGAACAGTTTGAAAACCAAAGAAATTATATTAAATTATAAAGTCCTTTCGGTAGGTAGATGATCACTGCCCAGTCTTAACTTCCATCTTTTCATAAGGTAAGGATAGCACTCCCCACAGGCATTTCATTCTTAATTCAGAGTGAGTTTTGAGGTTCCTATATTTCCACTGTAGCTCTTACTTAGAATAAAGTCTTAGAATTCTTTGAAACCACCTGATCCATTTGTCTCAAATGTGAACTGAAGTACTGAGGATATAATAGACTCATTCAAAACCAGGAAACCAGTTAGCAGCAGAGCCAGAAAGAGGACATTACTCTTTCTAGGAACTATTTCACACTTCAGGATGCTATGCAGAGATTAGATGTAAAAGAATACATAAGCATTTTCAGTAAAAGTTACACAGGAAAACTAAAGCAAATCTTGGGGAAAAGTTGTCCAAAATGACTGCATTCTACTACTCAATATGTTAGCTAGCTACCTGGAAATCAGAGCCAAATTAAAAGGTGGATTGTCCAGGCATCATCCTTAGAGACTTGAGTCTAATAAGTGCTAATAAGATGGTACCCTTGTGTGAATTAGAAATACATGTTTCCCTGGGCAGGTGCAGTCTCTCAAGAACAAAGACACTTCTTCCTCTGGGTGAATGCAGTCAGTGCCTATCTTCAGTGTGGCAAGTAGACCATGAGATGGAGTTCAGCCTCCGTGTCCCCCTTAACTAAATATCCTGTGCATTTCCCAGAATTCCTCTCCTAGAGAGACTGACTGTGAGTAGGAGGAATGTTTTGATAAGCAACTCAAGGACAACTGAGCAACCAAGGACCAAGACATGATCACTAGACTGCTTCTTAGGAGGTGACTGCATAAATGAATTGGGCACAAAGTTTGAGGTCACACCCATAAAGGAGAAGCTGAAGGCTGCCCTAAAGTCCTTCTGTGTCTCACTCCCCACCCCACCCCCCATCCTGTCCCAGGCCTAGGGTTCTAGGAATAGGTTGCTCTAGGTTAGAGCTTGAATTTTCAGTTTTAATTCTATAATCACTTTAAAAACAAGTGGTAGTGACAGAGTACTCTGGTGTTTATTCTGGAGATAGTACTTCAATTTCAAATACTTCCTTTCTCTTCATATTTTCTATGGACAAGATTGAGTTGGCAGTCAATTGATGAAGTTGAATCTTCATTCTGTCTTAGCTGTGCAATGATTTAAAAGCTTCCCACATGCTGGAGTTCCTTTCCTTATCCATAAAATGGGCTTTGATATAGGATTAAAGGAGAAACACAGATCAAGTGTCTGTACAATCAATGTCCAGTGGAAGGGGAACATATGCTCTCTTACCTTCCTTTCACTTCATCTCACCCCGGTGCAATCTATTGCTGTAGCTCACTGCATCTGTGCCACATACACATCTTTAACTTTCAGGGCCCAGAGGAGTCAAGCACCTAGATGGCTGACTGGAAGGGAAGAGGATGATGCCTAAGGTTTGATTTGTCCTTTGAGTACCACAATCGCCATACTTTCCACCTCAGGTCCCTCTAAGTTGAAATTCCAGGAAGGTTTCCCCTTGTAGAATACAGAATACACCTGCTTATTTCTGAAGAGAAAGGCCATCAGAGTGGTTTAGAATGAGTGCTGGCACAGAGAGATCTGGGTTGAATCCAGGCTCTTTTACTATTGTGACGCTCTGGGCAAAAGTCAGTCCAATTACTACAAAAGTTAGATTTGGATAATATTAGATTTCATATCAGAAAGTTTAAATAGGACAACATCCTGGTACTTTAAAAAAATATTCAATAACCATTAACTGTTCCTTATTAGGGGATCTGCTGGCTCAAATGTCTCTGAGATGCTCTTAAAGAAACCCTCACAGTGGCAGCAGGGGGCACCATTTGGCAGTTCCTGGGTGGGGGAGGTGGTGACTGGGATCAGGAACTGCAGGGTCCTCAACCCCTGTGTGTGTGTTTCCACTGTTCAGCATCAACAGCATGAGTTCTCCCAGAACTGAGAATTTTGGGATGACCTAAAAGAGGAATCTAGGAACAGATATAGAAAATGATTATTACCCACCCTACCATGATTAGAAAGGCTGACTAAAGGGCGAGGCATGGACTGAGATGATACCACAAATATCACAAAAGAAATAGAAGACACAAGTGTACAATAGTTACATGTTCACATTCAGGACGTGAAGGACTTTCTGGCCACACCCAAGCCCTTTCTCAGGACTTGTAAGAAGCCAGGGATAGGAACTGCACTGTGCACACACAACAGCTTGACTGACTGGAGCTGTATAGCCTCTTCTGGGTGACCTAGGGAACAAGACCAAAATACATACCTTCACTAGCTCAAAGATGAAGAAATATAACTATTGAAAGCATCTTGCTTACTGTTTTTCCCTCACAAGGATAGCAGTAGGCGCTCAACATGTATAAACAGGAGCGACAGGAAGGAACCAGCAGAATGAGTAAAAGATCCTAGATGATATGCAGTCCCCCCACCTTGGTCCCTTCTCAATCAGTAAAATTTCAAATAAGGGCTCATCCATTGCCCCGAGAACAACTCAAAGAACCTCCACAATCTCGATGCGGAACCAGACGTTGTCCACCAGGGGTGCTGGGGTGAGGGAGATGAGTTTCCTCCAAGCTCATCGGGATCATTACTTCTTCCTTCCAAGTCCAGAATCGCCGGCAATGGAAATCAGGCCACCGCAAGGCGAGAGGCAAACAAAGTCTCCCTTCCCCAGTCCTACCCCTCCCGGAAAAAGGGCGGCTGGAGAAGACGAGGCGACCCATCCTTCCGCAAAGCCAGAGTTTCCTCCCAGAGCGCGGCCGCAGAGAGCGGCGGGCGGCCGGCGCGGGCGCGGCGCGTAGCCGGCGTGTTCCTCCGTGCGCCCGGGCGGCGCGGCCGCGGCCGGCGCTCCTGCAGAGGGAGCTGTGCGCCAGACCTGGCGCCCGCACGGCGAGTTCTCTCCCTCTTGCCGCCGTTTAGGCCCGCCCGGCGGGGAGGGGCTCCCGGCCTCGCCGACAGCTGCTTCCTGCTAGGCTCACATCCTCGCCCCGCGCCGCCCGTGTGGTCGTGAGCGTGCAGTCCCAGAGCCGGCCGCCGCCGCCGCCCCGCCGCAGCCCCGCGCCCCTGAGTCGCCCCGCGGCCAGCCCAGCCCGCTCGCGTCCTCTCCGGGAGCCCGCGCCCTCCGCGCAGTCCTGCTCGTCCCCGGCCATGCTGTCCTTCCAGTACCCCGACGTGTATCGCGACGAGACCGCCGTGAGTACCCCTGCCGAGTCCACCCGGCTCCGGACCGCCCGTGCCCGCCCGCCTGGCCGGCCGCCGCCTGTGGCTGTCTCCCTGCAGTCCCTAGCCCCTGCGTCCCTCCCCTCCCCCTCGGCCTTTGTTTGCAAGAAACGGGCCGGGGGCGCGGGGGCCCGGCTGGCGGTCGCTGAGGGTCTGCTGGCGGTCTGCTGGTGGCAGAGTCTGCGGTCAGCACCGCTCCCTAAAATCAATGAGGTCAAGGGCAGACGCCCGGCTAGGCATGGGCGCCTTAAGGGACTAGGAAGACAGGAGGTGTCATTGCTTTTTGACTAGAGAAGCCTCTTAAATATGGTGGTAGGAGAAAGTGTTTGCCGGTGTGTGCGTGTGAGATGATGTAAGATTTAAAAGCAAAAGCGAACTTTTAAAACTTAGAATTTTGATAGTCCTTGGAGTTGAAGCTCATTCATTCTGTTTTAAGTCTGCCTAGTCCAGAGCGGAGTGCTGGGCGTTGGTTGCTGGGGGGCGGCAGAGACTCAGACAGAGTAATAGGGAAGGCAAAGCAGGGACCCGGTATTGTCACAGGGCTGGTCTAAGTTTTCTTAAACAAGAAAGGGAGTTGGGGGTGGGGGGCCTTTTCAAAGTTTTGCCTGGTGGGAGTTAGTCATTTACCTAAGCTGCAGAAGAATTCGAGGTAATTATTCGATCCAGGGAGTGAAATTCTGAGCAGACACCTCTATTCTGGTGTAAAATTAGTTTGGCATTTTAAGAGCTGGATTGAATCCAGACATTGTGGTCATGATTCTTGTACGGATAGCCAAATTTCTCAGATCACTTAAAATAGAATTAGAAAAATATTTTTGTATAACACACTTCTAATATTTTTGTTCTGTTTACTTTGACCTGATTTATGCCAGAAATTTGGTACTCTAAAGCACATCTCACATTGGGGTAAAGGGTGCCAAGGCATTAAAGGACATGTTGTAAGTGAAGACTTCCAAGTGTATCTCCTATTCATGGTTTCACCACTGGCCAGCTGGGAACCATGTCTCTCAGTCTGTTCAGCGGCTTGCTTAGTAAATTTACCCTAACAGCCCAAGAAGTTCTTTCCCTGAGTCCCAAAGGTTTGTTTCCTTTGTGTATGGGAGTAAATCATCCTGCTAGGATGGGAAAGAGAACAGATTACCTGATTCATAATTCTGGTTTTGTCACTCATGAGCTAGGTGACTTTTGACAGATATACCTGTTACAGGCCTTTTTTCTCATATATGGACCATTAGGACTGACCTTAGGGCTTACTTGCCCCTGCAGTAAGCCTGTTGTTATTCATTCATTTACATGACAGTCTAGCTCTGAGGCTTGCCAGTTAGTAGCTGGAAGATAGGTAACTTTCATGGGGTTCTAGTTCTTGAGGATTTTTAAGTTTTGAGGGTAGGTAAAAATAGAAAGCACTACCCATTTTGTGGCTTGATAAATACAGTTTTAGGTTTGTTTTGTTTTAGGGTGTTTGCGTCTTGCTTAGTTTTTCTCTATTCTGTGTAGCAAAATCCTATGTTCAACAGTTTCCAAAAGGGTTAAGTTGGGATTTTATAAAAGCATTTAAAAGATTTCAAACCACTTTGAAAGTTATACTCTGAATTTTAATACTCTCCAGTTCCTTCTCACCAAAGAACTCTTGATAACTAAGTCTGGTGGCCGAGGGAACACAGCTGGGGTCCAGCCTAGATCCTCTTCAGCCTGCATGGGCTGTCTTTTGCTTGCATCAGGGTTCTAGTCACTAAGCCCTAGGATTGACTTATGCATTTGATTTGGAGCATGGGTTAGTTTCTCACCAGCATGTGCTAGAGATTGCTTTAGCTCTCTGTCTTTCTCAGTTGAGCATCTTTCAGCCACATGCACAGCAGTTTCCTGCTGAACTGTAGATTAGAGTATGAAACGCTTTTGGTGGATTTCTGCCTTCTTGGGTAGAAATTCAAAAACCATGGCACTTCCTGTGCAGTTCTATGACCATGATGGAAATCAGTGTTGCTGTCAGGATATTCAGTCCTGCTCACACCATGATGGAAGAGTCCTGGAAGGAGGAGAACACAGAAGAGAATGGGGCTGATTTCCATTAGGAGGAGAAAATAGTAGGTGAATTGAGATTGGGAGTTAGCCAGTTGGATAGGGAGGAAGGACATTCCTGAAGATGAGACTAAAATAAAGCTGGAGTTATGGAGGCCTGGTTGGTTGTAGAATTGCATTTGTTTGTAGTATTAGGAAGGCCATTGTGACCAGGCCTGGGTAAGCCTGAATGAGGTTGTGAAGAGGTGCAGGGCCAGGTTTGATGGGTTCTGCCAGCTGAGTGTGAGTTTCTATATTTTATCCTGAAAGCAGTGGGCAAGCTGTTGGTCAGTATAGATAAAACATGGAGGGTTACCTAACACAGTGCCTTATCAGGCCTCTGTTTGAAACCTCTTAGGGAGGTGAGGAATGGTTTGCAAACTTAAAATCAGACAGAAGAACCAGATATACTATATGATTTGCATTCAAGAAATGTGTCTATGAGACCACCTCATTTGTAGGGTATGGTCTTATAAAAGAAAAAAAAAAAAAAAAAAAAACTAGGGTAGTGTGTGGGCCACAGCTTCTGGAATTGACTGTGGGATCGTCCTGAAAATCAATTTCTTGTCCTCGTTAAAAATGTCTTTTCAATGACCAACCTCAATCTGCTTTAGATGACAGTGCCAGGTCTGGGACGATAGGGCTGTTTCTTTAGTGGTAGATGCCATTTAGGAGGCAGGTTGGTATACCATACACAGGGTTCTGAGTCAGAGTTCAGCTGTGCACCTGCCTTTTTACACCAGGCCCTGTTCATTTGCTGAATGATACAGCAGAATGTTAGATCCATAGGCTTTGAGTTAGCTATGGGTGGGTTGCAGTCCTACTGCTTGTCAACCTTCAGACCTTTGTCAATTGCTTTAGTTCTCTCCAGCTTCAGGTTCCTCATCTGGCAAATGACTTCACAGTGAGGATCAAATGAAGTAATGGGGATGAAATCTATGGCATAAATTTAACTCATAGTAATCTCCATATAAACAGTAAATCTGTTGGCCTTCACTCTTATTAACCTCTCTGAATTGCATTTCATAATCTGTGAAATAAGAATATCCACAACCCTCTTCCAGAGTTGTGGATATTCAGTAAATATTTTATTACTTTGAGTCTAGCACTTGACAATCAATACCTTCTCCTAGCCACATGATTTCTACTTAATTTTTTCTACTTTTTTTTGTGAAAAGTTAAGTTCCTGGGTATGCCTTAGGACATTTTTTTGAGTATCTGATCTCTACCTAATCTTAATCTTAGTCCCAGGTCTGGCACAGATCTTGCATATTGGGTTGGAGAACCTTTACAACTTTTAAGTTTTTTTTGATGCATATTGCCAAGGAAAAGAGAATTGTTGTTTTAAGCCTGTTTTATAACCAAGGTGTGTAAAACGTAAAACTTGCATATGAGATGAAAAGCTTTCATTCAGTGCTGACAGCTAAATTCCAAAGAGGTAAAATTGAAAATTGGTAATTTTATGAAGACTCATCAGGAGAGATTTTAGTCCGGTTTTACATTCCTTGCTCTTGTCAGTCAGTTTTATAGTAAGAATAGTTCCAGCATGTTCTACTTCATCTGTCCATTTCCTCGGGAGTTCTTTCACCTGCATCAGTTGAGACAGATGCAAAAAGCCTGGTGTTGTAGGCCGCAGAGGTTGTTCTCACCTGGCAGTGGTTACGCTGGAACTTTAACCAGGACTAAAAGTAGTATTCAGATGTTCCTTTTCCAGAATACTTTGCTACAAGGTGTGACCCTTACCTTTTGATGTTTTCAAATAAAGCAAGAAGGAGATAACTAAAAACTCAGTCTGAGACAGAGGTAACCTTCCCAATGACCTTATGAGAAAGGCTTGACCAGAAGACTTGTGTTGGTTACAGGCTTGATTGGAAAGACTTGTCATTGTGGCTTCAGTTGATTGGATTAATCTTGATAGTTTGAGG
Organism: Tamias sibiricus; assembly: GCA_025594165.1. Taxonomy (NCBI): domain Eukaryota; kingdom Metazoa; phylum Chordata; class Mammalia; order Rodentia; family Sciuridae; genus Tamias; species Tamias sibiricus. The sequence continues at coordinate 91,474,935 of CM046666.1, read as the reverse complement.
GGGAGAGATTTCCTTGTGGATAAGTTCTTTAGGCATCATCACCCAGTTGCTCCTTCCAGCTCCCTTAACTAATCCCTGAGGCCAGGCCCTGGAATTTGTGCTGTCAGAAGCTCCCCAGGTGGGATGGCTCCCCTAGGCCAGGCTCTACTTACGCAAAGCACCCCCTCACCCCACCTTGGTAGTGGGGACCAAGCCCAGTGGCACTCTACTGCAGAGCTACATCCCCAGGCCTTTATATTTTGAGACAGATTGTCTAAATGGCCCTGAACTTGCAATCCTCCTGCCTCAGCCTCCTAAGTCACTGGGTTTACAGGCCATACTGCCACACCCAGCTTACCCAAAGCAATTTTATTTCTTCATATAGCAGGATAGTTTATATGGTTCTGCTTTCATGTCTTGCTGTAAGTGAACAAAGGCATTTTGTAATAGTATACTACAAGAAGAAGGGCTTTGGTTTAAAAAGTTTTCATTGCACATAAACCACATATTTTAGCTGGTGACAATCATTCTGCCACATATTAGTGACTTGCTTTTTGGCACTTGAGACTTGAAAACAAAACTGACCTTATGCTGTGTTGTAGGGAGACTTTCTGATCACAGGCAATGCTTAGCAGGAACAGGAAAACAAGCACGTGTGGTGGCTCCCTCTCAGAGTGCCCTCCTCATGTGCCCACGGTATTGTGTCCTGTGCTTTGCCCCTGACTGCACATTTTTTAGTTTCTTTAGCACAGCGGCAGGCCTTTGTTTTGTGTTGTTCAGACAGAGCAGTTTCCCATTCTGACCTTTCATCTTTCTTCCCTCTGCAGCTAAAATGTTCTTTTCACAAAGAGTGGCTTGACACCTTTGAGAACCTGCCAACTGTGGTTCATGTGGTAATTTGGGCAGACATGTTGCCAGTGAGCCAATTAGTATTTTTGTCCCTTTCCTATGTCTCCATCACATTGGGAAAATACTAATTTTAATTGGGTTTAGGCTCTAATTGTCTAACACCTCATATTGTCTTTTGCAGGTACAGGATTACCATGGGCATAAAATTTGTGACCCTTATGCTTGGCTTGAAGACCCAGACAGCGAACAAACCAAGGTAATTTCAGCTCATAATTAAAGATAGGCAGGCTTAGTAGCCAGCACCATACTGCAGTTGTCAGTCTCTCTAGCTTCTCTCTCCTGTATTTTCTGCCACAGGATGGTGTGTGTGCCTGGTGGTACAACCACTTTTGGTCAAATGATTCATGGGGGAAGTGACCAAAGCATGTATAGTCCTCAGGGGAAAATCAGGTAACTTATTAGTTTGTAATGACACTAATGAGCCAAGTATTTGGAATGAAAGGATTAGGAAGGAAGGAAGGAAATGGATTTTCAATGGAGAAAGATGATCTGAAGAAAAAATTGCCTAATGCATTTTTTTCCTAAAGGAGAGAAAATCTTACATATTGAACAAATGCTGTTTTGCAAGCTGAATGCTGAGCTTTGGCTACTTTTTGATTTTAACACAACAAACAAGAACTAAATTAAAATATAAGAACATTCTTACATTTTACTAAGGTAAGGTGGTGAAGGGGAGAATTTTTTATGCTATAAAAACAATGCATTCTGGCAGCCTGGCATGGTGGCGCACGCCTGTAATCCCAGCACTTTGGGAGGCTGAGGCAGGAGGATCGCGAGTACAAAGCCAGCCTCAGCAATGGCAAGGCACTTAGCAACTTAGTGAGACCCTGTCTCTAAATAAAATACAAAAAAAGGGCTGGGGATGTGGCCCAGTGGTTGAGTGCTCCTGAGTTCAATCCACGGTACCACAAAAAAAAAAAAAAAAAGCATTCTGTTCTTTTGGAGAAAAACGTATTATTACAAGGAATCATCTAAAGTTTCATTTCATTAACAAAGCTGCCTCTAATTGCTATGTACCCTGGATAATTTTCCTTTCTTTGAGTGAAATTTATTATTTATACATACTTTAAGTAGTTAATTAAGTTTTCTTGAGAGGGGGAATGGTGTTTCTCAAATTCACCTCAAGTTCTTTGACTCTTATTTATGACCATACTGCGTATTAACTCAGTGCATGAGAACATGTATACAATTTCTGATGTGCTCACCATTCCAGAAGTTGGAACTTGTTTAGAGTCCCAGAATACATTTATTCATTTTAAAAAAAAAAAAAAAAAGAAAGAAAAAGAAGAAGAAGAAAAGAAAAATGTCAAAGCTCTCTGGGCAATTTCCAGACCAGTCTCCAAAAGCCTGTTCCTTAGCTCCTCCTCATCATGTGGGCCTTTGCCATACTAGTGTTTCCTGAAGAACTGAGTTTGGATTCCCAAGTTCAGATTCACAGGCCATTTGGATTTTCCAGAAAGCATCCCCTCCTGATGTGTACCTCGCTAATGGAATCAGGACGTGCCTGCCTTGACAAGGAAAGGCATGTGTGTGAGAGGGGTGCCTAGCAGGGGCATGGTGATGTATGGCTGAGGAGAAAGTGGACGCAGGAGGAGGTCGCTCTTATTGGAGTAAAGCCTATGGCCATCTCTCTTTCTTCTATGCTACACTGGCTTGCCTGCTTTCCTTTCTACCATCCTCACCTGTTCTTTGCAACTGGAATCTCTCCTCCTCGCTTTTCTGTGGAAGCCCTTACAGCTTTCCTTATTCTTTATTCCTGAATTCAGCACACCACCATCTCCAGGTTTTCTCATGGTTGTTACTTTGTTCTATAATCATACATTCTCTCCCTTTTCTAATTCCCTTCAAGAAAGACAGAGGTCTTGTGGGTAAGAGTGGTTGATGTTTGTGTTTTCATTTTTTTCTTCGAAGAAGCCTTGAGTTTTAGATGAATGGGTAGAAATTCCAAGGTAAGAAACAGATGAGTGGGGCTGGGATTGTGGCTCAGCAGTAGAGTGCTCACCTAGCAAGTGCACGGCCCAGGTTTAGTCCTCAGCACCACGTAAACATAAATGCATTGCATTGTGTACAACTAAAGCAAATAAATAAATATTAAAAAAAAAAAAAAAAAAAGAAACAGATGAGTGTCTTTGGGAGTAGGGAAGGCTCTGGCTCTGCAGTTAAGACCTGGGGTAGAGGTAAACAAGTGTGGGGTTGTCCCCTCAACCCTCACCTATAGGTGACCTTGACCCCCTGCATTGGACTAAGCTGAGACCAAGGGATTGAGGCTTGGATTGGAGCATTGCAGGCAGTTGTGTAACCATAATGGATAGAAAGCACCAGGGAAGAACATGAACTTCCCAAGGACATGATGATATCTTTGCATGAAGCTTGAGGTACACCCTGGAGTTTGCCAGCCTGTTTTAGTAATTGATCAATTCAGCCACAGCAGACTTTGTTCTGCATTGAGGATGCACACTTTGGTGTTCCTTAGTTGGTAGTGGCTGGTCCTATGGATGACAAGCCACTTATTAATGCCAAGCTTCCAATTAGTGGATGAAGCTGCTCATCAGTGAGCTCATTAATGTCAAGCTTCCAATTAGCAAGCTTGCAGTCAGCCCTTGATAGAAGCTAATGACATTGAAGTGTATGCTATTATTTTTGTGGTATACATTTATGGGGTGCTTACTGTGTGCCAGGTACTTTCTCAAGAGTTTTCTGCACCTTGTCTCATTTAATTCTCTAACTCTAGAGTAGATCTTTTTTTTCTCCCATTTTACAGATGCAGAAATTGAGGTACTAAGTGACTGAGTGCCCATGGTCACTTATCTAGTAAGTGTATTCCTAGATAGCCCATGTGATCATCAAGTTTGTGTTAAAAACTCAAAGTAGGGAGACTTGAGGCTATAATAGCTTGGGATGCAGGCTGCAGAAATTTATTCACGTCCATGCTTGCCATCGGACTTTGTGAGCCTTCATGCCTGGACCCTGGGCCATCCCCCACACCCACAGTAACCTGTGTGACAGCATGCTGCAGGTGTCAGGGTGGGCCGCCCATGCCATCCTACTGCCTGTTAAGTATACACCTCTGTTACTCCTCTAAACAGGCTTGTTATTCATATGGGCTAGTGTATCATCTGGGGTTGAAAGGGTTACATTTTGTTCTCAGATCAAAAGGATAGGGTGTATTTTTCTTTTCTTTCTTTCTTTTTTTCTTTTCTTTTTCTTTTTTTTTTTTTTTTTTTTTTTTTTTTTTTTTTTTTTTTTTTTTTTTTGGTGGGGTGCTAGGGAGTGAACCCAGGGCCTGCCATGCTAAGCAGGGGTCTATCTGAACAACACCCTCAGCCCCCAGGGTGTGTTTTTTTAATGAACAGAAAAGCAGCAGGAACATTTTCTGCTGGTGGTCATAAGCATACCCACAGGGTGCATTGGCCATGCCTTGGTGTGAGGAGAATGTTAACATCACCTCCAAAACAAAGAAAAGGCTGCTTGTTACATTTTCAGTAAAAACCTGTCAGAAGTGGGAAACATTTGTAGCTGTTTTATAGTGAGATCTGAAATGCTATCAATAGATCTTGTATTTAATATTGGTTACCTAATTTTGACAGTGCCTGGCATGTAAGGCTTTATTCTTTATAAAAGAATCTTGGGACAAACTGGTAACTTGGAATATTTTTTAAAAACAGGGATGGGGATAGGAGGGGGTTGAATCTGGGTGAATCCTTTCAAGCCGTCAGTACCTGTATAACCGTGTTTTGTAGCAGATATTCCAGATTGCAAATCACATTCCACTCGGTTGATTCTATGAAGCAGATTCATCCCTGACAGGAAAACTTATATATTAAGAAATGTTTATAAAGAGGAAACAAGCCGGGCGCGGTGGCACACACCTGTAATCCCAGCACTTTGGGAGGCTGAGGCAGGAGGATCATGAGTTCAAAGCCAGCCTTAGCAATGGTGAGGCACTTAGCAACTCAGTGAGACTCTGTCTCTAAATAAAATACAAAAAAGAGCTAGGGATGTGACCCAGTGGTCGAGTGCCCCTGAGTTCAATCCCCAGTACCACAAAAAAAAAGGAAACAGAAGACTAGTACTGCACAACAGATAGATAATGCATATGTAATTTAATTTATTGTAGTCACATATAAAAAGTAAGGAATGAAATTAGTTTTATTTTGTACAGTGTATCCAAATCATTTCTCTTTTTTTTTTGGGCAGTGTTGGGGCTGGACCCCAGGGCCTTGTGTGTATTAGGCAAGTGCTGTACCACCAAACTACATTCCTAGCCCTCCAAATTATTTATACATGTAATCAGTATAAAATATTATCAAGATGTTTTTACAGTCCTTTTTTTTTTTAAACTGATTTTTCAGAATCCAACATGTAATTGAAACTTACATTGCATCATTTCAGACCAGCCACATTTCAGTGCTTAGGAGCCATGGGGGCTAGTGCCTACCATATTGGACAAGGAAGATATGCACTCTTTCTTGTAAATGTATGTGTAAAAGATATAAATAAAAATTAGCAGATTAAAAACCATCAGTATTTGTCACAGGAATTCAAGAGCAATTTAATGTTAATGTAAGTAGAAAGTTGTATAAAGCCTTATAATTATACTAATTGATATTAAAAAATTTAAAATCCAAAGCTAAAAGTGGGATTCAACTGCTTGAACAAGATCACATTAAGGTAGAATATTCTCTGTCATTATTTTTATATGTCCTACAATGCCTTAACCAATTTAATAAAACATGAATCAAAATATGGTAGAAGAGAAAACAACATTATCATTAATTGTAGATTATATATTCATGCATCTGGAAAACCTAGGGGAAATAACTGAAAATTTATGAAAATTAGTTCAGTAAAGCAACTCTGTACAAACTCAACATAAAATCAGTAGTACTCTTACATACCATTAATAATGAAAAAAGAATCCACTTGATAATAACAAAAAGCAAATATGAATAACAAAAAGCAAACATCTGAGAATAAAGATGAGAGCAAGTCTACTGGGACAGTAGTAATGTCACTGTCAGAAAAGGGTGGACCTGGGGGCCCGGGATGTAGCTCAGTGGTAGAGTGCTTGCCCTGCATTCACAAGGCTATAGATTTGTTCCCCAGCACTGACGAAAACAAACAAGAAACAAAACAAAAATAGAGAAATTGTTGGGGAGATCTGGAAAAGGGCAAGTTTGTGGCAACATTTGTAATAGTGAAAAACTGAAATCATCATTTCCCAGCATGAGTGAGGTTATTGCATATAATAGAATACATTTTCTTAATGAGATAATATGAATTTATTAACTCATCAAGCTATCTGGATTTCTCAGTAACATGAAAAAGTGGCTATGGTAGAACATTGAGAGAAGGATGTAAGATCACCGTGCTCCAAATGACGACACTTAAAATACCTTTGTGAAAACTATTCTAGGAGACTCTGTAGGAAATACAAACCAAACATCAAAAGTAAGATAAAGGCTAAATTCTGGGTTAAAACCTTTTAGATACTGAAGTGTGCTATGCTCTTGAAATCTATAAACCATAGTGAAATCTCAGTGGTATGAATGGGACATCAGGTAACCATGGAAATTTTCAGTATGACACGTGAGGGAGGGAGTTTGTAGACATTACAGTGATTCACAGCCAAGATAGGCAGGCCCCAAAGATCCATGCTTCCCATTCCATGGGCATTTTCAGCTTATCCTTTACAGTTTCTAGAAGTTTGCAGCAGTGTTGGTGTACCCCAAAGTTTTGGGAACTTGAGCCTACAGTCCAGTAATAACACAGATCCATCCCCCCTCTCTCTGTCCCCACGCTGACATTCATCTGCATGGAGTTGACTTCCTAGTCTTCACCTTCCTGATTTCCCTCTGTATGTGTACTTACTTCCCATGGCAAACAAAACTGCAAACTCCAAACCCCACACTTTGTCTGAGCCCTGCCCAACTTCTTTCTCCCTCAGCTGGTTTCTTGGCCCCCTTCGGGTGTGCCCAGTTCAGGTCCTATTTTATCATGGGCCATCTCCCTCTCTCTCTTTCTGCGTGCCAACAAGCCTCTCTGTGGCAATACCTTTACCTTTGTTACAATTTGTTGTAACATCTCCCATCAACATACAGAAAGGTCCTCAGCTCAGGAGCTTCTATTGACAGTTTTCGACTTGACTGGTGTGAAGGCAATGCTCAGTCAATGGAAGTCATACTTGGAACTTTGAATGTTGATCTTTTCCTGAGCTAGCAATGTGCAGTATGATTGATCCTTTCCTGTAATGCAGGCAAGCAGCGGCAAGCCCTGGCTCCCAGCCAGCCACCAGGAGTAAAAGTAAACTGCTGAAATTCTACAGTATGTTGTGTTGCTATATGGTGCTGTTCAGTAGGTTAGTGTATACAACGTGGTTTTGACTATATTTTAACCTTGTGATGGGTTTCTCAGGACATAATGCGACTCCAGGTTGAGGAACTTCTGAAACCCATTCTCTTCGAGATCAGTGATGGCCCAGTTGCCAAGGCCCATGACTTTCAAAACTCAGTGTCATGTCCAGGGGAAGCTGTGCAGACTTGTATATTGGCAAGGGACCTGTCCTCCCCCTCACCCTGCATTGCCTCTCTGGCCTTTGGAGTTTGTTCCCACTGCTTTCATCATCTGGGCAGAATCTTAGATCACTGGGAGAATATTAAATTAGTATTTATTCTTCCTGGCCTCTTCACCCACATGCTGCCAGGCAGTTCACATTACATATGCCCTTTGCTACCTTCCTGATGGTGATTAAATTCTTCCCTTTTCCTTCTCTGACTTGGCTTTGCAACACCAAGATCCAGATAAAAGCAATGTCATTGTAATCTCAGTCTTCCCTATTTTACACTATCTTGTTTTGGCTTCATCCTCTTAGCTGACTATTCCAGGAGTTTACTGAGTAACTGAAGGAGATATATAGATAAAGGAGACATTCACACCTTTCAAGGGATAGCCACCTTACTTGTAATTAACTGTCAAGTCAAAATTTCACTGAAACTGTTCTGGGGCTTGGGAACACTAGATAACCAAATGTAGACTATCAGCTGCTTATATCTGATGACTAATTTTTTTTCCCTGAGTACTACCCTTGACAAAATGAGAATAATGACAGCTACATTTCCTTTGTGGATCCTGAGAGAACTCTTAACAGGAATAAACAACAGCAACAAAAAAAAGTTTTGTATATAGTCATTCCTTCTAAAACAATAAGATAAAATTTCCACTTGTTTTAGAGAGGCTAAAAGGAAGACACACTATAGATCTTCTTTTGTAGTACATAATATGCTCTCCCTTCCCATGGACTGAGCAGTTAGAGGCAGCCCATTATATTTCCTGGGAAGGGACTCTTAAAAGCAGTCTTACAGCATAGAAAACCTGGAAATTCCCTTTCCTCTTCCCTTGTACCAGTACTGTTCCTCAGCAGGGAAGATCTAGATCTTAAAGGATTTTTGATCATCTCAGTCTATTTAACCATCCTAGCATTTCAATGTAGATATTTTTATAATGTCACAGAGGTCAGTGGAGAATAGGGTTTAGGGAGGTTAACCTGCCTTCCATGGCACTCTTCCTTCTGAAATTCATTTTTTTTATTTTTGCTTGTTTTTTGTGTTTGTTCCTTAAGTTTAGCCCTGGAAGGCTGTAGCAGGAGTTTGTGCTCATCTCTGGTTTTAGTCTGGTCCAGGTTCACCTGGATCTAGTGCTTTCCCTAGAGCGGGTGCAGAGCCAACCTCTGAAAGAATAATAGCGTGGCCCCCTATGAGTAGGGTTTCCTGTGTTGTTGCCTGTCCCTGTCAGGCCACCGCATTGTCAGACTGAACAAGAGCAAGTGGAATAGAAGCTCACTCCTGAAACTTTCTGTACCATGATGGCTAGTTAAATGTTTCTAAGCCAAAAGGCAGCCATTAAGGCTGAATATTGGAGCTGAAGGACATTGGGAATCACAGGTATGAAAAAACTGGTTTGGGTTAACCATGTTCTTTGAAGACTTCAGACTGGGAATATCCTCTTTATGGATGGTTTCTCCATCCTGTGATGTCCAGTGCTTCTACGTGGAAGATGGAATATCTGTCAATTGGGACCAGAAGTCGAAAGACACACACCTTGGTCTTCTGTTTTCCCCTGTGGCCAGGAAGGTACCTAATCAAGATTCATTTTCATCTTCATCTATGAGTAAAATAATGTACATTCACTTAGCAGCAAGGTGTGATGGCACCCAAGTGAGAATGTCTGTAAAAGTCCTTTTCACATGCCAGTGGAGAGGCTGTTGTTTGGCACTGCTGCTTAACCCCTTTGGAGTGCAGATGGTCTGATTATGCTCCCTTATTTGTTTAGTTGGAATATTGAACTTCATAGACTCATCTCTTTATCTCATCCACAAAACGTAGCCCAATTTTCCTTTTGAATTCTGTTTTTCACACAAAAGTGTGCATTCTTGGCCTTAACTTTTGAATGGAGCTGTGACTTTTAAGTGTGATTTTGTTGTTCTAGAGTGTGGTGATTAAACTAGGCAAAGACCACCTTAAAGCAATTTGATAGGATCTCTTTTAATGAGTACCTTGTGGATCCCACCCATAAAGCTAGCCTGTGAAACACTCTTCCACCCATTCATTAATGTTTCATGTAAGGACCTGGATTGAGAATTGCTACTGTGTGTCATCTCTTCTTTAGTGCACACAGGAAATGCTTTCAGCAAATATATTACCATGCATTATCTCAACCTTCAAGACTTCTTAATGTCACAAATGTGTCATTACTTCCCATAGGGATGTTTAGCTTCATTACAGTCTATAAACATACTTCCCATAAGTCCACACTTGAAATTCGTTTTTTGGTTTTTGTACTTAGGGTACACATTCCTTTTAATTTCTGGCGGGATAATTGTCAAAGGTATGAGGAAGTTGCTGAGACCAGGCCACACCTTTCTTCTAAGCACTACTCTCCCTTTTCTTTTTCTGCCTCCTTTTTTTTTTTGCTTTCTCTAACAGTGTTTTCAATGCAAGCAGTGGAGACCAATTCTAGCCACGGTAGGGAAATAGGGGGCTTATGGCAAGGATATGAGGGCAGTTGCAGGGATGAACTGAAGGCCAGGCTTGGCAGGTAGCAACTAGATCTAGGGCAGGAATTCCCACTCTTCATCCAGTGCTGCTAGTGGCGTTGATGATTGTCACTGATTCAACTGCATCCCCAGACGGGAAGTCTTGATTGGTCAAGCTCTGGATGTGTACATGTCCCTCCACATTGCAGCAGTCAGAGGAGGTTTTTGTAGAAACTCCTGTAAAGGCAGGAAAGCAGCCTGTCTCACTTAGAAGGGAGGGAGGATAAAAGGAAGACACACTATAGATCTTCTTTTGTAGTGCATTATATGCTCTCCTTTCCCATGGACTGAGCAGTTAGAGGCAGACCATTATATCTCCTGGGAAGAGACTCTTTTAAAAGCAGTTTTACAGGGTAGAAAACCTGGAAATTCCCTCTCCTCTTCCCTTGTACCAGTACTGTTCCTCATTCTCTCTTTATATTTGCTCCATCCCCTCTTTTTCCCTTCCTCCCCTCGACCTTCTGGCCTCAATTTCCTATGCCAAGTATTAGGCTATAACTATGTGAGCAACCCATCATAAGACACAGATGTGGTGTGAGCCCAGTGTGGAATTTACTTGCTAGCCTGGGAGGACCAGAGGTTGCAGATGGCCAAGCCAGATGTCAGTGCCCAGAGGAGGCTGGGCTGCATCTTGAGTTGAGGCTAGGAATCTGGCCCCATTCATTTTCCGTTATGGAAAGCTCCATTATAGAAGAACAGACCCTAAACCACTGATGAAATTGATACCACCAGTGACCGGTGACGAGTTCAGCTTCCTTACGTGTTGAAGTAGAACACTAGAGCAGCACGCTGAGGCAAGCATATAAAGTAGGGTTTATTTATAAAAGGGTAACATAGACTTCTCCTGGGAGGGAGAAGGGGGCCATAGCTAGTATCCTGGTATCTCAAGAAGTGAGAACATTCTGCCTCTTTTATACATCCTAGATTTTCTTTGTTTTCCTGCTCTCTTCCCCCTTCTCTCTCCCTTCCTGCATGACTAGGCCCAGGTGGGATGGCCAAAAGGTGAGAAGCAGATGGACAGGGGGAAGGGCCAAATGGAGTGAGTGATCCAGGCAGGAAGGGGACCCTGGGTGCATTAATTAACAACTTTTATAACTCCCTGTAGGGAGATACAATCCCAGGGACACATGACTTTAGCAATAGGTTGGAGTGGGGCAGGTTATCTTGATAAGGGTGAAGGTAAAGCTGTGAAGACATTAACATTTTAACCCCTGTGTTCTCTGGATCCGACCCCTTGCCTATCTGCCTGTCTAATCCTGGCTTCAAAATGCTTGTAGTGCTTGATGTTAATATTTTTCCTGTAGGCAGTTACTCAGCTTTGGTATCAGTGATGTGGTTTTTCTGTAAGGAATATTGACATCACATATTGACATCACAGTATCTTGGGGCTATGCAAGTGCAAGTTCCTTGGTTCCATCTCCAGTACTGTAAAACAAGCAAAAAGAATAGATAAAAGACAGACATACTTATCTCTGGGAAAACAACTTACAACTCAAGAACTAAGATAACTCTGACTTCTTTGTTTATTTAATTTTTTTCATATTTAGATGCCTGAAATCCATTTACTGTCCCATTCTGCCATGTCTAGTGGGGAAAGTGCACACATAAAAAAAAAAAAATCATCTGGGGCACTTGTTAAAAACACAGGTGCCCAAGCTCTGCTTCTGAAGCATCTGATTTCAGTAGAGGTCTATATTCCCATCCTCGAGGTAGTTCTTTAGAAGTAGAAAGACAGGTTTGAATTCTAGCTCCACAGTTTTACTGGCTGTGAGGCCATGTTTTTAGCCTCTCTAAGCTTCAATTTTCCAACCTATAATTTGTAGAAAACCACCTCACATGGTTGTGGTGAAAATTAAATAAGTATTTTTGAACCATGCCGCAAAGCGACATGAGCGTAATAAATGTCCACTGTTGCCTTAGCACCAATCATTAAGTAGCGTGGAAATTATCTGTTTCTGGAACCTCTGAAAGACCTCTTCTTTACAGCAATCCAGGATAAGTCTTTTTATTAATCCTTGGGCTATTTACCCCACTTTATTCATGGTTATTGCTCTGCTCAGATTTTCTTGTTGGATCACTTTTAGTCATTTGTATTTCTTAGAAAATTAGCCATCTCGTTGAAGTTTTCAAGTTTACTGGCAGGTGTTGTATGTGTAACATTTTCTTGGAATGAGTTTACTCTCCTGTCTGTGGTTACATTTCTTTGTCATTCCTAATTTTGAGTATCTATAACTTCTCTCCCCTTTTAGTGATTAATTTAGCCAGACCTTTGGTACATCTATCTAATTTTCTTTCTTTCTTTCTTTTGAAGAAGCAGCTCTAGGACTTAAAAGTTATACTTTTAAAGTTTTCTAGTTCATTAATTTTTTTCATTTTTTTATTCCAAAAAAAATTTTTTTTTAATTCCAAAAACTTTTTGATTTGAGTGTTTAGTTTCATTTCACTTTTCTCATCTAATGGTAAATCCCTTTAGTGCAGATAACTTATTCTAGTCCTGGGTAGGTAGCCTGCAGTCAAGCTTCTCTTAGTTCCTCCTCCTCCTCCTGGCCTGCTCCTGGTCATCCAACCTCACCTTGCTCAGCAAACTCAGGGCCCCTGGGAGGGCTTTTGTAGCCAGGACTGTTAAACCCAGCACCTTAAACCCAGCTCAGTCTGGCTTCTATGAGAAGAGGAGCTGCGTGGCTCACAGGATTGGAGTCCAGGGTGAATGCATTTATGCTCAGTCTGGTCCAGGGTGCACATGGTATTTCTGGGACAGTCTCTTTGTCTCTTAGGTCCTTGCTCCTCTTTGATCATTTTGTTTTCAGCCACTTCTCCTATGTGACAAGGAAAGATGGGCTTATCTCTAGGTTTCACATGGTCCTTACAGCCCCATCTCTCCTAAGATGAGGTAACTTGTGTCTGTCAGTGTTCAGCTCTGCCTCTGGAAAAAAAAACACCTTCGAATTGCTTTGCTAGGGTTCACAACTACTTTATTGACTGGTGCTTGTAGAGGGAAATTGATGGGAAAACACTGCTAATAAAAATGAACAAAGTTTACTTATATTGAAGAAGGGAGTTAGCACAGAAAATAGTGGTATCTATAACATCTGTGTTATGGAGATGCCAGCTGTAAGCACCCAGGATCCTTACTAAGAGTGCACAGTTGCAGATGATAAGATCTGATGGAGAAAGAAAGTCAGCCTCAAATTCTCTGAAGACATAACTGTCATTTTCTGAACCCAGTCTTTTTATTTGAGTACAAAGCACCTCGCCTGGCCCAGATGTTCTTCCTCAAGTACATTGTGTAGGTGGCACATTCAGGCATGCACACTCAGTTTCTCACACTCAGTTTCTTAATTTTGCATTCCCAAATTAAGTGCTGAGGAACTAGAACAGGTGGGCTCCTCTGATATGTATGGAAATCATGCTAAGGAGGCTTTAGACAGCTGTAGCCTTGTCCTGCAAGGATGTCTTGGGGCCCAGGACCTGGGGCACAGGTGCTCTGATTGGCCCTCAGAGGTCACCCCTCTCCAACTCTAAGGTATCAGAAAGAAAGAGATTTCTTTCAGCCTCATCCCATGAACTTCGATGTGTATTAGTCTTGTTTTTCCTATTTTCCAATTATTCTTATTTGCCTTTGGACCCCCTCACTGATAACAAGGATCATGCAAGAAAGGATGTGTCTGTGTTTACTTTCTTCATGATTCATATGTAATTGGGTTTGGACTTGAGGTGCAAATCGCCATTTTTCTTACCAGGTTTCTGCTCAGTAGAGTCTGTGAGATAAATGGGATTAAAATTTTAGCTTTGAATGAGGTAATGACTAGTATTGAAACCAAAGCTTTATCCTGAGGTCAAAATGAGGGTTTCTGTTTCCATTGTCTGTGGTTGATAATAACTAGCCCCAGTAAGGGAACAAGCTGGGATTGGGCCGAGAAGGTGGAAAGAGACCTCAGTGGCCTTCTAGAAGGCCCCTCCTGGCCTGTTGACCTTTTAACAGCTTAGCAGCTCCCTATGATGAGTTCTCCTTACCTGAGAGCAGATGGTCCTAGAAGGAGATGGGCCCCTGCCTGGGCTTGTATCTTTAAAAGACAGGCCGAAAGGATCTGGGCTCTTGTGGATTGAATTAGATATTTCTCCTCCTCTGGGATGAGTAGGGAGGGGGTTTGTGGGTCAGGAAGAGAAAAGCACTTCACTTTGTTGAGGTTCATGTCAGTGAGGTCACAACTGTCCTGAATAAGTTTTTCTTCTTGGGGTTTAAGGTTTCTTCTGATTTTTGTTCATGTTCAGTGAGCACTGGAAAATAGAACCTTTTTTTTTGTTTGGGTACAGATTCCTCAAATTGCCCTTGGAAAGTATCTTTTCCCAATCCTTTGTAGTCTCAATTTCTAGATGTGTTTCCTGGAAAGCAGAAGCATCTCTTTCTCTGTTTGGCACGAGCAACTTCCAGTCCTCTGGGTGACTCCTGTCCTCCCGGCCCTGAGTCTCTCAGCTTCGGGCTTTGCCACCTTTCTATGTGGGGATCCCTGACCATGGAAAGTCACTTCTGAATTCTGCTGAAGTGAGGGGCATTCAAGAGTGTCGCCCCCTGGCTTCCTGGACACTCGGCCCTTCACCTAGGCTTGGATTCCTGCCAGGCCTTGCTGGGACACCAGCCACTTTCTCCAGAGCCCCTGATTCTTTAACTAGGTCCTCTGTATATTAGTCTCATCCCAGGGTGTCTGCAGGAGATTGATTCCAGGACCACTCCTGGATACCAAAAGCCCCGGATGCTCAAGTCCCTCCTATGAAATGGTGTAGTATTTGCATGTAACCTACATATGTTTTCCTCTATATTTTAAATCATCTCTAGGTTAATTATATACATAATACGATGCTGCATCCATGGTTATTATACTGTATTGTTTCAGGAATAATGACAAGGGGAAAAGTTCACACATGTTTAGTAAGAAAACAATTTTTTTCCCCAAATACTTTCAATTAACAGTTGGTCAAATCTGAATATGGATGCAGAGTGTCAACTGTATGTGTAACAGAAACTCCTCTAAGTTCATGGGGTGTGGATTGTACCATGCCTGGGTTTTGTTGGTAGTTGGAAAGGGGAGGTTGACACTTGCAGAGCAGGTCTCCCATGGAAGTCCCCTCTGTTCACCTTGACCCTCTGTAGACCACACCACCCCCACCACCTCACCCCCTCCTGGAGGTGGTTTCCCCTGCCTCTGTTCTCTTGCACTCTTATAGCATTTATCTTTATCCCCAATTCATCTTCTTAATACCATGTTGCTCATCACATTGTTTTGTATAAATATTTAGTTAATGAGTCACTGTGAACATCATGTTATTCATTTATGTAAGAATTGTAAAAGGATAGGATGGTTTTATGTCTTTTCGTGAACTCTATTATTTATTTATCTATCTATTTATTTATTTATTTATTTTGGTGCCTTCCTGGATATTGAACCGAGGACTTAGGGCATACAAGGCAAATGCTCTACTACCAAGCTACGCCACAAGCTTGTTTTTTTCTTTTTTTTTTAATTCATACTTCTGCTTAGAAAGACAATTAGAATGTATATATTTAGATGTGGAGCAATCTGTAACTGAGCCTACATCTCTCTATATTCCCTAAGTGTGTATATATGTGTGTGTGTACATATATGTATTCAATTAACAAGAAAAAAAGCTTATGTTTATATACAGTGTGTGACGTGTTGTTTTGCCCTATGTGTACATTGCGGAATGGCTAAATCAAGATATTTGCCATATGCTATACCTCACATGCCTATCATTTTTGTGGCAAGAACACTTAAAATCTTAACTCTGTAAGCAGTTTTCAAGTGTACACTGTATTGCCATTAGCTGTAGTCATCATAATGTACAGTAGATGGCTTGAACTTACTCCTCCTGTCTAACTGAAATTTCATGTCGTTAGACCAACATCTCCCCAGTAACTTCATCCCAACCTCTGCTTATTACCATATTACTCTTTCTATGATCTTAACCCTTCTAGATTCCACATGTAAGTGAAATCATGAGGTATTTGTTGTTCTGTGCCTAGCTTATCTCATCAGACTTGAGGATTTCGTGTGTTTGAGTGCAGAGCTTGTGGGGACAACTTGAGCACATTCTTTTTAAAGGCCGGAGGTGTAGAGGGGTAAAGGAATCTCCAACTCCCAGACTCAGCCACCCTTTGCCAGGAAGCTTGCTTCTCCTGCCCCTTTAAATTATGATAGGCACATTTAACATGAATGCTACACTTGTAACAAAATTTTTTTATGTGCACAATACAATATTAACTATATGCACAATGTTGCAGAGCAGATTTCTAGAATTCAAAACTGTTGTTTTTAAATTTTTAGTTTGTTTGTCTTTACAAGGTACATATGGCAATTCAATACATGTATGCGATGTGATCATCAAATCAGGGGTAATAGGCATTTCCATCTCTTCAAACCATCAGTCATTTTTATGTGCTGGGAATTTTGTGCTTGTCCAGTCATTGTGAAATATATCATAGGTTGTTTTGCCCCAAAATAGAAAGAACTAAAGGAGAACTTGCTGTTATTCCTTCACTCTGTTTTTGGTGCCCTTATTTCTGTCCTCCTTCCAACTTACCTTTCCCAATCTCTAGTGACCACTATTCAGTTCCATTCTTTCACAAGGTTTCCTCAAGCAAGTGAGAAAATATATTAGCCTTTCTGTGCTTGGCTTGTTTTACTTAACATAACGACCTCCAATTCCATCTATGTTGCTGCAAATGACAGGGTTTCATTTCGTTTTATGACTGAATAGTATTCTAGTGTGTAAATATCCATTCATCCACTGAAGATTACATGTTGATTCTATATTTTGACTGTTGTGAATAGTGCTGCAATAAACATGGGCATGCAAATCTCTTTTTTTGTATGATTTCATCCCTTTTGGATATATACCCAGTAGTGGAATTGCTAGATCATATGGTAGTTTTACTTTTAGTTTTTTGAGGAACTTTCATACTGTTATCCATAATGGCTGTATTGATTTTGCTTGGTTTTTAAGCTTTCTAATAGTCAAATCAAATGAGATATGAATAGGATTTCTTAGTTTTGAGTAGTTTACTCTTTGCTAGGAAAACGTGTTTCAGTTAGTCTCAGATATAAAATCTAAAATGTCAGTCTGCTTTAGAAGCTCAGCTCCGTGCATCATAAATGGACTTTCATGTGCCAGTTATTATGATAAATACTGGTTTGTGACTGTGCATGATGAAACTCCTTGAAGACCAAAGATTTTGAATTTACTTCACTGTGCTTCCTTATCACCATGTGATTCTTCCAGTATTTTTATTTCTTTTGTCCTTATCCCTGTTTTCCCTTTTGCCCAAATTTGTTCTAGTTTTTAGACCAAGAAGCCACACAGATCAAGAATTAATATGTACATAAATGACAAGGTATTTTCCTGATTAAAGTATTAGCAATAGTAGACATTCTTTGGGACTCTAAATTTAGCAAAGCCTCTTTACAAAAAATATACCACCATCTTTATGAGAAAAATTTTCCCAATTATGAAGGTGTGTGTCACGATAGAACTTGAGACTTTCAGAAATTTGAACGTTTTATGGTTTGCATCTAGATACTTGACGTGGAAGGGTATATAGACTTTAAGTACCACTCTACTTAAAGCAGTAGATGAACATTTGTGGGTGGGAGGTGACAAAATTGGATGTACTAATCTTAAAATTATGGAATAGCATTATTAAGCCTGGTGTTATGTTTTATAAAAATTTTATATGAGAAAAGGCAGTGGATCTGCTTTTAGGTGAGTTGGATTCTGTTGTAGTACTTGTGATTATACTGTGATGTCAAAAAGGCAAAGCAAAATAGAGAAACTAGTGAAGCACACAACTTTTTCCAAAGAAAATAGAAAAATGAACAGAGCATCCTATGTCTCTTGCACCCACCAAGGCCTAAGGGCAGCCTGAATACAGTTCAGCATTAGGGTGTTGTCCTCAGGATTTCCCAGAGGACAAGATGAGACCAGCCAATACCATCAACCATCAGCCTGTTGGGGTCTCTGTGTGGGAACCTACTTAGGTTTCAGACTACTTACTTGCTTAGAATGTTCTGGAAAGCCTTTTTAGAAAGTAGACATCAAAACTGCAAATTGACATGTACTGTGCACATTTTCTTTGTCTACTCCTATTACAGTAGTTGTTCCTGCTCCTTCAAGAGGCCAGCTGTTCTACTTTGCCTCTCACCTGGACTTCCCCAGTCTCATAACTGGCCTTCCTGTTTCCACTTTTGTTCCCCAGCCCCAGTCTCTTCTTCATCCAATGCAGGCTAATTTTTTAAAAAGATAAACCCGGTTTTCCTAAATGTCTCCTTACCCAGCCGTGGCTTTTTTGCACTTTTGTTGAAGATGGAAACTTCTTATCTGGCTATAGGTGCAACATCCTCCACCCTCAGCCAGCGCCTCCTCTCTCCCTCCCTCCCTTCCTTGATCTCACTTTTCATACTTGCCAAGCTCCTCCCCCTGCCAGGGCCCCTGCACCTGTAGTTTCACCTATCTGGAGCACTCTGTCCCACCTCGAATTGCTGCTTGATCTTAGTTCTCAGACCTCAATTCTAAACCTCCGCAGAAGGGCTTCCCTGCCCACCTGTTTAAGTAAGTGCCCTGCATGATCTGCACGAAAGACTGGTTAGTCACTTTCCAAACCATTGTGAATTGAGGTTGTAAAATATAACAAAGTGCCACAGCAATGTCAAATTGCTACAAAAGTTCTCAGTACTCACCCTGGAACCTGTACTCGTCTCATCATGAGCAGGCTGGCAGCTGACAGTTGAGGGACAGCGCTGGGCTGTACATGATGCTGTGAGTGGCAGCATTGCTCCGCTGATTCCCCTGCATATGTCCTCAGAATCAGCTACTCTGCAATGCTGTGGCTTGGGTTTTGCTCCCCTCAGTAGAATGTGAGCTCTCATGGCAAAGATCTCGCCTTGCATTTATCACCTACCTCCACAATGCCAAGATCAGCACTACACACCAAGGTCTTTTTAAAATTTTTTATTGGTGCATTATAATTATAGAAGAGTGGGAGTCATTAGTCCATATTCATGCATTCACATGATATAACAATATAATTCGATCAGTTTCAGTTCAAGTATTTCTCCTTTCCCTTTCCTCCTTCCTCCACCCCTCCTCTTCTCCTAATCTCCCTTCAATTTTCATGAGGCAATCCCCCCCCCATATTTCTTTTCCTTTTTCTTCTGTAGTTTCTATATAGGAGAGAATATATATGGCCCTTGACCTTCTCAAGTTCCATCTATTTTCCTACAAATAACATAATTTCATTCTTCTATAAGACCAAATAAAACTCCACTGTGTGTGTATATGTAATATGTAATATATGTAATATGTAATATATACACACACACACACACACACATATATATATACACGTGTGTGTGTGTATCACATTTTCTTTATTCATTCCTCCATTGATAGACACCAAGTCTGGTTCCATAATTTGGCTATTGTGAATTATGCTGCTGTAAACATGGGTATGCATGTATCACTGCATGTGATGACTATAATTTTTAAGGATACATACTACGGAGTGGTATAGCTGGGTCATATGATGGTCCATGCCTAGTCTTTCAAGGAACCTCCAGATGATCTCCATAGTGGTTATAATAATTTGCAGTCCCACTAACAGTGTGTTCTTCTGCACACACATATCTTCTCTATCATTTATTGTTTGTATTCTTCATGGCTGCCATTCTAATGGAGTGAGATGAAATGTTGGTGTAGTTTTGATTTGCTTTTCCCTAATTGATAAAGATATTGGACAATTTTTTCATATTTTTATTGGCCATTTATATTTCTTCTTTTGAGAAGCATGTGTTTAGTTCATTTGCCCATTTACTGGATTATTTGTTTTTGGTGGTTTTTTTGAGTTCTTTTTCTAATCCTCTGTCAGAACAGTAGCTACCAAAGATTTTCCTCTCATTCTGTAGGTTTTCTCTTAACTGTTTCCTTTGCTGTGAAGAAGCTTTTTAATTGTATGCCATCCTACCTATCAATTCTTGGTATTATTTTCTGAGCTTTAGGAATCCTTTTGAGGAAGTTGTTGCCCGTGCCTTTATGTTTAAATGTTGATCCTACATTTCCTTCTAGCAGTTGCAGTTTCTGGTTTAAGTCCTACATCTTTGCTCCATTTTGACTTGACTCTTGTGCAGGGTGAAAGATAAGGGCCTGCTCTCATTCTTCTATACATTGTTAACCAGTTTTCCTAGCACCATGTGTTAAAGAGGCTGTCTTTCTTCAATGTATGTTTTTGGTGCCTTTGTTGAGGATCAGTTAACTATAGACATGTGGGTTTGTCTTGTTGTCTTCTATTATGTACCATTGGTCTATTTGCCTGTTTTTGTGCTAGTACCATGCAGGTTTTGTTACTATAGCTCTATAGTGTAATTTGAAGTCAGGTTTTATGATGCCTCTGTATTGCTTTTTTGGCTTAGAGTTGCCTTGGCTATTCTGGTCTTTTGTTCTTCCAAATGAATTTTAGGACTGTTTTTTTTCTAATTCTGTGAAGCAAGTAATTGGCATTTTGATGGGAATTGCATTGAATTTGTGTATTGGTTTTGGTAATATGGCCATTTTAACAATATTAATTTTAATAATATTCATTCTGTTCATCTATGAACATGGGAGATCTTTCCATCTTCTGTGTTTCAATTTCTTTCTTCAGTGTTATTTAGTTTTCAGTGTAGATGTCTTTCACCTTCTTGGTTACATTTATTCCTAGGTTTTATTTGTTTGTTTTTGAGGCTATTGTGAATGGGACTGTTTTCCCTGATATCTTTCTGAGCAGGTTCATTATTTGTATATAGAAAAGCTATTGATTTCTGTATGTTGATTTTGTAACCAGCTGCTTTGCTGAGTTTCTTAGCTCCAGCAGTCTTCTGGTGGAGCTTTTTGGATCAACTAAGTATAGGATCATAATATCATCTGCAAATAGTGATGATTGGACTTCTTCCTTTCCTATTTTTATACCTTTTATTTCCTTCTTTTGCCTAATTGCTCTGTCTAGAATTTCTAGTACTATATTGAATAGGAGTGGTAAGAGAGAGTGGACATTCTTGGCTTGTTCCACATTTTAAAAAAAATACTTTTAGATTTTCTCCGTTCACTATGATGTTAGCTTTGAGTTTGTCATATATGGCCTTTATGATAAGATAAGTTCCTTTTGTCCCTAGTTTCTTCATAAATGCTAGGTTTTAGTTAAGTCCACATGGATGCCCCAGCTCCCTGACTTGGACAAGCTCCCTGCTTGTCCTACCCAGCCCTGCCCAGCCTAGCCAAAGTAGGAGGAAATCACAGGAGACCCAGGCTGCCCCTCCTTTCTCCCAGTGGATCGGCTTCATCTCCACATTCAATATCAGTCTCTGTTATTGTGACTGGTATACAGCAATTATAGCCTCAAAGATGTTGCTAACTCACTGCTTGACCTTGACCAGGGTCTTTTACACCACATGCTTCCATCTCCCTGTCTGTGAAGTAGGCATGGTGTTTCCTTCCACCATAAAATGAGGTCATGCTCTTGGACACGCTTCGTGATCTTTAAACTGCTACTGCCACTGTGTGGCTTCTCAGATATGCATCAATTTTGTAACGAAAAGCAAAAGCCATTCTCTTCCTTCACACTCTTTTTAGTGAGATGTAGTGGGGTCAGCAAACTCTTTGTAGACAGGGCCATATTGTAAATATTCTAGGCATTGTCGTCCACATAGTAATAGTGGGTCACTCTGCTGTTCCCTCTGCCCCCTGTTCTTTAAAAATATTTTTAAAATCCTTTTTAGTTCAAGGGCCTTAAGAAAACAGGCCAGGGAAGTTTGCCAAGTTTTCACAATAGGCAGGTGAGAATATATGTCTGTAGAAATAAAAAATTTTATTTTCTGTGTGATTGAAACAATGTGACCCATAACAATTTTATTTTCCTTGAATTGGTCCTCTTGCAAAAATGTTGTTAATCACTATGTTCATGTTTTACATTCTTTCTTTTTTTCAACTGCATTATGAACATTAATGAAATTTGGAACAGTTTCTCAGCACAAAATGGTTCTTCAGCTCAGGGTTGGTGGTTTGGGTAGGGGAACCCAAAGCACTTAAAAGACCATTCTGAGTTCAGAGGGACCCTGAAAACTTGATGATGTGTCCAGAAGTGAACTGGTAATAAATCTCTGTCTGCCATCTAAATATATTCTTAATTATTTCCTGAAGATTTTTCCCTAATGATTTACTTATGTATAGATATCTGATGAAACCTTCTGTTGAATTTAGAGCTGACACAGTTATTCTTATTTCTTACCACAGCCAGACATGAATTATTATGTGGCCAAGTTTTTATAGTATCATAAATATTCTAACTGCTTAGTTATAAATAGGGTGTGCTTAGATACAACTGATCTTTTTTAAACAGCCCCTTTCCTGCCTTTGCTGCCAAGATCTCCTGACTGCCTGCAAGCCATCTCTTGCCCTTCTTATAAACCATTGTCCATATTCTTATTCAATGCCACTCATTTCCATTTTTTTAAAAATATTCTTTAGTTGCCAATTTTAACAAAGTGGACATGGTTGTAGGTCTTGAATAGTAAGTCAAAAACAAAATCAGTGCAACAGCATCTGGGTATCTCTCATTTTCTCTTTGATTTCTTTTGGGAGTGCCACCTGCTGAACAAGAAGCCCGGAACCTTGGCATTGTAAACATGGATTACTAGCGAGCAGAGTATGTTTGTTGAGAAGATAGGTTGAGGAGCTTATTCTGCTACTCCCTGCCTGTATAATGTTAGGCAGTTTTTAAACACTTGGAGCCTCCGTTATCTTATCTGTAAAGTTGGCCTGATAAAAGAATCTTCCCTATAGGATTTTTGTGGTTTTAAATGAGTTAATATTTGCTCTGTAAGCATTAGTTGGGTTAGTCCCATGTAAGAGTTATTATTAAGGGAAAGACATGCTTTTGCTGGTACGTATTAATAGATAACGTTCCACATGGAAAATCTTACATTTGACCGGCTTTGTCCATTTTGGTTTCTCTACAGGCCTTCGTGGAGGCCCAGAACAAGATCACTGTGCCGTTTCTCGAGCAGTGTCCCATCAGAGGTTTATACAAAGAGAGAATGACTGAACTGTACGACTATCCCAAGTATAGTTGCCACTTCAAGAAAGGAAAGCGGTATGTGGGATTACTTTCATTTCATTTTCTATTTTTCAATTGAATGCTTTTTTGAATTTTAAAATAAAAGTTCTAAATAGCTTATTAGTTTATACAATCATTTTATTATAATAGGAATTAATGTCTGTGCTTGAATATATGAATAACTTTTTATTCTTTTAGGTCTGATCCAAATTCTTTTGTTTTTAGTATTTTTTTAAATATATATTTATTTGTTTTAGTTGTACACAATGCCTTTATTCTTACGTGGTGCTGAGGATTGAACCCGGGCCACACACGTGCTAAGCGAGCGCTTCACCGCTGAGCCATAACCTCAGCCCTGATCTAAATTCTTAAAGCAATGGTTAAGGTGTTTAAAGTTTAGTAGAGATAGGTCCTATAAAGAACTAGATTATAGAAAATCGTTGTTGTCCCGTGGCTAGTAGTTGTTAAGATAGGGTGATTCATAAACAGCGATGGAGATGTGTTTGCCTCTAAAATTAATTATCTTTGGCTTATACTCCTACTTGAGAACATTTTATTATTTGTATTTATCCTTCCAAGAATGATGAAATGGGCCAGGAAGTGGAGTCTGTGAGTTCAGCCCTCTTGTTCCTCTCTTTTAACACCTACTTAAATATACTCTCTTGTTCTTTTTTAAAATCTCTTTGAAGCCACCATCACATATTTGCTTTAGGATTTCTTAGGCCTTTCCCCCATTCGCACAGAGATCTTTAAAGTACAGCCTGCGTGCCAGACCCTGCCTGCCACCTGTTTTTATGATAAAGTCTAGTTGGGACACAGCCATGCCCATTTATTTATGTGTTGGCCACAGCTGCTTCCATAGTATGTATGTCCCACAAAGCCTGAAATATATGCAGTTTTGCCCTTTATGAAACAAGTACACTGGCCCCATCCCTGAGCAGGCTAGCTAGGGAAGCAAACTAGAATTTTATTTTAGAAAATCTGCTTGCCTCTCAATTAAAAGAAAAAGTTACTACTTTATCTGAATATCAGTTTTAATTTTAGCAAGTCAGTGTTTGTCTCTATATAGCTAATGTGCAGAATTACAATAAATTATTTGCATACAGAAAGCAGTTCAGGTAATAAGCTCCAGATATAGGGAATTGGTAGGACTTTTCACGTTTAGGGCCTTCGTGTCCCTGTCTAGGCCAATTGAAGTTGTACTTTTCTATGTTTGGGGTTTTATTTTGAGTTTTGCTTTTTGCTTATATGTGTTTAGCTGGGGCATTTTCTCTTGTGGAGTTAAACTAAATAAAGACCATCTCTGTCCCTAGGTATTTTTATTTTTATAATACAGGTTTGCAGAACCAACGAGTATTATATGTGCAGGATTCCTTAGAGGGTGAGGCCAGAGTGTTTCTCGACCCCAACATACTGTCCGACGATGGCACAGTGGCTCTCCGAGGTGAGTGGTACACCAGACCCTCAGGAGGGCCTAAGCTTTACTCATAGCTCTGAAGTTAGTGCAGTATCTTCACCTCTGAAATGCCAGGCAGGGGCTGGACCATATTGTGGAGCAGATGCACACATAATATTGGGAAAGCTAACTTTTGAACAGTATATTTAGAACACATGAGTAGTCACATTCATGTTTCTCACTCTGGTGGCATGAAGCAGAACTGGAGAATAATAATTCCCACTGGACCCAAATTAGCTTCTGGGATCTTAAAGTATCAGTAGCATTTCCTATAACATCCCTCAGGCCTATCTGTGCTTAGAGAAACTTACATCCTCTTTTGTAAGAAATTTAAGCTGTATAAAGAATGTTCCAACTATAAAAGGAAACCAGGAAAGAATATTATCAAATCGGTTTCCTTGGAGGAGAGTAATCAGAGTTTTAAAGCCTAGTTAATCATCAGTATGTTAGAATTCAAAGTCCAAAAAAAAAAAGGTACAAACGGCCTTGTAGAAATTGGATAGCTTGATGCCCTGTCTTCTGAAGATGCAGGTATCTGTAAGTTGGCTCAGCATTTTCCCTAGAGTTCCATCTGTTCTGTAGATAAAGCAGAGGCTCTCTAGAATTGAAAACAGTGACTGGGTCATTCAGTGGCCCTGTGTTCCTTCCCCAAAATCGTCTGAGTATGTAAATAATTTATTGAATCAATATTGAAAGACACCAGCACCTTGATAAAAAGTGTTCCATAAATCTAAGCCTGTAGTTTTAATGAATTCAGAACATTGGTTCTGTTGCCTTAACCTATTTTGTATAGGAATTGTTTAGTTTCCACCAAGATATATCTTACAATCTATATATGATGAACAGGGACTTTATTATAACAGAGGCTTGCCCTGTTGATGCATTCCAGTGACTCAGTGACTTCTTTATGGAATATTTGCCACAAACAAGGCCCTGATGGGTGAGAAGGTGAATTAGGAACAAGATATGCCCTCAGTTGATGAGTTTGCTCAGAGTGGTATTATAGAGAGTGACACTATGAATAAACATGTGAGGCTTTTTTTTTTTAGTATATTTTATTAAACATATACTTTAAATCAAATTTTTAAAAATTTTTCCTGAACATTTTCTAATTATGTAGAGATAATCCAAACACTACAGTGCTCTGTACAATAAAAGGCGAATATCTTTCTTCTGCCCTATAACCTTTCAGACTCTTATTTTGTATTTACATATATATGAGCCTGGATGCTATGTAGGACTTACAAGTTATTAATAAGTAGATTTCATGAAATTTTAAACTAATTTCTTATTAAAATTCTATGTAGAAGAGTAGAAAACCTCTGGTAATAGTTGAGCTTCTTACAATTTTCAATCCCCAATAAGGTTAGCAAACTTCCTAAGAGGAAATCTCTGGTGTTGGAGTCTCTAATAGTAGATATGGTATCAAATGCTTTATATACCTCATAATTGTAAAAGCTGACATAAAACACATAAATATTTGTTCAGAAACATTTCACAGTGATGAGAATATTCTATCTTCAGGGCCCTAAAGAACTGGACATGGCATGACTGTGTTGCTTTTTGATTACTTTTGAAATGTGTATGCAATGAACATTTATTGCAAATCCTCAAGCTGTACTCACCTGGGCCTATGATGTGAGATAGTGTGGACATTAATCCTTGGATGCCAGTAATGCTCTGAAAATGAGGTTGTAAAGAGGGATTTCAAATAGTCTGGAGTCGGTCCCAAAAATTACTTAATAGCTACAATTTAATTCTATTATGTGGTGTGTGTCATAATTCAGTCATCACTCTAAAAGCAGTTTCCTTTTCCTCTTATTCCCTTTAGCATATAAATAAAATATGCTAGAAGTCTCAGATGAGTTCTGCTTTTAACTGAACTGCCTATCAAATTATAAAAATTTCAAAATGGAAGCATCTTCCTGGGCATGTAATCCTATGCTTTCTTTTACCAGTGAAGAAACTAAGACCTACAGAGGTTAGGAACCTCATCCAAGGTTATAAAGGTGATTCCTACAAGACCAGGCTGAACCCTAGGGTTGCTTACTATTAGCTTCCTGTTTATTCTGCCTCTGTGTTAATGGCAAACAGCTTTGTTGGTCAGCATGGAGTATAACACGCAGGGCTAGGAGTTGTGTCCCATTTTCACCATTTGATTGGTTCTCCTGTGTCCCATAGGTTATGCCTTCAGTGAAGATGGTGAATATTTTGCCTATGGTCTGAGTGCCAGTGGCTCAGACTGGGTGACGATCAAGTTCATGAAAGTCGATGGTGCCAAAGAACTTCCTGATGTACTTGAAAGAGTCAAGTTCAGCTGTATGGCCTGGACCCATGATGGGAAGGGAATGTTCTACAACTCATACCCCCAACAGGATGGAAAGAGTGATGGTATGTGAAGATTTCCGTGAAGCGCATTTTTCCCCAAAAGGAGGTGTGACTTCCTATGACTGAAAAGGAAGCTAAACTCTACCTAGAGGTTATTTAGGCTAGAGCCAGGTTTTCTCAAGGGACATTATGTCGGTTGACTTTGCTATGTAACAGACCACATCAAAACTTATTATTCTTAGCTTAGAATAATAGCCAATTTTCTTTTCTTTTCTTTTCTTTTCTCTTCTCTTCTCTCTCTCTTCTCTCTCTTCTCTTCTCTTCTCTTCTCTTCTCTTCTCTTCTCTTTCTTTCTTCTCTTCTCTTCTCTTCTCTTCTCTTCTCTTCTCTTCTCTTCTTTTCTTCCAACCCATAGGTTGACCAGGCAGTTCTGGGCTTAGCTGAGGGCTGCCATGTGTGTGGCCAGCTGCAAGTCAGTTGGCTGATCTTGGTTTGGCTTTCACATGTCTGGACCCTAGGCTGGGACTACTGAGATATCTCAGCTTGGATTGGTGTGGTCTCATCTGCTAGTAGACTGGCCCAGGCTTGTTCACGTGGTGACTCAGGAGGATTCCAAGAGGGAGAGCTGGAGGCTTAAGACTTTTGATGCCTTGACTTGACACTTTAAATTCTCTGCATTCTGTTGGCCAGAGTGTCGTAGGGCCATCCCTTTTTAAAAGGTGAGGAGATAGGTTCAGAAATCAGAGCCATCATTGCCCCTAGTACAGGTCCTTCTTAGTTGTGTTATATCTCCCAAGGGGATACTGGAGAAGATGGATGTTCTAACAACATCACCCTATTGGATGACGCTGAGTGATTGTAAAACCTTGATGCTGTAATAATCTCATCTCTCTGGTCAGCAGTCACCTGTTACAGTCACCTGTTGATTGCATTTTGGTTGCCTCTTTCCTCCTTCCTGGTCAAACTTTCATTGTTCTCTTCGGTTGCACAAAGATTCTATTGTGTTCCTTCTTTCTCTTTCACTTTATTTAAAATATATTTTCAGTTTTAGATGGGCACAAGACCTTTATTTTATTTTTTTATTTTTATGTGGTGCTGAGGATCCAACCCAGTGTCTTGAACATGTGAGGCTAGCACTCTACCCCTGAGCCACGACCCTAGGCCCTCTCCCCTTCACTCTTAATCTCACCAGACAGGGCACATCCCTGGGTCTTACTGGTACAAGCCATCAGCATCATCCATGTTCTGCTGCCCACATTTCCACACAGTGTGTTGTAGTTTCTTGTTATCTTCATTGATGGTGCGCTGGTTTGTACAATCTATTAAAGTTTAGGAGCTTGGGTGCAGGGGCTCAGTAACTTGCTGGACGACTTGGGCTGGCAGGACAAAGCATGCTGCTCTGGGGCTGTCTTCTATACGTGACCCCTTATCATGACTTGCTGTATCTCTGTCATCCTTTTCTGTTTCCCCATCTACTTGAATTGAGAATAAGGAAGGTTACAGTGCTTTTTCTTCTCCTTTGGCTGTGGTTAGCTTTTGCTGCCTTTCAATGAGGCTACTACTGTAAGACCTTTTCCTTAACTCACCAATGAAGTATAAGAGGAGCTAAGAGTAGGCCTTTTGTTCAAGAATGTTGGCTAAAGACAGACTTCTGTGCTCTGTACTGAATTAGCTGCCTATGTTAAGAGTGCTCCAGAGTTAGACTGTGTTGGTTATTTCCAAGCTCTGGGAGACAAA
Organism: Tamias sibiricus; assembly: GCA_025594165.1. Lineage (NCBI taxonomy): Eukaryota > Metazoa > Chordata > Mammalia > Rodentia > Sciuridae > Tamias > Tamias sibiricus. The sequence goes on along the minus strand of CM046666.1, from coordinate 91,446,279 downwards.
AAATAAGAAAAGCATAATTGGCCAAGTTTTGTTAAAGTACAATGTTATTAAGTTAACTTCTGAGAAGCATGAAAGCTATTATTTCTCTTCAGCTTTAAGTGGCAAAAATAATAATGATTAGTAAATGTGATTGATTTGAGAAAGCCAATATCATCTCCCAGCTGTAATTTTTCTGCCCTCTTATTGAAAGGGTCTGTGTAGCCTCTGAGACTATAATGGGGGCCTTGTGAATGAAACTAAGCAATTCATATTGTGCTTCTTACCAGGGTTTTTGGAAAACTACAAATATCTCTAAAGTACCATAAATATTTTTTATATTATATCTTTTTTCTTTCATTTCTGTGATAGCTTATGGTTTTCATAATGAAAAACTAAAGTTTAGTCTTATAACTATCTCCAAAATCAGCGGTGCTACTTTTAGGGTGATGTGCAACTGGATATTTATTTTTTTATAAACTTGAATTCATAGCAAAGTTAGAGGAAGAAACAGATTTCCCCCATACCGCCTGTCCCTATACATGCATAGCCTTTACCATTGTTAGCATTCTTCATCAGTGTGGTACATTCATTATAACTGATGAATCTATATTGACACATTGTTATCACCCAAAGTCCATAGCTTACATTAGGGTGTACTGTTATTGTTGTATGTTCCGTGGATTTGGACAAATGCATAATGCCATGTATTCAGCATTATAGTATCATACAGAGTATTTTCACTGCCATAAAAAGATTCTGGGGACTGGAGTCATGGCTTGTGGTAGAGCCACATGTGTGAGGCAGTGGGTTTGATCCTCAGCACCACATAAAAATAAATAAATAAAGGTATCATGTCTACCTACAACTAAAAAAATATTTAGAGAAAGATTCTGTGGTCCACCTATTCTGAATGTACCAGAGTGTATCCATTTACCTACACAAGGTGGCTAAATTGTGGGTAAGTTTTTGTGTGGACATACAGTTTGTTCCTTTGGTTAAATATTAAGGAGTGCCATTGCTGCATCATGTGGTAAGTGTATGTGTTCTTCTATAAGAAACCTCTAAAACTGTCTTCCAAAAAAAAAAAAAAACTGTCTTCCAAAATGGCTGCACCATTTTGCATTCCCACCAGCCAGGAATGAGAGTTCCTGTGGCTCCATAGCCTTACTACCATTTGGTGTTGTTGATGTCCTGAATTTTGGCTGTTCTCATAGGTGTGTATTTGCATTTCCCTGATCATGTGACATGTGGAACGTATTTTCATATGCTTATTTGCCATCTATATATCTTCTTTGGTGTGAAGTGTCCATCAAGGTCTTTGTCCCGGTATTTGATCAGGTTTATTTTCTTATTTTTGAGTATTAGCAATTCTTTCTGTATTTTGAACAACAGTTCTATATCAGATAGGTTTCAAACATTTTTCCTAGACTGTGACTTGTATTTTCATTCCTTTGATAATGTCCTTTGCCAAGCATAACTTTTTAATTTTAATGAATTCTAGTTTATCAATTATTTATCTCATGGATTATACCTTTGTTCTATCTAAAGAGTTATCACCAAATTCATGGTCGTGTAGATTTTCTCCTGTTTTCTTTTGGAGTTTTATTGTAGTGTGTTTTACATTTATGTCTGTGATTTAATTTTTTTGTGAAAGGTGTCAAGTGTTTGTCTAGATTCTTTCTTTTCCTCCTTCACCTTCCCCCTCTTGACATGTGATGCCCCGCCATTTCAGCTCCATTTGTTGAAATGATTGTTCTCTCCATTATATTTTCTTAGTTCCTTTGGCAGAGATTAGTTGTCTGTATTTATGTGGGTCTTTTTCTGGGCTCTCAGTTCTGTTCCATTGATCTGTGTATTTATTCTTTCCATGGATACCACATTGTCTTGATGACTGTAACTTTAAATAGCATGTCTCGAGGTCAGTTTGAATAAGTCCTCCAACTTTGTTCTTTACCTTTAATAATGTGTTGGCTATTCTGAGTCTTTTTTGCCTGTTCATATAAACTTTAGAATCAGTTTGTCCATGTCCACAAAACACCTTGCTGAGATTTTGGTTGGGATTGTAGTGAATCTATATATGTCAAGTTGACAGTATTGAGTCTTCCTGTTCATAAATGTGGACTCCTCCCCGTTTACTTATTAGTTCTTTTATTTTCATCAAGTTTTACAGTGTTCCTCATACAGATCTTGTACTTGTTTTGTTAGAGGTATATCTTTCTTTATTTCATTTGGTTGGTTCTAATGTAAGTAGTATTATGTTTGCAATTTCAAATTCTACTTGTTCATTGCTGGTATCTGAAAGCAATTGACTTTTGTTTGTTAATCCTGCAACCAGACACTTAATGTTTTAAATGTTTCCAGCATTGTATAATATAGGTGGAACTGATTTTCTTTAAATTGCCAACTACCCTTCAGTTTACGTTTTTAACTCCTCAGGCACAGAGACATCAACCAATCTCCACCAGAAGCTCTGCTATCATGTCCTGGGGACTGATCAGTCAGAAGACATCTTGTGTGCTGAGTTTCCCGAGGAGCCTAAGTGGATGGGGGGAGCTGAGGTATTGTATAGCTGCAAGATTTTTACCCTCAAAAATCGTGTGTCATGGGTGGTATATTCTTGTTATGCAGTGATCTTTGTGGATGGTAAAAGTCCTATGAGTCAATATTCTTTTTTATTTTTTAATATTTTTTAGTTATCAATGGACCTTTATTTTATTTATTTATACGTGGTGCTGAGATTCGAACCCAGGAACTCGCACATGCTAGGCAAGCACTGTACCACTGAGCCATAACCCCAGCCCTGAGTCAATATTCTTTTAAAAAAAATTGATATTCAAATTGATTCTTAATAATGAAGATGATAAACCTTTTAATGGCAATCTCAGTGTAAAAATCTGAATACTGTAAGTAATACATGCACAAATATAAAAGACAATAATGTAAAACATGAGCATTTCAAAACTCAGAATTCTGCTCAGGGGTGAGCAAAGTAATCTAAAATTTTTCTTTACACATACAAGTGAGAATGTGTATGTGCATGTATGAGATAGAGAGGAGTCTTCCTTTTTTACACAACTGTGCCCTTTCCATGCATTTTGTTTACTTATTTTCACATTAGAATTAGCATCTTGTAGACATTTTCCCATCTGTAAATATTCATGCATTCCTTACAAGTCTTGCCAGTAACCAACCTCTAATGAAGTGGTATGTCCTGAAGTTACTGGCCCAGGTTTTATACTATAATTTTGAGAGTTAGCCGTGAAGAAACTTGGGGTGCTAGGAATAAGAATCTGACTCTTACTAGTTTATGTCTGTGTACTAAGAAATATTTGTTGTTAAAGAGAAAATTTCCGAGTGGGTGTGGGGTTTATTTTCTCATTCTTAGTGGGAATGAGTAATCTAATCCAATGCAAACTTTTTAGCTCATGGATGCACTTACCTCTTCTCTGAAAGACTATTAGAACTTTGCTAGGAAAGGGACACTTAAAATTTTTATTTCTGGGGGTTAAAGTGGTTTTGATTCATTGAGAGGCAGAATGAGAATTGATGATATTCTATCCATGTAGGTTGATACACTATATACCTAGTTGTCCTTTTCTTTATTTATTTTGTTTTTCTAGACCAAGGGTCAGTGAACTATTGCCCTCAGGCCAGATCTGGCCTGGTGTCTGTTTTTGTAAAGAAAGTTTTATTGGAGCCCATCCACCCACACTCAGCGGAGTTGGGAATTTGCCACAGAAGGCCTGTGATCCACAGGGAGGAAAATATTTACCATCTGGATCTTCAAGAAAAGTTTTTCCAGATTTTACTGGAATATGTTAAAAATGAACTTGTAGGGCTTACATTTTAATTTCTTAAAATGCACTCCTTTTTTGTGCTTTTTCTTCCATCTGACTTCTCACCAGCTTTCCTGATTGTGGACACTACTGTCACATTTTATACCTATTTGCTTTTAGTGGCTTTTCTGATATCAGTAGATTGTTTCTACTAAGTTTTGCCCCTCCTCCAGGCTTCTCCTCAATTTAAGGATTTAAGCTTTTGCTTAATGCAGATCATAGATGTTTATTTATGAAAGTAATACACATTTTTGCCTTTGAGTGAAAATGCAATTAGGGAGATAAGTATGCCACTAAAAAAATTAAAATGTTAAGTTCTGTGTTTTTACCTTTTTTGAGAGCGGTGTTAATGAGGAAAATTTAAAATAGTTCATTTTAATAATCAAATTTTATTGCCTCGGAATTCTTCATAAAATCAAAGAGATACTTAACTGGTAAAATTTTTAAGCTTCAAAGCTAATAATTCCATTGCAGCAGAACTTTAATCAAGGTTAAGTTATTTGGTTGATAGAATAATGTGAATATTGAAAATAAATGCCAGAATATTGATATATTTTAGCACATAAGTCTAAAAGAAAGCAAAGACAGCATACTATGTACCCCTGTAGGCATGTGATGGATGCAGCTACTCTTACATGACTTTTTTTTTTTCAATTATAGTAAAAATATATAACATAAAATGTATCATTTCAAAGTGTACAATGTAGTGACATTAGAAACATTCTCACTGCTGTATGGTCATCACCATCATTTGTCTCCAAAACATTTTCCATCATGAATAACTGAAACTCCACACCCATCATACAAAAGTCACTCCCTTCCTTCACACACACACCCCACTACCTGTCAGCCACCATTCTACCTTCCATCTGTTTGCATTGGACTATTCTAGACACCTCCATATCCTTTCATAACTGGCTTACTTCACTTAGCATCACGTCCTCAAGGTTCATGCATGTTGTAGCGTATGTTAGAATTTCCTTCCCCCTTTTCTTTGGCTGAACAGTATTACATGGTACACCATATGTTATTTATCTCTTCATTCTGGGACACTTGGGTTACTTCCCTAGTCTTTATTGCAAAGCTACTTTGGGCAGGTAGCGTTTACAAATAGGAGATGTGTCATATATGCACTTAACATACGTATATTCAATTCTGTTAGCCAGGCAATAAAAAGAAAAGCAGATTTAAATAACTCAGATGATCCTTCTGCTGTTCATTCAATAGATACACACAATATAACTTGTCTAATATAATCTTGACCACAACATTGGGAAGGAAGTGATTGTGCCATGCATAGAAAAGAGAAAATATCGACTATGGCATTACCATGCAAGTTCATTGCTGGAGCTGCTTGCTGGATATATTAGATTCCAGAGTATCTGTATCTTTAACCACTATGCACCTTGCCTCACTGGACAGAAGGAAGGAGGTCACACAAAAACAATAATGACTATTTAAAGAGTAGCAGTAAATGAAGGGATGCCTCTGTTCTGTGTAGAAGTAATAAATGAAATAAATAAATGGACATACAGAGTGAGCCCATGGAACTTTATCTTGGATCAAGGCCCTAATTAGTGAATTATGTGGAAGGAGTCTATAAGAAAACTAATGAGCTTAATATGAGGTGTCCCCTAAAACTCATGTGTGAGACAATGCAAGAAGGTTCAGAGGGAAATGATTAAATTATGAGAGCTCTAACCGAATCAGTGGATTATGCTGATATGGACGAACTGGGTAGTAACTGTAGGCAGGTAGGATGTGGCTGGAGGAGGTAGGTTACTGGAGGCATTTGTATTTTGTCCCTGGTGAACGGAGCTCTTTCTGCTTCCTTCCTTGTTGCCATGTGCTGAGCTACTTTCCTCCACCGTGCCCTTCTGCCATGACGTTCTGACTCACATGAGGCCCAGAGCTATGGAGTTGGCTGACTGTGGAAACCAGGAGCCAATAAACTTATCCTTCTCTATTTTGTTCTTGTTGGGTATTTGGTCACAGTGATAAAAACACAACTAAAACACTTAATAAACACAAATTGGGTGTGGGTAGACTCTTCTTAAACCATATTCTGACTATTCAGGGGGTCTTTCTATGACCATGTCAGTCTGCCAGTTTCCAGGGTTGGGGAGACATATCTGGCATCCTAGGTGACTGAAGCTTCCTGGTCTAGCCATGTATGATCATTCTGATCAAAGTGAACCATCTTGTCACCTAGAGGAGCACTCTGTCATTAGAACATGAGTTCCATAGCTCTGTAGGGATAAAGGCTTCAGAAGCCTCAGGCTCACCCTAAATTGGTGGTTCAGTTGCAGGTGTTTAACCCAGAAAAATCTATATTATGAAAATGGTGCCAAAGTGGATGTTTCTTGTGCTTTTCAATGAGTGTGCTAAAACCAGGAGAGTCCAAGGAGTTGGTGTGCTATAGAACTGTGTGGGCCAGAAGCATCTGTGGCTAGAATACACATTGGAAGTCAGAGCTGGCCTTTATTTAGTAACCTGCTGTTATGGTTTGGATATGAGGTGTCCCCCAGAAGATCCTGTGTTAATGTGGGAATGTTCAGAGGTAAAGTGTTTGGACTGTGAGAGCCGTGACCTCATCAGTCCCCCATTCCAGTTTGAAGGGACTAACTGGGTGGCAACTGTGGGCAGGTCGGGTGTGGCTGGAGGAGGTGGGTCACTGAGGGCCTGCCTTGGAAGGGTTCATCCTCCTGCAATCCCCCTCTTCCCCTGCTCTGCTTCCCGATCCCACCATGAGACAAGCAACTTTCCTCTGTTGGTGCCACCTCACCCTCACCTTGGGCCAAAGCAATGGAGTCAGCCATCTATGGACTGAGACCTCTTAGCATGTCAGCCCCAGACAAACTTTTCCTCCTCTAAGTTGTTCTTGTCGTGTTGTATTTTGGTCATAGCAACACAAAGCTCACTAACATATCTGTCAGATCTTAAGAGAAATGTGATATTGATTCCTCTTTATGATAACCATGCCCAAAGGCATTTGCTGCAGTTGTTGCTTTTATTTCTAAAGTATTCACCATGGAACCTAGTCTTTTATTAATGTATCAATAGTATGTGTGGGTAAAGAGCCAGGGTTACAGTGCTAGGGGGGTACTGAAACAAACCAGGCGGTTTTTATTCTAGTCCCACCTGTGTGGCCTCAGGAGAGTCCCTTCATCTGTTCATGTCTCTCTTCTTGGTTTCCTCCAGGGCTTTTGAAAGTGTGTGGAAGGAGGATTTGTCACAGCTTCTCCTAGACTCCTGAAGCAGGCTTCTGGCTGAGAACATAGCTGCTGGGTGTGAGAAGTGGGGCGTGCAGAGCTGGGTTTGTGGGTTTGGGTGGAGGGACTCTGGAGAGGGCAGGAGCTGCACATGTGTCAGTTTTTCTGGCTGGCTAACAGCCGCAATCCGAGTTCACTGAGAACTTCCCTTCATATCTCCATGTGGCGCGGTAATGACTTATCTTCCTGCCCTCACAGATGCCTCCTCTGCCTTCCTGTGTGGACAGGTCTTTCTTGCCCTGGGCAGGGAGAATTCAGTGATTTCCTGTCAAGAACGATTGTTGCTGCCTTTGAGGACACATCTACCCCAAAAGACTGCCCTCCTCCTGGGAGAATCTGGAGCTTCCGGACATTTTTTGGGGGGAGACGGGGGTTACTGGGGATTGAACTTAGGGGCACTCAACCACTGAGCCCCACCCCCAGCCTTATTTTGTATTTTATTTAGAGACAGGGTCTCACTGAGTTGCTTAGTGCCTCGCTGTTGCTGAGGCTGGCCTTGAACTCACAATCCACCTGCCTCAGCCTCCTGAGCTGCTGGGATTACAGACATGCACCACCTTGCCCAGCCCAGTCACTTTTGAATGATAAAATTATCAAAATTCCATTGCAATTCAGAACAAAATCTCACTCTCCAGTTTGCATGCTGCTTCCCTCTCCCAAGCCCAAGTATTCTGTTGTAGTTTCTCCTGAAGGCACACAGGGGAAGAGGAGTTAGAGAAGGGGATGAGACCTTTGCTCACCTGGAGTGGTTTGTTGGTCTATCTTGGCTGCTTACTGTCATGGCATGTGCCCACATGCCAGCTACCCCAATGGAACTTTTTTAGTGAGATGCCCTCAGTTCTGGGAGTCTCTCTGCTGTTGTTCCCCTAAGTGGGGCATGCACTCTCTGGCTGCCATTCACACCACCCTGTCCTGCCCAAAGCTTCTGCTCCTGGTAGTATTCCCGTGAGAGTCACACCTCCCTGCTGCTCCCACTCTGTTCTTTTTCAACAAGGACCTTTTAAGATGACTTAAGCCAGCTCCTTCCTGGTGCCTCTTGGCTCAGGGGAAGTCCCACCTGTGGGTCACTTCATCCTGCAAGGAGAGGCTATGTTTACCACTGCCTGCCTCACCTGCCTGCTGAGGAGGACCTTGAGCCACCTCCTGCCCTCAGTCCTTCCTGAACATGCCAGACTACTGTGCCCAGGGTGTAGCACATACAGAGAGCAGGCATTGGCTCAGATAGACAGAGATGTCAGTTATTTGATGTAGACCATGAGGCTTTAGTTGAAGGGCAGGATGGTGGAGAGATAGATGTGGTTGTGTTTTAGAAGATTCTGTTGGATAAACTTAAAAAACAACAACAACAACTCTATTTTGGCCAGTTGTGAGCATTTGGTGTTTGATGCTGGGAGTTCTAAAGACATCGAACATGTTGAGCCACTGTTCCCAGCAGAGGGTGCTCTAGAATGAAGATTGTGGAAGTGCATGAAGTTGCTTTAGAAAGGAGGAGGGAGAAAATGCCCAGCCTCTGTGTGATGATCTAGCTGACTCCTACATGGAGAACCTGATTCTACTGTACCAAATTTGTGAAAAACTATTTTTTTTAAAACAAATGTAATCCTAAATCTTAATACTTGTCTTATCACCATGAACCATTTTGATATGTTCACTTGTCATCCTTAGTCATTAAAAAAAACTATTTATATGCATAATTATATGTATATAATACACATATTACACACACATTAACATGGAAAGTGCATCGCCTGATGCTTGACTCGCGGCTGGCACTCAGTGAACGTTCACTGCCCTTCTCTTCCTGTTCAAGTTCACGCATGCGAGGACCAGCAGGGTCTCACTTTACAGAACATCCACAGGAAAGGCCAGAGACGTTTCTAAGGACATCTTCCTCTGTCCCTCACCTCTTGAGTATTTTTGACTTGGAGCTGAAATGGTTCAGCAATCTTCTTCCTCCTTGGCACAGTTCGTGTATTTATTTCCCCCAGGACCTAGTAAGCCCTTCGTCTAGTGTTCACCACCGTCTTCCTGTCCTTAGCACTGCCTTCTGTGGTCACATCCACCATGCTGATTACAACATGGGATAATCTCTGCAGCCTGGTCGGGGAGGCAGAAAAGCCAGACGCCAAACTGGAGACCTATGTGGGGCTAAAGCAAGAAGGGTATGCTGCTCTGCAGGCATAAAACGGCTCTTGACAGGAGAGGTATTTTAGTAGTATAGGTTGAATATTCCTTATCCAAAATACTTGGATAAGGATTTCTGATTTTTCCAGATTTTGTAATATTTGCATATACTTAATAAGACACCTTGAAGATAGGATCCAAGTCTAAGCAAAAAATTTGCTTATATTTTATGTACAATTCACATACATAACCTGATGGTAATTTTTGTTTTTTGCTACCAGGGATTGAACTCAGGGGCACTCTACCACTGAGCCACATCCCCAGCCCTATTTTGTATTTTATTTAGAGACAGGGTCTCACTGAGTTGCTTAGCATCTCGCTTTTTGCTGAGGCTGGCTTTGAACTCATGATCCTCCTGCCTCAGCCTACTGAGCCACTGGGATTACAGGCATGCACCGTCGCACCCGGCTCTGATGGTAATTTTATACAACATTGTTCATGCACCTGCATTTTGACTACGAACTGTCACATGGGATCAGGTGTGGAATTTTCCAACTGTGGTATCATATCAGTGCTCAAAAAGTTTCAAGATATGAAAACATTTTGGATTTCAGATTTTTGGAGCAGCAATGCTCAAAGTGTCGTAATGTTGGATTTAATGATTAATCACTTTTCTCACCTGACCCATGTTATTGCTCAGTAAAGGAAAAAAGAAGACTAACAGTAGATTACTAAATAATTATGCTTATCTGTCAGAGAAACCACCAGATAGATTAGAAATATTAGTGACTAGATGGTGTCAAGACTTACATTATTTATTTTAATTTGAATGGGTTTTCTTTTCATAGAATTTCCTGCTCTCTTTATGGTGTGCAAAGCAGCACCTCATGTATTGTTTGGGTTGATTTCTTTTTTCCCCATTGCTGAAGTGTCATACTGTACTGGAAAATCTGGCCAATGTGATGTAATGACTGCCTGCCTGTTGGAAATGTTAGATTAACGCATACTCACATGTGCCTGTGGATGCTGCTGAGCTTCTCTTACTGACACTATCTCTTCTTCATTGCAAATCCATAAATGAGTCCTGTCTATGAAAAGGCATCTTGTAGGTGGTTAGTTTGACATTTAAAAGTTTTCCTAAAAACTAAGCATTGGAAACATACTTAATATTAAAGGAATGTTGTTATGATTCACAACTATTGTGAAAGGAATCCAAAGGAGTCTGTAAAATAAATTTGATAAAGTTTCCTGCTCTGAGAGGAACATGATGAACTCTCAAAGCTATTAAAATTCATTTTCACTTCTTTTGTTAGTATCCGGGACAATTTCAAGTGTCACTGCTTTTTAGTATACTTTATGAATACGCAATTAATTCTTTTATCATAACATAGAAAAGAAGATGCTTTCCACAGCCTGAAGAAGTGCATGTAGATTCAAATTGTAGAAAAACTTTCTTCATCTTCTAAGTAGGAAAATTATACATATCAAAGAAATTTCATGTCCATGAAGATTTAGTTATTAACCCAAGATCACATGACTTGAGTTGGGCAGCTCCAGCATAAAATAGTTTTGAGTTTTTCTTTGAAAATAATGTGTTTGAGCTGGGGTTGTGGCTCAGTGGTAGAGCACTCGCCTAGCATGTGCGCAGCCCAGCTTCAATCCTCAGCACCACGTAAAAACAAAGGCACTGTGTACAACTAAAACAAATATTTATGTATTTGATAAAAGGCTACATTTCTTTGCATACATAAATATTAGTTTGTTTCCTGTTGTTTTGAGGGACATCTAATTTTATAGATAGTTAAGCAATTGGGAGGGGAAAATGTTAAACACTTTTCTGTGGATCTCCCTTAGCAGGAAGGAAACCTCGCTCACTTGGATCGTTGGAAAAGCCCAGCTATTGTATCATGAAATACTACTGACTGAGCATTCATCAGCTTTTAAAGTTTTATTTTGCTAGTAATTAAAATAATAACATAGGTTTATTTTTAAAAATAAAGATCCCATTCTTCAGAGAAATTTCTATTATTGATATAATAGTATCTGTTTCACACTTTTTTTCTGTAGATTCACAGAATTCAATCAAATGACCTGAGGTAGAGCTGACAAACTCTTGTAAAAATGGAGTAGCCTGACCAGGACTGATCCAAATAAATCACACTTACGTGAGCCATTAACCATAAGACCATTTATTTGGAACTAGATTCTCCTGGCTGCTGCTTATTTCTCTAAATTCTGTGGGTTTTCACTTTACGGGTTAGGAGGAGTTATATTCCTGGTTATGCTAAATTGCTCGAATTGTGTATTGTTGGACTAGTGTGTGAAAGACGAATAGAAGAAAATAGAAAATACATACTCTAATGTTGGATGTTTATCAAAGATTTTCTTGGTATATATCACTATCTCAGTGTAGCCTGATACTACAGTATGCACAATTAAAAGTTGTTAATGAATTAATGTGGCTTCCTTCATAAAAGTAGAAAATACAGTGCCCTGTTTTTTGGTAAATGTACGTGAGTCTGCCAGTGGTTATTGGGTGGCCTCTTCGAAAATAGAAGCTAACACTTCTGAAGGTTTCTCAGGTTAGTATAAAATATGCCAAGGGGAGAAGCCACAGAGGGTGGAAAAACACTTTTTTCCCATTCCTCTGACCTCCCTGCAGAGCAGTGGTTTTTGATGAGTTTCTCCGAAGCTAGACATGAGAGGTTGGAGTTCACAGCTCAGCTGATTCATAGCGCTAAGTCACATTCTTTTGTGTCTACCTCATTAGCAGTAAAATCCGTATCATGGTGCTCCATCTGTGGACTCCTGATTCAGCACTCAGACAAGGAAACATGTTCTGCTTGGGCCTGCCCAGTGGACTGCGTGGAACATCAGTGGCCATGGCTTTGCTGTTCCATACACTGCATGTTTACAGGGTATTGTTGGTATCTGGCATGCTGATATGGGTCAGGTTTCTTGGGAAGCAGACGTAGACGTCAAAAAGTTGTGTACTGTAAGTTTAGTGGGAGTGCTTTCAAAGTCTCTGCCTTGGTAGGGAGTGAAGGCCCCGAGAGAGAAGGAGAGCTGCGACACAGTCATTATTGAGGCCTTGCCAGTTTTTCAGGGAGCTAAGCTAGGTTAGCCCTTCAGCCTTGTGCTGACCCAGGGAGGAGAGTCATCTGGGTCTCCTGAATTAACCATTCCTTGTATGTTTTATGAACCCTGAAAGAGCGTATGAGCTGGGGGGAGGTTACGCCCTTCAACTTGAAGATGAGTCCTCTAGGGATTCTCAGTTGAGAGCTGTCTGCTCCACCACCCAGCAAGGAATGTGAAGGAGCCCTAATTGGGAAGGGCTGTTGCAGCTAGCTGGAAGCCATGGGTTCCACCTGATATGTATGTGACGCACCTGTAGGCACCTGCAAAGCTGAAGGTATATAACCGGGTGAAAGCGGTCCGAGTTAGGAGAACGGAGAATTCAGTCAGCCGGGCAGTCACTCGGTCGGTCAGAAGAATCAGAGCGGCCAGAACGTAGGCAGAGCGGTTACAGAAGAGAAACCAGATAGAAGAAGTAATGACTGGTCAGAGTTAGGCCGAGGCTCCTGAGGAAGACAGAAGAAAGAAGAAGGAAGTAGTAAAAGCTTAACTCTGCCTCCGAGAATTTTCCCGCGGCACCGTGGCTGGCCACAACAGGCAGCTTACAGGAATGAATGCTTCAGTTCTAGAGGGTGGCTTGCCCCACAACTGGTATGTGTGCTGATAACTGTCACAGAGATATACACCTGAGAATGAGTGTGTAGAGCTCAAATATATATTAGACAGCTCTCTGTACTGGATTCCTATACTAGCACAGCAGTGGTAAGAATGGAAAATCTCAAGCAGCTTCTTTTAGGAGAATTCTCTCTCTCCTTCAAGAGGCAGTGAAGGACCATCCTTCTAAGCAGCCTTCCCAGATATTGCTCTTCCCAATCCCCCTCCCTGTTATAAGCTCTTCTCCAACACTCCATCATACTTTATACTTCTTGCTATATTAATGTCCAACAATATGGATTATTCTTTGTCTCACTTCCACCTTATCCAGAGCTTGTGACGTCCCTGTCCTATTGATCTGTGTATTCCAGCCTAGTTCAGCAGAAGACACCAGGTGGACCTCATTAAATGTTGGTTGAATAAACAGTCGTAGCCCCGACTCCTCTGAATAATAGTTGGTTGTGTTTGGTATCACAGAAGAGATGGAAAGTTGGCTGGGACCTAGATTTTCCTATTAAAACCAGCTGTCTTTGGTGCCAGTGGCCATATCCCTTCACCCTTGGCAAAGGAATATACCTTGTATTTAAGAGGGTTTTTGTCCTTGAAACTCTGTCTGGTAGTTACCTTTGATGCACTGGGCTGGACCACCCAGAGGGTCTGTTTTTACAATGACTAGTGATATATCCAAGTAGCATTAGCCAAAGTGAGCTGATAAGGGGCTTCCCCTTTCACTCAGGACCCAGATGCTGCTCCAATCAGAAGTTATGTTTCAGGGAAATCTGCCAGGGAAGAGGAGCCAAGGAAAGAGGGAAGAATGAGGTACTCCTTAAGCCTAGGGAGAAGGCTCTGCTCCTCCCGTCCCAGGGAAATAGGCCTTCTGACGGTCACTAGGGCAGGAGCAAAGAGGGTGGCCTTTGTCCTTATTCTTTTTTTCTCTCCCTCAAATGTCCGGTTATGGATAATGAGAAAACTTAAGTGCCAGTGAATTACCAAATGGTATTTACCTATCTGTAGAATACCATATTCTTTGTAGAACTAGATTTTTTTCCTCTCTCTAGATACTTTTATCAATACAAATATTAGTACTTTCTTCCTTCATTAACATTTTCTAATTATACTAGTCAATATGCTAAATGTAATCCAAATGACTTCATAAAATTAAACTGTCAAAGTAACGTGTATATTAAAAATTGATAATAATTAAGAATGGTAAAGAGTTTTAGCTTTCATCCCTATTGATTATTTTAGAAATGCAAGTAATCGACTTAATATCAGCAAATGTCAATTTTTCATTTTTGTTAGTTTCTAGGATTTTGTTTTTGTTAATGTTTTATTTATGTAAATGGTAGATTTTTATGAAATGTAGTGATTTCAAGAATTGGCTTAAAATGATACAAACATAAGGCAGAAGAAAAGCATTAAAAGCACTAATATAGAGCTGTAATAAAATACAAAAAAGGGATGGGGATGTGGCCCAGTGGTCGAGTGCCCCTGAGTTCAATCCCCGGCACCCCCCCCCCCCAAAAAAAGCACTAATATAGGAATTACATATTTTGTAATTGGTCAGGCTAATGTTAATTGCAAAACATCAGTGTTCGTAAATCAGATTAATAGCTTCTAGAGAACAATTATTCTAGTTGCTGTCATATTGCTTTCAAAAAACAACATTTTGCAAAGTGGAATTTATGCTATTTTATGAAGGCCCAATGGGTCCATGATGTTCCTGCTCTTCTCCCTTTATCTGACTTTCAGGAAAATCACTTTATTCTGTTAATATTCAAAAGTCTTCCTCAACAACAAGATTTTTATCTTTTCCCAAATACTTCCAAAACTCATCTTTTAAATGACCTTGAAATAGTCTTGTGAGGCTGTCATTAGGAAAGTGTTGTTTTTTATTAAATTTTAGTGGGAAAAGGTATATTTATAATCTGCATATTTTAGAGCAAATGACTTGGAAATGATTTTGTGATATGAGACCTTCAGCATTGTAAGGTGTTTCCAGTTTAGCAAATTTTAGCGGCTGTAGAACCTGTCTGAATTGTGATGAAGAGAATTATAGGGAAGAAGACTGACTTAGTTAGCATTCTAACAGCAGTGTGCTTTGGAACTTCCTGCCTTAGATTAAATATAAACTGCTACAACTACTGAGTCCAGCCAGAAATGCTGAGAAGAGCTCATTAGATGTGCTGATGACAGCTGCTGTGGAAGATTTGGTGTGGTTCTTGCAGTGTTTTTACTGTTCTGTCTTTCTCTTGACTGAATCGATGCAGCTGAATTAGCCATCATTTACAATTGATGTAGCATGACTTTAAGCACTAAGCTCTACAGATTCTGTCTTCATTTAAAGGACAAGGGAACAAAAGCTTGAAGTATTGTTAATGAGGCTGCTTTCGATTTTGTTTAATGAAATTATAATTGAGAGATTGCTGATGATATTCTTAATACAGGTTGGCATAAGAAGGTGGGATTAAAATTCTGAACATTGGTTTATTAGCTATTTATAAAGCTAAAGCTTATATGTTCTGCTTTTCTTTAAGCTAAAGTTAAAGCATATAAAGTTAAAGCTTAAGGAAAAATAGAATGTATAACTCACAAACCAAAGAAGGAAAAACATTCATAAAGAAATCTATACTGATACAGGGATGGGGCTAGATCAGTGGTAGAGTATGTGCTTAGCAAGTACAAGGGTCTGAGTTCAACCTCAGCACCAAAAATAAAACAAGAGAGAGAGTTATGCTGATACAATAAAGAAAAAAGGAGAAAAGCATGTTGAGTGGAATACTCAAAATTAAGAGTGTGGAAGTCACTGTATCAGCAATAACAGTTAATGAATTAAAAATACAGATTCTTAGAACTAAATTGCAAGAGACAGTCTTAAAACATAATGACAGCCACCATGGGGTAACTGGTACTGGACTAGCCCTCCTGCCATTTATAGCTAAAAAACTGTATGAGGTAGACAAGCAACTGTTTTCAGATATTGGTCAGTTGGCAGCCCAGACCTAATTCATGAGAGAGGAGAGTCCTATAATTGCCCCAGCTTTCTGCCTGAGAGTATTTTTCTGGACCCTAGCACAAGGATGAGGAACTCAAGAGTATTACAGTTTCACTGAACTAGGATCCAAATAGACTGAAGCCACTGGAATTTTCAGGGCAGAGTGCCAAAGGCAGGAACTTTTCATTAAGAGTCCCCAAACTGGCTTTGAAATCCCTTTGTGTGTTTGGCTATGAAGTGATACATGCATTAAATGAGATTCCATAACTCAAGCTAAGAACACAACCTGAGAGCTATAAACTGACATCTACCAAAGGTTTGACAAGGCTGGGAGATGTTCACATTCTGATCAGAGTGGAAAGACCTGTGAACACAAAGCATATTCAACAGAGACCCCAGGGAGGCCATATGGTAACAGTAGGTCTATAGACCTTGCTCAACAAAGCTTGAAAGCAAACCTTGAATGGATCCAGCTGATGTATTAACAAACTAATTGTCTCAAAATGTTTTAAAGGCAGGTTAGAAAAAAAAGTATTCAGACCACATTCAAAATGTCCAGAATCCAGCCGGGCGCGGTGGCGCACGCCTGTAATCCCAGCACTTGGGAGGCTGAGGCAGGAGGTCATGAGTTCAAAGCCAGCCTCAGCAATGGCGAAGGCACTTAACAACTCAGTGAGACCCTGTCTCTAATAAAATACAAAAAAGGGCTGGGGATGTGGCCCTGTGGTCGAGTGCCCCTGAGTTCAATCCCTGGTACCAAAAAAAAAAAAAAAGAAGTCCAGAATCCAATTTTAGAAGTTACTATATGTACAAAGAAGTAGAAAAATATGACTAATAACCATGAGGAAAAAATTAGTTAATAGAAATAGATCCAAAAATGGCAGAATCAACACATAGGGACTTCTAAAAAGTTATTATAAAAATAATCTTAGGGGTTTTTAGAAAATTTTAATGTAATTAGCAAAGAAATAGAAAATACAAATATGAGTTCCATTTGTCTAGAGATAATAAATTCTGAAATGAAAGACTCCATTTCAGAATTATCTATTAAACTTCTGCATAAATTTAATAGCAGTTAGACCCTATAGAAGAAAATATCAGTGAATTTGAAAACAGGACACTTGAAACTAAAATAACAAAGAAAAACTAAAACAAATAAGAGCACCAGCTCATTAACTTGTAGGACAATACCAGGTAGGGATGAGGGGACAGAAGAATGTACATGAGAAATACATGGCCAAAGCTGTTACAAATTTGATGAACTGTTCAAACCCACAGATCTAAGGAGCCCAACAAATCACAAACAGGCTATTAAAGCACAATTCATTACAATCAATTTGCAGAAAACCAAACATAACAAGAAAATGTTAAAAGCAGTCAGAGAAGAAAACACACATTACATACAGGGAAACAAAGGTAAGAAATGACAGCGATTTCTCATCTGAAACAGTGTGTGTCAGAAAACAGTGGAAAGATACCTTCTTAACAGGCCCTTCTTGACTGTATTTAAAACTGCAGTCCTTCCCCACACATCCTATCCTCCTTACTAAAACCTGTTCGTGTTCTCCATGGCATTTATCACTGCATATTATGGGTTGGATCTGGAATATCACCCAAAAGGTCATTTGTTAATGGCCTGGTCCCCAAAGTGGCAATGTCCAGAGGTGTAGCTTTTAGGAAATGGTGAGAATGTGAGGGCTCTAAATTCATCAGTAGATTAATCCACTGGATGGATTAGTAATTTGAATGGATGTTGGGGAGGTAGGGGAAGCTGTAGGGAGGTGGGGCATGGCTAGAGGAAGTAGGTCACTAGGGGTTATGTCCACAGGGACCATACCTTGTCCCTGCCCCTTTCCCACACCCTGTCTTAGCTTCCTGGCCACTGTGAGCTGAGGGGCCTTCTTCCACCACACCCTTCTGCCATGATTTTTCTGCTTTGGAGCCAGCTAACCATAGACAGAAACCTCTGAAGCCATGAGCTCACATAAGCCTTCCCTTCTCTGAGCAGTTTTTCTCAGATACTTATTATTGCAACAAAAAGCTGAGTAACACATTGCTATTGCCATATTTGTATGTTTTTCTCCTTTACTAGATGTAGCCCTTTTTTTCAAAGTTGTTCCCTGATGGATCTTTAATATCTAGAAGCATGTCTTGCACAAAGTGGGTACCTAATAAATATTTATTGAATGAAACAAATGAAAGATGAATAACACTTGGTAAATGTATTAAGGTTCTCCAGAGAAGAAGAACCGACAGGGTGTGTGTGTTTGTGTGTGTGTGTGTGTGTGTGTGTGTGTGTGTGTGTGTAGACAGGATTTTAAGAAATCCTCTCCTTGGAAGCATGACAAGTCCTAAATCTGCAGGATGGAGACTCAGGTTTCAATTGGGTCTAAAAGCAGTCTGCTGGCTGATTTTCCTCCCCTCTTTCTAAGGGAAGGATTTATTCTTGTAAGTCCTTCACCTGATCGAATGAGGCCCACCCACACTTTGGCATAAAATCTGCTTTACTGCAAGTCCACTCATTTAAATGTAATCTCATCTTAAAAATATCATTACAGAAACACCTTGAATAATGTCTAACAAAATAACAACACTGTGATCTAGTCAAGGTGACATAAACTTAACCATCATAATAAGGATGTGGAAAAATGGGAAGCCTTATACACTACTGCCATGTAACACCAAAAATTAGTACAACCACTTTGGAGAATAATTTGGCAACATCTAATAAAATTTGAATATACGCATATCCTACCCTGAGCAATATTAACTTCTATTTCTATGTCCTGGGATGTACTTTAGGTCACAGATAAAGCTTAAAATTTTCTCTAAAGAATTGTTTGTAAGAGGATGAAAATGGAAACAATCTAAATATATTATGGCTGGAAGAGGAATCAATTAGAGTTTAATAGTGTGCAGGGTTAAAAAGAATGAATTAGAATTACATATGCCAACATGGATTAATTGTAAAAGTTTAATGAAAAAAAAAAACTCAGTTGCAAAAGAATTTTTTAATAGTTTGATACCACTTTTATACACTTTGACAACTCAATAACATATTGTTTATTGCATTGGATTTTTATCAAGGTTTTTTTTCCTACCCAAGATTCTGCTGATTTCATACTCAAAAGGGAAATCCTCAGAAGCACAGACCTTTCATCTCAGATCTTGTGGTAGAGGTGACTAGAGATGTGCATAACAAGCTATTCAGTGGAAACTTGCTCATGTGACCAGTGGATTTCTGGCATCTACACCCACTTCTCTGATTCTTACTCATTGAGGACAATGACTTTCAAAATATGTAACCCATAAACAAACTTAAAAGTCAAGAATGCCAATGTTCCAAAGACAGATTGCACATATTTTCAGTTAAAGAATAGATGAAGGACTGAAATAAAAATCACACGGAAATCCTAACATTCAGTTGTACCTACTGATATTTTTTACTTAAGTAACTCAGTATGTTTTCTTAAACTGTGACTAAAAGTGAAATAAATTGAAATTGATGTACTGTTCTTTTCTTTAATATATATTTTTTTAAATCAGATCCTAAGTTTGGGGTAAAGATACTGCATTTGAAGTTAACCTTAGTTTTTTTACTTAACAGTCTTCTCACAAAACGTCTGTTCTGATCAGGCCTCTGCACTGCTTTTGTCTCCTTTGTAGTTATCTGATGACGGGCGCTATGTCTTGTTATCAATAAGGGAGGGATGTGATCCAGTGAACCGACTCTGGTACTGTGACCTGCAGCAGGAAGCCAATGGCATCACTGGTATGTTATTTTTCAGACACAGATAATTATTCCAGGAAGCTCCCTGAAAAAGCAATTATTTTGGTTTTCTAATTGATTTTCCAAGAAATCTTCTTCCATTCTACCACATCATCTCAGTTCATACGATGTTCTTCTTTCTTACGAAATGGAGACAAATGGGATGAAGCATTTTCTTTGTAGATAGAGGTTAACCATATTTTGTGCACTTGAGTGTGAAAATATCCAGATGGAGAGTGTTAGGGAGAAGCTGCCCATTGGTCTGTAAAGTGTTATAACTATCTAGATGTAATGGTGCAAACCATCACAGGTAAGGGGTTATTAGAAAAGAGAGATCGGCCGGATTAACAGACAGTTCCTTAGTACAGAGCTACATGCACAGTAACAGCCTGATTTCGCTTTCTGAAGCCTTATATGTTGGAATGGTGAACACAGAACCAGCCAGTTACACATTCTGGAGATCGTTCATTTTTAATGTTATCTTCCAACATCTATCATACCAGCCCTGTCATCAAGTGTGAAAGCTTCTCAGCAGCATAATTTACTATGCCTCAGATAGACCCTGAAGCTCTGTCGGATAGGCTGGCATTCGGATAAGGGCACTGAACTAATTATACCATGTTCTGGTTAATGTAAAATAAATATATTGTAGAGATGCTTGATGCAGATTTTCAAAATATACAGTACTGAATGCATTTCTGTAATAATTTAACCTCTTTAGTATCTAACCTGCATTACATTATGATACGAAAATATTTTTACTGATTGGGCAGCATGTCATTTTTAAACTTTTTTGAGCAGATCCACATGCTGGCATTCTTAGATACTACAGAGCACCATTCACACATAGAGCTGGATGGAGTTAGCAACCTTTACTTCTGGTGTTAAATATATATCTCCATTTAATAAAGCTGTATAATTTTCTTCTGTTTTTAAAAAAAAAGGTACACCCATTTTGGTCTCGAGAAAAGTATAACAACAGTGTTCACATTCTCTGACGTTCCTCACCACTGTGTCTAGTAGAACTGAGCAAACCTCTTAAGATTGAGTGTGAATGAAACAGTGTTGCTGTTCTGCACACAGTTCCTGTGTGATTCTGCAATGGTAGAAAGGACCTAACCTTTCTCCGGTTTATTAAAAATTCCAATTATAGTGTTCTTTCTCAAGAGAGCACTGTTTTCATTTTCTGTTTATAACTGCAGTATGTCTTTAAATTATTAAGTAGGCTTTTGTTATTAAAAGATTCAAGTTAACAAATTAAAAAATACAAATTGCTTAACTTACTTCAAATAGGGACAAAATTCCATCCATGTATTTGTATATTGAACTACTATTGCTTTGTGTACTTCAAAAAGAGATAGCAGTACTTTGAATGAAACAGGTGAATATTGCCTAAACTCAAGGAACCTTTTTTTCCTCTCCAACGTCCTTATCTTTCCCTTTTTTCACCCCCCTCTCATTTTATTGTACAGTGTTAGGAATTAGAGAAGAGAATTCAATACCAGAGATTAGGATTCCAAAAGAAACATGGTGTGGAGGTGCACTAGGCCCTCAAAAACAAGACTGTAGCCAGTGCAGCCATGAAGGAATATGAAGAATACAAAGGAGAAGCATCTGAGAAACACTAAGTGGCTATCTGAAGACACAGAAGAAGAAAACAAACCGTGTCTCTTACTGTGTGCTCACAACAAAGATCACTTCTGTGACCTCAAAGTGTAGGGGGGGATTTCTCCCCACCAACAAGCAAGCAGTCCATTCTGCTATGGTTACCAGCTGGAGTCCTCCAGTTTCAATTCAGTTGTGACACCATCTTCCCGGAGATAGCATCAGATCCTGCAGGTTGAGGAATCCGTCCCATGAGATTGCCCACACTTAAGACCCAGTCACAAGTCCAGACTCTGGACTTCTGACTTACTGGCTACCAGTTGGGGTTCCCACTTCTCATTCATCGTGTTCAGTTAATTTGCAAGAGTAGCTCACAGAATGGAGAGAAACACTATACTTAAATTTGCTAGTTTATTATAAAGGATATTTTAAAGGAGTCAGGAAGCCAGGTGAAGAAATATGTAGAGTGAGATCTGAAAGGGTCCCAGTGCAGGAACTTCTGGGACATGAAGTTGGACTGTGTTAACCTCCTGGCCTGTTTTTGTTCACCTTCCTGCAAGCCTCCACCTGTTTAGCTGTCTGGAAGCCCTTTGGAGGCTTGCATAATATGGTTGACGCATGGACAACCATGCAGAAATGTGATTGGGTAAAAGAGGTGTGATGTAATGATAACAGTGGGGAAACACAACCAGCCCTGTCCAGATTCTTCTTGGCCTCTCTGTGCAGCATTCCTTCCTTGAGGATTTGAGGAGGACCCCTTCTGAAATGGGGCACCTATGGTTAACTGTCAGATAATTTCTTTGTGGCTAGCTCAAAAGGCAGGAAAGTAGGGGAAGATAAGATGTATTTTTAGTTTTTATTATGATCCACCTTGGTGAAGAGAAAATCTCATCCCTGTGACCTGCCTTGGAGAGAAAAAGGAGCAGGGGAAAGGAGGGCAGGAGGAGGTCAGAGAGAGAGACAGACTGGTTTCTGAGACCTAAAATGCTCCAACATTATAACAAAAGATTTTGACCTTTATCACTTTGATGCTACTTCAGAAATCAAGGACAAAAGGCCCAATAGTTTAACCTTACTGGTCTAGTCATTTAGAAATTATAGGGGCTCTGGGAGTTATAAGCCAGAAACCATCGACAAAATCCCCCCCATACACACTCATATATACATATTTTACATGTAATGTATCTATATATAGATTTTAGATATATGATGTATATCTTAATATCACAGCTTAGATGCATTCAGATTGTCAGAGCCTATTTACAAAGTAAGCCAGATCCTAGCTTGCCTTCCAACATGGTCTTTCTTGAATTACTGACAGTTGCTTTCTCTGCTTCCTAAAGGGGCTTTTGTGCAGCTTAAATGAAGAGACTGACACAGGGCCACCACCAGTAAATGTTAGTATAATTATTTTCCAAATTGTTCTCTTTTTTTCTTAAGTCTTCCGAGAAAAACTTTAATAAGATTATTGGGTAATGATTTGAAATAAATCCATCTGCTAAAACTGTGTGTAAACACAAATTTACTTGGGACTCTATCTCTTGGAGTCACATAGGATCCACATATTTGTTACTAAAGTTATTCTGAGTTGCTTTATACTTGTTTGGTATTGATGGCTTATGAGTGAATGTATCAGAGAAGCAGAACCAGTAGGTGGTGTATATTAAGAGATTTATTATAAGGAATTGGCTTATGCAATTGTGGAGAGCAGTTAGAAAGTTCTGAGATCTGTAAGGCCAGCCTTCAGAAGGACGGACAGTCTGGTGCTATTGTCCAGAGGTGGGATTTCCTGTTATCTAGGAAAGCCTCAGATTTGTCCTTGAGGCTTTTACACTGATTGAGCAGGCGTGCCCAGAGAACCAGGGATAATCCCCGTTGCTTAAAATCAACTGATAGTGGATCTTAATCACATCTACAGAATGCCTTCACAGCAACATTTAGGTTAGTGTTTGATTGACTGGAGACATTAGCCTGGCCAGGTTGATAGTAAAAAGACCATCCCAGTGAGCTCATGGAAAACCACCTGGAGAGTAAAAACCAAACATCTTATGATACTACCCCCGGTTTCACTTTTTCCCAAGGTCACTAAACTGAGAGTGTTATGAGTTCGTTGAGGCATTTGGGGAAGTAGGTCATATCCTGAGGATCAGAAAGAATTGGGAGTGGACAATGGAAGAGGTGATTTGAAGCTGGTCAGCTGGACGCTAATGGATTGACCAAGAGCCTTTTCCAGTAATAGTTGCCAGGTTCCAGGTACAGTTTGGAGCCTGTCATCTCTTTTAAATTATTGCTTTACTAGCATTGAATTTGTGGATAACATAAACCTCAGAGTAGTTATTCTTTTGAATGGCAGTCCTGGGATTCTGGAAACTCTGGACAGTTGTAAGGATTGACCCAGTGGGGGTCAGTTTCACCCTTGGGTTCAGAGGTCAAGTTTACAGGGCAGGATTAGAAAGATCTTGTTTGTTAATTGATCACTGGTTCATTGGGATTGGTAATATGACTGTTTAAAGAAACAAGTACAGTTGTCTCTTGGCATCCATGGGAGTTGGTTCCAGGACCCTTGGCAGATGCTCAAGTCCCTTATATGAAATGGTATAGTATTTGCATATGCCCTACACATATTCTCTTGTACATTTCAAATCATCTCCAGATTACTCATAATAGCTAATATAGTGCTATTGAATTAGCTGCAATGCTGTACTGTTTAGCAAATAATGACAAGAAAAATGTCTGTAGGTATTTAATACAGTCGCAATTTTTTTTCCCAGATATTTTCAGTCTGGCTGATTGAGTCAGAGGATGCAGAACCTACAGATATAGAGTACTAACTGTACTGTATATGTTTAATTATTGAAGAAATTAAGTAAATTTAGTCTCAAAAAGGGGTTCTAAAAGAAGACATTGCAGATATACAGTGATCATTAAAATTATTTAAATAGTTCCTGTCAATTACAGTTGGGTATCTTGGGACAGTAACTACTACTAGGCTTTAGGTCAGATTTGAATTTCAGTCTGTTCCATCACTCAGTAACTGGTGACCCTGGAAAGCTGTTTTCTCCTCTCTTAAGATGCCCATGTCTGCAAGTGGGATAATAGTGTCTGCTTCACAGAGAATTGTGAGAAATGTTAGAAATGCATAGACAAGGGCTCAGTAGGCTTCCTAGCCTGTAGCAGGTTCTCAAGTATTTCTTCGTTTTTCTTTCTTTTTCCTTGTCTAAAAAGGGAATATTTGGAAGCCACCACACTTTTGTTTTAGATTACATAGGAAAGGAAGTTGAGGGCATCCTTAAAAAAATTTTTTTTTTTCCAGTTATCAGAACTTCTTTAAAAAAAGAAGAGAGAGACAAAACTGCTCTAAATACAGACTTTGGCATTAACTTGCAAAACCAGATTCATAATCAGAAGAGTCCTTTAATCAGGGGAAAACAAATATGTGCCCCTCCAGTGGAGACCATGTGGGAGGGTGTCTCACTGTGCAGGTTGAAAATTGACAACTCAGGGGTTACCTGCCCCTCCATGAGAGTGCCCACCTCCCTCTTGCTATTTCCTTACCTGCTCCCCATTTTTATTATCCTTTCTAAGCTAAGGCAAAGGGTAATTAGCCTTGAACCTAAATTCATTAACACAAACGTCAATGAGTTAGTCAAGAGCAGCTGATGACTGAAAATTAAAACCAGTGTCACGAAACTTCCACTTTTTATTACTGAAATCTGTACCATTTTTTTATAATCCTACAGTCTTTCTGCTCTGACTTTAATCTCTTTTCCCTTAAAGGCAGGGAAAATTATCGGCATTTTTCATCTAGATTAATTCTTTATTAACACGCCACAAAACTGCACAGGTGGCTCTTTCCTAACATTTTTGTACCTTTGCCTGTCAAGAAAACCTTCTACCCAGATCCCTGTTGAAATGAGAAGTGCAAAATAAGTGTCCAGGAGCAATTTCATGTCATAGGAAAAAGCACAGAGAGAACAAAGCTTCATTATTATCGGGATCCATCAAATCTTGGGATCTCATGAAACTAGAATCATTCTGTCATGTAAGTTTGAATTGCTGTTCTCTCCATTGCCGTCCATCCTACTTGCCACCTTATGAAGGGGGCAGATTCCCTGTTGTCCTTTGCCTTTCTCAGGAGAACTTCACTTCTGCCGTTCACGTTTGCAGTGCTTTACTGCAGGATAATCTGAGGACATTGGTTGCATGGTTAGTAGCTGCAGTTGCTCCTTTTCCTTGCCTGGTCTGAGCAGGTTCCTCCCGTGGCCCACCTCACATGCACCACTCTGGAGACATGGTATTAAGCCTATCATCTGGGCCTTAGAGATTTATATATGTTTTTAACTCTTCCAAAGAGTTAATAGCAGGTCCTCCACAAAGAACATTGCCCCCTCTTCTCCACTGGCTAACACAGAAGCTTGTTTGGAGTGGCCTCATTCTGCTTTGGGATGCAAGGTTTCTGCCTCCAAAGTTCCCAGGTGCCCTTGTGCTTTTGGTGGACACCTTTCTCTCTGTGTTACCCTTTCCTCTCCCCCACTGTGACTTTTCTCTCTCCATACAAAAACATTTAGTGTGCAGATCCGTGAGCCTCATTGACTGAATCTGTCTTGTTCTCTGTGGAGACCCCAGTTTTTAGAACAGTGCCGATGGTTTCATGGTAGGTGTGCACTAGCTTGTCCCTTAGGGATCGGTGTGTTGCCGCCTGCAGCAACAATACCGCAGGAAAGAATTTGGAGGCAGACTGGAAATGAACAGGTTCTTTATTCTTCCTTCTTCTAACTTCTCTCTCCGGCTCCAACAACCTCTCCAACTCCAACCACCCCCTCTAGCCAACCTCACCCGGTTAAATACTTTTTGCCTTAACAAGTATACATGTGTTAACAGCTCCAACTTACAGGTGCGTCACGTAGTGTTCACGGGCATAGAAAGATTCTTAGATAAATGCATGAATATCAGGTGAAAATACTGAAACACCTCTTATGGCTCTCAGCTAGCCGCCATCTTAGCTATCTCCTTATTAGGGCTTTTACATCCGTGTGTCTGGATGGCTGCTTTATAAGCCATATCCTCCTCTGTACCTGTTAATTAATTTACTTGTGAGCAATTTGAGGCCTCTCTCTCTCTTTTTTTTTTTTTTTTTTTTTGGTCCTTTCTAAACCCTGAGAGAATGGTGTGTTGCAGACCATGTTTATTTTGGTTTTGTATGAGCAGATTTTCTGCTTTTCTTTTTCTACTGTTTGTTTAAAATCAAAAGTGAAGAAGTATCAAGGTATAATTAAGGACACCAGGCTAGTGTGACATTTTATTATTCTACAGTAAAAACGCCAGCTGAATCTTGACTCTTCTGGTTCTTAATGTGATTGATGCCTGCAGATGAGTGGAAAGTAATCATCCCCAACCTTGCAAGAAAATGATCTTGATTTTGTCTTGATCTTGAGTTTGTCTTGATTTTGTTAGTTATATTTTTCTCTACTTTTCTGAATTAAACCATTTATTTTGAAAAAAAAAATACATACTTTGTTTCCTGAGTTTGCTACAAATAATCGTATTTTGAATATATAAAGTTGCTTCATATACTACTTAAACTAAATTTAGAATGAATTTCCACGTATTTTCTACCTTAAATTTAAATATCAGGCCTCAGAGCTATCTCTTATCTCCCAAATATATGAACATTTCAAAGTTTACATGAACACTTAAGTAACTTATACCTTAAAAATATATTTATAAGTATATAATATATTCAAATCAGGCATAAATTTCTAAATTTTTGTATTAGAAAAGTGGAAGATGCTACTAATTCTTTTAAAATTTAAAATTCATTCCTTTTGTTGTCTTTAATTATAAACAACTATAGGTAGGTTTAGTTGAAGATCTAGAACTGTGCTTAATCTTGTTAGGGAACAGACGTGTTTAGGTGCTCCTCTCTGTGCCAGGTGCCCTTTTGGGCTCTGGTGGTGATGGTGGCCATGGTCTCTGCCCCTCCAGCGTTCCTGCCCTCTGGACAGTAGCTTGGAGTTTGTCAGTGCAGGGTTCTGGTGGTTGTCAGAGGTGCTGTGACCCTATGTGCAGCCCCAGGCTCAGAGGCAGGATATCTCTAAGCTCCCTCCCTCTGTTTTCTTGTATTTTTCCTTTTCTCTTTGTTTCTTTCATTTTTCTGTAGTTACTTTATTCCCTGTTTTATAGGATAATCAGCAGCAAAATAGGAGCTGACCATTTGTCCCTGTGTTGAATCAATTTAAAATTATGACACAGGTTTTGAGTAGAATCCTTAAGAGGCAATTGTTAGATGAAGAGAACTGAATAAATCTGAGGTCATTCTTGCTATTAACTCAACACACCTCTTCAGCAGGCCTGAAGTGGTCTTGCTCCCGTCACAGCATTTATGAAGTGACTTGGGGGGGGAAGGGGGTGCTGCTGCTTCCTGGTTTCAATAAGGAAATACCAGTACTCCTGTACTTCATCCAGACTTTTACTAACCTGTCTCTCTGATTTTTCCTTTTTTGCTGCACATTTGATCACTTCATATTGATGAGTATTTTCCATGGCTTTATTTTAATCCTTTCATGTCAATAAAGAAAATTAATTCTCTCCATCACAAATTAATCTACACTGCATGGTAACATGTAACCATAAAAGAAAACTCAGTATTTGTCATCACTGGCTAATACAGGGGGTGCTGAGCTCCTGTTTTTAGGTAGTGGGGATGATATTGACTCTGTAGTTCATGTCCCACGGGGTGGGCATCCTTTGGGAGTAGAGGGGAAAGGGGGGATATACCTTCAAGAAGTTGTAAGCAAATGAGCTGTTCAAAGCTTAGCATGTCATCTGAATGTTAAAAGCCAGGCCAACAGGGGAGGAGGACTCCTGTGAGAAGTCAGGGAGCTGGTAGAAAATGTCACGTCTTCCCTAGTAGGGATGCAGAAAAGAAAAAGAATTGGAACACCAAAAAAACTGCATGAAAATAAGAAGTAAAATTTGAAATTTGATATAAAAGAGAAAATACTAATGATAACATTAATGCTTTTGTGTGGGGCGTACTGGGATTGAACTCAGGGGCACTAGGCCACTGAGCCACATCCCCAGCCCCCCCCCCTTTTTTTTAATTTAATTTAGAGACAGGGTCTTACTGAGCTGCTTAGTGCCTCAGTCTCCTGAGCCACTGGGATTACAGGCAGGTGCCACCGTGCCCAGTGACATTACTACTTATTTTTAAAATTCATGATTATAAAGACTTTTTCTAGGAAAATAGCTGTGTGCCATAGGTGATGAAAATTGGATTTTAAAAATTCACTCTTAGCAAATCCTTCTGTTCAGAACCATCACATTCCATTTATTTCTGTCACTTGAAGAACAGTGGGGTTATCTGGAATAATGGTACGCATTTACATGGAGCATTCCCCGTGTGCCAGGTTCTGAGCTACATATGTAGATAATTCATTCAGTCTCAGCAAACTGTGAGGAGCATGGGTTACTCTCCCCAGGAAACCAAGCTGTGAGCCTAGCTAGCTTTTCCAGTGCCATTTAAAGATTCAGATCCGGGCCAGTATGGCTCCCCAGCCTGTGTTCTAGCCATTACTGCGTGTCAGAGCAGGACAAAGGAGGACCTGCAGGCCAGAAGACAGCAGCCTCTTACCCCTCAGTCCCCACATGACTACACCTTGAGTTTCTTATTATTGTGATGTGTCAAGCCTATACAGTTTTTATAAAGTATAAAAAGCACTAAAGTGCTATTATTAGAGAACTTCTTCATTTTCTATGAAAAGCAGTTAATATCCTTGATGATTTTCAAAGAAAGGAATGAAAATATGTCTTTGCTCTAGGAAAAGCATAAGAGGATTTATTTTAAGCTAATCACTCAGTAAACAAATCGGTCCCCACCAAGAAGCAGCTTTATAAAAAGCAAGTTTAACTTTAATATGTGGAGAGGTTCAGAAATTTAATTCTTTTGGCTTCAGAGTGAATAATGACACTTACTGACAAAACAACCTCAGAGAAAATGGGCAAAAAAGGGAAAGGGTTACAGAGCTAAGCCATGACTCTTTTTTCAAAGCAATTTTCCTGTTTTCCATTTAAATCAACATGGTTCTCCCTTGTGTGTAGCAAAAATGAATGAGTCCCATTGTCCCATTGAAATACCTTTTCTCATTGTAAGCTGCCTGTCACGGCCAGCCACGGCGCCGCCACGGGAGGAAAATTCTCGGAGGCAGAGTATAGCTTTTGCTACTTTTACTTCTACTTTCTTAGAGAGCTTAGAGAGGGAAAGAAAGATTTTTCTTAGAGAGAAAGATTAAAGAGAGCTTTTCTTCTTGTCTTCTTAGCTTAGAGTTAGAGTTAGAGCTTAGAGTTAGAGTTAGAAAGATAGAGCTTAGCTTAGAGAAAGATTAGAGCTTCTTTCTTCTCTCTTCTTTCTTCCTTCTTCTTTCTTCTGTCTTCTGTCTTCTGTCTTCCTCAGGAGTCTCGGCCTAACTCTGACCAGTCATTACTTCTTCTATCTGGTTTCTCTTCTGACCGACCGAGTGACTGCCCGGCTGACTGAATTCTCCGTTCTCCTAACTCGGACCGCTTTCACCCGGTTATATACCTTCAGGTTTGCGGGTGCCTACAGGTGCGTCACATACATATCAGGTGGAACTTATGGCTTCCAGCTAGCTACAACAGCCCTTCCTAATTAGGGCTCCTTCATATTCCTTCCCTTTAGTTTAAAAAGGTGCTTTCTATTTTCTCTATTTTATTTTCTCTATTTTCTTTTATTTTCCCTACCTAGCTTTTCACCTTTTATTTTTGAAAGGGTGGATATTTGAGCCCTTTTTGAGGAGGTGCTGCGGCTTTTAAGGAAGCCTACTGCTGAGGAGCAGCTAACGCACTTAGTTAAGCACAATTGCATAAGCGGCTTTGACTTTTTTTTTTTTTTTTTTTCTTCTTTATTTTTCTTTATGGCTTTCTTGCCAAAGCTCAATGGCTTTTTTTCTGCATGGTTTTTACCATGCTATTTAATTCTCTATTTTCTTTTAAGCTCATGGCTTTTTTCTTTATACTAAAGCTCAAGGCTTTTTCTCTATATTTTTTATGGCTTTTCGCCGGCTACTCTGCTTCAGCTTAATTCTTAACTGGCCTCAACTAAGTCAGAGGCTATGCTCTCTTGTTTCTACTCTTTTTGCTGGTCTCAACTGAGTCTGGCTTCTTCATTTTTTATGGCTTTTGGCCGGCTCGGCTTTTCGCCGGCTACTCTGCTTCAGCTTAATTCTTAACTGGCCTCAACTAAGTCGGCTTTTGGCCGGCTCGCTTCGGCTTTTCGCTGGCTACTCTGCTTCGGCTTTTGGCCAGCTACTCTGCTTCGGCTTAATTCTTAACTAGCTTCAACTGAGTCAGAGGCTCTGCTCTCTTGTTTCTACTCTTTTTGCTGGTCTCAACTGAGTCTGAGGCTATGCTTTTTCATTGCTCTTATTTCTTAGCTTTTCTTCTCTGCCTGCCGAGCCCCGGACGGACCACCATTTGTAAGCTGCCTGTCATGGCCAGCCACGGCGCCGCCACGGGAGGAAAATTCTCGGAGGCAGAGTTAAGCTTTTACTACTTTTACTTCTACTTTCTTAGAGCTTAGAGAGGGAAAGAAAGATTTTTCTTCTTAGCTTAGAGTAGAGTAGCTTAGAGTAAAGAAAGATAGAGCTTAGCTTTTCTTCTTAGCTTAGAGTAGAGTCTTAGCTTAGAGTAGAGTAAAGAAAGATAGAGCTTAGCTTAGAGAAAGACTAGAGCTTCTTTCTTCTCTCTTCTTTCTTCCTTCTTCTGTCTTCTGTCTTCTGTCTTCCTCGGGAGCCTCGGCCTTACTCTGACCAGTCCTCTGGAGCCTCGGCCTAACTCTGGCCAGTCATTACTTCTTCTATCTGGTTTCTCTTCTGTAACCGCTCTGCCTACGTTCTGGCCGCTCTGATTCTTCTGACCGACCGAGTGACTGCCCGGCTGACTGAATCTCCGTTCTCCTAACTCGGACCGCTTTCACCCGGTTATATACCTTCAGGTTTGCGGGTGCCTACAGGTGCGTCACATACATATCAGGTGGAACTTATGGCTTCCAGCTAGCTACAACAGCCCTTCCTAATTAGGGCTCCTTCATCTCATCAATTATTTCTTTATCAAAACCCAGAGCCAGCATTTCAAAGAGCAAAAGGATTTTCATGCGCTTTTGTTTAAAACTTCCTGCCCTGTGAGGGGCCTACATTTTGGACTATATTTCAGATTTTATGGCTTGCTTATTCTGAATGAGCTTTTGACTCACAGTATGTATTTATAACTGAGATTACTGCTTCAGAATTTGGTAACAGAAAATGACCAGAGTGAAGTCTTGGTGTTCATTGGAACTTGATTACTTAAATACTTTGAGCCACATCTTCAGGGGTATCTTTGTATTCAGCAGTCCTAAATGAAATTTCTACTTGATTTTGCCTCTAGTGCATACTAGAGGTATTTAGTGTGCACTAAATACCACTGGCTGCAAGACCATTTTAGGCAGAAACCATTAGATGGTTAGTAAGTGAAATATGGGTTTCACATCAAAAAATACTTTACTGTCAGGGAAACGTTTCAGGAATTTGACATTTCACCGAAGTAAGATTTTGTGTCTACAAATGTCATGGTTCAGAAAATTATGTTTCATCATCCTTATTATAAGCAAATGAACCTTTCTGATTATCTTAAAATTTTGCATTGGGGGATCTTGTTTTACTTATGTTATTATTTTTTTTAAGGTATGGAGTTTATTGTTAAAGCATTGTTCTGTGTGAACTAAGATTTAGTTTACCTTTGAGTGGATCACCTACTGAGTAGTCTTTTGAGGTTAGTAGTTTGAAAAAAATACAATTGTAACTCACATGCAGAGTTTAGCTTTGTATGAAAATTAATTTTAAAAACTTTCTGGTAGTTGGGCAGATTATATATTCTAAATAACCTCCCAATGGAAATAATTGAAATGATGTAAAATGTCTATAAATTGTGTTTCCAAATACATTGCTACTTTCACACAAAATAAAGGAAACCATGGAGACCAAAACCAGAATGAAAGCAGGGAATTTAGGATGGAAGGTGGATTGTCCCAGTGGTTCTGCTGGGGCCAGCTGGATGGGAGATTAGGCCCATGTTTCTCTGTGGTTGAGATTCTAGTGAGAGGTGCTCTCAGCGTAAAGGTGGATGATAAATAAACCTGCAGTGGCAGGGAAGGAGCGTGCAGTGTATAGTAAGGAAACTTGCCTGTCTTTACCTTGGCACTAAGGACAGGTGAGGGATGATGAAATGTGAATTTTCCTCCTAAACCATGAGAGCAGTTGTGTGCAAGTTAGTCAACCTGGTGGTGCCTGTGAGGTCCAGAAGTCTTCAAGCCAAGAATTAAATTTAAAGTGCTCCCAGATGGGCTGTATTCCAAGAGGCAAGTCGAGGAAAATACAGATATTCTCTGGAAGAGTGCCACTTCAGCCTAGGCCTCCAAGAATTCCCACAGATAAGAGTTTCAAGGGAAATCAGCAGTTCATAGTCAAAAGCTTAAATCAGACAAAGACATTCACCACAAGAAATAGAGCCACCAGGAGCACCAGACTGGAATTATCAGATTCACAGTATAAAATAAATATGTTAAGTGTACTTTTAAAAAATAAACAGTATGGGGCTGGGGATGTGGCTCAGCGGTGGAGCGCTCGCCTAGCATGTGCGCGGCCCGGGTTCGATCCTCAGCACCACGTAAAAAATAAAAAAACTCATTGTGTACAACTAAAAAGCAAATAGATAAATGTTTAAAAAAAAAAAAAAAAGAATTGCCCTCTGTCAAAATTCCATTTACTATTAAAAAAATAAAAATAAACAGTATAATGCTGCTGTAAAATAAGCAAACAAACAAGAAGCTTGGAATCAAGTATGAAAACTGACCAGACAGATTTGGAAAAGAACTAAGTAGAACTTCTAGAAGCAAAACTAAAATATGATCATTAACACTGAACATTCAGTTATTAGGTTAAAGAGGAGATTAGACATAGCTAAAGAGAGATTTAGTGAAACAGAATGTTAATATTAAAAAATACCTAGAATGTAGCCCACCAAGGATGGAAAAATATGTGTTATTAGCCATGAAGAAGAACAGACTCCTTCCAGATATGATAAACTACAAATTGGGACCAACCATTCTGCAGAGGTCAACTAGAAAAGCAAAAAAAAAAAAAAAAAAGTTTGAGCACTTAGCAAAAGAAAAAGTGAATAATAACTGGTCTCATGTAGTACCATGAGAGTGATGTGGTTATCTTAATATCAAAGCAGAAATATCTCACTAGAGATAAATCTTGATAATCATAAAAGGTTCAATTCAGTTTTATTTAATATTTCTGTGTATATCTAGCAGCATAATTTCAAAATGTAGGGAGCAGAAATGAATAGACATACAAGTATAAGAAGACAAATCCACAGTTGCATAGGGGCATTTTCTTTCTTTTTTCTTTTTCTTTCTTTCTTTTTTTTTAATCAGAGCTTTATAGTAATACATAGTAGTTGGGTTCATCCTGACAAACTCATACCTGCAAGGAAAAGTTTTCAGTTCATGATTTTCCACTTTCCCCTTCATTCTCCCTCCCCATTCTCCTTTTTGTACTCTATTTGACTTCCTTTTGTTCATCTATTAATTTATATTTGATTATTTCTTTATATTATCCTGTCCTTCCCCCTTTCCTTTAGTTTACTCTAGCTTCTGCATGTGAGAGAAAACATTCCAATCTTTTGAGTTTCTGAGTTTGGCTAATTTCACTTAGCATGATGTTTTCTATTTCCATCCATTTACCTGCAAATGCCATAATTTCATTCTTTTTTTATGACTGAGTAGAACTCCATTGTGTGTAAGTATATGTATATACACACAATCACAATTTCTTAATCCATTCATCTATTGATGGGCATCTGGGTTGATTCTATAATTCAGCTATTGTGAATTGTCCTGCTATAAACATTGAGGTGGCTATATTGCTGGAGTATGCCAATATTAGATCTTTTGGGAAAATACCAAAGAGTGGGATAACTGGTTCATATGGTAGTTCCATCCCTAGTATTCTGAGGAATCCAAACTTCTTTCTAGAGTGGTTGTACTAGTCTGCAGTTCCACCAACAATGTACAAGTGTATCTTTCTCACCACAACCTTGCCTGTATTTATTGTTGTTCACAATCTTGATCATTGCAGAGGGGCATTTTTTTAATGAACCTGTGATAGATAGAAAGAACCAAAAAGATGGATAAGCCAAAAAGAAATCAGTAAATACTTAGAAGATTTGAACAGTATGATTAACAAATGACCCAAGAGGCATATTTAGCAAATCATACCCAGTTATCACAAAACAAACCTTTTTTGCAATTATACACAGAACACTTAAAAAACAATTTTAAAAAAAAATTTAGGTCACAGAGCTTTTCTCAACAAATTTAAAAGGACTGAATTCATACCAAGTGTGCTTTTTAAACCCAGTAAGATTTAGCCAACAGTTAATAGCAATAACCAAAAGATGACTAATCTCACAAACATAATGTCAAGTGAAAAAAGTCAGATGCTAAAGAATATGTATTGTGATTTCATTCTATATAAAGTTAAAAAATGAGGCAAAGCTCAGCTGTAGTGTTTATGGATGCAAATGAAGACAGAAAAAGTACAAAGAAAAGTGAGGAATTCTCAGAAAAGTCAGGATGGTGGTTTCCCACTGGATGTGAAGGACTTGGTTGGAGCATCAGGGTGTAAGAGTTTCCTCCTTTTATGAACAAAAATATATTGACTCTCCTTCTCTATGCTCTTCCAGAAGAATTTTAAAATGATGATGTCAGATTCCCTATAAATCTCATTTGGATTTTGATTGGAATTTAAATTTATATATTTCCTCTGAAATTATCTGCACCTTTGAAATGTTGGGTCTTCCCATTTAGGAATATGGTATACATTTCCAGTTATAAAGGCTCTTTTTTTTTTTAATTTTTAAGTTTTCATATAAAAAATTTTAACAGATTTTTTTTCATATAGACTGCACATTTCATGTTAAATTAATTCCTGGTATTTTATGTTTGCTTCTATTGTAAATGAGCCATACATACCCCATTTTCTAATTGATTATTGCTAAGATATAGAAATGCTATAGTTTTTTTGTTTGTTTTGTTTTTAAACTACTGGTCTTTCTTAGTCTCAGTTCCAATCATTTACTTAGAAATAATTTTTGTTGCATTTTACTATGGGGTAGGTACTAGTAGTCACTGTTACAATTTTCACATTCCATTGGTATTTCTAGTTGACAGTTGAGAAGAAATCGGTCTTAGTACAGAATAAAGAGATGGCTCAAAGACACACAACTAAATATTGGGAGGGCTGGGTTATTGTTGTCGTTGTTGTTTAGTGATTCTGGGGATTGAACATAGGGCCTTGTGAGTCTTAGCTAAATGTTCTACTAGTAAGCTGAAGTCCTAGCCCAAAAGCTGGCGTTTTGATTGAAATATGTCTGATCACAAAACTCTCTTTCTATGGTAAAATTATATTTTCCCTAACAAGTTTTATTAAACAACATATTACATAAAGGTATGCTGGACATGAATGAGATCACGAATGTAAATTACTCAAGAGAGACACAAGGAATATAAATGAACTATCCAAGTTGAAGTAGCAGTTTTCACTGTGAAATTGAAAGGTGATTGGTGACACCTAAAATCTGTCTTGGCCTTTCAATAGTTTAGAGGTCAAAGAACTTTCTTGTTTATAAGATTTTTGAGATATTCTCTGATGGTTTATGTCAGATACATTTTGAAATGGATGTCTTCCCAGTGGCCTGGGGTGGGAGAGGTCCTTTCGCTCCCCTCACTTCCAGCCTGTTCAGGGGCCCCTTTCCTCTTCCTCATGCCTTAGAGCTTCCAGATATTATCTCTGCCTTATGTTCTGAAGATAGAAAATTTCCCCCCTCCCCTCCCTATGTGCAAACCTACACCATTGTTTGACATTGGAATGGTGATGGGAGTGTTTTGTCCCTCACCAGGAATCCTGAAGTGGGTGAAACTGATCGACAACTTTGAAGGAGAATACGACTATGTCACTAATGAGGGGACAGTGTTCACGTTCAAGACGAATCGCCATTCTCCCAACTATCGACTGATCAACATCGATTTCACGGATCCTGACGAGTCTAAGTGGAAAGTGCTTGTTCCCGAGCACGAGAAAGATGTCTTAGGTAAGATCACAGGTCACTTGAAATTCGTGCTTTTGTTTTTGGTGAGAACACCAACAGGTTGGTCCATCTCATCTGGTGGCTGGTTACAAGGTAAAGAACCGTTGACCTCTAATCAGGAATAAATTATCTGAATAGTGCATCCCAGTCTTTGCTGCATGACACCTTTGTAGCTTACTACAAGATCATGTGGAAATGCAGAGTAAAAATCATGAAAGTATGAATTCAGACTATTAAAAGTGTTACTTTTTTTTTTTTAGAACTTTTTTTAAATTTTTTTTATTTATAATTTTTAATATGTACAACTCATAGTGGATGTATTTAGCATCTTTTTACATACAATTGTTTGCATACAGAGTATATTCGTACAATTCAGGTCTTCAATCATGCATTTAGGAAAATGATATCCATCTCATTCAAACACCTTTTCTTTTTCTTTTTCTCCCCCTCCCTCCCCCCTTGCTCCCCCTTTACCCTCCCTTCCCTTTGACCATTCTAGTGTTCCTCTAGTCCTCCTATGTACCCCCCACCATCCAACAATACTATGAACTAGCCTCCTTATATAAGAGAGAACATTAAGTACTTGGATTTTTGAGACTAACTTCACTTAGCATTATGTCTTCCAACTTCATCCATTTACCTGCAAATGCCATTAATTTATTTTCTTTTATTGCTGAGTAAAATTCCATTGTGCGTATATACCACATTTTCTTAATCCACTCATTTACTGAGGGACATCTAGGTTGGTTCCACAACCTAGCTATTGTGAATTGCGCAGCTATAAACATTGAGATAGCTGTGTCACTGTAATATGCTGTTTTTAAGTCCTTTGGGAATAGACCCAGGAGTGGGATGGCTGGGTCATAGGGTGGCTCCATTCCCAGTTTTCCAAGAAATCTCCATACTGCTTTCCATAATGGTTGCACCATTTTGCATTCCCACCAGCAATGTATGAGTGTGCCTTTTTCCCCACATCCTCTCCAACATTTATTGTTGCTTGTGTTCTTGATAGCTGCTATTCTGACTGGAGTGAAGTGAAATCTTAGAGTAGTTTTGATTTGCATTTCTCTAATTGCCAGCGATGTTGAACATTTTTTCATGTATTTGTTAATTAATCGTGTATCTTCTTCTGAGAGGTGTCTTCTCAATTCCTTAGCCCATTTATTGATTGGGTTTTTTGTTTTTTTTGGTGTAAAGTTTTTTGAGTTCTTTATATATTCTAGAGATCAGTGCTCTGTCTGATGTGCATGTATTAAATATTTGTTCCCAATTAGTTGGCTCTCTATTCACCTCACTGATTGTTTCTTTTGCTGAGAAGAAGCTTTTTAGTTTAAATCTATCCCATTCATTAATTCTTGGTAGTAATTCTTGCGCTACAGGATTCTTATTAAGGAACTTGGGGCCTAATCCGACATGTTGGAAATTGGAGCTTACTTTTTCTTCTATTAGGCGTATTGTCTCTGTTCTAATTCCTAGGTCCTTGATCCATTTTGAATTGAGTTTTGTGCATGGTGAGAGATAAGGATTTAATTTCAATTTGTTGCATATGGATTTCCAGTTTTCCCAGCACCATTTGTTGAAGAGGCTATCCTTTCTCCATTGTACATTTTTGGCACCTTTGTCTAATATAAGATAGCTGAAATTATATGTATTAGTTTCTGTGTCCTCAATTCTGTACCATTGGTCCACCAGTCTGTTTTGGTGCCAATACCATGCTGTTTTTGTTACTATTGCTCTATAGTATAATTTAAGGTCCGGTATGGTGATGCCCCCTGCTTCACTTTTCTTGCTCAGGATTGCTTTGGCTATTCTGGGTCTCTTATTTTTCCAGATGAATTTCATGACTGCTATTTCTATTTCTTTAAAGAATGACATTGGGATTTTGATTGGAATTGCATTAAATCTGTATAGTGCTTTTGGTAGTGTGGACATTTTGACAATATTAATTCTACCTATCCAAGAGCAAGGTAGGTCTTTCCATCTTCTGAGTTCATCTATAATTTCTTTCTTTAGTGTTCTATAATTTTCGTTATACAGGTCTTTCACCTCTTTTGTTAGGTTGATTCCCAGGTATTTTGTTTTTTTTTTTTTTTGATGCTATTGTAAATGGGGTAGTTTTCATCATTTCCCTTTCAGAGTCTTTGTTGCTGATGTACAAAAATGCCTTTGACTTATGTGTGTTGATTTTGTATCCTGCAACTTTGCCAAATTCATTTACTAGTTGTAAAAGTTTTCTGGTAGAGTTTTTTGGGTCTTCTAGGAAGATTATCATGTCATCAGCAAATAGTGCTAATTTGAGCTCTTCTTTTCCTATCTGGATCCCTTTAATTTCTTTCGTCTGTCTAATTGTTCTGGCCAGAGTTTCCAGTACTATGTTAAATAGCAGTGGTGAGAGGGGGCATCCCTGTCTTCTTCCAGTTTTTAGAGGGAATGCTTTCAATTTTTCTCCATTTAAGATAATGTTGGCTCGGG
Source organism: Tamias sibiricus (assembly GCA_025594165.1). Lineage (NCBI taxonomy): Eukaryota > Metazoa > Chordata > Mammalia > Rodentia > Sciuridae > Tamias > Tamias sibiricus. Next base: position 91,407,288 of record CM046666.1, on the reverse strand, counting down.
GCCTTGCATATATAGCTTTTATAATGTTGAGATATGTTCCTGATATTCCTAATTTTTCCAGTGTTTTGAATATAAAGGGGTGTTGTATTTTGTTAAATGCTTTTTCTGCGTCTATTGAGATGATCATATGATTTTTGTCTTTAAGTCTATTGATGTGGTGTATTATGTTTATTGATTTCCGAATGTTGAACCAGCCTTGCATCCCTGGGATAAACCCCACTTGATCATGGTGCACTATCTTTTTGATATGTTTTTGTATCCGATTTGCCAGGATTTTGTTGAGGATTTTTGCATCTATGTTCATTAAAGATATGGGCCTGAAGTTTTCTTTTTTGGATGTGTCTTTGCCTGGCTTTGGAATTAATGTGATATTGGCCTCATAGAAAGAGTCTGGAAGAGCTCCCTCTTTTTCTATTTCTTGGAATAGTTTGGAGAGCATTGGTATTAGTTCTTCTTTGAAAGTCTTATAGAACTCAGCTGTAAACCCATCAGGTCCTGGACTTTTCCTTGTTGGTAGCTTTTTGATGGCATCTTCTATTTCTTCACTTGTAATTGATCTGTTTAAATTGTGTATAGCCTCCACATCCAGTTTAGGCAAATCATATGACTCTAGAAATCTGCCAATGTATTCAGTATTTTCTATTTTATTAGAGTACAAGTTTTCAAAGTAATTTCTAATTATATTCTGTATATCTGAGGTGTTTGTTGTGATATTCCCTTTTTCATCACGAATGTTAGTAATTTGAGTTTTTTTCTCTTCTTCTTTTCGTTAGCATCACTAGGGGTCTGTCAATTTTGTTTATTTTTTCAAAGAACCAACTTTTAGTTTTGTCAATTCTTTGAATGGTTTCCTTAGTCTCGATTTCATTAATTTCTGCTCTGATTTTAATTATTTCCTGTCTTCTACTGCTCTTGGTGTTGGTCTGTTCTTCTTTTTCTAATGCTTTGAGGTGTGATGTTAAGTCATTTATTTGTTGTTGTTTTTTTTCCTCTTAAGGAATGAACTCAGTGCAATGAATTTTCCTCTTACTACTGCCTTCATAGTGTCCCAGAGATTTCTATATGAAGTATCTGTGTTCTCATTTACCTCTAGGAATTTTTTGATCTCCTCTTTGATGTCTTTTTCAACCCCTTGTTCATTCAGTAGCATGTTGTTTAGCTTCCAGTTGATGGAGTAGTTTTTCTTATTCCTTGTTTTGTCGTTGATTTCCAATTTCATCCCTTTATGGTCCGATAAGCATGCAGGGTAGTATCTCTATTTTTTTATATTTGCTGAGAGTTGCCTTGTGACATAATATATGGTCTATTTTGGAGAAGGAGCCATGTGCTGCTGAGAAAAAAGTGTATTCGTTTACTGAGGGATGAAATATTCTATATATGTCTGTTAGGTCTAAATTGTTAATTGTTTTAAGGAGGCTTAAAGTTTCTTTGTTTAGCCTTTGTTTGGATGATCTATCCATTGTTGAGAGAGGTGTGTTGAAGTCCCCTAGAATAACTGTGTTGTGGTCTATTTTACTCTTGAACTTGAGAAGCGTTTGTTTGATGAATGTAGGTGCTCCATTATTTTACTTTTTTTTTAATAGCAGTTTTCTTTGTTTTGTCTGATGATAATCACCAACATTTAATTTCTTGAACTGTTTAGGTTCACAACCCTGGGCTTTAAGCTTTTGAATAATCTTCTGCTGTTTACATTATACCTGTTTTTGATCTGCAGGTGGGTTTACAGCCCTCTTATTAGAAAATAGATTATTGTCAGATTTAATTGAAAACCATTGTAGTTACTGTTTTGTGTACTGAACCACATTAACCTCTTGAGAACCTCCCTTCTGTATTAGTTATGTCCCACAGTGCCTTTCAATTCCCTTTTATTCATTTTCTCTGATTTTTCCAAAATTATATGCTGTTTTATAAATTATTGATGAAAGCTTAATTTGGTTAGAAGACTCACAAACTTGGGAGCTTTAAAAAAAAAAAAAAATACAAAGGGGAGTTAAGTATCCTTAGGCTAACACAGCTTATTTTTTGGATGTGAATTTCTATTGATGAACCCAATGAGAATAAGAGGACCATTCTGAAATGCAAAGGTATATGTTCTATAATTGGGAAAACACATACCCAGTCCTGTGTCAGAACAAGCAGCCCTGCCATGTGGCTTCGGTGAACTACAGTAGAGTGTTGGAGTCAGGCAGGTCTAGGTTCATGTCCCAGACTCACAAGGGACTCTTTCTCACTGGCTGAAGGTGATGTGTTCTCTGTGCCTGGTAGGTATTTAGTCCTGCCATTTCTTGGAGTGAACTGCAGGTGATGACAGCTGACTCTCAGCGTCACCTTTCCTGTGGCACTTACTGCTGGGCCCTTGTTTCTGCAGTTCTCTTGGTTCTGGGGGAAGCACTAGTTTGCCTGAGCTTCTTCTCAGCCCTGGGTTTCTGACCGAACCCTTCCACCCTCTTGCACTGAGATCTCACACCCCCGCAGCCAGTTCTGTTAGACAGGACCTAAGACAACTGTTGCCTGCTTGTTCCTGCAAAGGTCCCCATGTGCAACCCCAGGGCTGCAACCCATCCCAAGCTCTTCTATTGTTAGCCAGCTCTTCTGCCTTCTAGATTTCCAGTTCCTGTCCCCATCATTTTGCTGGTTTCAGTGAGGCGCCAGTACTTTATCTCTCAGGCTGGGGTCAGTAGAAGGGAAAAACCCTGCCACCCTTTCCCTAGTGGGAAGGGAGACACGTGGCGGTGCTCTTTCTTAGAAAATCATCTCTTCTATCTCCTGAAAACCTTCTTTGCACTCTGACCCATTTTTGTATTTGGATTAGGGTCCCATGAGTCCTAGAATAGGTTTTGAAGGGTCACTTTGAGAGCCCGATGGCTTTTTCTACACTGAGGCAGGAATATTCCCATAAGGGTAGCCACAGCCAGCCCGCAGCAAGAGCTCGCTGAGCGCCAGACTGCACTCTGCTCCAGATGCATTGAGGCATGCGTTGGTGGGGTCAGATAGACTAGGGTGATATAAGTCTCCATGTAAGTACCCTGGTGTTTCGCAGGCACAAATCAGGTTGGAATAGTGATTCTTGTAGAGCGAACCATCGCGGATGTTGTAAATATTTCCTAAGGCATCTGAATTTCTGCCGCCTAAAGCTTAAAAGGGGGTTTTAACTGCCTTAAGGTGACATCCTCTCTCATTTGTAGATCTAATGAAATGCAAATTAATTGTTGGAGATGGGGGGGGGTGGTTTTTTTTTAACCTTCCTTCTGAAAGGTTATAAGTTCTTTAGACCGGAAAGGGGAAATCTTCAATATTCACTAGAACTCATCAACTCAAAAGAGAAGCACAGTTGAATTTGCTATATATCATTAGCACAGAATGCCCTACCGAGAATAAAGCTACAGATGAGTCATAAAGTACAGCTATAAAGTCAGAGCTTTTATTAATGACAGTCCACAAATCTCCTTGTCCTTTTCTTATTCACTTCATCTGCTTTGTAATTCTGATTACTCATAGTTAACACAGATTGACTCTTCTTTGACAGCTGTAATTTACTTCAGTTTTTTCCTATACTTTTCTCTTTTTAAAACATTAAGCCTTGTGAAATATACTGCTTGATTCAGGTGTTTTTTAAAAAGAAAGCCCTGTCAGAGAATGAGCAAATCGCCTTGGGTTGTGAGACTGTTTTATATCCTCACTTGAGGAAACGTTGGCCTTGGTTCTTCAAGCATCCCCAGATTAAGAGCCCTGGTGAGCTGAGAGTTCCCTCTGGGCAACATTTTGTTGTTCTTGTGGGTAAATGATAACATTGTAAGTGTGAACTACTGGTTTCTTGAGTTGTGAAAGCAAACAGTGTCAAGAAACCCACCATGAAACTGAGAAAGGCTTTTCAACATGTTTGAACTGCTCCCTGCAGCCCTAGCCCTACTTCCATGTGACAGCATTCCTCCCTCTGGATGGCCCGCCCTTCCCCAGGCTGACCTCTGTGCCTGTAGTTTTATTTTCCCCTTTTCTCATCCTTTTGCTGACCTCTCCCATCCCAGGAGCACTGTCCACTGAACACTGTCACTGCACATTGCCATCCTGGGAGTTGAGGAGAAGTCATTTTTTTACCTCACTCTCCACATCCCTGCAGTCAGCAAGTCCTGGTGATTCTTCTTGGGAAGTTAGTGCCTTTCACTTCTCTACTTCCCTGTGAAGGCTTTACCACAGAGTTCTCCCTGACTCATTGCAATAGTATTCATACTCCTCTCCATCCTTCTATAGACTTCCATTCTGCATTCAACTGTCAGATTCTTTACATCCTTGGAGAGGGGCATCATGGTGCATGCCTATAATCTCATCAACTCAAGAGGCTGAGGCAGGGGGATGACAAGTTTGAGGCCAGCCACCGCAAATTAGTGAGGCCTTGTCTGAACATAAAAAGGGCTGGGGGTCGCGGGGCGCGGTGGCGCACGCCTGTAATCCCAGCACTTTGGGAGGCTGAGGCAGGAGGATCGCGAGTTCAAAGCCAGCCTCAGCAATGGTGAGGCACTTTGCAACTCAGTGAGACCCTGTCTCTAATAAAATACAAAAAAGGGCTGGGGATGTGGCCCAGTGGTCGAGTGCCGCTGAGTTCAATCTCCGGTACCAAAAAAAAAAAAAAAAAAAGGGCTGGGGGTGTAACTCAGTGGTAGAATACCCCTGGATTCAGTTGCCAGTACTGTTAAAAAATAAATAAATAAAAGGACCAGACCAGGCAACATAGGGAGACCAAGTCACAAAAAATAAATAATAAATAATTAATAAAATAAACTTCTAAAAAAGATACATCCTTTATGAATGTGTCTTTACTTATGTTGCCATTCTGTTCAGTGGCTCCTCAGTAACAGCTGACTGAACTCCCCTCTACCTGCTATCCAAATACCCGATCATACCTCCACCAGCATCACCACCGACCACTGAACTGAACAGCTTACTAGTCTTCCTCCCTTCTAGCCTCCCAGCTGTTCATTCATTCATTCATCATTCTTTCCTCTCTTTTCACTCTGGCCTTCTTTCCTCGAATCTCCTATATTTCCATCACCTTGTCCCCTAGAAAGGTATCCTTTTCCTGTTAACCCCTCTGACACCCCCACCCCCATGTCTACATGCCTGTACTTAAGACAGAATTTAGCCCTGCTTAAGGACTTACTTATTTGGGGTCCTCAATCAGCCAATTACTTTTGTCTACATTTTACTACTTGTATTTTTATGACTGTATCTCAAGGACAGAAATGACCTCATCTTCCTACTTATCACTCTGGGACCTTGCAGGGTGTCTGGGTGTCTGAAATAAACCAAGGATTTCATACATTCTTGTCAAACCATCAACCCTTTCAGACGTGGCTCACAATTTGATTTTTGTTATTTCTACCTCACCCCACAGCTTGATGTTGGATACAAAATATGCAGGCAGGTATGTTAGTCAGCTTTCCATCACTGTGACAAAATGCCTGAAAGAATCAGCTTATAAGGATGAAAGGTTTGTTTTGGCTAATAGTTTAGTAGATTTTGGTCCATGGCCACTTGATCCTGTTGCTTCTGGCCTGTGGTGAAGCAGCACATCATGGTGGGAGCTCATAGAGAGAAAGGTGCTCACTTCATGGCAGCCAGGAAGCAAAAAGAGAGAAGCAGGGGCACTGCAATATCTCCTTCAAGAGCACACCCCCACGGACCTGAGTTCCTGTCATTAGGCCCCACCTCAAACTCCACCACCTCTTAATAGCACTACAGACTGGGGACCAAACCTTCAACTGTGAGCCTTGGGGGACATTAATGCAAACCGTAGCAGCAGGGTTGTTTGTCATCCCCGGCCCCTGACCCAAGGTGGAGAATGTTTTGTTTCCTCTGAACATATCGGGCTATAATCACTTATTAGAGAAATAGGCTGAAATTAGATGAATGATTAAAACCAATCATAAAATGACTCTTGCATGTCTCCTTGCTTCGGTAGCACCATGGAGAGCTCTTGAACTGTGCTGTTCGGTTCATTCATTCATAAGTCTTTCACTTATTTTCAAATGTCATTGGATTTCTCTCCTCCTCCCTCTTTGTCTTTTCAGAATGGGTAGCTTGTGTCAGGTCCAACTTCCTGGTTCTGTGCTACCTCCACGACGTGAAGAACATCCTGCAGCTGCACGACCTGACCACTGGTGCTCTCCTCAAGACCTTCCCGCTCGAGGTCGGCAGCATCGTGGGGTATAGTGGCCAGAAAAAGGACACTGAGATCTTCTACCAGTTCACGTCCTTCTTATCTCCAGGTGAGGGTCTCTTCACTGCAGCTATGCACTTGGAAAAAAAAAAAAAAAAATCAGACAGAGGGGTTTCTTTTGGCAAATGGAAATACAGTGCTGTTATTGCAAATCACACAGGCTGTGTTGTAGCCCAAATTACTCAATGGGAATAAAAGAGTAAACTAGATGCTCAGAACAAAGGAAAATGTGAACACCTAAAACTGCACCCTCATAGGTCTTGTGTTCTGAGTCTCTGTTCTTCTGGGGACAGGAACAACTATTGTTCTAAGTTGATTAAAAAATTAATGCCAACACATATCACCCTCAGTTCAGCCTTTTGTCCTATACAGTCCACAAGGACACAGAGTGCAGGTAACAAAACATAAAACTTGCAGCCACCGCTGATGTTAAAAAATGTTTTCTAGAATAAACAGAATAAATCTGGCAATTGGTAAACTGATTTAAAATATAATTCTAGTTTTAACCTTATGGGGGGGGAAAAGTGTTATCTTGATTCTAGTGGGAAAGGAAGAATACTTGTAAGATTTTTAAAAAAAAATTTTTTTTGAGACACGGTCTCACTAAATTGCCCAGGCTGGCCTCCAACTCATGATCCTCCTACCTCAGCCTCCTGAATAGCTGGAATTACAGGTCTATACCACCACACCTGGCTAAAATAATTTTCTTTTCAAGTTTTTAAAATGTTGGCCACATTCATTTTGCTTTGTTTTGGGTTTTTTCCTCTACCACACCATATATAGAGTCATAGCTATACACATTCTGCAATTTGTCCCAGGAGTCTGGCAATATGAAACTGACCAGGCAGAGCCTGTCTTAAAAGCAGTCTGGCTGAAAAATGTCTGCATTTTCCTTGTTCATTTGTGGAGCTCCTTCGGCACTTTTTGTCCCACCTGATTTTGTTGCCATTGTTGGTTCATTAGAGAATAAGGCAGTTGCAGGAGAGTTCAGCAGGTTTGAGTAGCTCCGTCCTCCTCTGGGATTTGGCCAGATCACAGTAATGCCTCATCCACTTTTCCTTTGAGCCTCTGAGTCACAGAGCTGGCAGTGGATAAGAAATTTTATCGTGGTGACAGGTTGCTGTCAGGGTTATTAAAACCAAGAGAGTGATGTTCTGTAAGTAGGTCTGAGAGTATACCTGGCAGGCTTTGCTTTCCCAAACACCTTTCAGAAGATGGGGAGGGGCTAGGAAAAGAGCCCCAGGAATGTGGAAACCGTGCCCAAGGCCAGGAGTCGGAGCTCCTTGTCAGGCTGTGTCCCCCACCCCCTCTTCCCTTTCCCCCCTGGAACCTAGAAGGCAGCAGCAGCCAGTGAGCAGACGGAAGGATCCATTTGCTCCAGATGACCACTCTCACCCCACTGCTACAGGGGCCACATTTATCTCCTCAAACTCATATTGGTTCCCAAAAATTTTACTTTGGAAAATCTCATATCTTGAATGGCTTAAATAAATAAAGAGCAAAGAGCGCTGGGGGGGGGGGGGGGGGGAGGGGGGTGACTCACCTGCTGTTAATGAAAGCCAGCATCCCCAAAGGCCTGTAAGACTCCTTCAGTGACCCCATGTGGCCGTGTATCTCAGAGACAAGATCGTCATAACCTGGGGGGAAGAAAGGGCTCATTGTCCTAGTATGAAATGATGGGTTCTGTGCCAAGCAATGAAATATTAGCCATGACTATGGCTGTGAAGTTTGGGAAGAGAAGTGTGTTCCTAGTTCTGTACCACCAGGCAGCTTCTGAACAAGCCTTAATTTGTTATTGTAATGCTTTGTTTGTCTCCTTTGTCTCAGTCATTTTCCTTCCATCTTTCTCTCTTTTTCTTTCTAAATGCAATTTGTTATCGAAAACCAGAGAACAGGGCTTCCAGACTCAGACCTTCTAAGGTGAAATGCAAAAAAAAAAAAAAAAAAAAAAAAAAAAATCAGATAATTCAACTCTATCTCAGAAAAGCAAGAATTGTCAGTGTGTGTATATACACGTCCTGCACACACATCTACTCAAAAGCTGCTAGGCGCTGGCTTCTGAAGATTAGCCGTTCACTGCAGTCAACAGCAGAGACACAAATTATAAGTAAAGCCTCAGGGTCACAAATAAGTATAGCCCTGGTTTCCCGCTGTGGATATGAGGTATATCTGGCAGGTGCATGCCAGCTGATCTTGTTTCCCATGGAGGCACATGGAGAAGATGCATCTTGAGCCAAAGCCATTTGTGACTTTTGCACCTTAAGTCACACTTGGGAGAAAACAGGCAGCCAGGGCAATTTGTAGCATGATGCACCAATTCTCTGTGGCCCAAATCTCTTAGCAGTTGAACTGATTAATTCTGTGCTTGTGGAACCTTCCGGGTTGCTTAAGGTTAGCTTCAGACAGATGTGCCTCTTTTAATAATCCAGGACAGCAGTGCCACAGGCGTGGCTCTGGGAGGCAGGGATGAAATCTAAAAAGCCTTCACAGGCTGTTTGGGAGAGACAGGAGCTTTTTTAGGAGGCTCAATTTTCTTCTTTTTCTTTTATTAGCATTAAACCCAACCTATAATCGAATCAACTGGTAGCTGCAGCACTCCCTTGCCTTCCCTCCACAGAACAGCTTTTCAGACCCCTTGGTTCTTGTGCGCTTACCCTAGAGTGCCTCCCTCCTTCCATTTATTTCAGATTATACTAGGGACATGCCAGCTCGTTTACCTGCCTCTGTCCTACTGCCATAATGGCCTTGTTGAAGTACTATTTTCATCTGGAATCTTCTCAAGTCCAGAGACGACTTCTGGCCCTAAGGAACTTCCATGATCCAATTTTCTCTTTCACCCTTAAACCTTGACATTTATTTCCCAGGGAGCATCTAACTGGTTCTCTTGTTCATGATTCTACAATATTTTCTTCAAACTCCATTTTCCTTGTTCTTTCACTCATAGACCCAAATCAGATAGGACACCAGCATCAGCAGGTCACAGTGCGTCAGTTATGGTGTGAATGTGCAGTGGGCTAGCCTGGGCTAACCCAGGTGGATTGACATATAGAAAGCTTTAATAAAATGTATTGAAGGATTGGTTCCTTCAGGTTTAACCCAGTCTCCCTCCGGGACCCATTGTGTACCCTTGTACAGAATAGAAACAAGGTATTTGACACCCTTTTCTTTGAATAATGACCAGCCCCTGTTATTTGGTTACTTCCTGCAGCTGTTGGAGTTGACATCTCAACCTTTCTAGATAAACAGGCATGTAGAGTGCTATCTCCTACTCTTTGTCCTTCTCTAAGAATTTGCATTCTAGTACTTGGGTGACTTGTCTGAGGTCACTGAGCTGAGAATTCTGTCTCCTAAGTTCATTTTCTAAACAGTTTATGGTGAGGTCGCAGCTGGGTCAGGTGCTCAAATGGCACATGCATGGGCTGCACTCTGTCTTCTTTTTGTTGTTTGGAGACTTTCTTTCAAGGATTTAGATGCTTTTTGTGTTTGTGCTGGGTCCCAGGTACAAAAAGCTCTTGAAAATTAAAGTGTGTCTGAAGAGAGCCTTTTGCTCTCAAGATTACATTCATACAGTCAAGAACAGTATTCAGTGTATGTAGTTCATTGGCATGCGGCACAGAGTGTGGTTGGAGGTACGTTACATATAAAGATATATTCTAACAAATATCCAAGTATTTTTTATTGGTGTATTATAATTGTATGTGGGATTTGTTGTTGCATATTTGTACATGCACACTATATAACAGTATAATGTAGCCAATATCATTCCCCAATAGTTCCCCTTTCCTTCTCCTGCCCCAGGCTCTTTCCTCTACTGTACTGATCTTCCTTCAATTTCCATGAGATTCCTGCCTCTACCACCACCTTTCTTTTCCTTTTTCCTCTCTAGCTTCCACACATGAGAGAAAACACACCCTTGACTTTGTGAATTTGGCTGATTCCACTTAACATCATGTTGCCAAGTTCCATCCATTCTCCTGCAAATGACATAATCCAAATATGACTTGAGCTAAGAAAGTCAATACTTGAATCATGTTATATGTCTTCTTACTGTCAATGTTAACCAGACATCCAATTTTCGTAACCTTGAAATAGTTTATAAGCAGGAGAATTGAAATACCATTGATACAGACTAGCTGTCATGCTGTTAACGAATCTGAATGTATTACTCCTTGCCAGCGGGGAGCAGAGTATTGTTTCTTAACTGTTAGTGAAATACATACGCGGAGGAGTTGGAAAAAGAGTGTGTCGCCATTTGCCATTTTAATGCATGATCAGTCAATTTAAATGTGCCCTGTGGGAGTACCGTTTGGTTTCCAGTTTTCCAGCAAGTACCAGGATCACAAAATCAATTTTTCATATGCTTGACAGCATATGTTTAAAGCATTATGTGGGAAAGTACTGTTTTCACACCAGCCACTCTAATTCTGTTTCCTAAACCACCGCAGTGCCATTGTTTGCAGACATTAATGACTCGTCTTACTTATTATTTCTTTGATTTAGTTCTTAAATGTTAGAGAGTAGCATTAAATTCAGGAAATGGAATTTTAATTAGTGGCTGAAATTCTTGGTATATATTAATCATTTTGTGTTGCTATTGGGATCATCAAAATTGAAAAAGCAGTTGCAAAGTGACTACTGATCACCGGTCCCTTTGCTGTCCATATGTGTGTCCCAGGATAAGTAGGTGGCAAGTACCAGGAGCCTCAGGGGACACATTGAGAAACCCCTGACAGTCTGTTAACCTTAGGCAAGTCTTTGGAGTTTTCTGTCAATTGCCTTTTGGGCAGAAGGCCCCAGGTGAAGTTTTCTATTCTCTTTGTCTTGCACTTTTAAATGACCTGCTTGGAGAAAATCTGTTAAGTTTCCACAGTGAGGTGTTTTACCCTTTCTTGTTTTGCAAAATGCATTAGAATCTTCTGCAGTACAGGATGGTGTGAGGGTGAGGAAGAGGGTGAACTCTCAGAGGGCGCCCCTTGTGCTAGTCTTTGTTCTCGGCCCTTCTGGGACAGTGACCCTTCTGTTTCGGTAGTGATTCACTGGGACCCTGAGTCTTCTGTCTTGCCTTGCCTGGCACACAGTTGTGCTCTGTGGTCCTCATTGCCCTTGCATCTGTTGGTGAGTCTTGTGGACTAATCTAGGACTTCTCCTTTCAGGTATCATTTATCACTGTGATCTTACCAAAGAGGAACTGGAGCCCAGAGTTTTCCGAGAGGTGACTGTGAAAGGAATCGACGCTTCTGATTACCAGACAATCCAGGTATGAAGAATCTCATCTCATTACCGTGAGAGTTGGGAGATCTGACTTGGGGGCTGGGCTGTTCAAACTCTACTTTGTCAGAAGCCACAGAGGTAATCCATAGTAATGTAGATGACAAATATCTTTGGAGCCCCTGCTGTTTCTGGGCATTGAGCCAGACACTGAAAACTCAGCAGTGAGCCTGGCACAGTCCCTGCCCTCTCAGAGCTTATGGGTTCTGCTCCTGTGGCTGCTATTCTTGACAGGAAGCCAAGTTCTTTGTCTCGGGCTCTTATTGCAGTAGCTATCAAAGCAACACCATTTGTCTGTGTCTGTCTACTTACTTGAAAATGGTTAGTGTTCTAGCTCAGTTCTTTCAAAGATTTGCTCTATGGAAAGTTTTTACTCAGGTGCTGTAAGTCACTATTTTCAGTCTGAAGTTCATACAGATTTCTGCCTGGCACAGAGTAGGCAAGTAACGTATTTAAGTGGTTAAATTAACTAGTTAGTTGTCGTGTTACCACAGGCTCCTTCTCTCAACATCTTTTCAAGTGAAGAATCTCTTCTTTATTGTTTTCAGTGCCCCAAGGGTATACTGAGTCTCCCAGAAACTAAGTCACTGTCTGGTTGATGACGAAGAACATCTCTGTTCCTTAGCAGTGAGAGGTCACCAGTAGTGCACCTGGTGTTTATCAGTGCTCTGCCTCCTGGGGGTGCTGGACCATGGAGACCACAGATTAGGAATCAGAATGTTGTTGTGAAGGAAGATTGGAACAGATCTTGGATGAAGCATCTCGGATGCTCCTAAGGATGCTTTCATGAAACCAGAACATTGTCATTTGGCAAATTGTCCTTCAGTTGTCTAGAAATAGTCCAGTTGATGGGCTAGATCGAGGTCATAAGGAAAGATTTCACAAAAACAGGTGGAGTGTTGGATTTGGATCAGGACTGTGGTGTACCATCTCTTGATCCATGTTGGGAGTTGGCAAACTGGCCGCCTGTTTTGTTGGAGAGCAGCTGTGGCCTCCAACATGCTGTCCATGGCTGCTTCAGCACTTCTACAGAGTGACTGCAATGCAGACCGCATGACCCATGAGGCCTAAAATATTTAGCATGTTTGGCCCTTAAGAAGAATTTTGCTGGGTCCTCATCTGTGTAAATAGTGTTTAATATAGAAGCACTGGGCTTTTGTCATGAAGCGCCGCCTGGCAAGCCTGAGATCTGCCATGTATTCTTTTTTTTTTTTTTGGTACTGGGGATTGAACTCAGGGGCACTCGACCACTGGGCCACATCCCCAGCCCTTTTTTGTATTTTATTAGAGACAGGGTCTCACTGAGTTACTAAGTGCCTCACCATTGCTGAGGCTGGCTTTGAACTCGCGATCCTCCTGCCTCAGCCTCCCAAGTGCTGGGATTACAGGCGTGCGCCACCACGCCCGGCTGCCATGTATTCTTCATGTAACCTTGTGCCACAGTTTTTTCCCAACAGTAAAAACAGAGATATTTACCTAGTTTTCAGGATTTCTTTGTGGTTAATATGAGATAGTGCATATTAAGGGTCTGGCACACTAAATAGCATCTATTTCGCTCAATAGAAATAAGAAATAGCAGACTTAACAGTTTTCTGTATCAATTTTGCTTACTTCTGACTAGTTTCATTTTCAAGGGTGAGCCACTGCCTGGAGGATTTCTGGTAGGGCCTGCAGCCCCTGTGTGGTGTACCATGGCTCCTCAGGTCACGTACACTTTACGAGTCTGTTCACTTTTAGGGTGTCATTCTTTACTGTTGTCCCTTTTCTCCATGTGTGGAAATCTTTCCTATCAGCTCTTACATTTTGCCTGGTCAGGGCCTTATTCTAGTCCTTGCCTGGGCGTCCCCGTGCCTGTCACTACTGCCAAGGACACCCAGGGAGCACCCTGTAGGTGTCCCCTCTTCTGCTCTCAAGAACAGTCTTGGCTGCCCCAGAATTGGGCAGAATTACTCTAGAGAAACCCCCTTCTCCTCTTTGTCTCTGCTGCATAGCTCCCTCAGCTCCATCCAAAAATCCACTGTTCTTTTCTCCATTTTCCAACAAACTGTCTGTGCCAGGTGTACAGCTGCCTTTGGAGTTCACCTGGATTCCCGTGGCAGGTGCCATGGAGTCCACTTCTCACAGGAACATAACTCACTTCTCAGTGAGCGTGATTGGGACTCTAGAGGGGGATTTGTAAGTGGACAGAAAGCATCCTGCTGGCATGGAGTAGAAACCACAGGATCTGGGGGGAAAGAGTCTATTTTTGTTTTCAGTTATTTTAGGGTTTTATCATTTTTTATTCCACTTGACTCTGAGGTTTATATTTATTCCATTTTTTATTTAGAAAGAATATCCCTGGGACATTGGCATTTCTTTTTCCCTTTCTGTGAGATATTTTATCATTTTGAGCAAATGCTGCAGTACAGATTAGCCTGCATCATTGGCGGACATTAATTAATGAGGGTAATGACCATGCACATCTTTTAATAGTACTGCCTACTTGGAGGTGTAGCTGGTAAAACAAATAAGCTAAGGAGAGAGAAATGGAAAGGTTCAAGAAAAGTGGCTAAATAAGCCACAAGGGGGCCAGTTCCTTGTGGGGTCTACATTTCCTTAAGACCCTACACATTTTCACTGGAAAGATGAAGGATCTGGTGTCATATTTTTCTGATAGACATGGAGCAAAACTTCTGTCTATATATCCTTTATCCATTCCTAATTATACATATAGGTAGAAAATCGATCTGTATCAGAAATAAAACTTTGAAAAAACAGTTCTAGGGAAAACTATTTCTGTTACCATCTGAGGTACATGTAAGAATTGAGTTTCATAACTTTCCTATGTTCATATATGAATATACTACCAATGAAATTCCATTATGTACAACCATAAGAATGGGATCCTAATTAGAATAAGTTATTCTCCATGTATGTATAATATGTCAAAGTACACTGTACTGTCATGTATATCTAAAAAGAACAAACTAAGAAAAAAATTTTTTTAAAGAATTGACTTTCAGACAGGTTTATCAAATTTGCAATGGATTTGTGTTTTCTTTTCTCTGCTTTTTATTGTGAATGACACAAGCACATTGTATTGACTAGAAGCTCCTTGCCTGTGTCTTCTAAAATGAAGCTGAGATACTTAACATTAAATAAAATTGTTCAATGATACACTTATAAAACAGATTCAAGTAAGTTTACATGAAAAAAAGCTATATATGTATAACCAATAATGTTTCTTTTTTTTTTCTTTAAGCAAAGTAAAGCAATGGAGAAATGGTAGTTAAATTTCATGTATCAATAAATACAGTGTTTCTAACAGATACAATGCAGGGACTATTGGAATTCAGAGACCTGCCAGATACTGGTGGTGCCCCTGGGACACTGACAGTCAGACTGGAGAGGTGAAACGTGCAGATCTGAAAAGACAGCCCCCCTGAGGTTGTCACCACGGTCAAGGGAAGAGTGCAGGCTTCCGCAGCACTGTGGCATGTGGGGACATCCTACCGGAGTGAAGGAGGACTCCTTCCTGGTGGGTGGAAGTTGGGCAGGGCTGAGAAGGGTGGCTACCTTCATTATTCCCAGTTCCCCTGAGACTCGCGAGCAGTTTCACCCCCACCCTCCATGCAGAGACTGCCTCTGCCTTTGGGTTGCAGTAGAATTCCATAATTTCACAGTAAGTTCAAGAAGACACATACCCTCAGTGTTCTGTGTGATGAGGTGGCCTTTGCCTCGTACAATTTGGGGATGAAATGGCGCACTGTGGTTGAACGTGGCAAAACAAAGGAATGTAGTTTAGCAAGATGCCCTTTCTGGCTTCTGAGAGTCTCTCTGTCCTTCAGCCATCTGGAGGACATTTTCTCCTCTCCAAATAAAAGACAAAATTCACAGACCTGAAAAAGACCAGTTTACTGAGTATACTATGAGCAAACTCTATTCACAGCAATTTCCACTTTTTGTAAAAGAATGAATTAGGAGAATCCAAGTAACTATATTTTATGGAGGAAAGCAAACTTAAAATCACAGATGGAAAACAGTAAGGATGATATGTACTTAACATAGACTTTATTATCTGTATTCCTCTTCTTTTACACTTAGGAGTCTTCCTCTTCTGAGTATTACCTATTGTGGTGCATCAAGACCATCCTTAAAGTGGTTGGCTGAACAGACATGTTCTATTAGATGAGTCTTTGGGTCTAACAGTACACCTGGAGGTCAGGGCAACAGGATTATTTTTTCTTTAATTTAGATTTAGAATTTTTTTTTTTTTTTTTTTTTTTTTTTTTTTTTTTTTTTTTTTTTTTTTTTTGTCTCCAATTTTCTAACCTTGGTGATAAATAATTTGTGGTTGCCAGCATACAGGATTTTCAGAACATGTCTTCAGAACATTAATTAGTGTTTTCATACTAACCTCTGCTCTGAGCTCACAGCACATGGACTCATACACATCCTTGGTGAGCTGATTATTGAACTAATGACAATCTTTTTCTGTAGCACTGTGTTTATGCCATTGGGTATTGGTCAGAAATCTTCAGAACATAGCAGGGGAAAGTGAATGGGGGGGCACTTTCCAAAAGAAGTTTTTGAGGAGTCGCTGTGCTTATAAGTGATTAGGAAATTGTCTGCAGTGGAATCATTTGTTCTTGACAATTCATTGCCTATGCATTGGTGTGACTTTTTGTATTGTCTTTCGTGGTAACATATCCTTGCATAATCAGATTCCTGCCCTGCTTTAGAATTTTCAGTGTGATGCAGCCTTCCAGATTGAGGGCACAATGTTCACATTCAGACTACACATGTCTGTGTCCCTTTCCTCCCCTCTGCATGTCAGCAGTATTGGAATAATTTGACTCTAAAAGATGGTAAGAGTCTTTGTTTTTTGCTACCTTATAATAGAGAAATAAATTGTGGTGTGACCCAACTCTGTAGCTGCCACAGACTCCCTACCACTGTACCTAAATTCTCTTCCATGACTAAAAAAAACGTGACCTTGCAGCAACCTGGGAATATTTAACCCATAATATGTAAAAATCACAGAGAAGCCTGGAGCCACCCTGTTTGGGTAGTTGTGTAAAATCCCTGCAGTGAGAACCCTGGGGAGATTTCCTGAGCCTTCTGTGGGGCTTCCCTGCAACAAGGTGGATGAATATCCACGGCTTCCTCAGTCCTGTGCCCTTCCTCTGAGTTTCTCTGACCAGGAAAAGATCTTATTTGAATTATGAATGTGTTCTGTATTGAGATGGGGACCAAGAAAGCAGCTCAACGTGTGCCTGGTCGCTTACTGCTTGGGGAGGGCACCTGGAGAAGAAGCCCCATCAGTCGGCTCCCCTGGGGAATGTGGGACGTGGTACCACACGTGGCCCAGTACCATGGCAGTTTTGCTTTGCAGGCTTGCCTTGCTGAGATATTAGTCAAACAGGTGCTGACTTAAAATGAATGGCTTAGATTCAGTTCCAGAAGGCCACCTCGCTTTATAGTTTGTGAATAATGTCATCTGTCATAGTAGAGGCCACAACTCCGAGATCAGTCTATATACATAAACTCCAGACCGTAGGTGACAGTTGTACTCTTTGTGGATTTGTTCCCCCATATACAAAAGTTTAGATATTCAGAAATCACAGATATTGCTGAGTTTGCTGATGTGAGTAATAAAACCACTTACCCAGGTTTAAATTTGGTTCTAAGAGTGATGGCTCTTGAGATTCATAAAAGTTACTGTTGCTGAGCTTTGCTGATCTTGAGGTAGATGGGTTTCAGGGTAGCCATAGCTAACAACTAGCTCCAACTGTTTGCTAGAAAACTGTGTTGGAACAGAACGATATTTCATTATCCTACAAAAACAAAGTAGGAGGGCTGGGGATATAGTTCAGTTGGTAGAGTTTTTACCTTGCATGCACAAGGTACAATCCCCAACAACACGCACAAAAAATCACTTCTTGATAGAATTGAATCGGTGGCATAATATGTTTACTAGTGGCATTTATCTGTTATCATTTTAATAACTTGATGTTTCTAAAAATGAATTTGAATCTTCCACTGTATTTTTCAGTGTAGGGTCAGCTGTAAGCTACAGGAAAAATAACTTCAAAACATCCATGAAGGAGATGGTTTATTTCCCTCATGCATAAGAAAATTGGTAGGGGGAGCAGTCCTGGGCCAATTTGGTGTCCAGAGAGGGAAGAATCCTACATCCTCTCTTGCTGCTTCCTCGTACATGGATGGCTTCTGTCCCAGTGTCACCACATGGTCCCAGGTGGCTGCTGGGGTTTCAGCCATGTTACATTCACTTTCCAACCAGCAGAGAGGTGGCAGTAGGGAAGAAATGGTAAAGGGTACACACCAGCTGGTTTCTAAGGATGTTTGCTAGAAGGTGGTATGCATTATATTGGCTCATGTGTTAATTGGTGAAAACCTACTTAAGACCTAATTGCACAGAGGTTTAAGCTGTAACTTTACTCCCAGAAAAAAAAAAAAAAAAAAAAAATGCGTCCAGCTAAAACTTAGGGCTTGATTGTTCAAAGAAACAGATGAATGGATAATGGGGACAAGTAGCAGTCTTCCCCACCAAGCAAAACAGCCTGGCAGTCAACAAACTTTTAGGTGTGGGCCCTGAGACCAAGGGGCCCAATGCCACCTGGTGGCCAGGTAACTAAATCTCAGGATCAGGGTTGGAAAAACTTGACTTTTCAGATATTATAATCAGCAACAGCAGAAATCACACCCCATAAAGACAGAAGCATCTTTAAGGAGATGATTCTCCCACGAAGAAATAAGTTTAATATTGCTTCCAGAACATGAAGTGGGATATAAGGGAATATTTGAGCTTTACAGTTAACTGACAGGATATCCGGCACCGTGTGGAAGTGAGATAAACTCGTGTCCAGATGGCTCTCCAGGTGTCTGATTCTTCACCAGAGTTGTCTTTTTACCTGGGATCAGCACTCTCAGCTGCCTTCCTGCACCATTCTTTTGAAGGCTGTGGACACGGCCCATTGAGGGGCTTGCTGTTTGGAAAGGAAGCATGATGTGAGTCAGCCCACAGGAAGGTGATTGGGTCTCTGATTTCAAAGCTGCCTCCTCTGCTTTTTCCTAGGTAGTATGGCTTAACACTGATGTGGTTTAGACCTCAGGACAAAGTTACATGCATCCTTTGGTTTGGATGTGGTTTGAGTGTGTCCCCAAAGGTTCTTATCTTAGGAACTTTGTCCCTAGAATAGTGGTATTGAGAGATGGTGGACTTTTAAGAGATGGGGCCCAGTGGGAGGTCCTTAGGTCATTGAACAAACTGCCCTTGGAAGAGATTGAGGATCTAAAAAGGTGACTCACCTGAGAGCTCTTGAGAGTAAGTTATTGTAAGAGTGAGCTGGACCCGTGGATCTATCTCTGGCTTCCAGTTTGAAGATGTGCCCTCCTCCTCCACGTTCACCTGCCGTCATGAAGTCATCCACCACAGGCCCTCAGCAGAGGCCAAAACTGTGAGTCTTCCACGTCTCAGGCTTCATTCTTCAGAATTGAGCTAAATAGGCCTTTTCACTTGATAAAAGTTAGCCAGCCCCAAGTATTTTATTATAGTAACAAAACAAAACAGAAAGAATGGACTAGGGGCTAGGGCTATAGCTCAGTGGTAGAGCGCTCGTCTCACATGTGTGAGGCCCTGGGTTCGATCTTCAGCACCACATAGATAAAATAAAGGTATTGTGTGCGCCTACAACTAAAAAAATATTTTTTAAAAAATGGACTAATACACATACTTTCCAATCACATGCATATTAGAGCTTGTCTAAGTGAGTCAATCCTCAGCTTTTTCAGAGGAGGAAACTGAAACTGAGTGCCAAGGCCTTGACAGAAGTTAAACCATTAATTGGCAACCAAGGCTAGAATTCTGAATTCCAGACCTGTGCTAATCCTTATTTCTTGTTTTTGTTTTATCTCTGAAAGAAACAAATTAGACTAAATAGCCTTTAATTTCCTAAGCTTCCTTATCTCTAAAAGAATGTTTCAAGTATCTGGTGAGGATTTGATAGACCCTTATGGAACCTATTAAATAATATAAGTGCTCCCTGTATAAAAGGGGAGACAGAGCCCACAAATTCATGTTTGTGATTTATGAATATTATTTATTTAATGACTCATAAATAATTTTAAGTGATAAATAGTTTATGATGCATTTTAATGTTCATTTCCAGTCTCCTTGATACATATTAATGGAGATTTCACTGCCTCACCCATTTGTTTATTGGTGTGTGTGTGTGTCTCTCTCTCTCTCCCATTTGTTTATTGGTCTCTCTCTCTCTCTCTCTCTCTCTCTCTCTCAAACACGCACACATACCTTTATATTTTTTATTTGTGGAGCTTTATTTAATGTCTGAAATGTCAGCCACCATGTGGCAGCTTGAACCCCCATTTAAAATATATTTTATGCCAGGTGCGGTGGCACACACCTGTAATCCCAGCGGCTTGGGAGGCTGAGGCAGGAGGATCGTGAATTCAAAGCCAGCCTCAGCAACAACGAGACGCTAAGCAACTCAGTAAGACCCTGTCTCTAAATAAAATACAAAATAGGGCCAGGGATGTGGCTCAGTGGTCGAGTGCCCCTGAGTTCAATCCCTGGTACCCAAATAAAATATATTTTAAATGAAAGAAAACTGGAGTATTTATGTTTCTGCTCTTGTCTGCACATCCCTACTGCTACTCATATTCAGAAGAATATTCACAGATTTATTTTGGAAACTAGTCCCAGACCTCTGCTTCTTCTTCTTTTTTTTTTTTTTTCTTTTTTGGTGGTGGTGCTGGGGATTGAACCCAGGGCCTTGTGCATGCTAGGCAAGCACTCTACCAACTGAGCTATATCCCCAACCCTGTTTGTTTATTTTCATGTGGTGCTGAGGATCAAACCCAGTGCCTCACGCATGCTAGGCAAGCGCTCTGCCACTGAGCTACAGCCCCAGCCCATTTTTACTTTACTTTTATGTGGCGCTGAGGATAGGACCCAGTGCCTCCCACGTGCAAGGCACGCATTCTACCACTGAGCTACAACCCCAGCCCCAGACCTCTGCTTCTTGTACAGGGAGTCTGGATAACAACTTCTATACTCAAAGAAAGTGACTTGCCACGACTCTTTCTTGCAGGTCTGTATCCATTCCAGGGTCTATTCATGTATTTCTTTCTTCCAAATAGGTGAATTTAGACCAAGAAATTGTAGAATTAGGAGGACACTTGGAAACAGGAATCTTTTTTTTTAATATTTATTTATTTGCTTTAGTTGTACACAATACAATGCATTTTACGTTTACGTGGTGCTGAGGATCCAACCCTGGCCGCGCACGTGCGAGGCGAGCACTCTGCCGCTGAGCCACAACCCCAGCCCTGGAAACAGGAATCTTAAGGTGCTTTAAATTTTCTCTGCATTCAGAAGGCTGAGCAGGAGAAAGCTGAGGGTAATCTCTTCCTGCTTTTTCTAACAATACCATTGCTAAAACCCAGGGGGACATTTTGGGCAGCCAGCTGCAGAACTGTTTTTGCCTTCCTTCTCTGTCTTTTATGGCAAAAGGAGAAAAGAGACTGTAACAGCTCCGTGTGGACTCCCTACCTGCTACGGTTTTTTTCCTCCCCTCTTATCCCCTCCCGTCCCCTTCTGTCCCTTCCCTGGAGTTACACTGATGGTGGAAAGATGATGGAGTGAGTAAAAAATAGGTCCAGCACTGGAGACATTCCATTATCTCCCTGGAGGAAAAACCATTATTTGCGCAACTGTCATTGGGCTGTGAAGAAGGGAGGAAAAGTTTTCCATTTCCACAAGTATCATCTTTTGGATTAAGTGTACCTGACCTGTGCGGAGGAGGTGGACTTGCCCGTTCTCTGTTCACACTCAGTGCTGACTAAATTTACAGGGTAGACCAGAAATGTCACCATGGTTATAAACGTGATAGTGACATGCTATGACATGGAAGGCAGAGTGAGGTACTGCACAAGATACCTGTGGGTCCCTAGTCATTATCTATGTCAGGTAGGAGCTCCCCTAGGTACCTCTGTGGCCTGTCTGGGTGCCACCTCCCTAGAAGCCCCAAGCCCTCCCAGCTGAGCCCCTGCCCACTGATCTGTCTCACCTCTGTTTCATCTCTTTTTCCTCCAGAATTCATCCTGGAACTATTCATTTTCCTTTACTCCATTTTCCAAATTCTACACATTTTTCAGTGTTCAAGCACCTCACCGTTTCTCTGTAGAAGCTTTTCTTCTTGTTTCTGCCTTGGGAAGTCAGTCTAAAACAGAAGACAGCAGAAGATGTCAAAATGACTGTCATCACTTAAACCTAGTTAATGTCTCAAAATCAAGAACTGTAAATTGTCTACTCAGGCTGATTTTAAATGCAGCCCATATTAATTCTGGAGCATTTAAGATCATCTGTCAGTTCTGCCAAATTAAGTAATAGATGATGCTTCGTGTCCTCCCTGCCTCCAGCTGTGTACATATGTATACACGTAGATGAATAGGAGTAGACACCAGTATGAATATGTATACAAGCATGTTTTTTAAACAGAATATATTCTTTGGTCCCAGTTCAAGTTGGAGGTGATTCTATAATTGGACTTCAGACAGAAAATTAGGGTGTAAGTGAAAAATCATCATGCACATGCTGCCTGCATCTGGACCTTCAAGTTTTTTATCTTCTGCCTAGGATATATCAAGTTCAACTCCAGAGTGAAATGTGTATTTAGCTAATTTAAGTATTGGGAAGAAATTGGGGGGAAAGCATAAATAACCTGAATCACATATGGTATGTTGTTTGAGAATCTGCAGATTTCATTCTTGGACGTGCCAACTTTGACTCTAAAGCTTAGACTCAAAGGTAGAAGGGACAAAAGAATGCATTGCTGGAGCAGTCTCTGCTCACCTGTCTGGTTATATCTCACTCCAGTCCATTTATAGTCACTAGAGGCCCACCTTCCATCAGCAGTTCTCTGTCAGCATTAACGTGGAGGTAGGATGGGGAAGAACCACTTTCATTCATCTCATCAGTGTGCGTTCATTAAAAATTTACCATGTGCCAAGCATTGTGCTAAACAGTAGAATATAGCAGTGACCTAGAGGCTGTGTTTTTTTGCCCTTATGAGGAATAAAACAAGCAGAAAATAAACATCTACATTGCAGGTTGGTAGAAGAGCTGCAGCTGAAATAAACAAGGACCTCAGCCAAGAATAGCTGGGGGCCACTATAAACGGTGGGGAGGGGGGTCATGAAATCACCCTAAGTTTTCTTAAATGGCAGTCTAGAGGCCCAAACAGAACTATTCATGTGAAAATGGGATGGGAAGCCCAGAATATTAAAGCAAAGACCCCAAGAACAAAGCACTGAGCCTCAGAAGGGACCTGAGAGAAGACTGGGGCCCAGTGAGGGAGGAGGAATGGACAGTGGGCATAGGGAAGGCACAGCACATGGCCATGTTCAGGATTTCAGATTTATGGTAGGAGTCAGGGTAGGGTTTTGCACTGAAAAGTACATGCTTCTGACTTAAGAAATTACCCTCTTCCCTGTTGTGGAGAACAGATTACCCGTGGGAGGGAACCAGGTAAGAGATGAGGTGGGCTGGACTAGCACACTGTGAGAAACTGGGAACATGGGAGAAGTGGGTTTGAATGAACCTGGAAGTTAGACCATCCCTGGCATGGACATGCTAAGGGATTGCATGCAGGAGGGTGACAGAAAAGGATGCTCTTATATCAAGAATGACTCTGAGATTTCAAATTAAAGCAGCTGGCACCATTTATGAATAAGTCGGCAATGGGTTGGGTAGGGAGGGTTCAAGAGGGAAAATGTTTTGAGCATGCTAATTTTTGGTACCTTTTAAACTAATGGTGAAACCAGGTATAGCATTGGATATTTGAGTCTTATGCTTGCAGGAGAGATCTGTGTTATAAGTGTGGGAATCTTCAACTTCAATGTGTTATTAAAATTCAGGGATGGGGACACAATCTCATGGTGGGGGAGAGTATTAAAGAGTGGAGAAGGCCCAGAACTGAGCCCTGAGCAGCCCCACATCTACATCTACAGGTAGGTTGGAAGAGGAAGAGCTAGCAGGGAGGGAAGGAAAATGCAAACCAGGTAATGGAAGGAAAGTTATTGAAATGAGAGAGTGGCATACAGTGCCCAGAGCTATTGGTTGATCAAATGAGGAAGGGAAAGAGTTCCTGGATTTGACAGCTAGGTAGATTCATTGTTGATCTTAAAAAGAGCATTTTTAGCGAGCAGTGGGGCAGACTGGTGACGGGACAGGTCACCATTGCATTGGTTCCTTATGGGTGGGTGTGATTGACGGGTGGGAAGGATTTGCTTTGCTTTTATGCATTATTTTCCTACTTTATGTTGCATTATTTTCCTTCTAAGAAAGAACAATCTCATATTAGTGCTGCAGTGTCAAAAGCTTAAATTAAAAATAATTTTTTAAGTAAACAATTCTTGGGTGGTTTGAGTAGCTCTGTCTTTTAACAGCTGTGGTTTATGTCAACTTCCCACTCTCCCTATTCTCTTCCTTCTCCAAATTACTTTTCCATTTGTCATTTTTTTTTCCTGTAGACTCACTGGTATAGCTGTGCTAAGAAAACTTATCAATCCAAAAAATAAGTTTTCTTTATTTCATAAAACTTCCTCTACAAATATAGTTTTCTATAACATTTGTGACATCAGGGGAAAAGCATGAGAACAGGAAGAATAGAAAGTATGTGCATAGATAGTCTTGGGAAGTTTATTTGCATGGGGTGAGAGGGCTGCATGAGGTCAGTGGCATGTCTTGCTAAGTGGGAGAAATTACATTGTTTGGGGGTTCATGGATTGGTCCAGTAAGCAGGGACCCACTACAGGAGCTGACCCCAAGGAGGTGAGGGGGATCCAAAGCTCCAGTGGAGGATTGGCTTTCACAGAGGAGGGGCATTTCCTCCATTCTTCCAGAGAGGAAGAGAGAGCACACTGTGCAGGTGCCTATGGGCTCTGGAGTTTGGGGATCAGCTACCAGCCAGCCCCTACTTTCCCTTCTGAGACTTCATAGGCCCTGAATTCTCATCTCCTATTTTCCAGACACTTTTTGAATTTCAACTAAAACTCAAAACATAGTTTTGAAATCTTGAAATAGTTAGGTTTTTTGTTATGTGCTCAGTTTAGGAGTGGGAAGACTCAAATATTGAGCATTGGAATTTTCTGTTTCTTAACAATTAGATTCCTATCTGGCTGTTCTTTTTTGTCAGTCAGGATAAGCTAGATCATTTAGGTCAAGCAACTCCAGAATCTCAGAGACTTAGCCCAATGTGGGGGTTTTGTTTGAGTTGCCGGGGTTTTTAGTTTTTCCCGACCTGGGTTTAGCTTCTTCCCGCCAGCAGAGAAGGCTAGGGGAAAACACGCCCCAGCCGAGGCATGATCGAGAATGGTAGGAGCAGGCTGGAGGCCCACGCCAGCCCTCATGATGGAAGACAATCAGGGACGCACCAGGGAGCCTGGTCAGAGCTGGGACTCAAGTTTATTGAGGAAGTTGGACAGCTTTTATAGAAGACATGGGCCAATCAGCAGAAAGATCATAGGGACACATAAGGAGCATGGGCAAATCACATTGGCGGAGCCCCTGGCCTATCCTTAGGGTGGTTTCAGTTCGCACAACACGTCAGGGGAATGCCTCCTGATTAGGCCAAGTCTCGTATCTAGGAGTGGGAGGCAACCAGAGAGTTAAGTTTTTCTATTCTTTCTGTTGATGTGTTCTTAAGTCCCCAACAGCCCGAGATTTTTAATTCAGCTGGGAGTGAATGCAGGGCCTTGGTCGTGTTGGACAAGCGCTATACCACTAAGCTACATCTCCAGCTCCAAAGCCAGAGCAGTATAGTCTCTCATTTTGGCATCCTGTTTGTCACACATCAGCCCAGGCTCTTCTCCATGTCCCTTCACTGCAGTAAGGGACCTTCCTACCCAGGCGTCACCTGTTCCTGTGGCTCACAGAGAGAACATTTGACATCCTATGGTGGCCCTAAGTCCTTCTGTCTAGAAGTAACAGCCCCCATCCTGGCCATGCAATGTCCAACACCATGTCATGAGGACAGACAACCTTGGAAGTGGGCAGGGAATATGAATGACAGCCAGTCCTCTGTTCAGGAAGGAGAGGAATGGAGCACCCAGGACAAGCCCTGCCAACTGCCCTTCACAGAGAAGGCAGGACACGCATTGGTAGAATTTGGGTGTCATCTCCACACAGTTCCCATCCTTTTACCATAGCACCTAAAATCCTATCAAGAGAAATCCATTGAATAAACTTAAGCTTTCATTTTTCCAAGCATTTTCTTTTAAAAATGCAAACAGCTCTAGAAAACCTAGTGAATAGTCTTTCTTTCTTCTCCTCCAAGGGCCTTATTATTTTCTCTGGCAGACTCAAAACCATGGGAGAGTTTGCATCCTGAGCACACTGTTATTTTATTAAGTAACATTTATTTTTCTACTTAATGAAGAGCATATAGAGCGGCCGGTCAGAGCATCTGTCCAGCCCAGGGTGAGCTGCTGATAACCCCAAGCTGATCTGTGTGGCTTCTTACAGGCCCACTTCCCCAGGCTCTCAGGCACGCATCCCTCCTCTGTGCGCCCGTTTGGATCCAGGGCTCCCATGCTTATTTGAATGCCTGCAGTCTGTGAGGGATTGGGGCAGATGTTGGAGGTAAGGAAGCAGGACTGGGGGCTTGATGACCACTAGTGACCCCTTCATTACATCACAGTGTACCAGCTATTTGCCCTTCATCCTTCTCAGCTTTGGCATCCACCTGCCTCTCTGTCTTACCCCATTGGGCTACCTCCATCACTCCCGCTCCTCACAGTAGGGCTTTTTCTAGAGAGGCTTGGTGCCTTCTAGGGCCACCCTCTCCTCACAACCGGAGTGTGCCTGAGCTGCAGGGCTCATGGCGGGGTCAGTTAGTGTGGTAGTGAGGAAACTGGCTTTCCCATCTATGCTGACTTTAATGCAGTGCTTGTTCATCAATGAAAGAACTTAAGAGTATTTTAGCCAGGCTCTTTCCTTGGGGTGACATTGGTAGATTGTGACCTCCTGTAAACGTGCTACCCCACAGTATTGATAGTTGTGATGGTGTCAGTTTGGGTGAAAGTTTATGTCAGTCTTGATACATTAGCAAGCTAACTTCCTGGCAGGGGCTAGTATTAGTGGGCAGGGCAGCCAGTTCTGAGCTCACTGGTACAAAGGAAGTGACTATGAGCCATTGTTTCCTAGGATAGTTTGGCTTCTTAATAAATAGCATGTCCCCTATGATTATGTTTGTCTGCTGGTTTGACCTTGAGTAATGCCCCCAAGACCCCCCAGTCTGGCCCCTGCACTCTCCCTGTCTATATCTCCTGCCACTCAGCCTCCATCATTCAGCTGCAGCCACACTGGTCCCCTGGCTTTGTCCACGTGCCCTCTCTGCTTGGGAATCCACCCGACTCTCGGCCACTCCTTCACTTGCTCTGAGGGTGTGGATCAGAGACTGTCTGCTCCACCCTGTGTACAGCAGCCCTTTCCTACCACCGCCTCCCTGTCCCAGCTTTATTTATCTGTCGTGGTGCTTCTCATCGTCATTTGTTTTTATGTTTGTCTATCTCACCACTAGAATGTGGTTTTGCCCATTGTACTATCCTCAGAGGACAAGGAAGATACGTGTAAATACTTGGAGCATGAAAGAGAGAGGCCATGATAGATGGTGGAATCTGAAATAATCTTATTGTTTGCCAGAAACCTATAAAAAGTGAACATTTCCTTTCTGTAATATTTCTTTGTTGGAATTTCTCCCTCTTGTAGGGTAATTGGTCTTGTCCACTCAATACAGATAGTGTCAGAAAATGAACATTTACTACTATTTTTGTGTTTCTTATAACATGCCCTTCCTCGCTTTGTTAGTCGCCCCATGGAGAGAAGCTAAAGACAGTGATAGTTATACTGTTCAATCCTAATTTAATAAAATGGAAATTGTCAGGTGAGACGTCATTTTGAAGTGAGTGTTTAGAATGGCTTGGTGAAAGGATTGCTTAAGCAAATAAACTTAATTATTTCCCAGACTTTTGTTAAGCACTTTTTTTAAGCTTTGTATCTGACAGTGTTGGCCATGCTGGGAATATAAGGATAGTGTTTACTAGGGAAAATGGGAATGTAATCAAACATTTGCAGCAATTGGATGGGGGTACTATATTATAGTTGTTCTCAGGACCTGTGGGAGCTCAGAGAAGGTGGAGCATCTAAGACTGCTCTGGAAGGAGGCTTCCTGGGAAAGGAACTTGGGGCAGCCAGGGGAGGGGCTCCAAAGGGGAACAGCCCACACAACAGCAGAGGTCACCAGCAACCCATGGAAGCAAGAAGCTTGGCTAGAGCCCAAGGCAGGAGAACAGCCTGGAAAGAAAGCCAGGTCCAGACCCTACAGGCCTGATCTGCCACCCAAATGGGGCAAGACTTAAAAGGGCCTAGGTAGGATGCACTGGGGCCATCTGCCTGCCAAGTGCTCGGAGAATGAAGGTCAGGAGCCAGAGACAGTCATAAAGGCTGGTGGTGGTCCTGGTGGTCAGTGAATCCATGGGTACATCTGAAACCCCAGCAGTGTGTATGGGAGGAACAGATGACCAAAGTCTCAATGGAATACTAACATTTAAGGTACCAGGGGAGGAAGAGGACCCGGGCAAACTTGTATCAGGGGACCCAGGTTTGAGGAGGATGGCATGGGGGAGAAACGAGGGGGAAGATAAGAAGGTCAGTGCTGGGACTGGCTGAGAGCATTTGACTGAGTGAAGCCAGTGAGAGGCTATTGGGTGGGGACCAAGAGCCCAGCTGCTTCTAATGGATTGAGGGGTCTCCCTTGTGTATCAGTTCCTGGATGGTAGAAATGTTACATGGAATTCACTAAATGGTGGTGGTGGTAGTGGGGGGTGTTGTACTCAGTGTGCTAGCTCCATCAGCTTCTCTGCACATACCCCTGACGCTCTGTCATTGCCCAATCTTCCTTGTCCGCGTTCCAAATGCCATCTATCATCAGTACGGCATTTGATGTTCTTTGAGATCTTTCATGAACATGGTTCAATTATTCATCTTCAGCTTTCATTTCTCCTAATGACTACTGGCAATAAAAAAAACACGGGTGATTAAAAGTATATTTTCCTGTGTTTCAAAACGCTTCAGAGTAAAACACAAAATCTTTTTATCATGATAGTGGTTAGGGTAAAAGGATGTAATTGCACTAGATTTCTGCAGCTGTTATTCTACTGTGCAAATACAAAACAACTTCTCGCACAGCCAAGTTTAGAATATAAATCAAAAAGAATTTGATTTATCTTGTACCTTCACAGCAGGTATACAAACTTTGTGATTTGCCTGCCTTTTCCCCCTTCTTTTTCCTGCCCCCTGGGGAGTTGCCTCCCAATGGCTGTTTGTGATGCTGCCTCTCCACCTGGAGTTAGTCTCTTCTAATTGGCCACCTCTTTGCAGCTGCCTTCACCAGCTTGTGGCCATTGCTGGCCTCACGTTTCCCAGCGGGGGAGTGAAGTGCTCCTGGGCTTCCTAATGATTGTTCCTTAAGTAACTGGAAACCATCCATGATGGGCTGCTTGTTGCCTCTTACTCACGTGGAGGATTTATTTTGGTCTGAGAGGCTCAGATCAGAGTACAATAGCAGTATTTTTAGGTTTGTCCTGCAGAAACAGGTGTAAATGTCTCTATGCCAGAGAATTTTACTGCCAAATTCACCTTTGCAGTATTCCAGTCACTCTTTTTCTGCATTAAAAATCTTGTGTGCATTCGCTCCTGAGTGTCTTACCTCATGTCATTTTCCCCCTTGAGTGGGCGAACAAGAAAAAGCAAAATAGTAGCCGGGCGCGGTGGCGCACGTCTGTAATCCCAGCACTTTGGGAGGCTGAGGCAGGAGGATTGCGAGTTCAAAGCCAGCCTCAGCAATGGCGAGGCACTTAGCAACTCAGTGAGACTCTGTCTCTAAATAAAATACAAAAAAGGGCTGGGGATGTGACCCAGTGGTCGAGTGCCCCTGAGTTCAATCCCTACTACCACAAAAAAAAAAAAAAAAAGCAAAATAGTAATTGGACATTATGCCATGACTCTGTTTCTAGGAATTCTGTCAGTACTTTCCTCAATTCAGGGCCACACTTGGCTTTGTGCAGTCCTGTCTAATACACACACAAACACACACACACACACACACACAACACACACACTCCCATGATACTGCTTGACAGCACAGACCCAGCTCTGCTTTCTCCTTACTAACATCTGTCTCTCTCTCTAATAGGTCAACCCTTTTAAGGAGTGAATAACTACCAGCCACAAATTTTTAGAGCTGCACAATTCTCTTCTGTTCCATTAATGAACATTCTGGCCAGAGTTTGTCTTTTCAACATTGCGATTATTTTATTTTTTCTAATGCAATAAAATAAGTGGTCCGCTGTAGTCTTGAGTTAATGAGAATTTGAAATGGATTTCAAGTATCCTTGTCAGGGTTTTTGTTATGCAGGTGCAATCTCATGCAGTAAATTACCATAACTAAACAGTTGGAGAGCCATAAAGCTCTCCTGCCCTGGCATTGCTAAATTAATAGATTAACAGATACACATAAGGAAAGTGTCAGATGTTAAATATTTTTTATTAGTAATAACTTGGAAATTTGTGACCTTAAAAAGCTTAGACAATCTCTGAAGGGCCTCAACCAGGGTTAATTTTTTATTTTATTGCTTTTTCAGTTTACAAGCATTTTGAAGCCAGACTCTCTGGGTTGCTCTGTTTAATGGATATATAATGAAATGCCATTTAAATATTTTTCTTATATTATTTAATTGAAATATAGGGTCCAGCTTGAGCATTCATTTCTGCATTTATCGACTGTGTTTTCTAAGTGCATACTTTCTTCTGGTACTGTGCTAGATATAGAGGCAAATAGTTGCACAGCCCTGGAAGAGAGACACATAAGAGCACAATAGGAGTGCCAGGGAGGGTTCCACAGGGGCCCCATGGAGGATTTGCTGATCTCCTGTTCATGGTGACCGAGAGTGTGGAGTCTGGAACCAGAGACCTGTGTTCAAATGTTGAGACCATCATTTACAAGATGCATGACTTAGGCGAGTTAGTTTTTTTGTTGTTGTTGTTTGCTTGTTGGCACTGGGGGTTAAGCCCAGGGACACTATATCACTGAGCTACATCCCCAATCCTCTTTTGAGACAGGGCCTTGCTAAGGCTGGCCTTGAACTTATGATCCTCATGCCTCAGCCTCCTGAGTGTTTGTAGGCATGTGCTACCACACCCAGCTCAGGTTCGGTACTTCTCTGTGTCAGAATGATGTCAGCTAAAAGATGAGAGTTCCCATAGTATAGACCACCTGTGTGGATGAAAATGAGAAGATATTTCTAAAGTCCTTAAAAGATTGCTTGGTAAGAGCTAGATAAGTAATCTAAACAAATCAAGCAAAATAAATAACATGTATTTTGACTAAAGTAGGAAATCAGGAAAATCCTATTGTGAAAACTATAGAAACTGGCAGGCATCTTAATATTTGTCTTTAAACCTGTGGAAACTTCAGTTAACGATTAGCTTGCATAGGAATGTCTATCCCTGGGTTCTTTCTCTAGGGCCTTGACTCACTTCTGTTTCTGTGTTTTTGGTTATTTTAACATTTTCAGGTAAGGAATAATTCTCTACCAGGTTCCAAAATGAAATGAATAGCCATTTATAGAATTTTTTAAGTTTCTTTCTCATTACTAGAAATATGCAAGCAAAGGGTGAATTTGTTGAGATGTGGCTCTGGGCGTGCCTACATTGAGTGAGAGAGCAAACAAGGGAATAAGAACTGTTTGTTTGTTTGTTTTTAGTTATGATTTAGTGTGTAAAGGCTTGTGACATGAAGGCTCTGGATCCATGAAGTGGCAGTTTCACTAGAGATGACAGTTGAAGTGGGGGAGGATTCACCAAGGTCAAAGGCAAAGAGCATCTTCACCTAAAACTCTTCATCTTGTAGAGAATGAGAGGCACCATATATTTTCAGTAGGAGAATGGCTTAGATGAAAAGGAGTTAATTTCAAGGGGTTAATCTAGTAACAGGTGCCCAAAGACTGGCAGCAGGAGTTATGTTAGCAGGCAAGGCCGCCATGTTGACAGGCAGGGATAAGATGGGGAAGAGGCAGCCAGGATGGCTTCTGGCCTCTGGAGCTGGGCAAGCTGGTGTCAATGTTTGGGAGTCAGAAAGAGCGTTTACTATGTAATTCTACTTCATTGATTTATTCAGCAGATATTGATCAATCACAATCAGAACAGAACTCATGACCCCCAACAGTGGATTTATCATGCTGTTATTATACAGGAGCAGGACACACATGTGCATTCATGGGTAGTCTAAACCCCATTGCAGTGAGCCTCATTACACGGCCATTTCTGTTTATACCCCAACAGAAGCTGCTGCTTCTGGGCTTCTGGGTAGTGCCGTCTGATGGTGTGTTTTCATTGACCACAGAATAGAACAGTGGAACTGATACCAACTTTTCTCTTCTACAGTTGAGTCAATGTGTGCATTTTAGTCTTGCATGGTTTTCTACCTCAAAACACCTGCCCACCTCTAAAATCCAACAGCCTACCAAAGTCCAGTTGCCTCCAGCACTGCTCCTCTCTCTTTATGTTCAGAACTTCCCCCTTTCTATTCCACAGCTTACTCCCCAGTTTGAAACTGAAAGAGGTTTATTGTTCCAAAAAAGAGATGGCAGCGCTTGAGAGTTTCTGTAGAGACTGTCAGTTCTGCACTTAGCACATTGCTGGCACTCAAGAATGAAAATAGATTTTTAAATGGGCTGACTGGTTATTGAGTTGCCCTGCAGGAGTTTTTAAATCTCCAGTGTTATAATCATTTAAAAACTAAAGCAGCCCATCATTTGAAAAACTAAAGCAGTCTAGAATAGACTTTCCTGTTATATTTTCTGCCTTAAGGTGACTATTAAACTCCTCCCCACTCTTCCAAAATTAAATGCCTGAAAAATAGACAGGATTACAATCTTCTAATGCCAGGCTAGTATTTAACCTTAACACAGCACAGAAACATGCAGTACTTTTCCCTAAGTCCCAGAAAGTTCTTCATAGACTTGTTTTGCAAAGTAATTGAGGCACAGAGGTTGCCTTCTGCTCACTTCTTTGGGTAATGGAATGTCTTATTCCCTCCTTGTCTTGACTGTGGAATCTCTGGGCTGTTTTGCTCCTTGTCAGATTTATTGGCCACACATAGTACAGGCCACACAAGTGGCCTCTGTCAACTCTGATAAAAGAGGGAATTCAACACCCTTTTATGTACATTCTCCTTAAACCTGTCAGGCTCTAAAATTAGGCAGGAGTTGCTGGTGCCAGACATTCTTCTCTCCAAAGGGCTTGCCCTCTGCAGTTATCTCCCTCTTTTATATAGGAGCACATCCCCATACATGTGATAATGGGAGTCCTAGTATTGCCTCAGAGGTCACCGAATCTGAACGAGGTCATATGTATCCTGGAAGATTGTTTGAGTGAACTTAAATGGTTGCGCATATTTGTTTTAGAGAAATTGGTTTTATTACTAAATGTATTCATGTCAAGGAGTAATATTTCAGGGGAGATAGTTGGTCTTTTCATAACTATGGTCATTCACTTCAAAGAACAGTAATGTTCCCTTGATTTGTTGTTTACTAGCTCTTCTTTTTCCTTTAAGGGAAGATGATGTTGTTGCATTGGTTTGAAGCCAGATTCACATGTTAAGACAGCTAGACACGTATTCAGTGATGGCCTTCTTGTGCCCAAACATTCTTCCTGAGGTAAACCACCTTATATTTGTTGATGCCTCTGGAAAGCCATGCTTGGCAGTAGACGTGGATTATTTCTGAACTGTTAGACTACGGGCTTTACATAAACGTAAACTTTCTTTTCTTCAGTAGCCCTTTTAATTTAAAGGATTCAGCTCAAGGATGTGTGAGCCCTTATAAACATTCATTAGAACATGGTTTTAAATGTGCAAAGTTAGAAGCTGTTTTAAATTTGATTACTATCTTAATCTGTTTTCTGATGCTATAACAAATTACCTAATTAATTGGCTAATTAATGAGGAACAGTGGTTTATTACACTGGTCACTAATGTTTGGAAAGAAAGAGAAGAAAAGAAATAGTGGTTTATTTAGCTCACAGTTCTGGACACTGCGAGGCCCAAGAGCGTGGCACCCCATCTACTGAGGGCCTTCGTGCTGCATCATAACATGGCAAAGGCTTCATGTGGTGAGAGAGGGCAAGTGTGTGTCAGCTCGGGTCTCTCTTCCTCTCCTTTAAAACCCCCAGTCCCTACCCTGATGACCTTATCTAATTTCAGTTCCTTCCTGAGGCCTTAGATCCAAAATATCATCAACACATGAATTCAGGGATTAAATCTCAACATGAGCATTGGGGGGAGAAGAGGGGAGGGGGTGTAGAGTGGACGTATGGCAATTGCTAAGAAAGTTGG
The DNA here is from genome assembly GCA_025594165.1 of Tamias sibiricus. Classification (NCBI taxonomy): domain Eukaryota; kingdom Metazoa; phylum Chordata; class Mammalia; order Rodentia; family Sciuridae; genus Tamias; species Tamias sibiricus. Next base: position 91,373,328 of record CM046666.1, on the reverse strand, counting down.
GATTGCTTTCTTTATGATTCTCTCAAGCATTATTTTGTTTTGTTGTTTTGTTTGTGGAGAGAGTTGTACCTATTAAGTCTTTTAAGAAATACTGTTGAAATTTTTTTGGAAGAATGGCATGGCAAAATATAATGGGATTTTTCTTGTTTTAATAATTCATCTTCAAGATGGTAATGCTGACTCTGTGGAGGATCATCTTTCCAAGAAGACTGATTTTGCTAAAATAGTAATTACAATCCCTATATCTGGAACACAGCTTTTGAAATGTTTAAATGATTCCCTTTTAAAGACCATAATGAAAGTAGAAAAGCCTATAAATAAGACACGGCACCTCTAACAGAATGTATTTGTCCCCTGGATTCCCAGAGATGTGGTCCTTGTCTTGAGGGGAAAAAAAATCAACGTGTTAAATCCGTGCCAAATGTTGTAACATTTGCAATATTTTGAATAATTACACCTTGTAAAGATACTTACAGGGAAATAATAGATTGAAGTAAATTAATTTGTGATACAGTAAGGGAAAAAACTCTGGACCGGGAACTTGAAAGACATTGGTGGTAATTTGCCATAAGCCAGTAGTGTTAACTTAGTGGGTTGTTTTTTGGTTCGTTTGCTTGTTTTGGTACTGGGGATTGAACTCAGAGAACTCAACCACTGAGCCACATGCCCAGCCCTATTTTGTATTTTATTTAGAAACAGGGTCTCATTGAGTTGCTTAGCACCTCGCTGTTGCTGAGGCTGGCTTTGAATTTGTGATCCTCCTGCCTCAGCTTCCGGAGCTGCTGGGATTATAGGCATGCGCCACTGCACCTAGCGCCTTAGTAGTATTTATCTTCTTGGATCTTATTTTGTCATTTGAGTTATCAACTGGAGTGGATGAGGTCCTAGAGTGACAACCTGTTCTTGTATCTGAAATATTTTAAAGTCCCAGGATTTGGGATTATCACTTATTTCCTCGAAGCTGAGAAAGAACTGACACCAGTTCTCCTCACCAGGTGATTCAGTCTGGTAACTGCTCAGAAAATACCATTTTCTATCCTCTGTCAAGAAACAGCATGAGTGTCACTGAAGCTGTGCTTCCTCTAGCCTGTTTTTGTTTTATTGAGGAATTTTTAAGTACAGAAAACTTAACAGTGTGTATTCAGCAGAGTTTAGTGGCAAGTTCGGTGGCCCTTGCCTTTTCCAGCCTGGCAGTACGAGCCACAGGTTTTGAACCCAGGATGTTGCCTCTGCTCAGTGAGAGTAGATCTCATGATATCTGTCACTATAATTGGTCCTTATAGTTTCCACCAGCTTAACCAGAGCCCTTTCATCTTCCGAGCTCACACTGGTGAGGTGACAGTGGTGCTGGAGACTGGAGAGCCCAGTCTGGCCTTCCTCTGGATGCTGCAGAAGCAGACAAGAAGACAGGCAGCTCAGCAGATCCACATGTTGCTGACGTCTACACATTGTTATACACATATTGAAATGTCACACTGGACTTAATAAATACGTGCAATTGTTAAGTGCCCATTTAAAATTTCTTAAGTATTTTAAGAATAAATTTTAAAGGAGGAATAGGTATATATTGGCAGCACTCTCATTGGTTGCAAGTATGAGAAATTGAAACAGCTTTGCTTTTTAACTTGAACCTGAGTATTGTGGTAATAATAAACCATCAGAGAATGGAAAACCAACACCTGGAATTAAGCTCTGGTAACTGTTCACTAAGAATTAATGGCTTTCATATGACATACATAGATGAGTGGCATGATAACTTTATACAGCCACTCTTTTTTTTTTTTTTTTTTTTTTTTTTTGGTACTGGGGATTGAACCCAGGAGCACTTAACTACTGAGTCACATTCCCAGCCTTTTTTTTTTTTTTTTTTTTTTTTTTTTTTTTGGAGACAGGGGTCTCACAAAGTTGTTTAGGGCCTCACTAAGTTGCTCAAGCTAGCTTTGAACTTGTAATCCTCCTGCATCAGTGTTCCAAGCTATTTGGCTTACAGGCACGCACCACCTGCCCAGTCACTTTTTTAATGAGGTCAATCTGGGTGGTTTAAAAAATAATTCCATGATAATCTTGCTTAGTGAGGAGTCGGGGCAGGCAGGTAAGTTGTAGCCCAATATTAGCCTGGTTCTTTTTATCACTATATAAATAACCTATGTGTTTGTGAACATGTATAAATAGGTGTTTCTCTGTAGGCTTATGAAAAAGCTGGGAAGGACATACACCCCTCAGTAGAGGTAGAGATGGACGTGCAAGGGAAAAGACCAAAACACTGTCGCATGACCCTTGAAAGGGCAGTGGTGGCTGGGATAGAGGAACACACAAGGTAGGAAAGTGGTGAGCCGTGGCGCGGGTCACTCTGGATAGGTTTGGTCAGGAAGGAAGAGGGAGATGGAAATTCAGCTTGAGGAGCAGACAAGGTGATGCAAAAGTTTCTTTTTCTCATATGGATTAGGAGAAAGGTGAGTCTACACACCATGGAAAGAAAAATACAGAAACAGTGGTAACTGAAGGAGCATGGTCGTGTTGGAGGAGGTAAGGAATGGAATCAAGACTGGGCAATCCTCCTTTTCCCTGGGGTCGTAGAGGTTGGGAGAGCTCGAGGCAGATGGCCTCTGTGGGGACAGGCCACAGACAAAGTGAAGGGAATGCAAATGGGTGGTGTGAGGTGTAGAAGGAAGTAGGAAACAGCTACTCTGGGATTGATTGTGGGGGAGGGAGACATTAAGAAAGACATGGGAAAGGAAGGATATAAAGAATTCATTTAAGGAGGGGAAAAAAGAAGACATAATTCTAGGGCCCAGCTGAGTTTAGGTATTACTAATTTGTGATGGAGTGGGTTGGGATTTCCTGAGTGTCTGGATGCCCAGAAGAGGAGAATGAATGCAGTGGGTTAGGATTAGGGTTAGAGGACTTCGGGCATGAGTGACATTTACAGGGCTGTCAAGGATTCCTGAGCTGAGTGAGAAAGCAGGAGAGAAACTGACAGCCAGAGAACAGAAGGTACTGATTGTCATGAAAAGAGTTTAAAAATAATAATAAGAGCAGATACCCTAGGAGAAAAAGGGAGGGCGGTGAAAGAGCGGGTTGATCAGAGCAGGAGTTCCTTGCAAAACAGCTGCCAGCTCTGACCGCCAAGGTGACGGGTGTATGCTGTGAGGGGACTCTGCAGGTCCTGTTTCTCTTTGCCTCTCCAGTGCTTAGCCGCATGCCTAGCACCTAATAGAAATGACAAACATTTGAATGAAACAGGCAAGAGTGGAGTTGAAGTGAAGGTTTTTTGTTTTTTTTTTTTGTTTTGTTTTTTTTTGTTGTACCGGGATTGAACTCAGGGGCACTCGACCACTGGGCCACATCCCCAGCCCTTTTTTGTATTTTAAATAGAGACAGGGTCTCACTGAGTTGCTAAGTGCCTCGCCATTGGTGAGGCTGGCTTTGAACTCGTGATCCTCCTGTCTCAGCCTCCCAAAGTGCTGGGATTACAGGCGTGCGCCACCACGCCTGGCTGAAGTGAAGGTTTTGATCTTGAAACATTCGAGTGTCTGGTTAGGGTGTCGCATCATACAAGTCCCTAAGGGAAATCACAGGAGAACTGGGTAAAAAGAACAGAATCCATATTGAAGTTATCAAGGATTGTGGGGAAATATCTGGTTTTAGTTTCCATTAATTTGTGAGAGTAGGGAGAATGATGAAAGAAAATGCTGTGGCCAATTTTGTTGAGCCTGTTTCCACCTGCCACAGGGCATACAGGAAATGTGCTAAATCTGCAGGTTTGGGGGCTCCACCATCTGGGGATGATGCGTGGGAAACTGGGATCTAACAGGTTCTTCATAGATGCTTAGGCACAGCCAATAAGTCTAATAAAGCACTGGTGTGGACTTTGAAGTGGAGCTTTTAGGTGAGGTTTTGAGGAAGCAAACAGAAGCAAGGAATTTGTGAGCTTCTCCTTCTAACCTAACAAAGTGGCTTCAAGAACAAAGCAGTGGACAGTACATAATGGCAAATTCCTGGGCTGTTTGACTGTTTCCAAAATGCCCACAGGGGTTACTTCCATAGTATCAAAAGACTCAGGGTTTAATTTGCCCTTTTATTGAAGAATCAGGTTTAGGGTTAGTTTAGTGTCCACTGCTGTTCCGTAAATGGAAATGGCATAGAATGGCTGCTATGTTTGAATGCATAGAAAGGGACTGGATAAAATGTATATACACATGTAAGTGGTATGTATATTTTAAGACTGCAATAGCCTTTTTGTAAGGCATTTTCTTGCCCACAGTAAAATCATCTTTACAATGCCCTTTCACTTTTGGACAGTTCAGAATACTGTTATCTTAACATCAGAATCACACCAACCTAAAGTGTGGATTTATTTCAGCACCTACAGGCATATGGGGACTTTGGACTTTTCATGGTATTCTGAAAGGATGTGTTGGTCCTGCAGCCAGATGAGAGAATGGCAGGCCAGTTTGTAGGCTTTGGAAATCTTACAAGAGGTAGCAGGAAAAGTGTGTATGAGAGGAGGAGTGGAATTATCATGAAGCAGCAAGAGACAGAACACTTTGAGAACAGGCGGAGGGTCTAAGAATCGGCAGAGACAAGAGATGCATCAGTGCAGCTGGGTGAGAGCAGGGGGCACTGGGGTCACCAGCCTGGGAGGGAGAGCTGGGCAGGGACTTGCAGAGAGATGGGCAGTTAGCAGGTAGCTGGAGGGAACACTGATTTGAGCAGACGATTCAGTTATGGTGGCATCCTGTGAGACATGATTCATTTGCTCTTTGATGCTGTGCCTTTATGGCTAAAGAGCCCTCTGTTCTTCCCAACTCAGAGGTGAAGGCCTTTTATTCCAGCTCATTAGCCCAGCCAGTCTCTTCAGGATGGTTCCTCTTACTCTGCATTTCCTCGCACCCATTCACACAGCTCCATCAGTGACTGCCAACTTCAAACAAAACTGTCTACTCTGCAGAGCAGGCTCCATGATTTCTAAACCACCACGTTTACTTTCTTTGCCTTTCTCTCCAAAGTCAGAAACAGATGCTTTTTAGTCTTACTGTTGATTGACAGGATTCAGAGGATGACTGGCCTTGGAGCATTTATCACAGTCCTGCACCCCCACCTCCTAAATCCATGGTGCTTCCCCTCCCACTTATCTCCAAGGATTTTGTGGCTACTTTCTGCAGCAGAACTGCTGCCATCAAAAGCTGTAGATTCAGTTTAGCTCCAGGTCACACAAAGTGTGAAGGCTCACAGGGGAGGTCAGCAAGAAGTTTCTGAGCTGAGGCACTTCCCAAGTGTTAGGGTAAAGACGCCATGTTTGCCTGAAGGGAAAACGATTTACAGCTTTTCTGTCTGGAAGAAGCCATTATCGGCTTTTCATGGCTTATCATTTATTCTATGGCTTATCGCTTGAATAGCATTTAATGTTCCCTTCCTTATCCTTTTTCTCTTAATCCTTTATTCAAAAGTAATGAATATGGAGATGTTGACTGAACTTGCCCAAGGTGGCCCAGATTCTGGAAGGTTTGAGGAGCCTTAATTGTCAATACTGGAGAAAATGTCTTTGTTTAACCAGGAATAATGGGATTTCTGTGGTGTGCTTCGCCAGCTTAAGTTCATGTCTTCTTGTTGCTAACATTTGTTTAATAGTCAAACATAGAAAAATGAAGATGGATTGAGGGTCTTCACCTTTTAGGGGAGGAAGCCAAATGTGAAATTTGTTTTCAGGAAGTCTCCCTAGATTAAGTTGCTTGACAAGATGGCAGAATCTAACTTTTCCAATGCCAAGAAGGATACTGAACAGAGAACTGAATGCCCGTTCTCTCAGGTGTCCCGTGAAGGCCCTGGTGGCCTCATTTGGGGAGTGAAGAACTGAGGCTGAGGGAGGATCAATGACTTGCATCTAACTAGATAGTTGTGGAATAAGAATTCAAATCCAGTCTCCCTACTTTCAGACCCATGCTCTTTAAACTATCCCTATAAAACTGAAAGATGCCTCACTATCAAATAGCCCTTTAGAGGTGCTAGACTTTCATTATGCTTCTGTACATGAGGAGAGTACTTCTGTTTTTCCCATTTAAAAGTATGCAAGTATTTACTGAGAGATGCTAAATCGAAGTATTCTGCTTTCTTTTATTCTAGATTTTCTACCCTAGCAAGGATGGTACAAAGATTCCAATGTTCATTGTGCATAAAAAAGGCATAAAATTGGATGGCTCTCATCCTGCTTTCTTATATGGCTACGGTGGCTTCAACATATCTATTACACCCAACTACAGGTAAGCGTGGGACACTCTTGAACTTGACGTGTGTTTGATCTTCTTTACGTAGTGGAAAGGAACCAGAGACTGGTCTACTAAATCATCTCTAATATACTTAACTATATATTTCTTACTTGTTTTCTTACAAGGAAGGGATTTATTTGATAACTATTTGAAATTTTGCTCAGGAACTGCAGGAAATGTAATGACAAAGGTAATCTTGTTTAAAAAAAAAAAAAAAGTTCTCAGTGTGAGGTTGAACACTAGATTTAGAGGCTTTAGTATCAATTGAGGTCTTAAAGAAAGGAAGCACCTACCTTCACTGTCATTTGTTACCAAATTAGCCTTTACCCCCAGAATTCTCTTCAGTGGGAATGTTTTAGATTTTTTTTTTTTTTTTTTTTTTTTTTTTTTTGCCAGCAGAGACTTAAAATGGACTGTTTTAACATTGAGCCGTAAATATTTTCTGAAAATTCTGTTATTCATTTTAAACTGTTCTGTGCTTATTGTTTGTGATTATTTCCCAGATAACTTAACATTCAGGGGGCAGGGGTATCTACATTTATATATTTTGATTATTTATATAAACAACTGTCAGTGTTCTTGCAAACTTGATTTTAATATCCCATTCCTTAGTATGGAATTTGCTTTGAGTGTTTTTAATAAAAACAGTTTCCTACAAGCAACACCAGCCTTAAGCCAACTTCTAAATAGAGCATCACATAAAATCTGATTCACAGATTCACCCAGGATCTTTTTTATTTTAGAAGAGATTCATAGACTGGTAACTACCAAGACATAAATTTGGAATGGGTTCAACCAGCTATCCCAGAGTGGAATGCAAGAAAGCTATTGCTTTGTTTTGACTACTCAATAACTAAAGCCACTAATTATTGTAGAATGAAATATAAAAACATGGTCCCTGCCCTCCTCGAGTGGTTGACAACCAAATTTTGGACCTCCCTGAACATCTGGCTAAAGAGTTCATTAGGAGCTAATGGGGGTTTTTGTATAAAATGATAGATTTGTGTAGCATCATACAACTGAACTGAAGGGACACTAGGAGAATGTTATTACAGGTACTATTAATTCATTCTGACAGTACCATGTCCCAGGCACAGCCTGAACCCTGGGTGAGAGCAGTCCCTAGATGGACTTCCCAGGCAGAGAGATTTGTGATCTCATTAGTACATCCATATCTATGTGGCAAAACCATACGCCATGTTTATTCTGAGATAAAATTATAGGCTTCACCTTTAAGTCAGTGATGCTTGAGTGGAAGGGCAATGAATAATGAAAAACTCGCATCCCAAGCCCCATTCCCTTGGTCCCCACAGGGATCTAGACCACACTGATCACTGAGTGGATCTACTGTAGCTAGAAGCACTGACCTTTGTTCATTTATACTTATTAAACCTCTAGGGGTTGTGGCTCAGTGGTAGAGTGCTCACCTAGCATGCATGAGCCACTGGTTTTGATCCTCAGCACCACATAAAAATAAAATAAAGATATTATGTCCACCTAAAACTAAAAAATGTTAAAAAGAAAAAAAAAAACTGTGCTGAGAATCAAGTTGAGTCCCAGACCATTTCACCCAGAACCGAGTGCATGTAGTAATTTCAGAAGAGACCATGAGAGACGCATAAAGTGTAGAAGACCAAGTGATTGAAAATGAATTTGGCAGATTGGGTATGGTTGGCCTGATGACATCTACTCCAGTTTTAGTTATCTTTCCTCTTCATTCTTGACAACGAGGAAATTAACAGTGAAGCCACCTAGAGCTTCAGGTTTGCAGAAGCCCTCCTTTTTCCCATTACTAAGAATTATAAAATCCTCAAACAGTTCAAGGAAAAATTAACAAATAGAAAAGCAAATAAACAAAATCCAAATTTTCTAGTCTGTGAGCTTGTTATCCTCTCCTATTCCCTATATTGACTAGTTTTCCAGTTCTAAAGAACTTTGGATGTTAAACATGTTGAAAATTTGAAAAAATGAGAGCAGGGGGCCATTGTCAGTTGCGCCTGCAAGCACCCCAACCTTTCTTGCCTGAGCTGGCCTTCTTGCAAAGATAGATTCAGTGTAAAATGAGGGCCTCTGATTTTTGCTGTCTGCATAGTGAAGTATTTACTAGTAAGAAAAGTGAACCATACTGAATGTTTATGAAAACGTCTGAGCTCTGCAGGTAAACATTAGTATTTTATTATAATCAAGTAATATAAAAATTGGGCTGGTATTTAGATTCTGTTATGCATAGAGTGTTTTCAGAGATACATTTGCATTTTTGTCATGGAGGGAGATAGCTCAGTGCTTAGCAGGTAGTTGCTGGGAGGTTAACTGTCTTTGTTCCTCAGTGTGTCCAGGCTCATCTTTGTGAGACACATGGGTGGCGTCCTTGCCGTGGCCAACATCAGGGGTGGCGGTGAATACGGAGAGACATGGCATAAAGGTGGGCTGATTTCTCTGAAGCAATCTCAAGTCTGGCATTGTCCAAGCTCAGGTTGTGCTGACCTTCCCATTTGAATGAGCTGAGGGGGTGAGGCACAGAAAGGCATTTTATTGAGACAAGTGAGAAATAATAATTTTCAAACACGTTGCAAGCACTGGTCCCCTTTAAAAACAACCCATTCTGTTCACATTTCTTTTGTAGTCTGATAACAAAGCACATATTTTTCAGAAGCATTTCCCATAAGACCGTAATCAAAATTTAGGATTTTTTTTCTTTAGCAATGTACAAGGTGCATTTTCAATTATCAGCATCAAAAGTGACTCTTGAAGAAGCTTTTTGGTATTTTTCCTGGCAGCCTTGCTAGTAAAATTCAGTATTATTCATCTGTCTCAAAACAGACTTCAAAGCAGGTCATTTTCTCCTAAGAGAGCAGTCTATAGCTCTCCTGCCCCCAGTGTGGGCATCCCCTTGTTCCCAACATTACTGAGAGATTCTGTCCTCACATTGCTGCTATGACTCTATTGAGTGTGGGTTTTAGACACAAGAATATAGGCACTGTTCTTTTCTGACCTCCTGAAGCATGTATTTGAGTTGACTGGCTAGTACTCAGTTTCATACCCCAGAGGGTCACAGTTTCCTTTTTTTCTAAATCACCACCTTTCTTTTAAAACCCTTTCTCTTCCATTTCTTCGTATGTGGGACATCCCATCACCCTGACCCTGCTTTTCTGTAGCTGGAATTGAATTCACAGACCAACCAGTGGTCCGCTGAGGGCATTCTTCACTTGCCTTGCTCCTATGTCCTTGCCAGCTTCGTAATTCCCAGCTGTCATTTATAACAAGGCTTGCTGGGATGAAGGGGGCTGCCAGTTGCTGGACAGGGAATTCTGAAAGAACTAAAGTTTTCTCCTCTAAGCCCTTTTGGTCATCAGGGGCCACTGTGATCTGGTAAGGAAGATGCCCGAGTCCTGGTTGACTTTCCCCTGTTATTAACTTTGAACCACTTTATTGTCCAAAGCCATAGGAGTCAGACAGGTTGGAGCTTGACTAAGACTGAAAGTAGACTGATTCATAAACTTTCTCAAAGGTAAGGCAGTAGAACCAGAAATGGACATTTTTCCAGTTATAGCCTAGTATATATAAAACATTGATAAATGTAAATTCCCTCTGTTCCTTGAATCTAAAATTTAATGTTCTTCAAAATATAGCCATAATCCCCAAGTGACATTTTTCCTGGAAACTAAGTAATCCTAGCTGTTCAAATTTACCGATAATTTCTTATTAAGATTTTAATAACATTTGTTTTGATATGAAAACATTTCTTCAGTAGCACTGCTTCATCTTTAATTGAATTTTGCAAAAGTGGTTCATCTCAGATCTAATTAGATCTGTGCCTGCTCTTTGTTCATTTCAGAGGCAGTTATTTCAGACATCTGTTCCTTTGAGGACATGCCTTTGGCCTTTACTTGTAGATATGCCAAGACCCCATAGCTGTTCCTCTGATTTCTTTAATACATTGGAATGGCTTATAGACAGTAAAACCTGGATTCCCTGGGGAAGTGTTTGAGGTCTTCTTTCATCCAAGAATGGAGAAGCTCCCCTGTGCTCTGCTGCAGCACCACCTCACCACCCAATTCCTACTGTTTCTGTAAATTAGTAACCCAGGGCAAAATCGGATCATGTACCCACTACAGACTCCTGCAGAGAGGAGGGGAGCTGTGTGGAACAGCCCTGTGCTGGATGGAACCTGGAGGGCTAAACTGCATAGGAGGTCTTGTTTCATTTTACCTTCAGCTTCTCCAAAATAGAGATTCTTTTTGATGTCATGCTTCTCTCGCAAAACAGATCTGTCCTCTTTGGGGCGCTTGCCTTTTAAGTTCTAAGGGTTTTAAGAAAACCCAAATTCACCATATGGGCGAATTTGGGCTAGCAAGTCCAGTGGTTTTCATGGACTTGCAATTGAGGCATTTCTTTAAATGTTGTTTTAGCTACCATTGTGTAGGTTGATCAATAGTTGAAACTGTGCCCTATTGTCATTTGAATTCCATTTAAGTTAAACTGATTTTTTGTGTGTTCTGTTAATTAACTACCTTTCACTTTGGCACATCATAGGTGGTATCTTGGCCAACAAACAAAACTGCTTTGATGACTTTCAGTGTGCTGCTGAGTATCTGATCAAGGAAGGCTACACGTCTCCCAAAAGGCTGACCATTAACGGAGGTTCAAATGGAGGCCTCTTAGTGGGTAAGAACTGAATTTTACTCTTTGTACCTACCAAGTGACCGCTGTGGGGTCTCCAGATACTCTTTGCCTAGGCAATTCTGATTTATACTGGTACAAAGAAAGCAAAACCATTTGTACTGGGTCACCTGATAAACAAGAGACATACTCATGGCAGCAGGAAATGAGACCCCATGCCCTCCTCTGAGGTCTTCCCCCACTGTGGGTTCACCCAGCACAGAGCTGAGCCTGGTAGCCTGATTGTGGTGCTGAGAGAGGCCATGAAAGAAGATGGGGTACTTAGACTAGAGCCATAGCCTCATAGGAGTGGCTCCCACTTGCTAAGTACCTATGTCCAAGCCCTCGATGTGCACAGTTATTATCTGGGGAGGCACTGAGTGGTTGAAAAACTCATCGGTGTCACACAACTGAAAAATGGTAATGCTGGGGTTGAACCTGGCATTGTGATTCTGAGCTCTGCTCTTCTCTGCGGCACTACCTCTATGCAGCTTTTTCTAATTTTACTAGTTTTTTTTTTTTTTTTCAGTAGCATTCAACACTGTCATGAATGTGTGTGGTAGGCCTGGACTGTGCCTGCTGGGTCCTGCACCCCTTGGCATTTAGGATGTGAAGTGCCATTATACATGCGTAGAAGAGCACATAGACACACTTAATATATGTGACAAGTCCTCCACTATGGGGAGGGGGTGGTCAGGGGACAGAGCATTCAGTTGTCCATGACTTGCAAAACCTGAATTCCTATTCTAAGATATAGTCCTTTAAAAAAGAAAAAGAAAGAAAGAAATCATTTCCAGGCTGGGATGTAGCTCAGTGGTAGAGCACTTGCCTAGCATGTGTGAGGCTCTGGGATTTATCCCAGTCTTCCAAAGAAAAATTCCCATGATTTGTTTTAATTTGGAAGGAATATTGACAATCATTTCATCCTTTAGCAAATATTTATTGGACACTGAAAAGTGCCAGGCGTTTTTCTAGATACTGGCCTGTGTTGGTGGATGAACCAAGGGCATCAGGGTTTCCAAGGGTAGGGCTCGGGATGCAGTGTTGTTCATAACTGTTGAAATCAGAATGTGTGTGGGAACTGTTTTATTGCAAGAGGCAGGAAAAAATCCAGATTCCTTAACTGAATCCTAGTCCTGCCAGCTTTGATGTTACCTCTCCCTGACTGCTTCACACTGAGTTAGGTCCCTGCACACTTTCCCAGCAGTAGTGATTGCCATACTTTAATTGTAGTGGCTCTTTCACTTCTTGATCTTCCCTACTAGGTTTAGTTTTATTCACTGAAACAGGTACAGGCCTCGTGCTCCACATGGTAAATATTCAATAAATATCTGCTTGATATATTTTTTTTTAAAGTTTGAAAAACAGGATGTGATGATGAGCGTTAGAGCCTTAAGCTTCATTTCAGACCCTGTTTTGCCTCAAGCTAGACCAGAGATCTTAACTAATCGCATCAGCTCTGAAAGCACATGGGTGGGGAGGAGTGGACGTAGGTTCTTCTGAAAGTCCTCAATCTTTTCTGGCAACATCTCCCATTGAGATTAACTTTGGGGAATAAATCGTGTTAGTGTTGCTCTGTATATTTAGAATATGTTTCTTTCTTGGTTTTCAGCTGCTTGTGCAAATCAGCGTCCTGACCTCTTTGGTTGTGTTATTGCCCAAGTTGGAGTAATGGATATGCTGAAGTTCCATAAATATACCATCGGTCATGCCTGGACCACTGATTATGGGTGCTCGGACAGCAAACAACACTTTGAATGGCTCATCAAGTATGTTTTGATTGACATATGATATCAAATCATTTATAGCATAATATTGGAACTAGTCAACAGAATTAGTATCTGATGCTTTGTCCCCTCAGTATGTTTTACTTGCATATAATTTACTGCAAGAACAGAAGCGATGGGAATACCTTCCCCTTTGTTTTAATATGGTCTTTAACAAAAACAAACTTCAAAGGTGTGATAGGCAATATTGCAAAGATGGCCCTCCAGGATTCCTGTCCTTGGTTATTCAGTTAAAAACTAATGATTAGGGCTGGGGCTCAGTGGCAGAGCACTTAGCATCGTGAGGCCCTGGGTTCAATCATAAATAAAATAAAGGCATGCTATCCATCTACAACTACAAAAAAATTTGAAAACATTAATGTATAGGTACTGCTCCAAAGGGACTTTGCAGATAGAGAAAGGAGCCTCTAGAACTGAAGAACAATCCCCAAACAACAGCCATCAAGTAAATGGAAACTTCAGTTCTACAACCGCATAACACAGTTCTACCAACAACCTGAGCCTGAAAGTAAATTTTTTTCCAGTTTCCCATTAAGAGCCCAGCTAATGTCCTTAAGAGACCCAGAGGAGAGAACCCAACTGAGCCAACTCAGACTGCTGACAGAATTGTGAGATAAGAAGTCTGCTGTTTTAAGCTGCTAAATTGGTAATAATAATTTGTTACTGCAGCAATCAGAAACTAATACAAAAAGGTATCATTATACATTGTATCCATATGTGGAATTTCCTTTTCTAAATCAAGAAATAGGGTCATAAAAGAACACATGCAAGCATCATTTAGGAATAGCCCTTGGACTGGCACAAGAGGCCTGTTTTCTCATCCCAACCTTCTCAAAAATAACTTGGGCAATTTTTTGTTTTTTTATGACTCATAATTAAAATGACTGCACTTTTTATATTGAGTACTTTGAAACTACTGAATTCTGTTCTCTAAGGGAGAAAAGTTCACTGTGAGAGCTATTACTTTTAAATGTTCAAATGGCCTCCTTGACACACATTGGTAAAAGCTGCATATCTAAAGAAGCTATGGTTCAAATTATCTAGTGACAACATGCACCCAGGGAAATAAGTCCTGTGTAAACTCATTTGAAAATCCTGAGTGAGTTAATTATATATCAAAGAAGACAAAATTAACTTGAAAGCAAAAAAAAAAAAAAAAAAAAAAAAGTTAAATTTTTTTTCTCTGTAATATTCCTGCCTCAGATTTCAATTTTCTAACCTTGCTCTCACAGGGCTTTATTTTCCTTTTACCTTCTGTTAGTAAATGAGCTTAGATCTCATCTAGCTACAGCTAAATTAGCTAGAAAGGGCCATACAGGGACTCTGGAGTATGTCCCTTGGAGCCCTATCTAGAATATTAAAAGGTGTTTTCTCCCCAAAAAGCTGGACCTCCGAGTCTGGGAATGGCGAGGGTAAATAAAGCCAACAGGCTGTTTTTTCTACAGACCATCTCCACATCTGTGATGTTGCCTGTGAATCTCCAAGGGGGAGTATTTTTAATAGGCAGAATTTTCCAGACTTGTTCCCATAGAACTAACCCTTATGTGGAAGAGGTGTTTGGTTGGGAAGCAGATCCATTGCCATCCCCCATGTTAGGTATTGGGAGAATACCTAGCTTTGACTTGGTGAACTAAGAAGAATTTATACTGTTTTCACCACCCTTCAAAATAAAACACTGCTGAAACAGTTGATTATAATCATTAATAATGAATACATTGAAAAATATAACATTCATATTGGATAAAATGTACAGATATTTCTTGAGCTTAGTTATTATCAATCACCGTCTAATGTACTGTTTGTATTCTTGAAACCATTTTTGTTAACTTACCTTGGAAACATTTTTATATTTCAAAGGGTTCCTCTTCCACTAAATTTCTCTCCATTGGCCAAAGACAATTCTTTTCTGCTGGACTGTGAAAGCCAGCAGGAGACAAGAAAGACACGTGCTCTTCCCAAGATTGCAAAGCTGAGCCTGAAATAAAGGATTTATAGAGATTAGGGAGAGAAAGCTGCTGTACACTGGATTTGAAGTTCAAGGAAAAATTAATAGCTAAATAGTCACACTCTGTAGTTTCAAAAAACAAGTCATTAGTCCAGCTATGTAGCAGTGAAAAAGTCTAAAGAATAGGAAACTATACAGCTCTAAACAGTAAGTGTGCATATAGTTTGGCTCACTTCAACAGCCCTGTGAGTTTTCTTTCTTACATAATATTTCAAAGTTAAAGCCACATAAGTGACACAGCTCCTGTTTCCAGTAGCCCTTCCTGGTCATGGCCTAAATGACGAGCAAGCAAACTGCCATGCTACTCACAAATTAGGTAACAGAAGTCCTCCTTGCTAGTGAAGTTAGGCTGGTGTGTTAGCTTTCTGTCATTGTGACCAAAATACCCAGCAACTTACAGAAGGAAAGGTTTATTTTGGCTCATGGTTTCAGTGCACGGTTGGCTGGCTCCGGGACAGAAACATCATGGTAGCAGGGTGTGGCAGAGGATAGCTGCTCAGCTTGTGGCAGCAGGGAAGCAGAGAGGAAGGGGTCAGGGACAAGACATTGGTACCAAGGGACCTACTTCCTCCAGCCACGCCCTTCCTGCCTTCTATTTCCATCTCCTCCCAGTAGCCCATTCAGATTATTAATCCATCAAACACATTAATGCACTGAGGAGGTCAGAGCCTTCATGATCCAATCACTCCCCAAAAGCCTCTCTGGACACTGCTGCATTGGAGACCAAGTCTTTGACACGCAAGCTTGTGGGGGACATGCCAGATCCAAACTAACAGCTGGTATGCCACACAGGTCCCTGTGCCACACTGATCGTCCCTGATCGTCCTCTTGAACAACTCTGCTTGTGACAAAGCCTCACACAAGTGCCTTTGCCTTTCAGATACTCCCCACTGCACAACGTGAGGCTGCCCGAGGCAGATGGCGTCCAGTACCCATCCATGCTTCTCCTCACTGCTGACCACGATGACCGGGTGGTCCCGCTCCACTCCCTGAAGTTCATTGCCACGCTGCAGTACGTGGTGGGCCGCAGCCGGAAGCAGAACAACCCCCTGCTCATCCACGTGGACACCAAGGCTGGCCACGGGGCGGGGAAACCCACAGCCAAAGTGATAGAAGAAGTCTCAGATATGTTTGCGTTCATAGCGCGATGCCTGAACATTGACTGGATTCAGTAAACGGGATTTCCTGCTCCTCGACAGCCACAGAAAACCTCAAGGGCTTTCACACCATTCCAACCGAGAAACCACTGGGCACAACGCTCCCCACGTGGGCACTGTTCCTGCACTCACAGACTACAGTTGAACAGAACTACCGTGGGAATTTTATCTTTTTTAGGCTTCTCCTTTTTAGCAAGCCCTTGGCATTTCTTTTCCCACCCTATCCAGGCACATATTTTAAAAAGAATTTTAAAAGGCATGTTTGGATAAATAGCCTCAATGTCAGCAAACGTGTGAATACTAGATTGCTGAATTAAGGGTCATAGCTGGGCATCCTCATACGTAACAACTCAGTGAATTTTGCTTCTATAACCATAACCTATATATTCCTTAAATAAATGTGAGAACTCTTCTCATGAAAGACTTCATGCAATAATAATAAATGCTATTTAAGAATGGGATGCTTTATTTTTGGTTCCTTTGCATTGAAGGACATCACTTGAAATGCAGTTTACCATGGGGATAAAGCATTTCATCTTTGTGCAACTCGTTAGTTTCCAAACCCTTGAATCATAGAATGTAAGCACTGAAAAGAAGTTGAGCTTGTCCATTCCTTCTCCCTTGTCTCAAGTGAAGCTGTTAGAGGTGGCTCACTGTCTTCAACATTATCTACTCAGATGGGGTGATGATCTGATCTGGGACTCTTTTGGTTTGGACGCCTCCTTTTAAAAATCTGTGAAGTGGAAAATTCAAATTACTCACCTATCTGACTATGTATTGATTTGGTTACAGAATGTTCCTGGAAATCAGAGCGCCTCAGATATGAAACTAAGAGGCCCCCTGTGTAAATTATCCAAAAGATATATTCATCCAAACTTACAGTCAGAATTTTCAGCCTTTCCCAAGCTGGTTCACCCCCATAAACTGCTTCCTGGAAACTGAAATAGTCATTTGAAAACAAACATACAACAGCAAAAGTAAAAAGAAACAGTTTTGGTTTGTCACACTCCCCAAGAATCTTTTAAAAGGAGGACATGCCATCCTCATACTTTCACTTGTAAGTTTTTTGTTTTGTTATTGCATCAAATAATGTTACTTTGGCCAGGCACAGTGGAGCACACCTGTAACACCAGTGGCTCAGGAGGCTGAGGCAGGAGGATCGCAAATTCAAAGCCAGCCTTAGCAACAGCAAGGCACTATGCAACTCAGACCCTGTCTTTAAATAAAATATAAAATAGGGCTGGGGGTGTGGCTCAGTGGTTGAGTGCCCTTGAGTTTAATCCCCAGTAATCCCCCTCCCTGCAAAATAATAATGTTACTTTGAGTATCAGGTTGTGAAATGCTGATCTAATTTATAAGAAAACAGTTTGTCTTGCTTTATCAGATATGATGAAAGTAATTATGTTACATAAAGTATCTTAACTTTATATAAAATCGCAAGTAAGTCCTATCTTCCAAATCATATACACACATATTTTAAGTGCTCTACTTCTCAAGTCGTGGTAAAAAAGTAGACACCATCATCTACCACATACCAATCGTAACTAAAAGGTGGCCACAACTTGGTTTCTCTCCTCTAGTATCATGCTTTCTGTTACTGTTTGAGTACTATGCATAAAGCAACTGTCATTGAACATCTGATTCATTATAACCTCTCAGGAGAAAAGCTGTGCCTCTAGTGCAGAGCATGTGTAGACTGACAAGAGTCTATCAGAGAGATGCTCGCACTAGCTAACTACAAAGAAACCTCTGACTAGTGAAGCAGAAAAAAGCAATAACATACTCTTGCCCAAGGCAGCCCTTTCCTAGACTGGGTGAGTCATTTGAGGTGCAGTTAGCAGCTGACATGGTGGGGAGCATTTTCTAGCTTGTGCAATATCCAATAGTCCTTTCCCACCTAGGTCTCCTACTTACAAGTAGAAAGTAGAAGTTTGGTATGGAGGGTGTGAGCTTCAGAGTCAGACCTGGGCTCAAATCCCAACTCTTATTTGGTACCTGGCAATGATGTAGAATAAAGCAAGTAGTGTGTTGGTGAGTGCCTAGCACACAATTGCTTCCAATCATGAGTACTCTTTTCCAACCTGATTTTTCAATCTCGATTTTAACTCAGTAACTCCTCCCACAAACCAAAAGGTGTCTTTTAGACTTTAAACATTGGAAGTAAGACTTGGGATTGGACTCTTTCCCAGAACTCTGTCTTAAATTGGTCTGTGGTGTTTGGTGAAAAAAGTTCTACCCTGGCACACATGATCTAACCCCCTTGTCACTGGGCCTTGCTGAATGCCACAGAGCATTTGTTATTTGGGATAGTCATATTTGTGATGTGAAATGTATCCACACTTGGAATATTATAAAACTCTAATTAATCATGTTTCTTAATACGCCTACAGAGCTTAGGCAACTATGCACACATGGTGCTACTAGTTAGAAAAGGTTAAATTTCAACTAAGGAAGCCTGTCGCCCATCTGTCCATGGTCAACAGTCATGGCAGCTCCCCAGGGCCGGTCACACAGCTAATGCCCGGAAGGACTTGCAGAGATTCAAAGGTAGTTAAGGACAAGCTGGGAAGCTGTGAGGGGACTGGAAGGGGTAAAGGTCAGAGGGTTAGGTGTGGTCAGGTCAGTGGAATGAGGACTAAGGCTGATGGATGAGGAGTATTTAGGCACACTCTGCTTCTATTCATACTCCAGGGGCTAGAGGTGCAGACAAAGTCCTGTGCTCACAGGTGACTTTCCAGGGGAGGAGACAGGTGATAAATTTTCTTGCTGAGCATTTACCCTTTGCCACTCTGTTCTGTGCACCGTGTTTTTCCTCACACAACCTTAGCAACCATATACTAACCTGAATCCATTTGGCAAAGGCCTGGTGTTCCCCAGATGAGGTGGGCAAGAAGGGCAGTAACCCTAGCAGCTGGACCCTAAGACTGTTATGGTCTAGACGTTTGTTTACCCCTGAAATTTATATATTGAAATCCTAATGGGAGGTGGAATCTTTAGGAGATGATCAGGCCATGAGGGCTCTGCTACTATAAAAGAGGTCAGAGAGACCTCCTCATCCCTCATACCATGTGAGGGCACTGCAGGAAAGCACAAGAAAGGATGTCATCTATGAACCAAATCTGTCAGTGCCTTGATCTTGGACTTCCCAGCCTCCAGAATTCTCATAAATAAATTTGTTGTTTATAAGCTACCCAGTTTATGGTATTTTGTTATAGTAGCCCAAACAACAGACATTTTTCCACTTAGTCCATTAATAAGATAATAAGCAGAAAATATGAAGAACCAAACCAGGACAAGTGAATAGTCCATGACAAAGTATGCCATTTTAGCCAAGGAGGTCAGGGAGTGCCTCTTCAAGGAAGCAAACAAAGACCCAAACAAAAATGATGAGACAATGGGCAAAGGTGTGGGTATCGGATGGGGGGACAGGAACAATGGGCAGAGCCTGGGGTGGGAACTAGCCAGGCCACTGGAGGAAGAGCAGGGAGCGAGATGGATCTGGAGGACAGGCTGGACAGTGTGGTGGCTCAGCCCAGGAGAGGCTGCAGGGGACCCTGGGGGAAGCAGGAAAGCCACTGAAATCACAGGGGGTCATAGCACTTTGAAGGAACCTTGGGGCTGGGGTGGCAGAAACCCGCAAATAACTGACCTGCCACATCATGGATGAACCTCAAAAAACATGATAAGTGAAAGAAGTCAGACACAAATGACCGTGTAAAGTGTGATTCTATTTAGGTGAAATGTCCAGAAAATCCTATAAAGACAAATTGTAGATTATTGGGTATGTGGTGTTGGGGATGAAACTGGAGATTCACTAAGCATGTAAAGAATCTTCCTCCCATACTGAAAATATTTGAAAACTGGATTAAGGTGATGGTTGCACACCTTGGTATATTTACCCCACAAAAGTCACTGAATTGTATCCTTAAAGGGGATGAATTTCACGGTATGTAAATTATACTTCAATAAGGTTGTCATAATAAACTCTTGTAGTAAGAGAGGAAAAGGAGCAATAAGTTCCTGGAGGAGTGCCATCCAGGAATAGCCACCTGGAGAAGTGTGATGGAGCGGAAGAGGCAGGTGACAGGGGCAAAGGAGATAAAAGCTTGCATATCAGCTTGGGGACAGAGGACAGGACTATTTTAAGCTGCTGAACTTATGCAGGAGTTCACATCTCAGGAGAAGCTGACCCTCCCCTCTACCAAGTTCGTTCCTTAGATCAGGTCAGACCTGCTGATCCCTGTCCTGAGACTATGTCCTGCACCCACCTCTCTGGCTTCACTGTGCTGAGGAATGCAGAGCTTCCTGTCTACAGGGTCCCGCAGCCTGGAGGGGCAGGAGAGGTGAGCGGTAGCAGGCTCCATTAACAAGGGTAAATGACAAAGGTTCTTCTTTTCCGTACTAAGCAATAGAAAATCTCCCGGTGGCCATTTGTGGAAGTCATTCGTGCCAAATAACCCTAGGAATTGTAAACATATGACTTGGAAAGTGAGTCATATGTAGTTGACAATAAAAATATGCAGTCTTCTAGTTCCACCACAGGCTTTGGCAAATATCAAAGGAAAGAGCTTCTAGCCACTCTCAGGACATAGTCAAACTGAGGTTAACCAGAAAACAAGGTCAGCATCAAACATAATCCCAAATTCCAGAGAAAATGATGGAAGTTAATAACACAAGTAATGCCTTGTTACTTCTCCCATGACGTTGGGGTATTGGGGCAGTAATTGGCACTTTTCCACAGGATCCCAGCCCTACAACTCTTTCCCAGAAGTGCAAGAACCAGAACATCTAGGACCCCCCCAGCTCTGTCACTGCTCAGGTCTGCCTCAGAGTCTAAAACACCCTAATTTATCCAAGAGTTGCTAAATGCAAATGTCTTGAGATGAAGGTAACTGGGAGGAGCTTCATCATTTGCTAACAACTATAGGTTGGAACTGATTTTGCTATTCCCAAATGAAGAGCTGGGTTTTTTGAAGGATCATGGCCCTTGGGTAAAGTGGGTTTAGGGTTTACTCACTAAGGGAGAGAGTAGTCAGAGTAGGGAGGTAGGTACTATGAAGTTATGATTCCAGAATGGACATTAGTGGATAGATATTGCAAGAAAGTTTGTCTACCTGTTACTCCTGCTCTTGGTGTCTGAGCCCATGAGTGCTTTTGTGTGGCCTTACCTGTCACTCAGGGGTTCTACCCTCAGCAATCCCACAATGTCAAGAACCCCAGCTAAGAGCTTGGATAGAGGTAATGGAGAAAGATTTTGCAGCTTGAACCAGTCTAAACTGATGGGTTAGCAAAATGGTTAGGCACACAGGAACCAGAACTAATTCCCATGTACACTGGGCAAGGTACCTATACACTGTTTTAAACACCTGCATTTTGTCTCAGAAACTGCATATCTTTAGTAAAAAAAAAAAAAATACCTTTTACTAATATTTTTAAATTGTTGTGAAATGAATGGTGCTTGTAAGTTTTAACTTTATAATTAAGAAAACTTGCTTTAAAAGTGCAGAGTATCCATATGCTCTTCATCCAGATTTCCCTAATGTTGACATTATCCACAACCTTAGCTTTGTACAATTCTCAAACCCAGAAACTACCACTGATATTACACTATTAACTAATCTCCACACCTTAAATTCTGTTCTCTCACTGTCCTTTTTCAACCCCAAGAGACTGAATTGCCATAATTACCATGGCTTCTTAATTTCTTGCATCTATGACAGTGTTTCAGTCTTTATCTTCTAATGGTCATGATACATGTGAAGAAGACTGGTCACTTATTTTGTAGAATATAATTTAGAGTTTGATGTCTTCTCATAACTAGACTGAGGCTATGCATTTTGGGCAAGAATACCTCCAGATGTCAGGTTGTGCCTTTCCCAGTGCCTCCTGTCAGAGGGCGCAAGGTGCCAATGGTTTTATTCCTGGTGAGATCAACTTGGATCATTTGGTTAAGATGGTATCTGCCTAGCTCCTCCACTGTAAAGTGACTACTTTTTCCTCTTGATGATTACCTTATAATTTAATAATAGTTATGTTTTACCTAAATTAAGATGTACAAAGACCACTCTGGGGGGAAATATGTGAGACAAATTACAATAAAAGATGTATGTAAATAAGGTGCCTGTGTGTGCCTCTCAATGAGTAGTCCTCACCATTCATCCTACCTGCTAAGCTGGAAGAGGTCTTGATTTTTCCTTAAATCCGGTCATCACTAAGTTCTACAAATTCTAAATATGCCTCAAGTGTATCTTTTATCCTCATCTTGCTTTATAATTTGTCTTCTTGACTCCAAATCTTGCCCCCCTCGACTTCTTTCTGCTAACCTGGGCACAGTGGTGCACACCTGTAATCCCAGTGGCATTGGAGGTTGAGGCAGGAGGATTGCAAGTTCAAAGCCAGCCTCAGCAAAAAGCAAAGCACTAAGCAACTCAGTGAGACCCTGTATCCAAATAAAATACAAAATAGAGCTGGGCATGTGGCTCAGTGGTTGAGTACTGCTGAGTTCAATCCTTGGTACCTATCCCCCCCCCCAAAAAAAAATATTCTCTCTGCTCATTGACTCTAGAGCTTGAAAAAGCTAATTGAATCAGGTCTCCTCCTATTCTGAGCCTTCAGGGGCTTCCTACTGCTTTTAGACAGAGAATGTCTCTGCAGCAAAGCTTGGATTGCCTCCCACCATCCCCCCCAACCACCACCACCCACTCCCAGGATGAATGGGTGGTAAAATATCCCCTGGTTAGCTAACAAATTAATGTCCTGGCTGCTACACAGCAGAACCACCTGGAGTCCTTGTTTAAATTATAAATCCATGGGATACTTCCCAGAGATTCTGAGACAGCAGAAGAAAGCCAGGGTCTGGTCTATTATTTTAACAAGCTTCGTGGGTGATTCTAGTGTATACAACTTGAGGAATCACTGATCTAAAATACCAAAATGGTGCTGGTTCTTAAGGGAAGCTATAAGAACATTTTTCTATAATGATGTTGCAATCCTGCTGTGATTTATAAATGTATCTTATTTAAAATTGCACTACACTAAAGGCTTTATTAAAGATCAGATAGGGGTTGGGGGTGTAGCTCAGGGGTAGTGCACATTCCTGGCATGTGCAAGGCCCTGGGTTTGATCCCCAGCACTGCAAAACACAAAAATAATGAAAACCTCAGAATGGTTCTTACAGTAATCCTTAGCCTCATTTCTAATGTGACAAAATACATTTTCCACCAACAAAATGTAACATTCGAATTAAATATATAATGTGAATAAGAATTTTATCTTCCAACAAAATGAGTAGCATTCAATCAGATTTGTTTATGGCCCACATACACCTGTCTCCACTTCTCCTGATCTTGCAGGTTTTGCAGTTGAACATCCTGGGGGGAATGGTGGCCAAGAGAGAGGAGATGGGGAGCAGAGGGGACCTGGCATACACTAGTTTGTGGTAGTCTGTAACACCCCAGGTTCTTAAATCCTCCTGCTGAATTGGAACCTCTGCAGAAGAGCTCTTCCTCAGACCTAGAGATAATGCCACTTTCTTCATTTTTTTCTCATGACAAATATATATGTACATATTCGTATATGTCTGTACATATATTTAAGACTTTTTAAAAAGCAGTTTTTGGTTCATCAAATTCAAAAAGAAGATACAAAAAGAGACTTCCCACTGACCTCCCCACACATGCCTAACCTCCTCCATTTTCAACATTTCCCCCACCACAAGGGAGCATTTGCTACAACTGAGGAACACATTATTATCCAAAGTCCATAGTTAACATTAGGGTTCCCACTTGGTGCTGTGCATTCTATGGGTTTGGACAAACATCTACTGACATGTACCTGTTATAGTATCATATAGACTATGGTTACTGCCTTTAAAATCCTCTATGCTCCACCTATTCATCCCTCCCCTACCAATCCTGGCAAACGCTGATCTTTTAATTGTCTCCATCATTTTTTCCTTTTTCCAGAATGTTACATAGTTGGAATTATAGAGTATAGTCTTTTCAGATTGGTTTCTTTGACTTAATAATATGCATTTAAATTTCCTCCCTGTTTTTCACGGCTTAATGACTCATTTCTTTTTAGTGCTGAATAATATTCCATTTTCCAGGTATATTACAGTTTATCTATTTCACTTACAGGACATCTTGGTTGTAACCAACTTTAGGGCAGTTATGACTAAAACTGCTATAAACATCCATGTGCAGGCTTTTATGAGGATACAAGTTTTCAAGTGCTTGGAGTAAATACCAAAGAATGCAGTTGTTGGATCATATGGTGAGGGTATGTTTAGATTTTAAGGAGCTACCAAATTGAAGTGGAGGTAAGAGTAAAGGGCAAAAATCACACAGGCCGGGCGCGGTGGCGCACGCCTGTAATCCCAGCACTTTGGGAGGCTGAGGCAGGAGGATCACGAGTTCAAAGCCAGCCTCAGCAATGGCGAGGCACTTAGTAACTCAGTGAGACCCTGTCTCTAAATAAAATACAAAAAAAGGGCTGGGGATGTGACCCAGTGGTCGAGTGCCCCTGAGTTCAATCCCCGGTACCAAAAAAAAAAAAAAAAAAAAAAAATCACACAGGTGACAACCATGCAGCCAAGAGATTTATTCACCAGACTTTGTGGCTGGTCAAAGGCCGAAGAAGTACTGGGAGGGGGGAGTCAGGGAAAAGGGAATGTGCGAGCTCTGAACAGAAGGTGGGTGCCTGGTCGTGCCCGCTGTGGTCTCTGGAGCTATCGGCCAAGGCAGAAGCCATCAGGCTTGAGGCTGGAGCTGTCGGCTGGGGAAGCTGCCGTCGGGCTGGAGACAGTAGGTCTAAGGCTGGTGCAGTGGCTGCCTCCTGCCTCCTCTCAGCAGGGATGAGCTGTTGTGTCTGACCTCCAGGCAGGCAGGAGCTTTAAGTAGGGATTTCCCGTGGGGCTTGTACCAGAGCAATGTTAACACTATTGGCTCTTTGCCCATGGAACAGGGCAACCTTTAAGCCTATTGGCTCCTGCCCAGAAAATGAAACAAAGTTGCTTTGCTCAGGATATAGAAACTTCCCTTGGGGGTGGGGGTAGCCCATCTATCAAAAGAGCATAGTTTTAGTTAGCTTTTTCGCTATTATGACCAAAAGATTTGATTAGAACGATTAGAGGAGGAAAAGTTTATTCAGGAACTCAGTTTCAGGGGTCTCAGTCCATAGATGGTTGACTCCATTCCTCAGAGCCAGAGATGAGGCAAAACATCATGGCTGAAGTGTGTACAGAGGAAAGCAGCTGGGAATGTGAAACCAGGAAATAGAGATTAAGCTGAACTCACAAAAGACATTTTCCAAAGTCATGCTCCCAATGACCCACCTCCTCCAGCCACACCCTACCTGCCTACAGTCAGTGATAGATAGGCTTGGGCCGATGAGCCACCTCCCCCATGGAAATTTCCATGAGAAGCAACCTGGTTTCATTTTCCCTGGGCAGGAGCCAATCAGCTTAAAGGTCACTCTGTTCCCAAGGCAGGAGCCAATTGGCTTAAAGGTCACCCTGTTCCCTGGGCAAAGAGCCAATAACATTAAAGGTCACTCTGGTACACCTCCCACCAGAAATTCCTACTTAAAGCTCCTGTCTGCCTGGAGTTCAGACACAACAGCTCATCCCTGCTGAGAGGAGGCAGCCACTGCGACAGCTCCAGACTCACCATCTCCAGCCCAATGGCAGCTGCCCCAGCCAACAGCTCTAGCCTCCAGCCTGACAGCAGCTGCCTTAGCCAACAGCTCCAGAGACCACAGAAGGCGCGACCAGGCACCCACCTTCCGTTCAGAGCTCACACACTCCCTTCTCCCTGACTCCTCTCTCCCACCAGAGTTTGCACACTTTCCTCTCCCTGACTCCTCTCTCCCCATACTACTTCTACCTCCAACCAGCCATAAAGGCTGGTGAATAAATCTCTTGGCTGCACGGTTGTTTCCAGTGTGATTTTTGCCCTTCAGTCAGCACTGAGTTAATCCCTATCAAGGGATTAAGGCACTGATCAGGTTAAGGCTCTCATAACCCAATCATTTTGCCTCTAAACTTTCTTGCATTGTCTCCCATGAGTTTTTGGGGGACACCCAATATTGAAACTATAACAAGGACCTATAATGTATGCAAAAATGCTAATGTTAAGTGAATACACAGACATTACAGGGGACTCTGAATGATTATCCCTAATCATTACCTGATACCTCTTGAGGTTGATCAGGCTATAGTTGGTATATAGTGCCTTCATTTATTTACTTATTTATTTGGTACTAGAGATTTAACCCAGGGTCACTGTACCACTGAATTACATCTCCAGCTCTTTATTTTATTTTCTTGTTTCAAGACAGTGTCTTGCTAAGTTGCAAGGTTGGCCTCAAATTTATAATCCTCCCACCTCAGCTGCCACAGTCATTGGGATTACAGGTATGTGCTTTGGTATCCAGTAATCAGATTTAGGAAAATTGCTGAACAGAAGAATTTACAACTTTGCCCCCAGCTCCCTGGCAAGAATGGGACATGGGGTGCAGATGAATCCACACTGCTGGGAACAGGTAAGCAGGGAAAGTTCCAAAACCTTCAATTATAGCAAAAAACTGGTAGTCCTAACTGCTGGAGAATCCCACCGTTCTCAAGCCCTTCAAATCCAGTTTGGGGAACTGGCTGGTCTAAGAGTGACTGCTGTGTTCCAAGAAAGGAACTTGCATTGGGCCTCCATCAAGCCCCAGAACCCAAGCTTCTACAACAGCCACTGCCAGATACCATATTGCTTTAGAGGCCAGTGGTAAGCCACTTAATGCCCCCCCTTTCCAAGGCCTTGGGCTTGTGCGTGCTTCACAGAGTAGAAGACAGCCCTGTCTGTGTCCTTCAGCTTCAGGACCAGCTGCTACCATAGCCACAAGCCAGAGTTTCACCCACCTTTGCCCTAGAGGAACTAAACAGTCTCCTCCCCAGCCCTCAACATTGAGAAGGCAGCTGTTGGTGCAGATTCCTGGACTCACCTGAAATTGTTCATCAGGATCAGGAAAGTACCAACTGCATCCTGCAGCTCCAGAAATGCAACTACTAGAGGCCTCAGGTCTGAACACCACTTCCACTCATCCCATGGGAATGAAGGAGGGTCTCCTTCCCAGCCCACAGCTTGAAACCATGGCTACTGATGCCAAAATCCTGGAATCAGCTGCACATATCCCTCAGAATCCAAAGAATTTCCCAAATATACCATATAACCCCAGAAATACAGCCAACTGTATCCCAACACCCAGAACCACCTGTGTTCACCCAGAAGAAACTAAGGAAGATCCCCTCTCCAAACCATGGCCTTGGGACTACAGCTACCCATGCAAAAGGCTTGTCATCACCCAACCTTGGGACCAGAGGAACTTCCCATAAATATCCTGCAGCTCTAAGACCATGGCTACCAATGCACAAGGCTCAGCCCCATTTGAGCATACCCTGCATGAACTAGGGACACTCTCATCTATGTTCTGAAGCTCCAGGACCGCAAATACCAAAGTATTTGTTGGAACCATCCATATTTAACCTGTGAGAGGTAGAAAAGATTTCTTACACATTCTGTACCTCCAACAGCATGGATACTAGTGCCACAAGACCAAACATTAACAGCATGTGTCCCTGGGGGCTTAGAGAATGCCTCCTCCATAGCCATCGACTTGGAACCCAGATGCTGGTCCCAGAAACCCTGGCATCACTTGCATTTATCCTTTAGGACCTGGAGAATACACCATCTAGGTCCTACAGCTCAAGGAAAGCTGCTACCAGTGCTACAAACCCCAACACCACTCACAATTACCTTAAAGAACATAGGGAAGATCCCCTTTAAGGCCCACAAATTTAAGTCCATGGTTTCTGGGGTCATAAATCCCAGCATTACCTGTGCTCATCCCATGGACTGGGGAAGGATCCATCCTGTCCTGTAGCACTAGAACAGTGGATGCTGGTGCCATGCCCAGACATCTCCCACATTCATCTTTAGAGTCCTAAGGAAGGTCTCATTCATATCATGGGACTTAAGTGCCATGGCTGCTGACACACAACCCTTGGTGTCACCTGTGCTTGCCTGAAGGTACTTGAGCATGGTCTTCTCCATATCCTAAGAAGGAGATAGAGACTCTGGGGGGAAAAAAAAACAGTCATAAATCCTTGAAATGGAGGAAACAATAAACCAAATAAAAAAACATAATAGAAAGCATCACCAACAGACTAGATCAATCAGAATAAAGAACATCAGATAATGAAGACAAAGTATACAATCTGGAAAATAATGTTGACCACACAGTGAAGATAGTAAGAAATCATTAAAAGAACATCCAAGAATCATGGGATAGCATCAAAAGACCAAATCTAAGAGTTATTGGGTTATAGGAAGGCACAGAGTTTCAAACCAAAGGAATGCACAATCTCTTCAATGAGATATCAGAAAATTTCCAAACCATAAAGAATGAATTGGAAAATCAAATACAAGAGGCTTACAGGACACTAAATGTACAAAATTACAACAGATCTACACCAAGGCACATTATAATGAAAATGCCTAGCATACAGAATAAGGATAGAATCTCAAAGGCTGCAAGAGAGAGAAATCAGATCACATATAGGGGGAGACCAATTCATAACTCAGCAGACTTTTCAAACAAGACCCTCAAAGCCAGGAGATCATGGAACAACATATACCAAGCTCTGAAATAAAATGGATGCTAACCAAGAATCTTATATACAGCAAAATTAAACTTTAGATTTGATGATGAAATAAAAACCTTCAATGATAAACAAAAGTTAAAAGAATTTACAACTAGAAAGCCAGCACTACAGAACATCCTCAGCAAAATATTCCATGAAGAGGAAATGAAAAACAATGATGAAAATCATCAGAGGGAGGTATTACAATAAAGGAAAAACTAATCAGAGGAGAAACCAAGTCAAGTTAAATGCCAAAAATAAACAAAAATGGCTGGGAATACAAATCATGTCTCAATAATAATCCCCGAATGTTAATGGCTTAAACTCACCAATCATGGATTGGATTAAAACAAACAAACAAACAAAAAAACCTTTAAAGAAGAACCAATACCAATACTTTTTAATTTATTTCAGGAAATAGAAAAAGTGGGAGCACTTCCAAACTCATTCTATAAGGCCAATATCACCCTGATTCCAAAACCAGGCAAAAACACATAAAAGAAAGAAATCTTCAGACCAATATTTCTAATGAACATAGGTGCAAAAATTCTTAATAAAATTCTGACAAATAAAATATAAAAACATATCAAAAAGATAGTACACCACAACCAAGTGGGGTTCATTCCAGGGATGCAAGGATGGTTCAATATATGGAAATCAATAAATGTAATTCGTCACCTCAATAGACTTAAAGATAAGAACCATATGATCATCTCAATAGATTCAGAAAAAGCATTCAACAAAATAAAGTACCACTTCATGCTCAAAACATTAGAAAAACTAGGGATAACCATCTCAACATCGTAAGAGCTATCTATGCTAAGCCCCAGGGCAACATCATTCTAAATGGAGAAAAATTGAAAGCATTCCCTCTAAAAACTGGAACAAGACAGGGATGCCCTCTCTCACCACTTCTATTTAACATAGTTCTTGAAACATTGGCCAGAGCAATAAGGCAGATGAAAGAAATTAAAGGGATACAGATAGGAAAAGAAGAACTCAAATTAGCACTATTTGCTGATGATATGATTCTATACATAGAAGACCCAAAAAATTCAACCAGAAGACTTCTAGAACTAGTAAATAAATTCATCAAAGTAGCAGGATACAAAATCAACACCCACAAATCAAAGGCACTTCTGTATATCAGTGACAAATCCTCTGAAAGGGAAATGAGGAAACATACCCCATTTACAATACCATCAAAAAATAAAATAAAATACTTGGGAATCAACAAAAAAGATGAAGACCTCTACAATGAAAATTACAGAATGCTAAAAAAAAGAAATTAAAGAAGACCTTAGAAAATAGAAAGATCTACCTTGTCCTTGGATAGGCAAAATTAATATTGTCAAAATGACCATACTACCAAAATCACTATATAGATTTAATGCAATTCCAATCAAAATCCCAATGACATTACTCATACAAATAAAAAAGAAGTCATGAAATTCATCTGGAAAAAATAAGAGAACCAGAATAGCTAAAGCAATCCTTAGCAAGAAGACTGAAGCAGGTGGCATCACTTAAGCTATACTACAGAGCAAAAGTAAACAGCATGGTAGTGGCACCAAAATAGACTTGTAGACCAATGGTACAGAGAGGACACAGAGACTAACCCACATAATTACAGTTATCTTATATTAGACAAAGGCACCAAAAACATACATCAGAGAAAAGATAGCCTCTTCAACAAATGGTGCTGGGAAAACTGGAAATCCATAGACAACAAAATAAAATTAAACCCCTATCTCTCACCATTCACAAAACTCAACTCAAAGTGGAACAAGGACCTAGGAATTAAACCAGAGACACTGCATCTATAAGAAGAAAAAAGTAAGCCCTAATCTCCATCATGTCGGATTAGGCTCCAACTTCCTTAATAAGACTCCTATAGTGCAAGAATTAATATCAAGAATCAATAAATGGGATGGATTCAAACTAAAAAGCTTCTTCTCAGCAAATGAAACAATCAGTGAGGTGAATAGAGAGCCTACTAATTGGGAACAAATTTTTATCACATGCACATCAGACAGAGCACTAACCTCTAGAATATATAAAGAACTAAAAAATCTTTAACACCAAAAAAAAAACAAAACAAAACAAAACAAAACAAATAACACAATCAATATATGGGCCAAGGAACTGAACAGATACTTCTCAGAAGAAGATATACAATCAATCAACAAATATGTGAAAAAATACCCAACATCTCTATCAATTAGATAAATGCAAATCAAAACTACTAAGATTTCATCTCACTCCAGTCAGAATGGCAGCTATTAAGAATACAAACAACAATAAGTGTTGGCGAGAATGTGGGGGGAAAGGCACATTCATACATTGCTGGTGGGATCTCAAATTGGTGCAGTCAATATGGAAAGCAGTATGGAGATTCCTTGGAAAACTGGGAATGGAACCACCATTTGACCCAGCTATCCCTCTTCTCCGTCTATACCCAAAGGTTTTAAAAACAGCATACGTACAGGGACATAGCCACATCAATGTTTATAGCAGCACAATTCACAATAGCTAAACTGTGGAACCAACCTAGATGCCCTTCAGCAGATGAGTGGATAAAGAAAATGTGGTATATACAGAATATTATTCAGCATTAAAAGAGAATAAAGTCATGGCATTTGCAGGTAAATGGATGGAGCTAGAGAATATAATGGTAAGTGAAGTTAGCCAATCCCAAAAAACCAAATGACAAATGATTTCTCTGATTTAAGGATGTTGACCATAATATGCTGTGGGGGTATGGGGGATGGGAGGATTAGATGAACTCTAGATTGGGCAAAAGGGGAAAAAGGAAGGGCATGGGGGTAGGGGAAAGGAAGTGGCATGGTGGGTAGGAAAGATGGTGGAATGTGATAGTCATCATTCCTAAGTACATGTATGAAAATGTCACATGAATGATGTGACTCTACTTTGTATACAATCAGAGATATGAAAAATTGTGCTCTATATGTTTAATATGAATTGTAATGCATTCTGCTGTCATATATAACAAATTAAAATTTAAAAAATTCTGGGAAACCTGGCAGAAACGGGTAAATCTCTGAACACATGTAACCTACCAAAATTGAATCAAGAAGAAATATATTGGATTATCTATCTGACAAATAATGAGTAATGAGATTGAAGTAGTAATTAAGTCTTCCATCTTTAAAAAAAATTAAAAAAAAAAAAAAAAAGAAATTCCAGGCTTTCCTGCTGAATTCTACAAAACATTTAAGGAAAGAATTCCAATTCTTTTAAACTGTTCTAAAAAATTCAAATGGAAGGAATTCTGTCAAACTCCTTTTTATAAGGCCAGGTCAGCATTACTCTGATACTAAATACCAAACAAAGATAACAACAACAAAGAAAACTACAAACATTTTTACACAGATGTAAAAATTCTCAATAAAATACCACAAACGCCTATGATCCCAGCTATTTCAGAGGCCAAGGCAAGAAGATTCCAAGTTTGAGGCCATCTGGGCAACATAGTGAGAACCCATCTCAAAATATTAAGGGCTGAGGATGTAGCTTAGTGGTAGAGCTCTTTCCTAGCAAGCTTAAAGCCATAGGTCCAATATCCAGTACCATGGGGTAGGAAGCGTGTGGGAACTAGCAAACAAATTTCAGCAGTACTTCAAAAAAATCGTATACAATGACCAAGTGGGATCCTTCCAGAGGTGCAAGGATGGTTCGACATATGCAAATCAATGCATATGATAAAACACATCAACAGAATAAAGGACAAAATCCATATGATCATCTCAATAGACGAAGAAAAGGCTTTTGATAAGAGTCAACATCTCTTCATGATAAAAACTCTCAAATCAGGCATAGAGGTGACTTACCTCAAAATACTAAAGTATATATGTGAAAAACCCACAGCCAATATCATTTATTGGGGAAAAGCTGAAGACATTTCTTCTTAGATCTGGAGCAAGAAAAGGATGTCCACGTTTACCACCCTTGTTTAATATAGTAGTGGAAGTCTTAGGCAAGAGAAAAATTTTAGACAGCCAAATTGGAAAGGAAGAAGTTAAATTATCCATGTTTGCAGATGATAGGATTTTATACATAGAAAAACCTAAATACTCCATCAAAAAGCTGTTAGAGCTGATAATAAAATTCATGTTGCAGCATACAAAAATAGACATACAAAAAAATCACATTTTATATACCAATAATGAACTTGCTAAAAAGGAAAGCAATCCCATTCACAATAACTACTAAAAATAAATATTTAGGAATAAGCTTAACCAAGAAAGTGAAAGATCTCTAAAATGAAAGAATTATAAAACACTGATTAAAGAAATTATAGCGACTATTCTAGTCAGCTTTCATGTCTCTGTGACCAAAATACCCAACAAGAGCAACTTGGAGGAGGAAAAGTTTAGTTGGGGCTCACTATATCAGAGGTCTCAGCTCATAAACAGCAGACTCCATTGCTCTGGACCCAGCAAAGCAAAGCTGCTCAGCTCATGATGTGGGTCAGGAAATGCGGGGAGGGGCAAGGAAGGGGCCACAGGAAAGGTGCACCTTTTTAGGGCACCCTACCCCCAGGCACCCACCTACAGCCATGTTCCATCAGTCTACAGTTACCACCCAGTCAGTCCATTCAAATTGGGATGGACAGGTTATAGCTCTCATAATCTAATCATCACAGTTTTGAATGTTGCTGCATTGACAGAAGTATCAGGGGGACATCTCATATCCAAACCATCATGAGGACACACCAAAAAAATCAAAGATATCCCACTTACATAGGTACAATGAATACTGCTAAAATTACCATACTACACAAAGTTATTTATAGATTCAAAGCAATTCCCATCAAAATACCAATGACTTTCTTAGCAGAAATAGAAAAAAGAAACCCTAAAATTCACATTGATGTACATAAGACACAAAATACCCAAAGTTATCCTAAGCAAAACCTAAAGAAAACAAAAACCAAAGCTGGAGGCACTGTAACACCCAAATTCAAAACATACTACAAAGCTATAATAACCAAACAGCAGGTTACTGGCATTAAAACAGACACATCAGCAATACAGCAGGATAGAAAACCCAGAAATTAATTCATGTTCATGTAGCCAACTGTTTTTTGACAAAAGTTCTCTTCAATAAATAATATTGAAAAATTGGATAATTTGGATATACATATGCAGATTCCTTCTTATCATTCCACACAACTCAAAATGGATCAAAAACCTAAATGTAAAATCTGAAACTATGAAGTCACTACAAGAAAACAGAGGAAACACTACAAGACTGTGGTGTAGGCAATGGTTTTTCAGATAGGACCCCAAAGGCACAGGCAATGGAAGTAAAAACATACAAATAGGATTATATCAAATTAAGAAGACTCTGTGCAGAAGAGATCATCAACAGAGTTAAGAGACAA
This sequence comes from Tamias sibiricus, assembly GCA_025594165.1. Lineage (NCBI taxonomy): Eukaryota > Metazoa > Chordata > Mammalia > Rodentia > Sciuridae > Tamias > Tamias sibiricus. Next base: position 91,339,359 of record CM046666.1, on the reverse strand, counting down.
TCTACAGAATGGGACAAAATATTTACTAGCTATTTATCCAACATGGGATTAATATCCAGAATATACGATAAACTCAGAAAGCTGAAATACACACAATGTAATAGTAATCTAATTAAAACCAGGCATGGAGGCACATACCCAGCAATTCAGGAGGCTAGGCAGGGGAGGATCACAAGTTTGAAAGCAGCCTCAGCAAATTAGCAAGGACCTAAGCAACTTAGTGAGATCCTGTTTCAAAATAAAAAATAAAAAGGGCTAGGGATGTGGCTCAGTGGGAAAGTACCTCTGGGTTCAATCCCCAGTACCAAACCAATAATAACAAAAAATGGGCTGTAGATCTAAATAGACACTTCTAAAAAGAAGTGTCTTCTAAAAAGAAGACATACAAATGACCAAAAAGTACATGAAAATAATACTCATTCTTACTAATCATGAAGATGCAAGTCAACCACATGAGATATCACCTGACTCTAGTTAGAATGTCTATGATCAAATAGAAATGTTTTTAAATGCAGGCAAGAATATGGAGAAACACTGTTTGTTGGGAACATAAGTTATTACATGCATTATGGATAACAATGTGGATATTCCTCAAAAACTAAAAGCCTAGGACTACCATATAACCCACCAGGACTCCCATTACAATTTCCCTCTAAGCACTACTTTCACACATCTCATAGTTTGATATGTTATATTTTCATTTAGTTCAAAATATTTTCTATAGAGTTCTTTGACTCATGTTATTTAATCTCCATGTATTTGGGGACTTTTCCATTATTTATCTGTTACTGATTTCTGGTCCAATTCTGCTGTGGCCTGAAAGTAGACACTTATGACTTCTGTTCTTTTGTGAAGGTGTCTTTCATGGCCTGGAAGGTGATCTTCCTTGGTGACTGTTCCATGTGACCTTGACTGGAATATAAATTCTGCTGTGGTTGCATGAAGTAGTCTATGGATGTCAATTATACACAGCTGACTTAAGGTGTTAAGTTCAACTATGTTCTTACTGATCTTCTGCCAGCTGGCTCTGTCCATTTCTAGTGGAAATCTCCAACAATGACTCAGCTATTTCTACTTATAGTTCTATTAGTGTTTGCCTCATATAGTTTGATCCTCTGCTGTTGAAGGCATATACATTAAAGATTATGTGTTCTTAGGGAACTGACCCCTTTATGTAATGCTTTTGTTTATCCTTGATAACTTTTCTTGCTTTAAAGTCTGCTATATCTGATATTAACATAATTACTCTTGCTTTTTTTTTTTTATTAGCATGGTACATACTTATTTTGGTGCTGGAGGTTGAACCCAGGGCCTTGCACATGCCAGGCAAGTCACTACCACTGAGCTACACCCCCAGCCCTTCATCCGTTTACTTCTAATCTGTGTTTACACATTTAAAGTGGTTTCTTGTAGACAACAGAGTTGGCTCTTCTTTTTTGATCCACTCTGACCACATACCTTTTCATTGGTATATTTAGACCATTGTTATTCAAAGTGATTATTAATATCATTAGATTAGTATTTATCATATCTTAGTTTTCTTATTGCTCTTATTCCTTGTTCCAATTTTTGTCTTCCAAATATTTTATGCCTTTTATAGTTTTATGATTCCATTTCCTCTCCTTTCTTAGCATCTCCATTATACAGATGCTCCTTGACTTACAATACACTTGTATATCAATAAACTCATTACGAGTTGAAAAGATTTTAAGTAAAAAATGCCATACAACTAACAAAAAATACACACACACACTTAATAAATGGTAGGGATTTGGGGGAAGGTTATCCTGCTTGGTATTCTCTAAGCTTCCTGGCTCTATGATTTTGTGTCTGACATTAACTTATGAAGATTTTCAGTTATTATTTGTTTCCAATATTTCTTCAGTTTCCGCCCCCCCCCCCTTCTGTTCCTATTACACATGTTAAATCTTCTGTAGTTGTCCCATAGTCCTTGGATATTCTGGTATTTTGTTTCAGTCTTGCTTTGTTTTTCAGCTTTTGAGAAGTTTTTGTTAATATATCTTTAAGCTCAGAGATTCTTTCCTGAGTGATGTCCAGTCTACTAATAAGCCCCAAACGTCCTTCTTTTCTGTTAGTGTTTTTGGTTTCTAGCACTTCTTTTCAGTTCTATCTTAGGGTTTGAATCTCTGGTTACACTGCCAGTCTGTTGTTTGACTATCTACTTTATCCCTGGTAGCCGTCCACCAATTCATCATCATTGTTTTAAATTTGTACTCTGATCATTTCCATGTCCTTTACATGATGATGGTTCTGATACTCACTCTCTCTTCCAATTTTCTTTTTGCCATTTAGTAGGTGGTGTAATTCCTTCTCCATAGCCAAGCAACTATCATAGTATTGTTCTAAATAGGCCTTTAGAAATGTGGTGGTAAGGTGTAGGGAGGGGGTGCTCCAGGGCCCTTCAGTTGGTCTCAGGGTTGAATGAGACCTCTGGAAGGTGAGCTCCACAGTGCTTCTCAGTTTTTTCAGGATGATGAAAGCTGCCTGCAGTTGGGCATCTCCATCCCCCAGGTCACTTAGGCTCTGATTACCTACTTTCTCCCGAGCATGGACTTTGTTAAGAACAGAGTGCTCTAGAAAATTTCATACGGCTCCTTGTTCTCTTCCTCTGCCAAAGTACAAGGGGACTTCTGAGACTTTACCATGAGAACCCGGACAAGCTCCTGGAGATAAATCTCACAATATTGTAGGGACACCCTGTGACCAGATCCTCCCGATGTTTTTAACTGTCAGTTGTCAACACTGAACCTCCAGCAAGTTACCACAATGTTCAGGTTTTCCTGCCCCAGCACTGGTTCCCACAGTGGTTCCCACCTGTGTGTGAGTCTCTGCTGTGGTTAGCCATGACTCCCTGTATTTTACCTGTCACTCCCATCTTGGAGGCAGCATTTTGCCCATGGTCTGACTTTCTCTCCCAAATCTAAGAAGGTCTTGATTTTTCAGTCAGCTCAGCTTTTTAAATGTTGTTAGGACAGAATGGTGACTTCCAAACTCCTTACATGTGGAAGGAAAACTGGAAATCTACAACTTCATCATGTTTTAACTCTTAAGAAAAAAATCTGACAAATCTGACTTAATCAAGATTTTTGTCAGATTTTAAGTCATGAAGTTTTGTCAGGTGCAGTGGCACATGCCTGTAATCCCAGCAACTTGGGAAGCTAAGGCGGAAGGATCACAAGTTAAAAGCCAGCCTCAGCAACTTAGTGAGACCCTGTTTTAAAATAAAAAGTAAAAAGGGCTGGGAATGTGGGTCAGTGGTTAAGCACCTCTGGATTCAATCCCTAATATCCCCCACCCCAAAAAAAAAGAAGAAATAAAGTTTCTCATAGATAATACATTTTTTTTTTATTTTTTTGCTAATTTGCTGAGGTCTGGTCTCAATGGGAGGTGCAAAGCAGCACATCTGGGACAGTTGCCAAAGTCGGGTTATTGGCTGAGGGTGCTGGGGCAGCACGGTGGAGGTGCAACGCGACACAAGTAATGCAGCACAGAGGTAAGGAGTCGGCAATCAGAGACAGAGAAATCAACACACAGACACGAGAGTCAGGCTGCTGAATCCTCTGTCTTTACTTTCTTTTTTGCATGTAATATAGCATATTTTTTGGCAGCATACATTAACTTTTGTGGTTACATCACAGTCATAAGATCCAGGGAAGCAGCAACATCTGCTGATTACATTTTAGACTTTTTGATCTTTTACCCAACATGTTTCAAGTCCTGTGTACTCATTATTTGAATGCCCTGCATTTCTGTCACACTTTATCTGTAACTAGTCTGGGTCTGATTCATTTCTCATGGATTTTCTGAAGCCATTCCTCTGCACACCTGTTTATGTGCCTGATTGAAGTTAATTTTTTCTGCCTGGTTTCAAAGCACTATTGTCTTTCTATAATAGTTTAGTTTTGAACCTAGGGACAGGGAAGGGCGGCATAGCTGTTTTTCAGAACTTGAGTTAACAGGTGTTGTCTCATAGCCAAATGTTAGCTCTGAAGGACTTCTACCCTAAGGAACTTGTATATATATCTTAAACTACTTCAAAAGTAAAAGGAATCCTTATCAATCACAGAAAGACCTTTAAAGCTTTGTCTTGGTGCACATGATTATAACAAGAAGAGGTCAAACAGCAGGCATTTACAAAAGCTGTTTCCTAACTAGAAACCTGCTATATTAGTACAACTTTAGAAAATGTTTTTATGCTCCTAACTCAGATTCCACAAGGCTATAATTTCCAGAACCAGTTTCATTCTTAATAATTAATGTATTACACCTGTTGGCCATATGAGCAGAAAACAAGACAATAAGAGTATAGGATCAGAATTAGCTATATTTATGCTATATCTTCTCTTAGGGGAGCTGCCTTGTGCTTCCCCCAGATGGACAGATTCTGCTGCCCATGATGGAGATGCCTTTGCTCGCCATCAGAAAGAAGATACTACACTAATTAACAAGGAAAATAAAGGCTTAGGGAAAAGATCTTTATCTTATACTCTGACCACAAAAATTGAGGAAAATTAAAAATGAACAAAGTACAATGGATTTGAAATATTCTGTTTATTATTTTGTGAGTTTGGAGGATAAAATGTAAACCAAATAAACTCTAAATTAATCATTCCTAAAATCAGCTTGGAGAACTTATCAGGGATTTCCCCAATAGCTAATTTAATACTGTGTGAAATTTTGCATTTGGGATTATCACAACGTTTTTAGTAAAATGTTGAATGGTCAAACCTCTGCATTTTATTTGTTTTAAGTGTGTACCTTGGAAGAATTACAGGCATATTTTGAAATTAAATGAGAATTGAGAAAGTAGAAACCAGAATAAAAAAGACTTAAAACTTTAAGGAACAGAGACACTGATGTTCAGTTGCTGGGTTGAAATGAAGTTGAACACTGAATTAGCCCTGAGTTTAACTCCTGGATGAACTTGGATAAATCACTCTAAACTTCAGGAGCCCTAGTCTCTTGAGCCATGAAATAAAAATGCTATTACACAATATGTGGGTTAAAGGAGTAAACAACTTCCCTGACCAGAGATAGCCTTCTTCTTTAGCTAGTCTTATTCTACATCCTCCTTCTAGGGGCTAGTCCTGTGCTACAGAGTCATGATCTGGTCTGTGTTTTGTACTGGTGATTACTGAGTTTCAACAGGCCCTCCATCTGCCCACTGGTGATAGCATCTGCACCCTGATTCCTTTCTCTGGCCATCACCCCAAAGAGGAGTTGTCAGGATACACGTCTCATCACCTGCTTCCCCTCTATTTTCCCTTCTCTTTCAGACATTCCACCCACTCTAAGTCATTCAATGATTTCTTTCAAACCCTCATGTTTATTAGGATCTTGTCCACCAGGATAGCTCTTGGCAAGTACTACAGAAATTCTCTATCCATGGAGCTTGGCTTTAAAAGCTCATGATTTTCTGAAGATGCAGAAGTCCAACTCTTGAAGTCCAAGACCAAATATTGATCTTTCTGTTTATATTCTTACTGTGGCAATCCTAGTCCTCCCCCAAGGCAAACGATTCTGGTCAGAACATGCAAGTCTGTATTTTAACATTTTTCAAAAAGTGTACACATTCTCCAGAATGCCACACTTCTCCCTGTAATAGTTTCTGTCCATATCACACTATCCCTCTAATTAGAAAAGTTCCTCTAAGAGGAATAACTTCAACTAAGAACTTGAGGAAAATTGAGATAGAAAAAGGTAGTTGAGGATAAGCAAGTCAGTGTGGTTCTTTACTTTTCACAGCTACTGCCTTTATGTCACATCTATATCCTAAGACAACTGGACCCAGCCCCTTTCCTTCTGATACTATTTCAGAAAATAATGCACACCATTCTGTAAGAACTTCAGAACATATTGTCAAACCTCTGAGTTTCAGAAAGTCCTTTTGCTGCCCTAGTGGTTCTTTGTCACTCCTCAAAGATTCTCCTCACTCTCAACCATGGTTCTACTGAGGATTTTGTGAAATTCCTTATACAGACATTTTATTCACTCCTTGTGAGCAATGTAGAGATGAGTAAGTCCTGCATTCCAGGAAAGAACAATCTAGCGAGGGGCAGAGAAGGGAGGTGAGCAACATAAATAGCTGTAAGCAATGGAAAATATGACCAGTACAAAAATGCTACAGAAGCTCTAACAGGATTCAAAGGAGGCACTTCTCACATGAGGGTCACTGAGTCATGTCTGGAAAATGTCCCAACACCTGTTAAACATCCAGTATAGAAGGAGAATCCATGGGACTTGAGTTCTCCTAATTAGTTACTAAGAAAACTACCTTGACCCAAACCATTGTGCTCAAGTCCATTGGCTTCTTATCAAGTGGAGGGGGTTGAAGTACAACAAGACCCTCAAATTAAATGGTACATCTCTCTGCCAAGTTGTATTAGAAGCTGAATGGAGAACGGACCCAGGAATAGAATACAATGGCCAGCATAGAAATCTGCTGCAGTTCCATGTGGTGTTCCAAGTTGCTGATTGTGAGTGGACTTGGGCTTTGGAAACCAGATAAGTGGGAGATAAGTTTGCCATTATACCCTGAAACTTGAGACCACACTTTTTACCCCCAGGATTTTCATCCAGATGGAAGGTAGACCAGGGTCTACAGAAGACAGTGAAAGAAAAGAAGCAAAAAATGAAGAGAGCTAGTAATGATTAAATGTAAAAGCAAATAGGGAGATTATTAAGAACTGGAAATCACTGACTTTACTAAATATTGAAGCCAGAAGTTTATATATTGAATAAGCTTGGGATAAATCATGGAACAATGATGAGGAAGGAATCCAAAGCTATAAAAGGCCCCTGGGATGGAAGCTAACAAATGTAGTGAGATAAATCAAGCAAAATTGAGACTAAGCAACCCACACATTCATGTTACTAGGAACTTGAAAATTACAACAGACCCATTTAAACAAACATTTAAGGGTCTCTTATTTCACATCAAGTGCTGGGTACTGGCAAAGCCCTATCAGAGCAAGCCGGGTACAACTCTAGGCCTGGGCTGTGGCCAAAGAATGCTGTACTTTACTTCATTGTACCATAATCTGACAGCAAGGAGTAACATGCTTAGCAAACTGTCATTCAGGCTAAAGTCTAGGAAAAAAGTGAGTCATGGGGACAGATATATAATATTTAACCAGGCCAGGCCAGGAAAGAGGATGTCAATTCTGTATATTTTATGTCTCTATGCAAATTAATAAATTGATGTTCTGACTTGCCAGTGAGACCTGATAACTCAATATCTGATGCGAGGGTCAACAAAACAAAATGCACAACTATAAAGGAAGGTGGAAAATGGGATTTTTATTGAAGATGGACACATGTGAGGTGGATCAATGATAAGTCTTGCTATATCCTTTGAATAGAAAAAATATTTTAAAAAATCTATAGAGGCCGGGCGCGGTGGCGCACGCCTGTAATCCCAGCACTTTGGGAGGCTGAGGCAGGAGGATCGTGAGTTCAAAGCCAGCCTCAGCAATGGCGAGGCACTTAGCAACTCAGTGAGACCCTGTCTCTAATTAAAAAATCCCAAAAAAAGGGCTGGGGATGTGACCCAGTGGTCGAGTGCCCCTGAGTTCAATCCCCAGTACCACAAAAAAAAAAAAAAAAAAAAAAAAAAAAAAAAAAAATCTATAGAACAGGGCTGGGGTTGTGGCTCAGTGGCAGAGCACTCACCTTGCATGTGTGAGGCACTGGGTTCAATTCTCAGCACCGCATATCAATAAATAAAAAATAAAGGTCTGTTGACAACTAAAAAATATTTTAACAAAAAAATCTATAGAAAAAAAGTTGAAAAGGCCGGGCGCGGTGGCGCACGCCTGTAATCCCAGCACTTTGGGAGGCTGAGGCAGGAGGATCGCGAGTTCAAAGCCAGCCTCAGCAATGGTGAGGCACTTAGCAACTCAGTGAGACCCTGTCTCCAAATAAAATACAAAAAAGGGCTGGGGATATGGCCCAGTGGGTGAGTGCCCCTGAGTTCAATCCCTGGTACCACAAAAAAAAAAAAAAAAAAAAAAAAGTTGAAAAGATAAAATACAAATGTCAAAATTGGATGTTAATGGAAGGAAGCGGAACAAAACTTAAACTAAGAAATTCCTTGATGCTTACATTCTGTGTGCTAATTCTACAAGGCTCACACCAACAGATTATGAAGATGATATGGATAAAAGTCCTATGACATGAGGACAAGGACTCCAGAAACATTTCTTGACTCTGTCATCAGAGGAAGTAAGGCATTATTTAAACATGATTATTTCTCAGTTCAGTAAATTTTGTTAGGGCAGAATATGACAAGATCAAAGGTCAAAGGTCAAAACATGCCCCACATAAATATCAGTGCTGTAGAAACACTGAGGAAGGGGAGGAAGATGTGTACAAACTCAGGAAGACATGTCCTTTGCTAAGTGGAGCAAAGTAGAAGAGCATAAAGGCCAACTGTCTAGGGACAAATAGGAAAATCTGATCCCATGGGATAGAAAATTGATGGAGAGCATTGAGAAAGATGTGAAACAACCCTCAGGCAGTTCATGCCACCTGTCTAGACCTTAGTTAATCTACAAGACACAGAAATTGGATTAGACAACCTCTGAGGTCAGATACAGCTTTAAAACTTTGTTACCAAATGATACTGAAGAACCAGCATAAATCCTGGTTTCATTGTTATAAGAAGAATAGACACATCAAAGAAGGCAGAAGGATAGAGCTGCCAGTGTCATCCCTCTCCAATTTCAAACAGTGTGGAAAGAAAACCTCCCACATGGGGGAGAGAGAGAGAGAATTAGGTCCAGGCCTTAAGTTTGACACCCAGTACCAGCCCTGCCACGGTGAATCCCAAGGCTGGTAAGTGCAACATGACCCTTACCCAAGGCTGATACCTTGGACCAAGTCATGGTACTACAGTTGGCCAGGTTGCTAACTGCCACCACTACCCTTCTCCAAACTTGAGGGCAGAGCGGGGAGTAAGACTCCACCTAGTGGGGAGCAGGGCATGAAAACTAGCACTGGACTTTGCCTTGGAGCACAGTTCTGAGCTCACCATGGTAAGACTCGGCACTGGGCAGAAATCAAAGGCCACTGTACCCAGGATAGACCTCATAGAGCCTTTAGACTTGCCCTGGCATCAGGCAGAGACCTACACACTGGTAGAATGGACTGGAGGTTTGCTCTACATCATTGCCAGCCTGGAGTGGGCCTGGACACCTGCCTTGCAGACTGTGCAGGTCCTTGCAGTTGTTAGACTCAGGTGCAACCAAGCTTAGTGTCAGCCAAGTTGACCAAGAGACTGCCCTTACCAACACTGTCCCAACCCCAGACAGCATAGCATGAAGCAAGACTCCATTTACTGAAAGTAGGACAGGGTTTAGCAGGTAGCACAGGACTTTGCCTTGGAACCTGGTGCCAGACTGGTAGAACCTAACACTTGGCTGATCCTAACAGCACCCATCCCCAGGCTAGTGTCCACAGATGGAGTCTCTGGAATCACCCAAGTGCCAGGTGAAGACACAGGGCCTGGGTCTATTGAACTTATCTTCTGGCCAGCATCACCTGGTTAATTGCAGCAGTCTTGGGCCACAAGCCCACTTCAGTAGTAGGTGGTCCATAGCAGTATGGGCCTTGGTCCTTGCCATGTGTTGGAGTCAGGTGGGTTGGGGTTCAGGGTGTGACATAGTGTTATATTGGTGGACACGAGTGGCACAGTAGTCTGGGGCTAATCCCTACGCAGTGATCCTGCCCAGAACTGTGCTGAACCCCTTAGTGCCTGATCACAGGCTGGTGGTTGTAAAGAAGGCATTGGGTCCTACACTAACCACAGGGAGCAAATTGGGGGAAATAGACCACACTTCTTAGGCACTTCCATGGTTCAGGCTACATAGTACACTGCAGATTTGGGACAAAGCTGGACTTAGATCACCCTCTAGAGCAGAAACAATGCCAACACACCAACAAGAAACTCCTGGCGAACCTGGACTGAGAGTACCATCTGGTGCTAAAATAGTAGAAGTGTCTACAGGCTCAGAGAAAATAAGCAGCTTACTTAGAATTTCTAGAAAGACAAGTACAACCTAGGCCAGATTAAGGTTGAAATCACACACCAAACATCAAGAGCTTTCAAGAAACCATGAACTCATTTAGGAGTCTAAATAAAGTGCCACAATAGCCAAATTATGAAATTGACCCAGCTATTTGTCAACAGATAAATGGATCAAGAAAATGTGATACACATATAAATGGAGTTTTACTCAGTCATAAATAGGAATGACATAATGGCATTTATCAGTAAATGGATGGAAATGGAGATCATGCTAAGTGAAATAAGCCAGACTCAGAAATATCAAGGATCAAATGTTTTCTCTCATATGTGGAAGCTAAAGCAAAATAAGGGAAAGAAGGCAGTGTGTTGGGGGATCAGTTATCAAAGATAGAGGGAGGACCCATGCCAGAGCCCAGACCTAGCCCACCTCCATCTTAGGACACTGCAGCCATTGCCATATCCATCCCCATGCAGTAGCCTCCACCTTGGGACAACAGATAGGACCTGGAGGTAGTGGCATCTCTGAACAGGCAGCACATCCTTTCAGCCCCATCTCTGAACGTGGTTGCATCCATCTATGGACACCCCAAGTGCTATCTTAAGTTACCTCCACTATTGCCCCCACCACCTTTAGTTGCAATAGCATCCATTGTGAGACACCAGCCAGGGACAGGAAGCCAACACCAAGGTGAGGTACAGGTATTCTGCAGGGACACTATAAGATTATAGGGTAGAAACTGTAATATCTCAGATTCACACTGCAAGAAAGGAAGACACATAGACAACATGAAAAAACGAAGAAAGTACCTCAAACAAACCAAGATACTACAATAATAGAAACCATGGACAGGGCATTTGATGAAATGTCAGAGAAGGAGTTCAGAATGTACATAATTAAAACGATTTATGAATTAAAGAATGACCTAAGTGAGCAAATACAGGCAAAATTGATCAGTCCAACAAAGAGATAAGAGAACAAATACAGGCAACCATTGATCCCACCAACAAAGAGATAAGGGAGCAATTACAGGTAGCAAAAGATTACTTCAAGAAAGAGATACAAAAAAAAAGGGGGGGAAAAAGAGATATATTTCTGAAAAAAAAAGTCAGAAATCCTTGAAATGAAGGAAACAATAAACTGAATAAAAAACATAATAGAAAGCATCACCAACAGACTAGATCAATTGCAAGAAAGAATATCAGACAATGAAGACAAAATAGACAATTTTGAAAATAAAGTTGACTACAGAGTGAAGATGGTAAGAAACCATGAACAGAACATCCAAGAATTATGGGATAGCATTAAAAGACCAAATATAAGATTTATTGGGATAGAGGAAGGTACAGAGATTAAAACCAAAAGAATGCACAATCTCTTCAAAGAAATAATATCAGAAAATTTCCCAAACATGAAGAATGAATTGGAAAATCAAATACAAGAGGCATACAGGACACCAATCATACAAAATTACAACAGATCTACATCAAGGCACATTATAATGAAAATGCCTAGCATACAGAATAAGGATAGAATCTTAGAGGCTGCAAGAGAGATGAATCAGATCACATATGGGGGAGACCAATTTGGATCTCAGCAGATTTTTCAACCAAGACCCTCAAAGCCAGGAGATCCTGGAACAACATATACCAAGCTCGGAAAAAAAAAAAAAAAAAAAAAAATGGATGCCAACCAAGAATCATCTATCCAGCAAAATTAAGCTTCAGATTTGTTTATCATTAAAGGTATGTATTTCATTATCAAAAGTTAAAAGAATCTACAGCAAGAAAGCCTGCACTACAGAGCATTCTTAGCAAAATATTCCAGGAGGAGGAAATGAAAAACAACAATGAAAATCAGCAAAGGGAGAAACTACATTAAAGGAAAGGCCAATCAAAGGAGAAACCAAGTGAAGTTAAAAACCAAAAATCAACCAAAATGTCTGGGAATACAAATCATATTTCAATAATAACCCTGAATGTGAATGACCTTACCTCGTCAATTAAAAGACATAGACTGACAGACTGGATTTTTTCAAATAACCCAACAATAAGCTGCCTTCAAGAGTCTCATCTCACAGGAAAAGACAGCCACAGACTGTAGGTGAAAGGGTGGGAGAAAATGTACTACTCACATGGACCACGTAAACAAGCAGGGGTTTCCATCCTCATATCATATAAAGTGGACTTCAAACCAAAGCTGGTGAAAAGGGATAAAGAAGGACATTTCACACTCCTTAAGGGATTCATACATCAACAAGATATATCATAAATATTTATGTCCCAAACAATGGGGCATCTGTGTATATCAAACAAATCCTTCTCAACTACAAGAACCAAATAGACCACAACACAATAATACTGGGTGACTAGGGGGCTGGGGTTGTGGCTCAGTGGCGGAGCGCTCCCCTCGCACGTGCGCGGCCCGGGTTCGATCCTCAGCACCACATAGACATGAATGCATTGCATTGTGTACAACTAGAGTAAATAAATAAATATTTTTTTTAAAAAAATAATAATACTGGGTGACTTTAATACATCTCTCTCACCTTCCAAACAAAAACTAAACAAAGAAACCATGGAATTCAATAATACAATCAATAATTTGGCCTTAACAGACACATATAGAATATTCCATCCATCAATGAGCGAATAGAACACACTTTCTTCTCAGCAGCACATGGATCCTTCTCCAAATAGGCCATATGTTTATGCCACAAAGCAAGTCTTAGAAAATACAAAAAAATAGAGTTACTACCCTGCATTCTATCTGATCATAATGGAATGAAATTATAAATCAATGATAAAATAAAAAATAGAAGCTACTCCAACATCTGGAGAATAAACAATATGCTATTGAATGATGCATGGATAACAGAAGACATAGGGAAGAGATTAAAAAAAATTTAGAGGTAAATGAGAACTCTTAAACAACTTCTCAAAATCCATGAGACTCTATGAAGGCAGTGCTAAGAGGAAAGATCACTACATTAAGCTCATTCATTAAAAAAAGAAAAAGTCAACAAATAAATGAACTAACATTACACCTCAAAGCCCTAGGAAAGAAAGAACAAACCAACACCAAAAGTAGTAGAAGACAGGAAATAACTAAAATCAGGGTGTAAATCAATGAAATTGAAACAAAAGAAACAATTTTTAAAAAAAAAAAATCAACAAAACATAAAGCTGGTTCTTTGAAAAAAATAAATTTGACAAACCTTTAGCCACCCCATAAAGAAGGAGAGAGAAAACTCAAATTACTAAAATTCATGATGAAAAAGGAAATATCACAACAGACACTGTTGAAATACAGAAGACAATTAGAAACAATTTTGAAAATTTATATTCCACTAAAATAGAAAACCTTGAAGACACTGACAAATCTCTAGAGGCATATGGTCAACCCAAACTGAGTCAAGAGGACATGCACAATTTAAACAGATCAATTTCAAGCAAGGAAATAGAAGACACCATCAAAAGCCTACCAACCAAGAAAATCCCAGGACCAGACGGAGTCACAGCTGATTTCTACAAGACATACAAAGAAGAATTAATACCAATACTCCTCAAATTATTCCATGAAACAGAAAAGGAGGGAGCCCTCAAACTCATTCTATGAAGCTAGTATGTATCATCCTGATACTAAAACCATGCAGAGACACATCAAGGAAAGAAAATTTTAGACCAACATCCCTGATGAACATTGATGCAAAAATTCTCAATAAAATTCTAGCAAATCACATAACAAAATATATTAAAAAAAATAGTGCACCATGATCAAGTGGGGTTCATTTCAGAGATGAAAGTTTGGTTCAACATATGGAAATCAATAAATATAATTCATCACATCAGTACACTTAAAGACAAGAATCATATGATTATATCAATTGATATGGAGAAAGCATTTGACAAAATACAACACCCTTTCATGTTCAAAACACTAGAAAAATTAGGGATAGTAGGAACATACCTCAACGTTGTAAAATCTATCTATACTAAACCCAAGAACAACATCATTCTAAATGGAGAAAAATTGGAGGCATTCCCTCTAAAAATGGGAACATGACAGGGATGCCCTCTTTCATGACTTCTATTCAACATAGTCCTTGAAACTCTAGCCAGAGCAATTAGACAAAAGAAATCAAAGGGATACTAATAGGAAAAGAAGAACTCAAACTATCATTAGTTTTTAAAAATATTTTTTAGTTGTAGATGGACACAATACCTGTATTTTGTTCATCCATTTCTATGTGGTGCTGATGATCGAACCCAGTGCCTCACATGTGCAAGGCAAGTGCTCTGCCACTGAGCCACAACCCCAGTCCTCAATCTGTCATTATTTGCTGACAACATGATTCAATACTTAGAGGATCCAGAAAACTTCTAGAATTAATAAATGAATTCAGAAAAGTAGCAGGATATAAAATCAATACCCTTAAATCAAATGCATTTCTATACATCAGTGATGAATCCTCTGAATGAGAAATTAGGAAAACTACCCCATTCACAATAGCCTTAAAAAAAAAAAAAAAAGAAAAGAAAACTTGAGAATCAACAAAAGAGGTGAAAGACCTCTACAATGAAAACTACAGAACACTAAAAAAAAAAAAAAAAAAAAAAAAAAAAAAAAAAAAAAAAAGACCTTAGAAGATGGAAAGATCTCCCACACTCTTGGATAGGCAAAATTAATATTGACAAAATGGCCATACTACCCAAAGCACTATACAGATTCAATGTGATTCCAATTAAAATCCCAATGTCGTTCCTTACAGAAATAGAAAAAGCAATTATAAAATTCATTTGGAAAAATAAGAGACCTAGAACAGCCAAAGCAATCCTTAGCAAGAAGAGTGAAGCAGGTGGCATCACAATACCAGATCTTAAACCATACAAAATTATAGTAACAAAAATCTCATACTATTGGCACCAAAATAGACATGTAGACCCATGATTCAGAATAGAAGATACAGAGACAAACCCACATAAACAGTTAACTCATACTAGACAAAGAAGCCAAAAACAGCCGGGTGTGGTGGTGCACGCCTGTAATCCCAGCACTTGGGAGGCTGAGGCAGGAGGATCGCGAGTTCAAAGCCAGCCTCAGCAATGGTGTGGCACTTAGCAACTCAGTGAGACCCTGTCTCTAATAAAATTCAAAAGAAAAAAAAAGGGCTGGGGATGTGGCCCAGTGGTTAAGTGCCCCTGAGTTCAATCCCTGATAACAAAAGAGACAGAGAGAGAGACAGAGAGAGAGAGAGAGAGAGAGAGAGAGAGAAAGAAGAAGAAGGAGGAGGAGGAGGAGGAGGAGGAGGAGGAGGAGGAGGAGGAGGAGGAGGAGGAGGAGAGGAGAAGGAGGAGAAGGAGGAGAAGGAGGAGAAGGAGGAGAAGGAGGAGAAGGAGGAGAAGGAGGAGAAGGAGGAGAAGGAGAAGGAGAAGCCGCCAAAAACATACATTGGAGAAAAAATAGCCTCTTCAACAAATGGTGCTGGGAGAACTGGAAATCCATATGCAGCAACATGAAAATAAATCCCTAACTCTCCCCATGCAAAAAAATCAACTCAAAGTAGATAAAGGACCTAGGAATTAGACCAGAAACCCTGTGCCTAGTAGAGGAAAAAGTAGGCCTAAATCTTCATCACGTCGGATTAGGCCCTGACTTCCTTAACAAGACTCTTAAAGTACAAGAAATAAAATCAAGAATTAATAAATGGGATGGATTCAAACTAAAAAGCTTCTTAGCAAAAGAAACAATGAAGTGAAGAGAGAGCCTACATCTTGGAAGCAAATTTTTGCCTCTTACACACCAGATAGAGCATTAATCTCCAGAATATATAAAGAACTCAAAAAACTTAACGACAACAACAACAACAAAAAAAAAATCAATAAATGGGTTAAGATCCCACTTACTGATTCCTGGTTTTATTTCTTGAGCTTTAAGGGTCTTGTTAAGGAAGTGGGTGCCTGCACCCATATGTGAGAGTGTTGAGCCTATGTTTTCTTCTAGAGTTTCAGTTTCCCAGGTCTTCTATTCACTTTGATTTGACATTTGTGCAGGGTGAAAGGATGTCTTTTCATTCTTCTATATATTGATATCCAGTTTTCTTAGTACCATTTGTTAAAAAAGATATCTTTTCTCCAATGTATGCTTTTGGCAACTTTGTCAAGGATCATATGTTTGTATCAATGTGGGTTTGTCTCTGTGGCTTTTGTTTTGTTTCATTGGTCTTTATGTCGGATTTGATGCCAATACCATGTTGTTTTTGTACTATGGCTCTGTAGTATAATTTCAGATTGGGTGTTGTGATAGCTCCAGCATCACTTTAATTGTTCAGAATTCCTTTGATGATTCTTGGTCTTTTATTATTCCAAATTAATTTTTCAGACTTTTTTTCTAGTTGATGAAGACTGTCATTGATATTTTGATGGGGATTATATTTAATTTGCATAGTACTTTTGGTAATGTGGCCATTTTGATAATATTAGTTCTGACTGTTCAGGAACAGGCGAAGTCTTTCTATCTTCTAAGGTCATCTTCAATTTCTCTCGTCAATGTTCTACAGTTTTTTTTTTTTTTTTTTTTTTTTTTTATTCAATTGTAGAGGTCTCTGACCTCCTTGATTAGGTTTATTCTCAAAATTTTACTTTATGTTTTTTAGGTTATTATGAGTGGATTAGTTTTCTTGATTATTTTTTCATCAGATCCATTATTTTTGTACATTGTTTTTATATCCTGCTACTTTCCTGAATTTGTCTATGAGCTTTAGCAGTCTTCTGGCTGAAGTTTCTGGATCCTCTGAGTATAGGGTCATTTCACTTGCAAACAGTGATAATGTGCCATCTTCCTTTCCCATTTGTATCTTTTTTTTTTTTTTTTGTATTTTAACATTTTTTTAGTTATACATCACAGTAGAATGTATTTTGGCAGAATATACATACATAAAGTGTAACTTATTGTATTTAGATTTCCACTCTTGTGATTAAACATAATGTGGAGTTACCCTGGTTGTGTATACAAATACAAGGCTAGGAAAGTTAAAAAATAAAAAAATTAAAAAGATAAATGGGCTAAGGAGCTGAACAGATACTTCTCAGAAGATATACATTTGATCAACAAATATATGAAAAAACATTCAACATCTCTAGTAATTAGAGAAATGCAAATCAAAACTAAGATTTTATCTCACGCCAATCAGAATGGCAGTTAACAAGAATACAAACAAAAATAAGTGGGGCTGGGGTTGTGGCTCAGTGGTGGAGTGCTCGCCTAGCACGTGCGTGGCCCGGGTTCGATCCTCAGCACCACGTAAAAAAAAATAAAGGCGTGTGTACAACTATAATAAATAAATATTTAAAGAAAAATAAGTGTTGGCGAGGATGTGCGGGAAAAGGCACACTCACAATTTGCTGGTGGGACTGCAAATTGGTGCAACCACTCTGAAAAGCAGTATGGAGATTCCTAAGAAAATTTGGAATGGAACTACCATTTGACCCAGCTATCCTACTCTGTGGTCTATACCCAAAGAACTTAAAATCAGCGTATTATAGTAACACAGGAACATCAATGTTTATAGCAGCTCAACATAATAGCTAAACTGTGGAAGCAACCTAGATGCCCTTCAATAGATGAATGGATAAAAACGCTGTGGAATATATACACCATGGAATACTACTTAGCATTTAAAGAGAATAAAATTATGGCATTTGCAGGTAAATGGATGGAGTTGAAGAATATCATGCTAAGTGAAGTAAGCCAATCCCAAAAAACCAAAGGCCAAATGTTATGATAAGTGGATGCTGATCCATAATGGGGGAGGGGGTGATGTAGATAAAATGGAAGAACTTTGATCAGGTAAAGGGGGGAGGGAGGGAAATAAGGGTAAGGGGTTTGGGGGCAAGAAAGATGGTGGGATGAGATGGACGTTATCATCCTAGGTAGTTATATGACTGCACATCTGTAACGCTACATCATGTATAATCAGAGAAATAAAAAGTTGTGCTGCAATTGTGTAGAATGAATCAAAATGCATTCTGCTCTCATATACCTAATTAAAATTAATTAATTAATAAAAAAGATATAAGGAAGATCAGTGGAGTAGAAGTAGAATGAGAGGGAGGGAGAAAGGAAAAGAAATATGGAATGAATCTAACAGAATTATGTCATATACATATATAAATGTACTAAAGGCAGTATCTTTTTATGTATATGTAGAAAGTACCAATCAAAGTAAATGAGTGAAAGGAAGATCAGTAGAGTCGATGTAAAGGAGGAAGTAAAGGGGGAGGGAGGAGAGGAGGAAAGGGGTGGGGGAATGCAGATTGAAATAAAACTCCTTGTATGTATAATTATGTCAAAAGGAACCAAATACTATGTATAAATATGATTCTCTAATTTAAAAAAATCACAACTACTAAAATCAGGAAAATCTCACCACTTCTACTTAATATGGTAAAGAAAAACTTTTGAGGCACTTGGTCATGAAAAATAAATTAAAATCAGCCAGATAGAAGTGGAAGAAGGAGACATATCTCTATTCATGGATGATATGACCTTGAATATATAAGAATCCAAAGAATCCATAAAATGACTTTATGAACTGATAATCAAGTTCAGCAAGGTTTCAGAACACAATGTCAGTCTAGGAAAAAAAAAATATTTTTTTAAAACAAGCTAGAACTATAAAATCCAAAAATGAAATTAAGATCAAAATTTTACTTACAATCGTAGAAAAAATATTTAGGAGTAAATTGAACACGTAAGTGCAAAAGATGTAGTCTGGAAATGAATTGTCAACAAATTAAGGAAAATCGAAGTACATATGAAGGCACTTTCCATAGACTGGAAAACTTAATATTGTTAAGATGTCAATATTTGCCAAATTAATCTATAGATTTAACACAACTTCTATCAAAATATCAGTTTTTCCTGTTTTTGCAGAAATTGACAAGTGCATCCTAAAATTTATATGCATATGCAAGAACACAGAATAACTAAACAATCTTGAAAAAGACAACATTTGGAGAACTCTCAACTTCAAAAGTTTTTTGTTGTTGATGTTTGCATAGTTACTACAAAGATAAATCTTGCATACAATAAAAAACAAAGTGCCAGAAAATGAGCAGACAGTAACTAGTATGGGTGAGGTCTTGGAGAATTCAAAATAGCTAATTTAAGGAAACTTGACACACTTAAAGAAAACAAACAATTTAATATTTTAACAGATAAGAGATAGAAGCATTTTTTTAAAAAGTCAAACAGAAACCCTGAGCCTAAAAATACACCAAGGAAAATTAAAAATGCAATAAAACAGGATAGATCAAACAGAAGAAAGAATTAAGGGGCTGGGGAATGTAGTTTAGTGGAAGAGCATTTATCTAGCATACATGAGACCCTGAGTTCAAACTCCAGCTGTGGGGTGGAAAAAACAAAAGAGCTCCAAGTTAGGCTATTTGGAAAAAGAGAAGGAAAAGGTAAAAAGAATGAAGAGGGATGAAGAAAAACCATAGGAATTTTAGAATAGTATTAAAATAGCAAATAACTCAAATGAGTTATTGGGATTCGTGGAGGACTTGGAAATTGAAACAGAAATATTACCTAAAAAGATAACAGTAAAAAGCTTTCCCAACCTAGAGAATAAAAATAGCCAGGTATAGGAAGTTCAAAGGTCATTTTTGTTGTTGCTGTTAACTCAGCCAAGTTTACCACAGGACATTATAATCAACTCTCAAGGAGTGAAAATATAAAGATTCTGAAAGGATCAAAAGAAACACACACACACACACACACACACACACACACACACACACACACACACGGATGCCCCAATACTGGCAGCAGAAATCTTAAAGGCCAGAGGAGAGAGGTATGAGATTCTCACCATACTGAAGGAAAAAATGGCCAATCAAGAATACTGTACTTGCCGGGCGTGGTGGCGCACGCCTGTAATCCCAGCACTTGGGAGGCTGAGGCAGGAGGATCGCGAGTTCAAAGCCAGCCTCAGCAATGGCGAGGCACTTAGCAACTCAGTGAAACCCTGTCTCTAATAAAATACAAAAAAGGGCTAGGGATGTGGCCCAGGGGTCGAGTGCCCCTGAGTTCAATCCCTGGTACCAAAAAAAAAAAAAAAAAAAAAAAAAGAATACTGTACTCAAAAAAGCTAAACTATAAAAATGATAAGGTCATGCCCAAATAAAAGCTGAGAGAATATGTCTCCACTAGACCTGTCCTATAAGAAGTGCTACAGGGTTCTTCCAAATGAAAGAGATATTAATTAGTAAGAAGAAAACATCAGAAAATTTAAAACTTACTGATGAGTAATTACACAGACAAGTTCAGAATGTGCTAATATTGTCAACATAGCACATAAACCATTCATATCTCTAGCATGGACTAAAACCCAAAGTAATTAAAATAATTAATATGTTGATAGGCAAAAATAGAAAGAGCTAAAAAGGGCCAAAATTCAGAATGTGAGGAGAAATGGAATAAAAGTGTAGAGTTTAATTTGTGTATTTTTTTGTTTCTTTCTCTTATTTTTACAATCATATTATCTTTCCAAAATAGCTTGTTAAAAATCAAAATATGTATTTTAGAAGCCTCACAGTTACTACAAAGCAAAAATCTATAATAGAAATACCAAAATACTAAGCAAGAAATCAACATTAGTAGAAGAAATCTCTTAACCACAAAGGAAGATTCTAAGAAAGGGAGTAAGAAATGAACTACATTAAATTAGAAAAAAAAAGTTACAAAATACCTATAGTAAGACCTTACTTATTTATTATTACTTAAATCTAAATAAATTAAGTTCACCAATTAATAAACACAGAGTGACTGGATAAAAAGATAAGACCCAACTATAGTTGCTCACAATAAGCTCACTTCAACTCTAAGGACATGCATAAACTGAAAGTGAAGCAATGAACTAAGATATTCCATATAAACCGAATCCAAAAGAAATCAGGAATATCTGTACTAAGATCAGATTTAAAAAAAAAAAAAAAAAAAAAGCCGGGCACAGTGGTGCACGCCTGTAATCCCAGCACTTGGGAGGCCGAGGCAGGAGGATCGTGAGTTCAAAGCCAGCCTCAGCCATGGCGAGGCACTTAGCAACTCAGTGAGACCCTGTCTCTAATAAAAATACAAAAAAGGGCTGGGGGTGTGGCCCAGTGGTCGAGTGCCCCTGAGTTCAATCCCTGGTACCACAAAAAAAAAAACCAAAACAAAACAAAACAAAAAAACCCTTCAGATCAAAAGCAGTGAAAAAGAGGCAAGGAAGGTCATTACATAATAAGGTCAGTTCAACAAGATGAAATATTTCTGAATATATGTGCACCAAATATTGGCACACCCAAATATATAATGCAAATATTAATAGACATAATAACAGTTGTGGACATCACCTTCAGCAATGAACAGATCATCCAGAAAGAAAATCAACAAAAACAGAGTCAAACTACACTCTGGACCAAACAGACCTAAAAGATATGTACAGAACATTCCATCCAGCAGCTGCAGAATACACATTCTTCTCATCAACACATGGAACATTCTCCAGGATAGATCATATGACAGACCATAAAACAAGTCTCAACCAATTTTTAAAATCTGAAAATCATATTGAGTATCTTTTCCAACCACAATGGAATACAACTAAAAATCAATAAAATTTAGAAACTAAACAAATACATAGAAATTAAGCAATTAACAATTGAACAATCAATGGATCAAGGAAGAACAAGAAAAATTAAAAGTTTCTCAAAAACAAATCAAAATATGTGGGTTACAGCAAAAGCAGAACTAAAAGGAAAGTTAATAGCAAGCAATGTCCACATCATAAAAGCAGAAAGCTTCCAAATGAACCACCTACTGCTACATCTCAGAGACAGAAAAATAAGAACCAAACCTGAAATAAGTCGAAGAAATGAGATCAGAGACAGAGCAATCAGGGAAGAGAAAATAGTCAAATTGTCACTATTTTCAGATCACATGATCTGCAAAAAGAACCTAGAGACTTTGCCCCCCCCCCCAAAAAAAGTATGTGTGTATACATACATATATACATATTAGAATAAACAAATTCAGGAAAATTGCAGGATACAAAATCAAAATACCAAAATCATTTGCATTACTGTATACCAATAGTGAATTTTTTGAGATAGAAATCAAGAAAGTAATCTCATTTACAATAGCTCCAAAAGGATGAAATATGTAAAATAAACTTAATCAAAGAGGTGAAAGATCTCTGCAATGAAAACAATAAAACACTGATGAAAACAATTGGAAAAGACAAAAATATGGAAACACATCCCATGTTCATAGAGAGTAAGCATCAGTATTGTTAAAATGTCCATACTGCCCAAAGCAATCCACAATTAAATGCAATTCCTATCAAAATACCAGTGATATTTTCTCACAGAAAAGAAAAAAAAATCCTAAAATATGTATTGGACCACCAAAAACCCCAAATTATCAAAGCTTTCTTGAGCAAAAAGATGCAAAGTGGTTATCTTTTTGCTACAAAGCTATAGTAATCAAAACAGCATGGTATTAGGATAAAACAGACACATAAACCAATAGTACAAAATAGAAAGTTTTGAAGTAAACTCTCACATCTATAGCTAACTGATGTTTAACAAAGGTACCGATGACATGCACTGGAAAGAATAGTCTTTTTAATAAATGTTGCTGGAAAATTAGGTCTCTACTGGCAAGAGAGACTACACCTCTATCTCTTACAAGTTACAAAATCAACTCAGAATGGATCAAATAGTTAAATCTTAACCCCAAAACAAGAAAACTACTAGAAGAAAACAGAGGAAATGCTTCAGGATATTGGAATGGGCAAGGATTTTTTTTTTTTTTTTTTTTAAACAGGACCTGAAAAGCACAAGAAACGAGCAAAACTTGACAAATGGGATTGCATGAAATTAAAAAGCTTCAATACAGGAAACAATTATCAGAGTGAAGACACATCTTACACAATGGGAGAAAATATCTGCAAACTATTCATTTCACAAGGGGTTAATATCTAGAATATATAAGGAACTTCAAAAATTAAATAACCAAAACAAAAGCTGATTTAAAAACTAAGCAATAGTCCTAAATAGACATTTCTGAAGAGACATACTAATGGCAAAAAGGTATATGAAAAAAATGTTCAACATCCCTAATCATCAGGGAAATGCAAATTGAAATCCCAGTGAAATAGCACAACTTTCCAGTAAGAATGGCTATTATCAGCCGGGTGTGGTGGCGCACACCTGTAATCCCAGCACTTTGGGAGGCTGAGGCAGGAGGATCACGAGTTCAAAGCCAGCCTCAGCAATGGCGAGGCACTTAGCAACTCAGTGAGACCCTGTCTCTAAATAAAATACAAAAAAGGGCTGGGGATGTGACCCAGTGGTCGAGTGCCCCTGAGTTCAATCCCCAGTACCAAAAAAAAAAAAAAAAAAAAAAAAAAAAAGAATGGCTATTATCAAACTGAAAGTAACAAGTGCTGGCAAGGATGTGGAGAAAGAACCCTTGCACATTGTTGGTGGGAATGAATTATACAGCCATTATGGAAAACAGTATAGACCTTTCTCAAAGTAAAACACAGAACTACCATGTCACCTGGCAATCCCACTCCTAGGCCTATAGCTAAAGGAACTGGAATCAATACGTTGAAGATACAGCTGCACTTCCATGTTTATTGCAGCACTATTCACACTAACCAAGAAATGGAAACAACTTAAATGTCCTTCAGCTGATAAAGGGATAAAAAAAAAAAAAAAGTGGTACACATACATAATGGAATACTACCAATCATAAAAAAAGAATAAAATCCTGTCACTTGCACAACATAAATGAAGCTGGAAACGATAAGCAAAATAAGTCAGATATAGAAAGACAAGCACCACATGATTTCACTCATAGATTAAAGGTAAACATTTTGATTTCATAGAAGTTGAGAACAGAATGATGGTTACCAGAGGCTGGTAATGTAGGGAAGTAAGAGATGGGGAAATGCTGGTCAGTGGGCAGTGAGATGCAGTTCTATCACACAGTAGGGTGGCTATAGGAGTGACTGTATTATACATCTCTAAAAGCTAGAAGAAAGCATTTTAAATGTTTTCATCATGAATAAGTGATATTTGTGATATTTGAGAAGACATGTATGTTTAACCTGATTTAAGCATTATGCAATGTATACATGTATCAAAATATCACATGGGACCCCATGTGTACAATTTTTGTTTTGATGTATGTTAAAATTAAATTTTAAAAAAGAAAATAAATCTTCAAAAAGAACTGCTTGTTGGCTCTTTGAGCAGCACCGTGGCAGTTGGCAAGAACAATTGCCTTACTGAACACTGGTATGATGTGGAAGCACCTGCTATGTTCAATATAAGAAATATCAGAACAACCCTGGTCATAAGGACCCAAGAAACCAAAATTGCACTGATGGCCTCAAGTGTTGTGCGTTTGAAGTAATCCTTGCTCATCTGCAGAATGATAAAGTTCATTTAGAAAATTCAAACTAATTATTGAGACTTCCCAGGGAAAAACTGCCTAACTTCCACAGCATGAATCTTACCCATGACAAAATATGTTCCATGGCCAAAAAATGGCAGACCATTTTTTCATTGTTAGAAAAACAAAAATGGTGAAGAAGCATGAAGTTTGAACTTAGAAAACTCATGAAGCTTTGTGGTAAAAGTAGTAGCTTCTTGAAAAGCTGCTAGGAATCACCAGTCCAAAAATATGTTTATATTTTTAATAGTGACAAAAAATCCTGTTTGTGGGGAAAATATATGAACTCAATTTCAAAGCACTTCACAAATACCCAGCAGTTCGTATTTTCAGTATCATTTAATAAGTTCAGTTGAGCACAGGTTGAGTCCCCAGTACACTCAAGTCTTTCTTGGAAACATTTGAATATATGCTACAAAAACAAAAATTGACAACTGATATCATACACAGTCCATTAAGACCATCTGACAAAGTAACAAAATGTTTAAATAATGATGTTGAAAATTTAGGAGGGCCAAATAACTCCAAATGAAAAGGAAGAAGAGAGTTGAAAATTTTTAGTGTCTTTAGGTCATCATTAATATTAGTACAGTATATGAATGATTTTAGTTAATCCCTTAGAAATCTCTCATGCTTTCATCAAGAGTACAGAGCAAGAAGGAATGTACTCCAAAACTGAAAGTCACTATGCTCTTGTCCAGCATTCTACATATTTGAATGTTCTAACATTAATTTCTTGAGAATATGTGCCGATTTTATGTGAATTAATATTGTTTTTCTTCCTGACACTTCCATCCCCCTCCTGTCACCTTTGCCAAAGATCATCAATAAAAATCAGAATGCCGGGCGCGGTGGTACACGCCTGTAATCCCAGCACTTTGGGAGGCTGAGGCAGGAGGATCGCGAGTTCAAAGCCAGCCTCAGCAATGGCGAGGCACTTAGCAACTCAGTGAGACCCTGTCTCTAAATAAAAATACAAAATAGGGCTGGGGATGTGGCCTAGTGGTCGAGTGCCCCTGAGTTCAATCCCTGGTACCAAAAACAAACAAACTACAAAAAAAAAAAAAAATCAGAAGTTGTCCTGCACTAAAAAGGAAGTCTATGCTGCTCACTGTTTGCTGTCACAATGACAGGCAGCTGTACCAAGCCAAGAAGTAGCCTAAATATTTAATGAAGCAGGAAAGTCATTCTTCAGTTGGAGTGCAGACCCACTGGACAGGCTGAAAAGATCACCTCCGTTTGTTTTAAACTGGGAATAGGTTGCTGAATATTTAATGCATGCCACAGTATTCAGTTCTGTGAGGGGCCAAGTAAGGGTCAAGTTATGACTACCTGCTGTTCCTGCAATTTCAAATTCCCTCCGGTTTATTAAAGCTGGAAGGTATCAAAGTTGAACCAAGACAGCCTTCAGCAGCACCCTTCGTAGCCCTGTATAAGTGCAAATTAAAATGGGAATTCACTGTCCTGTTCTGGTGAAGCATTATTAAGAATTAGAAGCAATCTTTCAGGAAAAATGAGTAGGTCTAGCTTTTACTGCCAATATTTACAAAGGTGATAGGAAGAGAACTCATCAATTATCCTTACTGTGATGCTGGGAAAGAGATCTTACATTCAGTTGATTATTGATTTGTGGCATCAAATAACCTCTACCAACTGAATAATCCTCGCCCAAGAAAGGAATACTTTTGTGAACAATTTCTTCAGAGCCAAATCTAATCTTCCACTGGTTTAGAATCTGTTGAAATAACGTGGGAGTTGATAGTAGCTTGGACAAGGATGGTAGCAGAAGTAGAAGAGGCATTTGTTGATTAAAAATGCATCAAGGATGACTGCAAGATTTTTGGCCAGAGCCTGTAGGATGGAGTTGCAATTTATTGAGAATAAAAAGGAATGCAAGTAATTTTAAGGGGAAAATAAAAATTACACTTTCAGAGAATGTTAAAATTGAGACACCCAAACCTAAAGGTCTATTAGACATTTGGATAAACTGTTGCTCTGGGTGGAGGTTCATCATCATAGTAATGCATTTTAATAAAACCACATGGGGAATGGAGAGAGTGGAAGAGTTTTGGACTGAACCCTGTGGCACTCCAACATGTAGTGGTCATGAAGTTGAAAAGAACCCACAAAGGAGACTGAGGAAGAGCCCCAGCATGCACTAAGCCATAAGAGAGGGGTACAGGGAAGCTCAAGTGAAAATATGTTTCAGCGTGGAAGTAACCAGTTGGGTCAAAGGCTCCTGATGTAGAATGAGAATTGGCCACTGGGCTGGTAACACGGAAGTCATTAGTGTCTTTAATATATCTGAAGAGTAGCAGAGACAATTCTGAATACATGGGGGTCAGGAGAATAGGAGGAAGATTGGTACAGGAGGTGAAATATAGAAGAGTACAGAAAAGTTTTGGCATAATGGCAGGTAAGAAAATGGGTGATGACTGTAACTGTAAGATGGAGTCAAGGGGGCTTTGTTGTTTGTTCTGTTTTGGATGGGAAATATTACCCTCCATCTGTACACTGATGGGAATAATCCAAAAGAGGTGGAAACTGGCAATGAGGAAAGAAAGTGCTATTCTGAGGATAAAAGGATGGAATCTACGCAAATTGTACAGGAGCATGGACAGTTCATCCACTGAAACAGGAGAGGGGCAGCGTGTAAGCACACAGGAGCACATCACTAAATTTATTGAGGGTAGGCTGAAGTTGTCTTTCAATTCTATTTTTTAAAGTTGCATTTTTTGAGGAAGTGAATTATAAAATCTAAAATACTTTTGGCTAGAAAAAGCAAATTATACAAGCAAAAATGGTTTAAATAATGGGGATTAATACAATAAGTTTCAAGGTAGACAGTTCCAGGTTGTTAAGTAGTTTAGGGATGATTCCACAGATTAAGCTCTTTCCAAATTTACATTTGAAATCTTCAAGGTATTAACTTGGTCTTTTTTACTTGTCCCTTGCTGGTTGCACGATGGCTCTGCAGAACTAGAAGTATCTGATTGAACAAGGATAGCATAGATGAGTGTACTCTTCAGACGTTCTTAGAAAGAATGAGTAGAATATGGAGAAATAGGTGTATATGTAAGTATGTATAGAGACTGGCTTGTGAGTTGTGTTGACCGAGCAGTCCCAAGAAGGCTCTGCAAGCTGAAGCCCCAGAAAAAAATAGATGGCGTGATCCAGTCCAAGTCCAAAGTTACCATGGGCTGGATTCTATATCAAGAGAACCAGGAGAACTTATGATGTACAACCCAATCCAAAATCTGAAAGCCTAAGGACCAGGAGTACCAAAGGTAAGAGAAAATTGATGTTCCAACTCCAGTAATCAGCCAAAAGGGGGGAAGTCTTCCTTCCTCTGGTTTTTGTCCTAGTCAGGCCTTCAGTAGATTCAATGGTGAATGGATTCCATTCTCACCCACATTGGAGAAGGCTGATCTCATTCAGAAGCACCCTCACAGACACTCCAGGAATAATGTTTAATCTGGGCCCCCCCATAATGAGTTGATCATAAAATTAACCATCGGGGGGGGGGGGGAAGAATAGCTTCATGGCCTCCTCACCTATTTCTCCTTTCCAGATGGGAAAAATTTTCTGTCCAACAAACTTCTTCCTTAAGCCTATGGGAAAGGATTGTCACATGTGTATGTCTAGAAGGAAGACAGCTGGCCAAGTAGGCATCTGGCTTTTTGAAACACCTTGGTGAGAAGCCAACTCCATGTCAAGGGATGAAGGTTGGCCACTGGTCTGACTTGTCAACAATGCCAGCACCAAAGGTAGAAACAGACACAAGTTAATTTTAGACAACATTAACAAGCATGCATTTTAAAGATAACTACTAAAAATATAAATAAATTTTATTTTAGATGAAACTTTTAGATTAGAGATAAATTAAGGAAACAAATGGAGAAAGGGAAAGTGATTTGTCCAAGGTCAAACAATTAACACAAAGATGAAACTAGAACCCAGACATATGGATGCCTAATCTAGCACTTTTTCCACAAAAATTGTGGTCCTTGATTTACATTCTTAGCATTTTGCCACCATGGTTTCATTATTATCATAAATAATGTATGTTACACTCATACATGCAAATGTACACACACAGATCAGTTTCCTAACCAATTTTCATATGGTATTTTTTTTAATTTTAAAAGTATTGACAAAGTTGCATTTCTTGTCATATATCCCTCTTATATTCCTTGGACCCAAACCATGTAGTCACACAGTACTCAACTAGCAGTAATAGAGCCATCAGTGCCAGACACTAGAGAAAGGTAAGGTCTGTAGAGCCTATGACCTTAATATCAGTTTTACCAATATATTACCACCACCATCTTGTTCTCCATGCTTACCTAAGAGTCACTAGTCAGCTGCCATTCATGCTTCTCTCTCTCTTTTTTTGGTACCAGGGATTGAATTCAGGGGCACTCGACCACTGGGCCACATCCCCAGCCCTTTTTTGTATTTTATTAGAGACAGGGTCTCATTGAGTTGCTAAGTGCCTCGCCATTGCTGAGGCTGGCTTTGAACTCGCGATCCTCCTGCCTCAGCCTCCCAAGTGCTGGGATTACAGGTGTGCGCCACCATGCCCGGCTCCATTCATGCTTCTCTTACTCAATTTTTAAAAATCATTGCTATACGTATGTATGTATGTGTTCAGGGGCATTAAGTACTTTCAAAAGGTTGTATAACCATCACCTCCCTCTATTTCCAGAGCTTTGTAACTACCCCACATGGAAACACTGTACTCGTCAAAAATAATTCCCACTCACTTCTCCCCACCAGTCCCTGATAATATTTTGTCTCTATGAATTTAATTTTTCTAGATACTTCATGTAAGAGGTGTCATACAATATTTGTCTTTTCATGTCTGAGTTATTTCATTTTCATAGTATCCTCAAGGTTTATCCATGTTTTATATGTAAGAATTTTACTTTTTTTTTTTTTTTTTTTTTTTTTTGTGGTACCAGGGATTGAACTCAGGGGCACTCAACCACTGGGTCACATCCCCAGACCTCTTTTGTATTTTATTAGAGACAGGGTCTCACTGAGTTGCTAAGTGCCTCGCCATTGCTGAGGCTGGCTTTGAACTCCTCCTGCCTCAGCCTCCCAAAGTGCTGGGATTACAGGCGTGCGCCACCGCGCCCGGCTAAGAATTTTACTTTTTATGGCTGAATAATATTCTATTTTATGAATATTCTGCATTTTGATTATCCATCTGTTGATGGGCACTTGGGCTAGTTCCACTTTTTTGTCATCTAATATTGACACTGCCAAGACTAGAGGATTTGTCTTCCTTTTCTTTGTTCTTTAAGTTTAGCCTCTACTCGCTCCTAGCTAAATCCCTCCAAGGCTCTTTGTTGATTGTCCTACCTGCAAACTACACCTTGGTTACTTTAATCACTCTTGTTCCCTCGCTTGAATTCTTCATCTTTCAACTCAAAAGATAACTTCCAGTTGCTTTTTAATCCACACATATAAAAACAATAAATGACAAACACCCCTTCCTCCTTGCCCTCACTCAACTGGATTTCTTTCACTCTATACTCTGGTTAAACCAAATAGCTAACCAATATTCATATATAATTTATTTACTCTTATAAAACAGATCTTCCTACCTAGTTAATATCCCTCTTTCTCACCATCTTATCAAATGTTCCTAAAAGCATTTCTTTGAATGTTCATAAACCATTTTCCTTATGCGCTTATGACAAGTCCAAGTTGTCATTAATTGTACCAAAAATGCTCTTGGTCATTGTAAATAGATTTGCCTATTTATGGAAATTGATCAGTGGAGATTCAGGGGGCTAACTGTAAATGGCCACATGAGAGTTATGCAATAAGAACTTGGATTAACGGTATGGTAAGCATGTTTTCTATTTTACATTTTGATATTTTAGGGCCTTACTGGTTTGGGAAGTGGACTGCTCCTCCCAGAGCTGGTTAACTCCTAGGAATAATAAACAATACATCTACAAATATGTCTTTCATATATAAACCCTCCAGCCCCAAGTCTGTATTCCCAACCATTTCAGACTCAAACACACAAAGCCAATATTTTCCTTGCCCTAAATCAACCAAGGACCAAACAACACACCAGACAACATAAGCCACTCACATGGCCCAGATGTGCCATCATTATTTCAGACTAGCTAACTCTAGGCAGTTTCCCATGCCCTACCTGGCCTTTCCTGTGGAAAGCACAATGAAGGCCTTGCCTGTACTTTCCTTTTACTTCTTCTACCTCATGACCTAACTTGGTGCTTCTGCATGTGGCTCTGTGACATGTCATGTCCCCCTTCCCTTGGGAGCTGTAAGTAATTAATTCTTCTTTCAGTATTATTAACCTGTGTTGTCACAGTCACCTCCATAAATTAAAAACCCCCGCAGGTATGGTAGAAATAAAGGACCAGTCAAAACCCCAGTGGTGTTCCTTACATTCTGATGGGGAGACAGTAGTGCCAAGGTTCTTCTGTTAACTACCCTATCTAAACAGAACACCAAAACCATACTGTACAAAAGGGGTTTACCTAGCAAGTCTGATGCTCTCTTTCAGAGGGCCTACTTATAAGTCTGGCCCTTGGTTAGTGTCAGGGGCCTTAGATTTTGTGAGGTTTACCAACATTAACTGATAAAAATGACTGTTTCTAAACTATTTGCACAACGTGGTTTATGATGAACACATGTCTTCCTTACAGGATTCAGGAATTTGGGTATATGCCAGGCAGAGGGTGCCTCTGTGATTGACCCCAAATAAAAACCAGGACACCGAGTCCCCAGGGTTTGCAACATTATTCATGTGTTGTTATAACTCATTCCCAGGGGAATTAAGGACATCTTGTGACTCCACGGAAAGAGGCCCTGTGGAAGCTATGCCTGGCCTCCTTGGACTCTACCTCATGCACTGTTCTTTATGCAATTGTGCTTGATATCCTTTCATTGTAATAAATCATTGCCATAATTATAACTGAGTCCTGTGAGTCATGAAAGTCATCGGTACAGTTCAGATGCTGTAATTTTCCCTCGCTTTTCTATTCAAAGCAATTTTGGCCCACATCCATCATTCAAGTCTGATGTACACTGTCATCATTTTCAAGGTTCTTTCCCCTATTATATGGAAGCATCCCACAAGAAGTCTCCAGTCTATGGCTGCTATTTCACCATTGCTTCTTTTCCTACGGCCCAGGCAGTCTGCAATGGTGTCCACAAGCTGACATGTGGATGCCCTATGCCTCCTTTTCCACCCTTCTACCAAAGTCCAGACAACCCCAGGATGCCATTTCTAGGAATTCCATCACAGCCCCTTCCTTTCTTGAAAGATACAGCCTCCCCTTCCTTTTCAGAGAATAAGTTGACAGCCTACTTCCTCAAAATTTGGTCCCTAGTCCCCAGTAATGGTTAATTGCCTCTATAGGCTAGGAGCCCAGTGCTCAAGAGCAAAAATAATACCCAGTATATAGGGGTAAAGGCATGTTGTGTGTGTGTGTGTGTGTGTGTGTGTGTGTGTAACAGAGTGGGGATAAAGGAAGAGGGGTGCAAATTAATCTTTTATTCTTTGAATCTTCTGCAACAGTATGAATAAAACATAATAAATTAATGTGTTGTCCTGCTACAAAAATAGTAAACTTTGTTATTTAAGGAACATTCTGATCAAAGTCATCTACTTCATAATATCAGTGAGCAACTTTCCTTATCTCTCTGTGGCTAACAGGCAATTCACTATGACTCAAACTTTCTCTGACACCTAATCTGCACAGGACATCTCCAGCTTATTCCTTGTCTATAACATACGCACACACAACTTCCAACAGTGATCTATAACTGAGAAAAGATTCTAACTGAAGCTGTTGACACTAGAGGAATTAAAATTAATCCTGGGAAACTAACAATCACAGATAACCACAAAAGCTATTTGACTTAGATTTATTGGACTCAGGCATCAAGTTCCTGTTGGGAGACTGAGAAAAAGGATTTGCATTCCTCTGAATCAATGCTAAAAGTCTGAGAGGGGTCTCCTGACACCTCACACCATCAAACCCTCTGGATCCATGCCCTTTTAGGGCCATTTGATACTACTGTCATTTAATCCTCTGTCTGGGCCCAAGGAAGATTCACTTGTGCCAAAATTTTCTCTGCAAAGAGCACCGTTTAAGCTTCTAGAATATTTTTAAATATTTTAAAAATTCTTTGATAAAAGGAACCAAAGCTTATATAATAAATGACTGACTGTAAGGTAGCAAAAGTACAAGGAAAGCCTTTCAGGCCAGAAAAAGTATTCAAAAATTAAGCAAAAGTTTAAAAGATGGGACATATGGAAGGAACACAGGAAGAAGCCTGAAAGAACTTCCACAGGACAAAACTGGAATGATTTGAGTAATGAAATAAATAACATAGCATTGGTTTATAACCCAAAGTACAACATGAATATTCATGTATCCTCACTGGTAAACAATTGAATAAATTTATGAGACAAGTCCTCCTTAAAAAGAGCTCCCAATAACTTATGTAGATACTCCACCCTCCAGTGGGTGGAGCCTAAACCACTCCTCTATCTAATGTAGTAACCTGCTTCCAAAGGATGGATGGTGGCAAGGGGAGCCAAGACAAAGTAGCAGCAACCTAGTAAACAATACCTTGGCCAGGTGATCAAGGTCAACATCACCATGATGAGTCATTCACTGTACATCCCTTCAATCTGATGTGATGAGAACAGCACCATGTCAGACAAACCAAAACAAAAACAAAGAGACTGAGAAATGTCAGACCAGAGAAGAGTGAGGAGATATCACAACTCCATGCAATGTGGCATCCTGGCTAGGACTTTGGAACACAGAAGTACAGTAGTGGGAAATGCCAGTGGAATCTGAATAAAACCAGCAGTTGATATATCCCAGTGTAATTTCTTAGTTTTGACCAAAAAATATATTGTGGTTGCAATAAGATGCTAACATTCAGGGAAGTTGAGACAGAAACTCTTTATACTATATTTGCAATTTTCTATAAATATAAAATTGTTCCAAAATAAAAAACTTTAAGGTATAAGCATACACAGTAGACCCATCCCAATCCCTGGCTTCATGTTCTGTGGTTTCAGTTTGGGGCCATCAACAGTGGTCTGAAAATATTAAATGAAAAACTGTAGAATTAAATGATTTATAAGTTTTCAATTGCCCAGTGTTATGAGGGTTATTTGAATGCAAACCACAATACCATGATAGTAGTTCTAACAACTGAGATGGCTAGTGACTAGCAGGCGGGTTGCATATACAGTGTGGATATACTGGACAAAGGGATGATTCAATTCCTGGGTGGAACAGAAGATTTTATCATGCTACTCAGAACGACTTCCCAGGATCAATGGAGAAGGTCAATAATAATCTGTCACCCTGTCTCTATCATTCCCATTACCTCATATTACAGTATAGGCATATCTCATCTCACATCTTCACAAGAAGGATGGGTATAGTACAATTAGATTTTGAAAGACCACCTTCACATAACTTATTATAATATATTGTTACAATTGTTCTTTTATTTTTTGCTTTAATCTCTTACTGTGTCTAATTTCAAATTAAACTATCATAGGTATGTATAGGACAAGACATGGTACATTTGAGGCTTGGACTCTGATTTCAGGCATCCACTGGAGGACTGGAATGCATCCCTTGCAGATAAGGGGGCTACTCTGTGTGTGCGCATTGCAATGGCCGCCGACTCAAGCAGATAAAAGTACTTCAAGCAAATGAGTCTTCTCTTTATCCTGATGTTTCTATCTTAATTTATTCTGAATTTGCTTTGCCTGGAAGCTGAAACCTGATTCCTTAAAAATCGACCAGGATAAGTGGATCTGGACAAGAGCCCTCTCCTCATGAATTAAAATGAGTGTTATAGAAACACTTTCAACCCCAGAGACAGTGCTTATGATGCTTTGGGGCAACAATTGCCAAAGAGGAGCAAATAAGAGTTATAGGTCACCATTGAGAAGGCTTCCTCTCGGCATTTTGTAATTAACAATTTATTTCAGTGCCATAATTCAGCATAAAAGAATCCGCAAAGGAACCAGCAGCCTATGCCATTAAGAATTGCTAGTGAATGTGTTATTTGCAGCTATTAACACTTCTCAGTTGTGATCTTTGGTAATTACTTCTATACTCCAACACCACCTTCATTTTTCACTCCAGTTCCTTCTAAAGCTCTCTTGTAACACAGAATGTTTGAATTTTATCTGCAAAATCTAATTTTTAAAAAATATTGCTTAAAATCATCTGGATCATTTCTTCAATATTTGAACAAAATAAAATCCCCCTTTCACATGAGAGCAAACATTGTAAACATGTTACTATATAGTTTTATACCATACATTTGCAACACACCATCATACACCAGAACACATTTACAACAACCCTTTAATGTAGGTAGGACAGATATTAATAAGGTGGAAGGTCAGGCAGGTTGGCAAAATCTCACACAGGGGAAGGGACTGGAGTTGAGAGGGTAGGACTGTGTTAAAGGAAAAGCTCACATCACAGGGACAGGATGTGCTGGGCATATCCTGGACCAGAAGACATCTCATCAGGACCATGAATGGCAATCATTTAGGAGTCTGGAAAGCCCCCTAGCTGATGACTAAGGGCCCCCCAAGAGTATTCTGGCACTTGCCATGGCAAGCTTCTGATCCCAGGTAGAATATTTGCTAAAACCATAGGCTAACACCTTGACAGGGTACTTCCTACTCTGTCCTAAACTGAATCAGAAACTACACAGAATTTAGCCGCCTACAGACCTCAGAAACATGGGTTTAGAGGCCTGGTGAGACAAAGGTTGTAATGATCACTCATTTTTATTTTTATTTTTTAGGATTGGGGATTGAACTCAGGGCCTTGAACATGCCAAGCATGTGCTCTCCCACGGAGCTACACCCCCAGCCCTTTCCATTTTTCAGATAAAGAAGTGATTTACTAAACTTTTACAACTAGTAAATGAATTTGGCAAAGTTGCAGGATACAAAATCAACACACATAAGTCAAAGGCATTTTTGTACATCAGCAAAAAAGACTCTGAAAGGGAAATGATGAAAACTACCCCATTTACAATAGCATCAAAAAAAATAAAATACCTGGGAATCAACCTAACGAAAGAGGTGAAAGACCTGTATAACGAAAATTATAGAACACTAAAGAAAGAAATTATAGATGAACTCAGAAGATGGAAAGACCTACCTTGCTCTTGGATAGGTAGAATTAATATTGTCAAAATGTCCATACTACCAAAAGCACTATACAGATTTAATGCAATTCCAATCAAAATCCCAATGTCATTCTTCAAAGAAATAGAAATAGCAGTCATGAAATTCATCTGGAAAAATAAGAGACCCAGAATAGCCAAAGCAATCCTGAGCAAGAAAAGTGATGCAGGGGGCATCACCATACCGGACCTTAAATTATACTATAGAGCAATAGTAACAAAAACAGCATGGTATTGGCACCAAAACAGACTGGTGGACCAATGGTACAGAATTGAGGACACAGAAACTAATACATATAATTTCAGCTATCTTATATTAGACAAAGGTGCCAAAAATGTACAGTGGAGAAAGGATAGCCTCTTCAACAAATGGTGCTGGGAAAACTGGAAATCCATATGCACCAAATTGAAATTAAATCCTTATCTCTCACCATGCACAAAACTCAATTCAAAATGGATCAAGGACCTAGGAATTAGAACAGAGACAATACGCCTAATAGAAGAAAAAGTAAGCTCCAATTTCCAACATGTCGGATTAGGCCACAAGTTCCTTAATAAGAATCCTGTAGCGCAAGAATTACTACCAAGAATTAATGAATGGGATAGATTTAAACTAAAAAGCTTCTTCTCAGCAAAAGAAACAATCAGTGAGGTGAATAGAGAGCCAACTAATTGGGAACAAATATTTAGTACATGCACATCAGACAGAGCACTGATCTCTAGAATATATAAAGAACTCAAAAAACTTTACACCAAAAAAACAAATAACCCAA
This sequence comes from Tamias sibiricus, assembly GCA_025594165.1. Taxonomy (NCBI): domain Eukaryota; kingdom Metazoa; phylum Chordata; class Mammalia; order Rodentia; family Sciuridae; genus Tamias; species Tamias sibiricus. The sequence goes on along the minus strand of CM046666.1, from coordinate 91,302,791 downwards.
TCAATAAATGGGCTAAGGAATTGAGAAGACACCTCTCAGAAGAAGATACACGATTAATTAACAAATACATGAAAAAATGTTCAACATCGCTGGCAATTAGAGAAATGCAAATCAAAACTACTCTAAGATTTCACTTCACTCCAGTCAGAATGGCAGCTATCAAGAACACAAGCAACAATAAATGTTGGAGAGGATGTGGGGAAAAAGGCACACTCATACATTGCTGGTGGGAATGCAAAATGGTGCAACCATTATGGAAAGCAGTATGGAGATTTCTTGGAAAACTGGGAATGGAGCCACCCTATGACCCAGCCATCCCACTCCTGGGTCTATTCCCAAAGGACTTAAAAACAGCATATTACAGTGACACAGCTATCTCAATGTTTATAGCTGCGCAATTCACAATAGCTAGGTTGTGGAACCAACCTAGATGTCCCTCAGTAGATGAGTGGATTAAGAAAATGTGGTATATACGCACAATGGAATTTTACTCAGCAATAAAAGAAAATAAATTAATGGCATTTGCAGGTAAATGGATGAAGTTGGAAGACATAATGCTAAGTGAAGTTAGTCAGTCTCAAAAATCCAAGTACCAAATGTTCTCTCTTATATAAGGAGGCTAGTCCATAGTATTGTTGGATGGGAGGGTACATACGAGGACTAGAAGAACACTAGAATGGTCAAAGGGAAGGGAGAGTAAGGGAGGGAGCAAGGGGGGAGGGAGAGGGAGAAAAGGAAAAAGAAAAGAAAAGGTGTTTGAATGAGATGGATATCATTTTCCTAAATGCATGATTGAAGACCTGAATTGTACGAATATACTCTGTATGCAAGCAATTGTATGTAAAAAAATGCTAAATAAAAAAAAAAATGTAAAATAAAAAAAAAAAAAAAAAAAAAAATGGCTGTTAATGACAAGGTTTCCTGGTTCTAGATTATACTAATACCTGATTGCTGATTGAAGCCTCTGTGAGTTTTGTCTCTCAGCATTTGGTCTTACCCAATTTTAATAAATATTGAGAAAGGTAAAAAAAAAAAAAAAAAAAAAAAAAAAAGAAGTGATTTACTCTGAGTGGACTATGCAGCCAGACTGTCTGGTTTCAAATCCAGATTCTACCACTCCCTGCAGTGTTAGTTAGTGCAGGCTACACCGTAGCAATAAGTAGCCCCTCAATGGTGTAATGGTTCCAAGTAAAAGTTTGTTTTTCATCTATGTGATACTCCAAGGAGTATGTTCCTGGTAGGTGGGGGAGACTCAGGGACCCAGGTTCCTTGCACCTGTGGCCCCATGATCTCCCGGGGCTCTTCAGTCTGTACTCAGCCAGCAGAAATTGAAAGAACAAGGAGAGCACTTCTTAAAACGTTCTTCTAGAAATGGCACATTATCACCTTACAGCTGCTGTCCTCATCTGAGAGGGGCTAGGAAATGCCCACTGTTGATACATCAAGATGAAACACCTTGTGAGCAATGTCAGCTATGTTAGCTGGGTGACCTTGGCAGAGGCATTTAGCATCTTTGTAGCTCATTGTTTCCTCAACTATAAAATGAAGACTATGGGCTGGTAGTTTAGCTCAGTGATAGAGTGCTTGCCTAACATATGCAAAAACCTGGGTTCTGTTAAAAAATAAATAAATAAAATATTGCTGCAAAGTTCTTATAAGGATTCAATGAGTTAACACATGGAAAGCTCTGGAAATCAGTAAATCTGCCATAAATACAGACTATTGTTCTCACCATCTTCACCCTAGCTATTTTTAGGATGATTGCTCAAAAACAAAGTAGCAGGGATTAAGTCTACATTTTTTTACTCAATCCAGGGAGAACTTTTCCGCACTGCTGCTACCGTCTGGAGCATCTATATAAAGTGATTCTCAACTTTCTTCCTAAAATACAAATGTTATTTCTCTAAAAACCACAAATGAGAAAATCTGGTCACAATAATTGGAAACAACTGTTGGGAGCTAATGGGAGGACATAGTAGATTTTATCTGATTTCAAGTTATATTCCAGTTTCGTATTACACTGAAATTTTTCATTTCAATGAAAGGCAAAAAATGTTATGCCAAGAAGAAAATCCAACTAAAAGCTCATTGTTCCCTAGTCCTATATTTTGAGGGGAAAATATACATATTCAATTTTTTTTTTTTCGGAGAACATTCTAGTATCTCTGCCTGTTTTTTTTTTTTTTTTTTTTTTTTTTTTTTTTTTTATGAAGGACATATTAAAGCAACCATTAGTGCTTGCTTGATTATTCCTTGCCCTTCTAGCCTTTTGGCTAAATCAGATTATATTGTTCCATTTTTAGGCTTGAATATTAAGACTATCAGGAAATGAAAATTTCCTTCAGTGAATAAACCAGACACTTTCGATCATGTAAATAAAAATAGAAGAGCAAATGCCACTTATGAACAATATAAGCTGTTCATTCAATATCCTTGCACTATTTGACCATCTAATGTTGCCATTTGTCTGTAAAATATACAGGGCTTTATTGTAAATGAACTGTGATTATGATTCAACTCTCAGGCTGCCTGTGCATCTTGCCAACTGCCTAGACTCGTTTATTACCCTATCTCACTTATCAGAGAGAAAAAGCTGCAGCATAGCAGATCTAGCCTGTCATTGCCGGAATAACATGAAACTGGGCTTGAAGCATCAATTTATTCTCACCAAAATAGGCAGCATTAAACAAGTAGATCTTGAAGAGGCATAATCTGGTCATCTTGTTCACTTCCAAAGTCATGAAAGTAGAAAGAAAGTCTGCTCACGCTTTCTCTCCCAGATAGCCCACCTCTGCACTCAGGAAATTCTGGGAGCGGAATTTTTCAAGTATGTGCTGAAGGAAAGAATGCTGTGGAGCCTTGTTCTGGAAAACCTCCTGGACGCTTCTGAGTGTACCTCAGCTGATTGGGCGACCACCAGAGGTCTCTGGGAGGCAAAGGAGCGGATCTTAGACCATTGTGGCAGGGACTGCCATTTGTCTGCCAACATCTGCTCTTCACTCTTTGATAGTGATAGAACCATAGCTGTGTACACATAGCTTAGTGCCCAGCAAGATCACACTAGTGTGGCCATAGGAGTTTTTACCCGAAGAATGTAAGAAGTGATACATGCCACCTCCAGCCTGAGATTTAAGACACCAAGGGGCCTCCTAGCCTTCCCCATTCCTGCAGGTCAGGGCCCAGATGTGGCAGTCTTAGCTTTGACAGTGCACAGAACACCCTAGGGTTTTACTACTCCAGTGTGACCAGGAAACAGCAGCACCACATCCCCTGGGAACTCTTAGAGATCCAGAATCCCAGGTCCCACCCCAGACATACTAAAACGATGTGCATTTTAACAAGACCTATAGAGGAGTCCAATACACATGCTGGCCAGGGGATGGCAGAGCTGAGGCCTGGAATGAACCCACATCCTCCTGTGAGCTGAGCTGTCCTACTGACGGGAAACGCTCACTCTGCAACTCTTTATGAGAGGAAGAAACTTTTACTTAAGGCATCATATCTGGACTGTCTTCACTACCGATGCTTAGATTTATCCTTCAGTAATGTGACACTGTTTACAGGGTCTCATGTTAAACTTGCCTGGGTACATCCTATTCTAAAGTCATTCAATCTTAACATGCTACCCACAAGTCTGCACTCTGAAGATCGGCTAGGTGTGACTTCAGTTTCCAAAAGGTAGCTTCTACTACTAAGTGGGGATCCTTGTCCAAGAAGAATGAGCTAAGTCAGCAACTTGAAAAAAGGAAGAGAGTTCTTAATGAATGGTCACTAATGGGAATCAAGGCTAGAAATCAAGAGATAAGTTGTAGACGAAATTACAGCTGCACCTCTGGGGACTGGAGGGATCCTCGTGGCTCTCTGCAACTGCTACCTTCTGGTGTGCCCTCACGGCCCGACTGCCACTGCCCTGCCAAGTTTCCACTGTATATGAAGAGAATTTTAGGCTTTGCTCTACCAAGCTAAGCCCAAAAGTTTTTTTAAGGTCAATATCTTACCTATGAAAGAAGTGACAAAATTATATTTCCCAATTGGTGCTTCCCACCTGAATTCAAGCATTCTTGATTACCTACACAACTCAAATATGTTAGCACAGCTTGCAACACAACACATACTGACAACTATATTCATCTCCAGACTCAATTTCTCTACCCTCGTCTATATCCCAGAACTCTTCGTGTGCCCTTTGTTTACCACACAAAATACTTTGCCATCACAAAGAAACTCTTTTCCGCCTCCTTGTTTTACATGTGCTTTTTCCTTGTGCACTTGTCCATTGTTGTTTTCCATTGAGAATTTTTTTTTTAAACTTTCCATTTAACAAAAATTTTTCTTTCTCCCACTTGGATTTACCTTCAGTATCCTGCTACTTCACACTTCAGACTATGGCGCTGGATACCATTCCCCACTGAAATGAACCAAGGCTCCCTGCAGAAGTGTTGGTTCCAGCTATGGGGCAGGAAACATGCCAGACAGCATGGAAGTTCTCCAAGACTTCTGGGGACACATCAGGAGTCAGGAAATGATTTGCCATGGCTCCCACTGGCCAAAGAAGGGAAAATTAGACATTTGCGAAAGTGTATTTCATAATGTGAAAAATGTCAGTGGATTAAAATCAATCACATACTTTTAAATCCACAGATTTGTAATGTTATAGCCTCCCCTCCCCCATGAAATAAAACACCCTGATTGATCAACCTTGGAGATCTATGGACCAACTCACTATTCTGGGGGTAGGGGATAGATTTAAAGAGAAAAAAAAGTCAAGCATTAATCCTGTGTTCCTTATTTGAAGTGTACCTCAGAGCATATAAGATGTCCTCATGTTTGCATCCCCATCTCTTCCTGAGTCTTGGCTAATTGCTACCGGATATCCCCCCCCCCCCCGCCACTGTTCCTGCTCTCCTAACATTGCCACCTGTCTTGCTTCCCCCGAGGTCAGGCTGGGCCTGGGTCTGGCACACCTGCTACATGGTTATCTGATGCCCAGCTCCAACCTGAGGAGGTGGGCACCATGGCTCTGTCCTCCCAATATTTCTGGGCCCAGATGAAGAGCTAAACATTAATGCAGGGATCTGGCTTCTCCAGCTGCTGCCTGGGGCAATCTGTAGCTCCAAAAGTTTAAAGGAGATAACAACTCCTAAGATGAACTTTCACCAGTGAAAGACAGTATGTGGGAAATCATCAACAAGATAAACTTGCCTCCTTCCTCCCCTATGGACACTTCCAAAGTGTAGTATCTTGCCCTGGCACCCAGGAAGATGTCCTATGTGACCACACAGGCAGCTGTTTTTTTTTTCAAGGCAATGCCAGCTCAGTAACATGCATTCCTGCCTTTGCTTTTCCTCCTTCCCACATCACTTCCCTTCAGATTCACTCCTGCTGCTCTTGGTTGTATCCCCCAACAAAACCTGTGTGCAACTTTCCCTCAGGCTTCAGGTTCTAGGGAACTTAGGGAAATCATGGGTAAACAAATGGTTGAAGCAGAAAAATTTGATAGATCTAGAATATCATCATTTTGCTACCTCTTATGAAATGAGCTTGTTATTTTTATATCTATCAGTGACTGACAATATCACAAGAGAGATAAGTAGATACTTCTCCTAATTGAAGCAGGTACAGAAAGAATACCTGCACACTGGTCTCTGTGGTGGGAGGAAGAGTCTTTCTCCTTTTCCTATCTCATTTTCTAATCCAGGTATTCCTCTGTTCTCTAAACACACCCACCATCCCTTGTTAATCTATGTCTGCCTAAAATAGGCAGCAGTAGATATGTGTGTATGTGTGTGAATGCATAGACACTCACCATATTCTTATGTTTCTCATTTAATTCTAATTAAAATTTATGTGCCTCAGGGGTGGGGTAGAAACCTCCTCCAGTATTTCCTCTCCTAATCCTCCAGAGTATGCAAAACAGGCTTCTGCAGACTGTGGGTGGACACTCAATGAAAATTATTAACGTACTGATGAGTTACAGTAGGGAATGTCATCATTTGCTAGGCTTTTCTAGGAAATAAGGATTTTGTTTTTATGAATGTTAATAAAAAAGCTGGCTCTCTGGGTTTCACAAAGTTATTTTCACTAACACATTCACAATTCTAAAAATTCTCCAGACTTAAGAAACCAATGGTAGAAGATTTAAAAGATTACATCTTATTTCATGGAACAATTCTCTTATGCAGGAATTCAGTTTTGCAATAAGAGCCAGAAAGGATCTCAAATTATAACAACACAGATCAGCATGAGATTTAGTGTTTCCTTGTTGGCACAGGCATTATCAGAATTCAAGATGTGCCTTAATTTCTGAGAGTACAAAAGATGCAGGAATAGGGAGCTAGCTGTGTCCTACTGGAAAATGAACATACACACACAGGGCTTCTCGAGAACATTGTTGGTTTGGGCAGTATGGCCTCTTATTGCAGAGAAACCCCTTTTCCATCCATTATTCACAGAATCACATATTTGTACCAAAATATTGTTTCTTGAAGTTCTTTGGACTTTTGCCGTAATGAGGATCTGAATTTTACAAGGTCGGTAAGGGTTATCAATAGAGACTCAGAGTCTATAAACCGATTCTAGCCAACTGAGCTGTAGGATGGCTATTATAAGAGAACCAGCATCAGCAGAACTATAGTTAATGAAGAAAGTTAGTGACTTTCTCAGTCTGAGTGCAAAAAAGTGGGGACTTTGTAGCAAGCTGCACAGAAGCTGCTAGCATAGACTGATTCCAAGACTTTTCTTTGTTTTATTCTTCTGTTTACTGTGAGATTCACAATGTAAGTAATTTCACTTGGGGTTTCATTTTGTGCTGGGGATTGAAACCAAGGCCTCACACATGCTGGGCAAATGCTCTTCCTTTAAGCCATACCTCCAGCCCCACTGGGATTTTTCTATCTCCTTTTTTTTTTTTCATTTCCTCTAGTTTGCTAATTTAAGTCTAATTCCTAACTATAAGAATAACATGTTCAATAAATTATTATTTGCAATAGCTATCCTAAGAAAGTAATAAGGAAATTGGCATTCTCCAATCTGCCCTATTCCTTCAATGCACTTTTTAAACTAGATATTTATATTAAAATGGTTGAATCTATCACATCTGCCAACAATCAAAGAGAATAAACAATTTTGTTCAAAGGCTGTTGGGAATGTACGTTTAAGTGTGGAGGATCTGATCAGGCAAATTCTAAAGATGTTTACTGAATGATAAACAAGTTTAAGAAAATATGGCTAATAACTTGCTATTGGGAATGTTAACAGTAATATATTTTAACAGATATTGTAACAATGGTTTCACTTGGTTTGGAATTATTTTGAAAGAAAAAAAAAGGTAATAACAATTTGGGAAAGATAGATTGCCTATCTTTTTCCAATCAACTCTAAGGTATAATTTACATACAATAAAATGTGCCCATTTTAAGCATAAAGTTTGAATTTGATAATCAAATACCCATGTGATCATCAACATAACCAAAATATAAAACATTTCTATCATGCTAAAGAGATTCCTCATATACTTTTGCATGTATTCCACCTTTACCTTGGAAAACAAAAATCTTATTTCTGCCACTTTAGGTTATTTCTGCCTGTTCTAGAATTTTATATAATTAGGATCATACAAATACACAGAATGTGGCTGCCTTCTTTTGTTCAAATTAATGGTTTTGAGATTGATCTAATTTTGCATGAAAAAGTAATTCCTTTGTTTTAAGTGTTATCCACTGGGCATATATTTCAAATATAGTCTCTGGACCAGTTGTTTTGGTCATGCAGTACAATGTAGTAAATTGAGAATTTCCTACTTTTAAACAGCTGCTGGATTTTGATTAGATGCATCCAGTGTCATCACTATGAAAATGTTCAAATGGTTGTATTGACCCTAATTTTGGTTAAACTGAACATGAAAATAACATTTAAAAGCTTAAATAATTGGATAGACAATGAACATGGTATGATTACAAGGACCAGTATTATGTTACTAACAAACATAGTAATATTATATTACCAGCAATGGGAGATACATGCTTAAAGACTTCTTTTTGTAAAAGTCATTCTTTACTTGTCTTACCAAATAAGCTTTCTTTTACATTCATGCATTTGTCATGCTTCGTTGAATGCGGTGAATAAGAAATGATTTTAATATCACCCTTGTTTTTTTTTTTTGTTTTTTTTTTTTTTTTTTATTCCTTGCCCTTCTGCCCTTTGCAGATTGGAATGGTATTTTCAACTTCCTCAGAAACACTGAATTTTTGATAAAAACAAAAATTCTGTTTTTCACTATCAGTTAAAAATTTAAAGGTCTGTCAATTTTATTTATTTTTTCAAAGAACCAAATTTTAGTTTTGTCAATTCTTTGAATTGTTTATTTAGTCTCAATTTCATTAATTTCAGCTCTGATTTTAATTATTTCCTGTCTTCTACTGCTCTTAGTGTTGGTCTGTTCTTTTTCTAGTGCTTTGAGGTGTGATGTTAAGTCATTTATTTGTTGGGTTTTTTTTTTTCTTTTTAAGGAATGAATTCAGTGCAATGAATTTTCCTCTTAATACTGCCTTCATAGTGTCCCAGAGATTTCTATACGATGTATCTGTGTTCTCATTTACCTCTCGGAATTTTTTAATCTCCTCCTTGATGTCTTCTTCAACCCCTTGTTCATTCAGTAGCATGTTGTTTAGCTTCCAGTTGTTGGAGTAGTTTTTGTATTTCTTGTTTTATCATTGATTTCCAACTTCATCCCATTATGGTCTGATAGAATGCAGGGTAGTATCTCTACTTTTTTATATTTGCTGAGAGTTGCTTTGTGGCACAATATGTGGTGTATTTTGGAGAAGGAGCCATGTGCTGCTGAGAAGAAAATGTATTCACTTACTGAGGGAAGAAATATTTTATATATATCCATTAGGTCTAAGTTATTAATTGTTTTAATGAGGTCTAAATTTTCTTTATTTAGCTTTTGTTTGGATGATCTATCCAGTGGTGAGAGAGGTGTGTTGAAGTCCCCTAGGATAACTGTGTTGTGATCTATTTTACTCTCGAACTTGAGAAGGGTTTGTTTGATGAGTGTAGGTGCTCCATTATTTGGGGCATATAGATTTATAATTGTTATATCTTGTTGATGAATGCTTCCCTTAATCAGTAAGAAATATCCATCTTTGTCCCTTTTGATTAGCTTTGGCTTGAAGTCTACCTTATTTGATATGAGAATGGAAACACCTGCTTGCTTCCATGGCCCATGTGAGTGGTAAGATTTTTCCCAGCCTTTCACCTTCAGTCTATTGATGTCTTTTTCTATGAGGTGGGTTTCTTGGAGACAGCATATTGTTGGATTGTTTCTTTTAATCCAGTCTGACAATCTGTGTCTTTTGAATGGTGAATTTAGATGCTAACGAGAAGGAGAAAAACCTCAAATCACTAACATCCATGATAAAAAAGGAAATATCACAACAAACACCTCAGATATACAGAAGATAATTAGAAATTACTTTGAAAACTTGTACTCTAATAAAATAGAAAATATTGAAGTTATTGACAGATTTCTAGCGTTGTATGAATTGCCCAAACTGTAACTGAAGGATATACACAATTTAAATAGATCAATTTCAAGCGAGGAAATAGAGGATGCCATCAAAAAACTACCAGCTAGAAAAAACCCAGGACCTGATGGGTTCACAGCCGAGTTCTACAAGACCTTCAAAGAAGAATTAATACCAATGCTCTTCAACTTATTTCAAGAAATGGAAAAAGAGGGAGCTCTCCCAGACTCTTTCTATGAGGCCAATATTACATTAATTCCAAAGCCAGGCAAAGACACAGCCAAAAAGGAAAACTTCAGGCCAATATCTTTAATGAACATAGATGCAAAAATCCTCAACAAAATTCTGGCAAATCGAATACAAACACAAATCAAAAAGATAGTGCACCACAATCAAGTGGGGTTTATCCCAGGGATGCAAGGTTGGTTCAACATATGGAAATCAATAAACATAATACATCACATCAATAGACTTAAAGATAAAAACTATATGATCATCTGAATAGATGCAGAAAAAAGCATTTGACAAAATACAACACCTCTTTATGTTCAAAACACTAGAAAAACTAGGAATAACAGGAACATATCTCAACATTATAAAAGCTATTTATGCAAAGCCCCAGGCTAACATTATCTTAAATGGAGAAAAATTGAAAGCATTCCCTCAAAAAACTGGAACAAAACAGGGATGCCCCCTTTCACCACTGTTATTTAACATAGTACTGGAAACTCTGGCCAGAGCAATTAGACGAAAGAAATTAAAGGGATCCACATAGGAATAGAAGAGCTCAAATTAGCACTATTTGCCAATGACATGATAATATACCTAGAAGACCCAAAAAACTCTACCAGAAAACTTTTACAACTAGCAAATGAATTTGGCAAAGTAGCAGGATACAAAATCAATACCCATAAGTCAAAAGCATTTTTGTACATCAGTGACAAATCCTCTGAAAGGGAAATGATGAAAACTACCCCATTTACAATAGCATAAAAAAAATAAAATACCTGGGAATCAACTTAACAAAAGAGGTGAAAGACCTCTATAAAGAAAACTATAGAACACTAAAGAAAAATTATAGAAGACCTCAGAAGATGGAAAGACCTACCTTGTTCTTGGATAGGCAGAATTAATATTGTCAAAATGTCCACACTACCAAAAGCATTATACAGATTTAATGCAATTCCAATCAAAATCCCAATGACATTCCTCAAAGAAATAGAAAAAGCAGTCATGAAATTCATCTGGAAAAATAAGAGACCCAGAATAGCTAAAGCAATCCTTAGCAAGAAAAGTGAAGCAGGTGGCATCATCATACCAAACTTTAAATTATACTATAGAGCAATAGTATCAAAAACAGCATGGTACTGGCACCAAAACAGACTGGTAGACCAATGGTACAAAATTGAGGACACAGAGACTAATACATATAATTTCAGCTATCTTATATTAGACAAAGGCGCCAAAAATGTAGAGAAAGGACAGACAGCCTCTTCAATAAATGGTGCTGGGAAAACTGGAAATCCATATGAAACAAAATGAAATTAAACCCTTATCTCTCACCATGTACAAAATTCAATTCAAAGTGGATCAAGGACCTAGGAATTAGACCAGACACAATATGCCTAATAGAAGAAAAAGTAAGCTCCAATTTCCAACATGTCAGATTAGGCCCCAAGTTCCTTAATAAGAATGCTGTAGCGCAAGAATTAGTATCAAGAATTAATGACCGGGATAGATTTAAACTAAAAAGCTTCTTCTCAGCAAAAGAAACAATCAGTGAAGTGAATAGAGAGCCAACTAACTGGGAACAAATATTTAATACATACACATCAGACAGAGCACTAATTTCTAGTATATATAAAGAACTCAAAAAACTTAACATCAAAAAAACAAATAACCCAATCAATAAATGGGCTAAGGAATTGAAAAGACACTTCTCAGAAGAAGATACACAATTAATCAACAAATACATGAAAAAATGTTCAACATCACTGGCAATTAGAGAGATGCAAATCAAAACTACCCCAAGATTTCATTTCACTCCAGTCAGAATGGCAGCTATTAAGAACACAAACAACAATAAATGTTGGAGAGGATGTGGGGAAAAAGGCACACTCATACATTGCTGGTGGGACTGCAAAATGGTGCAACCGTTATGGAAAGCAGTATGGAGATTTCTTGGAAAACTGGGAATGGAACCACCCTATGACCCAGCCATCCCACTCCTGGGTCTATTCCCAAAGGACTTAAAAATAGCATATTACAGTGACACAGCCATCTCAATGTTTATAGCAGCACAATTTACAATAGCTAGGTTGTGGAATCAACCTAGATGTTCCTCAGTAGATGAGTGGATTAAGAAAATGTGGTATATACACACATGGAATTTTACTCAGCAGTAAAAGAAAATAAAATAATGGCATTCACAGGTAAATGGATGAAGTTGGAGAATATAATGCTAAGTGAAGTTAGTCAATCTCAAAAATCCAAATACCAAGTGTTTTTTCTGATATAAGGAGGCATATTCACAGTGGTGTTGGGTGTTGGGGTACAGAAGAGGATTAGAGAAACACTAGAATAGTCAAAGGGGAGGGAGGGGAAGGGAGGGTGCAAGGTGGAGATGGAGGGGAAAAAAAAGAAAAGGTGGTATAATAAGATGGATATCATCATCCTAAATGCATGATTGAAGACTTGAATAGTATGAATATACTTTGTATACAAACAGTGTTATGTAAAAAGAGGCTCTATGTGTGTATTATGAATTGTAATGCATACTACTATTACAAATACAACTTTGAATAAAAAAAGTACATGAGGGTGTGTATATATATATATATATATATATATAGAGAGAGAGAGAGAGAGAGAGAGAGAGAGAAGATCATCAGAATAGCTCCTTCAAAAATGTCCTTCTGCCTAACTGTTGCATTCATGATAATAAAGCATAAAATATTTTAATTAATAAAGAAAACATTTTGTCCCCCCAAAATTTTTTAAAGGTTTAAATATTTAAAACAAAAAAAAATGAGCCAGGCATGTTGGCACATGCCAGTAATCCCAGCACTTGGGAGGCTGAGACAGGAGGATCAAGAGTTCAAAGCCAGCCTCAGCAATGGTGAGGCACTTAGCAACTCAGTGAGACCCTGTCTCTAATAAAATACAAAAAAGGGATGGGGATGTGACCCAGTGCTCTAGCGCCCCTGAGTTCAATCCCTGGTACCAAAAAAAAAAAAAAAAAAAAAAAAAAAAAAAAGACAAAAGCAACCAAATCCCTATTCTGAGAAGCTATATTTAATATCTATATTTGCCAATTCATTCAGCAGATCTCTGTAACTGACTTAAAAACATTCATCCATATAGATAAGAATTGGATCATGGCAGATAAAAAACAAAAGAACTAGTTAGAATAGCACAATTGCAGACATTTTTTAATTTACTTTTTATGTCACCAATAAGTTTGTGAAATAAGCATAATGCTTAAAACACACTCAGGCACAAAGAATTCTCAGCCAAGAAATTAGTATAAAAACACCAGCTAGAATAGTCATCTTGAATTTCTTCTCATAAAAAAATTTTGAAAAGTAGATTGTGCTACCAAATCAAGTGTTATATTTTACAGAAAACAAGGCAGAACAGCTTAATTGAGTAAGAAGGAAGTCAGAACGTGGCGTGCGAAGCTGAGAGATTTCTGGCTCCCATCGGGTTCTTGTTTTAGTACAAGAGGAGGGAGAAGCAAAAAATTAAAGTCTAAAAAAATGCACAATGTTGTAAATGAGGGAAAATAATGCAGGGTCAGAGCACAGAGAACAGCGGGCATTCCAAATTGGCTGGTTGGGAAATGGCCCAAAGGAGAGACTTTTGTGCCACAAAGCATGTGAAGATCTGGTGAGAAAACAGCAATCAGAGGGAAGAACAAAGGTGGTTTATTCCCTCAACACAGCCTATGTGATTCTTAGCATATGGTCTGGTCATGTCTTGATCATGGATTCTCCAAATAAACGAAAATAATATAAGCCAAACTGCAGTCACAGACAACCTATCTCACTCTTCCTCCCCTGCTGCACCCCACCACCAAGCCAACCAGGAAAATTAATTGGCTACAAGCTTCTGTCGTGTGCATGAGAATTGGAGAGCCCACCAAAAGCCAAAGGTGAACATCATAGGACAACCGAAGTCTGCCAGGCATTTAGCTCTTGCTTCATTGTGGTGATCAGGCTTCAGTTTTCTCTGCATCTAAACTTTTTCAGTAAAGGACAGTTTGCTGGTGGGAATCTAGGTAGCAAGAGGCATCATGAGAAGAGCTAAAGGTCACCTCCAGCCGAAAAGAGCAGATGAGGCCACTTGGACCAATTCTTTCACTGACATCCACTACAAAATCTGGATTAAAATTTTTTAATCTTAAAAACATTATAGAAATAAATGATAAGAAGGATTTACTAGGACAAAATTTTGAAGAGGGAAGCTCTTTTATCCTGGGGATTTTGGCCAATCTGGAAACAGCAACTACAAGGTGATCTTATAAGAACAGGGAGGTGGTGAGATGGTGTGTCAAAATTTAAAGTCTAGTACCAGCCAGAGATTAGAAGCTGCACACCCCCTTCCAAGGTCCAGGGCTGAGACTTTAAGGGGTGATACAATGGAAAAGAGGATACTGACCTCTAATCAAATATCAAACCTTGGCCTTATACTATTATCATCCTTTGGTGTTTGCAGAAGGAAATACTTCAAGAAAGAAAAACCATCATTCTAGTTTAAATTATTTCTGTAATTTTTTTCAAATAAAATGCCCAACATCCCCCCAAACAAAATGAGGTACATAAAGAGGTAAGACAACATGAGCCACAAACATTGGAATTATTAGATACACCCTAATGCAACTTTGCCCACCATGTTCAAAATGATAAAGGTCTACCTTGGAAACTTTAGCAAGAAATTAAAACTTAAAGAGATAATAAATTTCAGAGAAATTAAGATACATGCAGAGCTAAAAAATAATTGAAATTGAGAAAACAGATAAATGGCTGAAGAGAGAATTAGTGAAATGAAAAATACTATTTTTAATAGTCTACAGTGAAGTCAGAGAAAGAGAAAAATTAAAAAGTGAAGGTAATAGGAATTAGAACAGAGACAATACGCCTAATAGAAGAAAAAGTAAGCTCCAATTTCCAACATGTCGGATTAGGCCCCAAGTTCCTTAATAAGAATCCTGTAGCGCAAGAATTACTACCAAGAATTAATGAATGGGATAGATTTAAACTAAAAAGCTTCTTCTCAGCAAAAGAATCAGTGAGGTGAATAGAGAGCCAACTAATTGGGAACAAATATTTAGTACATGCACATCAGACAGAGCACTAATTTCTAGAATATATAAAGAACTCAAAAAACTTTACACCAAAAAAACAAATAACCCAATCAATAAATGGGCTAAGGAATTGAGAAGACACCTCTCAGAAGAAGATACACGATTAATTAACAAATACATGAAAAATGTTCAACATCGCTGGCAATTAGAGAAATGCAAATCAAAACTACTCTAAGATTTCACTTCACTCCAGTCAGAATGGCAGCTGTCAAGAACACAAGCAACAATAAATGTTGGAGAGGATGTGGGGGAAAAGGCACACTCATACATTGCTGGTGGGAATGCAAAATGGTGCAACCATTATGGAAAGCAGTATGGAGGTTTCTTGGAAAACTGGGAATGGAGCCACCCTATGACCCAGCCATCCCACTCCTGGGTCTATTCCCAAAGGACTTAAAAACAGCATATTACAGTGACACAGCTATCTCAATGTTTGTAGCTGCGCAATTCACAATAGCTAGGTTGTGGAACCAACCTAGATGTCCCTCAGTAAATGAGTGGATTAAGAAAATGTGGTATATACGCACAATGGAATTTTACTCAGCAATAAAAGAAAATAAATTAATGGCATTTGCAGGTAAATGGATGAAGTTGGAAGACATAATGCTAAGTGAAGTTAGTCAGTCTCAAAAATCCAAGTACCAAATGTTTTCTCTGATATAAGGAGGTTAGTTCATAGTATTGTTGGATGGGAGGGTACATATGAGGACTAGAAGAACACTAGAATGGTCAAAGGGAAGGGAGAGTAAGGGAGGGAGCAAGGCGGGAGGGAGAGGGAGAAAAGGAAAAAGAAAAGAAAAGGTGTTTGAATGAGATGGATATCATTTTCCTAAATGCATGATTGAAGACCTGAATTGTACGAATATACTCTGTATACAAACAATTGTATGTAAAAAGATGCTAAATACATGCACTATGAGTTGTACATATTAAAAATTATAAATAAAAAAATAAAAAGGAAGTATAAGATAAAAAAAAGTGAAGTTAATAGGCAGATGATACAGTGCAAAAGTTTATTCTTTTGGAGTTATAGAAAGAGAGGAGAAAGAAGCAGAGTAATACTGGAATAAATAAAAACAGTTTCCAAGACGTTAAAGATCTTAATCCAGACTCAGGAGACCTGATGAAGTCCAAGTAGGATTTGTTTTAAATACCCCCATGGACTCGAAGTGACATTGCAGAAAGCCAAAGGGGGAAAATCTTGAAAGAATAAAAAGACAGGAACTAGGCTTCATTCCCAAGTCTTCTATGAACAAGCCATGAGACCTTGACCAAACTACCTCTCTGTACCATTTCTGCACTATGCAAATAATAATGGTTAGGGTCCATGGTGGAGAAAATTTAACAAAACTATTTATGTAAAATGCCTCAAACAGTTACTGGCACATAAAAATTGGATCCCTTCCCTTCTTTAGGTGCTCTTTGAGATAGGTCTACTAATCAATCATCAGGACTTTGCAGATCCAGCCTTGTGAACAATACTTTTTATTAACACTTTAACTGCACAAATTAATGTTTTTTACTGTGATACTTCCCTACATGCATATGCATGTATTATGCATTGATCATGTCCCCCCCCTCCCTTCTATTGTTTCATCCTACTTTCTCCTCTCCATCCAATCAGCCCATGAACAGTCTCTTTGAGATAATTTTAAACTTCTAGTGCAGATTTTTTTTCTTAAGTCATTTCAAGATATAATATTGAACTCAGAAATATAGTCAGACATTCCTTCAGGTTAATGATATCAGTGCCTTTTAACCTTTGAGTTATAAGAGGTAAAGGGAATAGCTGATCATAAATTAAATAAGACCTCTGCCCAGTCCTTTGAAAATCATTTTCCACAAACACCTCTGAGAGTTAGTTTATTTTTTTCTAAGTACTATAATACATGAGGACAGGATGCTTCAAGTTCTTAATTTTTCTTACTTGCCTTAATTATGAAAATCCTAAAGGTAAATCTACACTGTCAAAAAAGAAAAAATGGATATTTACAAATACTGTCTAATCAAATTCTTCAAACATCTTCCACTTTCATAGCTATTAATTTTATAATCCTATTAACAATCCTTTTACTTTGTGGTAAAAGCCTTTTTTTTCCTTCAAAAAATGGCTGCATTCTTGAATTCGTATGTGCTAAAAATTTCTGAGTGTGAATAGGAAATCTTGTACAAAATGATTACATGTACATTTTGAGTAGTGATACAGCAAAACAATGTTAAAAGGATGTTTATTGCTGTATAGAGGGAAATAGTATGCATATTTTTTTATGTTGACTCCCACATATCTTTTTTATCTTTAAACATTTATTTTTGCATTACTAGAACTCACATTGCTAGTAGTTGAATAAGGTCCTAATATTTTCTTCTTTTTCCTCTAAAAGGAAAATTCCTGTGGATTTTCTTTGTGTTTCATGTTTCCTGAGGATTGGCCTCATTTTATAGATTTCAAAAATCCACATATCTTATTTAATACTTGAAAGTCACAGTTAAGTCCTTGCTTCAACAAGGTGCAACAGAAGTTAATTCTTTGCTCGGAGTCTCAGATAAGGAGAAAACCAGACCTTCATAACCAATACAACTCCATGTGTTCTAAAAATTAAAAATCTTAGTCAATAATGAGGTGTTTAATATTGAAAGTACCAGAATAAGAACTCTAACTCCCACAGAGCACGAACAGCTATAAGCACCACAAACTCTCAAAGTCGGTTATCACTCCTTAGGCATCATTTGTGAAGTTTTCTGCCTGATACGGAGAAGTCCTCCCTTCCCCTCCCCTGCTGGGGAATCATGATGGGAAATCACATCTCCCTCTCCTGTGAATCAGAAGGTTCATCCTCAGTAACAGACTAGATCCAGCAGAAGAATGAATATGTGAACCTGAAGAACAGGTCTCTCACAATATACCAGTCAGATGAAAAAGAAAAAGTAAGAGCATTGAAGACATTTAGAACACCATTAAACAAATATCTACACTTTAAAAAAAATTTTTATCTATTTTTATATTTTTATTTTTTATTTACTTATTTTTTGGTACCAGAGATTGAACTCAAAGGCACACTCGACCACTGGGCCACATCCCCAGCCCTTTTTGTATTTTTTTAATTAGAGACAGGGTCTCACTGAGTTGCTAAGTGCCTCGCCATTGCTGAGGCTGGCTTTGAACTCGCAATCCTCCTGCCTCAGCCTCCCAAAGTGCTGGGATTACAGGCGTGCGCCACCACACCCAAGCTTATTTTTTTTTTTTTTTAGTTGTTGATGGACCTTTTTTTTTAATTTATATATGGTGTTGAGAATCGAACTCAGTGCCTCACACATTCAAGGCAAATGCTCTACCGCCGAGCCACAACCCCAGCCCAAATATCTACTTTTTTTTTTTTGATACCTGAACATAAGAAGAAAAAAAACTTAAGGGCATAAAAAACCTATTCAATGCAATAAGATCAGAAAACTTCCCTAATCTTGGGAAAGATATAGATTTTAATGTACAGGAGGTTTATAGGACCCCAAATACACTGACCTGAAAAGATCTTCACCATAGCATATTATAGTCAAACTGGCAAAAGCACAAGACAAAGAAAACTCTAAAATCTGCAAGAGAAAAGTACCAACTCACATTTAAGGGTATCCCCATAAGACTCACAGCAGATTTCTCAGCAAAAACCCTCCTACAAACCAGGAGGAAGTGAAATGATATTTTGAGTTCAAACTTCCAACCAAGAATACTACACCCAGCAAGGATATCCTTTGGAAACGAGGAATAAAGTCCTTCAAAGACAAGCAAAAACAAGGAAATCATGACCACCGGACCAGATGCTTCAAGGAGTCCTATATCCAGAAGTAAAAGAAACCCAACTACCTTCATGAAAGTATAAATCCCACAATATAGTAGACACACACAAGAGAAAAGAACCAAACATTATCAATCCAGTAAACCATCAAACCACAAAATAAATGAACAAAGAACATTTAAAAGTTGAAGAAAATCAAAATGATAGGAGCTAAATGCTCACCTATCAATAATAACCTTAAGTGTAAATGGACTAAATTCTCCAAGTAAAAGACACAGATTGGCTGAATGGATACTAAAACAAAATGTAACAATATTCTGACTACAAGAAACTTACCAATAAATACACAAATAGACTAACTAGGATGAAAAATGATATTATAAGCAAATGGAAATCTAAAGTGAGTAAAAATTATACTTATCTGGCAAAATAGACTTTAAGAAAAAAAGTACTCCACATAAACCTAATGTTGAAACACCCAATTGTATTAAACAAAATAGACCTAAAGGGAGAGGTAGACTCTAATATGATAATAGTGGGAGACTTCAACACCCCACTTTCTAATCACCTATATTAGAAAAAAAAAGAAATGCTAGCTTTCTAAATCAAATGGACTCAATAGATATTTACAGAATATTCCATTCCAAAGCTGAGGAATGTACTTTCAGTGCATGGAACTTTCCGTTGAATAGACCATATATTGAACTACAAAACAATTTAACAAATTTTTTTTTTTTTTTTTTTTTTTTTTTTGTGGTACCGGGGATTGAACTCAGGGGCACTTGACCACTGGGCCACATCCCCAGCCCTTTTTTTGTATTTTATTAGAGACAGGGTCTCACTGAGTTGCTAAGTGCCTCGCCATTGCTGAGGCTGGCTTTGAACTCGCGATCCTCCTGCCTCAGCCTCCCAAAGTGCTGGGATTACAGGCGTGCGCCACCCGCGCCCGGCATTAACAAATTTTTTAAAATTAAAATCATACTGTGTATCTTTTCTTATCACAATGTAATAAAGCTAGAAGTTAACAACAGAAATTTTTAGAAATTATACAAATACATGAAGATTCAACACACTGTTAAATGATCACCTCCAAAAGGAGGGAAATTTTAAAATATCTTGAAACAAACGAAAATGGAAACAAATACCAAAACTTGTGGGATACAATAAAAGCAGTACTAAGAAGGAAGTCTATGGCAGTAAGTGCCTACATAAAAACAAAAAAACCCACCAGAGTTCAAATAAACAATTTAACCATACATCACAAGGATTTAGAAAACAAAGAACCAACCCTGATATTAAAAGGAAGAAAGGAATAACAAAGGCCAAAGCAGAAATAAAATAGACAAAATACAAAGATCAGTTGAAAGGGCTGGTTTTTTTAAATGATCAATGTAATTGACAAATCTTTAGCTAGACTAACCAAAAAGAAAAGGGAATGCTCAAATAAAATCAGATTAAAAAGGGAAAAAAAAATACAACTGATACCAGAGAATGCAAAGGATTATTAGAGAATTTTTAAAGAACTATATACTAACAAATTGGAAAAACTAAAATAAATGGGAAAATTTCAGGATATATATGACCTACCCAAAGGCCATGAGGACATAAAAGAAACACTGAAATAGACTAATAACAAGTACTGAGATTGAATCAGACCTGATGACTTCATTACTGAGTTTTACCCATTTTTTGAAGAACTAATGCTAATTTTTCTCAATTCCAAAGATTAAGGAAGGAACCTTTCCAAACTCATTCTATGAGGCCAACATTACCATTACTAAAACCTAACATGACAACAACAAAAAAGGAACTATGTTTATTAGATGCAAAAATTCTCAACAACATATTAGCAAATCAGATTCAACAGTACATCAAAAAAATCATTTGCTGAACAGGTCAGTTTCATTCTACGGATATAAGGATAGAAGTAAATTAATAAATGTTATAATCAACAAAATGAAGGATAAAATTCTTATGGGCATCTCAATAGATGCAGAAAAAGCATTGATAAAATTTGCCAGAGCAATTAGGCAAGAGAAAGAAAGAAAAAACATGCAAGTAGAAAGGAAGAAGTCAACTCGTCCCTGTTTTCCCATGATATGATTCTCGATAGGAAAACCTACAGGATCCTCTAAAAGACTATTAAACTGATAAATGAATTCAGTAAAACAGAATACACAAATCAAGATAAAAACTGGTCACTTTTCTATACACCAATAACAAATTTACTAAGAAATCATGAAAGCAATCTCATTCACAACAACTACAAAAAAGATAAAATACCGAGGAATAAGCTTAACGAAGGAAGTGAAAGACCTTTACAATAAAAATGACAAAACACTGATGAAAGAAACTAAAGACACATAACGATGGAAAGACCTCTCACATTCTTGGACCAGAAGCATGTTGTTAAAATATCCATACTACCCAGAGCAATCTATAATCTCTATGCAATCCACATCAAAATACCAATGACACTCTTCACAGGACTAGAAAAGGAAATCCTAAAAATTGATATGGAAGCTTTATAAAAGACTCCAAACAGCCAAATCAATCTTAAGCAAAAAGAGTAGAGCTGGGGGCATTACAACATCTAATTTCAAGACATAGTAACCCAAGCAACATAGTACTGGCATCAAAACAGACAGACCGGTGGAACAAAATAGAAATCCTAAAATAAGCCCACATATCTACAGCCAACAGATTCTCTACAAAGGCACCAAAAACATATACTGGATAAAGAATAGCCTTGTTAGTAAAAGGTGCTGGGAAAAACTGGATATCTGTGTGCAGAAGATTGAAACTCAACCACTTTCTCACCCTGTACAAAGCAACTCAAGATGGATCAAAGACCTAATGCAAGATCTAAGACTACTAGAATAAAACATAGGGGAAAGACTTCAAGACATTGGTATAGGCAATGATTTTCTGTACAGCACCCAACACATGGGAAACAAAAGTAAAAATTGCCAAATGGGATGACATCAAACTAAAATGTTTCTGCACAGAAAAAGAAACAATCAGAGTAAAGAGAGAACCTACAAAAAATGTTTGACAACTATTCATCTGACAGAGGGCTAATATCCAGAACTAAAAAAAAAAAAAAAAAAAAAAAACTTTAAAAATTTGATCTGAAAAGACTCTTTTCAAAAGAAATACAAATAGCCGGGCATGGTAGCGCACGCCTGTAATCCTAGCACTTGGGAGGCTGAGGCAGGAGGATCACGAGTTCAAAGCCAGCCTCAGCAATGGCAAGGCACTTAGCAATTCAGTGAGACCCTGTCTCTAATAAAAATACAAAAAAGGGCTGGGGATGTGGCCCAGTGGTCAAGTGCCCCTGAGTTCAATCCCTAGTACCAAAAAAAAAAAAAAGAAATACAAATAAAAATATATTTGAGAAATATATTTGTATGATATATATGAAAATATAGCATACATCACCAGGGAAATACAAATCAAAGCCACAGTGAAAGCCGGGCATGGTGGCACACACCTGTAATCCCAGAGGCTTGGAAGGCAAGAGAATCACAAGTTCAAGGGCAGCTTTGACAACTTAGTGAGGCCCTATCTCTAAATAAAAAAATTAAAAAGGGCTGGGGACATGGCTCAGTGGTTAAGCACTCCTGGGTTCAATCCCTGGTACCAAAACAAAAACAAAAACAAAACAACAACAACAAAAAAAAAAAAAAAACCGACAAACCCATAACAAGATACAAGTTAGAATGGGTTTTATAAAAACAAAAACAACTGCTGACAATGACATGGAGAAAAAGGAATTTATACACTCTTGATGGGAAGGTAGTTAGCGCAGTCTTTATGGAGAAGAGTAGAGATGTTCTTCAAAGAACTAAAAGCAGATCTATCACATGATCCAGTTATCCCACTTCTGGATATACATCCAAAGGACATGCAATGAGCATACCAAAGAGATACCTACACATGTTTATTCACACTGTTCACAAGAACCAGCCTTGGTTCCCATCAGCAGTTGAGTAGATAAAGAAAATGTGGTATAAGCAGGGTGCAATGGTGGCTGCCTGTAATCTCAGCAACTTGAGAGGGTCAGGCAGGAGGATCACAAGTTCAAGGCCAGTCTGAGTAATTTAGCAAGATTGCCTCAAAATTGAAAAGTCAAAAGGGATGAGGACAAAAATGAAGTACATAGACACAATAGTGTATTAATTCAGCCATAAAGAATTGATTTCTGTTATTAGCAGCAAAATGGATGGAACTGGAGATCATTGTGTTGAATAAGTCAGACATAGAAAGACAAGCACCACATGTTCTCATATGTGGATGCTAAAAAAGTCCACATGAATGTAGGATAGTGACTAGAGATTGGTCATGGGGAGGGAGCATGGTCAAAAGAAGGTTAGATTAGTGCACACTTATATGTATGCAAGCATCACAGAATCTCATTAATATATTAATTTTATATATATTACATATATTAATATAATAATTTTTTATATTTTTAGTTGAGGATGGAAACAATGCCTTTATTTTATTTATTTTTATTTTTATGTGGTGCTGAGGATCGAACCCAGTGCCTCGCATGTGCGAGGCAAGCGCTCTATCACTGAGCTATATAATAATTTTTTAAAGCTCCAAACTGGAGGAGGACATTCTACAAAATACCCAGCTAGTATGCCTTAAAACTGTCAAGGCACTGGGTGTGGTGACAACGCCTGTTATCCTAGCACTTGGAAGGCTGAGGCAGGAGGATCCCGAGTTCAAAGCCAGCCTCAGCAATGGTGAGGCACTTAGCAACTCAGTGAGGCCCTGTCTGTAAATAAAATACAAAAAAGGGCTGGGGATATGGCCCAGTGGTCGAGTACCCCTGAGTTCAATCCCCAGTACCAAAAACAAAACAAAACAAAAAAAAAACTGTCAAGGCAAGTCTAAGAAATGGTCATAGCAATAGAAGCCTATAACGCGGTAACTAAAGGTAATATGGTATCCCAAATAGTGTTCTAGAGCAGAAAAAGAACATGAGCTAAAAATTAAGGAAATCTGAGTAAACATGTGGACTTCAGTTAACATCAAAATTGGCTCACTAATTATGACAAACATGCCTTACTAAAACATTGGCAGTAGGAGAAATTTAAGTATGGAGTATGTTGAAACTCTGTACTACCTTTGTGAATCTTCTGTATATAAAACTGTTTTAAAATGTAAAGTTAATTTCAAAATAAGTCTGCCATTCTAATGATTCAAGAAACTAGATGTAGCTGTGCCTGAAGTCCCAGCTACTTGCGAGGCTAACACAGGAAGGAGAGAGTTGTGATTTCCTGCCTGACTGATCAAGATTCTCTTTCTGCATACACCAGTCTTTGTAAATGAAGAAGCACTGGGTTTTTATTTAATAACTCATATTTAAGTATTTGATTTTTAATTCTGAGTCTTGTGGTCTGCTTTTCCTACAGTTCAGTTTTTCATCTATAAAATTACAGTGATGATAGTGGGCAGTATGCAAAGATAGCTTAGGGAATGATTTAAAAAAAATACATGTTTGGAAAGATGAACTTGTAAGATTGGTGCTATGGTTTGGATGGGCGTTGAATGTGCCTCCTAGTGTCCATGTGCCACTATTAGGCGGTGGTGGAAACTTTAAAAGGCAGCACCTAGTAGGATGCAATTAGGTCACTGGGGCATCACCCTTGAAAGAGATTAACACCAGTCTCACAGCCATTTAGCTCCTGTGATACTGGATTGTCATGAGTACAGCAATCCTGGCCCCTGAACTTGTCTGGCTTTCTGCCTTACCATGTGACTTCTCCCTTGAACACACACTTGACATGCCATCCACCATATTGTGGTGTAGCCAGAGGCCCTCACCAGAACCAAGCGGATGTTGATGCTGAGTTCTTAAGTCTCCAGGGCTGTGAACTAAACTTTTCTTTCGAAGTAACAGAATGTCCCTGCCTAAAGCGATTGCCGCTTAGAGCAACGATGCCGCCGGAATAAGTTCAGAGGCAGACTGGAAACAAACAGGCTCTTTATTCTGCTAGCTTCTCTCTCCAGCTCCAAGAACAACTCCAACACCATCCACACTCTTACAACCACCACAACAAAATGGCCCGATCCACAATGTCCCGGGCCAAGTCTCGCAGGACCATAGAAAATGGTAATGCTTGAACCTCTTTATGGCTCACAGCTAACCGCAATCTTAGCTATCTCCTTAATTAGGGCTCCTACAACAGAAAGTGGACTAAATAAGTGGGTTCTTACCAACACAACTCAAAAAATATCTCCAACAATGATAGGCAAGTTGGCTGCCCCCATTCTTCATAGGAAAGTCAAAACTGGCCTGCCTCTGGCTACTTCCTTTAGGATACCTCATTAACTTACAAAGAAAAATAACTACCTTACCACACTGGCAATTTAAGGCTTCCAGATAATATTTTATGAGATAAGATACAAGAAATTCTTGCAAAGCCCTCAGGGTATCAGCTCATCTGTGAGGCACATAGCTTTTCATCTTTGATGATGTCAGAAAAGGTGGATGGAAAAAATCCATCAAGAGACAATAAGAAAAGTAGAAAAATGTCACAGTAGCACTAAGAACACTCAAAAAGGGTCTATTGTTTTTCTGCATTGGTATAGCTTTTCATGTGTATTTATTTTCCATAAAAGAGGAGACAAGCACACAATTAATCAAGGACACAAATGAAAAGCCATGCTGTCTAACACTATTTCATTAGGAAACTACTTCTGGCATTCTTTGTTTCAGCACTACTAACACATGCGGAAATTAATTTCAACAAGAAAGGTAAGATCCTTGGGGGACACACATCTATCTTTATCCTAAGGAAGTCAATATAGTGGTTATCTAGAGTGGTTTCATGGTTGAGTTTGGAGGGTATATTTGTGTGTGTGTGTATCATCAGTTGTGATCATCAGAAATATATTAATTAACCTGAGATAATACACTAGACATACAGAGTGCTATATACATCCAAGTTTTGCTCTTAGAACTGTGTGCAATAAAGTAGCCTGAAATGTATGCAAATGACAGAAGGAATTAACATCATCACCTGAAAGTTATCATAATTTGCTCCCCGGCATCAAAACACTTTCGTGAGTCTGAGGAATTCCCTACTTTATGAGTTGTAGTCAGAGGTAAAGCCCACCTTTCACCACCCAAGCTGAGATTTCCAGATTCATTCTCACAGCATCAATTGCTGTGAGCAACCTAGGCTCCATCAAATAGATACAGACTACATCAGGGGATGAAGAGGAGCAGGGGTAGCAGGGAACTGCCCCATCAGCAGCACCCAGTGCTATGGGGCTACAGTGGCAGTGCCATGATAGAGTGTACTGTCTAGCGCCCAAGCTATAAAATCCAACGTTTGGTACCAGTGGCAGTATCCTCACTCTACCAACTTTGTACTATAGTTTTGAATATCCATGATCCAATTAGGGTTACCTGATTTCAGTGGGCAGAGCAGAATTCAATCTTCTGGTATTTATGTGAGGCACTAAATATGTTTTCTAAAAATTACTGTTTAAATCAAGGTGAGTTGGCTTATTTTTCTTATAAAAGCATCCTGATACAGGAATGATTATAGGAAATAGGGAGAAATTGATTACCTGACCTTGTTGAGGTAAGAAGTAATGAGAATCCAGTTAGGGGTGAAAGATGGGCAGTGGGAGGAACTCCAGACCTCTCAGGACCTGCAGAGGTGAAAGAATTTATTTCATTGTTTTCCAATGGCCATCTGGAACAAAGTACCCATTAAGTGGTTATTGCTGCAGAGCAAGGTTTAACCAATCTTAGCACTGTTGACATTTTGGGTGGGACCATCCTTTGTTACAGGGCCATCCTATGCATTCGAGGATGTTTAGCAGTATTCCTGGCCTCTGTACACTAGATAATAACATCACCACACACTGTTGTGACAACTGATGTCTCCAGATATTGCCATGTCCCCTGGCCAAGCAAGCAACATTGTCTCTGGTTCAAAACTGATGAACTGAAGGACTTTGGAATGTGTAGCTTAGTAAAAAGATAATGACAATTCTTAATTTTCCAGTACTTAGTCCTAGGGATAGAGAAAACCATGGACTCTATTTACTTTGCCCCAAATCTCCCTTCTCTACAAGACTATTAGAGCCA
Source organism: Tamias sibiricus (assembly GCA_025594165.1). Lineage (NCBI taxonomy): Eukaryota > Metazoa > Chordata > Mammalia > Rodentia > Sciuridae > Tamias > Tamias sibiricus. Next base: position 91,275,992 of record CM046666.1, on the reverse strand, counting down.
AAGGCCAGTCTCAAATTACAACCCTGCTTCCAACTTAATGGGGTCAGTACTACTCAAAAAACTGCAAATGGGGAGGCCATGTGGAACTCGGGCAAGTCCATTCTAAGACCCATCGCCCCAGCTGTTGGGGTGGTGCCTGCACAAACCCTTCAGCTGTCCAACCTCTTTGGAATTGCTGCAGCTGAAGACAGTTGTCCTGTCCACGCTCAAGCCTTATTCAATGGGAAGTCCACATCCAGTGACTGATGACACAGGGGTATGGTTGCCTGATCCCTTACTTCAATCTCAGGACAACTCCTAAGGGCTTCCTCGGTGACTGAACTCTGTGGGTTCGGCTAAGGTCTTGACTGAGATGCACTGCGGCCAAGTTTAAGTTGGCAAGTGGGCTCTCTGGGAGTGGGCGGAGAGGGGACCCTGATTTAAAGCATTTACCAATTTCCATGCAAGCCAACTACAGTGTACCATGAGTCATAGCTTCTCCCTCAGCCCTTTCTATTTTCTTCCCTTCCGTTCTACAGGTGGTAATCCCAAGAGCACAGGCTGATGAAACTCTTGCTCTCCATTCCATCTCAGAGCCTGTTTCTAAAGGATTCCACCAGTCACATGTAGTGACATGTTTAAGTCAGCTATTTCACCACTGTGACTAAAAGACCCACCCAGCACAATTGTAGAAGAGGAAAGGTTTATTTGAGGGCTCATGGTTTCAGAGGTCTCAATCCATAGGCAGCAGACTCCATTCCTTGGTGCTCAAGTTTGAGCAGAACACTGTGGCAGAAGAGTGGCAGAGGGAAGCAGCTCACATGGTGATCAGGAAGCAGAGACAGTCCACTGGCCAGATACAAATATATGCCCAAAGCCACAGCCGAATTCCCACCTCCTCCAGCCACACCCTACCACCTCAGTTACCACTCAGTTAATCCCTAACAGGGGATTAAGTCGCAGATTGGTTAAGGGTATAACCCAATCATTTCTCCTCCAAACCATCTTGCATTTTCTCACACGTGAGCTTTTGGGGGACACCTCTCATCCAAACCATAACATGACTCACAAGTGGTGACCCCTAGAAAGGGGGTCAAATGACCCTTGAGAGGAAAAAAAACTCACCATTCTAATTATGAAAAGCCTTGTTCAAAATATTTTGGGAAGACAGTGAAACATCTTTAACAAAAATCAAGCATGCATTTTAGGAAGAAGAACACAGAATAAACTGGAGTAGCAAGAGATCATTGCAGTCCAGCTGGAATAGTGATGGTAGAGCTGGAGGGGAAAGCCCACTATAAATTGGGAGGACTCAGTGACTAATTAGTTGAGAGGATGAAGAAGGGAAAGAGTTGAAGTTTACAGTTACTGCTAATTTGTGAGACTGGTCAGATTAGTTCATGGCAGAGAATTTAGGAAGAAAATAAATTTCAAATATGATAAATTCAAAGTATATAATTGTTTAAGTCAGCCTTTTCCACTGCTGAGACCAAAAGACCTGACAATAGCAGTTTTAGAGGAGGAAAAGTTTATTTGCAGCTCAAGGTTTCAGAGGTCTCAATTCATAGATGGCCCGCTCCGTTGCACTGGGCCCAAGATGAAGCAGAACACCATAGTGTAAGGGTGTGGAAGAGGAAAGCAGTCGAGGACATGGCCACTAGGAAGCAGAGAGACGTCTGCTCACTAGGGACAAAACATGTACCCCAAAGGCATGCCCCCGTGACTTACCTCCTCCAGCTGCACTCTATTTATCTACAGCAGTTACCACTCAGTTAATTCATTCAAATGGATTAATGCATTGATTAGGTTAAGGTTTTCATAACCCAATCATTTCACCTTTAAACTTTCTTATTTTGTCTCACACGTGAGCTTTTAGAAGGATAACTCATATCTAAACCATATCAACCATGAATTCAAAGTGGTCCATCAAGGAGGAAGTATTCAGCAGGGGTATGTATGTATGCAGATATATACGTGTGTGTTTGTGTGTGTGTGTGTGTGTGTGTGTGTGTGTGTGTGTGTGAGAGAGAGAGAGAGAGAGAGAGAGAGATCACTTCATGTTACTTATTTTCAAACCCTGAATAGTTCTGAAGGCTGTATAAATAGATGAAAAATTGAGGGGAAGGAGATTAAGACAGGTGAATTTAATCCAAAAAAGGCAGACCTTAAACAACAGCTAAAGAAGGGCCACCAAGTCTGTCCTGAACTTCCCTATGGTAAAACAGAGGGAAATCGTTGTGATTTTTCTTGGTCTGGTCTTTCTAATTAATTTGGTCTTAACATTTACCCTGTCAAGAGTGGCCATTAGGGCTGAGATTGTGGCTCAGTGGTGGAGTGCTCGCCTAGCACGGGCGCGGCCCGGCCCGGTTCAATCCTCAGCACCACATATGAATAAAGGTATTGTGTACAACTAAAACAAATAAATATATATTTTAAACAAAAAGAGTGGCCATTAGTTAAGATAGCTGCAAATTTGAGGGGAAAGTTAGGTTCCAGTGTGTTGATCAAATGAGACACTGAGGAGATAAAACTAAATTGCATGAAACAAAAGTGTTACTTACAGAGTCAGAGAGCTTAGGGTTGCTGACAAGTAGCAGAGGGAAACCCAGGAGGCTTCAGGGAGCAGAGCCAGCACCAAGGAGCCAAGGGAACTGTGGGACCATTCCTTTAGTAAGGCCTCACGGATGGATTGGCTGATTTAAGGAAAACTCCTACAAGGGTGGGGGTGGGGCTTATTTGCTTGAGTCTGGTGCTGACCAGCAGATTCATCATGGTCAGCACCTGTGTGATATATTGGTTTGAGGTCTGTGGGATGAGAAACAAGTGGCCTTGATTGTAAACAACCACACAAACATGGAGGGAAAGTCTTAAGGCCAAAATGTGACAGGTACGATTTAATGCCAAGTCTATAAATGCATGTCAAGGCAGCAACTACCTTAAATTTGTGATAGAAACATAATCAAGCACATGGTTCATTGAGTCTCAGATTAAAAGCATGTCTGTGTGGCCTAGGGTGTGGCTCAGTGGAAGAGCCCTTGCCTGGCATGCACAAGGCCCTGGGTTTGATCCCTAGCACAGGGATGGGCAGGGCAAGGAGTCAGTGGCTTCAGAGAATCACCTGTCCTCAGGCAGTGAGTTCTAAGAGGAAACACCTTCCAGAGCTAGTCACAAGTTGAATATAAAGAAAAGGAGACTTAGAAGAGAAGCCTACCATAGAAAAGCAACTGTAAGAGCCAAGGGGTGTGGGTGGTGGTGATGATCTAGGCATGAGAGAACTAGAACCTAACTTTCCCTCAAATTCACAGCTATCCTGACCAAAGTAGAAAGACCAGACCAAGAAAAATCACAACTATTTTCCCTTTTTTGCCACTAGGAAGTTCAGGGCAGATTTGGTGGCCCTTCTGGAGCTGTTTAAGATCAGCCTTTTGTGGGTTAAACTCACCTGTCTTAATCTCCTTCACTTCAATTTTCCATCTATTTTAAAATCTTATATGTATTTACACAGCCTTGATTTGGAACTATTCAGGCTATGACTATGAAGCCTAAGGATAGAATCTTGAGGAAGACTGACATGTAAGAGGAAAGCTGGAAATGAGAGAAGGGAAAAAGAAGTGAAACTGAGCTGCCCAAGGCTCACAGCCATCCGAATTGCAGGCGCACCATTTGGGAGTACTTGCAAATGTGTTTAATTCCAACCATCTACTTACATGACAGCAGAAACTGTGGTCTTGAAATAAACCAATGAGAACCTTCTGATGTTTGTCTGGAGGGGTAAAAAAACCAACTCAGAAATCTCTTTCCTGTCTTTTCAAAAACACAGATAAAAGTCACTGTCATTAACATAATCCAAATGCAGAGGGAATATTAGGTTATAGCAATGATGCCATGATTATGGCATTATATTGGCAGGTTGTCTATATGAGACATTAATAATATATTCTATCTTGACTCTAATTTTAAAGTAAAAACTATAGCACCTCAGGAGTGACTGAGTCGTCAGGAAAGATAATATTTTTGAAGAATAAGTTTCTTCCACCAGCCTGTCTTAAGAGTATAAAAGTTGTGTTCACTGTTTTCTATTTGCTTTGCAAATAAATTCCTCTCTACATCCTACCTTCAAAAAAGAATCACTCAGTTTATCTGTGGATTAGCTGATAAATGAAATCAGGTAATCTCTGCCCTGAAGGAAGTTGAGGCCAGCCTACTCTCTGAGAAGGAAGGCTTGAGAGATCAGTTCAGATCATTGCAGGAACTGTTTTCCATAAGAGGATGGTGAGGGAATGAATACCAAGAAAAACAAAGAAATAATGTAAAATAGAAATGACAGCATCTCCTTAATCCAAATAGTTTTGATAAGTCTTCAACCAATGGAAATGTCATGGGGGGGAAATACACTATTTTGCATCCAATTTTAAAAGAAATAGAAAACAGGAGTGGGCTGTGGATCTTGTAGGAGAACAGATGTAAAACAGGCAACCATATGAAAAGCCCATTGAGGAGAACTGGATGATTAATACACTACAAACAAGTTGGGACAGCATGATTTATCTCCATCTCAGAATGGAAAGCTACGATGCAGAAAATGAGGTTAAAATGAAAAATGTAGGAATCCTGACAAACAGCAGAAAAATGGATAATCTATGTTTAAAGTAAGGGCATAAATTAAAAAGTAAGAACCATGGGGCTGGAGTTGTGGCTCAGTGGTAGAGTGCTTGCCTGGCATGTGTGAGGCCCTCAGTTCGATCCTCAGCACCACATATAAACAAACAAATAAATAAATAAAAGATCCACTGACGACTAAAAAATATTTTTTAAAAAAAGGAAGAACCAAAATTCTTTTCATAATGAGTTCAAGAATCTTCTGACAAGTCTTCATAAGTATGCAGAGTTGGAATACCTCCATAGACAACTTGGAATTTTTCTCTAGCAGAAGACAAACCATAGATCTAAAATGAAAGAGACCACTGAATTTCTTAGTAAGAAGATGATGTTTTAGTAGGAACAAAGAACATGCTACAGAGAGAGCAAGGGCAAGAAATGGAAGCCACTTACAATTTTGTGGTAGACAGAGGAATAATTCAGAATTCTCAAAAAAAATGGCTGTACTCAGATGACTGTCATTGCACAAATTAAAACAACCTAGAACTAAACTTGCTTTTTGACATATTCTAATAGCATTAATAATAATAGAAATAACAGATCACTCATCAGGTGCCAAACAAGGTGGTTCATACATACAGATGGTACTCTGCTTGCAGTGGTTTGGCTTAATGATCATTTAAGTACACAACGATGCAAAAGCAGTGGGCATTTAATAGAAACCATATTTGGAATTTTGAATCTTAATCTTTGCCTAGGTTAATGATGTGCCTTGTGATATTCTCTCAAGATGCTGGATAGAGGCAGCTCCTGACCAGCCTCATGACCACGAGGGTCAGCAACTGATACTCTGTGCTTTACTGTGTTGCTAAGCTATGATGTTCTTTAGGTCAGGTGTATCAAATGTGTTTTTCAGCTTATGATGGGTTTATCGGGATGTGACCTTGTCATAAATGAAGGAGCATTTGGATTCCCTTTCTATAGATGAAGAAACAGACTCAGAGTGAACAGTTATGAGAAGAACTGTCAGAGAATAAGATTAATACGTGGGTCAGACTTCTGATGCCCTAACTAGAGAACAGGGTACTTCATAAGCCTGTGGTATCATTTAAGGGGAAAGTAGTGTTTTCCTATACTTAGAAGAATAAGTCTTATTATTCTCATTTCTCAAGAAAGACCCCAAGCTTTCTGGAAAAATTAATTAAACAGCTATAATTTCATGTTAATGCTTTTGTAGCACAATCCTCTTTTTAAAATCAAGAGCAGTCTAATGTACATATCTTTCTTTTTTTAATATTTATTTATTATTTGCTTTAGTTGTACACAATGCAATGCATTTATGTTTATGTGGTGCTGAGGATCGAACCCGGGCCGCGCACGTGCTAGGCGAGCGCTCTACCGCTGAGCTACAACCCCAGCCCCATATCTTTCTTTATTAAATATTTTTATGACTTTATTTCATTTGGGATTTTTTAAAAATTTAAGTTGTAGATGAACACAATACCTTTATTTTATTTATTTGTTTTTATGTGGTGCTGAGGACCGAACCCAGTGCCTCACATGTGCTAGGCAAGCGCTCTACTGTTGAGCCACAGCATGATGAGAACACAAATAGCCCTGGAATATTTTTTGTAATGTAAAATTTTATTGAAGTATATATACAGGAAGTGTGCACATGAGACCCTATTTCAGAATAAAAAAATAAAACAGGGCTGAGTATGTAGCTGAGTGAAAGGGCACCCCTGGGTTTAATCCCTCATACCAAAGACAACAAACAAAAAATTGTTTATATATATGAGAATTCATATAGTTGCATGTGGTGGTAGTTTGTTTTCATTATTGCATAGTATATCACCAGTGACAGATATTTGTCTTTATTTTCAGTTTTTGGCAGGAAAAACAACAACACCACTGCTATAGATACTCCATGTGCCCTTTTGTGAGTATGTGGGGTCATTTTGCAATCATTCAGATTATTTGGCAGTATTTTTGAGGACTTTGAATGGGACTTTAAAATATATCATTTCTCTCTTTTTTGTGTATATTCCTCATGTGTTATGTACTTAATATATCCTGTACATGTTCCAAGAGCACAGGTGCAAAATTTTACCTAGGGTATAGTCAAGGAATAGTAATATACACTCCGATCATCAATGTAAGAAGATTTTAAATCATTAATGCAATTTATCTGGAGAAATCAGTTATTCTATTTCTTTTAAGTCAATTTTTCTTAAGTCAGAGATAAATTCATAGGAAATTATAATTTCCAATTACAGTACCGACTATAATTGATGGAGCTGGGTGACAGGTACAGGCCTTCATTGTATCATTCTCTTCATTTCTGTTTGTTTGAAATTTTTCATATCAGAATATTTCTTAAGTTACCAGAAATGAACTACATTTTATAAATGTCCCTTTGATCTACTACTCAATAGTGAACTTAAAAAATTAAGAAGTGGGCTGGGGATATGGCTCAGTGGGTAAGCCCCCTGGGTTCAATCCTTGGTACAAAAAAAGTAAAAGCAAATTCAGTATTGCCAATATAAACTTGATACAACTTAAATCATTTGAATACTTCCTTATCTATGTTTCAAGGGAAAGACATGGTAGTTTTATCCTTGAAGACACTTCAAATACTTTTTATAATAAAATGGATATGAAGGAAAATTATTTACGCTAATTGCTAAAACATATAGCAAAGAATTTTAATGGCATGAAGAATGTCAGAATCTCTCAACTTCTTGCAAAGACTGAATCCTTAAGTCCATTTCTTCAAGCTTAGCCTCTTCCCAAAATAGATACCAGCACTAACAGCAATTTCATGTCTCAACTTCCCTGCTACATAACCACTAGGATGCATTTCACTCTCTTCAGAACAGGAATTTCATTGAACTTATCTTTGTATTTATGATCCAGCACAGTTCCTGGCCCCTGGTTCATACTCAGTAAATAGAAGCATTATATATTGCATTATGCCAGTTCCTGCCTCCCTCACTAGCTTATGGTGAGGTTTAAAGGAGATGAAAGTCAAAATCTTGTAAATTGAATATGTAATTGGGTTTGATCCTCCCCCCAGGAAGAAAGCAGACCATTGTCATCATTTGGAGAAACTTCTTGAGTGGAGGAGGAGGCCACTTCTGTCACCCAGTCCACCATCACAGGCAAATAGAGACACTTTCTGCTATTTCTATTTCTTCTCTCTAGTCCAGGTGGGTCTACCCAGAATGGAATGAAGAGGTTGGAGACACAGGGGGACAAGAAAATTTATGGCTTGCTGCCACTCATGCCATGGTTGTCTCTTCAGGGGCATGCTACTCAGAGGATATTTTGAACTAAGTCATCTTGGTTAATTCAAAAAGAGCATGATGAGAACACATGGGAGGGCGCACATCATAACTAAAGGGCACAAAAGAGTGAGGATTACTCCCTGTATTGTTACCCAACTAATTTTCTCAAATAGCTCAAACATTAAATGAAAGTACTATAAATCCAACCTCTCTCCTGTCTTTGCTCTTGATAAGGTAAGAGAAGTTAGAGAGGTCACTTATTATTTCTGCTTTTTTTTTTTGTTCTTCCACAGTTAAGGCAAAATAAAATAAACAAATAAATAAAACAGTTGTATTAAATTAATAAGTATAATTAAAATATATTTCATGGGAGTGTGAAATTATTTCAGTTAAATTTGAGCTTGGGGGCTGGGATTGTGGCTCAATGGCAGAGTACTCACCTAGTACATGTGAGGCCCTGGGTTCAATCCTCAGCACCACATAAAAACATATAAATAAAATAAAGGTATTGTGTCCAACTACAACAAAAAATAAATATTTTTTAAAAACTTGAGTTTGGTATTCAACATGCCAGTTTGTCATATAAATTGATTTTTCTGCACAAATCAAAAAACAAAAGAGGTTTTTGGAATAAATCCCAAGGGAACTCAATAACTGGCCATACTGGGTAGATTTTTAAAAGCCACAATTAAGAGGTGCTCTACATATATTATTATTTTAGGTGTTTAGATGAATTTTTATGATTTCTCCTTTGTCTGGCAAATATTTGTTTTTCTATAGAGCATAAGATCAATAAATTAAAGGGCTGGGATTATAGCTCAGCAGTAGAGCGCTCACCTAGCCTGTGTGAGGCACTGGGTTTGATCCTTAGCACCACGTAAAATAAATAAATAAATAAAATACAGCTTTGTGTCCAACTGCAACTAAAACAAATTTTTTAAAAAAAAAGATGGATAAATTAAACAGTTACACACTCAGGACTGGTTAAGGGACGATTTCACATGTGGACATATTTAAGTCCCTATATCCACTTCTTTTCTTTCTGCAACTATGACAACTTCACTTCTCAAATCCTCCTGTTATGACTCTGGACAAGTTCTTCCATCCGTCACAGAACACAGGTGTACAATTTAGTCAATCCTAATCCACAGGAGCCAATAACATCTGGAAATTTTATACTAGCATCAAGGATGGACCTCATAACCTACTTAGTCCCAAAGATCAATTTACTCTTTGAGTCAATAATTCCAATTCATGAGGAGAATCGTGCACCAGATATACTTTATACAATTTACCCAGCTGTCAGAGATATTTTATAGGCAATGTGGTTACCTACACTTTGACAAGCTGTTTTCTTTACTCAATAGGGAACTGGGGTTTCTTGAAATGCTGGAGGGAGGGATACCTTCTCTTACCATCCCTTTCTAAGCTTCTCTTCTCTCTGGTCTCCTTTGACAGCTCAGGACTGATAAAGAATTGCTGCTGGTTGTCTATACAAGGTGACCAGATCTGGTCCACTTGTGTGTTTGCCTCTGAGATGGAAGGAAGTCAGAGTCTCAAACTAAAATCAGTTGCTTTGGTTCAGTTTCCAATACAGGTTGGTTCATTTGTTTTCTTCTATTACTCACTTTGGTTAGAGAGCAGAAGGTAACACAATAAAGGAATTCATATGGCCCAAAATGGAGTGTGTGTGTGTGTGTGTGTGTGTGTGTGTTGTTTAGATAAGTTAGAAAAAGCATACTGTGCTTGAAAGATACCAGGAACCCGTGTCATATAACCCGGTTTCCTGTTGCATTAAATGTCTATTACATTCACATACTTGTCAGTGGCCAAGTGAATTCAAAAGCAAAACCTGCATAGCACAGCCTTCACACAGCCTTTCCCAGGTTCTGGAGAACAGCTTGCAGTGACTGTTTGATCCAAGGAAGCCTGGCTCCATTGCAAGGATGGCTTGCTCATTCTGCTGATGAATTAGTTGTATTAACGTGCCAGAAACAAAACAACAATCTGGAGATGATTTCTATAAAACTTGATGTTTCATCCAAATGTGATTAACACAGCCAAGAATTGTGCCCTTGCTACTGTGAAATAACTCAGAGCCAGAGGTTGCGTTAATCAGGGCTAATCTTTTGTTCACATTTGTAGAACTGTGTCATTTGATTTTCCTTCCTTTCTGGATAATAGTTTTTGAGATAGTCATAAATAAGACTCTTTTTTTTCCAGTCTGAAGATTTTTTTTTTTCAGTTTGAAGATTTTTCAGTGAGAATCAGAATATGGAATCTTCCAAACAAGAGGTTCATCTGGGGTTGCAGAAGACTCAGGGGTATTGACAACTATGCAAATTTTGTAATAAACTAGATATTAGATAGATAATGGCTTTCAAAGCTACCATGTGGCAGGTCAGAAGCTATAAACATAGCCTGGTCTTCATACTTTGGGAATCAATAGAGGAGTATGGCTATATATGCATGCTTGGGAATTAGAGTAAGAGAGTTTGAACATGGCCCCTATCACATTAGGGCATAGTGGGAACTGAAACTAGTTGCCAGGGACGATTCTGTGCCTCAATTTCCCATCAACAACCTCAACGAGAAACTGAATGAGAATAGTCTAAGTAAAGCTCCTAACACAAAGTAAGTGCTCAACAAATGGTAGCTTTTCCTACTAGCTACTTAAATATTAAATGGATGTGCTTTAGATGATGGTAATGGTGACACACCAAATTGGAGAAAATAGTGAGAATTTACCTTATTTAAATTAGTGCTAACTAAAAGTGTTAATACACTAATTTTCTACATAATTCACGCTGACTTTTTTATGTGTACTTAGTAGATTTATATATATTTAAAAAAAAACACTTAGTGCATAGGAGAAAGCTGATGTACAGAATGCTTTCTGAATACATGATGATTTGATGACAGCAATCTGACTCAGAAGGTGGCAAACAACTCAGTGTTTGGGTACAGAACATGATTTCTATTTTAAACATCTGAATCCTTTATATCTCAGTTTCTTTACCAGGCAGCTTTGAGATGGAGGGAGGAGAGAAGATAATCTCATCACCCCTCCCTGGTTCTTCATTAAGTGGTAAAGCTGGGATTAAAATATGAGTCGTTTAGATACCAAAATATGTGTATTCAATTACTGTGTTAGACTGCTTCCCAAGTTAGGGCCAGAGACATCGATTTGCTAGAATTTCCCAACCAGCAACATGCTAGAGCAGCAATATGGTGCAGTCTTAAAAGGTGCAGCCTGAGCCAGGCGCTGTGGCGCATTCCTATAATTCTAGCACTTGGGAGGCTGAGGTAGGAGGATTGCGAGTTCAAAGCCAGCCTCAGCAATGGCAAGGCACTTAGCAACTCAGTGAGAACCCGGTCTCTAATAAAATACAAAAAGGGGCTGGGATGTGGCCCAGTGGTCAAATGCCCCTGAGTTCAATCCCTGGTACCAAAAAGGTGCAGCCTATTGGAGCCCCTGGAGTTGAAATCCATGTCTGTCACATAGGCTATTAAAAACATTGGGAAAATAACCTCTCCTCACTGGAGCTTCCTTATCTAGAAATTGGGGATGGAAACAATACTGGCTTATAAATACATAGGAAGATTAAGCACCTTAATACCTGAAGCTTTCTTAAAAGAGTGCCTGGCCCACACTGTAAGCAGTTGTTAGCTGTAACTTACTTTGATAGGCATCCTAAGATTTTGTGTTTCTTCATTTGTTTGTTATTAGATCTCAGGCAATTTTTTTATTTGCAACACTTTCTATTTTGTTTTAAAAATCTGGGTATGTACCTTTTATCTCTTGGTACTGACTTCTTCCAACACTGCTTATGTATAAGTTTTTGTTTTATCTTTGCATTTTCTTTATTGCAGGGCATTCCAAGGACTGCAGGAGATATTTCTAAATCAAGTCATCTCTCTTTGAGTAATATATATGTTAAATTATTTATCTTTGGGCAATAGTTCCAAGATCACTGAGTTTTTTAAAATGGGTTTTAGGAATGATTTATTAACTTCTGGGAACTGCAAAAGTGTAAAGTCTTACCTATGAATTTTGGTTCTGATCATAGAGCTAGGCTCTAAACTCAGCATTTAAGGCAAAATTTAAAGACAGTTTTTAAAAACTCCTGAAAATTTGCTAGACTACAGGACAGCTCTGTTTTTTAGCAAGTCCAGAATTGACATTTTTTTCTCAGTTTTGAAAATTAATATATCTTCTACTGAACACCTGATGAAGCAAATGCCTTTCATATAAGGACCTTTTATATGAAAAATATATACAACATACACCAAGGATTTTATATATGCCATCTTATTTACTCATTATAATGACTTCAATAAGTATTATTATTCCTTTCATCTGTGAAGGACTGAAACAAAGCAAAGCCAATGACTTGCCAGTGGTCACCAGCAGCCGAACTATAGAGCAGAATTTTGATCTCAATTCTCTTAGACACAAAAGCCTCTCATTTCCCTGCACTACATGTTTCCTCTGCCTGGAGTCGCTCTTAGATGGCATTGAGGGACACAAATTGTCTTTTACTCTGCTCAAGACTGCTTAGTATTAGAGAGAACTCTTGAGTTTAGAGCTCCTCAACTTCAACTGAATACAAAGACATTGGAGACAATCCAGAGAAGATTAAGGAACCAGTTTGAAGAAAGTCCCAAGAGGGATTCACTTTAAGAGTGGGAAGATTTAGAGAGGGACAGAAAGGGCATTACTGACTCTGCTGGGTTTTAGGGCCATAAATAAGTCATGCAGGAAAATGAAAGAGAATCAGCCCTGGCTGATTGCTGTTTGGTTGCAGCCCTTCTGAAAGATGGGGTTGGCTGGGTGGGTGGCCTCCTGAGATGTGCCTTTCTATATTATGATTCTAGGAATCCACCCGCAGGCATTGCTAATAAATGTAGCAAAGCGAGAGAGACCAGACACCATCAGCTAACTCCTAGAATTCCTCTGTAAAGGGGAACAGACAGGACTGTCTTCCTCTCATGTACTGATGAGTAAATGAGACCTTGAGATGCAATTCACAGGAAAGTGACTATTCACTGGACACTTCTGCTGCCCAGGAAGCCCCACAGGAAAATGTTTTACATATCAGTTTCCAAGACTCCAAAGACATCACTGAGAGTGGGTGGAATGACACCAATTACAGGCAAAATGTTCAGGCCTGGGGGAGGTACACAGAGGTGCTTGGTCACTCCCAGTTGGTGGGTTGGTGTGATCAGAGGAAAGGTTCTCCACTGTTGCTTGTGGCTGTGCCATCTTCCAGTGGCCATATGAGGAGCCTATCTCTGCTATTTAAATAGGTTTGTAAAAGAGGACAATGCCATAAATCATCTGGTACACAATAAAGTCAAGATTTTTTTTTGGGGGGAGGGGCAGTATAGGGATTGAACCCAGGGGGGCTTAACCATTGAGTCACATCCCAAGCTCTTTTATTTATTTATTTTTTTAATTTTGAGACAGGGTCTTGCTAATTTGCTTAGGGCCTTGCTAAGTAGCTGAGGCTGGCTTTGAACTTGTGATCTTCCTGTCTCAGCCTCTCGAGTTGCTGGGATTACAGGCATGTGTCATAGCACTTGGCTCAAAATCCTTTCTTGTGCTCTTGACTCTCGCTAAAGAGTTCTTTGCCTTTTTAATTGCTTTTTAAAATTACACACACAGTGTAGCTCAATATCAAAAGGAAAAAGATGTAAAAATGAGATAAACATCACTTTCAATGTCAAAGATCATATATTTAGTATACATATTTTTCCTTACAAAACTCAGATATAGGGGCTGGGGTTGTGGCTCAGCGGTAGAGCGCTTGCCTAACATGTGTATGGCCGGGGTTTGGTCCTCAGCACCACGTAAAAATTAAAACGCATTGTGTACAACTAAAGCAAATAAATAAATATTTTTTTAAAAATTCAGATATATGTGGGTAATAATAACAAATAGTTGTGAAATAGTTTATGTGCCAAATACTGCTAAGAGCTTAATTCACTTCATTTCATGGACTAAAAGCAAACCCAGAGAGGAAATTGGACACTTCCTCCAGGTCCAATTCAGTCTGGCACCTTTAAAGAGCCAGGTAAATTTCTTTTCCCTTTCCTTAAAAAAGAATAAATGATGCTATACATCTGAATCATCTTATCATCTTAATTATAGCCATAGAGGTATGGTTAATATTAAGACCTAAGGAGAACTAATAAAAATTAAAACTGATCAGCCTCTAGGCTCTGGTAATCCAAAAATTCAACAATGGCCCACCCTACTTAGTCATGAGCACAAAGGTAGAACTGAACTAGCTGTTCAATCTCAGAACTGTTAAGAGTTTGTGATTCAGCCACACTTTATTTCAATGGTATTCTATGAGGATCTACTATTCCCTTCAGTTCTAGCAGTTATTTTGTGAATGCAATGCTCCTATGCAGCTGCCAGTCCTGTAAACTGCCACAGCCACTTTAGAGAACAGTTTGTTGGCAGTAGTAAATTAAAAATGGATATAACTCAGAGCTCTACTCCTGGACACATGCCTTAGGGAAATCATACATGTGTATAAACGAGTCATGCACACTGCATTGGTTTGTTATTTCAAAATACCAGAAACAACCTAAATAGTTAAGGTGAAGGATATGTTGTGACATACTAATAATAGAATAATATTATGCAATCATTTAAAAGAATGATTTTATATGTGAAGAGAGAAATGAGCACCAAGCTATGTTATTGTCTGAAAAGATAGTTAACAAATACAGTTTGATGCCATACAATATATATTAGTATATGATACTATATTCACAAGTTATTTGTATAGTAAAAATACATAATGATAAAAAATGAAGGATATAGAGAAAAAAGAACTAAAGAAAATTATTAAAGGATTAAAAAAAATCAAAGAAGTATCAAAGGAAGGAAGCAAGGGAGACCAAGCTAGGCTAGATAGGATCTGGAAACAGGGACAATTAGCAAGCAAGTAATAAACCCCAGGGATTGAGATTGAAGGAGGAACAGGTTGATGTCAAGGGGCAGGAAAAGGGGAGACTTTGGAAGGCTCAAGTTAAAGCTTTACTAAGTGGATTAAGTGAGACTTGATTTAAGTACTTGGCCTGCTCCTAGTTCTTTACCACAAACATTCCGCACATTGCTGAACAACTTATTGTGTAAGCAGAGTTGACTGTCATGGCGGCCTGCTTCATCGATCCTGTCTGATATGCTAGGGACCTAGCCATGGTAAGAAAGTGTGGGTGGCCTCTAGGAGCTGAAAGCACCTTCTAGACAGTAGAAGCCAGACAGCTGTCCAGCCCCAGCAGTTGCAGTCAAGAGAAGAACCTGAAGGACTGAATGGAGGAAGACTATTGATCTTGGACACATAATCTTTGAAGCAGAAATGCAGCTGGAAGTCCCTGGGAACCCTAGACCTTTTGGGGCACACCATTCCATCAGAGTTTTTGTCCTGTGAAGACTCTGCATCTGATCAAGGCAGGAAAATACACGTGAAGGGGTAAGAAAGAGAAAAATCAGAATGTATATCAGGGCAGCAATATTTAACACATTTACCAATAAAGGGATCGTAGTTTATGTACACTTTCACAATTTGGGGGTGAATCAGGAGACCAGGCATGAATTATCTGGGTCCTCTGCTAAAGGTTTTGCAAAGCTGCAAATAAGGTGTGGTCTATTTTTGTTTCTTACCTTGATGCTTGACTTTGGAAAAATCTACTTCCAAGGTCACTTAGACTATTGCTAGAATTGATTTCTGTGGGTTGCTAGGAAAGAGAAGCCTGACTTCTAGCGGGCTGGCTGTTGGCTGGAGGCTGCTTTTCAGCTCCTAGAGGCCACGCACACTTTCCTACCACTACTAGGTCCCCAGCATGGCAGCTTCATCAACTGGACAGGACAATCTCTAGAGGGTACCTGCCAGCAAGAGGGAGTCTTATAATGAACTGTAGCCACAGGAGTGACATTCTTATCCTTTGCTATATTTATTTTTTAGAAGCAAGTCACAGGTCCCAACTCATTCAAGAGGATGCGCTTTAAACAAAAGATCAGTGCAGAGGATCATAGGGGCCACCCTAGAATCTGTCACATAGCATGTCTTTGTTGCTTCTGAGTTTTTAAGTTTACAATAATCCTGAATATAATCCTTAAAAATTTTAAAATATAGAACATTAAATAAGAGGTCAGATCTAAACCCAGAATACATCTGATGTCAAAACTCAGAGCCTTCTCACTTCCCTAGCCATATTTCTTTTATATATACATATATATGACTATATCCAGTTCAAACTGAATTTCCAACATTCGAACAAATCCCTAAAATGAAGACTAAGAGTTAAGGTCTGAGAATCCAGTAGTTTCTGGTCATTTATAAGGTGTAAGAATATGATTTTTTTGACTCCAGTTCTAGTATCAATAAAAGAGATATTTTGTCATTCATTACTTCTGTGGTTATTCTGGGACTCAGAAGAGACACTGATTACTCAATAAATATTTGTTCCTGGAATTACTAATACCAACGTGGTTATATAAGATGAAAGCAAGCAAGAAGTAGTAGAGGGGGGTTGAGGTTGTGGCTCAGCTGTAGAGCGTTTACCCAGCACACGTGCGCGGCCTGGTTCCATCCTTAGCACCACTGTAAAAGTAAAGGCATTGTAAACAACTAAAACAAATAATAATAATTTTAAAAAAAAAGTAGTAGAGCAAATTCCTTGGATAAGCTGTGTTTTACTGACACCTCACCAACCACCATGTGGTTTGGTTACCCAAGCAAAAGCAAAACAAAACTTTGCTAATTTCCTAGAAAGAAAAAAAGTACTTGATTATTGCTTTAAATTGCATGCATCCACTTATTACTTATTTGAACTTTTTGTCATTTGTGTTTTCAATTTTTTTCTTTACACATTGGTCTATGCCCCTTAATCATTGGTTTTTTGTGTTTGTTTTTGTTTTTACCTATGAAACATGGATAACCATGCTCATTGATTTGGATGAAGAGATAAACCTTTCTCTGTCTTATCCACCCATATATTCTTATTCCCCTTCTTCATTTTGTTTATGGAGTGCGTGGGGTAGGGGGTGAGAGGGCACACACAGTTGCATTTGGTTCAGCTACTCAGCTCCACCGCTCTCTGCGTAGTATAATAGCGAATTCTAGATTATTTACACTTCGAGAAGGAGGTCTTTGGAAACTTTGGTCTTCAGAGGTCACGAGGATCCCCAGCAGTTTTGCACCCCGGTGCCCTCAACGCCAGCTCGGGAGAGAAGAGGAGTTGGGGATGGCCGGCCAAGGCGCGGCCGCCACCCCCGCTCGCCCGTTGCGACCCGGAGCGCGCGCCCGTGCCAGGCCCCCGCCCGCGCCGCCGCTCCGCTCCGAAACCGGCTGCGGTCACTCTGCGCCCGGCTGCGGGGTAGACCACGCGGGGCGAGCGCTGAGGGCTTCCACCGACCAGCTGGCCCTGCTCACGCCACTGGGAAACTTCTGCAGGTGCAAGGCCAGAACACCACGCAGAGCCAGAAAAGGAAAGGTAAGGAGGGAGCCCAGGGGTGCCGCGGCCTCCGCCTTCCGGAGCTGTCCGCACCTTAGCACGTCGCAACAGCTTCTGCAACTTTGCGGGTGCGGCTTGGCTTGGGCCCGGTCCCGGGGTGGGGGCTGCCAGACCCCCGACCCCAGGGTGCGCAGGTGCTTTGCCTTTCTGCGTTCCAGCGCTGCCCGCCCACTCGCGCCACCTGCGAGCTCCGGGGGTCCTAGTGGCGCGGCTCACTGCTGCTCAGGGGCTGGGGTCAGCTGCTGCGGTTTCCGCCAGCGCCGCCCCGAAACGCGAATCCTCTGCCCTAGCGGCTTTTAGGCGAATACACCTCCTAAATCTCCCACTGGTCCTTTTTTAACCCCAGGCACTTGGGGTTCAAAGAAAAAGGACAGATTTGCAAGGGAGAAAAGCCGGCCGGAGGGGCCTGACGACTTGGGGTTTCACCTTGGGAAAGTCTTGCCACCACCGAGTTTCCTTTTCCCTGTCTGTAAACAGAGGCCCTAACTGGGATCAAGTGTTTCCAAATGGAGTTGACACGAAGAAACTGCTCATCAAGATAGCTCTGACTTGTTTTCTATACTTGAGGTTCCCCCTGCCCCCCCCCACCCCGCGCGCAAAAAAAACCCCGAAATTTGCAAACCACTAAATTTCCTCTTCACCGAGGTCTGTTACAGAGGCATAGTTTTCAGGTTCTATATTTTGGAACGATTGAAGCCACAGGTAAAGAATTAATTTAGCCAAGAGACATATGCAAACGCGAAAAATACTGTTTCTCAATTATTTAAAATTTTATTTAATATATTGGGAAGTAGATTTAGAAGAAGTAGATTTAGCCCACTTTGAACGTAATTTAAATTACTAAACTTCCTTCCTGCCTTTCACTCTAATTCTTACATCATTTCAAATTTGAAAGGCTGCAAACCGCAATTGAGTTTTATGGCAGCCTTAAAATATTATGGCTGCATATTCACTCTAAGTTTAGTGGCTATTTTTCCTTTCTCTTATTTTTAAGTCTAGGGACTGTTGCATGAAAGAAAAAAAATCTTTCTCGTGATAGTATAGAAACCTGGTGTTGTTCTTTATGACATCAGAAAACCAAACGAGAACTAAGAACTACATAAACAAAAATTGGATCTCAGCTACTACATATGCAAAATTAAGAGATCTACCTGATCCTAGATAAACTATGAAAATTTTTGTGTTTGTGTCTTCAAGAGTTGGAACCACAAATATTAATTGAAATGTAGGCCAAGATATTATCTGTCCTCAAAATGTACATTTAAGTGGGAGATAGTTGACAGTTGAGTTTCTTTAGTCATATAGATAAGTCTCTCAAAATAGCTGAATCATTATACATCCTATGCTTCTAAATACAGTGTGTGCTATTAAGTAAAAATGTGTCATGGGAACCCAAAATCTCTTACTACTTACTACAGGACTGACTTAACAGTGTTGACACACTAGAGCATTCCTGCCTGCTTATTTTGAAACAGTCTGCAGGAAACATCAAGAGTGTTATGAAGCCTTTGCTACAGTGTGTAACAATACATAAGCAACATGGAAGGCAAGAAATTTCAAAACTGCTTTGGAAAATATCTGATAGATTTGCAAACCTGTAAATTGCAATTGAGATTGTTGTTGCAATTATGATATTGGCCAGCAGATTATGGGCTATACTGAGTATTAATTTACCTCTAATAGAAGAGTATATTGAGCCATGACTTTGCTTTTTTTAAAGAAAAAGGGGAAATATTTCTCTGAATAGTCATAGGAAAATGTCTTGAAAGTTACAACAGGTATTTTCTAAAATAAATAAATAACCAAAATTTGCTGATTTAAATCACCTACAGTGTAATGATGCTGGGTCTTCCTCCAACCCAGAGAATCAAAGGATTAATTCACAGACCTAAAATGAGACCTTGACATTTTGTGTTCTGTAACCCAACAATAACCCTCACTGGCTCCCACACACTGAAATTGGCCAAGGAGGAAAGGAACTGTGGAACAGTATTAAAAGGACAAGCCACTGGCTAAGCTTGAAGGAAAATCTGCCTCTCCCTGAGTCTTGTTTTCTACTCTGCACAGTGCTGATACCAGTTGAGCATCCCTAATCCAAGAATCTGAACTCCAAAATGTTCCAAAATATGAAATTTTTTGACTGCCAATCAGGTGGTCAAAAAGTTCCAGATTTTGGAATATTTCTGATTTTGGATTTGGGGGGATTAAGGATGCTCATTATAAATTATATATGTACATATATATTTTTTAAACCTGAGATTTGAAACATTTCAAGTCCCTAGCATTAGTGATAAGGGATACTCAAACTTAATAATATCTAGATTGTGGAGATTCTATGACTCCTAGGTAAGTTGGTGTGTGTAAGAGCTAGTACCTGCTCTTAGTAAGATTGTCTTCACTTAGTAAGAGCACAGATAATCTTGGTTTTCTCTGCCCTCCTTAGAAGGTGTTTATTGACTGAATAAATTATTGGCAGAATATTAGGTTTCAATGTTTGCTTTTAATTTCAAAATTTTGATGTGGAAAAAATCTTGGTATCTTTTGAATCTGGGTAATGGTTATATGGGATAATGAGTTTATACTATTTTTGTATATGTTTAAAATTATCAGAAAACAAAATTTAAGTGAATCTGAAAAGAGCACATTATAAGAAACCTTTCTAATCCATCATTTCATTTTAAATTATGATTTGCTTATTAGTATATGTATTTTGGGTATTTAAATATGGGGAAACACTAATTATATATAGAAAGTGGATAGGCCAACAATGGTGTAGAGAAAAGAATCCATGGTGATCATCAATTTTTTGTGAAGTCTATTATGAAAAGATCTAAAGAAATGACAAAGTTGATGTTTGTTAGTTCTGGTTGTTGCATTCATGGATTTTTATTGTATTAGTTGAAATTTTTATATTTAAAAATTTTACAATGTAAAGTCACCTTATTGTTTTCTAATATCATTATAAAGAATGCAAATAATGCAGATACTGTTTATAAAAAGAAAAAAGTAAAAAAAATAGTATCCCACTATCCAGAAATACTCATCTTTAACATTAAAGGAAAATCATTCTATATGTCTATGCATTTATACAAACAAGATATATTGAAAGAAGACAGAAATGCTTTATTAAAAAGAAGTAGGATTGTTCAATAAACTGTCTCCCTACTTTGAATTCCTTTATAACAAACTGCAACCTAATTTTGTGTGTAAAGAAACAAAACCTAATATAAAAGTGTATTTTTTGGTAACAAACAGCCAAGTTTCAGCCAACTCATCATACCATGACCTGTGGCCAGTCAAGTGATTTCTTCCTCTACTTTGCCTCCCTGTTAGGCTATGAAAGTTTACTACTTATGCTATTGGGTAGAAGTCTGTGAATCTCGTCTGGTCCTAAGTGTTGCCTGATTCCTGGATCTTTTTTTTTTTTTTTTTTTTTCTCAAATAAACTCAGTTCGTTTCAAGTTTCTCTTTTCACAGATTAATAATGGAGTTGCTTTCTAAATAAAAATGTTACGATATTCTAAGAAAGAAGAAACTGTAGTAAAAATGGAGTAATTGCTGAACTTAACATCAGTATTCCTCCATCCAAGAGATAACGGGTCCTAAACGTATCTTCCAAATTAAAAGGCTTCTGGGTACTCCTCAAGATCAGACTGTTGAAAACATGTATTGGTTTGGACAGTCAGTGGCTCCCTGTTAGAAAAGACAAAGCACTGGCACTTTTAATCTATCCTTCCCATACTTTCAGTTCTCTTCCTATCCCAATTTTGTTTCATGTATTTATGTTTTCATCTTGTAAGGATCCATAACATTTGTACTGTTTCACAAACTTCATTTCAGACATTTTTTAGTTTTGGTTTTTATAACTAAATAGAATCACAGCTGTTTACTGGTCCTTTCACCATGGTGTCTTTAAATATCAACTTTTAAATTTTGATTCATATATCTCTGGCTAGATTTTGGCACCATTATGTGTGTGTGCTCGTATGAGTGTTTAAAAAAAGGGCTCATTTTCAGTGTCTTGTTATGTTTGGAATGTATCTTTTATTCCTCTATTTGAATTACTGTGTGGCTAGTTTAACATTGTCCAGCCACAGATTCCTAACCTCTGAATTATATAGCCTGTGCTTCATTTGTTTTGGGTATCTAATGTAGCTATAAAGAAGTCTAAAGTCAGTGTCTGGATTTTCCCCTCTGCAAATGACTTGCTTAAAGTATTCATTCTATTCTTGAAGTTTGATAACTTGGGTAGGTTATATCATGGTTAAATTCTGCATTATTTTTTTCATGGAACTTGTTACATACTTTCTGTTGGAATAATCTGTTCTGAATTTCAGAATGATTTTCTCCTTATATTTTTTCTTTCCATTTTTTAATTTTGCTCTTCAAAGACACCAGTAATTACTACATCTTATTTTTGTCCTCCATATTAATTATGGTCTGTCTTAATTTCTCCTGTGTTCATTGTGATTGTCTAATGATTAAAGCCTCAGGAGGCTGAGGCAGAAGAATTGCAAGTTCAAAGCCAGCCTCAGCAACTGCAAGGCACTAAGCAACTCAGTGAGACCCTGTCTCTAAATACAATACAAAATAGGGCTGGGGATGTGGCTCAGTGATCCAGTGCCCTTGAGTTCAATCCCCAGTACCAAACAAAAAAAAAAAAAAAAAAGTAACTCATGCCAGGTGTGGTGGTGCAAGCCTGTATTCCCAGAGGCCGGGGAGGCTGAGGCAGGACGATCTCGAGCTCAAGGCCCGCCTCAGCAACTTATTGCTGGGCCCAGTGGCCCACACCCTGATGCATACCTTGTCTCAATATAAAAATAAAAAGTGTGGGGGGTGTAGCTCAAGGGTAATGCATCCCTGGGTTCAATCCTTAGTACCCAAAAAGGAAAAAGAAAGTTATTCATTCATAAATGAAAATGTAGCATGGCATAAATAATAGGCCAGGAATGAAGATGTCAGGATTCTAACTTGGGCAAGTCTTTCATACAGACTTCCACGAAGAGGTTTCCTTGCTTGAAACATAGGAAAAAATACTGCACCACCACCACACCTCCCCCAGTCCCCAGGATACGCATAGCTGTGAAACCACACAGATTGAGCACTTCATGCAGGTCCTGACAGTTACTGCTCAACAGATGTTGGTTGTTATTACTTAATATTTTCCTCTCCATTCAAGATCAGAGATGGATGGTGTTAAAAACCAAGCTCCAAACACATGTTACATTATAATTGTTCTGGAAGCCATGGTGCATGAATGATAGATAGTTCCTGTTTCCTCTGTTACAAAGGGAAATTTAATCTCCACAAAAAAAGAGATAAGTAAAAACACTTTTAAATCTTCTATTTGGAATTTTAGCTTATTGTAGAAGCTAAGCTTTGTTTTCTGCTCCTTGTGTTCATTTTCAAATTTAAATGAAATCTTATGAAACAAGGAAATCCATCAACTAGCGGGTTATCTTTGACCAATGCCTAGTCAGATAGGAAAGGAAATTGAATATAAAGATTTTGATTTTACTGTGGAGGAAAATAATTCCTGAAAAAGAACTTTTGTTTGGGAATCAGAAAGCTAACCATAAACAGATGTAAACGTAGTTATTTTAGTCTAGATTATTTCACCTGAAACAGATCTTAGCGAGTGAATTCTCATGCAGAATGGCAGCTTACAGCCAGAGTTGGCCTCTGAATTTTTGTCTGCTTAGCACTGGCTCTTAACAGTGTTTGTCAAATGTTATTTACCAGCATTTTAAAATCAGGAAATTGCCAACAAAGTCTGGATTTCTGGCTTTTCTTACACAACCAGATAATCTTCTAACACTGGGCTCACTGCAGTCAGCTAGGGCTAAGGATGGACTGTCACCTTGGATGGAGCAGACACAGTCCAGGTGGTTTTCCTTTTACCAGGCTTCAGTCACTTATGTGGGCTGCCTAGTTGTCTAAGAACCATTAGTGTGTCCCCTGGTGATGACAGCATACCCTATTCCTTATCTCAAGGATGTAAACTGAGGTCTAGAGAGGTTAAATGCCAGAACCAGGAATAGAGGCCCTATTGTCTCTGACCAATTCTGTACTTTAACTACACCATCCTCCCCTCCTTCTTGACCACTTCAGACTAACTCAATAAAAAGGTCTTGTGATTTTTATGTCAGTGTATTCCTGACAGCCAATACCAGAGACTGATTTCTGTGTAACCAAAGAGATCTAATGAGAAAAGAAACATTTGACTATTAAGTATTAATATTCATCACAGTTTTTGTGGAACTAACAAAAGTATAAAGCTACAGATGTATCATAGCAGGAATTGTTGACAGATATAGTGAATGTTCACCATTAATATATGCAACAAGGCAAGAATTAAAAGGTCAATGTGCTAATAAAATGTTTTCATAGGCTAATTTAATAAAAGGATAAATCTGACTGTTTTTTAATGAAACACTTCAATTATTTAATGAAATTTATATGTGAAGATTTTTTCAGTTTCATATAACTTATGTCTTAATATTTAATCCCATGTGAGAATGATAGTTTTTTGTGATGAGTAGAAGAATTTCAACATAACCTTTAGGCAAAATTAATTTTGTTACTAAGGATTTACAAAAAAAAAATACTAAAATAATTTACAAAGAAAAAATACTAAAAAATACTTTGTTATTCAAAATGAGGTGTATTACTATAATGTGCTTCTCCAATGATGTTTGGGGGATTGAGGATGTTTTTAGTCTCTGATGGAAACTATAAAAAACAAGCTTGTTTGCTTTCTCACTTTTAAGACTTTAGTCTATCTTTTAAAATGTAGCGCTTATTTAAAATTTAGTAATCAACAACTGACTTTAAATGAGTTTTAAATAGTTTATTTACATATAAGGTATATTTTTAGCCATATAAAACAGTATATATAACATAGACCACATAATCTGGAAACTGGACTTAAATAATGTCAACATATAAATTTCACCAAAATGCAACTTCCCTGAGGGCAAGCAGGGATTTGAATTATTGACATATTGACTGATAATATTTTACTGGCCAGTTAGCAGTTAATGATATACAGTCAGTTATGTTACACTGCATGTTTTGAAGATAGGCATTGTTCTGACACAGCTGATATATCAGGAAACAGTTTGAGCATACTTCAAACTTAATGTTTGTGTATGATTTACTCCATTAGACAGGGTATGTACATTGAGCTGAAATCAGCTGAACTTGGCTATGTAGGAATACACAAATGCAAACCCACAGCTCAGACATCTGCAAGTTATCTTGGTTCTCTGTGCATTATCCTACAAGTCATCTTTGCTGCTCTTTCATACCTATGAACTTTGCTATATTAAAAAACACATTCATTCATCACCCAAGTATGTCTATGCATCTTGGTTAAAAAATGTCAAATAGTGCATGTGAAAAGGAAAGCTTTAATATTGAGGAGAAGTTGGAAACTACTCAGCATTTTGAAAGAATCAAGGGAATATGTGGTATCTCTTGAGCCGTGAGAATAAGGAAATAATTCACATCGAAGATTAGCAGAGACAACACCACAAAAGAGAAGGGTAAATGGCTGGAATAACTTTAGGTGCTGCAAAGACATGAAAAAAAAAAAAAGCTTAAGGAAATACAAGAGATTGTGGTGTATGTGGATTGAATACTAAACCATGGACAATCTTTCTCATGATGGGAGAGAAAGCACCAGCCCTATACGAATACCTTATAAAGAAATGACCACATGCTACAGAAGTGATCCTTTCAGGTCTAGCTGTGGCTGTTGCTGGGTTGGTGGTTTCAAACACTACTAGATGTCAAATGCTAAAACAAAAGAATTCCCAGCAGTGATACAGAAGTTAATTGAAGAAGGCATCAAAATTTCAATTTTGATGGGACAGGTATCTATTATAAAGGCATACCTCAAGGACCTATATTTCAAAGGTTAAAAAAAAAATGCCCCAGGATTTAAGGCTGTGAGAGAAAGCAGTTTGTTAGTCCTTCTTCTACCACTTCTCAATAACTCACAAACCTCAACCCTTCTCATGCCACTTCACTAAACAAACTGCAAGTCCTTTAAAGGTCACATGTCATGTTTGTATATTTTTAGCCATTTGACATAGGTAAAAATGTACTACTATTTTTATTAAATTCCTGTCTTTTAAAAATATGCCACTGATGAAGATCTCAAGTGTTCTATTTCTCACTCCATTTTTCTCATAAACCCTTTAGTTTTTATTGCAGTTTTGCATACTGCAGTGATTTTTTGGGGGGGAAATCACAAATGTGTTAGCAGAACTGACTCTTGGTAATTAAAAATAGCACAGAATTGCTAAGTGTCACTATTGAGAGAATAAGGGCATACCTGCTCATGGTATTCCCTATACAAAAGGTACCCACTTGTGACTAAGGGTCAAAAGTGCCTCCCCTGACCCAGGTTATTTAACCATCAAAAAGATAAAGACGAGCCGGGCGTGGTGGCGCACGCCTGTAATCCCAGCACTTTGGTCGCGAGTTCAAAGCCAGCCTCAGCAATGGCGAGGCACTTAGCAGCTCAGTGAAACCCTGTCTCTACTAAAATACAAAAAAAAGGGCTGGGGATGTGGCCCAGTGGTCGAGTGCCCCTGAGTTCAATCCCTGGTACCAAAAAAAAAAAAAAAAAAAAAAAAAAAAAAAAGATAAAGAAAATATTATATAGCCAACTAGCTAGCATACATTGTCTTGTCAGGGCTGTTTTCCAGGAAGAACTTGAAAACCTAAACAGAAAAAAAATTGAGTAAAGTCACACAATTTGAAGAATTACAGAGCTATTTGTTTGGAGTTTTTATAAGCTGTATTTTGAGCATCAGTCTCTGAATGTGTTTGTAATACAGATCATTAGTTTAGTGAACAGCCTTAAGTATAGTGAGGGGTCATAACTGTATGTGTGTGTGATTAGTTTTCTGTTGCTGTGTGCAGGGAGTTGGGGTTCAGGTACTGCTAAGTTGGATCCTCTGCCCAGGCCCTCATAAGCCTATAATCAAGGTGTCAGACACATGTCTCATTCTCATTTGAAGCTTGCAGGTCCTCTTCCAAGCTTTCAGGTGGTTGTGGGCTAAGGTTCCAGTTATCTTGTTGGTTGGGTACTACTTCCACATCACAGAGGCTTCCTTTCCTCAGGGACCCCATGCACAGTTCACAACAGGATGTTTACCTTCTTCCAGGACAGTAGGAGCACATCTCTGACTTCTAGTCCTTATTCAGTCCTAACATCATCATAGGAATGACTATTCTACCACTATTTGCCATATAATGTTACCTAAATAAAGGAACATCTAGCCCATCCCATACACAAGTTCTGCCCACTTTGGAAGGGAAGGAATTATATGTGGCATATCCACCATGTGTGGCAACAGGGATGAAGGAATCTTGAGGGCCATCTTAGAATTCTTCCCACTGTAGTGTGTGCTAAAGTACAAGATTAATCGTGGTTGGAGATAATAAAAATGTGATAGCAGCTAAGACACAAGAATCAGAAAAGTCCAGCATAGCCTATGGGTAAGCTTTCTGAAAGTGTCAAGGAGACTCCAAGCTCTCGTGATAAGGAGGATGGAAGGCATGCTCCAGCCTATAGGACCAGTGGTGCATGAGGAATCTCCATGCATGTGTGAAAGCACAAGCTGGTGTGGGCCCTCTGAAATCTAGAAGGACACAATCCAGTTACCTATATAAAAATTATGAGATTGTGTTGTATTTTTAATGTGTACTATAAGGTGTCATTGGAAGATGAGATGAGAGAGTTGAACCAAGTAACATAATTGCTCAGGAAAGTAGAACTCTCCTAAGGCAAAGGGAAGAAACATGCTTCCCTGGTAGGGTAAAGAGGCCAAGAGCTTTAAGGGGTTGGCCAACCAAATGGCATAAACCAGATGGTGACATCTATGCCTTGGGTAACATCTTACTGACTGTGGCATATGAATATTGTAGCCAATATCATTTACATTTATATCAACTCTGTTCATAATCTTGGATAATTCTTCCATATTTATACATGAATGCATTATACATATGCACTGTTTGCACTGCATCATGCCAAGTCTTTCCATTTCCTGTCTCTCTTCCTTAAGGCTCTAGACCAGCATTGTCCAACAGAAATATAATGCAAGCCACATACATAATTTTGAATTTTCCAGTAGCAACATATTTATAAAGGTAAGAACAGGTGAAAAAAGCTTTAATAATATATTTTATTGAACTAAATATCTCCAAAACACACTCATTTCAACATATAACCAATATAAAAAACATGAAAGACATAATTTTACTTTCATCCTATCTTCAAAATCCATTGTGAACAACACATCTCAATTCAGACTAGCCACATTTCAGGCATTCAGTAGTCACAAGTGGCTAACATCTGCCATATTGGATAGCACAGCTCTAAGGTGTTTTCTAAAGTCTCTGATCGAGGTCATTTAGCTCCAACCCTCATTGTCCCTAGAGCTCAGATATGGATAATCTTGCCAATCCCAGGCTTTATTCAGAGTTGTCCCGTGTGTATATAACTTTCAAGTCTCTCTCTTTCCATTTTACCCTTATCTTCTCATGTGAATCCTACTAGACCAAGAGCGTGAGGTTAAACATGGCTAAAACTGAGTTCCCTTTTCCTCTGATTATTTTCCTAACTTCTAGATCTTGTATAATTAAAAAATGTCTTCAGCCCTTCTTTGTTCAATAGGTACTTTATTTCTTCCTTATAATCTGATATTTGGCTCCCTTTTTTCTAATTCAACATCTAAACCATTGACTCAAGTTTGGTCATATTCCACTTGGGCTTCCTGACATGTTAAACCTGCTTGTTCCAAAACTACATCCTAAATACTGCTTGCTTTCTTCTAATCTGAATATTCGTTATCATCATCAGACAGTAAATATTTATTGAAGGTCTACTCTAGGTTTATTTTAGAATATATATATATATGCATATATATATATGCATATATGCTAAAAGCACATATAAAGTATATACTAAAATGTACATATAAAATGACCAATCAATGAAGCATATATATACACACATATACACTCACACACAATTTGTTTTCTTTGTTAAAAATAAATAAAAGCTTGAATATGTATCCCAATTGAGAAAGACAAATTATAATGCTTTAAAAGGGAAATATACATATAATACACAAACATACACACACACACACACACACACACACATGTTTGCCAGTATAGCAATATATGATGGAAGTCATGTACTCAGAAAACAAAAGTCATAAAAACTTGGGGACTGGGTTGTGGCTTAGTGGTAGAGCACTTGCCTCACATGTGTGAAGCCCTGGGTTCAAACCTCAGCACCACATAAAATAAATTTGAAAAAAAAAAAAAAGTCATTAAAAACTCAAGAGTCTACAAGGCACCTGTCAGTCCACCTGCTGTGAAATATCTTTTGGAATGAGTGTGAGGAAGGAAAATGCCTCCTCACCTGAGCGAAGAACAGAGATAAGAACATATGTGTTAGCCAGGTTTCTGTTACTGTAATAAATACCTGAGATAGGTCAACTTGTGAAGAGAAATTATTTATTTTGGTTCACAGTTTGGGAGGTTGTAGTCTATCCCATTGCTTCTGGGCCCGTGGTGAGACAGCACATAATAGCAAAGAGAATGTGGTGAAGTAAAGTTGTACACCTCAGGGCAGCCAGAAAGCAAAAGAGAGGAAGAGGAAGGGGCTGATTCAATATGTCCTTCAAGGGTACTTTTCCATGAACCAGAAGGCCTCCCGCCAAGCCCTACTTCTTAAAGTTTCCACCACCTCCCAGTGGTGCCAAGCTGGGGATTAAGCCTTTAACACATGGGCCTTTGGGAGACATTTAAGACCCAAGGTAGCAGCATACAAGGGGGAAAGATGCCTTACTTACCCTCTTAGAACTCAGGACTTAAAGTCCAGATCCTTTATGCTGTGGTGCCTTGCTTTCCCTGTCTTTCTAGATCAGTGCCTTAGTTCCTCACCCTGTGCACATCAAAATTGCTGGGAAGTGTTGAAAGAAATGCCAGTACGTGGGCCACACATAGGTCAATAATTAAGTAATAGTGTTCACTGTTGGGCCCCAATCTTAAACCTGGTGTTACGACCTGAAGTCTTAATTCAGCTCTGCCACTCAGCTCTATATTTTACCCATGTTTGAAATAATCTACTCCTATCATATGGAGCCATGTTATTTGAGTTAAATTTTTTTTATTTTCATATTATGTTGTCTAATTCTTTCATTTACCAGTGAGGAAACTGGTCTAGGAAGGTTGAATTCACACAGCTGTGAAGGGGCACAGCTAAAACTAGGACCCTTCTCTTAAGAGTTGGTTTTCCCAGAGAACAGCGTGGTGAGCACACACCGACTCCCTCCCCTGGACAGACACCTAGGAACCAAAAAGTTTCACCAGGATAGTCAGCATGGAAGGACAGCCAGGGTCAGCAAGGAGTGGACAAAGCTGAGGTCCTATAAGCAAGCAAGGGTAACCCAGCGATCACTCAGGAAAACATAAAATAACAGCTCTCACACTTCACTATGCATAAGAATCAATAGGGGTCTCCTTAGAAAAACCTGCCCCAGGATTCTGGCTCAGTTATTCTGGGTGGGGCCAGAGAAGAGGCATTTTTAACTAACCACCAAGGTGCTTCTCACGTGAGTCCTTTGAGGGCATCTGCTAGGAAGCACTAAGCACTAATCTAAGGTAGAAAATTGCAGTTGGCTTCCAGAAACAGCCTTTTGGCCTCTGGAAAATGAAGACAGGTGAGCTAGTTATCAGTCTATACCTGCAGAGCAGAAGGTCAGAGCACAAGGGAGAAAAACACAGAGCTCACCCCAGCAGGACTAAGTAAATTTGTAATTTATAATTGAAAGATGGATAGCAGACAAATTGACTCATCTGTACTTCTGCCTTAAGTTGTAATCATCTGAGGCAAAGAAGGCTTTTTTAAAACTATACTCTCTTAGTGGCCCAGCTCTGTAACAGGCAAGGAATATAGTGGTAGTGTTTGTTATTTTAAATTTTGCAAAGAATTTTTTTTAATACAGATCTTCTCATTTGAACTTTCTAGTACGATTTAAAGTGGATAGAATAGGTGATATATAGCCGGGCGCGGTGGCGCACGCCTGTAATCCCAGAACTTTGGGAGGCTGAGGCAGGAGGATCGTGAGTTCAAAGCCAGCCTCAGCAATGGCGAGGCACTTAGTAACTCAGTGAGACCCTGTCTCTAATAAAAATACAAAAAAGGGCTGGGGATGTGGCCCAGTGGTCGAGTGCCCCTGAGTTCAATCCCCGGTACCAAAAAAAAAAAAAAAAAGAATAGGTGATATATCCTCTGCTTTACTGTTAATGCCCAAGTTCACCAAGGGAGCAGAAAGGAGACTAAGGTCCACATTTTCTTAATCCTGTTTCTGTACAGTGGAAGCAGAAAATATGGTGTAGACTGAGCTTTAGAATCAAGCAGACCTGGTTGGAATGTAACCTTGAACAACTTATTTACCTTCTCTGAATTTCAATTTTCTCATCTGTAAAATGCAGATAATAGTACCTTCCTCCTGGGGTTGTTAAATGAGATAACTTTTAAAATATGTCTGGCACATAGTTGCTGAGTAAATGTACCATCTCAAGGATAAATAGGAAAAAAAAGAGCTTAAGAAAATAAGAATTTAGCATATGGGACACATACCCAAGTTGGGAACTGATTCTAATTAATGAGTAGAATATTGATGGAATTTTGAGCTTGTGGGTTGCCTAGCAACCAAAACTAACTCAATACCACTGGCTAGCAGAGTTGTTGTTTTTAATCAAAGCAGTAATTAAACTGCTCTTAAGAAGCTCAAGGTCGTAAGCAGACAAAAGGATTCCCCTGTGAATTTGGAGTTGTGCCAGACATTTTGAAAAAGTGATGCCCCAACTCCCCAGTGTGTTTGTGCTGCAATATCTCAGATGTTGGGATCTTCCTCACTTCTGTGCCCCTAGGAGACAGAAAATGTTAGGACATCCCATGATAAGGGGGGATGGAGAAGGCAGAGTGCTTGCCTTCCTTCCCCAGTGTATTCAATCAACATTCATGGAGAGCCAAGGGTCAGGCATACTAGAACATTTTTCTTTGCCCTTGCTTGCTGCCCTTTAGAATTTCAGCATCAAAGAGAGGAAGCAGTCAATGTTTAACAATCCAGCAGATTATTTCATGAGTGGTTGTGTCTCTCATATTCTGAGCATCATGGAATGAGAAGTACAGCAGGTATAGCAGGTCTTAAATATCCACTGTTAGGGTTTTTATTTTCCTGGCAAACCAGTCCTTCCCACTTGGGTTTCCCAACACATTTGTACTACTTGACTCACAGCCTTCTTGAGAGGCAACTTGGCCAGCTGGAAAGGGCATGAAGCTGGCTGGAGGGAGCCTTGTGCTTCCATACCTCAAGTGTGACTTTTACCTGAAGCCAGTGACTTCACCCATCTGTGCCCTGCTTTTCTCATTTGTAGCCTCCTTCTGTCAATGGGAGCGATGCAACGAGATGATAAATGTAAAAGTTTCGAGCAGATAAATGCAATTTCTGAGCTAATTTTGATGAGTTTGCCACCAGGTTTTATATTGCCTATCATGGAGCATCCTTTATCTTCTACATTTTTCTATTCCTTTTATGATTCACAGTCTTACAACTCAAAGAGGAAAAAAAAAAAAAAGGCTGGGAGCTTGGAACTATTGTGTTAATTTGCACTGAATTTTGTCTCCATCATTTGTAGCTCAGTGTGTTCACTTCTTTTGCAGGGAAGGTCAACTTTATTGCTTAAGGAAGAAATACATTGTGCCACTGGGGCATTTCAGCATTTATTTACGCACAAACATGACTTAAGGCCTAAGGGCCTTTAAGGCAGGCAGCTGGTTGATGAATCATGTTCAACATTCACATAGTGCTGCTGGCACATATCAGAGGAACGCTCCTGCTCATCACCTGCCCCTGTCAGTTCTTCCTCCTCCAATAAAGTACATCTGTTTTGGTGACTGAATAAAAACACACCAAGTGGAGAAAGGCTGGTGCGGTAATTTAATCAGGCAAGTCAGCACGCTTGAGCAATAGTGTCAAGGATAGAAAGATGTCTGGTCACAGCTTGATGAAACAGAAGTAGACTGGAAAGGAAGCACAGTTCCTCTTATAATCATACAGGGTCACACTTCTGGAATTTAGGGGTCCCAATAGCGCCTACCAATCAAGATTTTTAAGGTGACAAGATTTCCCGTAAGTAGCCTTCTGAATTGCTGCAAACGTTTTCCATGGCCTTTCTCTGTTAGTATCATTTTAACATTTCATCAAGGATTATAAATTTTTAAGGAAGTTCAAACCAAAGTTCAGAGCTCCGCTAGCCATTCTTTTTAATATTGGCTTTCCTGGCTATGTTTGTATCCTGAAGAACTGATTGATTTAAAATACCTTAGTTTTCAAAAGTAAAACAGCAGGGACACTGACATTTGCAGACTGGTATTTTGCAGTTCTCACTACTCATTGCGGTTTTTTAAAACTTTTCTTTGTTGTGACAATCCAGTAGTGTAGAATTTTTATATTTTGTTTAAAAGAGGAGAAATCGAACATGCTCAGGATGCTGGTCTGCCTTGAATCTTATGGTCTCACAGATTGACTAGGGCGGGGAAGAGAATAATTAGGGACCTGAAGAATGCTTGAAATGTATTTGAAAACAAGGAAAAATAACAATATGACTGTTAAGTTGTAGGTCTGAGTAATTTTCCCCTCCTCCCCTCCCTTCCTTTCTGCTTTCCTCTTCCTTTCTTTCTGATTCACCTTGCAGTATTCTTAAGCTCATCATTTCCTGATGCAAAGAATTGCTGACCAAAAAGAAAAACCAGCCACTGCAACAACAGGCGCTTGCTTCATTCTGCCTGTTTCTAGTTCTGGTGGTGAGGACGTGGCCCCTTTTTACTTACCTCTGCTCTATACTCTACTTCCCTCCCTCTGCCACACGCCCCTTGGGACAGGATCTGTGCTATCTGATACTCCATTGACAAGTGTTCTAGAAACTTACTTCAGAAATAAAATGCTAAATATAGCACACAAGTTCAAGACTTTTGTACGTTTCTGAGTTTTTAAAAAGTCAATCTAATGAATGCTTTACACTGAAACTGTTTACTGTTAGGAAATCTGGTGGCAAATAATACATATATCCTGTAGTTCTGTCATCATGGCTAATTCTTTCCTGACTCAGATCACATATTAGCATTTTTACCATATGGCTGAAAGGGTAGAGAATATATGTGTGAGAAGCAGAGTCGGAAACATTTTTGACCATCTGGTAAATAAATGTGTAAGTAGAAGGGGTATTATTAATATTTATTTAGTTATATGGATCCAACCTTTAACCTGAAATAACCACTAATACAGCAAAATAATACTAAGTTTATATTTCTGAAATAATGTCAATCTAATTTACTAAATATTTTCATGGTCTATTATGTGTTCTAAAAATCTGACTCACCTAATTTTGTGTTTCTTATGATGATTGACTTAGAAGGGCTCCTACTATACAGTGCCAAATTTAAAACATCTTTTGGGAGAAGCCACATGATGAGATCCAGTACATGAGCACCACTGCTGAAGTTCTGCTGTGCCACTAACCACCGTATGGCCTCAGATAAATTACACGGTCTCTCTGAGCCTCAAGTTCTTCACGTCTACAGAGTGAAAAAACAGCATCAGGGCCATGGAGGGGTCTAGGGTTGTGGCTCAGTGACAGAGTGCTTGCCTAGCATGCATGAGGCACTGGGTTCAATCTCCAGCATCACATTAAAAAAAATAAATAAATAAACAAAATAAAGGTATTGTGTCTATCTACAACTAAAAATATTTTTTTAAAAAAAGGACCCTGTATTTATGCATCAGAATCACATAGGGAGCTTGTTCAAAATACAGACACCTGGGCCCCACCCTCAGCAATCTGAATGTCTGGAAGCAGTCTGTGAGTCTGTGATTTTAGTCCCAAGTGATTCTGAGTAGACTGAACCACTGCTATAGCTACAAGCTGATGACAGAGCACTTAGCTACACTGAAAAATATAAGGCTAATTCTAATAAATGTTTTTGTATGATAAAAATTTAATTAACACTCAGCAGCATTTGTGCTTAAAATATTCTAACTCCATAGAAAACAGGAGGTCAACTTACATAAGTAGTGCTGTTGATTAATTAAATGTAGTACCTCTCTATTCTTTTTAATTAGATCCTTTATCCTTTTTTTTCTCTTGCACAGAAAATAGCAAAGTATTCGTGGACTAGGTCTAAATCAGGAGCCCAGATGAACTTGAAGAAATTAGCCTGGGATTCTTAGTTTTTCAAGACCCACACCCACCGAACTTTAATCACTGTCAGCTCCAGTGTCCAGGCTCCCTCGGGTTTTGTGAAGACTCTGATAATGGAAAAGCAAAGGACTTAATTTCTTGCTTCGGTGTCATCTAAAGTCAACTGAAAAGTGACCAGCCAGTAGCACAGCTATGGAAAAGAATTCTAGTCTATGGAAGAACCTGATAGATGAACATCCAGTCTGCACAACCTGGAAGCAAGAGGCCGAAGGAGCCATTTATCATCTTGCCAGTATTTTATTTGTAGTAGGTTTCATGGGTGGCAGTGGATTCTTTGGGCTCCTTTATGTCTTCAGTTTGCTGGGGCTGGGTTTTCTATGCTCTGCAGTCTGGGCATGGGTAGATGTCTGTGCTGCCGACATATTTTCCTGGAATTTTGTACTGTTTGTCATCTGCTTCATGCAATTTGTTCATATTGCATATCAAGTTCGCAGCATAACCTTTGCCCGAGAATTCCAGGTGTTGTACAGCTCCCTTTTCCAGCCCCTGGGGATCTCTTTGCCTGTCTTCAGAATGATTGCTTTGAGCTCTGAAGTGGTTACTTTGGAAAAAGAGCACTGTTATGCCATGCAGGGGAAAACCTCCATTGATAAACTCTCCCTGCTTGTTTCAGGAAGGTTTGTACCCTTGGTGCTTGCATGTCTTTCCTCTGTATGAATTATCTATCTATTTCTTTGCACTACATTTTTCCATTGTAGCATAGTCCTGGGTGGCATTTGTACCCAAAGGCTTGGGAAAGTATTTGAGACATGAAGCCTAGATGTAAGCATTATTGATTTGAAGTGGTACGTGATCCAGAGGCTTACACTTTCTTTTTTTTTTTTTTTTTTTTTTTTGTACCGGGGATTGAACTCAGGGGCACTCGGCCACTGGGTTTACACTTTCATCTTAGAAATCACATGATGTGAACCTTAAAAACAACAGGATGAATATATTTATCTGGATACAATATTGGTTTCAGAACTGATCACTGCAAGTCAAAAAGAGGATGATGCCAGTTTGAATTAATAGAATATTTAAGTTAAATAACTTATTTAAAGGTATTTAAATAGACTCTTTGTTAGGATAATCTTTTAAATAACAGAGAACTTTTAATTTTGTAATTATCTAATTTATTCAGTAAGTTCTAGCAATTGCCACTTGTTAGAAGGTAGGAGAACTTTAAGAATATATATAGAAATATAAACTTTTGAAAAATTTTGGGGAGGAAATAATAGTGTGTTTATTCATATTTGGAAAGGTTAAAACTTTAGTTTACAGAGGTATTTTTGGCAGAACATCATTCTGCTGTTACATGTTCTACTTAATTTAAAATCTGACTGAAGGCATCAAAACTTGTCGACATATAATGGACACAAACAAATGGACACAAACCATAAGGGTGCAACTTGATGAACTTTCTGATGGATTTCACTCACTATTCCAGGTTCCCAATGGAAGAATATCAATGTATGAATTTTACAGAATATTGTGTCACTTATGGTGATGCATGAATTTTGTATTTTGCCCTTCAAAATTCTAAAGGACAAAAAAGTCACCAGATATCTGAAGCACATTTCTCCACCCTCCTGCCCCCAATGACGTGTCCGCTTTCCCCATCCTCCAAATGTCATTCTTGTGTTTTGGTAGGATCAGAGTGACTGTTGATGGTGAGTTTCTGCACTACATTTTCCCCTTCCAGTTCCTGGACTCTCCTGAGTGGGACTCACTGAGACCCACAGAGGAAGGCACTTTTCAGGTAAGGGACACAGACCACGCAGTTAACGCTCCTCCCCAAACTGATAAACAATGTCTGCTTAAAAATAAGTAAACAAATAAATAGAACAGCAGATAACACATGAATAAGTATACTTAACTTCTACATGAGTTCCTAATTCTGTTTGACTCCTGCTGATTAATGCCACCGTATAGGTCCAGCAACAAGGAAAATAGGTGCTCCCTAAGACAGAAGGGAACCATGATAAATATTATTAAGCCTTCCCTTGTATAACTGCATATTTAGGAATTAAAATAAAATTAATTGAGATTTGACTATAGCCTAAAAATTGCCAGTGTGACAATTTAGAAAATGGTAAGAACAACAACAACAAAAATGAGTTTTAAAATTTAAGATGCTGATGAACTTGAGATATCTTCTAGCATCAGAATGCCATGCTTATTGTCACTACTGTGTATCACATCTGGTAGTTTTGAAAGATAATCATTTTGGTGAGTTCCATTTATTATGTTATACTTTCTTCCTATGGATTAATAATAACAATATATGCATGCATGTAAATACAAATTAATATACATATGCAGAAGTATAAATTTTGTACTATAGAAACTCAGTTAGGGTTAAATATCTGCAGTCTTCAGAATTGATGTGGATTTATTTCCCTAACAATAGCCAACTTTATGTTTATAATATCAAGTAGGTCTGCCTTCAATAAGATGCAAAATATAAATCCCCAAACTTAGAAAAATAGGTAAGCTGGAGATGAACACAACATTATAAATATTCATATTATAAATTATGTGTATAGTAATAAGGTATGTGGTTTTCTTTATCTATTTTTTACAACATATTGCATGTTGGTGGGATTATTTTAATCTAAAGATGACATGAAGTCAGGCTCCCTCAAACTTTGGAGCAGAAAAAATGTGATTTGGTTTCTTGTTTCCTAATCTTTGTTTACATGTGGTCTTATGTTTTTTAGGTAACCCTCACAGCAGAAACTGATTGTCGATATGTGACTTGGAGGAGAAAGAAATTATATTTGCTCTTTGCTCAGCATCGTTACATCTCCCGCCTGTTTTCAGTTTTAATCGGCAGTGACATTGCAGATAAACTCTATGCCTTGAATGACAGGGTGTATGTAGGAAAAAGATACCACTATGACATTCGGTTACCCAACTACTATCACATGTCAAGTCCAGAAATGCCCCGATCGCCACTGATAGAACAGTTTCGGAATTCCAGGCGAAATTGTAATGAATGACATTAAAATCTGAAGTTTTCTAACTATTAAAAAGACTCTTTGTCATTCCCCAAGTGAAACAGCAAAATAAAGGAAATTGAGCTCACTCATATTTTTATAAGATGAATTCAGAGGCAAGAGGCCATTACCAACTGTTTCAGTCATCTCAACTTTTATGTTTTGAATAAATTTTACAAATTGTTCTTGTATTTCTTATTGTTACAATTGGGGGAAGGCAATGAATAACTGTGGGAAGTTTGCCCTTTTCTGCATCAGAACTGGGAGAATGTAAACTGCACATTCTCCATTGTCTTGCCCTGTTGACTTAGGCATTGCTTCTCAAGCAGCTGCCTGCAAGTTCTCACAGCACAACAGCAGGTTCCAATGCCCCATAAGCATTTACAGAATTCACTGTTTGGCTACAATCTCTGATGAAAGCAAGATGTATTATTGTAGTAAGCACCAATTATTTATTTTACATGTGAAGTTAATTGATATGCCTAAAAACTGGAATAAATGCAAAAGATAACAATATGCCAAACTTGAAGACTATTTTCTTGCTACAAATGAGTCCAAAGCTTAATCTTTATAATACCATTTAAAAAGAGGCATTACACAGGAAATAAAACTACATAATAATTACTGAATTTAAAAGAATGCCCATAAACAAATAGTGAAAATGTTACACAGCATTTCAATTTCATATGTTTGGCTGAAAGGTCAAGTGTCAGTGGTTTGACTGGACAAGGCCTCATGGTGAATACTCAGCCCACCACACACACCCAGGAGACTGCCTTACACTATTCTTACAGCCTGGTGAGGAGGATCTTGAGAAAGAGACACATTTTACTTGTAGCTCTGGTCTCTGTCTTTGGAAAACTGGTTTTCTGAAGTTGATGTGCAGGCTATTTTGATATAAAAATACACATTTAATAAATAAGTACTGGATACCTTCTATGGCTTCAGTACAGACCTGGGCACTGAGTATACATCAAGTAACAGATGGAATCCATTCTTCATGGAGCTTACATTCTGGGGGTGAGGGAGAAGATAATAAATCAGAAAAGCCTACGGTTAGAAAATGACAGTGCCGTGAAGAAAGATAAATCAAGAGAAGGTGAATAGGAAAGAGCACTGCCATTTTAACAGAGTGTTCAAGGAAGGTGTTTCAGTAAGCTTTTTCACTGCTGCGACCAAAAGGTCTGACAAGAACAATTAGAGGAGGAAAAGTTGATTTGGGGGCCTCACAGTTTAAGATGTCTCAGTCCACAGACAGCCAGCTCCATTTCTCAGGGCTCCGTTTCTCTCCATTTCACCATTTCTCATAGCAAGAAGACGTGTGGTGGAGGGAAGCAGCTCAATACATCACATCAGGAGGCAGAAAGAATTCTATTTAAAAAGCACAAAGTATATACCCCCAAAGGCACACCCCCATGCCCCACCTCCTCCAGCCACACCCTACCTGCCCACAGTTACCACCCAGTTAATCCCTATCAGGGGATTAATTCACTGATTGGGATAAGGCTCTTATAACCCAATCATTTCACCTTTAAACCTTGCATTGTCTCACACATGAGCTTTTGGAGGACACCTCACATTTAAATCATAAGAAGGCCTTAGCAAGGAGGTACTGTCTGAACAAAGACCTGAAGGAGGCAAAGGAACATTCCATGCAGATATCTGGGGGAGAGCAATCTGGGCATAGGGGACAGCACATGAGAAGGCCCTCAGAGCACAACTGGCTTGTTCCAGGAGTGATCGGAAGGCAAGCAAGACTGCAGCAGAGTAGACACTAAGGACACAGAGAGAAGTAACTACAGGCATATTGGGTAAGACCTAATAAGTCATGTGGGCATTTGACTTCTCTTCAGAGAGTGACCAGAGCCATTGTGGGGTTTGAAACAGAAGAGTGATGTGATATGGCCTGGTTTATAGGAGGACTCTGGCTAGCCTGCGAAGAACTGATTGGGGACAAGGAGGGCAAAGGTGGACTTGGAAAGGAAGATCAGGATTCAGAGTGAGGAGGTGTCCACTGAACATTGAAGTAGATAGGGACTATGAGTCCAGATTCGAGAGAAGGGTCTGAGCTGGAGACAAACTTTGGAATATTCAGCATATAGATGGTTTTTGAAGCCATAAACCCAGATGACATGGCCAAGGGAATAAGCCTCAAGACCTGGCCTCCAAGCACTCCAATGTTAAGAGGATGGGAAGGTGGAAGTGGAGAAGAGTCAGGAAAGGAGACAGAGAAGGAGCAGCCAGTGAGACTGGAAGAACACCTGGAGAACATGAGGTCCCAGAAACCAAATGAAGAAAGTGCTTCCAAGAGAAGGGAGTGATGAACTGTGTCAGACATGGCTGAGAGGCCTCGTGATATGATGGCTGAGAATAAACCACTGGGTCAAGCGACACAGAAGTCACTGGAAGTCACAGCAGCAACAGTTTTAGAGGAATGACTAGGCATGAAAACTTTAGTGAGGCAAGTTAATGAGGGACAGGAGGCAAGGCATAGGAAGAGCAAGAATAGGTGTGTGTTTTAAGCAGTTGTGAGGTGATGTGAAGGGAAATAGAAATGGACAGTAATCTAAACAGGAAGTGGAGTCCAGAGATGTGGTGGTTGCTGTTGTCAAGACGAGAAATAATGGCCTGTGGATGGGAATGACCCAAAAGTGAAGGGTGAGTGTCTGGACTGATGACCTCGAGCAGATGAAGTGCCGATAAGATCCACTGGACTTAAACAAGACCATGGAGAATTGATCATGGGTAAGGAGAGGAGGCAGAGCACATGGGAGTGTGGTTGCTGGCAAGGGGGAGATGTGGTACCAGCTCATGAACGTTCCCTAGGGATGACTTCTATTTTGTTAGTGACCTAGGAGGCAGAGTCAGCAAGGGAAATGGGAGACAAAGTATTGGGGTTAAGTAAAGTATATTACTTTTTCTGTATGTTAGCATCTGCTGTAAGTGGGACAGTGTGACAGTCTGAATCATTAATCTGGGCGAGCTACTGAAGGATTCAAGGTCAGCTTGAGCTAAGGGAACAGCTGGGATGATTTTTTTCCTTCTGTCTCTGGCTACACATGGCCATCACAGGCAGCTCTTACAAGCAAACACAGTGGCAGCTATCTGCTGGTACAATCAAAGGCCTTTAGGAAGCCCACTGGCTCATCAGTGGACTTCACAGTGGCACTGGAAGAAATTCAGATTTTTTTCCATCTTTAAGACTTTGTGGTATTAAGTGTTAAAATAAGAGAATCCCATCTTAGTGAATACCAGATACTAATTTAAGGTATTAATTTAATAGGGACTAATTATCAGATCGCTTTCTAACCATGAAAGTCAATTGAGAACAAAGCCACACTGAAATGGGATATATATTTTTGGCTTAAATACCTGGCATGTGGAGAATGAGAAGACTTTATATTCAAGTTTCCAGAAATTTAACTATTTTTAGTATGGGGAGGAAAGAACACAAATTGGGATGAAGGGATGCTGAAAAGGAGAGGAGAGGGATGCTTGAAACCTCACAGTCTTGGCTTCCATGCACAGCTACGTCCCCAGGGCTATTACCTTGAACTTGGTTTGTCCCCTGTGCAAGTATAAGAAAGGACCAGTATAGTTCGCCACAGACTCTGCACCCCAAGGAGACCATTGTTCTGAGATTACTCTGAGAACAGATTAATTAGTCTGTTCTAATTAATTAAAAGTAATCTCTCTGAGCACTTACAGAGTGAGGAATTTTTCTTTTCCCTTCAATAGTGGAGCAAAAGGAAATTCATTTGCCCTCTACTCGTCTGGATAGTCCTGGATGTCATATTGTAACACTGCCCAGACCCAGAAGGACAGAATTGATTTGACAGAGCAGTTACAAAATGGTACTCCTAACTAAGCTGACAGAAGCCATAAGAAAAACAAACTAGACAGTCCATGTTACTGTGAAAGCAATACATTAAACAATATGATGTACATGAGATGTCTGATTGAGCTAAGGGCATAAATCCATACATGGCATTGGATGCACTTCCAAATTGGGTTCCATGTTCCCCTATATTGTACACTGTTAAAGAAATTAACCTTTAGAAATGATGTCCAAAATTAATATTATATTTTATAAAAGTATTTATACATATTAAAGAGATCAATGGGCCAAATTAATTCCACTATTTTTTGTTGTACTAAAATTTAATATATACATATAAAATACAAATAAATATTAGTATCATGTAGACCTATTATAATAAATCAACAGTTTAATTTGATAAAATTGTACATTACTTGAAGACCAAAAATCTTAAGTTATGAAAAGATGCAACAAAATTAAAACATTAGTTACTTTAGTTCTTAGTCATCTCACCATTAGTATTACTGTCGTTTTAATAATAAATTTTACATTTGCACATAATATCCACATGATTTGAACATAATTTGAAGTTTTATTATTATGCTAAGTTTGACTACTTTTAATACCTGCTAGCTATTAAAGATTGACAGGGAACTTTGAAATATGTTTTTTTCTCCTTAAGAACTGATTTTTGCCTTGAACTATAATTTCCCCCTTTACTTTTTTATTTCAATTGAGACTTTGGTGATCTTCTGTTGTTTTTATTTTTTATTTTTTTTGAACCAGGGATTAAACTCAGGGGCACTTGACCACTGGGCCATATCCCCAGCCATTTTTGTATTTTATTAGAGACAGGGTCTCACTGAGTTGCTAAGTGCCTCGCCATTGCTGAAGCTGGCTTTGAACCTGTGATCCTCCTGCCTCAAATACTGGGTTTATAGTACTTTGGTGATCTTAATAAGGGTAATTTTATTTTATTCATAGGATCCCAAAATATTTTTTAAAACATAATTTTATAGTAGGATTTTAGCTTTACTTGATACAACACCAGATGGTTTGGGTCATCAAAACCAAAATTACTATTCATTAAATGTAAAATTATCTCTCAAATTATAAAACACACCGTTTTATGTCTATTTAGTACTTCATAGTTTACAAAGCACATGCCTACGCGGGATTTCATTCACCGGTTTCCTGGAATCCCATTTTATGGATAAGGATTAGAGGCTGAATCACAGAAATGGTGACGCTTAAGCTTAGCTCCAAGTCAGTGTCCTTGTATTTTTCATGCTACGCAGTTCTCCTGATTGTATTCCTGACTTGGAGAGCAGTCAAATGCCCTCAATCTGAACTGAATGAAGATTCAATGCTAAAATGCTAATTACATATCTTCTGAATTGTCAGTGATCCCATGAGGAATGTGAGCCAAATAAGAACATGTCTTCTGAATCCTCAGCAGTTAGATGGAGCTCAAACACGGTCTACAAGTAAACTGTGCAATCAAGTATAATGCTATTAAAATGTCTGTAAGTTTATACAGTGAAAGAGCAGGGCCAAGTTTCATTGATGCAGTTTAAATAAGTTCTTTAAATTTGAGGTCTGTCCAATTTCATTTCAGATATTTCCACGGCTTGTGTGAGATCTCTCTAGATGATTGAGAATCCTCTATCACCTCCATCCATCATGGTTTCTGTGCCATCCATTCCCTTTCTCATAGGAAAATTAGTTCAGTGCTCCTTGTGATACTGTTTCTCTCTCCTACCTCAGATAGAATAAAACTTCATTTTCAATGAGACTTTGTAAGCTGAAGCTTTTTCAAATAGTAGCCAGTAAGGGTTCCAAGATATGGAAGAAATGTTTGATTTGATACAAGTGGTTTCTAAAGAACGGACTATTGCTATGGGGTGTACATTGGTTCTCTTGAGAGAAAAGTTTAGCCAATGAATAAGCACAATATCTGTTTTTCTGGAAAAAAAAAAAAAGAATTCTCTTTTTAAATTCTCTCACAGTCTGTATACCTCATTCTTCACTTGGGAACAGTGCCTGGCACGTAACAACTTTGTAAATACTTGTGGCACGGAAGGAAAATATTCATACCTGTTCTTGAATCTGTATCTGATACTCAACTGAATCCAGCTCTCAATTTGATTTCAATTCTGCAGTGCCACTGGCAATTTTATCATGGAATAAGGTGTAAGACCTGTAAAAAATGCCATTTTTTTCTCGCTGAAGCTCTTGAAGTGAGCTTGAACAGCACCCGTTCACAATGCATAGTTATTAGTCTTTGGGTTCTAAGATCACTCTTTGGGCTGAAAATCTGCAAAATTAATTTGCTTAGAGACCCTTTGTGTTGGACATGTTAAGAGAGGCATATCGGAAGTTGGAAGACGTTACGTGAATACACAATGGTGGTTCATACACTAGGCAGCACCAGAGCACAAGAGGTTCAGCACTCCCCTGTTTGTGGGCTGGAAACTGTATATGTTCGGGGAAGTGAGACAAATAAAATGTACTGGACTGGTTAAGATGGAAAGTCCCCAGTTAGAGGTTGTTTGGTGGTTTCTGGTGGCAAGAGCATCTACTTGGAGGTTGTTTGGCAGTTTCTGATTGGTTGGCTTATGTTTCATTTTACAGCATATGCTGGGCTTTGGTTTGCTTAGATAGGAACTCAAGGCACTGGAGCCCTCTCAGTCTAATGGCATCCCAATTAAATTTTTTAAGAACAGAAAGTGATAATTGATTATTATGTCTCCTATAAATAATTTCCTTTTAAATGATAAATAATGTAGCTGGTGTTTGTATTTCATTTTTCTCAAAAACAAATAATTTGGGACCGCCTCTGACCTCACTTTATATTTGAAGTTTTCTGTGCAAAATTCATCCCTGGTCTAGTGCTCAGTATATAGCAAGTTCTCATTAAATTCTTTCTGAAAAACATGAATA
The DNA here is from genome assembly GCA_025594165.1 of Tamias sibiricus. Lineage (NCBI taxonomy): Eukaryota > Metazoa > Chordata > Mammalia > Rodentia > Sciuridae > Tamias > Tamias sibiricus. The sequence continues at coordinate 91,231,494 of CM046666.1, read as the reverse complement.
CTGCTGGGCACAGTGGTGCATGCCTGTAATCCCAGCACTTGGGAGGCTGAGGCAGGAGGATCTCGAGTTCAAAGCCAGCCTCAGCAATGGCAAGGCCCTAAGCAACTCAGTGAGACCCTGTCTCTAATAAAATACTAAAAAGGGCTGGGGATGTGGCTCAGTGGTTGAGCGCCCATAGGTTCAATCCCCGGTACCAAAAAAAAAAAAAAAAAAAAAAAAAAAAAAGGAAGGAAGAAAGAAAAAGCCATGAATACAATGCACAGCAGGTATGAACTGAAGAGACACTGATTCAGCATGTGCAAAACACACCTTTCCTTTAACATGCTATTGACCCCATCTGCACTCATACCCCCTTCCCAATGATGACAGAAAATACTTCATCCAGATGCTCAAAATAAGTTTCTATTTTAAACAGTTATTTTAAATAAATACCTCATCTTTCTGTTTCCCTCTTTGTTCCAGGGATTCAGGGATAACTTTACATGGCTCCCTGGCATAACACAATCTCCCCCTGTCCTTGGTCCAACTGCATGGTTGCTTGACCAATCCATCTCTGGGTATCTGGGCTGTTGGCCCCTAGCGGTGGCTGCCTCTACTGTTGCTTCTGACTTTGGGATCTCTGCCTTCTTCCCCAACTACAGCAGCCTGACCCAGGCAATTCCCACTCACCAGACCATTCGGTGGTGTTTATGAATGAACAAATGAATTGTGAAGGAATCTCAGAGTTAAACCATTTGGGTCCATCATCTCTTCCTACTTTTTCCAAACCTGTCTTTACTATCTTGTTCTTGCTGTTCCATCATTAATCAGCTAGATGGGAGAGGGAAGAAATGGAGGTAACAGTGGGGAGTCTGAGGGAGGCAGGGGAGTGGGCTGTCAAAATCACGGTGGGAAGGTCACCATAATTCCAACAAAGTGATCTAACCCGGTAGAATATTAACTGCCATTTTGTTGTTATTTATTTATTCTATTAGAAAGATAATGTGACCATATTATAAGTGAGCCAGAATAGAAAAAGATAATACTTTCACTATTCTAACTCAATATTTATTGACATATTGGTATATATTTCTTATGTTATTTTACCTATTCATAATAATTTAAGTTGTAAAACACAAATTTTAAAAATTTGTTCTAATTAGTTATGCATGACAGTAGAATGCATTTTGACTCATCATACATAAATGGAGTAATAACTTCTCATTCATCTGGTTGTACATGATGTACAGTTACACAGGTCATTTAATCATATACACACAGAGTAATAATGTCCAATTCATTCTATTATCATTTGTACCCCCATGACCTCTCCCCTCCCTTCACTACCCTCTGTCTAGTCCAAAATACCTCTATTCTCCCTGCCACCGTATTGTGAATTAGCATCGGCACATTAGAAAGAACATTCCATTTTTGGTTCATTGGGATTGGCTTATTTCACTTAGCATAATATTCTCCAGAGCCGGGCGCGGTGGCGCACGCCTGTAATCCCAGCACTTTGGGAGGCTGAGACAGGAGGATCGTGAGTTCAAAGCCAGCCTCAGCAATGGCGAGGCACTTAGCAACTCAGTGAGACCCTGTCTCTAAATAAAATACAAAAAGGGCTGGGGATGTGGCCCAGTGGTCAAGTGCCCCTGAGTTCAATCCCCAGTACCAAAAAAAAAAAAAAAAAAAAAAAAAAAAAAAAAAAAAAATACAACAAAGGGCTGAGGATGTGGCCCAGAGGTTGAGTGCCCCTGAGTTCAATCCTCAGTACCACAAAAAAAAAAAATAATATTCTCCAGTTCCATCCATTTACCAGCAAATGCCACAATTTCATTCTATAGGGCTGAGTAAATATTCCATTGTGTATATATACTACAGTTTCTTTATCTATTCATCTGTTGAAGGTCACCTAGGTTGGTTCCATAGTTTAGCTTTTGTGAATTGAGCTCCTATAAATATTGATGTGGCTGCATCACTGTAGTCTGCTGATTTTAAATCCTTTGGGTATAAAACTAGGAGTGGGATGACTGGATCAAATGGTGGTTCCATTCCAAGTTTTTGGAGGAATCTCCATACTGCTTTCCATAGTCATTGTACCAATTGCAGTCCCACCAGCAATGTATAATTGTACCTTTTCCCCCATATCCTCGCCAACATTTATTGGTACTTGTATTCTTTTTTTAATATTTTTTTAGTTGTAGATGGACACAGTATCTTTATTTTATTTATTTATTTTTATGTGGTGCTGAGGATTGAACCCAGTGCCTCATATGTGCAAGGCAAGCATTCTACTGCTGAGCCACAATCCCAGCCCTGTTACTTGTATTCTTGATAATTGCCACTCTAACTGGAGTGAGATGAATCTCAGTGTAGTTTTGATTTCCATTTCTCTAATTGCTAGAGTTGTTGAACATTTTTTCATATATTTGTTGATTGATTACATTTCTTCTTCTGTGAAGTGTCTGTTCAGTTCCTTTGCCTATTTATTGACTGGGTTTTTTTTTTTTTTTTTTTTTTTTTTTTGGTGTTAAGGTAAAACACAATTTTTTAAAAATATGTACCACATCTGGAAAAACATTAACTATTTCTTCTGTTGCTAATGAATACAATAATTCAATCAACCAATATTTCTGAGTTGCAAATGTATGCAAATCACATGCTAGGTACCCTGGAGATAAGAAAGATGAGTCAGACACACTTCCTACCCTCTAGAACTTACAACCTAGAAGAAATGACACTTTTACACAAATATGTAAAAGGTAGCAAGTGAAAAAGACCAAAACAGAAATAAAGACAGACTATCTCTAACCCTGGGGAATATACTTCTATAATATCACTTGAAAGTAAGTGGGAAACACATGCCAACACGTTAAGTCATTGATAATAAAGAAGTATTGAATGTCAGTGAGTAATAGTAATATTTTCTACTAATTTTTTTCCCATTCAGCATCCATTTTCTAAGTATTAAAAGTTTTATTCATTCATTAAGTCAAGACATATGAAAAGTTCAAAACATATGGAAGAGTTCCTGACTTGTGTTATAATACTCTGTGTCTTTCATGTCTAGAAAATTTGTACCTTAATCTGTTCCATCTTTAAAAGTCACCAAAATTAATGATGGTAACAACACTCAATCTTATATAGAATCTTGAGCTTTTTTCAGGGGGAGGTATTGGGTATTGAACCCATAGGGGTTTACCACTGAGCTTTTTATCTTAAGATAGGATCTCCCCAAGTTGTTTAGGGTCTTGCTAAATTGCTGAGGCTAGTCTTGAACTTGCAATCCTCCTGCCTCGTCTCTGAGCCACTGGATTTACAGGTGTGTGCCATCGTGCTGGGCACATCTTGAGCTCAGGGGCACTTGACCACTGGGTCAAATTTTATTTAGTAATTAAGTGCCTCGCCATTGCTGAGTCTTGTCGCGATGACTCCATAAAGTGCTGGGATTACAGGCAAGAGCTAAAAGTAATTAAAGTACTGACATTATTCCTATTTTATAGATAAGCAATTTGCTTAGTTTTTAGACTTAAGGTCCCTTTACATTTTTAAAAGTTAGTGAGCAAAAAAAAAAAAAAAAAAAAAATCTTCTATTCTTTTTTTTTTTTTTTTTTTGGTACCGGGGATTGAACTCAGGGGCACTCGACCACTGGGCCACATCCCTAGCCCTTTTTTGTATTTTATTAGAGACAGGGTCTCACTGAGTTACTAAGTGCCTCGCCATTGCTGAGGCTGGCTTTGAACTCGCGATCCTCCTGCCTCAGCCTCCCAAAGTGCTGGGATTACAGGCGTGCGCCACCGCGCCCGGCTAAATCTTCTATTCTTATCAGTATTTAAGATCTTAAAAATTAAAGGTGAGAAATTATAAAATCATGTTTATTTTAAAGTAACAAACTCATTACATGTTAACATAGATATTTTAACAACAAAAAATAATATATTTTTCAAAGCAAAAAATATGTAGGGAGAAGAGATACAGCCCAAGGAAAACACTGTATGCTCATAAGAAAATGAGAATGACAAACAGAAAATAATATCCCTATTATTATTACAGTGAAAAAATTTCTGGCCTATGGATCCCTGAAGAGCCTCAGGACCTCACTCTGAGAACCACTGTAAAAGATGAAGGCACTGAGGCTCAGAGAGGTGAAGCCATGTGCTTAAGATTATCCAGCAGGTTAGTAACAGAGGTAGAACTAGAATCCTGGACCTTCTTGCTCCTTGAGGGAACACTTTTCATACTATAATATTAATAATTTATTTCTTCATATGTTTATTTTATACCTATTTATTTATCACCAAGTATAGTGACTGACATCACCTTTTATCTAATTTACCCTGCAAGGCAGAAATATCAGTATTGGGCTGTAGCTGTAGCTCAGTGGTACATGAAATATCAGTGTAATCCTTAATTCATATTTTTGCCACCCATTCCAAACTGGTCAACAAAATGCTTTATGAATCAGAGCTGGGGTATAGCTCAATAGTAGAGCACCTGCTCAGCAGATATAAGGCCTTAGACTTAATCCCCAGTATGACAGGAAAAAAAATTAGAAAGGACAAAAACCTCATATCTGGCCTTATCTTCATATCTACTGCCACTGCCTTAGAATAAACCATTAATATTTTTTAGCTGGGTTGTTCTAACAGTTTAACGGCTCTTTTGTCTTTCATTTCAACTCATCTTCCTCCTTTGCATCTATCTAGAAAAATAATCCTATTAACCCACTAGCCTGCTTATACTCCTCATATGGCTCCTAATTGACTAAAAGATCAATTCCAAATTGGTAAAGCTCCATTTATTTTAGATGCCATTTTCTGAGCTTATAATATATTCATATGTATCCCATCAGATAAAATGGTGGATGTAAAAAAATCATAAGAAATCCCTAAATTGAGGTATGCAGTAAAAATGTACACTAGTGTTGTTGTATATAAGCCAAAATTATCTTATGTCAGAAACTTTTACCCAAAGTGTTTCCATTTCTTTCATACGTTAAAAGGAGATTTGAAGACTAAAATCCCTCTTTTCAAAACACAACCTTTGTTTTTCTTCTTTTATAGAAGTGTGTGAGGGTGTTTGTATTTGTCAAACCAAATACCATCATGATCATTGTGCAGAGCTCTAGATTGTGCTAAATCGATCTTAAAGAAATGCTTCATCCTGTTTACTATTTTTTATGCAAAATGATGAAACTGCAAGTATGTGGCTCATCAATATTTTATTAGGTATTATATATGCATTTAGCTAGAGAGGTGTCTTATTTTCGTGAATTTATTACAACAATTTTAAGTAGTAGTAATAATAAAAATTTGCATTTAAATAATTCTTTTCTCCTGGGAATTCTGAGTGCTTTTGCACATCAATTAATGTTGGATGACAGTATCATCATTCCCAACTTTATTATTCCATCTTTCTAATGTGTTGCTTTGGGTTTTGTTTCAGCCCTATGTCAATTACTTGGCTGGCTATTATCAGGCCTCACATTTGCCTCCAAAACCAGCCATTTTTGAGAATTGATTTGTAAAACAATGATATTATACAATAGAAACTCCATGATTGAAATTTCTGCTTTCACCAGATATAATTTAAATGTCATTCCCTGGTTTTACTTTGAATCAGAGTCTTATCTATACTATCATATTAAGAATTATAATTAAGAACTGCCAAAAAGGAATTTTTCTACCATTTATATCTTTTCCTTTCTAACTATTAAATACCTCATATAAACAAATTATTTACATATGGAGGGAAAAAATTACCTTAAAATTGCATCCTCAGGGACCCAATGGCGGCCACATTTCTCTTCCCAGAAAGCAGAGGTGCAAGTTGATTCAGAGGTAGTCCTCAGGGGTCTGTGAATTCCTAGGAATTCACAAAAGGGAAAGAACAAGAGACAAGAGAGGTTGATACTACAGTTGCTGCCAAACCTTTTAGTCTGCCTTCTGGGGATAGCTGCCTGGGCCTGGATCAGGTTTTGTTTTGAAGATCCAACTTGGCTCCCTGCCTTTGAGGCTTCTTTGGGAATCAAATGGAATTCAGAGCAACTTCTCTGATCTTCTTTTCAAAAAAAAAAAAAAAATTTTTTTTTTTTAAACATGATTCTGTTTTGCCTGGTTACTTATAATGAATTTCTTTTTGAAATAATTTCCTAAAGGATTAGGAAATCCTATTAAATGCTTTACCGGTGGCCTTTGTTATTATAACATTTAAAACAAAAGAATTCACAAGTAGAACTCCTTTGTTTTAGAAGAAAAGCCATGTAAGAGAGAATAGACACAGGAAATATCAACGCTCTAATCTTTGACATTATAGTCACTGTATGCACATTTCTGCCAACCCAAAGATGGGTGAATTACTGTAACTTAGCTGTGCCAATGCCCAGTTTCCAGGATCTATATTCTTGCATATTTCATAAGTTTGCCTTTGAAGTCAATATCTCATTTCTGGCTACTCCAGGGAAATCCCAAACCATTGGAAATTCTAGCATGCACCAAAATCTTGTAATTTATAGCAAGTTTTGTTTGAAATATCTTGTGTGTGCTGTATTTCATCTATTTAAAATAGTCAAATGCATAGAAAATGAAGCTATACCTTAGCTATTTCGTGTGTTCATAGGACAGTTTAATTAGCTCTTCAGACCAGGGAATTTTGATGACTGAGAGTCATTTCAATTAAACAAGTGAACTGAAATGCAAATAATTTTCACTGATTGTGTACTATGTTCAGAGCACTACAAGAGGGATAGAAAAGATACGCTATGGTTAGAGTAGGTAGCCAAATAGACATGAGGGGGGGGGGGGGGCGGGGAAGGAAATTGAGGCTCTGCCCTTGGGCAGTGTCCCACTGGTAGTTACATTGCCTTCCTTTGGTCAAACAGCTCTTTGTCAATCTGGAGAAAATGGATCAGTCAGAGTCCCAGGGACTGGAGCATGCTCAGAAGCATGGAGATGCTGTCCTTGGGTGATCCAGGGTTCATTGTAATATCACTACATCATGGTTCCCCTCTCTGAGACCCCACCACCACCATGACCACCTCCCTTGCCTCCCCCCAACTGGGTTTCACTACAAAAGCCCACAAGACTGCCCCCTTTCTCTTGGGCAGGTCAACTCCACATTCTCTGGAGCACATATTTATTTTCATTTTGCTGTGCTCCTTCACTCTATTTGTTCTGTCTACCAAATGAAATCTTTCTGGAAGACAAGAACCCAGGAAATCCATTACCTGGTAACACGATTAAGCCACCAAGAGCTATAAGCCAGGCATATTTTAAAACATACTCTCTAAAGATCAAAATAATCCTGTTAACTATGTATTATTTTTCTAGTTTTACTGACAAGTAAACTGAGGCTCAGAAACTTCTAAGAAATCACGTGAACTTTCCCAATTTATTAAATGTAAAACCATTGTTCAAATTCAGCTACTAATTCCAAAGTCCCCACTCCTAACTGCCTTCATTACTCATGATCCTCTTAAAATTCTCAATTACATTTTAAAATTTTAGTTGTGTGTCTTTTTTCTTTTTTTTAATGAGGTGAAGTCTTTGGGCAAAATCATATTATGCAATGAACCAACTGTAATTCAACTTTTTTTCTGGGAGTTTAGCCCTGAATTTAATATTAGAAATATTTAGACATTACTTTAACCATTTTTTAGACTTTGGGCTTGAAACACAATAACATGAAAGTTCACATCTCTTTGCTTTAAGTTGGTTTTTCCTGTTTTCTTTTTTTTAAAATAATTTACATTTACTTAAACAGAAAGCATGATATTTATTATTGGTGTAGACACACCTATTTTTTTAATACCTTTATTTTATTTATTTATTTTTATGTGGTGCTGAGGATCGAACCCAGTGCCTGGCACATGCTAGGCAAGTACTCTACCGCTGAGCCACAATCCCAGCCCGTTTCCTGTTTTTTATACAACCAAAAGATAGAACAACTCTTCATAGTGCTGTTGATTGCTTGGAAAAAGCTAACCAATTGAATAGTTTTTAAAAACTGACAATATCAAATGATACAAAGGAAGTGAAGCAACAGGAAGTCCCATTCTTTGATTGTGGGACTATAAACTGCTACAAGCAACTTTGGAAGATAGTTTGGCAATTTCTTACAAAGTCAAACATAGCCTTACCATAGGGTCCAAGATGTTTACCCAAATGATTTGAAAATATGTCCACATAAAAACCTACACATGAATATTTATCTGGCTTTATTTATAATTCTCCCAAACTGGAAGAAACCCACATATTCTTAAAATGGTGATTGGATAAACTGTGGCTCAATGGAATATTAAAAAAAGCAAATGGGCTTTCTTGACACAAAAAGGCATGGAATTTATAACTGATACCATAGAAATAAAAAGGATCATAAGAGACTACTATGAACAACTATAAAGCTCTTTGACCTTTTGGAAAAGACAAAATTATGAAAACCATAAAAAGATCAGAGGTTTGGAGAACAGGCAGAGAGATTTAAAAAAAAAAGAAAAAGTGGTACACAGGGTATAAAAACTATTCTGTCTGATACCATAATGGTGGACACAGGACTTTATACATTTGACAAAACCCATATAATATACAACACAAAGAATAAACCCTCAGCGGCTCAGCTCGGGAAGCTGAAGCAGGAGGATTGCAAGTTCAAAGCTAGCCTCAGCAACTCAGTGAGACCCTGTCTTTAAAATAAAATATAAAAAAGAGCTGGGGATGTGTCTTAGTGATTAAGCACCCTCAGGTTCAATCCCCAGTACAAAATAAATAAACAAACAAACCCTATTGTAAATTATGGACTTTTGTTAATAATGATGTATTGTTATAGTTTGGATCTGAAATGTCCCCCAAAGTCTCATGTGTTTAAGATGTGTTTAAGGCTTGATTCCCCAGCTGGTGGTGGTGGTGGAAACTTTAGGAAGTATGACCTACTTGAAGGAAGCAGGTCACTGGGGGCATGTCCTTGAAGGGTTTATATTTTCCTCAACACTTCCTCAAGCTCCCTCTCTTTACTTCCTAACTGACATGAGGTTAGTAGCTTTGCTCCACTGCATGCTTCTCTCCATGATGTTCTGCCTCACCACAGGCCCAGAATCAATGATGTCAAAGTGACCATGGACCAAAACCTCTGAAACCACAAGCCTAAATAAATCTTTCATCCTTTAAATTTATTTCCTTTAAGTTATTTTGTCACAGCGATGAAAAGCTAACTAACACATGTATCATTGTTAGCTTTCCAATTGTGACAAATGAGCCACACTAATACGGAATGTTAATAATTAGGGCAACAATGAGCAGGCGAGAGAGTAGGTATATGGGAACTTTCTCTACCATCTGCTCAATCATCTCTAAACCTAAAACTGACCTAAGAAAAGTCTATTCGTATTTTTTAAAAGAAAAAAAAAATTTAAGGGGAAGCAATGAGATTGGTTGTCAAAACTGGTCAATGCAAAAGTTAATGTGCCATTTAATGAGAACTTGGAGCTGGTTTATTGGAATATGACTATAACATCAGCTAATCAGGAGGCTTAGGCAGGAAGATTGCTTGAGCCTAGGAGTTCAAGGCCAGCCTAGACAGTGTAGCAAAAATGTCCTCCCACCCACAGAAAGAAAGAAAGAGAGGGAAGAGGGAAGAGGGAAAAGAAAAGAAAGAGAGAAACTTGAGTTCAGAAAGAATCCAATTAAATTGTTTACTAATCCAATTTGACTAGAATTGTCCACTATGAGACTATTTCAGAAGAATTTATGGTCTCCGTGCAATTAGAAGTGACAGTTGAAATAAAGCTTTCACTGATGTAATCCATGGGCATGTACTAGCTAAGAAAATATTGCTATTTGACATTACATACATACCATTAAAACCAGTGACTCCCTCAGGTGTTGTTTTACTTCCACAAAACTTATTCTGTCTCAACTTTGAAGTCTCATCAGAATTTTGTCCAACTGGTAGAGGCAGACTAGAATAACCATAGAAAATAAAGGTAGAAAATAACTGTCTATGCCAATCCAAACTCTACTAGCCAGAGTTTTTACAAAAGAGACAGGCTGCCCTATATTGTGCTATTTATGCCTCTTGCCCTTTTCATTCTACACATCTGTGTGAGACATCTCCTTGCTTCATATAGTTCTCAAGTAATGCTCAAATTCTTTCAATTTGGCCTTTCTATGGCTAGCAGGAGGAGACCACAGAGGCAAACCCAGGTTTTTTTTTTGTCCAGAATTTTTATTTTGAATTCTATAGAGTTGGTATTCATGTATCTATGACAAGTAATTAAAACACAATAAGATACTTGTTATAAAACTATGGTTTTAATCTTAAAATAAGGTATGAGCCAGCTTTCCATTACAGTAAAAAAAAATACATGAGATAAATCAACTGTAGACATGAAAAAGTTTGTTTTGGTTCATGGTTTTAAGAGGTTTCACTCCACAGTAGTTGGCCCAGTTACTTTGGGACCTGTGTTGAGAAGCAGCACATCATGGCATAAGTGTGAGTTGGAAGCAGCTGCTCACCTACCTCACAGTAGGTGGGAAACAAAAGAAAGAGGTGGGAGGGGTCTCAATATCCTCTTCAAAGGTACACCCCCAATGACCTAACTTCCTCCAACTAGACCTGTCTCTTCTAAAGATTCTACCACAGGCTGGAGACCAAGCCTTTGACACATCCAAAAACTATGACAATGGGTTACAGAGAGGGGATGAAGTTGTTTCAAAACTTCCCATTCATCAAAAGCCCACCAACCAAGAAAAGCCCAGGACCACACAGATTCTCAGCCGAGTTCTATAAGACCTTCAGAGAAGAATTAATACTAGTATTCCTCAAATTATTCCATGAAATAGGAAAGGAGGGACCCCTTCCAAACTCATTCTATAAAGCTAGTATTACCCTAATGCCAAAACCAGACAAAGACACATCAAGAAAAGAAAACTTCAATATCCCTGATGAACACAGATGCAATAATATACTAAACAATGTATTGGCTTCCCATCACTGTTACAAAATACCTGAGAAAATTGGCTTAAAAGGATGAAATGTTTGCCGGGCGCGGTGGCGCACGCCTGTAATCCCAGCACTTTGGGAGGCTGAGGCAGGAGGATCGCGAGTTCAAAGCCAGCCTCAGCAATGGCGAGGCACTTAGCAACTCAGTGAGACCCTGTCTCTAATAAAATACAAAAAAAAAAAAAAAAAAAAAAAAGGCTGGGGATGTGGCCCAGTGGTCAAGTGCCCCTGAGTTCAATCCCCGGTACCACAAAAAAAAAAAAAAAAAAAAGGATGAAATGTTTATTTTGGCTCACAATTTCAGAGGTTTCAGTCCATGGCCACTTGACCAGGTTGCTCACCTGTCTGTGGCCATGCAGTACATCATGGTGGGGAGCAGGAGGAGGGGGTGAGGAAGAAAGCTTCTTATCACATAGCAGCCCTAGCAGCCCAGAAGCAAAAGAGGACTGGAAAGGTCAGGATCCCCAAAGCCCCTTCAAGGGCATGTCAGCTTTTGGACAATGGCTAAGTAACTTCCTCCCCCTAGGCCACACCACCTCCTAATAGTATCACAGGCTAAGAACCAAGCCTTCAACATAGGGGCCTTTGGGGATACTCCAGATCCAAACTATCCCACACAGTAAGCTAGTACTAGAGGCAGAATTCTAACCTCGTTGGTACCACAGTCCATATTCATGAAGGCCAGGCTACATGCCTCTTTGCTAGAGACTTGGCCAGTGTCTTCCAGAACTCACTTTACAATGTACACGTGGTGGTCTTTTTTTTATACTTCGATCAACTATATTTGGCAAGCATGAATGACCTCATATTCCAATAACTGGTGAAAATTCTATAATACAATGGGACACTTCTGGTGGAAACTAGATCCCTAACAGTTCTCATTTGTCCTACAACTCTTCCCAACCAATGTCAACTCTTCATTTCTGTAATTTTTCCTGCATTTCTTACCTAATGTTGTTGTCCAGTAAACAGTCAAGATTGATTGGAGCATAGCTTCATATCTTACTTTTCAAATATTGGTCCCAAATCTATGTGGCAAAAATGCAAGGTGGGGCTTTGCCCACAACCGAGGGCCCTGCAGCACCACGGGAAAGCCAATCTAGGATAAGTACCCTTCTTGGAAAAAAGTAAAAAAAGGTAGCATGTGTGAAAAGTCTGTCTGTCTCGCGTGGCTTCCGGAGCGACAGCAGCAGGGCGGGCCCCTTGCTGGATCCCCCACGGCGGTATCCTGCGTCTTTGTGAAATAAGTGTCCAGCGTCCGCCACCAGACTCCGAAGCCTAGTTGCGCGCTCGCGGGGCCATTCCCTGCTAGTGGGCGAGTGTCCTAGAAAGGAGCTATGCGAGTGGGTCGTTCAACTTTGAGGGAAAATGAAGATCCATTTTTCCTACCTTGTCCCTAGTTCTCGAATTATCTTCATGGGGGTGGAAGATCAGGACCCCTTGCCCCAAAAGGCCGCCCGCCCCCATTCATGCCCAAACAAGGGCAGAATTCAGAAGTAGAAAGGAAGCGAGGAAGAAACAAGCGGGCGTTTCAAACTGATAACCCATGTGTGCAGAAAGACCACGGAGCTGGTGCTGGAGCTGGAGCAGCAGCGCCGAGCCGGGGTCCAGGCGCTGTGCTCCGCCTGCCGGGGAAGAGCGGGCGACTAGCGCGTGCGCGGTGCGGCCCCAGCCCCGGCCGCCGCCGCCGCCGCCGCCGCGATGCCTATTTTAGTCAAAGCCGCGGCGGGCGTGGGGACCTGTCCCGGGCGACACAGCCTGCGAAACCGCCAGCCGGCCGAGGCTCGTGCTTGGGCGCCCGTCGAGCCGCTGCGTCGCTGTCCCGCTGCCCTGCCTTTGCATCGCCGAACTTTGGCCAGCGACGCCCGGGCTCCGTGCCGGGGACAAGCCAGGTAAGGAGCGGGAGGCACAGCTGCCGCCGGCTCTACCAGGGCGCCGCTCTTTTGCAGCCCCGCGCTCCCCGGGCTAAATCGGGAAGCGAAAGTTGTACCCAGCTCCGCTGGGACCAACTTTGTTGGCCTCGGGGCAGCTGCCAGTGTTTCGCGCCCCGGCCAACAAGAGCGCCGCCCTCTGCCTCGATCGCGGTCCACGCCCTCGTGACGCTCCCTGTCCTTGGAGGCCACCCTTCAGTTCTGATCTTGGCATTGCGACCACAGACCCTTCGATGTCAGCTGCCAAAGCTCGGGTCAAACAGTGCCCGCGTCCCCAGGCGCTTGACCCACCGGGCGTCGGCTCCCGCGCTCTGTGGCGGGCAAATCCCTTGGCGAGCTCGGGCTCTCTCGCCACGGGGCTCCCGGGGCTCCCGGTTCCTGAGCGCTCCACCGCTGCCTTTCGCCCCACTGTTAGACGCGTGTAGTCAGGTGCAGGGTGTCGCCCATCCCGGGTTCGAGGTAGAAGTGCGAGTGGGGCACTGTGCTCGCTCCTCACTTCCTGCGGCACAAGATCGTTTGGTCCCGGAGATCAATTGACCCTGACCCTTCTTTAAAGGGCAAGGTGAGCGGGGCCTCAGGGGAGAAGCTGACTCGGTCTTCACCACCTACTCAGCTTCTTCGTTCCGAGCCTTTGGGAATTGTGTTGTTGGCCAGACAAGTCCCAGAAACTGCCTGCTTTGGAGCATGAATAGTGCGTAAAGACTCTTAGCCATAATGCCATTTGCCATTCCGGAGATGTTTGGAAGATTTAGTTAAAATAACAAGATGAATTAAATCTAGTAGCAAGGTTTTACTCTGTGCTGTTTATCTTGATTTTTGTAGTTTGGTTAAGGTTTAACATTAGCTTCACCATTCAGCTATTTAGCCTTGCCAATGCCTCTTGCCAATATAGGGTTTTACAGGACAGGTAATTTAAGAAATTAGACTTTGAGGATCTGATGAGAAAAAGATAACTTTTCTTGATTTAGTCAAAATTAATATGAAAGAACCGGGCACGGTGGCGCACGCCTGTAATCCCAGCACTTTGGGAGGCTGAGGCAGGAGGATCACGAGTTCAAAGCCAGCCTCAGCAATGGCGAGGCACTTAGCAACTCAGTGAGACCCTGTCTCTAAATAAAATACAAAAGGGGCTGGGATTGTGGCTCAGCGGCAGAGCGCTCGCCTTGCACGTGCGCGGCCCGGGTTCGATCCTCAGCACCACGTAAACATAAATGCATTGCATTGTGTACAACTAAAGTAAATAAATAAATATAAAAAAAAAAAAAAAAAAATAAAATAAAATACAAAAAAGGGCTGGGGATGTGACCCAGTGGTCGAGTGCCCCTGAGTTCAATCCCCGGTACCACAAAAAAAAAAAAAAAAAAAAAAAAAAAATTAATATGAAAGTTTACCAATTTACCAGTCTAACCTTCCTCATTACACCCATTCATTCTCTGTTCAAAGGCAGTTCAACATAGGACATTTAAGTCCACTCAGTAATCAAAGTAAGCTGAAACCCATAAGATCCCATCAATATTTAATGACAACTGGTAAGTGGCATTTCACAATAGATATATATCTATGTATCTATCATATCATATATATCTGCATATCTTTAATAAGGTGTGATTGATATTTTTTGATTCCTCTGTGGATTGAAGTTTTCCTGTCAGTTTTCTTGGGCCAGAAATTGGTACTTTTAATGCCACTTTAAGAACTTCAAATGCCTGAAATTGAACAACGGTGGACTTCATAGGCGATATAAGTATAATGGGGTGGCTACAAGGGGAAATGTGATTAAGTCATTACATAAAACATAGACCTTTAAAACTTGAAGGAATTTCAAAGACCATCTAGTCCAGCTGCCTCTATTCCAAGGAAGAAACAGACTGAGGAACAGCAGTAACTCTGCCTGGCTTATGTGGCTCCCTGGTGGCTTGTAAGGAAGCTGACTCAGCCTAGGAAAGCTAGGCACTCTCTTCACCAGTGATAAGTGACTTCTAAAAGTGTGTGTCATGTTTATTATGTCCCTTCCATGTGGCTTTCATCTCTGCCTTAGTGGCATTCTTTATAGAGGACAGGCCGTGGCATGGATGAATAAGCATTACCCTTCTTCATAGAAAACATAGAATAGTTGGAACAAATAGGACAATGGGGATGCAAATACCTTCTAGAATATCATAGAAATGGTACCTGTTATTCACTTATGTAATGCTAACGGAGTTGACTTTAGCTTCTGAGTGCTAATGGGACATTTAGTATCATACACTCTCCTGCAGAAATTATGAGACAAATTTTGATTTAGCTTTCAAAAGTAAACTTGGTATAGAGAATTAAAATAATGATTTCTCTCCATTCCAATAGGCTTTTTATTCATTTAGACATTTCAAAAGTAGTTGAATTTTTGTTTTTTTCCTTTTGCAGCAAATCAATATTTAAGACAATTATTACTATTTGTGAGCTATTTCAGAATTACATAAAGAGATCTTTAATTTGACTGTCATTTCATCGACAGTTTATAAATTTGTATGTTTCATGCATGTGCATGTTTTGTTATTTAAGAAATGTCAAATTTTTTCACATTTGTCTGTTAATGTCCTTTCAAAATGCCCAACCTATTTCAATTATTTTACCATCTAAAATCTTTAGTATATTAAAAACAATGAATGGAGAAGTGATGATACTTGTGTGGCCTTATTTTGAAAAAAGCATATATTTCTAAATTAGATTTAAAGATATTTTGGGTCCGTACTTGTCATTCTTTTCCCAAATAGATTAATTCATGTGTTCCATAAGCCTATATAGTTTTGGTCAAGGATCAAATTTGTATAATTAAAAATAAAGTTTAAGGACTGGAGATCAAAGACAGGTAATGTAGTCAGGAAAGAGTGCTACTTTGTGTTAAGTGTTATATAAGCATGCATAAAATGTATGTTCTTGGAAATGTATTTAAATGAATCTTAATATTAGTCAAATATGTATTCACGACCCTTCTGCATATAAATAGTTTACAACTTTTTAATTTGTGAGATGCTACCAACTAGAATTATTATTTCTTTACATATTATTTCTGTGTGTATGTATATATATAAGTAATGTATCTGATTATATTATATGCATATATAATTACTTAGTATGAATATATATGTAATATAATGACTTAATGATGTTATAAAAATAGAGCATTCAAATATCCTGAGCCTTCTAAATAGTCTAAGACTTAAAATAGTAAATTTGGGGGTATTAATTATCTTTGAAAGCATTCAAAAAATCAGTTTTCCAGTTATTTTTCCTGTGTTCGGATTTAGTGTCATCAGTGTGAATATCATGAAACATTATATTGAATAAATTTGTAATTGCTGTGGTTTATGAACATTGGTGATTGTCTTTTAGACTTGTTAATTCCCTTCACTCCTTCCCACCAAGTACATATATATACATACAAATACATAAAACATGCACATACACATACAAATACATCAGGGGACAGTTGTGCACTATGCGTAGTATTTTATATATTTTATTTAATTTGAGCATAAGACAAATGAGGTATTATTAACATCATTTAACAGATAAGGAAATGGGTATATTTAATATTTGAACCCATCTAATTCTTAAGCACTGAAACAGTCTATTAACCAACATTCAATTCATAGAAATAATTTTGGTATAGTGCCTCTCACAGGGGTGATGAGCTATAGTTGCTATTTTTGTGATTGTCCTTTGTTTATTTGTTTTTACAGGAATTTTCAACATGAATTATACAGAGTCCAGCCCTCTGGCAGAATCAACTGTAGTAGGTTTTACACCTGGGTTAGAAAGTCTCACACCTGTGCCTTCCAATGAGACCACTTGTGAAAACTGGAGAGAGATACATCATCTAGTTTTTCATGTGGCAAATATTTGTTTTGCAGTTGGTTTGGTTATTCCAACTTCTCTTCACCTTCATATGATATTTCTTAGAGGGATGTTAACTATAGGTGAGCTGCCTAACAGATTTTATATAAATGGTCTTGACTGGGGCTTCAGAGTATTCTTTGTCAGAACTATAGCATACCCAGAACTCTAGATCTTTGTCATCAAATCAGTTGTGTATCAAGTAAATTAGAACATAGGCCTTCCCATACTGTATCTCCCTTACTTAATTTGAAAGACTATTGTGCTTTCATATATTTAGATTTTTCCAGATATCAGAAATCCATGCATGTGCAAAAGTGTAGACTTTGGAGCCAGATTGTGTGATTCTTATCCTAGTTCTACTACTTGCTAACTGTGTAACTTGGGCAAATATTTTTAGCTTTTCTATTACCTCCATTTCCTCATGTCAAGGGTAAAAAATAAAACTACCTCCTGGGTTTGTTATGAGAGCTAAATGAAGGTGTGTCTGTGAGATATACATTTGCCTTAGAATAGTACCTGGCACATATTAGGTACTATACAGTCTCAATCATTATTGTTTGAAAAGATATTTGCTATGGCCAGTAAAGCAACATTGGGAATAAAAACAATTACCCACATATAATAGTTCCAAGTAAAAATTATTCTGGGTATGTATATGGTATAGATAGGTAGGAAGATTGATTTTGCCTAGTAACCTTGATGAAACAGGTTAAGTTGGTTCACATCAAAATATTAAAACAATTGAGTCTATTATTTTAGCCAGTAATTATTGAAAAATTACTCTCTATGATAAGCTCGTGATTATTTATTCAGGTATATTTTCAACACCTGTAATGTGTCAGATCAAGATTGAGGAAGGCAGTCTCCATCCTTCTAGACTGTCATGAGGACCAGGAGAAAAATGATAGGGAGTCACAGTATGGGGTGTTGGAGGCTGTGATGGAGGTGTCCTTCCAGTGCTTGGGTGAGGGGGGGAGTGTGGGGAAGGTGACAGCATCAGTAGGAGGCTGGAGCAAGGTGCCACTAAAGGGGTCACACTGTAGCTGGTTTTTGGAAGATGAGCAGGATCTCTCTGAGTGAGAGTGCATGGTCCCTATTAAAGGGCACAGAAGAAAGGGAAGGAACTTCAGCATATTAGGGTGAAGGAGGAGTAGCTCTTGTCCCTGAAATATATGAGAAATGACAAGAGGTGGCTGAAGGGTAACTAGAAAGTAGTTTGTGTGTCTTCTGCAGCTATGTGATTCAAACAAGGTAGAAATAGTAGCAGAAAGAGCAGGATGTAAGGCAGATAAAGAAAAAGCAAAACCCACAATTTTTTTTTAAATCCAATTATGAATTTTAAAATCAGAGTTTTAGAGATGGAATGGACCAAAGGGATCATCTAGTCCAATACTTTATAAAGAAAAAAGTAAAGGCACAGACAGTAAAGTGATAGGTTTTATTCAGATGCTCTCAATAATGAAGTTAAAAACTGATGAAGTTAAAAATTGTAAATAAATGACTTTTTAGTGTCCAAGGTTAGCTTTTGTGCACACATATTGATATATTTGTATCTTAGTGATAATTTCATGTTAGATTTAAAATATTCACTCTCCCACCATAAAATTGAAAGAAACTGAGGATATTTTATATAAGAAACAAGAATTGATAAGAAAAAAATGGGAAGATTCCAGTAGTTGAATATATAATTGCCAAGGTAAATTCAGATGACTAAAACATTTTGTAAAACACTCGGGTTCCCCAGTAATCACAAAAATACAAGATAAAATATTTAATTCCTCACTATTAAGAATTTTCAAATTTATAATATTGATAACTTGATACTGACATTCCCAACTAGTAGGTTCACTCCCTAGATTCACTTTCCAATAATTAATCACAAGTATGAAGTTGTCTACTAATTAATCACAACTTTATACTGGCATTCCCAACTAGTAGGTTTGTAAATTTGTACAAATATTTTGAAAAACAGTTCTTCAATATCATCCAAAGCTAAGCAGTTCATTCTTAATCACAAATAAAAGACATGGTTTTATGTATGAAGTCGCACTTATCAAAAACTACAACCCCCAAAAGTATCTGTCAGTAGGGAAATGGTTAAATAAATTATGTTTTAATCAATTATAGCTATTAAAAACTATACTTACAAAGAGTTTTAATGAGATGGGAAAATCATTGTAATAATTTCAAAAATAGGTTTTAAAATTGTCTGTACAAAAAAATAATTTGTACAATAGGTTTTCCATCAGGTAGAACTACATGAAAGCTTTAAGGCAGTATTAAATATCAGCTGTGATTTTAAGTTGTAGAATTATGAACTTTGTCCCCTTTTAACAAATTTTTTCTTTTAGTAGAAAACCCAAAGGAAACTTAATGTGATATTCAGCATAGGCACTTTTAAAATGTGTTCATTTATATAGAGAGGGTAAATTTGTTAAGCCACTTGCAGAAGATATTCTAGATATCTAACATGCTAACTTTGTTGTTCAACAGGTTGCACCCTTTATATCGTCTGGGCCACTCTCTACCGATGTGCCTTGGATATAATGATCTGGAACTCTGTGTTCTTGGGCATCAACATTTTGCATCTGTCGTATCTTTTATACAAGAAAAGACCGGTAATTACTAAAATTATCTAACAAGGAAATGATTTTAAAGATAAAAGCTTTTAAAAGTACTTTCATTCAGGCTTGAAAGTGAACATCTAACACATTTATCCCCTTTAATATCATTTCTCTGAAGATTAGACTTTCTGTTTATATATTGCCTGAAAGTAAAACACTCTAGAACTATGAAATTTGTCCTACAAATGAGTTTTTAAAACTTTTTAGATCATTAGAGCATGAAAAAACATAAATCATATTCTCTTTCATCAATCTATTACTTGATTATATCTTTGTTTATTGATACTCAGGTGTCACTTGGGAATATCTTTGCCTATTTCTAAAATGGCTAACTAATAGGCAACTTCCAAAAACCTACTAATGATTTCCTGAGTTCATACAATTTTCTTATTGTAATGGTTATATATTTTTTCATATGCCCAAATTGTTCACTTAAGGAAATCACCATTGTGGGTGGATAGTTGCCAAAACACCCTTATTTAACTGCCTATTTTCAACTGTGATTTATCTTGTGTTTCCTTGGTCATACCCAGAACAAAAATAGAGAAGGAAAACAGCAGGGCTCCTAGAAACCACTTCAGGATGATTCCTGACTGTCCTAAGCACGAACATTCAGTGAAGGATGTCGCACTTGCTCTAATCTTATGTTCAAGGCCAGACCTTCAAGTAGAGGGCTGCTAGGAAACACAGCAATTCACAGGAAGCCACAATTTGAATGATACATTAGATGTATACAGTAGGCATTCCACTAGATTGTAACCTCCTCAAACACAGTAACTCAATTTGTTGCTTTACTGTATTACTCCGTTTTCTCTTGGTCATGCTGGTTAATAAGTAACCTGAAAATCTCAGTGATACCTAGTAGCCATGGGCTTTTTTTCCTCATTCATCTAATGTGTTGGCTGGCAGCAGTGTGTCAGCTGTGATTCTGTCTCATTATCTTATTCATTTCAGGGTCTCTGAAGGAGCAGGTTCTACTTGGACCATGCATTCTCATGGCAGAGGGAAAAGTGCAACAAAATGAAAAATAAAACACCCATTGTTTCTTAGAATGTTTGCTCAGAAGAGACACATGTCACTTCTGCTCATATTTCATTAGCCAAAGCAAATGACACGGCCAAGCCTGACAATGGGTGGAGTGCAGTAAGGGCAAGTATAATCCTTTTACAGGGGTTGGGAACAATAATATAATCTAATACACTTAATTGTTGTAGCCCATTTCTGTTAAGCACGATTGGCACACAGTAGGTGCTCAGAAAAAAAAACAGATGAGTGGATGCTTTCAAAGAGGAGCAGAATTACGAGGGCTTTGTAAAGAAATCTGGTTATGAGCTGAGACTTGTAGGATGAGCAGAATATGACTATGTGCCACTAGACTTCAGATCTGACTGTGCCACAGTGGATAATGTGCATGCTAGAAGTAGGACATGTGTGAATAGACTTAGATGCTCATTACTAGAGTTCTAGAGTTGGGAGAGGTAAGTGATTGTAACAATGAGGACAACAGTTCCTGAACATCAGAACTTTTTGGAATCCCAAAATACAAGGTTCAGAAGTTGCTGATGTGATTAAAGCACCAAATAGGTAAAGTACTTCACATCTGTGCTTTTGTTTCTTCTTGGGCTATCAACCTATATTCTGAAAAATATAAATTCTGGTTCTTCATCAAAATGAAACAGAAGACAAGTAAGATCACTGCAAATGCTGGAGCAATGACAGGTTGGAGCAGCTTTTGTGATCTGGTCTGTAGGCTTCCAAGTGCATCTGCCAGAGCTTTAACTGGGAGAGAGTTCATTTACAGAGCAGTGCAGCTTTCCATCCACCCAATTAGTGTGGCTTCCAGAGACATTGCTGGGCCCAGAGATGGGGCATGACCTGAGCCTGGGAGAATCTGAAAACAGGAAATTAAGCTGCTTTGCTTTTCTCTTCCTCCAGTAGCCAGCCTTGTTCACCAGTGGGCTTTCTCTGTTCTGCAGAGTTCGTTTTAGCTTAGGATGAGATCACCACACTGAAACTGAAAACCCTTTTTTTCCCCTTCAGTTTGCTTGAGAATACAGAAATGTGAAGCAGTGATTGCAGTTGTAGGTGTTTATTTTCCTATGTTGGTGCATTAAGTAATGGTTACATGTTGATAAAATGCTTGGAGTATCTAACTATTATTTTTGTCAATTTGTGTTCACACTGATTCTTATTTTTATATATTTTCTTGCTTTAATATTTATAAGTTAATGTAATTTCTTCCTGTGAAACAAAGGTTTTGTGTTATTTATAGAACATTCTAGGGTTGGGAAGATGCATGTCCTGACAATATTCAGAACCTTAACAGCTGCATCAGGGTCCATAAAAAGAAGTGTGTGATCAATAGTGTCAGTCTTCCCCTTGTGCCCTCAGAGTTGCAGTCACTGCAGAAGTGCTGTTTTTAGCACATAAAGTATAAACTCGCACCACTACTTACTCTCTAAGACTCCATTGACCTACATGCAGAAGAGTGATGGTGTGTACTGCAGATTTGTTTATTTTCCAACCACATTTAGACCACAGAAGTGAGCGTTTGGGGGTTGTTGCTTTAGTGCAGCATCGGTCATTGCTCCATTCCAGGTCAAGATTGAAAAGGAACTCAGTGGCATCTACCGGCGATTGTTTGAACCACTCCATGTGCCTCCAGATTTGTTCAGAAGATTGACTGGACAGTTTTGCATGATCCAAACCTTGAAAAAGGGCCAGACTTATGCTGCAGAGGATAAAACCTCAGTTGATGACCGTCTAAGTATTCTCCTGAAGGGAAAGTAAGTGCTATATGGAAGCAGGAATTCTTAACTTGCCTTGAATCTTTCCATGGCTCTTGGCAAGGAAAGGAGTAGAAGGACATGTTGCTAACTAATGGAGGAAGCAGTCTCAGAGTATGGTTGGTATTGATGAAATTTCGTTTTACAAGTCAACTCTGGCACTCAGTGGAGCAACATGTTAAGGCTAGGCAAACTTTACTGCTCTGAATCTTGTTGTCAGTTTTCAACGGTGAACATTTTTAACCATTTTTAATTTTTGTTGAGTTAATGAGTCAAAATCAAAATAGGTCTAAATTTGGCTTTAACATTTAAGAAGCTTATATGTGCTACAGAGGTGATTTGCTTATTTTTGAATATCACAAAAATATACCTTCCAGGGATATCAGTCTTCTGGGGAAAGAGCCAGTATGTGTTGTACAGGTGTAATTATTAATAGCATCCCTTTCCCTGTCAAAAGTCTCCCAGTTTGAGTAACAAATTACATAATCACTCCAGCCATAAGAGCAATGATAACCTGTTTAATACTGAAAGCTAGTTTTTTTTCTTCCATTATTTTTTAAATAATGGTGTGCCTCAGGAAGAGCTTTTAATCATGTCTATCATCTGTAGAATCTTTGAAACTTTTGCACAAAATATAATCCTATAAGCTTATGGTAATTTGAAGGATTGTCTTGTTATTTTGTGAAATATATGTATATTAACATTGGTTTCTGTTATCAGAATGAAGGTCTCCTATCGAGGACATTTTCTGCATAACATTTACCCCTGTGCCTTTATAGATTCTCCTGAATTTAGATCAACTCAGATGCACAAAGGTGAAAAATTCCAGGTATGTTTGGCATGGTTTTTAAAAAGAGGAACATTAATCCATATATCATTCTAAAACTAATAAATATTAGGGGCTAGGGTTGTGGCTCAGCGGTAGAGCTCTCGCCTAGCACGTGCGCAGCCCAGGTTCAATCCTCAGCACCACATAAAAATAAAGGCATTGTGTACAACTAACAAATAAATAAATATTTTAAAAAAACGAATGAATATTAATAGAAAAGTGACCATGACTTTTTTTAAAAAAAAGATTACCACATAGCATATATAGTATAACCCCATCTTTTAAAAAAAGATTTAACATTTTGTGTGTATATGCACAAATAGAGGGCTAAAAAGATATCTCATGTTAGCCGTAGTGTTAACACTGTTGTTTCTGTGTTGTGAGTTTACTTGATTTTTAGTTTTCTTCCTTTTTGCTTATTTGAATTTCCATAGTTTTCCCATAGAAAACATTGAATATTTTTATTATGGGAAAATGTCAGTTGTAGATAATCAGTGTTCCTGAAGCATGTAATTGATTACTTTTATTAGAGAAAAATGGAAAACCAGTTTTGCCTTAGAGAATTTATTTTGTTGATACTTATGGAAAAGAAAACTCATCATTACCCTTTTATACTCAGTGAATATGTTTAAGGGCAAAGAATAAAATCCTTCACAGTAGCAAGAATTTGAATATGGCCTGTTCAGTGTCATTCCTTCTGTGTCTGTGTGTTTCATTGCTCCCTTTCATGACCCTTCATTCTGATCCCCTTCTGTTCCTCAGGATAAACAGCAATAAGAAAATATCCTGAGAACGGATTGTTTATGAGCAAGAGGGAACAAATATTCAGGTGGGAAGTAGAATTGAAGGGCATGTTCCCAGCTAAGGGAGAAGAAATGGCAGTATTTCTTGATGGCAAGATCTTATAGTCTTGTTTTGAGATGCCACAGAGTAAAGATAAAAGGGGAAATTTGGAGGCATACACTTTAGTTTATTTCATTTACAATGACTTTAGCCCTTCCCTGCTCCCATCTGGCCTAAGTAATCACACAGTTTGTTAAAGTTAGGTGCACGTACCAGGAGTTCCCTGACTGCGTGTGTCAGTGTTCCCATACTGGCTCCACTTAAGATACAGAAAGAGAATGCTGGTGCTCTAGCCTGGCTCCTCTGGTTTGTGCTATCTCTTTTGTTATTGTGGGGGTCAGCTGTGCCCTGAGATTTATGTTCTTATTATATCTTGAATCACCACCACCTGCAAACTGGAGCAGGGCCACTGCTTTCTCTTCTCTTTTACTCTGTCCTCCTTACAGCTGCTTCTTTCAAAGCCCAATATTTATCTCCTACATCTGTTTTTGTATATAGTAGCAGGTGGTTTTACATGATAAGGAGGAGACTGGGATTGAGGATGGGGTTAAGAACTAAACCTTTATTTCCAGAAGCAAGTGGTGCCTGAGTAGCCAGGCATACAAACATTATCACCGTTTTTTCCCACTGGGTTTCAAATTATAAGTTAAAAAGAAAGAGAAAAACAAAAAACTCATTTCTACCTATAGCTGTAATTTTCTTTCTTCGTGGGGACTAGGGTTGGATTTTGGTAGTTGAGAATTGTTCCAGATAACTAATGTAGAGATTTTAAGAATGTGACCAAAATTGAGATACAGTAGCTTGAGGAAAGACACTGATTCATCCTTGGCTAATCCCAGTCAGCTTTTCTCTATGTAGAGCCTGGGTGGCATTTCATGATTGGCCAGTGGGTGAAAACTTCTCTAGTATCAACCAGCCTGTGCCTGTACAGAGTCAAGTCCTTCAGGGTAAGCTCTTGGGAAAGATAGTGCTTTGATTGTTTACAAAATGTAACTGTTGACAGATATTCAAGAGTAAGAATTAACTGGTGCACATTTGTGTAGGAGTACTTTGTATATGGCCTCTTACTGAAGCAAGTTAACAAATGGAAAATATGTGCGTCCAGGGCCAACTTCTTACTCCCTGTGCCAATCACAGAGGACACTTGAAGTGGTCACTGGTCAAACTTCTTCCCCCATATGCGTTTTTAAGTTGTAGGTGGACACAATACCTTTATTTTATTTTTTATTGTGTTTTTTAATGTGGTGTTAAGGATTGAACCCAGTGCCTCATGCATGCTAGGCAAGCACTCTACCTCTGAGCCACAACCCCAGCCCCCCCCACCCCACCCTACCATATGCTTTTTACCTCTAATCTCCTTCCCTAACTCTGTTTAGAGAGTATTCTAATAAGGAGCTTCATCCTTTGAATTTTTATTTCTTTAAATTCATTCTATGATCAGAATGCTGATGAATTGTATAATAGGACAAAAATGAGAAAAGAAAAGGCAAGTCCCTAAGCAGCTCAGACTATTGCTCAGGTAAATATGTAATAATTATAATAACAATACACATGGTGATGGAGCTGAGGAAACAGACCCTGAACTTGCAGTTCACTCTCCCTACGTTACTGGTAGGTATATACAGACCAAAGCTGCCACTTACACCAGTTGATAGAATCTTGAGTATCATAGCTGGGTGCAGTGGCGCACGCCTGTAATCCCAGCAGCTCGGGAGGCTGCAGCAAGAGGATCGCGAGTTCAAAGCCAGCCTCAGCAACTTAGTGAGGTGCTAAGAAACTCAGGGAGACCCTGTCTCCCAATAAAATACAAAATAGGGCTAGGGATGTGCCTCAGTGGTAGAGTATCCCTGGGTTCAATCCCCAGTCCAAAAAAAAAAAAAAAAATCTTGAGTATCATCCTTATAAAAAGTAAATGGTGTTTGGTTTCTTTTTCTTCATGCAGTTGTTTTATCTGAAATGAGCATTACCATTCACACATTTTTTTTAAAAAATTCTATCTCAGACTTTTACCTTCTCATAGCCAGTAGCATGTCCTGGTGCTGCAAATCCTGAAAATCAGTTTTATTCACTTGAAGAGAAGAAGGTCTTGGAGGCATATATGAATATGTATATGTGAAATAAATGAATTGTGAAATAAGTTAATGCTAAGTTTTAACTGACATTTAAAGAAAAGAGTATCTTAATACTAAGTAAATACTTCAGTGAAGCTGACAAGCAATTTTCCAGCTTTAAGTCTGCTGTATTTTACTGCCCATAAGAACTCAATGAGCACCAGATGAATAGACCAATTCTAGGATGTTTTCATATTCCTGGTATGTGAAATGCTGTATGTTACATTTAAAAAGTAATAATTTCTCTTCTTTGTTCAGACAGCTCTTTCTGATACTACCTCATTCAGCAAATCTCCCAGAAGCCCTCCTCCCCTGCCCCCCAGGATAGAGTCCACTATCTTTTCTTTATGGCAGGTGGAGAACTGGTTTGGAATCTAAAGTGAGGGACTGATCCGGTCAGTGTCTTGAGATAAGCAGGGCAAACCCAGTTGCAAACAGTCTACTTCTCCATCTGAAAGATCTTTTTTGTGTCTTGCCTTGCTGTGTTTCTTGCCTTTAGTGCCTTGCTTTTATTTCTTCAGTAAAATTCTTCACAAGAATTCAGACATGGTTCTGCTGAAGTACCATAATAAGAAGTAAATTTATTTTATGGAAGCTTTAAAAATTCTTATATTGCCTTATTTAAATTTTTTCATTAAAATACTCTTGACTATTGTGACAGGAAATCATTAAATTTAATTGTCTATTTGGCAGAAGTGAAACAATAACTATCAAGCAAAATAGCCTCAGTGAATTCACTAACTACTGGCTCCCAAATACTATAGGTATTGTTTGTTACATGCATGCTGTTATTAAATATTCAATAATAATTTAAACAGGTATAAAGTAACTTTCAACTATAAGTAAAAGATGGATTTGCTAGGCAAATTATAGTGTCATGATGAAAGTATCGTGCCTCAGAGGAGACTTGAGGTAATTCATGTGGTTGAAGAAAAGTTAAATGCCTTACATGTATCGCCCAAGTCAAATTTCTTCTCCTGGATGATTTCCAACTTCTCCTGTAACTCTTTACCCCACTGCTGGTAAATTGTGTTTTCCAAAGTCTCAGATGACATCTGCATAATGAAAGGACCTCAGGTCCTCTGACCCTCTCTTCAGTGCTTATGTGTGTGGCTATGCCACCACGAGTACCCAGTGCCCACCTTTCCATTATTTCTACCATTGAACATTTTTCAGCCTCCTTTCATTTACTTATCCACCCCCTACTCTTTCTGGGAATTCCCCATGGCTGGACCTTACACTTCTCTTCCAATAAGTCTTTTCATATTTTAGTCATACTTCCTTATTGTCAGCTTTCTTCACTAGAACACAGAAATAATGATGCTGTGTTTAGCTGTTCTTTATATGAAGGGCTCTTGATGCACTGTACAGCCAACCTTGTAGTCACACAGCCGAATTACTGGTACATGATTGTCTATGAACATTGGATGCATTGAGTTGGATTTGGCCTTGTGGGAAAAATGTCACACCGGGGCTGGGCTAGCAGTCAAAAGTGCTCACACCCACCCAACTAAAGCAAATAAATAAATATTTAAAAAAAAAAAAAAAAAAAAAAAAAAAAAAAAAAAAAAAAAGTGCTCACACCACCCCCTAACTAACATATGTTCATGAATAAGTTTTTGGTCCTTCTCATTTAGCATCTGACAAATGAGACTATTGCCTGCCTTATTTTAAAGGCAATGTTAAGGATACACTTACATGATAGATATAAAAGCACCTTAAGTGTTTAAAAGAACAATACATGTATAAAATAAGTGACATTATATTCAACTATCATCCCCTGGTTATTCTCTACCACTTTCCCCTGTTCTGTATTTGTCAGACACTTATTGCTACCTGAGATCATCACATTTCTTCATTTATGATCAGCCTTCTCCACTAGAACATGGAGCAAGGATCTTGTCTTATTTACTTTGCAACTTCCGTGACATGAAAAGTATCTGGCATTAACTAAGTCTGTATTAGTGTATTGAAAGAATGAATGGAATTTAGTGTTTTATGGAGTTTTACAGCTGCTGATTCATTTTTTAAATTCAAACATGTTTGGTTTTGGAGACACTGACTTTTTCTTTTAATATATTTTTTTAGTTGTTGATGAACCTTTATTTTATTTATTTATATGTGGTGCTGAGAATCGAACCCAGTGCTTCACACATGCTAAGCAGGCACTCTACCACTGAGCTACAACCCCAGCCCCAACACTGATTTTTAACATTAAAAAAAGTCTGGGGCTGGGGTTGTGGCTCAGCGGCAGAGCGCTCACCTCGGACGTGCGCGGCCCGGGTTCGATCCTCAGCACCACGTAAACATAAATGCATTGCATTGTGTACAACTAAAGCAAATAAATAAATATTTAATAAAAAAAAGTCTGAACTTTCTTTTTTCTAGGAACATTGACCCACTTTATAAAATAGCTAAACCCTCTAATTTGTTAAATATTGCAGATTTCAGCCTATTGATATAAAGGAGAGAAGCTGGGTTTTTCATTTTATTCTCTTGGTACACTTAAATATACTCTTGGCCATCTGAATGTGTATAATTTTTGTGCCTTATGAAGGGGAAAGAACTTCTTGGAAAATATTTGCTCTGAGGCTCAGATAAGACTTCATGTCAGCTTACAAACAAACCTTTATTAATCGCATATTGGGGCAGGCATTGGGTTTAATGTGGAGGATATAAAAATGGTTTTTGCCTTAAAAGTTATCTGTTTTTTGTTAATTCCTTTACACAATAATCATGCATGATTATTACTGTGTGTCAGAAGCTGGGCATTCAGACCTGAAGACACAAATCCCTGCTATCAGCGAGCTTAGGAGACACAGATGTGTCAACAAATAAGTTTGAAGGGAGTGACATGAGTGACAGGTCACCATTATTGCAGATGATAACTGCAGGCATTTTTCGACGCTGGTCACAAAACAAAATGAGAAAAGATTAACTTACTTTCTGGGGCATCAACCACTTCAGAGCCTTTCCTGTATGAAATATTTGCTTAGTGCCTTGCCAGATATCTCGAGATCATAGGAAAAGACATTTTATACAAATATAGCTAATATACAGAATCATTGCTATGATAATATCTGCTAAATGTATTGGTGGATCTCCTTTCTTCTTTGTGTGCTTGTGTCTTTGGCAGGTCACCATTATTGAGATGATCCCACCATAAATGATAAAGTAAGTGCTTTTCTGAAATTTTTTTATTAAATAAATATGTACGGTGGGGTATTATTCACTTTACCCAATATGTTTTCCTGAATTTTCATTAAGTAGTCTATGCTAAGTACAGAGGGATACTTGTAATGGAGAGACCCTTCAGCAAATTGTTTTTTGAAAGCAAGGAAGTATTTTGCAATTATTTAATTTGCATTACTTAGTGAGGAGTCTATAAGTGTCAGGGACCAGCATTTATGGGGATGAGGTGCTGTCTTCTTTAAGAGTCTTTTATACAAGGAGTCAGGTTAGAGTAGGCGGCAGCAGACAGGAAAGGCTAACAGACAAAGCCCCAAGTGCAGGAGGTTGGCATTTTTAGCCCTCCAGTCTTGCACGTCTTCCTGGCCAGACCATCTCCCGGGAATCCCACAGGTATCAGGAGAGTGTAAACTAAACAGAGCTGCAAAGATCTTCAACAGTTTGCAATTTTATCATAATTTCCCACATTTGTTTAGAAAGAAATTAAACTTATTACAGAAGAGAACTTGCAAAACATTGTTTCTGTGAAACGTACTGTTCTCCAGGAACATAGAGTATGGTATGTGTCTCTTAACTCATCTTGTCTAGGCTATTTCTCACATTAAGTTTCTACTTATTATTTCAAATTAGTAAATAGACTATTGAGTATGTTAAATTTTTATAATGTGTTTCTAGTAACAGCTAATAATAAAAATCATAGCTTACATTTATGGGGCACTAAATGTGTCCCAGGTACTTTTTTCTTTTTTGCACTAAGTTATTTCAAGGAAAAGTACATGCTATGTACAGGGAATAGGTGATTCAAGTTCCATAAATCTCTGAAATATGAAAACTTTGCTTTGTAGAAGGCGAAAAAGTTGGAGCACCAGCTCAGCCTTTGTGCACAGATCTCCATGCTGGAAATGAGGAACAGCATAGCCAGCTCCAGCGATGGGGAAGATGGTTTACACCAGTTTCTGCGGGGCTCCTCCAGCTTGTCTTCTCTTCGTAAGTTACCTTGAAACATCATATTCCAGGGTGCTGATTGATGTTCACAGGAACAGTCAAGTGACAACTTTAATCAGAAAAATAACTGTATAAGCAAATATTTAACAACCTAAAGGTAGCAATGAAAGCACCAAATCTTCATTAGCTTTTTTCCCTTTACTTCATGTTAGCTACAATACAACTCTAGAACTCTTATTGCTGTTTCAGAAATCATTCACTTGATCTGCCAAATACTTCACTTAAACACTTAATCACTAGAATGGTGTAAGAGTGCAAGTGGTCTGGTGGATATTTGACTTTGTTGTTTTCATGATTTTGCAGTGGAAGCTAGACCCAGCAATGTGTTAAAAATGATAGAAGCCGGGCGCAGTGGTACAGGCCTATAATCCTGGCAGCTCAGGAGGCTGAGGCAGGAGGATCGTGAGTTCAAAGCCAGCCTCAGCAAAAGTGAGGTGCTAAGCAACTTAGTGAGACCCTGTCTGTAAATAAAATACAAAACAGGGGTGGAGATGTGGCTCAGTGCCCTTGAGTTCAATCCTCGGTACTCCCCCCACCCCCCCCCCCAAAAAAAAAGATAGGAAAACTATTTTTTTTTAAACATTTTTTAAAAAATATTTTTATTAATTTGCTTTAGTTGTATACAATGCGTTTTATTCAATTCGTTTTATTTGTACGTGGTGCTGAGGATCGAACCCGGGTCGCCCACGTGCTAGGCGAGCGCTCTACCACTGAGCCACATCCCCAGCCCGATAGGAAAACTATTGCTGGATGTTTTACTGCTAACTGATCATCTCACTGTGAGCACTGAGGTTTAAAAAGTGATGCGGTAATGGGATATTCCTAAAGGTGAAGATCATTCAACACCCTGTGAGTTACCTCACTCACCTATCTACCAGGAGGTGGATTTTCTAATACTCATCTATAATTTAGATTGCTTTGCATCATTTTAAGTAACACTAATGACACAGATGTTGAAAAAAATGTAAGAAAAATGAAATGAACTAAGTAATTTTTAATTCAGTGCTTAAAATTTAAGAATAATCCTGAGAGCAAAAGAACTTGGAACAAATTCATGTGAAATTGCAAAAAGACAGACAAATTCTAAAAACTCTTCACATTTCCAGTTGTATTCTAAACCAGAGCAACTTTAAAAAAAAAAAAAATGCCATCACTCTGAATCCTGTTTATGTAAATGACCTTGTAACTTTGTATGCTTTAGATAAATTGGATTAAGGATTAAGTAGTACATAGTCAGGAAAGGTTGGAATTTACAAGGCCATATAATGGGTGAGCAGGGGAGGCAAAACTTCACCTCTTCCATTTTAGGGTTTTTTTGGCTATGCCTAAGAATTAGATTGACATAAGACAGATTAGCAAGAGAAAAACAGATGTATTTAGTGTAAGTTTTTCATGGTCCAGCATCCCTCATAAGGATACGAAGACCCAAAGAAGCAGTTGGAATTAAGCACTTCTACATACTGAGTTGGACAAAGAAAGGAAGTTATAAACAAGGAACTGAATTGTGTTGGAAGACACAGTCAGAGTTATTTAAACAGAGTTTGTACAGAATTCTATCTCAACTTCCTGTACTTGATGAAAATGCCGCTTTCCTTCTAGTACATGGAGGGCATCTTTCACCTGGGAATTTCTTCTACTGCTTATAGAAACACAAGGAGAGTCAGAGTGATCCTCTTTTACCTGCTGTTTGTTTGTCCATTTTTAAAGTGCCTTAAACTCAAAGTAGTCAATATGCCGTAAGAGCATATTATGATTTTGTGTGTGTGTGTGTGTGTGTGTGTGTGTGTGTGTGGTGCTAGGGATGATGCATGTGAGGCCTTATGCATGTGAGGCAAGCACTTTACTAACTGAGCTATATCCCTAGCCCAATAAGAGCATATTTTTAACTCCTACAGATGTAAGTTTCCCAAGCAAAGTCTAGGCATAAAAATGTGTTATGGACATAAAGGGGATTTTTATTTTATATTTATTTATTTATTTTGGTGCCAGGGATTGAACCCAGGGGCACTTAACCACTGAACCAGATCCCCAGCCCTTTTAATTTCTTATTTTGAGACTGGGTAACACTAAGTTGCTGAGGCTGGCTTTGAACTTGTGATCTTCCTGCTTCAGTCTCCCAAGCCACTGGGATTACAGGCACATGTGACCGTGCCTGGCCCTAAAGGGGATTTTAAGGAAAATATTCATGAGAAATTGGAAATGATTGCATTTTATTCCATGATAACTTTTTGAAAGTATGGACTGAGGCTCACACACAGATTGTGTTGCCTCAAGCCATGTCTTCCTCACTCTAACACTTGACTGAAGGAGTAGCCATCCCAGGGCTGTTGCCATTGTTATGACAGAAGGAAGATGGTGGTGGCAGATTGTCCCAATGGCTCTTAATGCTCCACAGTGACATGTGCTATGTGCATCCATGTTCTCTAGGCCAGAGAAGGTATTTGGCCAGAATTGTCAATGGCAGATGGTTTAATCCTCCTGCTGACAAAAAGGGGCTAATGATAGAAAGAAAGCAGGTATTTGACAGAAACCCAGTCTACTTCAGTGGCTATTATTTTACTTCACAGATGAGGAAATGGGAAATATGAGATGCTTATTCACTTGTTCTAGTTCCACAAGGGTTTGTCCCAGTACATAAACCTAGAGATCCTGTCTGATTGTATAGCTTATGCTTATAGACCAGATTCATACCCAGCAAGGGCTCACTGCCCAATGTACATAGAAGCCAATACTATGGCACTGGGTTTTTGCAAAAAGAAATTTATGCCAAATGTTTTCTCTGATATAAGGAGGCCAATTCACAGTCGAGTTGGGATGGGGAGCATAGGAGGATTAGAGGAACACTAGAATGGCCAATGGGGAGGGAGGGGAAGGGAGGGAGGGGGCAAAAGGGTGAAGGAAAAAAAAAAAGATGGTAGAATGAGATGGATATCATTATCCTAAGTGCATGTATGAAGTCACGAATGGTGTGAATATACTTTGCATACAACCAGAGATTTGTAAAAATGTGCTCTATATGTGTAATATGAAATGTAATGCATTCTGCTGTCGTTTATAACATCTTAGAATAAAAAAATAAATAAATTATAAAAAAAAGTTTATTGAAGGCCAGCTGACAAAGAGATGGGAAACAAGCTCAAGTCTATCTGCCAATCAACCACTAGCAAAGGAATTTAAGTGGAGAAATCGAGAGCTGAGTGGTTGTAACTGGGAATTTTGCTAGAATAGTCCTCACCCATAGTCCAGTCAAGGTGAAACCTGAGGATAATTGGGAACTGTCGACAGCATCCCTTGCTTCTAATCTAAGTCTTCAAGGCCCTGTTCTCATCCTTAGGTTCTGCTTCTCAGAGAATTTTGGTTCCACCAAGCTCTCAAGGTCATTTTAGGTCTGGTACTAGGGTTCTGTGCCTGCATCCTGCAAAACAGCTTGGACAGTTTTTACAAAGAGAGAAGTTGCCATTTTATGGCTCAGTTTCAAAATTGCCTCTGTGTTTTAAAAAGCTAATAGATGCAAGTAGCATTTGACTAGTGCTGTATGATTTACAGATCATTTTCACATCCATTCTTGCATTTGAACCTGACAATTCCATGAGCTAGTCTCAGCAGCTGTTATTATTCCAACAGCATGTATACATCGTATTTGGTGGATATATTTCCAGTCTCTTCATTTATGGGCTCCAGCAGGCGTGCTAGTACCTGCATGTAATCTCAGTTACTTGGGGAGCTGAGGCAGGAGGATCACAAGTTTAAGGCCAGCTTGGGCAATATAGCAAGACCCCATCTCAGAAATAATAATATGTAATATGTTTCTTTTTCTTTCTTTTTTTTTTTTTTTTTTTTTTTTTTTTTTTTGGTTACCAGGCATTGAACTCAGGGCACTCGACCACTGAGCCACATCCCCAACCTAATTTTGTATTTTATTTAGAGACAGGGTCTCACTGAGTTGCTTAGTGCCTTGCTTTTGGTGAGGCTGGCTTTGAACTTGTGATCCTCCTTCCTCAGCCTCCCGAACTGCTTGCTGGGATTACAGGCATGTACCACTGCACCTGGCTTCTCTTATATGTTTCTACATCTTTGTTTTGTTTTGTTTGTCCTATAGAACACTGATTCTTGAATGAACATTTGAATCACCTAGAGACCCTATTAAAGATCCTGATGCAGCAGGTCTGCAGTGGGGCTGGGAGTCCACATGGTTAACAAGGACCCTGGTGATACTGATATGGCTGGTCTGTGAACTACCCTCTGACAGGCTGCAGAATTCCCTCTGTTCTAGAATTCTACCGATTGCCTACTGGGGGGTGATTGTGTTCTTGTATTTCTTATCTGCTGGGAGTTCAGGCTGGAGACTTGCATGGGCTCTGGAAAGACCTCAGCCAGTGTGGGATATAATTCCACAGACACTCTTTGTATCATTACACAGTAGACGTGTCATAAAACAGAAATGCAGTTCACAGAAAGGTGAGGGGAAACTCTACGTGAACTGTTTCATTGGAGTCACTGCCACTCCATTTCTGACATTGTGCTTTCTTTTTGTACATGTCACACAGTGCTAAATCTACAGTAAGATCTCTGCTCCCCATCACACAGATTGTGTTCTACTTCAAACTGTCATTTAAAGGGAAGAAAATGAAATAATGAGACAACCTGAGAAAAATGTATTCAATTAATTTTTTTTCACTTTTCCTGTGCTTCATGTGCTGGGTTCCGTGTTTGTATGCATGATTGTGATATAGAAAGGCAGGAACAAAAGGGACAAGAAGTCCAAAATGTGTGAGAAGGGTTTAATGCCATCACGTTTAGCTTTCCTCTCTGCTCCTGGGCCAAGCTGCTTCTCATCAGGAAACCTGGCCACCTCCTCTCCTCATAAGGCTTTATCTCCCTGCAAATAATGTGTTAATGTGCCCCCCCTCCCCACCGCTTCCCCTCTCACACAGATTGCTTTCGCTTGGCAGTTTTCCACTAATAAGTGGTGGCGAGCACAGGCATTGCCGTGGCAACAGGAGGGCATGTTATGTTTCCTTGAAAGTTGCAAAATTTTATTTTAGTTAATTGGGGACAAATAATCTATTGTCTGGATAATGTATTTTTTAAAAGCAAGAGAAGCTGGGGCACGGCAGTGCACACCTGTAATCCCAGCTACTGGGGAGCCTGAGACAGGAGAATTATGAGTTCAAAGCCAGCCTCAGCAAGGGTGAGGTGCTAAGCAACTCAGTGAGACCCTGTCTCTAAATAAAATACAAACTAGGGCTGGGGATGTGGTTCAGTGGTCCAGTGCCCCCAAGTGCAATTCCCAGTACCAAAAAAAAAAAAAAAAAAAAGCGAGATGCTGGGTGTGGTGGCACATGACTATAATCCCAGTGGCTCCAGAAGTTCAAAGCCAGCCCCATCAGTTTAGCGAGGCCATTAGCAACTTAGCTAGACCCTGTCTCTAAATAAAATATTGAAAAGGTCTGGAGATGTGGCTCAGTGGTTAAGCACCCTTGGGTTCAATCCCTAGTACCAAAATAAATAAATAAATAAATAAATTAAAGTTTTAAAAAGGCAAGAGAAAAATACAAGCGTTATAGTCAATTGAAACTCATCTTTGAAAAAGTTTTGTTAGTTTAAACTGTTTTCTTCATGAAATAATTAAATTTATGATATTGCTGAAGATAGTACAAAATGTTTGGAGAGCTATTTCTCACTGAGAAGAAAGTCCCTAGGAATATTTTTGTTGATATTAGTGTCAAGATGGTGCTCTGGAATCTACTAATCCCATATGACCTGGTTATACAAATATGCTTCAATCAATTAGTTTGCATCTGGTTAGTATTCTAGTCTGTAAAGACTAGCAATGTGTCTGATACTGAGTTTCTCTCAGATCTCTTAGGTATTCATTTACCTGGAAAGATTTTTTTAAAAAGCCAATATTGCATTCTTAGTTTCAAGCCTGGTTTCATAAAGTAATCTCTTTAACTCAATTTGTATTTCATTCCCACTGTGAATAGCCATCGACTTGTAAACAACAGGCTTTGCATGAATTATACAGAGGGTAAAAAGGAGATGGGATCGGGCATCATGCCCAAGGGGGATGAGCTCATGTGTACTTCTTAAACCAACTCGGAGGGCAAGAGAAAAGCAATACCTGCATTTTTGCAGATGAGTTAAGTGTAGCTTGGAGAGATTACATAACCTAGACAAGATCATTCTTGAGCCTTGAGACAAAGAAGCATTGAATATTTTTTAAGGTCTTGCTTTGCATTTTACCTCAGTTATTCCTATCAATGTGATCATCAATTTGGGAATATCAACCACTACTGCAGCAGCTGACATATCCTGAGTCCTTTAGTTTGCATTTCCTTTAATTCTCACAATCACCCTATGGGTAGGTGTTGACCACCCCTTCTTGGGTTGAGGAGTATGATGCCTCTGCATGCTTGGTCCCCAGCCAGCAGTGGCTGTGCTGACTCCAGAGCCCCATCCTCCCTGTCTAGCAGATGGCCTCTACCCTGGTTATGTTTCCTCATCTGTAAAGTGACAGCAAAGGGATTTTAATCAGGGGGGAAATTTTTAAAAATATTTATTGTTTAGTTTTTAGGTGGACACAATATCTTTATTTTATTTTTATGTGGTACCGAGGATCAAACCCAGTTCCTCACCCATGCTAGGCAAGTGCTTTACCACTGAGCTACAAGCCCAAGTCCGGGGTGGGGGGAATACAGATTTTAAATCATATATTTAAAAATTATATCAGATGGTTTTTTTATTTTTTTATTTTTTGGTACCAGGGATTGAACTCAGGGGCACTCAACCACTGAGCCACATCCCTAGCCCTTTTTTGTATTTTATTAGATACAGGGTGTAAGCTACCTGGTACCGTAACCCGGGAGGAAAACTCAGAGGCAGAGTAAAGCTTTTACTACTTTTACTTCTACTTTCTTAGAGCTTAGAGAGGGAAAGAAAGTTTAGAGAGAAAGATTAAAGCGAGCTTTTCTTCTTGTCTTCTTAGCTTAGAGTCTTAGAGAGAAAGAAAGATAGAGCTTCTTCTTAGCTTAGAGTCTTAGAGAGAAAGAAAGATAGAGCTTAGCTTAGAGAAAGATTAGAGCTTCTTTCTTCTCTCTTCTTTTCTTCTTCTGTCTTCTGTCTTCCTTGGGAGCCTCGGCCTAACTCTGACCAGTCATTACTTCTTCTATCTGGTTTCTCTTCTGTAACCACTCTGCCTACGTTCTGGCCGCTCTGATTCTTCTGACCGACCGAGTGACTGCCCGACTGACTGAATTCTCCGTTCTCCTAACTCAGACCGCTTTCACCCGGTTATATACCTTCAGCTTTGCGGGTGCCTACAGGTGCGTCACATACATATCAGGTGGAACTTATGGCTTCCAGCTAGCTACAACAGCCCTTCCTAATTAGGGCTCCTTCAACAGGGTCTCACTGAGTTGCTTAGGGCCTTGCCATTGCTGAGGCTGGCTTTGAACTTGATATCCTCCTGCCTCAGCCTCCCAAGTGCTAGGATTACAGGCATGCGCCACAGCACCCGGCTCATATAGTATTTTTTAAAAAAGAAAGCTTACTGTGAAACACACACACACACACACACACACACACACACACCACTTAATTTTAGTCCTGCCCCCAAGAAACAGTTACTTTGGGAAAAGTTTTGTTCAGAATGCTAAATAATGTGCTTTTAAAAATTTTTTTAAATGTATCCACTTAACCTTTGTTTTCTAAGGTAGCTCACTTCACCCTTCCTCTTTCTGCTCTATATGGTAACATCACTGGTTTCTTTAGTTTGTTTGTTTGTTTACCTCTGTAACAGTAACTGATCTTCATAAGCCTCCCCTTCTTTTTCTCTACCATCTTTAAAGCTAAGTGCATTGGCAGCCCTACCCTTCTTTATTCTTTCCACTTTGACCTTCAAACTGTTGTGGGTCTCTTTATTAACTACCAAGGTTGTTAACTGTTCTCTTTTATAACTATAGTTAAATCATCCTTGCCTTGTCCATGGGTTGTTTCACAAAGTTTAAAACAAATAAAAGTTGACATTATTATGGTTTCACCCAGAACCAAATAGTGGGCTATGTCTAAGTTTATTGCTTTTTGGTTCCAATGTCATGACTCTTACTTTGTAAAAGGAAACTATTCCTAATATTAAGTACAATGTATTCTTTTTTTGTGTACAACATAAAATTCATGCCAGTTTTTTTTAAAAATCTGGATAATTTTCAAAGTTGTTTTATTTATTTATTTTATTATTTTGGTACCGGGGAATGAACTCAGAGGCACTTGACCACTGGGCCACATCCCCAGCTCTTTTTTTGTATTTTTTTATTAGAAACACGGTCTCACTGAGTTGCTTAGTGCCTCGCCATTGCTGAGGCTGGCTTTGAACTTGATATCCTCCTGCCTCAGCCTCCCAAGTGCTAGGATTACAGGCATGCACCACAGCACCCCGGCTCATATAGTATTTTTTAAAAAAGAAAGCTTACTGTGAAACACACACACACACACACACACACACACACACACACACACACACCCACTTAATTTTAGTCCTGCCCCCAAGAAACAGTTACTTTGGGAAAAGTTTTGTTCAGAATGCTAAATAATGTGCTTTTAAAAATTTTTTTAAATGTATCCACTTAACCTTTGTTTTCTAAGGTAGCTCACTTCACCCTTCCTCTTTCTGCTCTATATGGTAACATCACTGGTTTCTTTAGTTTGTTTGTTTGTTTACCTCTGTAACAGTAACTGATCTTCATAAGCCTCCCCTTCTTTTTCTCTACCATCTTTAAAGCTAAGTGCATTGGCAGCCCTACCCTTCTTTATTCTTTCCACTTTGACCTTCAAACTGTTGTGGGTCTCTTTATTAACTACCAAGGTTGTTAACTGTTCTCTTTTATAACTATAGTTAAATCATCCTTGCCTTGTCCATGGGTTGTTTCACAAAGTTTAAAACAAATAAAAGTTGACATTATTATGGTTTCACCCAGAACCAAATAGTGGGCTATGTCTAAGTTTATTGCTTTTTGGTTCCAATGTCATGACTCTTACTTTGTAAAAGGAAACTATTCCTAATATTAAGTACAATGTATTCTTTTTTTGTGTACAACATAAAATTCATGCCAGTTTTTTTTAAAAATCTGGATAATTTTCAAAGTTGTTTTATTTATTTATTTTATTATTTTGGTACCGGGGAATGAACTCAGAGGCACTTGACCACTGGGCCACATCCCCAGCTCTTTTTTTGTATTTTTTTATTAGAAACACGGGTCTCACTGAGTTGCTAAGTGCCTCGCCATTGCTGAGGCTGGCTTTGAACTGGCGATTCTCCTGCCTCAGTCTCCCAAATGCTGGGATTACAGGCATGCACCACCACGCCCTGCTAGTTGTTTTATTTTTAATTGACACATAATTGTCTGTTTTTATGATAAAGTGTGATGTTTTGATACATGTGTACATTGTGTGATGCTCAAGACAAGGTAACAGCCTTACCTTAAACATTCATTATTTCTTTTTTAAAAATATTTATTTTTTTTAGTTAAAATTGGATACAATACCTTTATTTCATTTTATTTATTTTTATGTGGTGCTGAGGATTGAACCCAGGGCCTCGCACATGCTAGGCAAGCACTCTACTGCTGAGCCACAACCCCAGCCCCAACATTAATTATTTCTTTGTGATGAGAACATTCAAAATACTCTGTTTTGAAATATGCAATATATTGATGTTAACTCCAATCACCCAACTGTGCAATGGAACCCAGGGATGCGTTCCTACTGTCACATTTTACCTGTCGTGCTAGCTTACTTAGTACTCAGACCCTGTTCTTTTCCCTGAAGTTGTTTTATGGTCCTGCTTGTGTTGGGAGGAAACGTCTTACCCACGGTATCCCCACCATCTTCCAGCTTCTTTCTTATTTCTTTTGCTGAAAGCCACTTCATTTCATAACATATCTAAGTGGTTATTCTCTATTCGAACTATGCCTTTTCATACTG
The DNA here is from genome assembly GCA_025594165.1 of Tamias sibiricus. NCBI lineage: Eukaryota > Metazoa > Chordata > Mammalia > Rodentia > Sciuridae > Tamias > Tamias sibiricus. The sequence continues at coordinate 91,191,341 of CM046666.1, read as the reverse complement.
CTGTCTGCTCTTTTCCTTCTCTTCTAGGCCTTTTTCCTTCTCTTTGGCTTTTCTGCTTTTACATCCCTACTTTCTCAGTCTACCAATTCCGTGTCTTTTTCCCCAGTGACCTCCCTCACAGAGCCTCCCAGCCACCTGCCTCACCCTGGACTCATGGTTCTCTGGGCTGCTGCAGAGCTGCCACCCAGGAGCCTGCCTTCATTCTCCTCCTGGGTGTATCCTCCTCTCCTTGACCCCGTGGCGTCCTCTTTGTAGGCAGGAAGGGGCTGCAGGATTCCGTTCTCCACAGCTGGTCACAGCTGATGCCCTCCAGCTGAGAGCTTGCCCACCCATCTGAGTGGTCAGGAAGTCACCTGAGGATGACCCCTTGGGCCAGAGAAAACCTGTTTCTAGGAGCCACTTACCTACAAGCCAGTTGCCCCCCAACACTTTTCATCTTTTGGCAGTACTGGGGACTGAACTCAGGGGTGCTCTACCACTGAGGTACATCCCTAGCTCTTTTTAAATTTTATTTTTATTTTGAAACGGTTCTGCTAAGTTACCAAAGCTAGCCATGAACTTTCGATCCTCCCACCTCAGCCTCCCAAGTTGCTGGATTACAGGTGTGCACCAGTATGCCCAGCCATCTACCCTAATTTTGTACACTTTGCTTGAGTTCCTCAATGCTGGTGCTGAGTTCATTTAAAGGAAAATTAGATGGAAAGGCAATAGTTACCCTTCAGTATTATTGTTCAAAAAGCTTCAATTCAAACACAATTAAAAAGAAAATAGTCTTATGAAGCTCTAGCTCAATGGGAGAGCACTTGCCTAGCATGCACAAGACTCTCCCCCACCACATACAAAAAAAAAAAAAAAAAAAAATATGATAAAAATAGGCAAAGACAAGAAAAGGGATGATAATTCTAAAAAGTCATTACTTTCTTCCCTGTCCCCATTCATCAAAAATTGTATAACCTAATTAAAATTCTAAACCCTTATAAGGTTTTTAATTACTTGCTAAAGCTATTGGCCAGATGGTTAAACATAATAAAAATAATAACACTCTGACAGGAATGAAGAAAATGTCATCAAACTTAACAGGGGAGAGGGAAAGAAATCTTAGAACATTACGTTAGATAGATTACAAAAGCCTGGCTCCTTTTAAAGAAGTGTTTCTTGTAGCAAGAGAAGTCATTGGACATACTTCACATCATGCTGCTTGTTTGCAGGAGTAGGCATGACTTTTCACTGTGGATTTAAGAATTTTTAAAAAAAATGTTTGCTTTTACTTCCTAGAAGAGGGCCTCAGGCCTTCATGTAATTACAAGGCCACTGAAGTAGAAATGAGCTTAGAAGGGACAGAATTCTGACAAAGGGAGTGTCTCTTGCCTTTTTCCTACTGTGTATACCAGGGTTTTGACTGACACACGTACCCCCCCCCCCCCATCTCTCTGGTTCATGTATAAAAAGGTTTCTGTGGCTCCTTAACTCAGGGAGACAGGGAAGGTTGTGCCGGTGCCCGAGCCCAACCTTCAGAGGCCTGTGCCTGGTTTGCACTTGCAGGCAAGGACCCTGGAGGGCATGCATTTGTGCCTCATGGTAAGCGCCTGTCCTTCTCAGCTAGGAGCAGGTAGCAGCTGTTGTCCAAACAAGTCTGCTGAGGAGAGACCCTGATATCCATATCTGATCCCCTCATGGGTGCCATGGTGCCGTCACCCACTGCCTTCTGGAACAGCAGAGGTTTCCTCTTTTTGATTCAGGGCTTTTACCGCTATTTAGATGTCAGTCTTCTACATTTGCTCAAAGCCTGGGCTTTTGATATTTTCTTTCTGACCCTTCAGAGTGCAGCTGGTGCTGCAGTTTTCTCCTTCACCTGAACATACCGGGGACATGACATCCAGCTCAGAGACCAGTGTGGCTCCACTGGCTGCACCTTCTCAGTGTACTGGTATCTACAGGAAAGGAAGGGGCAGATGTTATTTTTTGCCACTTGGTGTAATATGGAACGTGGCCCAAGCAACAGTAGCTCTTGACATTACTGTTTAACAGTTTCACACCTGATAAGTGTGGAGTACAATTCAGTCTGAAGCTATATATTTCATGTACTTTTATAATAAACGGTACTAATTAGAAGCCAGAGTCTAGCAAAATGGAAGACAATTTTGGCTAAAAGCAAAAAATAATTGTAATCTCTTCCTGATCATAACACATGCTACAGGATATAGTTAACCATCCCTGTCTCCCAAATGTAAAAGTAGCTTTAATAGAAGAAGAATTTAATAATCAGTTTTCCGGAAAAATTTATGGATATGGAATTCTTTGCCCCTCTAGAATTTAGAGTCAATGAAAAGCAAAGCATTATTCAGAGGTTGTGGATATCCTAGTAAGGTCCTTACAGGGCAAAAGTAATGTGAAAGGCACTTAACTAATGATAAGCTCCATTTCTTCCTCTCTCCTTGCATTTATGTAAGGTGGTTGGGCCTTCAGGACAAATTTCTGATGATGCTTCAGTGAATAAAATTAATGAAAACCCAGGCAAACTTCTAGGAATGCATTAAGAGTCAGCGTGTGAAATGTGAGCTAGTTCCCTTGCAGTGTGATAGTCCCTGATTTTTTGGTTCATACTCCAAATTGGTTTTCTGTTATTAGGGGGGCAAGGAAATCATTTCCAGCCATGTGGTGATGACCTGATCTATCCATTGAACAAGGAGGTCTCCTGGTGAGGTTGGGGAATAGCACAGATCTAGGTGGTGCCAGTGGAGCTCCTTGCTCTTCAAAACCAGCCTTTCTGCTAACATTGCAGTCCTGGATTCCTAGGTCAGACCAGGTGATCTTTATTTTCTTGGCTGTTAATATCACAGTTGGCCCCAGTGGTGCATGAGGCCCAGAATGACATGGCCATAAGAGCGGCCACCCTTTTTGGCTCTGATTCCTAGTAAGGGGTCAGGCAGCCAAGAGGCAGTGGGTAGCTTCTGGCAGTTACAAGTCAAGCCTTGTTCCTTAAGTCCTCCACAGTGAAAGAAGCACATCCAGGCAGTGTTCTTGAGGCCTGGGGTTTGTAGACTAACTGAGCCACAGGGTCTGAAGTAAAAGTGAATCAAGTATTCTCAGAATTGTGTAGAGAAATTAAGTCTTGCCAAGCTGTTTGGGCCACCTGTTTTGTCTGAGTAGCTCACTCCCCCTCATGAGAAATTAAGTCATCCATAGCAGCCACCCTTCTGTTTTCTTCCTCAGGTTGTCCTTGCTTTAGCTTCTGAGTATAAAACAGAAACAATAGTGTGGACATAGTGAGGATGAATAGCTCTGAAACGCATTTTGAGTTCCTGAGAAATAAAGTGAGAGTCAGAGACCAGGTCTGATCCATTTTAGGGAACGGATCCAAGACAGTTTAATCCAGAATCTAGCATCTTGCAGTCACTAGCTGACTCTTTTTGCTGATTAGATGAAACGGTTTTAGCAAGTGATGGCACTATTAAGCCTTATCGATGTTTCCTTGAGAAGACAGAGCTCTTGGCTGTAGTGTAAGCAGTGTGGAATCGGCCAATTATGTGAAAGTGATTTCCTTCAACAGCAGTGAGGGATAGTCACTCAGCCTCAAGTGTATAGCCCATTCCCTGGCCTCTGGTCTAATGCAGACAGAAGCCGCATGCATAGTGGTTAAAACAGGAGCCTCAGGAAATATTTTCAGGGTTCAAATCTCTGCATGAAGGGAAATTATGCAGAATAGGGTGAGGTTTCCTAGTGAGATTTTACCGGGACCTGAGGCCTGCCTGCACATGAGGAAGGCCAGCAGTTTGGGGCTTGGCCTGTCCCAGATTAAACATGTTGGTCATGTATGTTTCACACATCCTCAGCATCAGCTTTTGAAATTCCCCACATGGTGTTTCAGAGGAGGAATCCCCCCCCCACACACACACACACACTGTGTACTTAATTCTGATGGCCCTGGCTTTGTGTGGGGAACTTCTGTGAGGCTGCAGGAGAGAAGAGCTTACAGCTTCAAGGCACTTGCTTTCCAGTAAGGAGAGAAGCAAGTCCCGTCACCACAAAGCGATGCAGAATTGATGCTAGAAGCTCCCCACGGAGGGAGTTAGGATTGCACATGAAGGAACCCTGTCTTGAGGAATATCTGGATAGGAATTTGGTGACAAGGATAAGAGGTGGAGAGAAAAGAAGGAAAGGCTGGAGTGGCTTTAGAGAGTAGTGAATTTTCAAGTGCTTAGACCAGAAGGAGGAAAGAGGCCCACCTTGGAGAACCCTGGATGTCACCTCCAGAGTTGTAGACTCTTCTTATCCTTTTAATGTTATATAGTACATACTGAGACTATTTTGCCCAGATAAATATTGTGCAAACAGAATAAATTATTTCACAGAAAAGCTGAAAGTTCTTGTGGAGTCTTCACTTGACCATTTCCAGTTATATGAAAACACAGGGGTTATGGGGTTATAGCTCAGTGCTAAAGTGTTTGCCTAGTATGCCCAAGGCCCTGGGTTCAGTCCCCACCACCACAAATAAAACATAACAGGAAGTTACTTTTTCTTCTTTCTGAAAACAATGCAATGATAAGTGAAGTAGTTGAGAGGGTCAGATAGATACCCTTTTGGCTCCAAGGTGGATACCAGCCTTAGTATACTATAGACTCTCACCTCAGGTTTGAAAGACAGGCTTAACAACTATAGACCAATTAGTCCAACTTCCTCAGACAAAACAAATGGAGCATGTTTCTGTTATGTGGATCATCAGTTATGTCTAAATGCTCTGTGTTATTGATTTGGTTTAGACATGCCATCTTTTGCCTTAAGGGTTTGTTTTATCTGATTGCAAATATTCAGCCTAAGTTAATATTTTATGAAACTTCATCATAACTTGAGGCTAGGAATAGGATGGAAACCATGGCTATAGCAAAGGCAATTTTGCTGCACTCAGGACAGCTGAGACCAGAAACACAAACCCCTACTGAGCACAAATCCCATTTCCTATATTGATGTTTCTATGGACAATGGTGAGTTTTGACAGATATTCTCATTATTTATATCACTTTCCTCCTCAAGGACCACATTAATGTTATATTCTTACAGACATTTACAGAGTGATTATTACATCCCAGGTATGATCTAAGAGCTTTACAAACATTGTCATTTAATCCACAAAACTACCATTTAAAGTAGATTCTGTTCTTATTATTCCTGTTTCACAGATAAGGAAATCAAGACACTAAGTGGTCCCAAGGTCACACAGATGGTATTCATTGCCATTTGAGTAGACTGGTGAATTAAAGTTGTGTCTCATGTGTTGTTTGATATCACCGGAGTGGGAAAGGATAAAAATTTGCCTGAGGATGTTGCACACTATCCTCTGTGGCAGGATTCTGTTCTTGGACCATTTTAATTGAGCTCATTTTCCACAATTTATGTCAGTAGTTACCTTTCAAGAAACTTTCCTCCCCTCCCCCGAGGTCTTCCTTCCTTCCTTCCTGATGGCTTGACTCTCCCCTCCCTTATCAATATACCTCTGGACCAGAGGTGGCAAGAATCGTACACAAGTTGATAGTACAGATGGTGTTAAATTCCATAGCTTAGGAATAGAAGTATTCTTTAGGAAAATTAGGAGTTAAATCAACTTTCAAGGGCCAATACTGGACACCAGTCACTGTGTGTGACGTTAAAGTAGGAAAATGTATTCTGAGTCCTAAATAGCCTTTGGGCGGGCACTATCTATGTTTAAGAAGCTCATATCATCTAAGCACCTGTGGTGGAAATCTGATCCACACCTGTTCCCATTCTTGACTCATTCTTGATTTCATTGTTTTGTTGAAATGCTAAATTTAGGAACATTGCCCTCCTCATAGTAGCCATTGATTCCTCTAGAGTTTTATTTTCTAGTGGGGGCTCATGGTTGACACATCACACCACTATTGGGGCAGCTTGTGCATTCAGCAGTTTTCCTTTCTGTGTTTTCTCCACAGACGTGTCTTCCCCACAGCAGCGAGCTTCTGCCAAGATGAAGCCCATAGAGGAAGGGGTGGAAGATGATGACGAGGTCTTTGAACCAGTGTCTCCAAACACATTTAAAGTTCATCAGCTGCCTTGATCAGAATTCAAGTTACCCAATGGAAACTGTCCTGAAGAAATCCTGAGAAAATACCAGCACTTTTTCATGGCTTTTAGATTATCCTACTTCACTGCATCCAGGCTGGCACAGTCTAAGGGCAGGAAAGTGAGGAACGGTCAAAGATAGAAAAGTCATTTTTCCTGTCCTTTTTATTCGTCAGCTTTTTTAAGTTTTATTGAGCCTTTGGTACTAAACCTCATTCTATTTTGAGATAGATATTTTCACGATACAGCATAGTATTGTTTTAACCATTAAAATCTTAGGGCTCCAATGCAAACGCTTTTTCACTTATTTTTCCAAGTTGCATCTTATTTTCCTCATGGAGAATTTTTTTTCTCTCTACCATGGCAATCTAAAATAGGTTGTCCATTTGATCATTTTAATAAACAATATAAGTTGAAATTAAGGCTGAGATAACATTAAAAAGCAGGGAATGATTTGCTTTGCTCAATTGATTTTTTTATGGGAAATTTTAGAGAAAGATGTGATTTGACTGGTTTTCTTTTTCTCCCAGGCTAGAAGTGTTCCTCCACTAGATCACCTTACTCATTTGAGCACTATAAATAGCTCCATAACGACCAAACTCATCTGAGTGAACTCACATTGCCCTTATATTATGCCATTTATCTGCTGCTCTGAAACCTGAAGCTGGAATGATAATAAACAGAAGCATTTCTGAGCTCGGCATCACATTCAGCTCAATTCGGCCTCCTTGCACTTTGGAGCTCTCTTGCCCCAAATCACTGGATGTGGAAATGCTTTACTTGCAGGGAAGTGAGGGGAGTCGAGTGGCTGAGCAAGGTCCACAGGATGAGGTGGTAGAGGTCAGCTTCATTCTTTGGTCTGCTTCTGGAGTGTCATGTTGTTCTCCAGAGGCCAGATACTCAGTACCAGAGCTGTGGACTATGAATGCAGCCGTGGGGTACGTGGTTCACCTCAGGTCATGGCATGGATGTGCCCACCCAACCTAGATATCGCTCTGAGGTCCTTGATTCCACATCTCACCTTTCTACTAGAATCACATTTCAGCCAACAGTTGTATTTGGCTGGTGGGAAATAACTTGCTTAAATCGTCTGTCTGGTCATTGTGGCTGTGGTACGTGGCCAGGCTACTCAGTTGAGTGAGACCCATTGATTGGCTATACTAGTTGCATCCCATCTATGTTCATTTTTTCTCACCCCCTAGAACCATCTGTGAGTCAGTCCCCTGTCACATTAAGTAGCTAAGCAAAGTTCCAAATGAAATTAGCTTCAAGTGAACCGAGCCAAAAACAGTATCTCTTGCCATGAGGTGACTTCTGTTAGAGAAGTAAAGGAAATGAGCCAGTCTAGGGCCACCTCATTTTCCTACGTCCATTTCTTCGAAGCTAGACATTTTAGTATTTCACTGGAGTTAAATTTACATGCTAGGTCACTCCTAGAGGACATTGACAGCGCCAGCTATGTCCTCTAGCCCCTGACACCTTTATCAATACTAGCTCATTCATGTCAGAGTGAAAAGGCTGACTTCCTTTACTAGTATGTCAGTCTCTTCAATGTTTTAAGAATTTATTTTGGAGAAATGAAGCCATGGTGAATGGTGTACTTGGCCTTGGTTTTAAAATTGGAGCCGTCTATTAGACCGAACCATCTCTTTATGACCTGAGAGTACACACACAACTATGATGTGGTCTTGTGGGCACTGCTTTCCTTTAACCACTGGAGTGAGGTCAGGTAGCGCATGCATTTAGTTTACACATGCATAAGACCAATTTGCAAAATCATTCTGTAGAGTAATTAGATATGACATCCTTCCCTGAGGACAAAGTAATTTTAGATTCTGCTGCAGCTACATTTTAAATGTTCTATGGATCCATAGAAACTTGGAGTTTTCTTACTTTGACCCATCTTCTGGCTGGCTCATCTCACTTTGTTAACCCCACATGGCAGAGAAGGTCATCTTTAGTGAATAGCCTGGTTGCGTTTTACAGGTTATTTTCTATAGTGCTGGGAACAAACCTGTTTTAAAAGCACACTGCTAAAAGTAGGTGATATAAAAAGAAAAAAATTTTTTACTGTTTTGATAAGGTGTGTATGTATAAAAGAGAGCAGGGGTGGGGCGGACTCTCTAGATAAGACTGTAATGTCAAGGTTAGGAATCTTAGAAGAGCCACTTAGCCTGAATGGGAAACATGAAACTATTTTTAAATGCACACCACCAAGGAAGACAATGAGACTCAGAGAAAAGGAGCCATAAGCCATTGACTAGGCCTCCCACATGGACTTGATTGCAAGGTAGCAGATAAGAAAACAGAAAAGAGTATCAAGTGTAAAACCTCCTATGGATGACTTTAAATTCATTCATATAAATGAACAACTGTATCTTTGTGTAACACATAAATAGATAAAAACATGTTTGCTGCCAAAGTCCCCAATAGGATGCTTCCAGTGCTTTTGGCATTTACTTAGCTGTGTGATCAATGTTCTGAAAATGGTCTGAAAAAAATTATTCTATATATAACCCTGAATCTATATTTAAATATAGCCTTGAGTCAGTTGTATGAATCTAAAATGTAATTATACTAGAATATGTCATTTAAAATACTTTGAGATCCCTCAGAAATATTTATATTTATAAAAAGAATAAGATAGCACAGATACTATGTAAATCCTCCATGATGTTTATCTACTATCTTAAATTAGTAATAATGGGTGCTATATGATGATATTTCAGTCACTGTCCTTGGCTTTCTGGAGTCTTTTCCGTTTCTCTCATCACTCAGTTTCATTTTAACCACGGGTCACATTTTGTGCTTGGAGCTGCCAGTTTCTGCCTCTTAGGTTCTATCATGGCCCCAAAGACGGTCACTTGACTGCTGTTCCTTTATTGAAAGTTGATGTAACCTACACACTGCCATGTCCCCAGTGCACCCAGATAAAGATGCAGCCCCGCAGTAAAATTCCATGCTACTGTGTGGTGGCTCCCAGCCAAATACATGGCCTGCAGCCTCCACCCTTGGGAAGGTGATGCCCTCCTCCTTGCAAACCCCACGGTGCAGCTCTGAGGATTCACTTTTCTTTTTTCTTTTAATTTCCTTGGTCATTTCTTAAGCTACTCTACAGAAACCTTTGACTCTGCCACACCTCAGTTTCCTCTCCCTTTGCCCTTTCTAACCCTGGTTTTCCAACCTCCTTACCTGTTACCAACTAGAGCAATGATAATTCCCACCTACTCAATTCAGAGTAGCAAGGATTCAGTGGGGTGCTGTGAGGGATTGGGGGCCAAGGCATACACACTGCCCCCGTCCTGCTCCTCCAGAGACAGCTCTCACTGATGTAGCCATGATTGACCACAGAGCCCCAACTCCTTGTGTGTAACACTGGTGTGTCATAAACTTAAGAAGTCTGCATCTAAGTACTATTTGCAGGGTTTTCTGATATACTTATAACCTAGTTTTAAAATACACGAGGATTTTATGAGTGCTTTATACAGACACATTATAGCAAAGTGTTTTTAGGTACCATTTACATTGATAACATAATAAAAATACATTATGTCTGAATACAGACTTATTGTTTAAAATGTCTTCATATATTGCTGTTTGATCAAATAAATTTCTTAGAAAATGTGCATATTTTTTATTTCACTCCTCTCACAAGTGACTGGTTTAGTGTTTGATTCACTTACCTACAGAGGTTATGGGAATTGCTCCGATTTAGATAGATGGTCTGAGCAGAATGACAAGAGTGATGCTCTTGGGTCAGTGTCATAATTTCAAGGTAGGTCTGCCATCGTGGCTGCCTGAAAGATAAAAGGCCACAGGCAGCAGAGACTGTGTTGACTGGATGCAGCAACTGAGAAGACTTCAGAATTTCACTACATCTGACATTCCCTTTTAGTTTCATAAGACTCAAAAAATACAAGGAGTCCCATGAAGGAGTCAGAAAAACTTACCCTGGATCTGTTCTGGGGTGGGCAATGGGGAATAGTCTATTCTTGGAGAAACCCACGTTTTCTTCCATGACCTCTCTGAGGTATTGGAATGGAAACTTGACAGACCACCACCTGGCCTTCAGGAGCCAGTCTCTGGTACCTAACACATCTGCCCCAGTCAGCTCCAAGGCTAGACTCAAATGCATCTTATACTACCAGGGATACAATGAGCTACATCACCTAAGCCTGATGTCCAGGTTCTAGCCCTGAACTTCTTGCTGAGCCAACTGCAGGGTAGCTTCCCTTACCTGTCTGTGCTAAGACCTAAGAGTTTCTGTGTGTCCGCTTGGAGGTTTCTACGAACAGGCATGGCTACACTCTGCCATCAGGTAACATTGACAGGCCTTGGCTCTGGGTTTGTGGGAACAGAGGTGGTGGTGAGGGAGAGGGACAAGTCAAAGATTCTGGCTCACATTCCTGCTGATCTTTTCCTGGCTAGTAACATGGCAGAGGACCAGCTTTCAGTGAAGAGCCTTATATTCTTCATGCTGTTTTTGAGGGGCCTTTGGAATAGTGGAGAGATGTCAACTAGACAGCCAGATACCCAAGTCTGGAACTCAGTGGAGAGGTCTTGGCTGAAGATTCAGATTTTAAAGCTGAAGATGGCACTGTGAGCTTGACAGCTTCCTAATACATAAAGATTATTTTGGGAAGGTGTTTATTTTTCCCTCAGTGAATAAATGAATAATATTTAACAAACGAGTAACTTTTTGATCTTTTATTTTGAAAAGTGTTAACATCAGAAGATATGCATAAATCAGTGAGCCAGCATTTTTAAACAGTTAATGTGTGATGTTATAAGGTTATGTAAGAGGGCAAGGTCCCAGTGGTAACTAGAACAATGTAACAGCACAAGTAGGTAGTGTTTCAGATTCCACATTGCAACTCACCTTTCAGAAACTATCACTGGTAGACTTTTCTTGTTGCATTAAGAATATCCACAATTAGCTGGGCATGGTAGCGCATGCCTATAATCTCAGCAGCTTGAGAGGCTGAGGCAGGAAGATCACGAGTTCAAAGCCAGCCTTAGCATCTTAGCAAGGCCCTGAGCAACTTAACAAGATTCTATCTCTAAATAAAATATTTAAAAGGCTGGGGATGTGGCTCAGTGGTTAAGCACCCCTGGGTTCAATCCCTGTAAACCCCCCCCCAAAAAAAGGAATAGCCATAATTGCCTCTAAAGTTTATTAAAGTCTCCTCCCTTTTCCAAATTCTATAGCAGGCCATATTTTCTTCATACACTTCAACCAAAACACCATACTGCATCATACTGAATGCAAAGCAGATGTGAGAATCTAGTTCTGCCTTCTATTAAGCCAGACTTTTTAAAGAGTTGTAAAAATATAACACAGAGTTACTCTAGAAAAATATAACACAAAAGTTTTTCTTTAGTTTTCTATAATTTTTTCAAGACAAATGTTCTTTAGGTTAATATTCTTTTTTAGATGAAATAATCATTCTCTAAGCACCTCCCCTTCTGGCCTCTTCCACCCTCCCCTGGTTACTGCAAGAGAACCCCAACTTTTCTCTCAACCTCTGGCTTCATATTTTCCAGTCAACCTTTGTGCAGCTCCCAGAGTAATCTGAAAATTTGCAAAGAGATGAAAACCTTTTGCTGGGGCCTCCTTACCTAAGAGAAAAGCCTATGTTTTAGATACTACCCCTATCCAGTCACCCCTCTCCCTGCAGGTAACTTTATTCTCTGAGTTCAGCACACCCCAGCCCACCTCTGCTGGAAATGCCTGCTCTTCCCCCTCCATCAGGGTCCTCCTGATAAGTTCCTATGTATCCCAATTCTCCCAGTTACATGCTGCACTTCTGAAGAATTAGCCTCCCCCTCCTTCCCCTCTGCTGCCACACCCACAGTGTGGCTGGTTATATTACAGCTGGTTCTTACCAGCGCTCTCCACACCTGCAGATTCAACCCTCCCTAAATCATAATATTTTGGCGGGGGAGGGGGATTGTGTTTCTACTGAGCATGTACAGAATTTTTTCTTGTTATTATACCCTAAACAACACAGTATAACAATGTTCACAGCACTACATTGTGTTAGATATAATAAGTAATCCAGAGATGATTTAAAGGATACAGAAGGAATATGTAGGTCGTATGCAAATTAGGGATGCAGTTTGCATAAGGCACTTGAGCATCTGGTGGGACCACCACAGGTACTGGGGTGACTGCATAGCTATGGCCAAGGCACCTGCTTAGGTTCTAAAGGTCACTTCGGCTCCTTGTTGAATTTAACAAACCTTTCTTTCACTAAGCCCTCTATTTGAACATGCAACAGTACTGAAAAAGTGGGTGAGCAGGCATTGATGTCCCCTTTCACAAGAAGCACAGAAAGAATAAATGACTGGCCTAAGGTCACATTGCTGGCAGGTGATTCAAGTAGGACCCAACACTTTCCCAGTTCCACCTTACAACTTGGAAAGCCCTGTTTACTCCAATGGTGTTTTTACTTTTAGGCCTGATTCTCACTGCATTTGGGGGTCATTTTCACAGTGATCCTTCCTCTTGGTTCCTGTGTCACTGGATCCTGCATGGTAGATGCTGCATTAATTATTACCTTGCTATTTATTAGAACAAACTTATCCCCAGTGACTTTCAAGGTCTCCCAGCTTCCTTCTTCACCCTGTCATGAGAAAATTCACCTCTTTCTGTTGCCGAAAGCTGGGTTCTTGTCCCTGATGCCAATCCAATAATCAGAACAGAGTTTTGAGAAAAAGGTGATTTATTGTTTTGCTAGCAAAGGAGAAACCCAGGGGACTCCTGTCCCAAAGGTTGTGATTCTGCCCATCAGCTGTCCAACTGGATGAAGGTGAGGATTTTTTTTTTTTTTTTTTTTTTATGAGAATGATCTGGGTGATTAGACAATCTCCCCAGCTGCCCCACCCCACAATCCTGCCTATCCAAAAGAACATTTACAATTTTGCCCTGTCCTTCACTAATGCCGTGTTGGCTGAAAGTCATATCATTATCACTATTCAGAAATGTATTGGGTCCTTTCATCACCAATATTCAACATTTCCTTTTAAACCATTTAAAAGAGTTTTCCAAAAGTTATCCTCAAAGCAGCTGGGGAAAAAAAAACAAACCTCCAGAATAATGTTAATTGAGATTTTCCTCTGGAGAAGACAGAATTGTTGATTTTTTTTTTCTCTTATTTTTGAAAAAAATGTTAAGTAAACCATCCAAGTGAGGGGGGAGAAAAAATAGAAACAATGAAAATTCAAAGGGGTTATGCCAAAAAAGAAACCAGTCCTCTGCAGCCTAACTTATTTGTTTTGGGGCTGTGAAGCCATATCGAGGGCGATCAGGCAGTAGATGGTCCCTCCCACAGTCGCTGACATGGTGGTCTGGTAAATCATTTGGTCAGGAAGGCCTTGTTTTAGGTGGACAGGTATACCATCAGATTTCTGGAAAAACTTCTGTAGCTCTGGAACCAAGCTTGTTCTTCCCAGCATAATCTAACCAGTGGGACTAGAGGTCAGTTTAGTAGGTGTGGCAAATATGATCGGTGGTGCTTCTGTGCAAACCACAGGCCTTAATCCCTGTGGGCTGTAGGCTTCCCCAGCCCACGCTCCAGTTAATTTCTGCATGAATCTACTAAATTTGTAATACATGATGCTTGGTGTCAGGCTTCCCGCAGCCGCTCCTGCGTGACCTCCCCTCCTCTCTTAGAATTGTTGAATTTTAGAGCAAATTGAGTATGTAAATTACAACTAGTGCAAAGGTCTCAAACTGTAGTAAGCATCGGAACCACCTGGATGCTGCCAGCTTGCTGGGCCCTGCCTCCAGAGTCTGATTCAGCACATCTGAAGTAGGGATCCTCCGTTTCTGAGTTCTGATGATGTTGTCATTCAGGGAGATGTTGTGATTTGAACATGAGGTGTCCCCCAAAAGCTCATGTGTAAGACAATGCAATAAAGTTCAGAGGTGGAATGATGGGGTTATGAGAGCCTTAACCTAGTCAGTACAATAAGCTACTTGAATGGATTAACTTTAGGCAGATAGGGTGTGGCTGGAGAAGTTGTATCATTGGGGGCATGCCTTTGGGGGATATATTTGGTGAGTGGAGCTCTGCTTCCTGATTGCTCTGTACTGAGCTGCTTTCCTCCACCACACCCTTCCGCCATGATGTTCTGCCTCACCTTGAGCCCAGAGTTCAAAGTTAGTCTATGGACTGAGACCTCTGAAACCATGAGCCAAATAAACTTTTCCTCCTATAATTGTTTTTGTCAGGTCTTTTGTCCAGTGTTATAAGCAAAGGTGACTTAAACTGGACTTGGACTGTCTCCACCTGATGGCCCATTGACCCACCCTTAAACCCATCTCCACCCTGTGCTTTATAACCTGCCCTTGCTATGAGTAGGCCCATTTTCTACTATCCTGCTTTGTGCTGGACATAGTTGGTGGCCCTGGCCAGAATAAAGGCTTCATTAGCTATTGCGTGAGTGGCTTGTGAAACTTTTTTCCTGAAAATTGGGTACAACATTTGGTGTCCCCTAGCGAGATTCTTTATTCTCCTTGCCCTCACACCCAAATTCTGCCTCCTGTGCCCGATCACGGACTCCTTCTTGAGGTAGGGGAGAGCTCCTGAGAGACGTTCCTCAGCCTCTCCCTGAGAGGACTGCCGCTCGGTTCTCCAGGTGCCTCTATGAAGCTGCCTGTTTACCTGTCTGGTGAGCTCTTCTGAGGGACAAGGTCAGAGTGGACGCAGTCGCTTACACCGAATCCCAGGACAGGGCAAGATGTCGCTCCTGTCCACCTGGTGGGCCTCCCTGTGTGGCCCAATCTGGTTCTGTGTGGCGCCCTATCTGATTGTCTGGTGGGCCTCTCTGTGTGGCCCAGTCTGGTTGTCTTTTGTTCTTGTGTCTGTTTATTTCTTGTGTGGCTGATCTTTGTTTGTGTGCTAGCATTCTCATCGGTTTCATTTTTCCCTTCCTCCCTCCACCACCAGCCTGGAGCCTGAGCCAGCAGGGCAGCAGGGAGTAGGGAACGCAGTGCAGTAGAGGAGCCCCGGGAGGCCCGCCCGCACCAACTCCTCCAAACACTTTTCCCGTCTGAGGAGCATGAGCAGATCTGGCCGGAAGCCCAGCGGTCAATCCTTGGACCGAATGGCCTGCCTACAGATGACCCTGTTCAGATTGACAGGGTCTTTCCTTCTGCTCACCTGAACTGGAACCCCAACAGTGATGGAGGTAAGGAGGCTCTAGATTGGTTTTAGCTTTTGTAACTCAGCCCCAGACATAAGGAAGACGTTGCAGAAATTAGAAGGGTTTGAAGGAAAGTTATTGTGTGAATTGGTGGAAATTGCCCAACAACAACCGTAAAACAGTACAACAACCGCGACCCCCCCACCTCAGGAAAGGCAAACCTGAAAGTTGGCAAAAGTTTTACTGGCCACCACGGGAAATTGACTGAATGGTCCCCCTAGAAGGCAGTATAGCTCTAGGAGCCAGAGATTAGAAAAAAGTGCCATAGGCATGAGGTATCTGCTCACAATTGTAGTTCCCCACCCTTCCAGACCTCAGCCAGGACTTGCATTGAAATGCAAATGGGGACAAGCTGGTCATTTTTCTAGGACTCTTGCTTTTTCTTGAGATCCAGTATGTATTTTTTCTGAGCTCATGATTTTGATCCTATGCACCTAGGTTAATGTTGTTTTGATCAGTTCTATTTTTTTATTCAACTATGGAGTTTTTAAACATCTGTAACATTGTAATGGAGTGCAAAAACCTACAAGGCCTTTGCTATTGTGTTACGTGTGCACAGTTGTGTTCTGTGTTTATATGTCTATATGTGGGTATGTCCAGATGTCATGTACATGATATCAAGATTGGCAAATAGAAAATGAGTGCTCATGAAAATTTTTAGAAAATGGGTCCAAATACCTCTAATTCACGTGATTTAAAAGGTTCAATCTAAATTGGGTAAACAACTGAAATTTAACTCACAAGTCTCTCTGGTGGTCAAAGAACTAGTATAAGCTTGCTTTAATTTGATTTAAAATTAGAGTTGGTGGTCTTTTCTTTACCACCACAAATTCTGAAGCCGGACTTTTGCTCTGGGACTCCGGGATGGAGTGCCGCCCCAGGGGGTGCGCACCTTGAGACATTCCAAGGCCCCCCCCGGGATGTGCCTTCGGTCCTTCAGATTACTGGAGTGAACTGCCGCATCAAAAGAATTAGCAAGCATCCAGTGGAGAAAACCTGGGTAAGTGGCACCCCCATAACATCTGGTATCTGGTTTTGAGATCTCTTCTGGGGACAGTGAGGTGCCTGGTGAGGCACATATACTCCTGTCTGGGGCAGTAGCAAAATGTTACACTGTCCTCTGGTACTGGTCTGGTTGGGAATTCCTCCTGGGGACGTGCCTGACAAGGCACATACACACTCCTGTCCGGAGCATTAGCATGACGTTGCACTGCTCCCTGGTTGGTTTGGCACCTGGTTCTTGTTCCCTTGTGTCTTGTTCTGTGTTCTATGGTTTTTCTGCCTTTTCATTGTGTGTCTTCTCTGGTGTAATGTAAGAAAAGTGAATTTGTGAGTAACTTTGTTTGTTAGACATATGATTAATTATCAAGGTTAAAATGCTAACTGTTAAATATTCCACCAAGTACTCTTAACTCCTTGAATTCCACTGGGTAACATTATTGATTGTTTTCATAAATTGGTAAATTAAAAAAAGAGGTTTTAAGGTTGTTTTGTCATCATTGAAAAAGGTTGAAGCTCCAACAGGTATAATTCTATATGCTTGAACATTGTGTTCTCGTGAAGTGGTTAACAGATGTGTGTGATTCTGTATAAAGGTTTATAAAAGATTTCTGTGTATGCAGAGGCTCAAAGGTTTCAGCTGTTTCCATTGGGAGTACAGTAAATAACAATATTTTTTTTTGAGATAAAAAGTTTGCCTAAATTCAAATTATTATAAGGATTGTTTGAAATTGTGAACAAAAAAAGGGGTTAACAGATGGGAGAAAGAAATTAGAAGGTTGTAGATATAGTCACTTAAGTGATGTAAAAGCTCTGTGAACGTTGGTTAACTAAGTATATAAAACAACCAGGAAAAACTATTTAAGGTTTTTTCCTAAGATCAAATATTAATGTACTGATATAAACCAAGGTTTAATCTATGTGGTAAGAGGACAAGGGTTAAGTTTTGGGTTTTTTAGCAAGTAATCTGAAAGAAATTAAGAATTATACAGCTGTGGTTGAATGACAACTATTATTTTGAAATATTATAGTGTTATTTCTTTAAGAGCTAAACCTGATTAATGTAAAAACATCAATGTAATTATGGTGAAGTAATACTCTTCTTTGTATATTAAATGTGTTCATATCTTTCAGGTATACAAGCCTTGAGGTGAAAGCTCTAAAAGAGCATTATATCAAGTTGGTGTTCTCCAAACTAGAGTTGTATGGCAATTTTAGGCTTATAAAGATAATATATTAGAGATTTATTTATAAAATGTGTTCTACAAGTAGAGCTGTTGTCAATAAGATATAAGGTTTTATGTTACTTTTT
Source organism: Tamias sibiricus (assembly GCA_025594165.1). NCBI lineage: Eukaryota > Metazoa > Chordata > Mammalia > Rodentia > Sciuridae > Tamias > Tamias sibiricus. The sequence continues at coordinate 91,173,745 of CM046666.1, read as the reverse complement.
ACACTGGGGTACAATTTAAATGTATTTTTTTTAAGTTCATGAGAGCCTAATCTGTATAAAGGTTAATATTGTAAAGCAGAGATCAGCTTCAGAACTAAAACACCTGACCTAAGGTTCATAAAGAGCTTCACCTTGCCTAAAATAAGGCTCTTCCTTCCACGTTTACTGCATGCCAGAGTAGCTCCAGGACAGGCCAAACTTCAATTTGTTTATGGTTATGATCAAAAGAATGATTCTTGTTAAGAAACAGGGGTTGTAGTATATAATTCTTGTTAAGAAACAGGGGTTGTAGTCAAAATTCAAGATGGTTATTACACAAACTAAATGTGTTTTTACTCTTGTTAATTTTATTTTGTATTTTCCTTGTAAACTGTCTAAAAGTTGCCTGTTAATGTTTTGCAGAGGTATTGCTTTAATGACACAACCTGGGTTAATTTAAGATAATAAGGAATCACCTAGGATGGAAAGAGTAAATGACAGTTAAGGTTATAGGCATTAAAGTAAAGCCCAGTGCTCTTAATTTAAGATTGGCGAGACTAATTTGCTATATGTTTTTTTTTTTTTTTTTTTTTTTTTTTGGTACCAGGGATTGAACTCAGGGGCACTCGACCACTGGGCCACATCCCCAGCCCTTTTTTGTATTTTATTAGAGACAGGGTCTCACTGAGTTGCTAAGTGCCTCACCATTGCTGAGGCTGGCTTTGAACTCGCGATCCTCCTGCCTCAGCCTCCCAAGTACTGGGATTACAGGCGTGCGCCACCGCGCCCGGCTTGCTATATGTTTAAGATCAAGACTTTAAGTTAAATTAAAAGGGCCAAGAAAACCAATATTTGGCTCTTGCCCTGAGAGTCAGTCTCAATCCAGGGAATAGGGAACTTCTCTAAACAGCTTTGCAACTCTGGGCCACATGGCCTCCTGAGCAGGGAGGCTATGAGACATCTGGAAAAGAGAAAGCCATTCAGTGCACTTGCTAAAAGGAGGGTCCCTAGAAAAGGGAGAGACATCCCTGGTGCTTCCAAGGGAAGCCACAAGGTCAAACAAGACCTGGACCCATCTGAGCACAAAAGGCACTGAGCAGAACAGAAAAGCTGCTCTCAAGTTCCCCCAAGAGTTATCAGCTGACTCTTAGCAATAGATAAAAGCAAAAGTCGGTTTGACCTGCTTCATCTTAAACACCTAGCAAAAACAGTTGAAACCGAAACACAACCATTCCTGGGCATTTAAGAAATAATAGTTAAATGTAACTTAAGATACACACTTGTACTAGCCCCAAGAATTGGTAAGACTGGAGGCTACAAAAGAGATTCTTAGGCAGGAATGCCTGATAACTATAAAAAGAAACAGTTTAACTATTAAGTGACTGCCAGGTCAAAAGTTTTTAGTCAGTTTAAGGCCTGCAGATCTTCCTAACCTACACAGGTAGGCTTAATATTCACTAGTATGATTATCTAGCCCTAAGTAACAGATATAAAGGGTTCTCTACTGGACACAGAGGTCATACAGTACAAAGATTTTATAGGATCAGATGACATTAAGTAGCTTGACTACCATCTTATCAGGATAGACATCTGATCTGTAACATTAAAAGTTAAATGTTGTGTTTACATTCCTGATAACTCTGTAGATGTTAAAGATTTATATTCCCAAATAAAAGCCTTGTCCACTCTGGCCTTATTATGGGGATAACTTCTCAGCCCTCACACCTCCTGGTGAGAAATTATCATCTTCATGGTATACATTGACATGTTCCAGATGCTGCAAAGTTTATTCAGTACTCATGTTTTTTGTTTCTCTCATAGAAGCACTGGTCCCTGATGACAACCTGTTCTTTTCCAGGCTTCAATCTGAACTGACTTCTAGTAAGGGAACTTCAAACTACTTGCCTGAAGGAGCCCCAATTAGGAAGATGGCTATTGTGGTCAGCTGGAAGCCATAAGTTCCACCTGATAATAAGTATGTATGTGACGCACCTGTAAATGCACGTGAGGCACCCGCAAAGCTAAAGGTATATAACCGGGTGAAAGCGGTCGGAGTCAGGAGAAGAATGAATTCATTCAGGCAGTCATGCAGTCGCTCAGTCGGAAGAAGAGTTCGGGTCGGAGAAGAAGAAAAGAATCAGAGCGGCCAGAACGTAGGCAGAGCGGTTACAGAAGAGAAACCAGATAGAAGAAGTAATTCCTGGTCAGAGTCAGGCCGAGGCTCCCGAGGAAGAAAGAAGAAAGAACAAAGAAGAAAGAAGCTCTAAAAGCTAAGCTCTCTCTCTAAAGAAGAAATCTCTCTCTTTCAAGCTCTCTCTCTTTCTCTCTAAGCTCTAAGAAGAAGAAGAAAAAGCTATCTCTAATCTTTCTCTCTAAGCTCTTTCTAAGAAGAAGAAAAATCTTTCTTTCTCTCTCTAAGCTCTCTCTAAGAAAGTAGAAGTAAAAGTAGTAAAAGCTTTACTCTGCCTCCGAGTTTTCCTCCCGGGTTACGGTACCAGGTAGCGTACACTTGCCCCCATCTCTTCACCCCTGTTCAGCTTGAAGAAGCCAGATTCGGTCATTGTCCCGTGTCCTTGCAGTAGTAAGGAGTTCCTAAAATTAAAGAGAAATGAAGCCAGAATCTGTTAGGTAGTCAGTATATATAGGTAAATCAAGTCAGGTTGGATCAAGAAAGCCAATTTTGAATGAGTCCAGGGAAATTGAAGACTATTGGGAAACTGTACACTGAAGAATTGGAATGTTAATTTCTTCAGAGCCCTTCCTCAACCCTGCCCCTGTTCCAGGAATTGCCCCTCCCAGGAGGAGCTTTAGGACTTTCAATACCATCCCTCCTCCTGCCTGTTATCAGGGGAGTCCCCAGTGCTGGCATTCAGTCTGGCATTCAGTCTCGTGGATTCTGCCTGCTGGTTTCTCAACCAAACATGGGGATGGCAGATTATGGAGGAGAACAAAGATTTGTTCTCCCTGATAAGACCAGTGGGGAATGTTATAAGCAAAGGTGACTTAAACTGGACTTGGACTGTTTCCACCTGATGGCCCATTGATCCACCCTTAAACCCGTCTCCACCTGAGGGCCTGAGGGCATATTAACCCTGTGCTTTATAAACTCTGCCCTTGCTATAAGCAGGCACCATTTTCTACTATCCTGCTTTGTGCTGGACTTAGTTGGTGGCCCTGGCCAGAATAAAGGTTTCATTGGCTATTATGTGAGTGGCTTGTGAGACATTTTTCCTGAAAATTGGGTACAGCACCAGTAACAAAAAAGCTGACTAAAACAGGAGAACCACACTTTGATGGCCCTTAACTAGTCAATCTCACCCCCTTATTTGACAGGCGAGGAAACCATAGTTAGAAAAATTCACTGTATCTTAGTCTTTCTGCTCCTATAATGAAATACCTGAGGCTGAGTAAATTCTTTTAAAAACGGCTAATTCAGGGCTGGGATTGTGGCTCAGTGGTAGAGCACTCACCTAACACATGTGTGGCCCGGGTTCAATCCTCAGCACCACGTAAAAATAAATGCATTGTGTACAACTAAGGCAAATAAATATTAAAAAAAAAAAAAAAAAAAAGGCTAATTCAACTCACAGTTTTGGAGGTCCAAGGGTCAAAGGGCCACATCTGGTAAGGGTCTCCTTGCTGGTGGGGACTCGGCAGCACATCGCAAGACAGAGTCAGCTTCCTAGCTCAGGCCTCTCTGCTTGTAGAGGAACTAATGCAATCCTGGAGGCCCCGCTCAGGCCCCATCCAGTTCTACTCACCTTCCAAAGGCCCCACCTCCAAATACTATTAAGGTATGAACAGGTGGATTAAGTTTCCAACACCTGACTTCCCACAGACATGTGTCCAAATGATCACACCAAATAAGGCTAGAACCCAAGTATTTCCTGTTCACAGCCCAGTGCTTTTGTTGGCACTCTTACCAAAAGTTCGATCCTTGATCCCAGAAGCCAATCCAATAATGAGGATACGGTTTTGAGAAAAAGGAAAAAGATTTATTGCTTTGCTAGCAAAGGAGAAACACAGGGGACTCCAAAGTCTCCCCAGCTGCCCCACCCCCCTATCCTGCCTACCCAGAAGAACATTTACAACCTTGCCCTGACCTTCACTAATGCTGTGTTGGCTTAAAGTCATATCATTATCACTATTCTGAAATGTATTGGGTCCTTTCATCACCAATATTCAACATTTCCTTTTAAACCATTTAGAGTTTCTCAAAAGTTATCCTCATGTGATCCTGTTTTTCTGCTCATGGGATGTGATTCTGCCCATCAGCAGGAACAAGGGGCTTTTAAAGAGGTGATTCAAAAGCTACATTCTTCCTGATCTCGGTTGGAGTTGTCATTCACTTGTTAATTTGGGAGCTAGTCATTTTGGAGGTCTTCTGGTGCCATCCCCAAAGTCTGGATTACTTAGTTCCTAAGGTGGGTGGGTGCTCAAGGACAGATAATTCTGCCTAAAATGGGGAAGAAAGGTTATCCTCTTCCCCCGCTGAGATTAGGGAGGGGAGAGATTAGGGTGGAGCAGGGAGAAAGGAAGAGGTCCATTTTTTAAAAAAATTTATTTATTTACTTTAGTTGTACACAATGCAATGCATTTATGTTTACTTGGTGCTGAGGATCGAACCCGGGCCGCGCACGTGCAAGGTGAGCACTCTGCAGCTGAGCCACAACCTCAGCCCGGAAGAGGTCCATTTTAAAAATAAGTTGCAGTGAGTGGCTCAGGAGGCTGAGTCAGGAGGATGGTGAGTTCAAAGCCAGCCTCAGCAAAAGCGAGGTGCTAAGCAACTCAGTGAGACCCTGTCTCTAAATAAAATACAAAATAGGGCTGGGGATGTGGCTCAGTGGTCCAGTGCCCCTGAGTTCAATCCCCAGTACCCACCAGTTAAACTTCTAGCCAAAGGAGCCCATGCTGGGAATAGTGTTTCTTAACTCTGGCTGACTTTAGAATCAGATTCTGATGCAATTTATCTGGGCATCAGGAGTCCTAAAAGCTTCCCAGGTGATTCAGATGGGTAGTGAATGTGAGAAGCTCTGGTCTGGAGTAGAGTGTAGGAGCCTCCCCTCGTGCAGGCACACCAGATGATGTGGGTGAAGCTGCTGGCCAGCCTGGACTTTGCAGGCTAGTGCAGTCAGGCACCGTCCTACCTCCCCCTAGGGGAAGCACAGTGGAGCCGGAGTGTTAGAGTGAGTTTGCAGAATGACTAGACGTGAGTGGCATGGATGTAAACATTTGGACCAAAGCAAATGTAGGCAGTCTCATTGGCAGGAAATTTTGATCTTTTTAACTCTCATAGCTAAAGGGAGCCAAAAAAGTAACTACCTCCCCACAAGTACTGGGGATTGAACTTTTGAACCCAAGGCTCTCACCACCAAGCCACATTCTCTGTCCTTTTCTTTTTCATTTTGAGACAGGGTCTTGTTAAATTGCTGAAGCTGGCCTTGAACTTGTAGTCCTCCCACCTCAGCCTCCCCAGACACTGGGATTATAGGCTTGTGTCCTTACACCGGGTTTCCCCATAGCTTCTTAAAGAGTCAGAAAAAGTTTGGTGTGTGGCTGGGCGCAATGGTGCATGCCTGTAACCCCAGCGGCTCCGGAGGCTGAGGCAGGAGGATGATGAGTTCAAAGCCAACCTCAGCTAAAGAAGGGCACTAAGCAACTCAGTGAGATCCTGTCTCTAAACAAAATACAAAATAGGACTGGGGATGTGGCTCAGTGGTTGAGTGCCCCTGAGTTCAATCCCTGTTCCAAAAAAAAAAAAAAAAAAAAAAGGAAAGGAAAAGGCTTGGGTGTGCACCTGTAACAGCAACTCAGGAGGCTGAGGCAGAAGAATGGCAAAGTTCAAGGCTAGCCTGGCAACTTAGCAAGACCCTGTCTCAAAAAAAAAGTCAGAAAGATGCTTACTTTTACTGATCCTGGTATCTGGGAATAAAGAATATTCAAATAAAAATTCTAAGTGTTTTTTCCAGCTCTGAGCTTGGTTACGTGACCTGAGCAGTAAATACAATCTGAGTTCTTTACATAAGAGCCCACAAAATCCATATAATTACACATTTTCTCAGTTAGAAATCCTAGATTAGTTTTATCAATCACCAATGGTAGCTGAGGTGGTAAACTCAGAAAGCAAGTGAAGAGCACCCTCTGGTGGTATAGAGCAGTAACAGGAATGCATCATGTTTAATCTTTTTTTTAAATAATGTTATTGTATTTTTCAATCTTTAAATCAGAATATGAAAATCTAGTTCTTCCAGTTTCTTAAAGTCAGACTCCTCCCTTGTCCATAAGGAATTTTTAAAAACTATGCTTAACTGATACGCAATATATTGTACATATTAATGGAGTACCATGTGATGTTTCGGTACATGATACAATGTGTAATGTTTAAATCAGGTTAAACATATCTATGTAATTTTTATCTATAGTCATCCTACTATGCAATAGCACAGTAGAACTTCTTACGCCTATCTAACTGTAACTTAGTACCCATTGATCAACCTTTCTCAGTCTGCCTCAGCCCATGCCCACCCTAATAAGGAGTTTTTGTATTTCCAAAACCCATTGTATAATGGACTACATTAGGATACACTATTTAGATTGTCATATATTATTTAGGACATCTTTTACATAAGCCCTGAAGAAAATTTTTGTCAGGGAAGTGTTTCACTAAGAGATATTTTTTAACGAAAAACAAGTCAATATGGCACTTGTAAACAGGACCTCCTAATCTGAACTTGACTCACAATTTACTGCATATTTGTTTTGTTTTGGGGTGTGGCTGGGGATTGCCTTGGGACAGTTGGAGACTGTGATGAGGTCCAAAGGAATTTGCAATAATTCGGGTTATCAGGCATATGTGCAAGAGAACTCCTCTAGAACCTCCCAGCTTTACTCATTGTTGTTGTGAAAGCTTGACACAAGTGACACCATTTTGATGCTGACAACTTTCACATTACATGGGAGGTGGAAATTGGGGTAGGTAAAACAGATGCAATGCTGTGCCTTCACAGACGGACAGCATAGGATTCTGGGTCTTCCTATGATTCCAAATGGGCCTTACTTACATTTGTTATTTAACAGAAAAAAAGAAAAGAGACATTCATTAGAGAACCATATTGGATTGGATCACTGATACTTTAGTTATCAAATTCTTCTATCATTTCTATACTACAACTTCATACCTTCCCTCAGCGTAGCTTCCTGGGAGGACAAATGTGGTAAACTTATGCTTTACTAAGTCATCATGAGGTAGGTGCAAGTTCAACATCATTGTATATTTTCAAACATTTATAAAACTTCAGATTGTCCAAGTCCCTACTTTTCTTTCTTTCTTTCTTTTTTTTTTTTTTTTTTTTTTTTTTTTTTTGGTACCGGGGATTGAACTCAGGGGCATTTGACCACTGGACCACATCCCCAGCCCTTTTTTTGTATTTTTATTTAGAGACAGGGTCTCACTGAGTTGCAAAGTGCCTCGCCATTGCTGAGGCTGGCTTTGAACTTACCATCCTCCTGTCTCAGCCTCCCAAGTGCTGGGATTACAGGCGTGTGCCACTGTGCCCCGCTAAGCCTCTACTTTTCAATGATGGTCTAGGGAGTTTTATTATTAAAACACCCAAATTCTTTCTCAGAACCAGTATGTACACACAAACTGATCATTCCATTGTGTTCTTAAATGACCACTTAAAACAGAAACAAAAGGAAGTGATGGGAAGCCCCATCATCCTTGACTTTCCATGAAACTAGTTAGTTCCACAGTCTGCTTTTCTTGTAGACCCTTCCCACTAGCCCCACTGGTTCCACTCCTCTCTGCCTTCAATCTAGGGGATCCCTGAAAATGTGAAGAACAGGTCATGAGAAGACACTATTGAAAAATGGAGCCAGCGTCGTTTTTAAATCTGGCATTAGACTCCATCTTCTCTGTTCTTTGTTTTATTGTCACAGTGACTAGTTTCAAATTCACAATGAGGTTTGGGGAACGATATCTACTTTCGGGCATAAAAGCAAAGAAGAGAAGCCCAATGGGGCTTCTATTTATCATGTTAGCAAGAAAACTGTGAAGCAATTTTCTTGCAATATAATAATATTGTTAAGGAACCAGCTGTTCAATTGTAATAATATTACATTTCTGCTATTTTATGCATTTTCCCCGATAATTAAATAAAACAGTAAACAAAAGAGCAGTCAATTCTTTTCATCTTGAAAAATCAACTTACCTTTTCTAGTTGCTGCATTATATTCTTTTTATTCCCATTCAAAAGAATAATATAGGCCATGCTGCTATTTTCAACCCCAAGGTTCTGCTATTTACTTTCACACATATTGCACCAAAATATTTTGTCCACCAATCTGGATACTTTCTATTGACCTGTCTTCCCATTTAGTAATCTTCTGTTGCTTCTCGCCTGCTAACCTCATCTGTTGGAATTCTTACTTTCAGGCAATTTAAGTTTTTTTTTTTTTTTTTTTTTTTTTTTTTTTGTGGTACCGGGGATTGAACTCAGGGGCACTCGTCCACTGGGTCACATCCCCAGCCCTTTTTTGTATTTTATTTAGAGACAGGGTCTCACTGAGTTGCTAAGTGCCTCGCCACTGCTGAGGCTGGCTTTGAACTCGCGATCCTCCTGCCTCAGCCTCCCAAAGTGCTAGGATTACAGGCGTGAGCCACCGCGCCCGGCTCAATTTAAGTCCTAGAATTTGTTTCACTTCTGGAACTTCTATATTTATGACATTTATTTTAAAACTCCTTGTACGATATCTGCAGTATCTGAACTTCCTGTGCATCTTTCTGTGGTCTGTAGTTTTTGTTTCCAGCATGCTACATATGATTGGATATGACCTTACAGATGGAAATCTGTTGAGGTGCCGGATGAGAGCATCTTCTCTCAAGAAGGGCTAGGATTGCTTTTGCAATTAGACAGCTAATGTCCAGCTAGCCACCTTGGTTCCGTTAAGTGTTAGTTTTAGGCTCTGCTAGGGTTGGTCTGTTTCCGTTTTGTTTTTTTTCCTAGTGTATGACCCTCAGTTCTAGGGTATGATCTTTATTCCTAGCTGAGCCTTCCCCTGGGGTCTACATTTACTTACTCGTGTAGGATAACACAAAAAAACTCAGGGTGTTTGCCTAGACCCACCTAACTTGCTGAGGGACCCTGTGCTGAATCCTTTAGCTTCCCAGACAGGGGTGGGATTCGGGTGAGACGAGGAAGGTGTCTAAGGCAAGGCAGCACGCTGAAAATGAGCACTTGTACTCCTGAGGGGCCTCTGGCCTCACCCTCGTCCTTGATGCTGCTCTCAGCTACTGTTTCCTGCTGAGTTTTAGGATTCATTGTCTTGAAAATACCCTATATGATTTGGGAGCCTGCCTTCTCTGTGCACTCTCCTCTTTTGGATTTGTCCTTTAAATTTCTAGCTTTTTGTCTGTTTCTTCTGCTCAGTAAGACTGACACTTTGTTTGCGTTCTCTCCCCTCGCCCCTCAGGGAGTTGTCAAGGGCTCTTAGGGAAAAGATGGGGGCGAAGGTGGTGCAGGTCCTTTTTTCAAGGTTCAGAGCCCCTCATGTTCCTGGCTACGCTGGTTACCCTCCAACACCAAGGATGGGTATTTATACTGTGTCTAGACAAATTAGTCTCTTATTGATTGCTGGCACGTGCGATAGACCAGACCTTGGTTCTGTTCTTGTGGGGATGCCATTTCTGTCCCCCCCTCCCTTTGTCCTACACCCAAACCAGGCCATCATTTGGCCTCAACCAAATTTGTCTCAATACCTCAAACCAAATGTGCATTTATTGTGTTGTTTCTGAATAATTTTTATTGATATGACAAAACATTGTATCATAAATGTTAAGGAAAAAGCATAAGCTCCAAACCATATATGATGTAACCTAACTTTAAAAATCATCCTCATATGTATATGTATACACACCTGTTTATCTGGTCAGATGAAAATAAATGTTAATAGCTATTTCTAGGTGAGAGAACTCCATGTTTTAAAAGGATCAAGTAAAGTATTACTAGCTACTTTCAGGTGGTAGGATTGTGTTTCACATCCTAAGTGAATCATCCTCTATTATTGCACAAGAATGTAAATATGTGAATGTGTTCTATACACTTAAAGATGGCCAAGATAACAAATTTAATGTTATTAATACAATTAGAAATAAAGAAAAAAGTAGGAGTCCTAGTAGACTGCCAAAAAAAGTGAATTATCCATGTGTTGAGCGGCAGGAAATTATAATAATTATGGGATTGGCCAGTTTATAGAACAACAGTTTTACCAAATTGTACAATGCTGCATAAATGGTTGGGTCCACTTACATTCACATTTGAGATTTTTGGTACTGATATATCTATCCAGGATTTGACTGTTCCTTTCAAAACCTCCTAATTATCAGGAAATCCCTATTAAGAAAATTCTAAAATTACTTCTCCAAAAGGCTTTAAAAATTTTGTTAGGCCACTCTTTCTGACCAAAGTATGACTTGATTGTCACAAACTTTCACAATCCCTATTGGATAACACAGGATAGTTCCTAATGATGGCAGGACCTACTTTGCTTGTTTGTATTTTTGTAAATAAGTTTCACGATAATAAATAACCACCACTATCTGAGAATGTTAAAAACTTATGGTGACACTGGTGTAGGTACTGACTAAATGGCCTTTTATCCATTTTTAAAATTTAGCAATTACCTAAATCACACACACACATATACACGCACACACAAAATCTCCAAAACCAATCATAAATGCCAACGTTATATGTTTTATTTTTTAATCAAGTAATTTTAAGCCTCAAAATATCCATAATTGAAAGAATAAGACATGAAGCATGAAATGAGACTATAAACCCATGTCTACAGAAAGACAAACAGCGCTTTAGTCCATTGAGGTGACTGACCACATGAGAAGTGCCATTCCAAACACCGACTCCATTTTTGTCCTTTAGAAACAGACAGTTCAAGTGTTTTTCTTCTTATTTTCACTTGTAAACAACATGAGTCAAAATGGACAATGAGGTAATCTAAATACTACGCAGGATTATTTCAAAACACTAGATAAAACACCGGATTAAAGACATATAGAAAATCAGGGTCCACTTTGGTCTCTAGTATGGTTAGAGTTGTTAATACCAAAAAAGCAACACACTAATTAAAGCCAGCTTGGTGGCGGGTGCCAGTGGCTGATAGATGTAGGCGATTCAAGAGGTAGTCAACGACATTATGTTCAAGCTGATAACTTACAAGGGTTAAGCCACAGATGTATTAAATATAATACTTTCTCACAGTACAGTACTTTACCATAACTTTGCAGCTTTGTTCCAAACATAAAATTAACAAGAAATCATAGGTCAACCTTCCACTCTAAGTGAACAATTAGGACACAGATCACACAATCACCACATCTTAAAGAGGCTGTTGACAGTTATGCGAGACAGAATTTGAAGCTTTCAACAAGTGTTCTCTCCTAAAACAAATCTCATTAAGACATCTAGAAAATTAAAGTCAGTGCGGCTGTACTTGTACATACTTTCCCAAATTTTATAACTGTGGGAAACACACATATATATTTTATGATAAACATTTCTTAGAGAAAACAGATAAATTAATTTAACTTAAGACTTAATGAGATTTCCCATGGCCTGTATAATTCATCATACAGTGATGAGTGTTAGAGTCTATTAACACTTATGGGCTTCTATTCACAAATTAAATACAACCAGCAGTAACTTGGGGCTGCACTGGTGCAAACTAAAACTGAGCCAGAAATTCAAGAAAAAAAAATATTGGCAATAAAAATATCCTATATTTGGAGGTGGGCTGATGCTAATAACATGTTTGCTGGTATTATTTTACATTGCACACTAAACTTCCAAGTTAAAAGCCGGTGTAAGTCTTTCTAAATCTTTTCATTTAAAAAATACATCCCAAGACTAATAATGCAAGTATAAAAATGTTTCCACTATAATCTGCCATGTAGCAAATATGTAGCTTACAGGCTAAGAGACTGGTAGTGCATCTTCTTTAGGAATTACATTTGCATTGACTCGAGGGTGAGGTCAAGGGACAGCTTAATTCACAGGCCCACTGCCCCACCATTAGGGACATCTGTAAACTGGTGTCCACACAGATCCTCTTCCCTCAGTAGCTAGGAATGCATTGCACTTTTAAGTTCACTCCTTGGCAAGCCAGTGCTAGTTAGTTAAGCCTCCGGGGCTCCAATATGCTTTGGCTGCAGGGCAGCAGAGATATGTAAATGAAGGAGATTGGCATCTTTTATAACTGTTTGCCCAGCATGAGCTCCCTCATACTCAAATTCCAGTTACCCCTTCTTGCCCCCCACCTCTGGGCAAAGCAGCTATTTCCAAGATTGCTTCTGTGTTCTGTTTTGCTTAAGTTGAAGAGTGCCCATAATTCTTTAAACTAAATACAAGATAACTTCAAGGAAATGCTTAGAGCCTTTGCTGACTAAACAAGATGCTCCATTATTCACAAAGAGTTTGTCAAAAACACACAGTTGTGATTTACTATCTATAATACAGATAAAAAGTTTCTGTACCAGAGAGTTGTCAGCCATGTGAGGCTGGAGCAGCATAAAGGTGTGCTATGTATCAACTATGAGGTAGCTGTGTGCTGTAAACACAGTATTTAACCCATGTAAATGAACCATGTGCTCAAGTCAGCGATCTTCACATCTGGAAGGAGGGTTTTTCACATGAAATAAAAACAGAATGACTGATATCTGCTATTCAGGATTTTGATCTAGGTCAAATTTGGAGGTAGTTGCTAACATCAAGAACACATACTCACATAAAGGTCTAAGTTATTTGGCTTGTTTTGAGTAAGCAGGACTGTAGACCACACTGTAAAGAAACAACAACATTATATGGTATGTTCCCTGAGCAAAGTTCTTTGTCCTGAGTATGTTATGTAAGTGGCAATTTTCTTATATAAAAAATAAATCCCAACTCTTAACCACAAGATAGGTTTGGTATGTGCTTTTTAGTAGTTCAGTCTGGTCAGATGCTGAAACAGATTTTAAATTGCACCTATACGGTCCACAGTTCTCATGCATTTCTGTCTTTTCTGTTTTCATTTTTTACCATGATCTCAGCTCTGAACTTTTATATGTAAACAGGGAATGTCCAATGTTCAAGTCCATAATTTCCTATGTCTATAAAGTCAAGGAACTTTGGTTTGAAATTTCAAAGTGACATATCATATTTTGCATTTTACTGTTAACCTGCTTGTTATACCTGCTAAAAATTAAGCAATGCCACTTTGATTTGTCTACATAATTTAAATAAGCTTGAAATCCTCACATAAGGCAAGGAAGTACTTCTCTACAGCTATATCACATTCAATATCGTCAAAGGTAAGCTTTGCATCACAGCACATTGATATTTCAATATATACCATGGAGATTCTCAAACACTGTCATGAAATTAAAACTGAGTTATAAAGCACTGGCAGGCCAGTCTGAGGCATTTTCTTCTGGTGGCTTGCTGAAACAGCAGTGACTATACCAGTATCCCACGACAGCACATGTGTGAGAGGGAGCAGGAATTGTTCAGCAGAACACATCACACTTGAGTCATGCTAATTTCTTTTTGATTATCTGAGCTTATGCCAACAGGCCCATACAAAACTATATTTATTGCCAATATTAAGCATGTAATTAATTGGTACCTTCTGAGAGATGTTTCAGAAATTTGCCCACCACATCTAGAACCAGGATGACTCCAAAATAATTTTGTTTATGACTAAAATGTTAAGGGACCCTAGCTAGTTTGTTACTGTAACTGAGAACCAATCCTAGAAGATTCTCCTTCCTCAGTACCGGTATTGATCCTGAATTCACCATATAGGTTACTTCAGCGTAAGCACGGAAGGTAACTTCCATCAGACCAATGCTACTGTATAAGATATTTTCAACTACATGGTGGGAGAGGTTTTAGTCCCTCTGCCCCAGGCTTGTCACTCTAGTTGCCTGCCACCAAAAGTAACACATTTTAGCATCATTCACAGGTCATACCTACTGGGCAACTGTGAACATTCACTGAATTTTCATTCTTAACCCCAGTATTTTATTCATTTCCATGCTGCTTTTGTTTGTTTTAGAAACGAGTTAGAGAACTCTCCAGGGGAAATAAAAACAGCCATGAAAAATATATACCAAATGATTGGAGTTTTCTTCTAAGGTCTTCAGTAGTTTAAAAAAAAAAAAAAAAAGGTGGGCTCCCTACTCTATGTGATGGTCAGAAGATCGACTTGGTCAAGGGAAGCTGCTGTTGCCACAATCCTTTAAAAACCTCAGAACATGTAAAAGATAACAATGATCCAGTATCAAAATAACCATTGAAAATAATCAAGTCACTATATTTATACATCACCCTCCCCTTTGTTTCTCTTAATAGGCATGTGATTTATAATCAAAACACAGAATTTAAAACATTGAAATATCGGCACAGAAATTACACATTCATTGCCTTTTCTGGAGTTATGTATCCCAGAATCAAAAAAGCTTATGGCAGTCAGAGGCATAAAGAGTTAAGGTACTACTTCAAACAGGAGAAAATGAGGAAAAAAAAAAACAAAACAAAAAAACTCACTCCATAGATATCAAGAAAAAAGGCAATCTCAAACTTGGGAGAAAACGGATATCTTAAAAACCTTTAGTACCATATGATTGGCAGCTCTGAGATCTGAAGTATCCTTTGGTTCACACAAAAGGTAACAGTCATGTTTTTATTTTTGTGTAATATAAAAGAAGCTGTACTTAAAAGAAGGACTCCAGGGGTTGTTTTCGAAACCATCTTAAATGCTTCACATGGATTTTCAATTCTTGTAGATGTCCAATTATGTGAGGGAGGGTGTGTGCTTACAGCTACATACACACATATATAAAGACAACCCCTCTTCATATGTATGTCTATATTCTTGTGTAAAATCTTCATACAAACGCACACAGATTCAGGCTCTCTCCCTCTCACACATGTACATACTGATACACACAGTATCTCATTCTCTGAATTACATAAAACATGACACCCTGCTCAAATGTAATTTACTTAGAGTGATTTGTCTGTTTAAAAAAATTCACAGTTCCTCAACAGTAGTTAAAATTCCAGGTCAGCTGCTGTCTGTGAAATACTGTTTCCCCTGTACTTGCATGAGGTAGACTTCCCAACTGGGTAGAGAACGTGATACATTAAGAAGTATTATGTCTTTTTCCTTTTCTGAACTGAAGGCCCCTTCTTGTTTTGCTCTTCTGGTGCTGCAGAAGCCTTTGCAGAGGAAGCTTCTTGGGGTGACCTGCCTGACCGTTCTGAGATCTCTGACCTAGCCTCCTGAGGAAATGGTGGGGATGTGCAGCCATGCCCACCTCCCACTTCTCGTGGGGAGGTCGAAGTACATGGCTGGGATTCTGCTTCCTGTCTTCCCTGAGAACTGGTGGGCAGCTGTGCAACAGTTTTATGTGGGCAGTTTGCCACCATGTGCATGATGCTCTGACAGTAATGGCACTTCTTTGGCTGAGGAGGTAGACTACATTCCTTAGCATGATGATCAAGGCCACCACAGTTGTAGCATCTGCAAGCAAGAATGAAGAAAACGTCTTAGAAGTAGGTAGTATGCTTCGTTAAAAATTTAAAGTAAGAATTTGATAAGCAATACAATTATATAAAATAATCATTTACACAGCAATGTAGACATTATCTTTAAAATACCTAAATACACAAACTGTCCATGAGATCAGCTTATTTTAATGTGCCTTCTTAAAAGTAATATTATTTATACTGGTTATACTGGTTGCTTCAAGGACATCAGCACCAAAACGTTCTGGCAACTTGAAAAAATTAATTTTGTTAAACATGACAATCAATGAAAAGCATAAGTACTAAAACATGAAAGAATATATACTCATTTCCATGTACAGATGACTTGTTTAACAGGGTATTGTATTTTATTTTTGTGGTACTGGGGATTGAACCTAGGGGCACTCTACAACTGAGCTATATCCCCAGCCCTTTTTATTTTGTGACAGGGTCTTGTTAAATTGCCCAGGCTGGCCTTGAACTTGCAATCCTCCTGTTCATCATCCCAAGTGTCTGGGATCACAGAATCCATCACAAATGTTGGATCAATGGTCTGACAAGTTATGTTTAAAGAACAGTTTAGTCCACTAGGGGGCAGTCAATATTCAACAAAACAGCCAGGTAGCTTTGAAAATAACAGTGTAAAAATACAGCTGTTTGCTGTAATGTGACATAGCAATTTGCTCAGCAAATGGGAAAATTATGGACCAAATTAAATTTTATGAATTTAACACCTCTTTGAGTGTTAATTATTTTTACTGTGGAAGCCAGCTGAACTAAAGCTTTTCCTTCGTAGAAAATTAAGTAGTACACTGAAATTTGATATATAAATAAGATAACAGGTCAGAAAATCTGGCAAATTACCAAGTAATTTTATAGCAATACCAGGCCAATGCTATAAAACAAACATTCTAAATGCTTAGATCAGATTAATAAAGTCTGACACTAGTTTAATGACCAGAAAAGTTTACTTTCTTTTTTCTGTAGAAATGAGTTTTCCTTACAGTGAATTTTTCTAAATTGAAATAAACATTAATCCATCCTTAAGTAATATTTAAATGTACAAAGGAGGGACAAGGTTTTGTAGTAGATGTTTGAAAATTTGAGTTAGTTTCTAAAAAGCCGAGCAAGGAAATTATTTGGAAGCTGTATCGGCTCAATTTCAATACACGTTTAAAAACAACAAAGTAAGTGGAGAAATTAAGGAAAATTTATATTTACAAAGGTTACTCTGAATATTGCAGACAGAATTTACTGATTTGTTTTCAATTGAAATGTTTTGAAAGCTTTCTAGTTTAAATTTAATTTTTAAATACATTCAGGATTCCACAATTATCAATACAAAGCACAAATAACAGGTCACAATGTTTAAAAAAAAAAACAGATAAATATGTAGTAATTGTGAGAATTACTGTAAGACCATAGGGACAACAAAAATTAACTGTAACTAATTATATTTGTATGTGTGTGAGGGAGTATCCAGCTCTACAACTTATATTATTACCTTATATGTCAAAGACAAACCCCTAACCTAATAAGCAATATATGTACGATACTTAATATTTTATCTTCTGGAGTCAGTTTTAAAGGTGAATTTTCCCAATTGGCAAAACCAATGCGTCTGCTTTCCAGTTATCAATATTAACCTTACAGATTGTAGAATAATGGATTCACAAGACAGGCTTTTATGCTGTGCAATTATTAACAGATATATACATTTAACACAGGATCATACTTATAAAAATTAAAGGGGAAATCCAAGAAATAATGTGTTTTTATTATGTATTGTGTAATGTTTAAGTTAACAAAACATTACACTGTAGATTCAATATTGTTTCAACCCTATGTTCTAAGAGATGATGTCAAATTGAAGAATAAAAATTACTGACAAATGCTTGAAATCCACACAAAATAACACACTCAAAATGGCATATTTGAAATATATGACCCCATTACGTATGATAATGTTTTCCCACATAGTTCTTTTCTAAAATGAATAAGTGAATACTACATTAAATTTGCCCATCTGTAAAATATCTTTCTTTTGAATTAAATCCACTTGCTGAGGATGACATCCAGTTAGGAGCTCATTTTCAGAGAGAGAAAACGGGGCAGAGGGCTCTGTAAAGAGCTGGCTCTCCTGCTGACACGTCGATTTCATGTCACTGTGGCATGCACCAGTGTTCTTCAACTGGGGAACTATTCTGCCCACTCATTCATCAGAATTCTTTCACAAATGGTATCTTTGATTACACTCTATGCATTTACCAGTACCTCTAGGTTGTAAGAGTTATTTATAAGGATACTATATAATTTTGGTTTTCATGCATTCTGACCTGCATAGTTAAATTCACCCCGTTGGCTTTTCAGATATGTGCTATCATATGGCCAGGCTTTGCCTTCCACATTGAAAAGATTTGCATTCTGTGTATATGTGCTTGGTCTTAGAAGGGGGAGGAGTGGTATTTATTCTCCTTTTCTATTTAATCATTCAATGTCAATCATTCTTACTAAGAGTGCAGATCACACCCCATTAAGAAATCCCTTCCTTCCCAAGAGACTAACACCAAAATGGAAATGTCCAGCTACCTTTCAGCTCATAAATGATACCATAACCACAAACTCCACCAAGCTATATGTGGCTCTGGTCCCTTTTGTTCACACTCCACACTTCTCCAAATCAGCTTTTTTATTAGTTTGCATGAATTTTACATTGTGATGCGAGTATAAAAATGGCAAGTGTGGCCACATACGGCTACATGCTTAAGAAATAGAAGGGCATAGTGTCACAATCAAAGACTACACAAAGAAAACTGCAATCATATTTTATTACATATATCCATAGCCCCACATAAAAAATAAAATACTCTGCTTGCCTACCACAAGTGAAACCCCTGGGATGGATCTCCAGTACACACATATTACCAAAAAAATTAATTAATTAATTAATTAATTAATAGATAAATAAAATTATCCATGTTAAGTATTTTATAAAATGTTAAACCAATGATAAAGTATATTTTCTTACCTATTAAACATAAAGATGAAACAAAAGTGTTCTATTTAATCTTAGAATGGTTAAGTTCTTCATAAAATTATAAATACTTCTAACAAGCTAACATATTCTCTAAGCATTATTTATTTTAAAAAGCTCTAAAGATAAAAATAAAAATTGGAGTCATTTTAAAAAACTATCGAGGGCTGGGGTTATAGCTCAGCGGTACAGTGCTTGCCTCACACATGTAAGACACTGGGTTCGATCCTTGGCACCACATAAAAAATAAATAAATAAAATAAAAGACTATCAAACTAAGATTAAAATTTTAACTGAAAGGAGAACTGCTTATCAACAGATAGAAGCACCTAAGATAGCCAAATAAATAGAAACCAATCTTTTAGGCTTTCATAAAATCAAGACCACAAGACTGTATCATTAATTAGTTAATAAAAACATTCAAATTTCCTAAGGCTCCATTTTTAAAAAAGGAAAACTGTGACTCAGTAATAAGAATTTAGGTCTGCTATGACCCTTAGAAAATCTCAGATTTAGGGGTCCAAACAAAGGAATACATAAATTTTCAAATGATATCAGCAATAATGTTTAGAACTGAGCTCAACTGAGGATCACTAGATTAAAATATAAGTATACAGTGATTTTCAAGTGATACTCCAAATGC
Source organism: Tamias sibiricus (assembly GCA_025594165.1). NCBI lineage: Eukaryota > Metazoa > Chordata > Mammalia > Rodentia > Sciuridae > Tamias > Tamias sibiricus. The sequence continues at coordinate 91,154,505 of CM046666.1, read as the reverse complement.
CTTAAATTAAAGGCTTAATCAATTGTACGTTTCCCTTGATCCCAAAAGTGATCACACAACAAAAAATAGGGAGAGAAGTGATCCCACAGAGAGAGAGAGAGCCAACAGATGTGGCTGTCTAAAAGTGTGAGGTAGGGCGCATCTTCATTATGCGATGACTAAGAATTTAAAATTTATATGGAAATTCAAATCTGTGAGGGTCACACATTAAGGATGAAGATACAATAATCCGCAAGCTTCTCAACAGAAAGAAAATGTTGAGAAAATAATAAGTAAAGCAGTATCAGGGACAAAGAATAGAATGGGAAAATGTATAAGACAGGAATAGATAAAAAAAAACCTCTGGAAAAGAAAGATGACAAAAAGCATTGGTAAAGTTTCTAAATATGATGCCAGAGGAGCTTAAGAAAAGTCATAGATTAGAAAGAATTTCAGGAACCAAATTGTAAGAATTTCTCTGAAGAAATTATCATTTTTAATATAGGTTTCAACTGATCCAGAAAGGAGGGGTTGGGGGTATATCTTAGCATGCATGAGGCCCTGAATTCAACTCTCAGCAGCAAAGAAAGAGAAAAAGAAAACATCTCACACAAAAATCAAACAACCCCCCCCCCAAACAAACCAAAACCAAAACCCAGAAATGATACTAATAACATTCCTCAATTTTTATTTTTTGATTCTAATAAATCTGAATACTTGTAAGTGTCTAATCAGTAAGTGTCAATCAGCCTAGAACATGGGAATGCTGGACCCCAGCCTGGTAGTGGTGGAAGTGGGTGGGTAGAAAAAGACCCAGAACATAGCTTTTGATAGGAACAATCTGCCCACCCTATGCCTTCTGAGTGTAAGAGGGGCTGAGATCAACCTTGCAGAGGCCCCATTTTGTCCTGATAGCTTCTATGCAATCTAAATTATATATGTCTGGGTATAGCTTATTTTTTCCATAGGCTCTGCCCCAAAATACTCAGAAGAGAATTAGGAAACTGATGAATCACAGAACTAGAGAGGTCCTGCAACAATGCACGTTTCTCTATCAAAAAGAAACCTACGCTTTATAAAATTTGCTTCTTTTATTTCATTCTTCTTAAACCAAACTCTTAAGACTATAAGCCAGTTAGAGGATATAACATTTAATAAAGTTAATTTTTAATATATTTTTCCTAAGTACAATAGGTAAGAACATTGAATTTTCAAAAATATCAGTGGCAATATGTTCTTTTAAAAAGTTTCCTAAGGAATGTATGAAAAAAATGCATTTAACCCCAGACAAGTTTTCATTAGTATCTTTTGAAAGATAAAAGTCTGGCTGGGTTTGTGGCTCAGCGGTAGAGCGTTTGCCTACACATGTGAGGCCAGGTTCAATCCTCAGCACCACATAAACATAAATGCACTGCATTGTGTACAACTAAAAGCAAACAAATAAATATTTAAAACAACAACAAAAAAAAGATAAAAGTCAGTATCATCCTCCTCTATTACCTTAATTAATGCTAAAAAAAATCTATACACAGTAGGGCTAAAAATACTGTTAACAAAATTAAAATGACAGAAATAATAATAAATAGGTTCAATTAATTGAGCACTCACTATGTACTGATACTGTACTAAAGGTTTTTAATGTTACATAATTTAATCTTCCTCCAAATCCTATGAAATAGGTACCACAATATCTATACTTTACTGATGAAGAAATTAACTCTGAGAATTTACCTAGAAGATGGGGCTGGGGTTGTGGCTCAGTGGTAGAGCGCTAGCCTAGCATGTGCACGGCCCGGTTGGATTCTCAACACCACTTAAAAATAAAACGCATGTGTACAACTAAGCAAATATATAAATATTTTTTTTTAAAAAAAAGAACTTAACTAGAAGAAAATTTTAATTGAAAGTAGTATGTTTCATTACTTCTTCTTCTTCTTCTTTTTTTTTTTTAGAAGGGGTACTAGGGATTGAACCCAGGGATACTTACCCACTGAACTATATCCCAAGCCCTTTTTATTTTAAGACAAGGTTTTACTACTTTGCTTAGGGCCTTGCCAAGTTATTAAGGTTGGCCTTGAACCTCCTGCTTCAGCCTCCAGAGCCACTGGGATTACAGGTATGAACCACTGTGCCCAGCCACTTCCACTTTTATTATATGACAGTGTTATAACCAACAATATGGATGTCATTTTATTATATGTAAGTCTAAAAAAAAATAAGATCCTGAATTTAAAATACCGGCCTACATACACACACTCCTATATATATGAATATGTGTGTATGTGTGTGTATGATTTGAAGTAGATTTTTCTTGAAATTTGGGGTTACTATTTTGTCACTACACAGGAGAGGTCAGCCAGCTCCTCTCTTGAGCTATTCCTTGAAAATGAAAGGCTGGGACTAGATTAGTTCAGATTTTTTTTCACTGCCAAGGCCAGGTCTTATATCTATTCTTCCTATATTTCATATGTTGAAAATTTTTGTTTTAAATATTGGAAATATTTGTTCATTCTCTTTAATCATATTTTTAAGACTGTAAATGGGAACCTTAGGTTGACAGGCTATAATCTGTGTTATCAAACTGACTCTATAAAATTCAAGTCAAAAGAGAGAAGCCTGACATTTCAGTTAGCCCGTGAAATCATACCGTAATGTGAATAATATATTTGTCCTTGAGATACTCCCATCAGATTCTACCGGTTGCAGTGAATGTAAATCGACTCTCTCTTGGAGAATAATTTGGTTGCATATTTCAAAATATTGATACACATACCTTTTGATCTGGCAACTTTAGGAATCTGCCCTCCAGGAGTATTCACCAACAAGCACAATATTGTGGGGACTAAGATATAAACTAGATAGAGCACCATCCATATTGATAAAAAGTTAGAAAAGGAAAATGATAATAACAACCAAACCCAGGTGGTCTGGCTGTAAAGTCCATGCTCTTTACAATTAAGCTACAAATATGTAAAACTGAAAAATAAGTGAAAGCCTGCACACACCAAGAAACACTTTGCAGATACTAAAAGGAATGAAGTAAAATAATTTTTAAAAATTGAGATCTTTATGTAAGATCTCCAAGAAAAACTTACATAAAAAAGTAAACCACAGGATAATACATAAATATAGTATAATCACCTTAATGTTGCAAAGATAATATACATGGTATAAGTAAATATATGCATTTTAAAAATTTTTTTTTAGTTGTTAATAGACCTTTATTTTATTCATTTATTTACATGTGGTGCTGAGAATTGAACCCAGTGCCTCATGAGTGCTAGGCAAATGCTCTACTACTGAGCCACAACCCCGGCCCCAATTATACGCATTTTTTTTTTAACCTATAAAAAAGTCACCAGAAGGATAAATAGTAAGTTAACAAATTGATACTGGTTACATCGGAGGAGAACAGTGTGTGAAGGGGCATTTCATTTCCCATGAATTTTTATAGTTCCTTTTTAAAATTAGATAAGGAAGAATTAATATATTATTTGTGTGGTTAAAAAAGAAAAAAAGCAATTATATAATTCCATTTCCATTCTGTAATTTAACCGTCAGTGTTATTATTAATCACATGACAGTGAACCTGTGTACAAATGGCTTCAGAATCACCTTGGAAGCTTTATTTTTTTAATATTTATTTTTTAGTTGTAGTTGGACACAATCCTTTATTTTCTTTCTTTATTTTTTTATGTGGTGCTAGGCAAGCGAGCTACTGCTGAGCCACAACCCCAGGCCCCACCTTGGAAGCTTTTAAAAATACTAATGCCTGGGTCCTACTGCAGACCTATCTATCAAACAGAATCTTTTAGAGGGAGGCTCCAGGCGTCAGTATTTTTTAAAAGCTCCTTAGTGGACAGGGGCAGGCAGCTACTTGAGAAATGCAACCTACTCTGCAAGGACAATCTTACCATGGGATCACTCTATGACCTTCACTAGTGTAAGCAATATGGCTCAAAACAAAAAACTGTTTTCAACAGGTCACTGATGCCTCAGAAAGGAAAAGGGGGAGAGATGGGAGGAAAGGAGAAAGGGAGGGAGTGAAGTGTGTATCTTATTTCCTTTCTGGGGACCAAAAGCAACTCCCTATAATTGCTGCTGTGACAGGTACAACCCTGCAGCATTACTGATGCCTGCTTATTTTGGAAGGAAAACACTACCAAAACCTACTGAGTTTAACTTCAGAAGTAGTTCTCTGTGTTGAGGATATTTACATAATTATTAGTTCATATGAGGAATAGGTTCAATGTGTATTCACTGCCACTAAAACGGATAAAAAACTTAGTTCCTTGAATCAACTGCTACCTTCCCTAAACTTCATCATCATTACTGACCAACAATTGATCTCCCATAATAACTCTTTTAGTTCCCATTTTTAGTTATTTTTGATATGTCCCATAGCTAAAATAATATTGACAAGCATATATATTTGTTTGGTATGATATGCTTTTGCAAATGTGTCTCCTGATTGAAAGCAGTCAAAGAGAAAATTATGTACTTTCTTATGGATATAAATCTGATAATTAAAAAGGATAATAATAACAATAAATACTTATTAACAATAAATACTTAGAATCAAACCCAGGTGGTCTGGTTTTAGAGTCCATGCTCTCTACTACTAAATTATAAAGATGTAAAACTACAAAATAAGTTAGAGCCTGCACATATCAAAGTATGGGTATAAATTTATACCCATAAGAAAGTAGTAGGTAAATATATATATAAGGTATATAAATAACAAGATCTCTGCTTTTTATAAAAATTACTAGCCATTATTTTTTACAAAGTTAATATTTAAACTATATGTTGCCTAAAAGAGTGTCATTAACAGGGGAACTACTGTTTACTCTGGTTTTCAATATTTAAAAAGCCCAAGATAATGCTTCCTAGTGAATAAATAAGCAAAAGGTGTTTGGATGGATCTGCATAACTTGTTCTGTGGTGGCATGGAACCAAAGTGAATTCAAAACTGAAAACTGTTGGCAGTGGAAATGAATTCTGTATGTATTCCTTAAAGCTTTTGTTTTTCAGACCAACTAAACTGATTTGGGGTTTGTACTGATTTTAAAAAGGTGTTTTTTTTACTTGCCCACTGCTATGCTAACCTTTTTTGTTGTCTGGTCATATGAAAAGAAACTCTCTACAGGCCTATTAGTGAATTAATTCAACTGCTTATAATACCCATTCAATCATTTTCATAAAAGCAAATGAAAAAGAAAACAAGATTTAGATATACTATGTGCACAATTTTGCATGAGATGCCAGTGAAAGGTATGTAAATAGTCATTTGGGTAATAAGGTTTATGTACCTCACCTCTTCCCATGTTCTTCTGACTGCCTTTGGGGTTGTTGTCAGTTAATTAGCTTTTGGGCTCCATGATTAATGACATTGTCCATCTTATAATACCAACTAAAAATGTACCACAATATATTGAAAACTGGCTAAAACACACAATAGCTCTTTTTGCAAACCTCTCATTTTATAGTAACAACATGATAAGATGGAAAATATGAGGTAAAGATGGAAAATATGAGGTAAAGATACGTAACATTCAAATGGCAGTGCAGGTCACCGAGAAGTAGGGATGGACATGCAACTAAATTAGAAGAGGCTACAGAAGGGGAAAGAAATCATCAGGGCTTAGGGCACTTCAGTCAGGGGCAATTATAAACCAGATTTTTGTATTTCATTCCTTTATATTTAAAAGTACTTGGTAGATTCCGCTGCAATCCCATAGAATAATAATCATTTGTTGAGTGTCTTCTATTCTGTACCATTGCCTTAAGAAGGTACATAATGATGAAATCTAGGTCATAAGTTAAATCTTTATTTGAAATAAAAATGTTATGTCTCCTTTAGGTGACAAACAACGTTCCAGACAGGTAAACTCAGTATGTTCAAGCTAATGGAAAAGTTGAAAAAGGAGGTGACAAACAACGTGGGGCTAATGGGGGGATGGGGAGGGGGGAGGAGGAGAAAGAAAATGAAGAGGAAGAAGGAGGAAGAGGAAGAGGAGGTGAAGAAGAAGAAGAAAGATGTACTCAAAGAATTTCTTGGGAGTAAAAGCACTTTGTTATGAAACAACCCAATCCCACATGCAGTGGGAACTCAGCCAATGCTACTTTCAAAACCCAAGACAAGGGCTGGGTTTGTGGCTCAGCAGGAGAGCGCTTGTCTAGCTTGTGCAAGGCGCTGGGTTTGATCCTCAGCACCGCATGAAAACAAACAAACAAACAAATAAATAAATAATGGCATTGTGTCCAACTACAACTAAAAAAACAAACAAACAAACAAACAAACAAGACAATGGAGCTAGGAGAAGAGGGAATGTCCAGTCTAGGAATAACACACTAACACACTCCCTCAGTCTCTCTCTCTTCTCTAACACACACACACTCTCTCTTCTCTCTCTCTCTCTCTCTCTCTCTCTCTCTCTCTCTCTCTTTCTCACACACATACACACACACACACACACACACACACACACACACACACTGCACATGCTGCAGTATTCAAACTGCAAACTTCCATCACTTTTGGAAGTTTACCATATTTGATCACACTGGCCTTTAGGTATAGAGTATGTAGAAGGTTGTTGCTATTATCAAATATAAGGAAAAGATAACACTTAATTCATCTCCAAATGGTTATAATTAGATGCTTGCTTAGATAGGAGAAACAGATTATAATACGCAATATGAAAATGTCTGCTTATTTGTCTACCATAGCAGCCTGGCTAGAAACTTAAAACCCCAGAACCACTTACTTTCCACCAGACCATTCCAAATTCACCTCCAGCAAAGGTTATGTCAGCGTAGTGACATGTGATGTAAGTAAGCATCGACTCAGGCTATAGAAATATAATTCTGCTAGTGCTTTGTGTCAACTTTTTTTTTTTCGTGTGGTACTAAGGATCAAATCCAGGGCCTCGTACACGCAAGGCATACTCTATCACTCAGAGACACCCCCAGTCCTTTGTACGAATTTTAATAAATGCATTTTTCTTGCTCATCACATGATTTCTTCTAGGCTTTGGTTCTGTAAACCAGCATTATTTTTTATCTGTGACATTATTTAAAAGTCATTCTAAAGTCATACATACATACTGCAAATTTTAGTGCATTGAAAAAACTTTATTAAATATCTGACTGGAGCATAAGAAATTTTTTAAAAAATAATTTCATCATGATTACTTAATAAGTGAAGCAATGATCTGTTACCTAGAGAAGTGGCTATAAACATCCAAACGAAAAGAATTTAAATGCCACAATAAAAAATAGCTTTAAAAATATTTTGGGTATACAAAATATAGACTTCAATATAACAGTGACCAACTTGTACTTTTTTTTAAAAAATATTTATTTATTTACTTTAGTTGTACACAATGCAATGCATTTACGTTTACGTGGTGCTGAGGATCGAACCCAGGCCGCGCACGTGCGAGGCGAGCGCTCTGCCGCTGAGCCACAACCCCAGCCTCCCACCATGTACTTTTTATTTTTGTTTATTTATTTTTTATGTGGTACTGAGGACCAAACCCAGTGCCTCACACGTGCAAGGCAAGTACTCTACCACTGGCCACAACCCCAGACCCATTAGCTTGTATGTTTTATATAACACACACATGCACACACACACATACACACACCTCTGTTAAAGCAGAAAGGAGACAGCATGAACTATTCCAAAGAAAAGAAATAAAAGACAGAGGCTAAGAATCAATTTTGGTGGCATGACTGATGGTACAGATGAGGGTTAGATAAAAGTTTCAGTTTATACTGGTTGTTTGTAAGCCACAGGCAATGAAGAGGCTAGATTAAAAGATATTATCCTAGGTTCAGCCAAGGGAGTACTTGCTGGGTTATTTAGAGCTGTGACATTACCATGATTGAATTACCTTTAATACAAGTAATGTTGACAGTATCTGAGTTTTTATGAAGATGATGTCAAAACACCTCCCTATTGCTATATTACTGAATTGCTAGCACTGAATTGGTACTATATTACTGAATTTATAAGAAATATTCATAAACCTCCTATTTTGACAATGTTTATATGAACAGCACTAAAAAATATTTATATACAACCAGTGACTTAGAGCACATTGGTTGGAGTGACCTTTTCAAAATGTGCCTTCATGGGCAAAGGGCAAAAGAAGGCTGTGCCAAACCATCTCCCGCCTTGATAGCTACAGAGGAATTAGAAGGAGTTTAAAGTACTTTGCTGAAATCACCAAGGAAAGGCTTCTAATGATCAATCAAGTTTGGTCTCCCATTCCAGCAGCAGCTCCGGCTGAGGAAAATGATGAGGTACAGATGAGAAGTGAATAACCCCTGTCCATTTCTAATCTAGTCAAACTGGTCTTCTTGTGACTAGCTTTGCAAAAAATCAGCAGTTCTTAAATTGTTCACCACGTAAGTAGTTAGGTGAAAATTGAACAATTTTACCATGTCCAAATAATCTCTGTAAACTGTGATATTTTCTCCTCTTGTGTAGGTCAGTTCTGGAAAATGAGGTTCTGAAGACAAAGCCATGGAAGGTATTATTGACCTCATGGCTACTTCTTTTTCTTCCTCTTACTGTTTAGACTGTCCTTCATGTTAAAAAGCTTTATATATGTCTAAAGCTTGATGGTCAAGAGGCTAATACATCCCTGCAGATCTCTTGTCACTGATCCCTTGTGGAATCTTGTCTTCCTACTTTTTGATTTTTTGGTGCCAGGGACTGAACCCTGTGATGCCTAACCACTGATCTACATCCCTAGCTCTTTTATTATTTTTTATTTTGAGACAGGGTCTCACTAAGTTTGCCTGGGGTCTCGCTTAGTTGCTGAGGCTGGCTTTGAACTTGTAATCCTCCTGCCTCAGCCTCCTAAACTGTTGGGATTACAGTTGTGTACTATTGAGTCCAGCCCTACTTTAACGTTTTAAGGCTGTGCCCCTATGAACACATGGCCACTGAGCTAAGGATGGAGGTAAAAACAGAAGGTAAGTATGAGGGGGGCATTTAAATCCTTGAATGGACCCATATTTCCAAATACTTTTAGTGTTTGCTAATCATAAGGCCTTGTTATACATGTTACCGAACTTATTTGTACATACTGTACAAGCCAAAGGAAAAATGGCTTTTTAATGAGGAAAATTCTGTTTGTCTTTGAATGATAAGTTCTCATCTCCTTTGGTTATCTTCTGTATTTGGCTGGTAGAAATTTACATGAAGAACTTGACACTTATTTTCTTAGTGGGATAAGAGAAACAAAGCCACTACATATTTTTTCCTAAAAGAAAAACAAACAAACAACAAAAAAAAAACTTGAATAAGGGGCTGGGGTTGTGGCTCAGTGGTAGAGCGCTCGCCTAGCACGTGTGCAGCCCGGGTTCAATCCCCAGAACCACGTGAAAATAAAGACATTGTGTACAACTAAAGCAAATAAATAAATGTTAAAAAAAAAAAAACTTGAATAATACCCTAGCAGGTGTGGTAAAAGGAAGTAAACTTGTTCGAACAATATTTGATTATTTTACTCTAAAATTTATTTCAGAAAACTAACAAATATTTTAAAATATGATAGATGCATGTGGTAAAATGCTACCTATTTATGACAGTGAATGCAAAGTTCTCTTCAAGTGCTTTGTCTAGATCCAGAGCATACACTTCTGGATTATCTGGTTCTATCAGGGCTATATTACAGTTCTTTACATGACTGCTAACTGACAGCAATGCCACGTTATTCTCTGTAAAGAGAAATATCCTATCCTGATAGACAGAGGTTCAACTGATTTCCCTCCCCTACTATAGAAGAAGTTAGCTTTGCCTCAATATGCACATTCATTTCAATATTTCTATTCTATAGTAAACTCTTTGGATTCTCCTTTGAACCAGCTGTTAATAACATCTTTCTGGTTGTATCCTTTACTTGAGTTTAAATAAAATCTTTTATAACATTTTGTTCATTTTATATCTGTACAAGAGTCATCAAGTTATCTTTTTTGAAAATTACTCTTTAATAAACATGCACTAGAGAGGTCACATAAGATAGAGAAATCATCATAGACACAGTCATTGTTCTTTTAAGTGCATAGATCTAGAAAGGAAATAAGATAAATGCACAACTAATTTTAAAATTCAAGGTTATTAAATCCAATTTAGTTTTTGTGTTTCTTTTCACAGTGATTTTATTTTTCCTATATTTTAAAACATTTTGCTATTTCACAATTCTGGGAATCATTTCCAAATATGCTAAAAAGATATTAAAGTGATAGAAATATGCTTGTTATTATAAAAATATTTCTTACATTTAATAATACATAATAAAATAATATAAGAATCTGATTAAAATAATGAGAAGGAAATTAAAATAAGAAAAAGATAGAATCGCTAAAGAGACAATAAGATAGTGAAACAAATCACCTCTATCTCTCCTTCCTTCAGTTTTCTTATTGCATTTCTCAATACCTTGCTTGATCTTTCAAGAATGTGTAGAGGACATTGTGAGACAGCATTTTTAGTCTTTTTTCTTTTTAACCTTTCACTGAATACAGTTGAGAATTCAGAATCCTTCATTTTCTGTTGAAAAAGGCAAAGAACTGACAGAAGATGTTTCACAACTGTTAGACAAATAAGAGCACAAATAGAAAAGGAGCTGCACTCCAGACACTAATATGATGACAAAATTACTTATGTAAGCAAAATCTCAGATTATGAGACTTCATAATTTATATTTTCTATAAATTCTCAAGTTCAAGAATCAATGAGTGATTAATATATATCTAAAGACAAAAAGGAAATTTGCTATCTAGGTGGTCATTCTACAGTGATGATGTTATTATGCACAATTTCTGAACAAAAATTTTGCTAAAAGGATATGTAACAGTATTCTTTCACCTTTTAAAAGGCATGTACTAGGAAATTCACTTAAGACGGTTCAGAGCTGCACAATTGGTGAAGACACTGAAAGGCTGCACAGAAATTAAAACACCATTAAAATGATCGTTCTAATCAGTGTCAAAAATAAAATATGTTTTGAAATTACAGGCTAAGGAGAAGGACTACCTTCTCTTCATCAAAATTATGAGGCATAAAATTTTTCAAAAGTATTCCACTTTGGAGATGCAAATGAAAGAAGAACCAGAGGTAATGATGAGCAGGCACTTCTTAGAAATATATTTGAAATATGGGTATTTATAACACAAGTATGTTCCAGAATAATATATGTGCAGTTACCTTTACCTGCATTCAAAGACTAGTTCCCATTTTGGATACATACATCAGTATGACAGAAAAATACGGGATAAAAATTTGGATTTGTTACACTTAAATTCTTATTAATTTCTGGGATTTTAAACCATCCTTAATTTGTAAATTATTTCTAATATTATTTTAAAAGAGTCCAGTGGACTTGGTAATAAATGATGATGACTACTCTTCCAGGCATATTAATAAAATGTAGACTTTGACAGTTGCTGTAATAAAAAGTGTTAAATTTTTTCAAAAGAAGACGTCGTCATCATCATGATCATTGGAACAACAGGTATCACTATGCAAAGGAGCTGGCCTGGCTATAGCAAGGTTGTTAAAAGCTATGAAAAAAGAGTAAGGTCTATAATAGATGCAGAAATAGAAAAGAACACATGCAAGATGAGCAAGTGGCAAGATTAATTAGAAGTAGAAAACTGGAAGGCATGTCTAGAAAGGCAAGTTGGCTGGCTTGGAAAAGAAAATAGAAACCTGATGACAATATTATATATGTTTTACAATTTATTATTTTAAAATCTTTCATCTTATAATAGGGGAAAAAATGAATTTCAAAGTTTTGTGCCTATGCACTGTATGACCACAAACCTAACAATGGGGACTCCAGAATTTCAGCATGTAATTCAGATGATCCATGATAAAAATCACCTAATCTCTCTGGATTTGCTGATCCATAAATTTCACCCTCTTGGAATCTGTTTTTAAAGATAAATGTAACTCCCATTTAGTCCACATGGCTGCTGCTGGTCTCAAGTGAGATAAACATGTTAAAGTGCTTTTTAAACAACAAGTTCCACACATAAATGCTAGGTGAAATTTCTTTTTCTACTCTGGGATGTTATATTTCTGAACCATTTCTACCATACTAGTGGTAAGATAATTCATGGTAGAAGAACGGAGTCCCCATGAGAAAGAGGAGCAAGCAAGAAAGAAAATAAATAAAACAAAATGCTTACAACATTTTTTTTTTTTTTTTTTTTTTTTTTTTTTGGGCACTGGGTATTGAACTCAGAGGCTCTGGACCACTGGGCCACATCCCCAGCCCTTTTTTTTTTTTTTTTTTGTATTTTATTAGAGACAGGGTCTCACTGAGTTGCTAAGTACCTCGCCATTGCTGAGGCTGGCTTTGAACCCGCGATCCTCCTGCCTCAGCCTCCCAAAGTGCTGGGATTACAGGCGTGCGCCACCGCGCCCGGCTTAGAACATTTTTTCCTTTAAAAAGTGGTTAAGTGTCCTTGGGTTCAACCCCCAGTACAAAAAAAAAAAAAAAAAAAAAAAAAAAAAGAACAGTATAGAAAGCAAACCAAATAGGCTAATAGTGTACTATAATATCTTATGGAAGCTCTATAATTAATTTATTTTCCATTCCTTATCCACTAATCTTTACTGTTCTTTTAAAGGGAAAAATATTCTAAGCTTTCCTTTATATAATCATCTTTTGTCAAGTCATACTAAGCTTTAGTTATTGCTATAATGATATTTCAAGTAAGTAATAATGGAAGAACTGTATCTTGATGTGCATCTCTGGAGACTACTATTCTGAAACCTGAAGAGATGCATCAAAAATTTTGGAGACATCATTGAACAGACAAATGGTGTGTAAAGCCATGTGAAGTGGAAGAGAAATTCAGGTAACACTTTTAGAAATATTACTATTTAAAAAGTAAGGGTTGGGCTGGGGTTGTGGCTCAGCGGCAGAGCGCTCGCCTAGCATGTGCGCGGCCCGGGTTCGATCCTCAGCACCATGTAAAAATAAAACACATGTGTACAACTAAAACAAATAAATAAATATTAAAAAAAAGTAAGAGTAGTAGCAGGAAGGTAACAAAAAAGGTATTTCCTTAACTAAAATCTAAAATATACTTTCATATTTGAGAGTGACTACTTATGGAGAGATCCAACAAGATGACAAAACAGGTTGACGAATTTACAAGTAGGACGTAGTAAGGGGCATCAGGTACAACATAAATGAATACAAAAGGATTAAGGAACTAAAGTGGGACCACACTGCTAGGATTAAATTTAATTTTCTCAAAGTTAGACAAGTATTTTTAGAAATTTCATCTTCCTCAGGCAGCAATTTTCTCTGAGAGGGTCTTTAAAAAGCTGTATAACTTATCTGCAAAACAAGAGTCCAAGAGAAAAACAGAGAACAAATATGAACAGGTAACCCACAGAGAAAGAGAAATGGCATAAATCCTTAAAAAAAAAATACCCATAGTAGCAAAAATGCAAATTAACACAAAACAATTAAAAAATATATCAATGAAGTACACATTCTTTAAAGTAACATATTCTGAACAACTATACCCTGAAAACAACCCAAAATGCTGGATAAAATATTTTTAAAAACATCTTTTGGAATACTTTGCTGACCAGTTGGAAAGTTGTCATGCTTACAAGTCAAAAATAAAATAAAGGGGCTGGGGTTGTGGCTCAGCGGTAGAGCGCTCACCTAGCACGTGCGCGGCCCGGGTTCGATCCTCAGCACCACGTAAAAATAAAGGCATTGTGTACAACTAAAAGCAAATAAATATTTTTAAAAAATAAAATAATAAAATAATAAAATAAAATAAAATTTAGGGTGGTAAGAGGAGCAGTGAAATAGATGTGCACTCTGGAAAAATTTGCAGAGCAGTAGAAACAACCTTATGCTTTCCCTTGTGAGGTGAATGATGCAGTAGAGTAACCAAGAAACAAAGTTTAGATCCTGCCTGAAATTAGGAGTGTAATAGGGGATCTTTCCCCATAAAGCTAGAATTCCCTAAAATTATATTGCAATGAAAAGATGAATGAAAATGAAAGTTGCCCCAAGAAAGGAGATGGAAAGAAAACTATTCTGATCCAACTCAGTGCTGGAAAGAAGAGAAAACTATCTTTCCCTTGAGAAATGACAACCACAAACCAGCCTCCACATATCCTCAGCTCAAGTGGGACTATGATTCAAGATGAGAATTTATTTTAACATGGTTCCAGTTGGTACATATACCTGCAGGCACATAACAGGGTAAAGACAAGTTATCCCCAGAGGAAATGTAGATTTAAGTCAGGAGTCACAGAATTCTTAAGATAAAAGTTCAAGAAGCATAACTTTCGGGCTGGGGTTGTGGCTCAGCAGTAGAGTGCTCGCCTAGCAAGCTCACAGCTCGGGTTCGATCCTCAGCACCACGTAAAAATAAAAAGCATTGTGTACAACTAAAATAAATAAATACTTTAAAAAAAAAAAGAAGCATAACTTTCTGGTTAAAAAAGAAAAAATTACAAAAGACAAAAGAGTCAGGCACAGTGGCGCACAGCTATAATCCAGCACTTGGGAGGCTGAGGCAGGAGGATCACAAGTTCAAAGCTAGCCTCAGCAATGGTGAGGCACTTAGCAACTCAGTGAGACCCTGTCTCTAAATAAAATACAAAAAAGGGCTGGGGATGTGGCCCAGTGGTCAAGTGCCCCTGAGTTTAATCCCCGGTACCAAAAAGAAAATCAGGCATCGTGAACTAGTTAGTAGATAGACCCAAAGACTTCAGATATTAGACTGATCAGATTCAGACTATAAAACATACATTCTGACATATTTAAAGAAATATTTCTTAACATTATCAGGCTAATATTTAGTTTTTATAATAACCAATTTTTTGCCCCATTCATATCCTAAAAAAAGTTTTAAATAATCTAATCTATCTATCTTATCTATCTATTATTTAAGATATATCAATCATCCTTAATTTAATATATAGGAAAAGGTATTTTATAGTAAGATAATACACATTTCAATTAAAAATACAGTGGCAAAACTATACAGGAAACCCAATGAAATTACCAATACTTGTATTTACCTATTATAAATGTGGATTTAAGAGAAAACATTCCAAAGAAGTACATGGAAGTGAAAGACAGGAGATACAGGGGATACAAGCATGAATGTATATTCAATGTATATTCAATATATTCAATGAGAGGGAAATCATTTTGAAGTAACAAAACACATCAAGGCAAATTAATAAAAAAAAATGAGATAATACCCTTCAAATGAGCTATACCTTACACAGACATGTAGTACACAAATAATTCCTATGTCATCAGACAGCTGATGACAGTGATGAAGTAACTATAGCAGAAAACATACCACATATATTCAATTTTACCACATGCTGAGAAATAAATTCTGTGTCAAGCACATAAAATGACCTTGGAAACCATATCCTTTAATATATGACAGGGAATACCTAATTAGATAACAAAAACAAAATATAAGAGATTACAAATAAATTGTTTCTAGAAACAGCTAACACAGTATGGCTGAAAGATACTCTACATGTAATTATGAAATATAAATATTTTATCCCTGAATTACCAAAAAAATTAAGAATGTATTGTTTCAGTGGGCTTCTGACCATGATAGACTTATTGTTACTACACCAGTTCTTCTTCAGTCTACAACTATAAAACTAAAGGATATAGAATGATAGAAAAATACACAGGGAAAAGCTTTGATGGCCAGGTATGGTGGTGCATGCCTGTAACCCCAGCTACTCAGGAAGCTGAGGCAGGAGGATCACAAGTTTGAGGCCAGCCCAGCAATCTAGCGAGACCCTCTCTCCAAATTAAAAATAAAAAGGAGCCGGGCGCAGTGGCGCACGCCTGTAATCCCAGCACTTTGGGAGGCTGAGGCAGGAGGATTGCAAGTTCAAAGCCAGCCTCAGCAATGGCGAGGCACTCAGCAACTCAGTGAGACCCTGTCTCTAAATAAAAAATACAAAAAAGGGCTGGGGATGTGACCCAGTGGTTGAGTGCCCCTGAGTTCAATCCCCGGTACCACAAAAAAATAAATAAATAAATAAAAATTAAAATAAAAAAATAAAAAGGGCTCAGGATATAGCTCAGAGGAAGAACACCCCTGGGTTCTTCAATTTCCAGTAAACCCCCCCGCCCCCCCAACCACCACACACACACAGAGAAAGAAATGCTGAGATGCTTGGTGAAAGGGAAACACTCACAGTAAGCTGCCGTGTTCGCCCTAGCTTTCTGTCTGGGTAAACTTGGAAGAAAGGAGCAAAGAAATATAATATAAACATAGCACAGTTGTGTCAAAGAGCTGAAGAAACACAAATTTGAGCTCAGGGTTCCTGAAGCAGTTGGAATTCCTGGAACAGGTTGTGGGACAGAAGCAATATATACATGGAAGACTACCCTCTCCCCTGAACACATACTCCTGATTCTTTTGATTAAGAGCTAAGCTGCATGTCTACAAGTTGAGTCCCTGCAGAGCAGAAAGAAACTTTATTATTTGGCACAGAAATAAGCAAATATACCCAAGATCACACAACACAGGAGATATTAAGAGTTCTAGGCTATTCAGGGTGCAGAAACCACACTGAAATTTAAATCTAGAAATGGGCATTACATTTATTTAAGATCCCGGTAAGCTCATGCCTTAGGAAGAAGGACCATACACTAAAGGAAGAAGAACTGTGTACTAGTAGTAAACAAAAAAAAACAAAATAGCCAGGCGCAGTGGCGCAGGCCTGTAATCCCAGCACTTTGGGAGGCTGAGGCAGGAGGCTCGCGAGTTCAAAGCCAGCCTCAGCAATGGCGAGGCACTTAGCAACTCAGTGAGACCCTGTCTCTAATTAATTAAAAAAACACAAAAAAGGGCTGGGGATGTGGCCCAGTGGTCGAGTGCCCCTGAGTTCAATCCCCAGTACCACAAAAAAAAAAAAAAAAAAAAAAAAAAAAAAAAAAAAGCCAGGCGCAGTGGCGCAGGCCTGTAATCCCAGCACTTTGGGAGGCTGAGGCAGGAGGCTCGCGAGTTCAAAGCCAGCCTCAGCAATGGCGAGGCACTTAGCAACTCAGAGAGACCCTGTCTCTAAAAAATACAAAAAAGGGCTGGGGATGTGGCCCAGTAGTCTAGTGCCGCTGAGTTCAATCCCCGGTACCAAAACAAAACAAAACACAAAAAACAAAATAGATCTACCTTATTATTGAATGAAAACAAAGCTGGTGAATTAAAATGTACCTGCAATAAAACTGCATGAAAGAACAAATCTCCATAACTTCATAAAAAAGATAAAATAAGTCAAGACTCCTCACAACCTACCAGTCCAACATTCTGCATATAAGAAAGAAAATATTACACGTGTAAAGAAGCAGGAAAAAGCAACCCATAAATAAATAAAAACGTAGTCAAGACCCTAAGAAAACCCAAATGTTAAAAACATCACAAAAGAACTCAAAATAGCTATCATAAATATGCTTAACAACATAACATGCTTTATTCAAAGGTAAAGATGAACATAATAAAAATTTTTTAAAGGGGGGTGGGAATCTTGGCAGAAAAAAATGAAGGGACTATTAAACAAGCTGGAAATTCTAGAACTGAAAGTTAACAATATTTAAAATGAACATATTCGCTGATTGAATGACAGCATCTTAGAAGCTGCAGAAGAGTCAATGAATTTAAAGAGTGATTACAGAAGAAATAAAAACTAAATTAAAAAGAAACTAAAGGATTAAGAAACATGAACAGAGTCTCTGTGATATATGGAACAATATGAAATAGGCTGATACATACAAAATTAGAATCTCAGAAAGGGAAAAGAGAAAGGGGCAGAAAAAAATACTTGAAGAAATAATGGCCCAAAGTCTTCCAAATTGTACTGGAAACATTTTGGATCAACAAATCTAAATAAGCTCAGACAATCTCAAACATGATAAATACAAAGAAAAACAAACCTTGATATGTCATAATTAAACAAATTAAAGCCCAAATTTTAAAAAAGCAAGGAAAAAGACACATTTCATATTACAAAACCAAGAAACAAATGACATGTGATGTCATCTTAGAAATAATGGAGGCCAATTACCAATAGAACAACATCCTAAAAGTAGTAAAAGAAAATATACTTTAAACTGAAAATTCTAAATCAGTTAAAAATATCTTTAAAAATAAGGCTAATATAATAATTTAAAAAAAAAAATTCTGAAATTTTGGCCAGCTGACCAAAGCTCTTCAGGTTCAAGAGAAATGTTACTATGTAGAAATTTATACCAATAGAAAGGAAGGAAAACAGTTGAGGATATAGCTCAGTGATAGAGAGTGCCTGCCTAGCATGTACAAGGAAATCCCTGGGTTCAATCCCCAGTGCCAGGAGATGCATACAAAAAAAAAAAAAAAAAAAAAAAAAAAAAAGCTAAATATTAATAGCAAAATTAATAACAGAATTGTGGAATTTTAAAATGTTTAAATAAAATATATGACTCAACAGCAGAGAGAATGACATGGGTGGTGAGTGAATACTTTTACAGGGCTCTTATAATTTATATCACATGAAACAATATTAACCAAAAGAAAACAGAAAATGAAGAGCAGAAGAACAGAGAGAGAGAGAGAGAGAGAGAGAGAGAGAGAGATAAAAAATTAATAGTGACATGGCAGAATTTAACCATACTAATAGCTACATTAAATATAAATGGTCTCAGTACTCCAATTGAAAGGCATAGATGATCAGGTTTGGCCTAATTATATCCTAACTATAATAAAGCTAGTTGTGGTCATATTAGTAGTAAATAAAGGATACTTAAAAATAGGATGTATTGGGGCTGGCTGGGGTTGTGGCTCAGAGGTAGAGTGCTTGCCTAGCACGTGCGCGGCCTGGGTTCGATACTCAGCACCATGTAAAAATAAAGGCATTGTGTACAACTAAAACAAATAAATAAATATTTTTTAAAAAATAGGATGTATTACAAGGGGTTGCAAGGAAAGTAGAATAGTTCATATACATAAAGGGTCAATTCATCTGAAGATGTAATAAAATTCACCAAAATGAACAAATTAGAATTCAAAGAATCAGAAAAATTGCAATGCTTATTGGAAGTTAACATCCTTTTTCCAGTAACAGATAAAACAACATACACACACCCTAAAATACAGATTTGGGCTATATTATGAATTACCATTACCTAATTAACATTATAGAAGAATGTAGTCAATATCTGCTAAATGGCAGGCTGGGGTTGTGGCTCAGTGGTAGAGGACTTGTCCAGTATGTGAGGCACTAGGTTCAATTCTCAGCACCACATATAAATAAATAAATAAATAAATAAAAAAATAAAGGTCCATCAACAACTAAAGACATATTGAAAAAAAAAAAAACCTGCTAAATGTGCATTTTTTTCTATCATGGAACATTATCCAGGATAGAACATTTTGAGACAAAAAATTAGCAGTAATAAGTTTCACAAAGATGAAATCTTACAGAATGTTTTTTTTACTACAACAGAATTAAATGAAAAATAAATAAGACAAAGAAATTCTAATATATTTAGGAAATCATACATGTTTAAATAATATTTAGATGAAGAAGAAATTATAAGGGAGATAAAAATTTTAAAAAGTTAAAATTTAGCCGGGCATGGTGGCGCACGCCTGTGATCCTAGCACTTGGGAGGCTGAGGCAGGAGGATCGCGAGTTCAAAGCCAGCCTCAGCAATGGCGAGGCACTTAGCAACTCAGTGAGACCCTGTCTCTAATAAAAATACACAAAAGGGCTGGAGATGTGGCCCAGTGGTCGAGTGCCCCTGAGTTCAATCCCCGGTACCAAAAAAAAAAAAAAAAAAAAAAGTTAAAATTTTCGGAATACTGCTATAGCAGTATTTAGAGGAAAACAAGTTACAAGTGTTTACTTTAGAAAAGACGGTCTAAAAAAATCAGTGGTTTAAGTTACTACCTAAAGAATCTAGAAAAGGAGCAAAAGAAACCCAAAGTGAAGTAAAATAATCAAAAGAGCAGAAACCAATGATATAGAAAATAGAAAAAAATTCTGAAGCCAAAAACTGGCTTGAAAAGAGTAATCAAATTAAAAATGAACTAGAAACAAGAAGGGGAGAAAACAAATTACCACCATCAAGAACAAAAGAGGGAATACTGGTAATATCTTAGGCATTAAAGAACATAAATAAATATTATGAATAATTTTATGCCAAATCATTCCACATATCAGATAAAAAAGAACCCATTCCTAAAAAAACAATGAAAGTAAATTTACATGTGAATAAAGGGAAAATCTGCATTGCCTTCCTGATGATCAATTTTATGCATTCACATGGCTAGACATTGTAACCGATATTTATTGAAACACCAGTCTAGCTACTTTTGTGAAGGTTAGTGTTATGGTTTCACTATGTGGCATTCCCCAAGAACCTGTGAGACAATGGAGCAATGTCCAGAGATTAATACAATTAGATTAACAGAGCCATAACCTAACCATTGGATTAATCCATTTGATATATTAAAAATTTGGAAAAATTACTGTACTGGGCAGAAACTGTAGGCAGGTAGGTCAAGCCTGGAGGAAGTGGGAGACTACATCTTGTCCCCCTGGTTCCTCCTTTTCCCTAATTCTGGCTGCATGAGCTGAGCATCTCTCCTTTGTCACTCCCTTTCACCATGATGCTGTGTTTCTCAGTGCAATGGAGTAGAATGACTATGGACTGAACCTCTGAAACCATGAGCCAAAATAAACTTTCCCTCCTCTAAGTAGTTCTTGTTAGGTATTTTAGTAATAGTGACAAAAAGGTGATATACCCAGGATGGGGTTATTGCTGTGATCATATCTGACCATGTAGTTCAGAAGTCTTTGCAGCTGGTTTGCCAGGAGTTTGGAAAAGTTTGTGTAGGAGCCCTGTTTGGGGAGATGGCTTAAATTGCGGTTGACTATGGGCCATGGAGATTTGGGCATTGTCGCCTTCCGTAGTCTCACGGGACTTGGCCCGGGATCTCGAGTGACTTGGCCGAGATTGCTGATCGGGTCAGCGCCATTTTGGTGGTGTGTGTGGCGCATGTTAGTCGTTGTTAGAGCCAGAGAGAAAAGTTATCAGAATAAAAAGCTGTTTGTTTCGAGTTTGCCTCTGAACTTCTTCCCGCGGCTTCATTGCTCCAAGCGACCATCGCTTCAGGCGGCAACAAGTTTGGACATGTCTGCATCAGGGTAGAGAAGCCTTAGACTGTAGTAAGCAGATTGTAGTAAGTGATTCCGGTGGGAGCTCAGAAGACCAAAATTACAACAAAAGTGCAAGACAGTGAAGATTGTGCTCATGAGGCTTCAGATGGAAATGGGGGCTCTACTGGGAACTGGACTAGAGAACACTGAAGCTACATTCTGGCAAAAGAATTTGTCTACATTTTGCCCATGTCCTGGGACTTTTGTGTGAGGCTGAATTTTAAAATGGTTAACTAATCAATCTAGCAGAGAAAATTTTCAAGGCAGCACAGCATTGAGGCAATGGTATGGGTACTGCTAGCAGCTTTTGGCCAGGGTTATTGTGACCATTGGGAGTAGAAAGCAAAGCAGAAAGAATTTAAAAACTTGAGGTAGAAAAGTGCATGTAATATCGGGGCCAAAGAAGGTGTGATTGCTGAAGAAATTAACAATGCTAAAGAAAAGCTAAGTACTTTGCACAGAGACAAAAGGAAAGATGTCTTGAGGACTTCTCAGGGCTCAGCAAGACCACACCCATGGGATAGTATAAAAAAGGAAAACTCTTCTAAGAAGAGACTTTGGGGATACCCTGCTCACACAGGAATGATTAGAAAGTTATTTATCTAGGATTTGGGTCATTATGCTCAGCTACCCAGTCATTCAGAAACCACAGTCATGATCCAAGGTACCTGGGAACTGGAGCTGATGCCAGAGCTTGGCATCATTCATCAAGTGCTGGTTCTGTGGCCATTCAGGATGCTGGAGTTAGTGTGTCATGAAGGTTTCCACTGAGATTTCAAAGGAAGGCCTGGGAGGCCAGGCAAGAGGGTTGGAATTTCTACAGATAGCCCCATGGAGTGCAATACATGAAGATGTAGAAGAAAGTAGGACTGCAGTGTAGACCCTCCATATTAAAGAGATGCTCATAACATGGAAAGTCCACTGAGGAAAGTTGCTGGCTGCAGACAGAGCCAGTCTAAGAAACAGGCTATGTAGGCCGCCAGCAAGTCCACAGGGGAGGGACCACACTAGCCTTTTGGAGATTACTTCTCACTGTCATGTGCCCCAAATGTTGAAAGTAGAGCTACAGAAACTAATGATCGTCTGGTTGGTTGAGTTTTAGTTTTATTTTGGTCCAATCTCTATGTCTCTATTTCTCCCTTTTGGAATGGAAATGATTATGCCACTGTTTACTGGATAAATGTAACTTGCTTTTGATTTTTACAGTAGCTCACAATTAAGAGTTTGCCCTGAGTCTCAGAGGAAACTTTAGAGTTGACCTTTTGAGCAATTGTGGGACTGCTGAAACTATCAGAACTCTTGGAGATAAGACTCAGAATACAAATTGCATTTTGTATTCTGAGATGGGCATGAGCTTTTGGGGGCCAGGGGCAGAATGTTATGATTTGAACATGTGATGTCCCCCAAAAGCTTATGAGACAATGCAACAATGTTCAAGGGTGAGTATGATTCTATTATGACAGGACAACCTAATCAGTAGATTAATACATTTGCTGGATCGATAATTTGAAAGGTCTACTGTACTGAATAGTAACTGTAAGCAGGTGGGGTGTGGCTGGAGGAGGTGGGTCACTAGAGGCATGTCCTTGGGCATTATATCTTATCCCCCTGGATCCTCCTCCTTTCTCTCTGCTCCCTTGCTGCCATGATCTGAGAAGCTCTCCTCCGTCATACCCTTCCACCCCTGACGTTCTGCTTCACCTCAGGCCCAGAGCAATACAGTTAGCTCACCATGGACCGAACCTCTGAAACTGTGAGACAAACTAAACTTTTCCTCCTCTAAACTGTTGTGGTCAGATATTTTGGCCACAGCAACAGTAAGTTTTAGATGTGATAAAACACTGAATAGAGGTGGAGTAAAGCAGATAACCCTACCCACTGTGTGAGTCTCTTCTAATTAGTTAAATAGAGACACCTGAGGAAGAAGGACTGCTGTTCCCAGAGTGCCGTTGGCTTTGAACTGCAAACATCTACTCTTCCCTTCTGGCCTATTGGTTTGCCCTTAGATTTTAGACTTGCTAGCCTCTCGGAATTCTGCCTCCAAACTGCTTTAGGATTCAAGCTACAACATCAATTCTTACTTGGCTCTCTACCTTAATAGCTTGCCCTGCAGATTTCAGATTTGTGAGTGAGCTCCTATAACAGTGTGAGAAAATTCCTTAAAAAACTGTTCATCTATCTCTCCACTTACTGGCTCTGTGTCTATGT
The DNA here is from genome assembly GCA_025594165.1 of Tamias sibiricus. Taxonomy (NCBI): domain Eukaryota; kingdom Metazoa; phylum Chordata; class Mammalia; order Rodentia; family Sciuridae; genus Tamias; species Tamias sibiricus. Next base: position 91,131,068 of record CM046666.1, on the reverse strand, counting down.
AAACTCTAATTTACCTTCAGTTTGCTTTAAAAAAAATTGAATTGATAATGAAGTAATTTAACAAAGAAATCTCTAAGTCTATATGGTTTCATAGATGAATTCTTTAAAACATTGAAAGAGAAAAGACTAAAAAAATTACAAAGATTTCATTTCTCACCATATCATACTACAGATTAAATGCAATGCCAATCAAATTTCCAGGACAGGCTCAGTATATGATTTATATAAAAAAATGTAAAATATCTTGAATATCTAAGGCAATTCTGAAAAAGAAACACACAACTAGAGGAACTGATACTATGTGATTTCAAGACCTACTCTAAAGCTACACATAGTAGGACTTTTCAACCGTGGCATTATGATATTCTGGGCCAGTGGTGATTGTCCTGTACATTACTGAATGTTCAACAATATCCCTAACCTCTTTCCACTTGATGCCAATGCAACACCTCTCCCCAGTTATTAAGATCAAAGATGTCTCTAGACATTGTCAAATGCCTCCTGCCGGACAAAACCACCTCCAGCTGACAATCACTGAGATAAAGTAAATAAAACTGTATTACACTGGCATTAGGATGGACAAACAAGTTAATATGGAAGAAAAGAAGCCTTAAGTATGATATCTTTATAAAGCCAATGATTTCCAACAGAAGTACCAAGGCAAATCAATGAAAACAAAAAGCCTTCATCCAAAAGGAATTAGAGCTGAGAGTGGTGGCACACACCTGTTATGCCAGCATCTCGGAAGGCTAAGGCACAGGAGAATCACCAAGTTCAAAGCCATCTCAGTCTCAGTAACTTAGTAAGACCCTGTCTCAAAATGAAAAATAAAAAGGGCTGGAATGTGGATCAGTGGTTAAGTGACCCTGGGTTCAACCCTCAGTACCAAAAAAAAAAAAAAAAAAAAAGTAAAAAGGAATTGGAACAATTAGACTTGAGAGGGTGAGGCAAGAGGATTCCAAGTTCCAGAAGAGCCTCAGCAACTCAGGGAAACCCTGTCTCATAATAAGAGAGGGAAAAAAAAAAATGTTGGGGATATGCAGATGTAGCTCACCAGTACATTGGGTGCCTCTGGGTTCCATCCCCAATACCACTTTAAAAAAAAAAAAAAAAAAAAAAGATATAATAGGGCTGGGGCTGTAGCTCAGTGATAAGAGCGTTTGCCTTGCACATGTGAGGCACTGAGTTCAATCCTCAACACCACATAAAAAATAAATTAATAAACAAAGATATTGTGTGTCCATCTACAACTTTTAAAAAAAGACATAACTACAGGATTTCTAAAAGAAAACAGGAGAATCTTGAGGTAGTCAAACACTTCTTAGAACACAATAAGCTCCAGCTAATTTTTTCTTAAAAATAATGAATTGCTTATCACTAAAATTGAAAAGCTTCTGTTCATCAAAAGCCTCTACTACAAAAATAAAATGATAAACCTCAGAGTTAGAAAAAATATGCTTGGTACATTTTATCTGTCAATGAAACTATGTGCAAAACAATCTAAAAAGCTCTTTTAATGTAACAATAAAAGGCCACCAATTTAGGAAACAAACAAGCAAAAGAGCAAACACAAATGGATCAAAGTACATGAAAGAATGTTTACTTGTCATCATTGAAATAAAAATAGAACCAAAATGAGATATTCCTATTCAATCAGGCTAAAATTTAAAAGACTAAAACTTCAAATTCAAAGAAAACGGAACAATCCAGGTGTGGTGGTACACACCTGCAATTCCATCTGGGAGTCTGAGGCAGGAGGATTGCAAGTTCAAAGCCAGCCTCAGCTACTTAGTGAGGCCTTAAGCAACTCAGAAAGACCCTGTCTCTAAATAAAAATATTTAAAACCGGGGAGGGGGGTGGACTGGGGATGTGGGTCAGTGGTTAAGTGACCCCTGGGTTCAATCCCCAGCACCAAAATAATTAGTTAATTAATCAAATAAAATGGAACAACCTGAAAATTACTGGTTTGAAATAAAAACTGACAGTTTCTTAAAAGGTTTGTACAACTACTCTGTGATACAGCAACTCTACTTTTATGTAATTTCTCAAGAGAAATAAAAATATATGGTCAAGAATGTTTAAGGCAGGCTGGGGTTGTGGCTCAGCAGTAGAGTGCTCGTCTAGCACGTGCACGGCCCAGGTTCGATCCTCAGCACCACGTAAAAATAAAAATGCATTGTGTACAACTAAACCAAATAAATAGATATTTTTAAGCTTTAGTCATAATACCAATACATTGTTAATAACCCAAATGTCCATCAATAGGTAAATGGAAACACATATTACAGTACATTCATAAACTATACATCAAAATAAAAAACTGGAGTGGAAAAACGACCTAAGTCATACAGACGACAACATGGGGTGAGAGCCTCTGAACTTACTTCCATGCCCAGGCAGGATACTTGAAATTAGTCACAATAATCAGAGCAGTGACAATGGCAACTCCAGACAGAAGCAAACACAACTCCCTCTAAAGGAAAGCTTTCCTAATTTAAGCTTGCTGTGTTTCCAGATTATTATCAAACATGTATGATTTCATAAACAAACACAGATCATAAAACAATAAGAAAAAAGTCCATCATTATGCATAAGAAAGAGCCTAAACTCATTTATAGGTTTTCAGATAAGATTTTTAAAATATAAAAATCAGCTATATGTTGTTTATATGGGGCATATAAAACATAAGGATACTGAAAGACAGAAAAGAAGGATATAACGGTATCAGGTTGTTATGGACCAAATTATACCTCCCACCCAATACTTACAATGTTGAGACCCTAACCCCTAATGTGTCTGTATTTGGAAATAGGTCTTGTGAAGAGGTAATTAAGGTTCAATAAGGTCACAAGAATGGGGCCCCATTCCACTGTGACTGATGTCCTTATCAGAGGAGACAGCAGAGGTGCGTGCACATAGCAAGAAGGCAGCCACCTGCATGCCAAGAAGAGGTCTCAGGAAACACTAGATCTGCAGACACATTGATCTTGGACTTCTAGTCTCCAGAACTGTGAGAAAATAAATCTCTGTTGTGAAACAAGGAATACAATGAGAAACGATTTTTTTTCTCCCTTGCCTTATGTGTAGTTTAAAGTTTTACAATGCTTGTTTATTGACTCATGATAATAAAAGATAATTTTTTTTTTTTTTTTTTTGGTACCAGGGATTGAACTCAGGGGCACTTGACCACTGGGCCACATCCCCAGCCCTTTTTTGTATTTTATTTAGAGACAGGGTCTCACTGAGTTGCTAAGTGCCTCGCCATTGCTGAGGCTGGCTTTGAACTCACGATCCTCCTGCCTCAGCCTCCCAAAGTGCTGGGATTACAGGCGTGCGCCACCGCGCCCAGCAATAAAAGATAATTTTTTTAAAAAATTTAACAAACTGAAAAAGGGGTCAAACAATGTTATAGTTATATAACACTTTCAATCAACTGTATATACATTTAAAAATCTCTACAATAAAAATATAAGAAGCTAAGAATCATGGTTAACCAGTAGTAGAATGAACACTAGGGTATGGGAGACAGAACTTTCACTCCATGCCTTCTTATACATTTTGATGTCTAAACCATATGAAAGTATTATTTATCCAGAAATTTAGATTAAAAAGTAAAATAATTGGGCTGGGATTGTGGCTCAGTGGCAGAGCCCTTGCCTCGAAAGTATAAGGCACTGGGTTCGATTCTCAGCACCACATCAAAATAAATTAAACATAGGTATTGTGTTCATTTACAACTAAAAAAAGCTTTTTTTTAAAAAAGTAAAATAATTAGAGCCGGGCGCGGTGGCACACGCCTATAATCCCAGCACTTGGGAGGCTGAGGCAAGAGGATCACAAGTTCAAAGCCAGCCTCAGCAATGGCGAGGCACTTAGGAACTCAGTGAGACCCTGTCTCTAATAAAATACAAAAAAGGGCTGGGGAAGTGGCCCAGTGGTCAAGTGCCCCTGAGTTCAATCCCCAGTACCAAGAAAAAAAAAAGTAAAATAATTAGAAAAAAGAAAGTTTAGGTGGGCATGGTGGTATGCACCCCTATTCTCAGCTGCATGGGAGGCTTAGGCAGGAGAATCACTTAAATGGAGGAGTCTGAGGCCAGCTTGAGTAATATAGTAAGACCCTGTCTCCTGGAAAGGAGGATTTTAAAATATACGAAATATTTTAAAATAAAAAATTACATTTATAAAAAAGAGAGGTTTTATTACAAATTACTTTATTCTTCTTGTATTGCTATATTTTTTCTAAAGTGGTTTTACATTACTTTTGGAATTAAAAGTATATGTGTGGGGGCTCGGGTTGTGGCTCAGTGGTAGAGCGCTCGCCTAGCATGTGCACAGCCCGGGTTCGATACTCAGCACCACGTAAAAATAAAGGCATTGTGTACAACTAAAACAAATAAATAAATATTAAAATGTGTGTGTGTGTGTGTGTGTGTGTGTTTTGTTTTTTTGATGGTACTAGGGATTGAACCCAAGGCTTCCCACATACTAAGCAAGTACTCTATGACTGAACTATATCCCCACTGCATTTTTTTATTTTGACGCAGGGTCTCACTAAGTTGCTGAGGCTGGCTTTGAATTTGTGGTCATGCTGACTCAGTCTCCCAAGACACTGGGATTACAGGTGTGCACCATTGTGCCCAGCAGAGCTGCTATTTTTTAATAAAACACTGTGTATTATTACATAAATTTTAAAAAATTAAATTTAAAACCAGACTTCAGAACAATGGGGGGAGTCTTGAAAACTCACCTAACCAGTGATTAAATGATTAATACTTTATATTTTAATTTCATTATCTCATTTTCCTTCAAATGACTACACAGCATGTACATAAAATGAACATTAGCTGGGCACTGTAATCCCAGTGACTCAGGAGGCTGAGGCAGAAGGATCCTAAGTTTGAGGCTAGCCTCAGCAACTTAAGACAGACCTAAGCAACATGTAGTGAGAACCTGTCTCAAAATGAAAACAGTTGGGAATGTACCTCAGTGGTAATGCACTCCTGGGTTCAATTCCCAGTACAAAAATAAATAAATAAATAAATAAATAACATTTCCTATCTTTCCTCTCAGTATCCCCATCTTCTGTCTTGTTTTTTTGTTGTAACATTGCTTTTTGAACATTAATTAAGCATTCCAGAGTATTGGTTGAGATCTCAGGTGTGACTGTCTTCTTTCACTGTTCTTTTTTTCTACTCAATCTTAAAATTTGAAATTATGTTTTCAGTTCCAGAGAGCTTTCATTTCTGTTTATGTTAAAATTCTCTTCAGATGTCAGTGGGAACCACATTTTCTAAAAGTGCAGTTTTCTCCCTTGGGTTACTCTATAAATGAATTAGTTGGGTTTTTTCCCCCCAGCTGTGGTTTTTCTTTCTTTTACGTGAGTACAGAGCTGGTTTTTTAGCTCCCTTGAGCAGAGTTAAAATTCTGAGTTATAGATGGTGTAATTTCTACTCTTGTGAGCTGTCAGTAAGTAGACAAACCATAATTCTTCTAAGGGAGGATTAATGACCAAAGAAAGAAGCTCTTTCTCTGTATCTTCCTCTGTTCACTAAAAAATATGTTGTTTATCAAAGAAATAACAACAAAATGAAAATATTTAGGAATAAAGTTTAATAAGAGACAAGCAAGACCTTACTGAAAAGTAGTAAAACTATACTGAGTTAGCATTAAAGAAAACTTGAGTAAATGTTGACACACGTAAATCCTATCCTGAGTATATTATTTTTGTGTGTGTGTGTGTACTGTTGAGAATGTTATATTTTCCTCCTTTTATTCTTAAGAACTTAAAAAAAAAAGGACGAATTTTGTATAATTTTGTAACTAGTCATTTCTTGTATTGATTATAATGACTTTTCAATGTATTTATGGTTTCCAAGGAATGAAAATTTTTTGCCTACCAGTAATAATAGTTTTACCTCTTCTATGGTAAGTCTTGGCATATTCAATTTTATTATTCTTTCTTGGTTTCTGCCTTCCTTTGTCAACCTATGTACTGTTCAGATAAAATGTTAGCCTCTACGTACATGTATCCATATTTATATTTTTTCTTTTGTAGTACTGAGGATTGAACCCAGGGGTGCTCTATCACTGAGCTACATCCCCAGCACTTTTTAATTTTTATTTTGAAGATAAGGTCTCACTAAGTTGCCTCAAACTTGTGATCCTCTTGCCTCAGCCTCCCAAGTCAATGGAATTATAGGCATGCAGGAATCAGAACTCAAGGGGGGAAAAAAGGCAGCTGGTAAAGAAGAAACACATAATCTAATGCAATTTCTAAACACCTGAAGAAATGAATATTTCATGCAGGTGATACTTCTTGCAGTAAGACCTTTCAATAAAGAAAGGAAGTGGTAGGCTGATAAAATATTGGTCTACCTCTTTGTCTGGTAATAGTTCACAGATGGGTTTCTTTGAGGAACACTGTTTCTATGTGTATCAGTTATTTTTGTGTACTCCCATTCAGTATCTCCCCTCCTCATGGTACTTTGATTTTCTTTTGGAGTATCCTTCCTGCCCTACTTTTAATCCTTGTGGTCTGGTTGGGACTTACCTGTCTCCCCAACAGAAGAAATGGGCAAATGACTCATGTCTAGCAAATCAGAGTGCCACATTCTAGGCTGGATCAATAAAATCAATCCTGGGGTCTTGGTAGAATTGCTGGGAACCATATCCCTCTTTTTTTTTTTTTTTTTTTTTTTTTTGGTACCAGGGATTGAACTCAGGGGCACTTGACCACTGAGTCACATCCCCAGCCCTTTTTTGGATTTTATTTAGAGACAGGGTCTCACTGAGTTGCTAAGTGCCTCGCCATTGCTGAGGCTGGCTTTGAACTCGCGATCCTCCTGCCTCAGCCTCCCAAGTGCTGGGATTACAGGCGTGTGCCACCACGCCCGGCTCCATATCCCTCTTGACACTATGATCGAACACTCAAATCCAGATGCACCTGAAACTACTTTAATTCCTGGAATGATAGATTATGTGAGCCAATAAATTTTGTTCTCCTTCATTCAGCCAGTGTTTCTCAAACTTGGGAGCATATCAAAATTAGCTGGAGGGGCTTTTAAGCATAGGCAAGGACTTTCTCAATAGGAAGGAATAATGCCAAGAGTTAATAAGTGGGATATCATTAAATTTAAAAGCTTCTGCACAGCAAAGGAAACAATTAGGACTGTAAAGAGAAAATCCACAGAAGGGAAGAAAATCATTGCTACTCTTCTGAGAGAGGATTACTACCCAGAATATATAAAGCGCTCAAAAAAATTTACACCAAAAAATCAAATAACCCAACTTATAAATGGGCAAATTAATTAAACAGACACTTCTCAAAAGAAGAGATACAATTGGCCAACAAATACATGAAAAAAATGTTCAACATCATTAGCAATTAGGGAAATGCAACTCAAAACTATACTGAGCTTTCATCTCATACTAATGAGAAAGGCAATCATCAAGAATACAAATAATAATAAATGCTGGAGAGGATGTGGAGAAAAAGGAACACTTTTACACTATTGGTAGGACTGTAATTAGTACAAGCATTATGGAAATCAGTATGAAAGTTCCTCAAAAGATTGGGCATTGAACCATCATATGGCCCAGCTATTCCACTCCTCGGTATTTATCCTGAAGAATTAAAGTCATCTTACTACAGGAATATATGCATACCCATGTTTACAGCAGCATAATTCACAATAGCCAAACAATGGAAGTAGCTTAGGTGTTCATCAACAGATAAATGGATAAAGAAAATGTGGTATATATACACACAATGAAGTTTTATTCAGCCATATAGAAAAGTGAAATTATGGCATTTGCAGGAAAATGGATATAACTAGAGATCACATTCTGTTAAGTTACAGAAGTCAAACTCAGAAGGTCAAGGGTCATAGATTTTCTCTAATCAGACATTAGAGAGAAAAAAGGAAAACAAGGTGGGGGTAGATCTCCTAAAAATCAAAAGGAGATCAGTAGAGGAAAGGGACCAAGGGGTGGGAGTAAGCAGGGATGGAGAAAATGCTGGGGAGTAATAATGCCCAAATTATATTGTCATATTGTGTGCATGTATGAATATGTAACAACAAATCCCATCAATATGTACAACTATAATGCATCAATTAAAAATGTGGGAAAAAAGATATTTTTAGATGTCACAGAAATAAGTTAGAATAAAGCTGGGTAATGTTAAATAAAAAAATTACCTGGAGAGTTTGTTGGGCAAGGGTGGGGAGACCCATGGCTGAGATCCACATCCCAGGGCAACTGGGGTGAGGCTGGAAAATGCATTTTTAACAAGAGCTCACATGATGCTAATGCTGATGCATTAGTAATTACACACATTATAAATATCTTTCCCCATTCTCTTTTATTCTCTAGCTGTTTATATTCTTAGTGCTGGAATTTTTATGTCCATATAGCTATAACTGGTAATTCCCTTGTGCAGATGGTTCCAGGTTAGGGTTGCCCAAAAGAAGAACTTGTGCAAGACTTGAAAGCAAAAGTGAAGGAGAAGCTATTATTCTTGGAGGGGCCTCATGGTCAGACACGGTAACAGACTGACACATACCCAGCAGGTCCCAGCTGTTCTCTCTCTCTCTCTCTCTCTCTGCTGTTCTGTGCCTAGCTTGTCTTTCCAACTATTGGCTCTACTAACCAGCAGCAGCCTGCCACCAGCCCTCATCTGAAAAATCCAGAAGGGTATAACCAGGGGCAGTGGTTTCTGGAGGCCTCTCCCCAGGGACTCCTTCCTCCAGTTCTCCTTCAATAGTCAAATGTGTTTGGCTTTTTGGAACTTCCTGAATGCTCTGATTTGTCCACTTAGCCTAGTACTTCATTTTCCAAGATCTGAAATACCATCTTTGTCATATACCAAGATATATATATTATATGTATATATACATATAGAGTTATGTATTATATAGATATGTATGCACAGACACAAACACAGTCTTTCCACAGTCTATTGCCTTTCAGCAGGTTAACACCTTAATTACATATACTTACATAATTTCTTTTTCTTTTGTTTTTTTGGTAGTTTTTTCCTTTTTCTTTTGTTTTTTGTAGTTTTTCTTTTAGGGAAGGGGGTGCTGGAGAATTGAACCCAGAGGCACTTCACCAGTGAGCCACATCCCCAGCCCTTTTTATTTTTTTTTTTTTTTTTTTTTTTATTTTTTATTTTTTTTGTGGTACCAAGGATTGAACTCAGGGGCACTCGACCACTGGGTCACATCCCCAGCCCTTTTTTGTCTTTTATTAGAGACAGGGTCTCACTGAGTTGCTAAGTGCCTCGCCATTGCTGAGGCTGGCTTTGACTCGGATCCTCCTGCCTCAGCCTCCCAAAGTGCTGGGATTACAGGCGTGTGCCACCGCGCCCCGGCTCCCTTTTTATTTTTTATTGTTAGTCAGGGTCTCACTAAACTGTTTAGAACCTCCATTAGTTGCTGAGGTTGGCCTCCAAATTGTAATCCTCCTGCCTCAGCCTCCAGAATCCCTGGGATTACAGGCATGTGCCACCAAGCCCTGTGCATAGTTTACTGAAACTTTGAATGGAATTGCACTGAATCTATAGATTAACTAATGGGGAATTATTGTTCTTTCAACTATTAAGTTTCAAGTTGGGGAAACTGCTCATGATGGAGCACTTGCCTAGCAAGTACCAGGTCCAGGATCTGATTCTAAGTATCATCAAAGGAGGGAAATTAGTTTTGCCATTCATTAGCAAAATACTCTTTTTATTTAGGTCTGATTTTATAATTCTCCATACAAGTTTATCATTTTTTTTTATAAAAGTCTTTTACAGTTCTGTCAAAATTTTTTCTAAGTATAGTGTATAATAGTTTATGTTCCAATTGCAAAAGGAACCTCCCGCCCTATTTCTTCTTCTGTTGTTTTTGTTGTTGTTGTTATTTGGGAGGGGGGACCTAGTACCTTGTGCATGATAAGCATACACCCTACCACTGAGCTATGCGCTCCTAGTCCCCAAATGAACTTTTTTGAACCTTCAGTTTCTAATTCTGAGTTCCTGAGGTGTAGGATAGTTCTTACATTCCTGATGTTAGATTTTAAAAATTTATCTGGATTAGTATTCCAATAATTTATCTATAAATAATCTCAGATATATCTCTGTTGGTGTACCAGAGAACATTTGGTTAATTCTTTTTTAATCCTTAGATTTTTGTGTGTGTTTTTTCTTCTCTTATTGCTTGGTAGTACTTCCAGTAAAATGTTAATAAACCCAAGAGGGGACTCTACATGGACTACTGAAAATGAGGGAACAAAATAATCAAACAGTGAAATCAAAGAAAAGTGTCTGAAGGGGCTGGGGTTGTGGCTCAGCGGCAGAGCACTCGCCTTGCACGTGCGCGGCCCGGGTTCGATCCTCAGCACCACGTAAACATAAAATGCATTGCATTGTGTACAACTAAAATAAATTAAAAAAAAAAAAAAAAGTGTCTGAAATCAGCCAAGTAAGGAAAAGTAGTAACTGGTTTAATAGCAGTTCCAAACAATGATCCTATTTAAAAAACAAAAACTACTATCCATGGAGTCTTTTATTTGTGACAGGAGAGAATGGTTAGTGAGGAGGCAGGCAAGTCCCTGTTCCCATTTAACATAAGGCAAACAAGCTCCTCAAAAGATCTTATCCTACTTTCTCCATTAATAAGGATGGTTATGAAATCAGTTGCCTTTAGTATATGATTCTTGGAAAACAGAGTTTTAAATTTGTACTCAGGTTTCTAATTGTGAAGAAAGTTACCAATGGTATATACAATTTGATCTCATTTTTATAAAATAAAAGTATATTTTGTAGAATGTATAATTTTTGATACATGGATACTAGTACATTTTTTATTTTTTTAATATCTAGAGATTGAACATTTCCTACAGCCCGATCAAGAAACAGCTCTCCTCCCAAAGCAAGGTTAACACTTGATTTTGTTCCTTATTAATCTATTATTTCAAATAATCATATAATAAATGAGATTAAACTTAAAGCATTCTAGAAACTAAAATTCTTAAATTCTTCCTTGATTTATTCTAACTTTAAGAAAATGAGCATTTCTTCCTTTCCAAAATGTTTTAAAATTTTAATGTTTTGTCTCTGTGTATATTTGAAGTACCTACACTTATAAAGCCTTACATTGTGTGAATGCATATATTAAAAATATTACTTTATGTCAGAATTTATTGACTATTAGTCTAATTCTATAAAAAGGTAATCTATTTCCTTGAATTACTACTTCTTACTGGTAAGTGCAAGCACATAATTTATAATTTATATTATCACATTATAAATTATAACATTAATGGCATAATTCTACTATGCCAGAAGAAATAAAAATCTCTTCTGAGAACATTTAAGTCCTAGGTCTTAATCTGTTTATTTTAACCAAATTTCAAAAATTTAAACTCCAACATAAATATAGAAGGACCTTTGCACAGACTTCAACTTTATCAGACTACAATTTGACTTGTCATTCCTTGGCTGCTAAAAACCTTGTGATTCTCCTGAATTGTTACCTGGGTTGGGGGCATAAGACTAGTATTTCAGTAGGAGGATTTAGCAGCATAAATGTGGAAATTTTCTGTTTATTAGTCTTCAATTTGATCAGCCCTTATACTGTTCACACAGGAATAGACTGGACATCATAGCTAGAAAACATGAGAATTTGTGTTTAAATTTAAGACATTTAAGCAAACTTTAAAATTCAAGTGAGAATTTGAACAATCTCATAACATTTGTTAAAAAACATACATACTTAATATTAGAGGCTAAACTGATTTCTCTTTTGAATGGCTCTCAAAGTTTTGAAATATTACCCAATTCTCACAATACACTTTTACTGAAACCATACAATAAATATGTGATCTTATTTTCACTAGGAATACAGTATAAAGGAAGAAAACTAAGTTACTTCCTAAATCCATAATTTCAGCTTGCAATGTTATTAGAGATGCCTCTGGAACTTTATTTCCCTTGTAGGCATTATTTCACTGCACATTCTGCTTAGAATAAAACAGCAATCAGAAAAATCAACCTAAAATTCTGATTATCTGCCACTTGGCTTCTGACCATTCCCATCAGGCATCTTGAGAGACCTATGCAGCGCCAAAATGAAGCTCAGCCCCACACAATGTCTGGCAGAGGGTGATGAGAACAGCACATTGTCTGCTTGGTCTGAACAGAGGTCACAGCAGGGAGAGCATCTGCTAAGATAATGCGAATGAAGGAAACAACTATAATTGCCTCATTAAGAGATCTCTGGCCAAATAATCACAAGAAGAAAGGACTTAGAAAACCACCCTAAAATTAGGTCTATAATAAGCAAAAATTGGAATAGAATAAAAAATGCAAAATTAAGGAGACTTGGGTATTCTATTGGTTTTACTAATTTCCTTAGTCACTACATAGATGAATGAACACTTGGATGCAACAGTTCAGTTATTCAACTCTAGCCCCTTGCTAATCATTAGTAGGAAGGTTAAGATGCAAATTCACAGCTGTCCAGGATACAAATGAATGTAAAATAAAGTATTTGGGGGAATTTATTAAAAGGGAACAACATATAGGAACTAAGAAGGAATACCTACTGATATATATTTTGAAATTACAATGAAAAGCATAAAATTAAAAAGCATGAGGAACATTTTAAGAGGTAAGATGTAAAATTTAAAAGACAAAAGTCTCAAAAAGACAAAGGAGAAAAAAGAACAAACTGTCTGCCTGAAAAAGTTACCTTTTTCTATTTTGTACCTCCAGCTTTAAAAAATATTTAAAAAGTCAACAGTACATTATTGCAGTCAAATCCTCACTCACCTCAGTTATGAGCCAGTATATTTTTTTTATTCAACATTTTTGATAAATTAAAATATTTCATAGTAGAAGCTAAAAAATGTTTTCCAAGTTTAAATTTAAATACCCAAATTGGATAAAAGATTAAAATGTACTGACATTGTGACAAACTATTTTTGCATTTTTTGATATTTTGAGGTTAAGTTCTATGAACTTAATTCGTATTCTACAGTTTAAATTTACTGTTATATAAATAGTACCTTTAAGTGAATTATGGTTATTAATTTTTTCTGATTCCTATGAACAGTAAAATTAGCCTGTCATACCCATAAGCCAGGTTTAAAATAAGCAAACTATTTGATGACTTTGATGTTTTGCACCCAAAATGTGCTGGCTAATTTTTCCATTCCATTTACCATTCTGGTCTTTAAACTGCCTTAATCTCCTGCCCTCAGATGTTGACCTTGTAAGAATAGGGGTCATAGGTCAGAATAGACAGACCTCAAAGGATCTGGACTATCAATTCATGCCTGAAAGATTTCTCTGCCACAATAGGAACCTACTAAACAGCAAATTCCTAAATCTAATCACACAAGTATCAGGGTGAAACAGTTATTTATTGGAATTTGTTGATTTACATTTTCAAACATCTCTACCACCTAAACAGAATTTTAATTTTTCTTTTAGAAACAGGTACTGGGCTACAAAACACATGGAAAAAAAATTTACTGACAGAACTTGTAAAGTAAAACAGATATTCCTTAGGAATGCTATGAAGATTTCAAAATACATAGCACTAAATTTCCCAAGTATAAAGTTAATGGAAAACTTCAAATTATACCACTGAGATAATGAGTGGAAAAGATTGTACTGCTGCAAAACAGGCAGAATTACTGCTGATCAATTTTGAGCTCACTTGCTCTAAGGCAAATGAGGGCAATAAACAAATATTTTTCATTTTAATAAATACAATACATAGCCTTTTTTAATAAGGAAAGCCTAAGTTGATTATTTTTGACCCCCCAAGATATAAACCTAACGACTTCTAAAATATTCTTGCATATTGAGAGAAACTGAGCCCACAAAATTATGGCCCTGTAAAAATAAGTTTACTATCACACATCTCCACTTTCTTGCCAAAAGGCAAGTTAACTCTTCTAAGCTGAAACTAAATCTGACAACATATAATTAGTTTCTGTTTATGTTCACCTTGGTCTGACCATAAATGATCAACATATCATAATGTACCATTTTAATACTAGACTAAAAGGAATGTAAAGTTTCATAACAAATTTTAAGTATAAAGAGCTTTTTAAAAAATGATAAATTAATCAGTCTTTTATGATCACATAAAAGGAATTCCCTACACTTCCACACCAAAAGCAGTTATACCAAACATCAACAATAACTACCTTTCTAAACAAAATACCTTACCACTTTAACTTATGTAGAAATTTTAAAAAGCTAATGCAGTTATGAAAATCAAATATTGTAGCAAGTCAAAGGAAAGCAGCAGAATTCCAGTATTCTTTTCTAAGTTATTTTTAAAACTCTCAAGTCAACACTATGAAAAAGAGAACTTGCATTGTTATGAATAGTACTTCTTGGAGAGTGTGGTTGGGTCAAAAGATGTGGAAGGTTAAGGAGAACAAAGACAATAGTCAGTACTCCAGGGAAAAAACAGAATTAAAAAGAAGGTAAAAAGAAAAGTCATGAACAAAAAAATCCAAAGCTATATGTACACATTCAACATATATATCTACCACATATGCATGTACTGCAAATGGTCCTAGAAGTTAGATGTTTTATTTACTATTAAAGATTAAAATCATTTTAATCCTTTTTCTCATTAAAAATATATGCAAATGTAAACTAAAAATTTATTTCATAAAATATTTAATTCTATGCTTTAGGCTGATGTGATTATTTCATATAAACACTAAAAGTCAACAGCAGCCAGCAAAATAATCATTCTATCACCTTCCCCTACAATTTTACTGTTAGAAATTACTTCTTTTTCCTCACAGTAAATTGTGTTTTCTTAAAAGTTACCACGTGTAGGACAGCTTTTTAGAAGAAACATGATTTTTAAATATCTTTTAGTTACGACCATCTTCGTTTTATTATAAAGAAAGCTCTATAAGGCCATTAAATCTCCTACTTTTTAAAATAAACTAAGAAAAACTAAACAGAATAAATCTAAAATTATTTCATTTGAAATTTTAAGAAATCTCAAATGTGGAAAATTTTAAATAAAATACAACATTTACTGCTACTGAATAACTGGACACTAGAACTTAGATATTAAATTCAGCAGAACTTTAAGACAATGAAAAAATGATCCTACTTTTAAAAAAGTATATAGTTTTATTAAGGTACAATCTTTGACATTATATTTTTTCCACACAAAATATAGTTCTAACATTCCACATAAGTAGAATGGAACAAATAAGTTCTCGAGAGATGGACCAGATCTTGAATGTTAAACACAACAATTCCATGTAATAAAAACTTCAAAGTTTCTACTTTTTAATCTGAAATGATAGAAATTAAAACTTTATAATCTAAAAAGACTGTAGGAGAAAGAATATTCAACAAATGGTATTTGAGCAATTCATAATATTCCTGGTTAAAAAAAAAAATCAACGTTGACCTAAGCCTCACACTTTAATACAAAAACCAACTCTAAATGGATCATGGATATAATAGGAAAATGTAAATCTATTAAAATACTGGAGAAAACACAGAAGGAAATCTTTGTGACCTGGGGTTAAGTAAAGAATTCTTACACATGACATCAAATAAACATGACATCAAATAAAAATGAAAAAATTATCTTCATCAAAATTAAAAACTTCTGCTCTGTAAGAAGTATTTAAGTGATTGGAAAGACAAGCCACATACTTGTCTTTGAAGAAAATATGTGCAAATTACGTTTCTAGCAGAACCTTGTATCCACAATGTCTATGAAGAATTGTCTAAAACACACAAACAAAAAAAGTGAAAAATGGGCAAAAGACCATAACAGACATTTCACCAAAAAGGATATAAAGATGATATGAAAAGACACAAAAATACGCTCAATATCAGTAACTAGTATGGAAATGAAAATTAAAACCATGATAACACTACATACCCATTAAAATGGTTAATATAAAATTTTTTTTAAAGTGACAATACCAAATGCTAGCAAAGATGTGTAGCAGGTAGAACTTTCATATACAGCTGGTAGGAAATTAAAAATAGTACACACGCTCTGGAAAACAACTTGGCAATTTCTCATAAAGTTAAACATATGATCATGGCCACACTATTCAGCAATCTCACTCCAAAAATGAAAACTAATGTTCACACAAACTACACACAAATCTCTGTAGTGGCTCTGTTCATGACTGCCACAACTGGAAAACACCCAAGTGCTCTTAATCAGATGAACAGATAAACAGTGTTCTACCCCCATGATGGAATACTACTCAGCACTTTCATAAACGAGCTATCGATACACTGAACAGTGTGAATAAATTTCAAAGGCATTATGCTAAATAAAAGTGTGTGATTCCATTTAGATGCTGTTCATAAAGATAAAAGTACAGTGAAAGAGAATAGGTTAGTGGTTGCCAGGGTATATGGTTAGAGGCAGGATAACTATAAAATATAGTAA
The DNA here is from genome assembly GCA_025594165.1 of Tamias sibiricus. Classification (NCBI taxonomy): domain Eukaryota; kingdom Metazoa; phylum Chordata; class Mammalia; order Rodentia; family Sciuridae; genus Tamias; species Tamias sibiricus. Next base: position 91,114,616 of record CM046666.1, on the reverse strand, counting down.
GAGGCTTGGGTTTGAGGGGTGATAAAGACTGTTCTGAATACAGACGATGTTGGTAAATACAGGAATATATACATGTATTAAAATTCATAGAACTGCATACTAAGAGAAAAAGGTTGTCAGGCATAGTGATGCATGCCTGTAATCCCAGTATCTCCAGAGGCTGAGGCAGGAGGATCAAGAGTTCAAAGCCAACCTCAGCAAAAGCGAGGCACTAAGCAACTCAGTGAGACCCTGTCTCTAAACAAAATACAAAAAAGGGCTGGGGATGTGGCTCAGTGGTCGAGTGCCCCTGAGGTCAATCCCCACTACCAAAAAATAGGTTAATTTTACTATATAACCATTCAAAATAAACTAAAAACAACATTCCAGGCCAATAAAACATACAGAAATATAACAGTATTTACTTCTCTTTTAATAGAAATGAACTGAATTCTAGCTTTCAAGCACTTCAGCAAACAAATCAATCATTTAATAACACTATTTTAAATATTTTGTGGACTATGAGTATAAAAGTGTCATATACCAGCAAGTTCTCAAAAAATGAAAGGGACCTATTTAAAGGATCCAGAAGTCAGCTTGAAGGTATTATTAGTAGCCAAATGTGGGAAACTTACACTCTACAATAAATCTGTATAGTTACAGATTATAATTCATCAAAAAGAACAAACAAACCTATGATTCTAATGTTGTAATAAATGAAATATTAAAGTATCTCCCCACAAATGCTTACTAGTTACAAAAGAAAATGAATGACTTTAAAGTGGAGAAAGGAGCCTGACTAATACCATCTCAACCATGCAAAGACAAACAACTCTGTGAAATGTCAACTCTGTGCCACCAAACAGGAGATAGTGATAGAAAACAGTACCATTTCCAAGTCTGTCTTGCCAAAGGTGAACAACCCCAATCTAATAAGAAGGGGCCACGAGACAAACTAAAACCATGATCTGGATTCATCCTTGTATTTTAAAATGTATTCCTCCAACCCTTATATAGTAAAAGTTACATGATAGATTTTGTTAAATTCAAGTCCAAAATTTTTAGCATAGCACTGCTAATATACAGGCAATGTAGGATTAAGCTTAAAGTCACTGGAATAAACCCAGTTTATGGTATATTCAAAATTGGCCTAGTATCTTCAAAAAGTTAATATTGGTAAGCAGCATACACCTATAATCCCAGCCACTTTGGAGGCTGAGGCAGGAGGATCCCAAGTTCAAGGCCAGACTGGGTAATTTAGTGAGACTGTTTCAAAATTATTAAAAAAAAAAAAAAAAAAAAATTAAAGGACTAGACTTTTTGTTGTTGTTTTGTTTTGTTTTTTGCTACCAGGAATTGAACCCCGGTGCTCAATCCCTGAGACACATTCCAGCCCTTTTTAGTTTTTATTTTGAAACAGGGCCTCACTAAATTGTTGAGGCTAGCTTTTAACTTAGGGTCCTCCTGCCTCAGTCTCCAGGCTGCTGGGATTACAGGTGAGCACCACTGTGACCATCTTAAGAATGACCTTGTAAAAAGGGATGTAGCTCAGTGGTATAGCTTTCCTGGGTTCAATCCCCAATGCCAAGAAACAAATAATTAATTAAATTAAAATAGGAGGGTGCTATTCTAGACTACAAGAGACTTAAGACATAAAGTAACTAATTTAAAGGCATGTTCTTTTACTGGATTCTGGTTTGAAAAAAATAGCCACCAAAAAAAAAAAAAAAAGAGAGAGAGAGAGAGAGAGTTTTCAGACAACTTGGGAAATATTAATACGGACTGGATATCAGATGTTATCGGTAAACTATTATTTTGATAAGGATGATTGGGAGTAAATTGCGATGGCATCTGTAACACTTAATATATATGAGAGGACCATTTTTCCTACTTTCATGTATTCTGAAATTTTTCCCAATAAAAAGTAAAAATAGGCTGGGTTCAGTGGTGCATGCCTATAATCCCAGTGTCTCAGGTGGCTGAGGCAGGAAGATTGTGAGTTCAAAGCCAGCCTCAGCAATTTAGTGAGGCCCTCAGCAACACAGCGAGACCTTGTCTCTAAATAAAATATAAAAAATATAAAAAAAAGGGCTGGGATGTGACACAGTGGTTAAGTGGCCCTGAGTTCAATCCCTGGTACCAAAAGATAAAATGTTTAAAAAGGTAAAAATAGCTCTCTGCTTCCTGGCGCATGTCCAGAGTTTCTTTCCTCCACCACGCCCATCCACTGTGATGTTCTGCCTCACCTCAGGCCCAGAGTACTGGAACTGGCTGTGTATGGACTGAGCCCTCTAAAACTGTGAGCCAAATAAACTTTCCCCTTATATTTATTCTTGTCAGGTCTTTTGGTCATAGCAACAAAAAAAGCTGACTAAAACAAACTAGAACTTGGCTGGGGTGGTAAATTATCTAAAGGAAGATATAAAATTGTTCCAATAGAGGGAAGAAGCAGAGAAATAGACTAAGGAATTTTTGAAGGAAGAGACTGATCAGATGATGACAATAAGTAACATTTCTTTTAGCATACACCCTATTTTAAATTTCTACTGCAGTACCATGTAACTCTGTAGTCCCATGGATTATACATACCCATTGACAAATATTCATTAAATTTTTGTAAAAAAGGAAATATTAAGAATAATCACAGAATAAATTAGGAAAAAACAGTATAACAAATTAATATAAGACTTTGTCTTTGAAATACAATAAAAATAATATTGAATATGACAACAACTAGAGTATCTAGAATGTTTATAATATTTTTAGGATACTTTACATAATTATGCTAATAAAGTATGAATTAAAATACAATTTTATTCTTATTACTAGAACTATTTCAGGAAATAGAAATGGTTAATATCCATAGAAGAACTCAAGAAAGTCATCAAAGATCTTTGAAGCCTTTTAAAGACTCAGGGAACAAATCAGTACCTTGGTAACTAAGTGTTCCAGCCACCACACTGTCAAATCTTGCTTTCTCTTTATTTCAGTTTCTATTCAGTAGTATCAATGCTTATTTTAATATTTTATTACAGATTATAAAAAGTGGCACATTGAAAACTAGAGTGACAAAAATCATGGGCATCCTAAACTTTAAACAGATAGTTGAAAATCATTAAATACCAAATGTGTTAAAGCTTTTAACCACAATAAGACATGCAATTAAGGCCAGTGGTTGGTGCAGTAATTCACCTTTGACTGCCACCACCTCCTGTCTTGCTAGATCATTCCTTCTAGGATCCCAACTATAATTCTTTGACTCCACTGCAACCTATGCCCATAAGCCTAATATCTTTTCAATGTCTTCACTCCTTTACCAGTTTAGCCCATATTTTCCATCATTACAATTGTTCCCTTCACCTTCCATGCCCTTGTTTCTCTTCCTTTTTTTTCTCAACTAGAAAAAACTAGTTTGTCTACCAACTGTAGATCATTCTGTTTTAATGCTTATTTTATAGCCATAGCTATGAAGTTAACAAAGGAGAAAACAGAATCATATCAATTGACTTTGACTTTAAACTCATGCCCACTAACTTTAAGTGGATCTTTGGTATGGCCTGGAACTCTTTCTTCCTCTTTTCCACAATGTGTTCACTCTTCTATTTTCCTATTTGATACCTTCTTCTCCTTATTAAATCTCCATATCTCCTCTTTCACCATCACTCTCAGTCAAGATCTTGCTTCAAATTTCATTAAGCAAACAGCATAAAATGGTGAGAAATCTTACTTTATCCCACCTGTATCTGTGCCTGTAGGCTGTGCCTCACCTGAGTTTCAAAGAACGAACCAGCTATATTCATAATGGGCTCTCCCAGTTGTGCTTTAAATTCCAATCTTTCCACCCAAAGAAATCACTGGAGCAACTGTCCTCTTCTCCCCTGCATGTTTAATCTTTCCTTTCTATTACACCATTTCCCACCAACACATAAACATGCTACAATTTCTTCCCTTTGGCTACGGCTTCATTTACAGCCCACTTACCGGTAAATGTCACTTATAGACTATACTTGCTATCTCTGCTTCCTCTCCTCTAATTCTCCGTTGAACACAATCCATGTAGGCATTAAGTCCCACTGGTTCACCAAACCTGCCAACTTCACTAATGACTTGTGTGTTACTAAGCAGTTCAGGTTTCAGTGGTCATTATACTTGATCATAATACCACTGAACATTCCTGATAACCTCCCCTTCTTGAAACTGTTTCTTTCCTTGACTTCTAAAACAAAATCCCTTCTTGATTTTCCTCCTGCTTCTCTCCTGCATGCCCTTTGCTGTTCTTGCTTCTCAATGCTTAGCATGCCCAGGACTCAGTCCTCTTTTCTATGTATATATACTTATTCTGATGGTGATCTCATTTAATATTATAGCTACAGGTTATCATCTTTTCTCTAAATATTTTATCTCCAGCCAGAGAACTCCATATGCCTAATCCATCTGCTTAATCTACATCTTCACTGGGATGGTTATTATGTATCTCTAACTAAATATATCCAAAACCATTCTTTTGATTTATTGTTCCTTCTGCAGTCTTCCCCATCTTGGTAAATGCTCCCTCCACCTTTCCTGTTGCCCAGGCCAAACAAACCTTGGAGTCATCCTGGACTCTTCTTCTCTCACAGTCCACTTCTGATCCACCAGTAAATCCTGCCGTCTCCACCTTCAAAACATATTGGAATTTTCGCTCACCACTTCTACAGCTAACATCCCAGACAAAACCACCACCATCTCTTTCCCATAGCACTGGAAAAGCCTCTTTAATGATCTCTCAGCTTCCAATCCTACCTCTCAAATTATGCTGTAATCACAGCTGCCAGAATGATACTTTAAGGAGGTGAGTCATATGATGGTACTTTTTAACCTAAAAATTTCCAATGACTTCTCATTTCCTCCAAAATCAAAGTTCTTCAATGATTGACAAAATCCTATATGAAGGAATGACTTGCTGTCTTATTCTTTAACTCCCAGCCTCCACCATCCTCCCCATTACTGATTCCAAATAAGAAAACATATAAAGCATTAAGAACTATACTGTTATTTAGGCGAGGTGGTTCATACCCATAATCCCAATGACTTGGTAGGCTGAGGCAGGAGGATCACAAGTTTGAGGCTAATCTCAGCAACTTAGACCTTGGCTCAAAATTTAAAAAAAAAAAAAAAAAAAAAAGGGGGGCTGGGGATGTGGCTCAAGTGTAAAATGCCCCTGGGTTCAATCCCTAGTGCCAAAAAAAAAAAAAAAAAAAAAAAAAATACTGTTAAACATTTAATATAAAAAAATAAAGGATTGTTTTATTTTACTTTGCTTTATTTGTATTTTATTATTGTCATCATCATTATCATCTCTCTGGGAACAGAAAACCACTTCAATCAGTTAAGTGTATTATTAAACTTTCAAACATATTCATCGATTTTCTTTTGGACAAAATGGGCTCTGAAAAATGTGGATAGAAACAATTTATTCTCTTTTTGGAGAGCTTTTCAAATCATTGAGAAAATACTGACCAGGAAATAAATAAATGTGGTAATGATAACTACCTAGCTGTTTGGAAGGGAAAGAAGAGTTAGATCCATATAGCCCTCTCTCTCTTCAAAAACAAAATAATGAGGAAGGAGAGAGTAATTTTAAAGGTAAATCAACAAAAATAGTATGAGAAAATATTGATGAATATCGTGTACTTTATTCTTTATTTCTTTCTGTTCTGTGTGTGTGTGTGTGTGTGTGTGTGTGTGTGTGTGTGTGGGGGGATTAAATCCAGGGCCTCACACATGCTATAATAAGCACATGCTCTACCAATGAGCTACATCCCAGCCCCATAATAGTATATTTTTAACTTTGTAGTTTGGAAGGTAGATAGCAACTAAAGTCAGATAGTATTAAGGAGAGAGTCACAAACTTGTTCCTGTAAAAGTTCAAAACTTCAATACTATTTTTAAAAAACACTATCATTAAAACTAAAATATATTTCACTAGTTGAAAAACATTTCTAATTTTTTATTTGAGACCGAAGGTTCACATCCTAAATATACAGAGAAATTACAGGTCAGTAATAACAAATGAACATCAATAGATCAAAGGTCAAAGAATCAGAAATATGCATTTTGTAGAATAAAAAATGAAAACTAACATAAAAACCTTTCAACTTCTAAGGTCATCAAAGGATGTAAAGTGGAACAATGAGCCACATTTCTTAAGATTAAACAAATGACAACATTCAGTGAGAGCTGTCTCACTTTTGGAGGGGCTGTATTTTGGCTTTCATGATTCTGAACAGCAGGTGGGAAATAGGCAACAAACATTTTAAAGCATCAATTTTTTTAATCCAAAATTTTCTCTACTAAATATTTCTTCTAAGAATTCAATCAAACTTTTCAAAACTGTATACATAAGGACTTGCACAGTGCTCATTATTGATAATTCAAAATACTAAAATTATCCTAAATACCCATTAACATAGTATGTTCATTTAAATTAAATTCTGGTATGTCCATACAGTGGGAATTTATGCAAGTGTTAATGATTAACATGAAAGAGACTGACATATGTTAAGTGAAAAAGATTTACAAGTTTCAAAACAGCATATATTTTATGATTCCTACCCATAGTTAGGATTTCAAGTGATCTTTTTCCTTACTTTTAGTTTTTTATGTTATTTGGATTTTTCATATGTGCACTGGCTTTTAAAAACAAACAAAGGCAAAAGTGTATTTTCATCTGAAAAAACAGGTGAAGTGTTGGCAAATTTTGGACGTATGAAGAACACCTCTGTCTACTGGGAACTTCAGCTCCTCAAGTGTGGTCTCAGACAGTCTGGTGAAAATGGTGGTCAAGGGACCATGCAGTGATGCCAAATGCTCAGTTAAGCACTCACTGCAGATAATTCAAATTGCAAGACTGACTATATTCTTTTTTTTTTTTTTTTTTTTTTTTTTGTTTGTGGTACCAGGGATTGAACTCAGGGGCACTCGTCCACTGGGTCACATCCCCAGCCCTTTTTTGTATTTTTATTTAGAGACAGGGTCTCACTGAGTTGCTAAGTGCCTCGCCATTGCTGAGGCTGGCTTTGAACTCGCGATCCTCCTGCCTCAGCCTCCCAAAGTGCTGGGATTACAGGCGTGCGCCACCGCACCCGGCTAAGACTGACTATATTCTTGATATATGCTATTCAACTACACAATGGTGGCATTTTCTTTTGGCTAAACTAGATGAATTCCAATAATATAATAAAAAAAATAAGGAAATGATAGAATTCTCTTCCAGATATAACAAACTCATAAATCAGCCAAATGATGTGATTACCTGTCTCCCTTTGGTTTTCTTTTTTGTAGTGTCTTCCCTTTGGGTCTTCTTTCACTTCCTAAGCAGGGGCTCCCACCAGGTCCTGTTACCCGTATTGATTCAAGGCCTTTGGAAGATTTTTTAAATGTGAATTCCACTGGTTCTCCTTCTTTCAGACTTCTAAATCCTTCCATGAATAATTTGCTCTGTAAAAAAGGGAAAATGAACAGGGAGAGCAAGATCATTATTATCACTGATTTATAATTTCTCTCAATAATTTAAAAATTACCAAAGTAAGATATCCTATTATCCATTACAAAAGTATGAAGAACCATTTAATTTTTTTTGAAGTTCAGTGACATCATTATAATGTTTAGCAATACATACAAAAATGTAAATGTGCATATTCTTTGACTCAGCAATTCTACAAAAAAATCTACTATAAACAACTTAAAGGTTCAAAAAAAGTGGAAATCATAGCACTGTTTGGTTAAAAAAAAAAAAAATCACAACTACCCTAATGTCCATTTAATCCCAATCATTAGATTAATTATAATAAAGCCAAATAATGTAATATCATAAAGTCATTAAGCTGTTTTTCTTTTTATTTTAAAGATCTACATGTATTTATGTGGGAAGATGAACACGTAATACGGTTGAGTAAAAGGTTAAGGCTAAAGAACAATATGTCTACCACGACGCAATCTATGTCATGTTTTAAAAAGGTATATGTTATTTCTGCAGAGATGGGATCTGGAACAAGACACTAAATCAAAAAGAGTCATTTTCTTCAATCCTGGTCTAGGAAGGTAGGAAAGTTTTCTATATACATTTTACTGCACTTTTTGAGCTTTTTATAATTTAAAAGCCAGCTGAGTTTTACAAAAAATTAAATTAAATTTCTCAATGACAGAACTGTAACCTTAATGTCAAATGTTCATTGATTGTTTCAGTCCTACTATTTTATTCAAAGTCAATATGTCAATTCAAAATCTACTAAAAATAATTCAGTAATTAGTTGTTTTTTTTTTTTGTTTTTTTTTTTTTGGTACCGGGGATTGAACTCAGGGGCACTCGACCTCTGGGCCACATCTCCAGCCCTTTTTTGTATTTTACTTAGAGACAGGGTCTCACTGAGTTGCTAAGTGCCTCGCCATTGCTGAAGCTGGCTTTGAACTCGTGATCCTCCTGCCTCAGCCTCCCAAAGTGCTGGGATTACAGGCGTGCGCCACCGTGCCTGGCCAGTAATTAGTTTTATTTACTTCTTCAAACCCCTTCATGTACAATTGACAGATCTAACTTGGAATACCATGTAGTGTGTACAGACTTTTCTGCATCTGGGGGGAAAGGGCAAAAGGAAGAAACACAATATGGTAGAAGACTTTGGTTCAAATCCAGTTCTTCAAGTAAACTAGTATAGCTTTGAATGAACCATTTAATTTACTTTCTATTTGTCTATAAATTCAAGCCATTTGAATTCTGAGTTAACAATGAATCTGAAAAAGACTCCACAGAAACAGGAATTTGTGGTAAAATAAGTTTGTGAAATCCTATATGTTGCTTCTTCTTGGGCCAATCAGGTTAGTGTATTAGTCTCAGAAACATCTTCCCCTCCACCATTGCCACCATAATAAAAATCTTGTTTAATGTGTTTAACTCAGCAATTTCCTGACTTAATTGATCCCAGAGCCCCTTCTTTATAAGCACAGATCACTCGTGTACTTAGGGAAATACAGAACCAGAAAATCTTTCACCCCCACCCAGCCAAGTTCATGATTCCAAAGGCATTCACTGTGGTTTGTCCCCAAGGGTTCCTATGCTGAAAGCTTGGTCTTCTGACCGGCAGCATTAGGAAACAGTGCGGAACCGTTAAGTGGGAGATTTTATTTTGGGGAGGGGGGGAAGGGATTGAACTCAGGGGCACTCAACCACTGAGCCACATCCCCAGCCCTTTTATGTATTTTACTTAGAGACAGGGTCTCACTGAGTTGCTTAGTGCCTCACTGTTGCCAAGGCTGGCTTTGAACTCTCCATCCTCTGATCCTCCTATCTCAGTCTCCGGAGCCTCTTGGGATCACAGGCATGCACCACCACACCCAGCTAAGTGGGAGATCCTGAAGTCAATTAGTCACATGCTTTTAGAAGGGTCTGTGAGACTGCAGAGTCTCTTGTTCTCACATATGCCCCTGCCATGAAACCATCTGCCTTTGGGCCTTTGCCAGAGGTCTAACCAATGCTCTAAACCCCATCTGGTCTTGGACTTTAAACTTCTGGAACTGTAAGCTAAATGAAACTTTTTAAGTTACCTTGCTACAAGTATTTATTAAAGTAACAGAAAGCAGTTAAATACAGTAGTTCCTTTTATCCATGGTTTTGCTTCCTAGGGTTTCAGTTGCCTAAAGTCAATGGCAATTAGAAAATATTCATAGGTTTTAAACTGCATACCATTCTGAATAGCACAATAAAATCTCTGGTCATCCCACTCCATCCCACCCAGGACTTAAATCATCCCCTTCATTCTGTTGTGTCCACTCTGCATACACTTCCTACACAGCAGCCATCTTGGTTATCAGATGAACTTGCTGCATCGCAGTGCTTGTGTTGAAGTAGTCCTTATTTTACTTAATAATGATCCCAAAGGGCAAGAATACTGTTGCTGGCAATTAAGACACGACAAAGAGAAGCTATAAACTGCTTCCTTTAAGTGAAAAGGTGAAAGTTCTTGACTTGAAGGAAAAAAGGTCTGAGCAACTTTAGCATATGATTTTTTTTAGCATATGATTTTTTAGCATATTTGTCCTTACAAATCTACTCATGACATTGTAAAGAAGGAAAAAGAAATTCATACTAATTTTGCTGCTGCACCTCAAACTGCAAAAGTTATAGCCACCGTAGAGTCAAGTGCTTAGTGAAGCTGGAAGAGGCATTGGATTTGTGTTATGGGTTTAAAGGAAAAAACAGTACACACAGAGATAAGTACTGTTTTTCCCATGGGTCCTTGATTTTAGGCATCCAGCAGGGGGGGTCACAGAATGTGTGCCCTGTAATTATATTTAATCCAAATTATTACAAGGAACAAATAAAAACACTTCAAAATGTAACACAAAAGAAGACTATTCGTTGTGAAAAGTAATATGATACATGAAATCAGAGCTACTAACCTATTTCTAGTGATGATCACCTGACAGTGAAATCCTTCATGCTACAGTCTGCAATTTGATAACACCACTTTGCTACCTGGTGGTATACAGGTCAAAAATCCACGACTGTCTACACTTTTAAAACAACAAATCATCATTTTTAAAGCTATTTGAACAATTCTAAAGCATCATCTCATTTTTTTCTTCTAAGCTTTCTCCTCAGTAATTGTGAATAGCTCTTTTTTGTTTTCATTCCCTTTCTTCCTTCCCACTCAAGAAAGTGTATATTTAAGTCAGATGAAGTGGAAGCACAGCTGAACTACGGAAATTATGAGAATGAAGGAGCAGCAGTTTTAACTGTAGATATTGTATGTTCATGTTTTGCTTCAGCAACAAAAATTCTATCACTCGTCTCCTAGTTCCTAGAATACAGGTGCATTTTTCACCAACTTTTATTTTATTTCCCATTATTAAGACTTTTGATAGGTTACCATTTATAAGTGAACTACTTTCTCAAATCTTAAGCTACATTTTGGGCTATTTATCATAATATTCAGAAAGAACATTTTTTTTATTCTACCATACACACTCTCCCCTCCTCGCCTGTCATAATACCTGAGCAAAAATAATAATGACTATCCTTACAATGGCTTTACAATAAAAAGACAACAACTCACAGAGAATATTCTGTCTTTGCTATTTTATCAACGTAGCTGCCATACAGGTAGAAAAGATTTGTTAAAAGGTAGGGAATCAGTTCATTATATTTGGTCACAAAAATGAACTTCTCCCCTTGATCTGCCGATTTTTATTAAAAGTCCCTCCATTATTCTTTTTTTTTTTTTTTTTTTTTTTTTTGGTACCAGGGATTGAACTCGGGGTACTTGGCCACTGAGCCACATCCCCAGCCCTATTTTGTATTTTATTTAGAGACAGGGTCTCCCTGAGTTGCTTAGCACCTCACTTTTGCTGAGTCTGGCTTTGAATTCTCAATCCTCCTTCCTCAACCTCCTGAGCCACTGGGATTATAGGCCTGCGCTACTGTACCAGTCATATGGATTCTTAGTTCTACCTAAACCACTTACTAAATCTTGTGTATTCTTTTTCATAATCTCTCTTTCATCTGCCCCTTTTCACTGGATTGCCATTACTCCACTTCAAAGCCCTAATATCCTCTACTAGAGTAAGTAGAATAGTTTATTGTATTTCAACATTGAGTATCCTTTCGAATCCACAGCATCTTTCACATCTGAATGGAAATTCCCTCTGAATATATCTTAGCCTGTTAGTCTCATATCTCAAAATCTACAATAACACTCAGATCTTGCTCAGATGAGACTTTATAATCTTACCTCTACTTACATTTGCCATGTCCTTTACCATTTCTCTAGAATGCAACACTTCTCTTAGTAAAACTGATAGATTTGAACTTCCCTGAAGATCATCTTGGCTCTCTATGCCTGCTTATTTTGGTCAGGGACACACTCTCCTACTCAGTTGTCTACCAAAAATTTTACTCACTCTTCAAGGGATAGTTCCAATGATCCTTTATGTCACCATCCTCAATGGCTCCAAATTAGATTCTTTTCTCTTTCACTTAATTGAATTTTCTGTATAGCTTTTTTAGCACATGCCATGTAATGCAAATATCTGTATATGCCTTACATCTCATTTGCTCTTTTGGACTTATCTTCTGCTAAAGGTTAGAGAATGTAATATATATCTTAGTATTTTCCAAAGGGCTTAACATAATGCCTGCAAATAGCTACCACTCAATTAATACTTTAAAAAAATTCTAGAGTTAGCATCGGTAAAATCAAGGATTATTAGTCCAATTCTCATTTGGAAAAAGAAAAAAAGGACTGAACTCTTTTATAAATGAGTTGCACCTGCAAAGTAAAATTTTCTTTACCTATTTCTACTTCCAGTACATAAAATTCTTTCAATGTCATAAAAAGATTGTCACAAAAAGAATATCATAAAACTCATTTAATGTCAGAGAGACACTAAATATGGTTCATCAGGAATAAAATGCAGCCAGGTTTGGTGGTGCATGCCTGTAATTCCAGCATATCAGGAGGCTGAGGCAGAAGGACTACAAGTTTGAGGTCAGTCTGAGTGACTTAGTGAGACCCTGTTTCACTACAGAAAGAAGCAGAGATGCAGCCCAGAGGCAAAGGGCCCTTGGGTACAATCCCCAGTACCTCCGGCCAAAAAAAAAAAAAAAAAAAAAAATGCAGACGGATTGCAATGGTTCAAGGTAGCAATGCTATCCAATGACTCCACTCAAAAGTTAAAATGGACTTTTTTCCTTGTTCTTCCTTCCACCTATCATCTACATTTGATGTGCCTCACAATCCATGAAGACTGATCTAAAAATATATATGATGTTTTAAAAAAAATTTGTACATAATAATGGGAGGACTTTTGACATATTTTCATCTACACCATTTGTTGGGACAAAACACAAAAATACTCTGTACAGAAGAGAATCATATGAATTGAATGAATAAATGAACAAAGTAATAGATAATAAATGAATGAAGAATATTTGGAAGAAACTACTGACGTGTACTAAAACACAGCGTGCTTACAATGGGATAGGCCAATTTTGAACATGTACATCAGTTCGTGAATAGCTAATTTGGTTCCTCTTCTTCCAACAAAGTAAGGTTCCCTTTTCTCCTGTTTCCCTTTATTTTTATTCCAACTTTTAAAATTTCATTGACACAAATATATTACAGAATTATAAACAGATGAGCTTTCGATTACCTTGCTATACACCTGTTCCTCTTCCCAACTGTTTAAAATAATAATAACAGGAATATGGAGTCAAATGAGAGCAGTTCAAATGCTGTATTTTTTGTCAAGTATTTCTACCCAGGTCTCCAGACAGTAATAACAGCATTACCTATCTCTCTTGGCACATAATTTCTCTCCAACTAGAATGGGAAGGCACGTAAGTGTAGCTGTATGATTCTCCACAGAAAAAAGAATGTTTTAACCTTTGGAACACAAGCTGAATTCCAGTTCTAGTTAGCAAGCTGTATAGACTCGCTTCAAGTTGGTCTTTAAAAGCCATCAAAATGACTGTATAATAACAAAATAAAATAAAATGGATTCACAATAAGGAAGATAATGGGAAGGGTGCCATCAACAGAAAACATAATTCAATTGCATTGCAGCCAGGAGCGGTGGCGCATATTTGTAATCCCAGCAGTTTAGGAGTGTGATCATGAGTTCAAAGCCAGTCTCAGCAATTTAGCAAGGCCCTGAGCATCTCAGCAAGATCCTGTATCTAAATAAAATATTTAAAAGGGCTGGGAAAGCCGGGCGCGGTGGCGCACGCCTGTAATCCCAGCACTTTGGGAGGCTGAGGCAGGAGGATCGCGAGTTCAAAGCCAGCCTCAGCAATGGCGAGGCACTTAGCAACTCAGTGAGACCCTGTCTCTAAATAAAATACAAAAAAGGACTGGGGATGTGACCCAGTGGACGAGTGCCTCTGAGTTCAATCCCTGGTACCACAAAAAAAAAAAAAAAAAAAAAAAAGGGCTGGGAATGTGGCTCAGTGGTTAAGCGTCCCTGGGTTCAATCCTCAGTACTACATACACACAAAAAAAAACAGAATTCAACAAATTTCTTTAAGTTAGAATGTTCACTGAAAACTGAGCTTAAAGAAACCTCACCCTAGAAAACTAACAGAAGGAGCTGCACTGAAGTAAAAACCAATACTCCTCAGAGTCCTAACAGACTGCTAAGATACAATGCCTGTGACAAAGGGCAAGAACACAGTAGGCCTGAAAACTGAGGTGTTAATGGTGTAAGGACCAGAAGTTCATTCCCTTCTCCCACCCCTACCCTACATCTACCCACACTCACAACACAGCCAAATACTGCCTCAAGGCAAACAACAAGAGGAACTTCTCTACAGAAACTGAAGGAAATATCAGGGAAATGCTGAAGCCTGCCCACAACTAGGAGACCACTGGTGTAAGTCAGTTACCTACCATTCAATGTTAAATCATTCCTATTCCTCGTTCTTACTCCTCATTCATATACTTGAAGAGTCCTTCAAGAATCACTAAACAGGCTGGGCGCGGTGGCGCAGGACTGTAATCCCAGCACTTGGGAGGCTAAGGCAGGAGGATCGAGAGTTCAAAGCCAGCCTCAGCAATGGCAAGGCACTTAGCAACTCAGTGAGACCCTGTCTCTAATAAAATACAAAAAAAAAAAGGGGCCGGGGATGTGGCCCAGTGATTGAATACCCCTGAGTTCAATCCCCCGTATCAAAAAAAAAAAAAAAAAAAAAAAAGAATCACTAAACATGTGAGGTCAAGATATTTGAGAGAACCAAACAAACAAACAAAAAAAAAACTGATACATCATTTAATTAGTACTCCCAGAAATATTTAAGGCAACAGAGCACTAATAAAACAAGAACAAAAACAATCAGAGAATTAAAAAGCATTCTCAGAAACATGATCTTTGAGTCATGTACAATGGTGCATGCCTGTAATCCCAACAACCTGGAAGGCTGAGGCAGAGGGATCTCAAGTTTAATGCCAGCCTCAGCAAATTAACAAGAACCTGAGTCAAAATAATAAGGGCTGTAGATGTAGCTTGGGGACAGAGGTCCCTGGGTTCAAGTCATAATATTGCGGGGGAGAGAGGGTCATTCAAATTAATATTTTGGAAGTAAACGATGAAAAAATCTTTTAGAATATGGACAAAGTAAGAGATAGTAGGAGGGAGGAGTGAATAAAGAAAGGATGAAAAGAAGGAAAGAGGAAGAAAGGATAAAACTAATGTGCATCCTATATAACCTTGGACAAGTTGCATACAGTTGGACACATCCCCCTCTTTTCTTTTTGTAATAAAACATACATCACTGCTTTTAGTTATAAGAATTTTAAAAATCTTTATGACCTCTCCTTGTCTATGTGGACACAGATGGAAATGAATGGTGACTATGTTTTAGTCAAAACAGAAATTTCCCTTTATGCATTCTTAGTATGTCCCAATTCAGTAAATAAGAGCAAGATTTTAGTTCTTTTTAAATTCAAATCCCTTAAGAAAGCAGTGCTGGCAGTGACAGCAGTGTTGAAGTAAATGTTTGCCAAGAATTTTACTTAAATAGAATAAATCCAATTTAACTCCAATCAAATTATTAAATTTCACAAGAACAGGATCACTACTTGTCTTGAATATTAAAGGAAATTTTACATAAATCCCTCCATTTGACTTGTACTTCAAAGGATGCAATGAAACTGGCAACACTACTCAAATGGCATTGGAAAAAGTAAAAATCGAAGGCACACATGTGTTAACATTTAATTTGAATTTTGGATTTGAATTTTTTATTTTTGGCAGTACTGGGGTTTGAACCCACATGCAAGGCAAGTACTTTACTACTGAACTACATTCCCAGTCCAAATCCTGGATTTGAATGTTGATCCTCCTACTTACAAATTCAAGCTTCCTGACAACAAACTTGTTTAATATAAAGCTTTTTGTTTTAAAAAAAAAATTGTGCTCCAATTTCCTTATCTATAAACTAATAATCTCTCTAGGAATAACAACTATCTCCTACAATTATCAATGGGTTTCAAATAACAAATGTAAAATACCTAAAACAATATCCAGCAGTTCAGTAAACAGTTTATATTATTTAAGTTTCCAATGTGCTCCCCACCTGCTGGCACAGGTAAGGGAGAGCTGAGACAAAACAAGCATGTAGCTGGGCGCAATGGCACACATGCCTGTAATCCCAGCACTTGGGAGGCTGAGGCAGGAGGATTGCTAGTTCAAAGCCAGCCTCAGCAATAGCGAGGTACTTAGCAAATCAGTGAGCCCTGTCTCTAATAAAACTAATAAAAGACAAAAAAGGGCTGGGGATGCGGCCCAGTGGTCAAGTGCCCCTGAGTTCAATCCCGGGTACCACAAAAAAAAAAAAAAAAAAAAAAAAAAAAAGAGGAGATGAAGAGCCCTAAGGTCTTATCTGATAAATGGCAGAACCAGGACTCAAAGCTCTATCTATTGACACCAAAAGCTCTGTACATGACAATGGCCAGTATAACATTCTCTGGAATAATTCAATCACTCCTCAGTAACACATTCAATATAAGGTTTAGAATCCTGAAGCTTTGGCTTCCAGCAGGTTTCCCTACTCAACCCAAACTCATCCTTTATCTTAATTTTCTTAGCTTTTAAACTGTTACCACAAAACTTCTTAGCTAATACAATGAATCATATGAAACTGATTATTTTATGGAAGGGCATTTCATTTTATTTCTCCACTTTGAAATTAAGTACTTAGTAAACAATGGCTAAGTAAATTTTTAAAGTGATCTACTTAACAGATGATAGATAGCTAAATAAAGCAACTTTAAAAACCAAATTTATTATCCTATGTGTCATCAAATGGAAAAATTATATATTCCAAGTAGACTTGACTTAAAAAAATACACACCTCTGATTTTACATGAAGTAGCAAAATATTAAGTCCACATACACTATGTATAATTTAGGAGATCATACATTGCAAACCTAGAGCAGTGCTCTTACTTTTTCATTGTACTCTCCCATTAGGACCCTTTTTTCCTATTTGCTTCCCAAAGTGAAATTTTATACCATAAATACACTGAATATTTGCTTATGTTCTGTGGCTCTGTTTTTTTTTTTTTTTTTTTTTTTAACATTTATTTTTTAGTTGTAGGTGGACACAATACCTTTATGTGAGCCTTCCTCTGAGCCACAACCCCAGCTCCTACTGTGGCTCTTTGAAGGACCACAAACCACTCATATTTAGAATATTTTTGCCCCAACAAAAACTAATTCTCACCCCCATATTGTGATATCATCCCCTTTAGAATAGACACCCTAGAGCAATCACTAGAAACAATACAAAAAAAGTATATAACTAGGAAACCAATGGATTAATTATAGAGAAATTTTAGAAATATACTAATACAGAAGATAGCAGAAATGGAGGAAGTTATCCCAAAAAAAAGACGTAAACAGAAAATTATCAAAGTGGTACATCCAAATCCAGACATTACATTGTCAATGGACTTAACACAACTAAAATGCAGAAATTGATCTATTTGCCAACTACAAGACAGCCACTTTATAAATATTCTTAAAGGCTAAAACTAAGAGGATAGAAAAAGACAAAACATGAAAAAAAAAAGTAGTAAGAAGGCTACAGCTTTCTACTAAAATCAGAAAAATTTTAAGACAAAGTATAATCGCAAATAAAGAAATTCCATAATGAATTTTTTAAAAACCAACTAAGATGCCATAATAACCAAAAATGTATATGTGCCTGTTAACAGAGCCCTAAGGCATATAAATCAAGAACTGTAGCCGGGCACGGAGGCGCACGCCTGTAATCCCAGCACTTGGGAGGCTGAGGCAGGAGGATTGCGAGTTCAAAGCCAGCCTCAGCAATGGTGAGGCACTTAGCAACTCAGTGAGACCCTGTCTCTAATAAAATACAAAAAAAGGGCTGGGGATGTGGCCCAGTGGTCGAGTTTCCCTGAGTACAATACCTGGTACCTCCCCCCACCAAAAAAAAGTTTCAGGGCTGGCGATGTATCTCAGTTATAGAAAGTGTGGTTAGTATCGTAAGGCCCTGGGTTCAATCCCGAGCACCAAGGGAAAATAAAGTTTCAATATACTTCAGAGCATGTCCTCTGATCAAAACAGAATTGAAATAAAAAACCAATAAGATAATTATGAGTATTTATAATTGAACAATGTATATTATTAATATGATGGATCAAAGGAGAAATCACATGGGAAATTATTTTTTTAATCAAATGATAATTTAAAATATATCAAAATTTGTAGGATGTAGCTAAAACCATCCATAGAGGAAAACTTGCAGAATTAAGTAATTATATTTTTAATACAAAAAAGAGAGATCTCAAGCCAATGTCATAGGGTTTTACCTTGAAAAGCTAGGAAAAAAAAGAACAAAGCAAACTCAAAGTTGTAAAGGAAGAAAGTAACAAGAAATAAATCAACAGGGGCTGGGGATATAGCTCAGCTGGTAGAGTGTTTGCCTTGAATGCATAGGGCCCTGGGTTCAATTTCCAGCATCACAAGGAAAAAACAAATCAATAAAATAGAGGGTAAAACAACAGATGAAAATTAAGACAGCCAAAAGTTAGGGCTGTCAATAAAACTGATAAACCCTTAGGTAGCCTGGCAAGAGAAAAATAGAGAACATGAACTACTGAAATCAGAAATCAAAATGGGTTTATCACACCCAAGCCACTTCCACGTCCCTTGTTATTGTTATAAGTGACTAAAATAATGCCATGGCACTTTAGGCCTCAGAAACCAAAATCTCCCTCCCTCTGACCTACTCCTGTCCTTTTTTCACCTGCTCTTTTATTCCCCAAGGCAGGACACAGAGACTAGAATTTATCTTCTTCAGAACAGGGTCACAGAAACCAAAAATGTATTCTTATCTTCCCCTACCCTAGAACTGCTGGCTATTAAGAAATTCTCTGACTGATCCTGCTTGATAGTAGATAAAGGGACCCCCATTTCACAAGGTGTCCTGCCCATCCCCTTGAAGAAGGAATGCTGCACAGAGGCCAAGAAGAATCTGAACAGACAGGCCTTGCTGTATTTCCCCACTCAGTTTAATCGGCTTTATATCAGACCTTCTTTTGTCCAACCTCATTTCTGCATGTTGTCCATGTTTCAATCAAGCCTGTGTAATAGTCTCCACAAATACCCAAAGTGTAGGGTTTAGAGAGCTTCTACACAGCTGAATACATGCCAGCTAACAGGAAAGTTAACAAGAATTCATTCCCGGGGCTGGGTAGCTCAGCGGTAGAACACTTGCCTAGCACACGGGTCCTGGCTTTAAATCCCTGGTATTGCAACAATAATAAAAAGAACTCATTCGTGTGCCAGGAGGATGATGCACCAAACTCCCCCGGGAAAGAAGCTCCCTGTGCTTAGGGCCCTTACAGACCTTGTCCTATGTATGTCTTTATCTGGTTGCTTATCTGTATCCTTAAAACACCCTTTATGATGAACAGTTAAATGTAAGTTTAATATTTTTCTGAGTTCTACAAGTTACTCTAGCAAATTAATCAAACTCAAGGAGGAAGCAATGGGAAACCCAAATTTCAGTTACTTTGATGTTCCAGAGGGCTGGCCTTGCAACAAGGTCTGAAGTGAAGGCAGTCCTATGGGACTGAGCATTCGATCTGTGGGATCTGACACTATCCATATAGTGTCAGAAGTGAACTGAATTAGAGGACTCTCAGCCCATGCCTGCTTGCTTGCTGGTGGTGGAAATCCTCAAACATTCTGTGATCACAGAAGTGCTCTGTGTTGTGAGTACGCAGCAGGAGAAACCGAGTCTGGGTTTGCTTTTTCTACTCACCAAAACAGGCACAAGATGAAATGGAATAACTGAAAATAACAAAATGAGTAAACTAAAATATAATCCAACAAAAATTCTCAGCAGACTTTGACCAGCAGGAAACATTCCTAATCCACTAAATGGCACTTCTGAAAAATCTAAAACTAAGTCAAACTTAATAATAAAATCTTGAATCCTTCCTCCTGGGAATGGGAGGCAATGCTCAGTACTAGCCATTACAATAAAAAGTTAAAAGGCAGCAATACTGGAAAGAAAAAAGCAAACCTGTCTCTGTTTACAGATATTCTGGCTATTTATGAAGAATCCCCTAAGAAATCTTCAAGGAAACCACTAGACCACATAATAAATGAAGGGAAGCAAATCTGATACCAATGTCTACTGTATGTTTATGCATTAACCACAAAAAAACTGGAAAACAGAAATTAACAAATAGATCCCATATAAAAAACACAAAATAACTCAGAAATTATTAAAGGAAAGATGTGGAAGAGCTTTCCAGTGAAAACTACAAAACAGAGCTAAATAAATGGGAAGATCCACTGTGTAATACAATGGAAGATACGATGTTGTTAACTCTTCATTCTCTACAGTTTGACTGACAAATTCAACAAATCCCAATCACAAGTCCATCAGGTTTTTGGGGTACAAAATGATATGTTGCTTCCAGAATCCATACAGAAACACAAAGGACAAAGTATACAAAAGAACTGAGTATAGGACTTACACTACTTGACTACATCACTCAGTACAAAGCTATAGTAATGATGACAGGTTCCAATACATGGGGTTGATAAGTATCACTAACTGAATAGATCTCTAAAGTGGATCCACTCCAATATGGTAATCTGACTTTAGACAAAGGTGCCAAAGCAATCCAGGAAGAGAAAAAATTATTTTCAATAAATAGTGCTGGGAATATCCACATTCTGAAGAATGAAACTAGATCATAATTTCTCAGCTCAAAATGGAATAAGGCCTTAAAGTAAGACCTGAAACTATGAATCTACTAGAAGAAAAATATATATACCACTGAGCCATGGAGGAGACAAAAATGATGACCTCTTCTAAAGATATATGCCATACAGAAGCGCTAACAATACAACTTCATGCAAGGATGGGTATGTTCTACATTTGCCCTGTCCAAGATGGTATTACCAACTAGCCATGTGGCTATCAAGAACTGGAAGTGCTATTAGTATAACTAAGAAACCAAATAGTTTAATTTTTAATAATTTCAATTCAAATGGCCATATGAGGGCTAGTAACAACCATCGCACAACAGCACAATTCTACTGTTACGTCATTAACTGAAGTCAATCTCATTAATGTAAGAGAATTAATAGACAGTGACTATGAGATAGCGTATCATTTTGGAATGTTTTTATTTACCTGAACACTTTTGGCTTCCAATCTATACATTAGAGAGCAGGATATTATATGCCTTGAGAGGAAAACTGCTGGTGCAAGGCTGGGTGAAGAATAAACAAATCCTCCTCCTCTAAGAAAATGGAAGGATCTCTTCAAGTGCCCAGCCTGCTCCAATGATCACAGAAGGGTCACAAAGCCCCAAGGGATCTATCCAGGCACGAAACAAGTTCTACAACTCTAATTCTTTCATGGAAAAAGTCACTGGCTACACACAAAGTTTACATTACTAAGTTACATTACTGAGTTATTCTCTCTTCTAACACCTCTACTCCTGGGAAGAAAAGCTCATGACCAGCTTGGAATGCCTGGAAAGGACACAGAGCAAAGGTAGTGGTTGTAATCTAGTACAATGAACTGCAAAAGCTTCATACATTTTTTTTTTTTTTTTTTTTTTTTTTTTGTACTGGGATTGAACTCAGGGGCACTCCACCACTGGGCCACATCCCCAGCCCTTTTTGTCTTTTATTAGAGACAGGGTCTCACTGAGTTGCTAAGTGCCTCACCATTGCTGAGGCTTGCTTTGAACTCACAATCCTCCTGTCTCAGCCTCCCAAGTGCTGGGATTACAGGCGTGCACCACCACGCCCAGCTCTTCTTAACTTTTTTTTTTCTTCTTTTTTTCTTCATTAACTTTTGATTGTGCTCTCTGATACATACATTGGAAGCTAAAGATATTCAGGTAAACTTTTCCCATCCCACCCCTTCTCTAATATTTGAAAAGGTGTCATTAAAATTATCTCCCAGCTAAGGATATGAATTTTTTTAATCAAGAAACACCTGCAGAGTCGGGCACGGTGGCGCACGCCTGTAATCCCAGCACTTGGGAGGCTGAGGCAGGAGGATCGAGAGTTCAAAGCCAGCCTCAGCAATGGCAAGGCACTTAGCAACTCAGTGAGACCCTGTCTCTAATAAAATACCAAAAAAAATGGGCTGGGGATGTGGCCCAGGGGTCAAGTGCCCCTGAGTTCAATCCCTGGTTTAAAAAAAAAGAAAAGAAAAGAAACACCTGAAGAAGGGCAAATTTTATTTTAAGGATATCAGCATATCTCCTTAATTAGCTCATCACCTTTCAATAATACTACTGTTTTCATTCTCCCCTGGACCCGCACCACTCCTCCATGCTGGGGATTGAGCCGGGAACTCTTAACCACGGCACTACATCCCAAGCTCTTATATTTTGACACAGGGTCTCCCTAAGTTGCCAAAGCTGGCCTGGGACTTGGCATTCCCCTGCCTCAGCCTCTGGAGCCACTGGGATTACAGGTGTGTGCCACCATGCCTGGTTTACTATTTTCTAAGGTATTTTCAGTAGCATGCTTCCTCTAGACCTACTTTTCCCTGTCTTTTGTATCCATTTGTCATTATACTTCATTGACCTTGTTAATAAGTCTTCCTTTCTCTTATACATGGTCCTTTTCCCTTAGAATTCTGATCATTTGTTTTTAAGACACTCATGAAACCAAAACAGTATTTTGGAGGTATGCTATCTGGGGGCAGGGGGAGTATACATAGAGATTATCAGTCTTTGCATGCACACAGACTTCCGCCAGCTTCCTCAGCCAGGTTCACAGAGGTATTGAGGGTCATGGGGATAAGAGAATATGTGGATGGTTCCGCACATTCATAAATGAGTCAGGCACAGACACCACTGACATGGGAAGCCTGGACTGGATATAATACTAAAAGGAATGCCATTTTCAAGTATTAAAAACTAATCTGTGCACATTCCCAGGACTAATGATTTACACATGTTCCAATGGCACAGCATGTAGATAGGCACTGTATATGTAGACATAAATGTGGTACTCGTCTTACTTTTAAAAATACCATAGTGCCAGGAATGATGGAGCAAATTTTTTATCCTGACAACTCAGGAAGCTGAGGCAGGAGGATTGCAAGTTCAAGACCAGTCTCAGCAACTCAGAGGGGCCCTAAGCAACTTAGTGAGACCCTGTCTCAAAATGAAAAATAAAAAGGGATGGGGATAGGCCTCAGGGATTGAGAGCCCCTGGGTTAAATCCCCAGTACCCAAAATAAAAAAATAGAAAAAAAAATATCATAGTAAGCCAGGTGTGGTGGCGCACACCTGTAATCCCAGCACTTGGGAGGCTGAGACAGGAGGATCCCAAGTTCAAAGCCAGCCTCAGCAATGGTGAGGCACTTAGCAACTCAGGGAGACTCTGTCTCTAAATAAAAATCATAGTAACTCAAATCCAGTGATGCCCCACACAGGATTCTAAAACATTTTCATTAGAAGGGGTTAGTTCTCATGGAATCCTAAGTTAGTGCTCCTGAGAGTAAGTTGTTATAAAAGCAACATGAGCCCTCCCCCTTGCTCTGGGCTTTCTGTCTAGAGATGTGTTCTCTGGCTCCTGCAAGTGCTCCTGCCATTATATAGTCATGAGGCCTTCACCAGAGTCAAATAGATGCCAGCCTAACCTTGAACTATGACCAAAATAAACCTTTTTTCTTTATAAAGTTACCAACTCTCGAGTATATTGTTATAGCAACAAAAACCCAACAATGTCTGCATTCAGCCAACGCAGATCAATGGCTTCTAACAGAATGAAATTTTAAAAATACATAAGACATATGTACATGCCGATGTATTCATATATGTATTAGCATCTGTCATCTATAAATGAGATTTAAAATTTAAGGTAATTAGTAATGTGAACCAGATTTCAATGAGAGAGAACCCTGAATCAGCAGTATGACTTTGGTCATATTACTTAAGCTTTCTAAATATTATAGTAATACCTTGAAAACAGGGCTGTTAATAGATAATATAGGTCAACTGTTTAGAACAGTACCGGCGATATAGTAAAACATACATACACTTAGTCTTTATTATTCTAAGTTAAGGGCAGATTTTCAATTTAAGTTTAATAAATATGCTCAACTTAATACTTGCTTATTCTTTTTCCATATTTTTAAACTAAAATGATTTTACCAATTAAATTCAAAATCCTAGTCCAACAGAAACTCAGTTACAAAAGCATATTATATAGATAAAAGTCTCTTGAACAGTTACCCTAAGGGCAAAGCTAGTTCTGGCCAAATCAGGATGAAAGGAAACTTTGCATGTGAATGTGTAAACACATTTAAAGTATTTATAAAATGACAGCAATGTTTTTTTCCCCCTCATCACAGTGTCTGTTCATGTTAGAAAATACAGATAATGCCAGGCATGGTGGTGCATGCCTATAATCCCAGCTACTCAAGGAAAGTACTGAGGATGTAGCTCAGTGGTGGAACACTTGTCCAGCATATGCACAGCCCTGGGTTCAACCCCTAGTACTGCCAAAAAAGAAAAAAGGAAAAAAAAAAAAAAAAAAAAAAAAACGGCAAGAATAAGAAAAAACAGTAAAAATCACAACACAATTTTCATTTTTTTTTACCCTTTCACTACCATTACTACCATAAACTTCCTTTTATTCACAAACATAGATGGATAAAAATGTAACTTTCTTTTAAACATTGGATACTCTACTTTTTTTTTTTTTTTTTAATTTAGGAAAGTAACAAATTTCTTTCTGCTGCATTGAACATTTTAAGGTCTTGGCTTTAGCAGCTAAATGTGCCCCATCTCCTATCCTTTTTCCAGAAAATAATCTTAGTTGGAACTCTTGTATTAAAAAAAAAAAAAAAAAGAGAGACAGAGGACAGAAGTAGAGTTCAGTGATAAAGCACTTGAGGCCCTGAGTTTCATTCCCAGCAACACACACACACACAGAGACACACACACACACACACACACACACAAAGCTGTTGTGGTTGATGCAGAAGAGAGATGTGTTCAGCCTCCCCTCTCCCAGGGGTACTCAAAGTAATGCCAAGGAAATAAAAAATTTGATGAACACAGTTCAACAATCTAAGTTTTAGAATTTTATTTTTTTAAAGGCTATACAATGAATGTTCCATTACACTGATGTTCATAATATAAGTAATCACCAGATCATGAGCATTTGTTGTTTCCAATTCTTTGTTATTACAGAAAGTACTATAATAAATATCTTTGTGTACATCTATCTTTATTTACACACTTTCGACGATTGCCAAATTATAAATTATATTCAATGTTCATTTATTAAATGCTACTTTCAACTTACATTTCCTTAATTTCTATATTTATACCTTTGTGAATTCCATATTCCTCTCTTTTGTCCATTTTCTATAAGGATGCTTTTTTTTTCTTTATAAGTTGCAAGTTCTTTATACTACAAGGATATTAACCTTGTAATGTCTATCTGTTAAAAGTAATTTCCTTACTTTTCAATTTGTCTTCCAATTTCCTTAAAAGTTTCTACCAGCTATTTAAGTCTAATTAATAACAAAAAAATAATTAAAATGACAAAAGATTCACATCATACACAATTTCAAAAAATGTACCTGATCTACCTTACTCTCCAGATGTATTCATAGTTAATTTATACAATTTATTCACTTTACTTAAGCTTATAAGATTCCAATGTATAAGTAAACTTTATAAAATTAAAATAAATAATATATTTTCTAACTAAATAAACTATCTTTAATAAATATAGGTCATCTAAATAAAAATTGACTTTAAGTGTCAATGTCAGTGAATGATTAATGATACTGGAGTCTAAGAGGAAATGAATGGACATGAAGAAATTAATTTTTTATACATGCAGTTGTAACATGACACAGCTGGCAAGGAAAAAGCAGTTAAATATAACTGGTGACCTTCAACAAACTTTATACACACAAATGATAATTTAAATATTAAAATCTATATTTTAACAATAAATTAAACCTAGACTAACAGTTCAATGTCAAAAAATTAAATAAAATGATAATAAAAATTTAAATTTTATACCTCTCTTTAAATTGAATTTTATGCTTTATGAATGAACTTCGATTATATGATAGGTTAAATTCTACCACTGTGAAACTTCATTTATTTCCACATTTCCTTCCTTATGGAGTTAATAGCATAAAATTTTTAAAAATATAGGTACGACTTAGGTACATTTATTTTAATATTCTGTTATAGCATGTTTGATTTGTATTATATATTCTATCTGAAACTACTCTGATTATGATTAAAACAACTTAGATGGGTAACAAAAGCACTTAAAATTTTATAGCACAGGGCTGGGGTTGTAGCTCAGCGGTAGAGCGCTCGCCTAGCACGTGCACGGCCTGGCTTCCGACCTCAGCACCACGTAAAAACGCATTGTGTACAACTAAAAGCAAATAAATGAATATTAAAAAAAAATTTTTTTATAGCACAAAAAAGACTTAAAACAATTTGTCAACAGAATTCTCCAATAATGGAAGTTTTCTTTCCTAAGTTTATTACTGTGTATAAATAAGACATTATTTCAAAAGCATCTCAAGGAAGACAACCTCATCAAAAAGCACAAGGAAGGAAGGATGCTCCTTCTGCTGAGTACCGCCAACACTAATGGGGATGCTGGGCATATGAACCCAGGGTGTCAGCCTCCACTAATGTGCTCAGATTAATTTCTATGGGATATGAACCCAGCCACATGGAGATTATAAATTCTTATTTCAGTATGAGTGTATACATCTTACCATTAGAAACTCTACCCTTATTTTTCTCTCCTGTTGTCGCCAAATGTTAAACCTTTCAACCTGAAAACATTCTATCATTTTAGCAGTTGGGTCTGTTATTTCCCTTAGAAATAAACACTTGGTGGGTGTTATATACTTTCGTTGATACTGTATTACAATTCACCATTCAACTAAGAAACTATGCATACAGATAATGGTTCAATTTTGCCACTATCAGTGTTCAAACTTTTCTTATTCTCTTTGACTCTATTCTATATCTTCAAAACAGAATATACAATTATAATTATAATCATGTAAAAATGAAGATAAACATTTTAAAGGAAAATAAAGTTACCTGAAGTAAAGTAACAGGCAAGACAATGTTCATTAAAATCACTTTTTAGAAGGCAGCGTGGTTCATAAACAATAGTTTCATCACACCACAAACTGGTCCAGGAATTTACCTAA
Organism: Tamias sibiricus; assembly: GCA_025594165.1. NCBI lineage: Eukaryota > Metazoa > Chordata > Mammalia > Rodentia > Sciuridae > Tamias > Tamias sibiricus. The sequence continues at coordinate 91,087,375 of CM046666.1, read as the reverse complement.
ATTTCATTCCAAGTTGATCAGTTAAAACCATATACCAACTGGCCTTTCCTTACCTGATCCCCACACCTCCCTTAATTATTGTCTCTGTGTATCCCAACTACAGGCTTACTAGAGACACTCCTAAAACCCAGCATTTATGTCCAAGACTTTTCGAATACTCCTCTTCCCTTATCACTGTTAGATGCAGAGAAAGACAAGAGGAAGCCCTGTCAGCAGGGACTATCAGTTGGGCCTGGTGTTCTCCTGTTCATCATAACCAATTCAGAGGCCACTAGGTGACCTCATTTGAACAGAGACAAAAACAAGTACACTGTTCAAACTGAAAAAAACGATCAAACACTCCTCTTTCCGGGTTAGTATGGTTTGCTCCCTTACCAAATCCAGTTTTAGCTTAACTACACTCCTCTTGCTTTCTAGATAACATCAAGATACCCAGTCACAGAATTACTCCTGCTTTCTGACAATATTCAGCCCAGAGCTAACTACAGCTTCTTTGAACCTCTCCCCAAATCGCCTAATATACAATCTTGAATCCTAGTAAGTCCTTTCTAAGACCCTCTTAACTGAGATGCTCAAGATGCCACACTAAGTGCTCTGTCCCTCACTGCTCCAAGTTAATAAACCCAATTTTGTTGGATTCAAGTGTGTTTCTAGTGGTGTGCTTGTGTGTGTTAATAATTACATAATAGATAAAACTTTTTATTTTAACTTCATTCAAAACACAATACCTAAAAGTCTCCCTTTATTACTAAGTGGAAGATATTTTTAATTGGTGTTAGCTTTTTTTACTTTCAGCTTATGTTTAGTTCATCATATGCTTTTATAGTTGTGTTAAGTAAAAAAAAAATTTTTCATTACAAGTAGATGTGTGCACCCAATGTGTCCTCAATTTCCATAAAAGATAAGCTTTTTACAGTCCAAACATTTATAGTTTTCTATCATTACAGAGGGCCACAAATAATGTCACTGATCCTTCTTCCTGGTATTTTTCGAAGTTCTGTTCTAAGATCCTTCCCCCACATACACACTCAATAATTCCTCTTTTTTTTTAAATATTTTTTTAGATGTTGATGGACATTTATTTTATTCATTTATTTATATGCAGTGCTGAGAATCGAACCCAGTACCTCATAAAGTACGCAAGCACTTTACCACTGGGCCACAACTCCAGCCCCTAATTCCTTCTTTTTGATGTTATCTACCTCAATTTCACCGAGACCTAAATCTGATTAGTTCCCCATCTATAATTAAAACCCAATTTCTCTTCCAAGACCCACATAGACATATCCACCTGGAGGGTCACAGAGTCTTCATGCTCACATTTCTAAAACAGAACTCAATATCCAGCCCCCAAAATGTGCCCTTAATCTAAAATTCTCATCCTTGTGTCTCTTCCATCCACTCAATACCCAAGTTACAAACCTAACAGCTATCCATATACTTTCCTCTTTAACTACTCTCCAAGATACTTTACACCAAACCCTGAGTACCTTTGTATTTCTCATCTTCCTGTCTCCAGTGTTAGTGCCTTAATTAAGGTTTTCAGCACCCTTTTCTCAGAATTATAGTTCTCTTACCTCCTTCAAATACCAATATATTATAGCAGCAACAAACTAGAGGGAAAATCTGTTCCAATTAGTTCTTTGTTTAAAATCCTCCAGTGGCTCCCAAATTTGGTCTCCGATGTCAAAATTATCACCAAGTTAAAGGCCAAACCCCCACCCTTCCCACCTCTTCAACTGGCTCCCTCATCATTCTAGCATATTCAACTACTGGAATTGTCCTAAAAAATGTCTGGCTCTGATTATAATGTTCTCTCTACTAAGAATTACTTCCCCTAGATGCCCAACAAAGACTCTCCTCTTATGATGGGAAACTTAATAATCACCTCTTACAAAAACTATTTTCAGCACCTCCACAAATCAAGCACATTTTCTTTGGAATTCCAATGTACAAATTTCTCCCAAACATCTATGTCACTTTAATGCACTTCTTTCTTTATAGTTTTCTCTTCTAAACCACAAGGTCTTCAAACACAGAGCTGATGATATAAGTTGCTTTTGTATCCCAAATATCCTCTCTTTCCTAATTCCCCTGTCTCAGTGCTACAGAAAGAACCAGGACCAAATGTGTACTCAGCAAGTGCTCTGCCACTGAGCGACATTTCCAACCCTGTATCCTAAGTATCTAACATATCTAACACAAAATAAAACTAAATACAAAAGTTAAGTAGTTGATTTGCTAACTCTCAATTTAAAAAAAAAAATTAATTTTGCCATGAATCTTGTTCACTAAAGTGTAAGCTTCAAAATGTTTCTATTATATATTGGTATAGTTTAAAGACATCTTTAGAGATAAACAGCTTCTTTGCACAAGTTACAGGAAAGAGTCACTTCACAATATGATCGGTTTATTGTTCTTGGAACTACTTAACTGTACAGATGCTCACAAGCCATAAATAAGATTCAGGCTCTTTTAAATCCTGAGATGAACAAATTAAACAATGGACATTTACAGAACAGTAGTCTTAATAATGCTAACATACACACATAATTTCTTTTCTTTTTTTTTTTTTTTTTTTGATACCAGGGATTGAACTCAGAGGCACTAGACCACTGGGCCACATCCCCAGCCCTTTTTTGGATTTTATGAGAGACAGGGTCTCACTGAGTTGCTAAGTGCCTCGCCATTGCTGAGGCTGGCTTTGAACTCGAGATCCTCCTGCCTCAGCTCCCCAAGTGCTGGGATTACAGGCGTGCGCCACCACGCCCAGCTATAAACACATTATTTCAAAGACCTTTAAATGTGAAAGAAAATGTTTTAAAACTTTAAGAAGAAAATGAAGGAAAGCAAGCAGCTTTGTAATCTCAGGATATAAAGCTAATATAAGTAATTCTAAGACAAAATATGAAATGGATAAATTGTAAGCACAAAAACTGATAAGTCCAATTACATTAAAAGAAACAACTTCTCAAAATATCCCATGAAATTCTTTTTTTTTTTTTTTTTTTTTTTTTAAATATTTATTTATTTGCTTTAGTTGTACACAATGCAATGCATTTATTTACGTGGTACTGAGGATCGAACCCGGGCCGCGCACGTGCAAGGCGAGCGCTCTGCCGCTGAGCCACAACCCCAGCCCCCATGAAATTCTTTTGGAGAGTAGAAAAGTACCAAAATGCTCTAAAATAAATTAAGGATACATGCTATAACCTCTAGTGTAACAACTAAAATAATAATTTGAAAGAGTAAAAATAAAAATTTAATAGAAGGAAAAATAGTAAAAAAAATAAAAATAAAAAAACTTGATCCATACAAATAAAGCAAAATAGAAGGAAAAAAGGAACAAATAGAAAGCACAACTAGAAAACAAATTTCAAGATAGCAAAACTAAATAAAAGTATATTAAGATAAAAATGAATTAAAGACTCTAATTAAAACATAAAAAATGTTGAACTAAATAAAAACAATGTTAACAAGAGGGACATTAAATGTAAGATCACAGAGATGCTGAATGCAAAGGGGTCAAAAAGACATAACCATGCAAAACACCAATCAGAAGAATACCAGTACCCTACTCAATATCAGAAGAAATCTATTTTAAAGCAAGAAGTACTAAGAAATGCAGGACAGTTCATGCTGAGGCCCTGATTTCCATCCCCTCTACCCTAAAAACAAGCAAAGAAAGAAATGTAGGACATTTCACAAGTATTTATTGAACAGGAAAATATAATGATCCTAATGCTTATGCACCTAATAACATAGCTTAAAAGCATATAAAAAGATATTAATGGAATCTAAAAAGCAATAGATAATCCTCAATTATCAGTTTCCGCTGATGATTTAATAACTTTTCTTACTAACAGGTAGAAACAGCAAACAAAAAAATGAGGAAGGTAGATTTGAACTACATGACTGACCAGCTTGCAGAACACATACTCCTTTTAATTGCAAATAAAACAGATCATATTCTGAGGTACATGGTTCAGGAAATCTAAAAAGATTGAAATCAAACAAAATATATTCTCTGATCACTATGGAATTAAACGTAAATCAATAACAGAAAAACAACTACAATATCACCAAATACTTAGAAGTTTAGGAACATACTTCCAAATAACCATTGGTCAAAAAAGAAAACAATGAAAATATATTTGGAACTGAATGGTAATGCAAATATGACACAATAGAACGTGCTAAATGGAGTCAAGGTCGCCTCAGAGAGAAATATACAGCTTTAAGTGCACTTATAGAAAAAAAAAGGTTTAAAAATCAATAATCTAAAATTTCATTTCAAAGAAGAAATAACAAGTTAGCATTAGAAAACTGGAAAGAAGGAAATAAGAACAGAAATCAATGCAATGCAAAAAAGATACAAAATACTTTTTAAAAATTGCAAAGCCAATTGATAGATCATTTGAAAGAAAAAGATAAATCTGAGGATTCAGCTTAGTGGTAGAGCACTTGCCTAATGTATGAGGTCCTGGGTTTCATCCCCAGTACAACTGGGTGGGGGTGAGGGAGGGATAAACAGAGAAAACACAGATTTCTAATATAAAGAATAAAAGTAGAAACATCTGTGTAGATTATACAGAAATTAAGAGGAAAATAGGAGGCCATTATGGTCTACTTTAGGCAATATTTGAAAATTTATATGAAATACATAAATTCCTTGAAAATCACAACTTACAAATAGTTGATGTTTTAGAAGAAAAAAATTTAACAGTTCTGTACCTAGTTAAAAAGTTGAATCAGTAATTTAAAATCTTCCTACAAACAAACAAAACAACAACAACAAAAAACCCTCCAGGCCATGTGGCTGCATTTAAAGACACATAATATAACTTAGCTGGGTGTGGTTGTACACACCTATAATCCCAGTGACAGGGGTGGTTTAGGAAAAAGGATTGCAAATTCAAGGCCAGCCTCAGCAACTTAAGGAGATCCTTTCTCAAAAAAAAAAAAAAAAAAAAAAAAAGGTTGGGGATGTAGCTCAGTGGTAAAGTGCCTCTAGGTTCAATCCCCAGTACCAAAGTAATAATAGTAACAATAATAATTACACAGCACTTAAACAAACAACCAAAAAAAAAAAAAAAATCACTTTCAATGGACTAGGGATGTAGCTCAGTGGTAGACCACCTGCTCAGCATGAGTGAGGCCCTGGGTTCAATTCCCAGTACTGTTAAAAAAAAAAGGATGAAAAAGAAAAATTTACCAAGGTCATAAGATGGAAGGAGAATACTTTAAGAATATACTGTTTTCTGTAAATAGCAAAAAACAGGTAATAAAAATTTTAAATACTATTTAACAAGATAAAAAATAGATTCTACTGTCATTTGTAACTAAAAAGAACCAATAAAAATACATATAAAAAAGAAAAATTAGTAAAGCTCTAAATAGAAGCATAAACATGTTCATGGACTAAACAATTTTATTTAAGATGGCATCTCCTAAAGTGATCCATAAGTGAAAAACAGTCAGAACCCCAATAGAAATGTTTTGTTTTGTTTTTTCCCCAGGAGAAAATAACAAGCTTATTCTCTATGGAAAGAACGAACCCAAAATAATGAGACAAGCATTGAAGAAAAACGAGTTTGTGAAGGAGCCTATAATCAAGGAGATAGCTAAAGATTGCGGTTAGCTGAGAGCCATAAAAGATGTTCTAGTTTCCACCTGATATTAATACATTATTCAAAGAATCTTTGTATGCCCGTGAACACTGCGAGACGCACCTGTAAGCTCGAGCTGTAAACACGTGTCCTTGTTAAAGCTATATGTATATAACTGGGTGAGGTTCATTAGTGTGTGTGGGGAAGAAGAAGGTGGTGGTTGGAGTTAGAGTGTTTGGAGTGATTGCTGGAGCTGGAGAGAGGAGAAGAATAAAAGACCTTTTTTCATTTTCATCCTGCCTCCGAATTTTCCTGTGGCGTTCACTGCTCCAAGCGACTTCCGCTTCAGGCAGCGACAGGTGGCGGCCCGTACGGGGAATTCGGCGGCAAGGTAAGAAAAAAGAAAATTTAAAAAGATGGGAGCAAATATAACAAAAAGTCGGTTTATAAAAGCCATGAATGAAATTTTTGATATTGAGAACTCAGAGGATAGTGAGAAAAGTGAACAAGAAAGCATATCCTCTGACTCAGTGGAGACCAGCAAGGAGAGTAGAAATGTAAATTCAAAAGTAAAGATCTGCAAAAGCCATCAGAAGCTTAATAAAATTAGCTGAGGAGTATGTACTCTCCTTAGAAACTGAAACTCAGGATACTAGTGAAAGTAATAATAGTAACAAGGAGCCAAACCATGAAAGTACAGTCTCCTCTACTGAGCCGGTTAGGAATTATGAAGCTAGTAGTGAAGAGGAATCAAAAAGCGATTCGGAGAGCACAGTCTCCAATAAAAAGAACAAAAAGAAATTAAAAAAGAGAAAAGACCGTCAAATAGAGGAACCACTAGCGCCCTCTGCTCCTTCATGGATAGAATCCCTAACAGAAACAATAAAGAGTATTGATCAGAGTGTACGTGCCCTTGAGGTAGAAATTGGCGGCCTTTCAGAGCGCTTATACGCTCTCGAACAACATAGACCGCAGGAGCACCTAGAACTGCCAGTATTTCAAAATGAACAGGGACAAAGATATCACGAGTTCCTAGAATTTAAAACAATAAAGAATTTTAAAGAGGCGGTAATGACCTATGGGCCTCAAGCTCCGTTCACATTAAGTATGATAGAGTCACTTAACACCCTAACCTTAGCCCCCTCAGATTGGAAAAGTCTATGCAGAGCGGTACTAAGTGGGGGACAATACCTAATCTGGAAAACTCAATTCCAGGAACTTTGTTCAGAAATAGCAAAGAGAAATGCTGCAGCAGGTTTCCCTCAACGCAATATAGATATGCTCACAGGGGAGGGTGAGTTCGCCGAACTACAAAATCAGCTACAATACGATCCAGGTGTGTATGCCCAGGTACACACTGCAGCTGTGAAAGCCTGGAAGACAATCTCAGGCACAGGGGATCTGCAAGGCAGCCTATCAAAAGTTATACAAGGGCCTAACGAACCTTACGCTGATTTTGTAGATAGGCTCTTAAAAACAACATCTAGAGTTTTTGGAGAAGTCGAGCAAGCTATGCCCCTAGTTATCCAATTAGCATACGAGAACGCTAATAAATATTGCCAGGATGCAATAAGGCCATGGAGAAGTAAAAAAGACTTATCAATTTATATCAGACTGTGCAAAGACATTAACGAGGCTGTTATCACAGGCAACGTAATTGCTGCAGTGATGAAAAATTCCTCCCCTCAAAATTCCCAAAGGATTCAACCTAGAACAGGATATTCCAGACAAAATTATTATAATCAACCAAGATATGCTAAGCAATATCCCCCAAGGGTAATAAAATCAAATTCATACCGTGCTCCAGGCCGATGCCCCAGATGCAAAAAAGGTATACACTGGGCCAATCAATGCCATTCTAGATATGATATATATGGAAATGATTTATCAAGGATTTCAAAAAACGGGGCACGGGGCCCAATGCCCCGGGGCCCACAAATGTACGAGGCACTAGAGGAGGAAGGCCCTCAGATTCAAATGATTCCTCGTCACAGTCCCTCCTACCCATTAACTCCCTTATCAGAGGGACAAGAGGAAGTGCAGGATTAGATCTCTGTTCTACTGCCTGGATGGTCCTGACACCTGAAATGGGGGTTCAGCTGATTCCTACGGGAATCAGGGGACCTCTCCCTTCAGGAACTGTGGGACTAATCCTTGGGCGTAGTTCCAAAAGTTTATTAGGCTTTAATGTTATACCAGGGGTTATTGATTCAGATTATAATGGAGAGATTAAAATAATGCTAAGTACACACAGGGGCATCATCTCCGTAAATCAAGGAGACAGAATCGCACAGCTGCTCCTCATTCCCAGTCTCCATAATTCTTTTAAAAGCATGCCACAAAATAGAAATAGCAGAGCATTCGGTTCCACTGGTTCAGGACCTATGGCTTTCTGGGTCCAGGACTGTTCACGGAGGCCTATGTGCAAATTAAAAATTCAAGGTATAGAGATGGAGGGGCTGATTGATACAGGAGCTGACTCTTCCATCATAAATCTACAACAATGGCCTAAGCACTGGCCTCTACAGAAAGCCTCAACCAGTTTAAGAGGCTTGGGATACAGTAATACCCCAGCTCAAAGTGCTGTAATCTTAAATTGGCAAGACAATGAAGGCCATACAGGAACATTCAAACCCTATGTTTTAAACAGCTTGCCAGTTACCCTATGGGGAAGAGATATCTTACATCAAATGGGGCTACACCTAGCGACCAAGCCTGCAGGTGTTAAGAATAAAAATCCTACTCATAATAAAAAAGGCAAAGGACATTTTTTCTAGGGGCCACTGAGAAAACAATTTTAAAAATACCATGGCTCTCTAATAAGCCAGTTTGGGTCCCTCAGTGGCCCCTATCCAAAGAAAAATTGCAAGCGGCCCATCAATTAGTTAAAGAACAATTAGAAGCAGGACACATAGAGCCTTCCACCTCTCCCTGGAATTCTCCCATATTTGTAATTAAGAAAAAATCAGGAAAATGGAGACTATTACAAGATCTAAGACAAATTAACAAAACAATGCAAATTATGGGCCCTACTCAACCTGGACTTCCTAATCCTGTAGCTATTCCAAAAAACTATTACCTAATAACCCTTGATATAAAGGACTGTTTCTTTTCCATTCCCCTACATCCTCTGGATGCCCCCAGGTTTGCTTTTTCAATTCCTTCTATTAATAATAATGGCCCTGATAAAAGATATCAATGGAAAGTATTGCCGCAGGGAATGGCAAATAGCCCTACACTGTGCCAACTATATGTGGACAGAGCTATACAGCCCATTAAAAACAAATATCAAGACCTTATGTGTCTACACTACATGGACGATGTTTTATTAGCTCACCCTAATCAACAAATCTTATTTAATATATTTAGTGAAATAACAAAAAATCTAAAAAAATATGGATTATATATAGCAGAAGAAAAAGTTCAAAGCAGATCACCTATACTATATTTAGGCTTTAAAATCATGGATACTTTTGTTAAACCCCAAAAAATTCTAATAAGTAAAGAACATTTGACCACCCTCAATGATTTCCAAAAATTACTGGGTGACATTAATTGGCTTCGCCCTACACTAAGCCTCACTACTGGACAATTAAAACCCTTATTTGACATCCTTCGTGGGAACCCTGACCCATCCTCACCTCGAACATTAACTCCTGAGGCCAGGAGAGCTCTAAAATTAGTAGAACAGGCCATTGAAAGATCCCATTGCGATAGATTTGATTTTGCACAACCACTAATATTGATTATTATTCCTTCACAATATACTCCAACAGGAGTATTTTGGCAACAGGGACCTATAATATGGATACATTTGCCTGTCTCTCCTAAAAGTACAATTGAGTCTTATACCTCCATGGTGGCTAAACTTATTCTTCAAGGACTTAAAACCTCTACTAAAATATTTGGAATTCATCCCGCTACTATTATTACTCCTTATTCATCGTCACAGGTTGAATATTTGTGCTTCAATGATAATGATTGGGCTATAGCTAGATGCTCTACTTCTGCAAATTTTGACAATCATATTCCTAAATCTCCTATACTGTCCTTTTGTATCAATCATCCTATCATATTCCCACAGGTAATAAAAAATCAACCCATTCCTAAAGCTTTTAATGTATTTACAGATGGATCCTCTAACGGTACTACTGCAGTAGTCACTCAAAATGAAAAAATGATTCATATCACTAATCAAAAATCAGCTCAATTAGTGGAACTCGAAGCTATAATAATAGCTCTGGAAAATTTTAAAGAACAGCCTATGAATATTTTTTCAGACAGCCATTATATTGTACATGCTGTCCCAAAATTGGAGCTAGCAGGTCCAATAGCACCACATACTCCAGCTTTTAAATTGTTTCCTCAAATCCAAAATCTCCTATGGCAACAAAAAGAACCTTTATTTATAGGTCACATAAGAGCTCACACTAATCTGCCTGGTCCTCTCCATGAAGGTAATCAAAAAGCTGACGCCCTCACTAAAACAATATTTATATTTACTACAGTACAACAAGCTACTTTATTTCATTCCCAGTTCCACGTTAACAGCACTACCTTAAGACAAAAATTTAAAATCACAAAAGAACAAGCTCGTAGAATTGTAAAAGAATGTCCATCTTGTGTAACACTCTTGCCCAATCCACATTATGGGGTTAACCCACGAGGTTTGATGCTCAATCATTTGTGGCAGATGGATGTCACACATGAGCCAAGTTTTGGAAAATTACGATTTATTCATGTCACCATAGATACACGCTCAGGCATGATTTTTGCTTCTTTACATTCCGGAGAAAAAGTTAAAGATACTATATCTCATTGTCTGCAAGCTTTTGCTGCATTGGGCATCCCCAAAATGCTTAAAACAGATAATGGCCCTGCATATACATCCACATCCTTCAAACAATTTTGTACAAAGTTCAATATTATCCACAAAACAGGTATCGCTTATAATCCTCAGGGACAAGGAATAATTGAAAGAGCAAATCGGACACTTAAAAATATGTTACTAAAGCAAAAAGATGGAAACTGGAAAAATCCTAAGGACAGATTGGCAGTTGCCCTGTTTACCCTAAATTTCTTAACTTTAGATTCTAATGGACATTCGGCTGGAGATAGACACTGGAACCCAAACCAACAACATAAACCTTTGGTTTACTGGAAGGATGTTCTCTCAGGTACATGGAAGGGTCCAGACCCAGTATTAATTTGGGGGAGAGGATCTGTTTGTGTTTTTCCAAAGCACGAATCCTCTCCAATATGGATACCATCTAGATTGATAAAGCAGGTACAAAGTCAAAGGGATCAAGACGAAGTTATTGAGGAGTCTAGATTGAATAAACAAGTGCAAGGTCAAGAGGACCAAAATGAAGGTATGGAGTGATTCCCTTAAAAGAGTTCTCCATTAAATTTACAACTTAAATTTCATTCTTCCCGGCCGGGACAAGAAGATCTCTCTTCAGTGTATACACAATTGTAATTTTTTTTTCTCTTTTATATATGTCTTTATGTCTGTGCATTTGTCTAAATTTCATGTTAATGTGATGTCACAAATATGTTTATATGTGCGTCTGTCTAGTGTGACGTCACAAATAATTAAGCGCTTAAAAAAAAAAAAAAAAAAGGTAGATAGATATAGATCCAAATAACAAATAACGTTAATTCATTTAAGCTTAGAATATTCTAATTTGATAATCAATAGATAGATAATATAGATATTTATATAAGTTCAGAATATTTTTAGATAATCAATTATAATGATAATCAATTTTGATTTATAGTTGTCTCCGGGACTTCTCTTCAGCTGTGAATATGTTTAATGTTGTATAACCTGATATTTTGGTGTTCCGACAGAGGATCATTTATTTGTTATTGACTTCATTTGTTTAGTAGCTGATTAATTTGAATTATTTCAACAGGTATAGGATTGCTGTGTATATAGAGACTCGAGGATTCCAGCTAACAAATTATTTTTCCAAAATGCCTTTAGCTTTTCTTTATCTTTAATGCAGTAAACACCCTCAGTTTCTCTTTGATTATTTCTGAATGTGATATTTTGCCAGCTTATGTTTGTGGGAGCTTGAGCAGCAATGTGTGTGAGCAGAGATCAACTTTTATTTTCTACTCTAATAGTTTTTTTTTTTTTTTTTTTAGTTTGACAGCTCACCTTTTGATCTCAGTGCTGGAATAGCACTGCCTTTCCCTTAATAATGGATGCTTGAGTTTTTAGGTAGCGGGCCCTGAAGATTTGCCGGTGGAAATGTCTGGACATAAAAAAGACGGCTGCTGCTACAACTGCAGGGACCGCGGTCGCTGCAAGCATCCCTGCTGCTCAAGCATCAACAACCTCACCAGCAGTGTGGCCTCTGCTCTGCATGCATGGGGCCTCCTGAATCTATGTGTTATAACTTATGGACATTTTGGTTTTCCATTATTTTGGGACATTACGGGACAATGCCTTGCGGGTATTTGTCTAAGAGAACTCAGTGCGTTACTTGATGAAACTAAGGGCAGCTGATTCGCTTAAAGAACTTGATACGCTATGGAAACTTGGCTCGTCAGCAGTAGGCTTACCGCCTTAAAGCCGCAGCATCTCCTAAAAATTGGACGGCTGTTAGTCCACACACAGTCGATCCTGAAGGGCTCTATTGGATGGCTGGTTAGCCTATGACGGGTAAGATCCCCAGAAGGGGACAACCTAAGACACGGCACAGTCGCACGGGACAGTCTAATGTGGCCGGCATGTCAACCTAAGCCAGGAGTCAGGACAGCCTAGACTCCCATGACGGGTAAGAATGTCGGTTGCACATGGACGTCCTAGAACATCCCCTCTTTTAAAACTAAAGGGGGGAAATGAAGGAGCCTATAATCAAGGAGATAGCTAAAGATTGCGGTTAGCTGAGAGCCATAAAAGATGTTCTAGTTTCCACCTGATATTAATACATTATTCAAAGAATCTTTGTATGCCCGTGAACACTGCGTGACGCACCTGTAAGCTCGAGCTGTAAGCACGTGTCCTTGTTAAAGCTATATGTATATAACTGGGTGAGGTTCGTTAGTGTGTGTGGGGAAGAAGAAGGTGGTGGTTGGAGTTAGAGCATTTGGAGTGATTGCTGGAGCTGGAGAGAGGAGAAGAATAAAAGACCTTTTTTCATTTTCATCCTGCCTCCGAATTTTCCTGTGGCGTTCGCTGCTCCAAGCGACTTCCGCTTCAGGCAGCGACAAGTTTGGAGAACTTAAACTACCAGACACTACCTCACCATATTTACACTAACTGGTAGTGTAATTAATGCTGGTGCAAGGACAGACAAATAGACCAAAGAATTAGCAGATCCAAACATGTACAGTCACCTGATTTATGACAAAGGTTCTATTGTAACTCATGAAGAAAAGGATGATCTTTTTAAATATTGGATGCTGGTTTAACTAGATACCCAGAACCCAAAATAAAATGAAACTTAACATTTACTGAATTCAGCTATTCAAAAGTTAAATTGAGGGACAGGGATAAAGACGGCAGAGTGGCAGAGTGCATGTTTGTCAGGCACAAAGCACTGGGTTTAATCTCTGGCACCCTGCCCCCCCAAATTATCTTGATATGGGTCATAGACCCATAAAGGTAAACCTATAGCATCTCTGAAAGAAAACAAAGGGAATATTTTCATATCATTGGGGTATGCAAAGATGTCTTCAACAGGATACATAATACCATCTTGGTGGCGCACGCCTGTAATCCCAGCACTTTGGGAGGCTGAGGCAGGAGGATCGTGAGTTCAAAGCCAGCCTCAGCAATGGAGAGGCACTTAGTAACTCAGTGAGACCCTGTCTCTAATAAAAATACAAAAAAGGGCTGGGGATGTGGCCCAGTGGTCGAGTGCCCCTGAGTTCAATCCCCGGTACCAAAAAAAAAAAAAAAAAAAAAAAAAAAAAGAAAGTTAAAAAGGGACTTGTGTTGTGGCAAATACCTGTAATCCTAGACTTGGGTGGCCCTAAGCAACTTAATGAGACCCCATCTCAAATTAAAAATTAAAAGCGGTAGGGATATGGCTCAGTAGTAAAGCGCCCTGGGGATAAATCACTAGTACCAAAAAAGAAAGTTAAAGGCAAGCCACAGATTAGGAGATACTTGCAGAACATGTGTATGATGAAAAATTCCTATCAAGTAATGTACTAATGGGCCGGGGTAGCTCAGTGGTAGAGCACTTGCGGGTTCAGTACCCAGCATAGTTTTAAAAAAAGGTATACCTTGAGACTATATAAAGTACTCCTACACATCAATAAAGGATAATCAACTAAAATACAGAGAAATTATTTGAACAAAAATCAAAACAGGCATTGCTTAGTTCACCCTAGTTTACTGCACTTAGCTTACACCATTTTTTGTCTATGATTTTCCACTCTTCATTCAAACCTAAAACACTCAGGCTTAATCATTTCTTCAAGCCAAAGTTCCCAGTATCATATAAAACTTGTATTTAAATGTGTATGTTTTTCTCTCGTTAGCCTATCTTTTGTTAGTCTACTTTATAGGGCCCAGGAAAGGAAGATAAAAAGATTTTTTCTCCTTCTCTCCTACAATTGTCATTGTGCATTTTTTCCCCCCCAAATCTACATGAAACCACAATGATAGCTTAAAATTAGGTATGGTAGAAGTATTAATAGCATGAAAACTGGCATATGCTACCAATCATGGCTTGATTTATTGTTTTGTTGATTGTCTAGTCACTTTGGAAAATGATGAATAAGATGTTAGTGATGCAGATTAAATTTAACAATGTATCATGTCTACAGTCATTACACTGTAACTAGCAGAAAAACTTAGGGAATAATTTTACAGTATTCAAAAACCTGTTAGCCACTTCAACAAAGAATATTGCTCACAACATTCTAAAATAAAATTCTGATATGTCTTTATATTTATAGTTTTATTTTTGTTACTCATTAGTATATAAAAATACCATTTAATGTCATGTAGAACTAAAAAATAAACATATAAAATTTTTTTTAAATATCATTTAACATTCATGTAAGAACTACACTTGCTCCATCTGTTGCAAGCAAGTTTCATGAGAGCTACGAATGCTCAGGAAAAAAAAAAAACTATTTGGTAAGAATCCATTCACTACATGAAATTTTTTTTTTTTTTTTTTTTTTTTTGGTACCAAGGATTGAACTCAGGGGCACTCACCACTGGGCCACATCCCCAGCCCTTTTTTGTATTTTATTAGAGACAGGGTCTCACTGAGTTGCTAAGTGCCTCGCCATTGCTGAGGCTGGCTTTGAACTCACAATACTCCTGCCTCAGCCTCCCAAGTGCTGGGATTATAGGCGTGTGCCACCACGCCCAGCCATTCACTACATGAAATTTTTAACAGAGTCTTGTATAACTATTATCTCTTACAATTGTGTCCTGTATCCTTTATATCAGTAAAGTTCACAGCACATACACGATTATCACCTCTTTTTTTTCTCCCCAATGTTTACTGGCCTGCAAATTACCAAAATCACATTCAGAATTGTTTATACTTTTGAAATACTTTTTCCTGCCTGTAGTCTTCAATAGGAAAAATTTTAGGCAGTCATTAATTCAGTACATTTTCAGTTTAGGAGTTGGACAGAAGCGATACCCTAGTACTGTGCTACTATGGTCTAAGGCTCAGTGCTAGACAATAGTTCACCACTGAACCAAGACAATTATATAAATTAAGAGTAAGCATTTGTACAAGTATTTGATCTGTAACAGATCAGAAAACTTTTTATAAAAAGACTGAGAATCAAGCCGGGTGCGGTGGCGCACGCCTGTAATCCCAGCACTTTGGGAGGCTGAGACAGGAGGATCGCGAGTTCAAAGCCAGCCTCAGCAATAGCGAGGCACTTAGCAAACTCAGTGAGACCCTGTCTCTAAATAAAATACAAAAAAGGGCTGGGGTTGTGGTCCAGTGGTCGAGTGCCCCTGAGTTCAATCCCCGGTACCACCAAAAAAAAAAAAAAAAAAAAGACTGAGAATCAATGCTCCAGCACACCAAAATTTGCCCTAAGAATAAACCCAACACTCTCCTGTTTAGTGGGTAGCTGCCTTCAAGAAAAGGAAGCCAGATGCTCTTGGCCAGAGGTCATTCCCAGAAGCTGCTAGTGAAATAGGAAAGTATATTTAGTTAGCATTATTTCTCTCTCTCTCTCTCTTTTTTTTTAAATCTCCCTAACTGAATTTCAGCTTTACTTACCTCAACTAATCTTGGGCTATCCTCACTCTCCTTTTTAAGATTTCCAAAGTAGATGTTCTCTAAACAACTGATTTTAGCCCATCTTTATATGATAGACACACACACACACACACACACACACACAGAGTTTTTCTGGATGCCTTGAACATCATCTATGTCTCTGGTTTTGTAAAATAAAAATATATCATTAAAAATGCTTAGAAGAGGCTAGAGATATAGCTCAGGGATAAGAGTGTTTGCCTAGCATTCATTCATTGTGGTGCTGGATTCGATCCCCAGCACCACAAAACACACACACACAAAAAAAATGCTTAGAAGATGTTTACAAGACCTGTAAAGCATTTTAAATTAATGTTATAAGCTACAGAGTAAAGATGTTAATACTGATTTATTATAGGATATCAGTCAAGCATTTACCAACACTTGTCCCCATAGAACCATATCCCAAGAGATGATTTTTTTAAAAGGAGGGTGGGGGTACATAAGGGACCAAATATTCAGTAAGTATAAAATATAGTATATCCTATGTCCTTGTCTTTGGAAATTGATGCATACTTTACTATGTATAGTAAAGAAAGAAACAGGTCTAAATTTGTATAACCAGGGAGTTCTCAAACTTATTAAATAAGGAATACTTTTTTCTTTCAGATAACACTTACTAACAGAACTACTTGTTTACCAAACATGCTTTGGGCATTAGTTACCATTCAATCTTATCACTGAACTGAAGGACATTCAAATTAATTTCTTTTTCCTATGATAATTCTGTCCCTATCTATAACACTGTGTACAAAAACGTTTAATGCCTAAAGGATATATATCCCCAATACATTCTGGCCGTTTTGTAAATATTCTCTCAGTTCCTATAACCTTATTTTCTAGCTAACTCAGCAGCTCAAATTTATCCATGACCTACAGACAAATTCTTTTAACTCTGTAAATATAATAGCACATTTGACATATTTTAAAGAAATATCCCTATAAAAGGGACAAAAAAATAACTCGCTCTTATTTTTCTAGGTATTCTTCTAATAGTTTCTATGACAGCATGACTGCTTTCAAGCATACTGGAATTGCTTTCGCTTGGTCATTGCTGGAAAGTCAACAAAAGCTAAAAAAGTTAAAATCCTCATTTTGATTTGCAATCATTGTCTTTTGAATAGGAAACCACTTTATAAATTGAATTATGCAAGTATTCAAATTAGCTGGAATCACTGAGGATACATAAGTGACAATGAATTAGCTCTTGGGCTTGCCAGTACAAATAAGATAATTGAAGGCTAAGAATTAAAAGTGTATAATAAAAAAGTAAAGTGATAGGGCCAGAAGAAGATAGCCGCTAAGCAGCAATGGGCAAATGATAGAAATTTCAGTTTAGTTTTCTTTTGTTAAGAGCAGCTTCTCCAGTAAAGAAAAATTGATTAATCAGAGAAACTGACAAGAATCACAGGAACCTGGTCAATTTCTCTCAGCAGCCAGCTCCACGTGTTAAAAGACTTTGAAGCAGAAAGACACGGATTATCAATTTTCTACAGAAGCTCTTTACACCAGGAAGATGGAGTAGGGATGGGGAGTTGAGAAACAGGGGTGCTGCAAAATGATGAGGAGCAAAAATAAATGACATTTTAAAACATCAGTGTTTAGAAAAGACAAGAAATGATAACACTAACAATAAGGCTAAGGTGAATATACAATGTGAAAGGCTGTCCTACATGCTTTGTGATGTGGTGTGAAACATGTAATAGAAAATAATACATTTGACATACATTTTAATACGTGGGAATAAAATCAGTAATAATAGGTCAGGGATAGACTTTTGCTAATGGCTGTGTTGAGAAAAATTACAATTTAAGTGAACATGGTATGAAAAGGTTAAGTTAGTTTGTGTGCAAAAGGAGAATAGAAGTGCAGAGAGGAGATATAGCAGTGAAAACCAATGAATATGTGGATGAGCATGATGAATCAATCACTGTAGTGAAAGGAACATTTAAAAACAGTGCAAAAGGGCTGAGATTGTGGCTCAGCGGTAGAGTGCTCACCTAGCACGTGGGCGACCCGGGTTCGATCCTCAGGACCATGTACAAATGAAACGCATTGAATAAAACGTTGTGTACAACTAAAGCAAATAAATAAAAATATTTTAAAAAAAAAAAAAAAAACAGTGCAAAGGCTGTTGTTTCCTTTAATAATAAGTGAAAACTCTTCTTTTAAAATCAGGTTTTAATTTCTACAATGCAGGACAGAACCTTAAGTACATTACCACTTAAATTTCAATCAACATATGACCCAAAAGAACATACACATTTGTTTATCTCTGAAACCAAACCCATGTCACATAAAATTTTCAACCTTTTAACACCATTCCCCTCACTTAGAATGCTTTACCATCTTGATTTTCAGCCAAAACATCTTCCTTTCTCAAAGAAATAAAAATTCACCTTCTCTCAATTACCTTGGTTACATAAATTTTAAATAACTCAGTAGTAATTAGGCCTCTAAATATATTTTTCCTACATTTGTGTCTAAATAAAAGATAAAGATATTAAATACAAAGTATCATATATTTGTTCAAAGTACTTATCGAATTCACTAAATCAGACTTTCTCACATGGAGGTGATTTTGCCCTACAGGGAACATTTAGGGATGTTTGGGGACATTTTTAGTTGTCACAATGGGGAGATGTGCTGTGGCACCTGGTGAGTAGAGGTCAGGGATATTGCTAAACAGCAGGCGAAGAACAGTACAGTCCCTCACAAGACAGAATCATTTGGCACAAAAGGTTCACTCTGACCCATAGTGCCCAGGTTGAGAAATTCTGCTGCAGATTGTTAACTTCAATTTTTCTTTATTAACAATGCTACTATACGCAACTCAGGATACAGTTTAGAATGCTCTAGAATTCAGACTTTTCATATTATTTTATTATCTTCCCTTTTTTCACAAAATAAAACATTCTTTTTTATGCTCTTCACAGAGTGATTTCCAAAGTTCAAATGTTAATGAGATTTATGTTTAATTAAAGATGTTGCATTTTGTACTAAAGATTATTAGTCTATTTTCCTATTTTTCACATTGGAGATAGAAATACAAAAGAAATGAGTGAGAGGTGGAAGTTGGTATATGAGGGTAGGTATTTTCATTTGTTCTATTTGGCTTCTTGCTGTATCTCACAAAATAGCTGTCGAATAATTATTTGTTGAATGAACAATCTGATGGAGCTAAGTCTTGATAAAGACTGTTTGCCCCATGTTCCCTGTGAAAAGTGACCACCTGCTCATCAAGACACTGCCTTCAAGTAACATCATATACCTGCCTTTAATTGCAATGCTCCTTTATCTGATTTGCCTAAATTCCAGGTACTTGTTTGTTAGGTATAGACCCAACAGCAGCCAGTCAAGATTCTGCTCTGATCATTAAGATCTCAAGTATAGATGATATAAAGTTGGGCGGCATTTTGAGATTTAAATAAAATAAAAAGGAACTTGATTATTGATTGAACATGAATCATAAGCAAGAAACAACACTAAGTTTTCGCATCTCAATAATCAAAAATGTTGGAAAGGCTGAGATGCGGAAGGGCGAGAGGCATGACATCTAGACTGAGAATCAGTACACACAAAAGCAATTATAAATGGTGAAAATTCTGACCAGAGAAGTAGAATAAAACCAGAGGAACGCTAAGAGTCATAGAAATAAAAGGATAGTGAATCTGTTAGCAGTATAATGTAAATAACTGCTCTTCTTAGACTGAACAGGCAAACTGAAGCTTCATTCTGTCTTCTGGATTTATAATAGTCATGTGCTTAGACTGATAAGGAACTACCCCTTATGCTGGGGATACAGTCACTGCTCCCGGGGGCATATAGCAAATAGAGGTAGATATGTGAACAAAAGAACTGGGTTTCTGATAAGAAGGGAAGAAAAGCATACTGGATATGTAACAAACAGTGCCTACTATGTGAATCGTATATCTTTCCTACACAATCCAATATTTTGACAGACTAGCCCCATACTACCCTTGTGGAACTGACTTGCATCAGTTATGCTCTTGTGTTATTAACTAAGATGTCAATTTCTTAACAGGTTTTCCCCCCAGTGCTAGGGACTGAACCCAGGGCCTCATGCATACTAGGCAAGCATGCTATCACTGAGCTATATACCTGGCCCAAGATGCTGATTTCTACATTTTTTCACCTTTAAATGTGGTATTGTGTAGTTAAATTGCATCTGTGTGCTATACTTAATCTTGGCCCTGTCATCCCTTATACCAGATACACCTCACCTCTCTAAATTATATCAATTGTAGCAATACGCATTTTTTTTTTAATTAAAATGAGGACATTAAGGATCTCCTTTATTTCTATTTCAAGGCACTGGACTAGATGCTTAAAATGTATTAAAGCTGATCCTCATAATCCTATAAAATTAGCATTGGTAACTAATTTCTATAGATAGAAAATGTGAGATAAGGTAGTTTGGTAAAATTCAAGCACCTAGTAAGAGCTACAACCAGGATTCAAGCCCAGGTATCTTCCACTCCAAGATTTCCATGGTTTACATTTACCCTGTTACATCTCATCTTTCCAGTGATACTGTCACTTAAAAATATCTATTGAATAGTTGTGGTTTAGACTTAGAAATAAAATTCATTAAAATAAAGTAAAAAATATATATATATATCGCCAGGCGCAGTGGCACACACCTGAAATCCCAGCACTTGGGAGGCTGAGGCAGGAGGATCGCAAGTTCAAAGCCAGCCTCAGCAATGGCGAGGAATTTAGCAACTCAGTGAGACCCTGTCTCTAATAAGATACAAAAAAAAAAGGGGGGGGGGGTGCTGGGGATGTGGCCCAGTGATTGAGTGCCCCTGAGTTCAATCCCTGTACCAAAAAACAAAACAAACAAAAAAAAAGTTACCAAAAAAAAAAAAAAAAAAATACATATATATATCTATTGGACATCCAGTTCAATGTTCTCTGGACTTAAAAAGGAAAATTAGATATATCAGTCCTCCTCCATTGACAAACTGCAGATATTTTTTGAGTTAGCAGCAATGGTAATAAATATAACACAGAAGCCACCATTTTTTTTGTTCAATAAAAAGGCAGAAAACCAAAATTGCCCTGGACCTTCAAATGCAGTTTATCATATATATCACTCAATGTTTGGTGAACACCTAAGAATTATGCCTTTAAAAGGGAGTTTAACACTAGATTTTCTCCTTTTTTTTTTTTTTTTTTTTTTTTTTTGTACTGGGGATTGAACTCAGGGGCACTCGACCACTGGGCCACATCCCCAGCCCTTTTTTTGTATTTTATTAGAGACAGGGTCTCACTGAGTTGCTAAGTGCCTCGCCATTGCTGAGGCTGGCTTTGAACTCTCGATCCTCCTGCCTCAGCCTCCCAAGTGCTGGGATTACAGGCATGCGCCACCGCACGCCAGGCCCTAGATTTTCTTAAAGAAGAAAAGTTCACACATGCTCTATTACAGATTATGAATCTAGTTAGTTTCCTATAATCCATACTATTTTATCCAGTAAAAGACAAGGAAAAATGATACTCATTTATTATAGTTTTTTTCTTTTTCAATAAATGTTTGGAGCCTGGTACAGTGACACATGCCTGTAATCCCAGCATCTCGGAGGCTGAGGCAGGAGGATTACAAATTCAAAGTCAGCCTCAGCAATTTAGTGAGTCCCTAGACAACTTAGCAAGACCCTGTATGAAAATAAAACATAAAAAAGGGGGATGCTAGGATGTGGCCCTATGGTTAAGTACCCTTGAGTTTAATCCCCAGTATCAAAAAAGAAAAGAAAAAGAAATTTTAGGGAAGGAATGATAAGAAAAAAAACACCTACTTGTTGTAGGAATAAAAAATTTGGTGAAATAATTTCCACTTAAGTATATAATTTAGTCCGTAAAACAAGAAAACAAAATATAATAAAAGATGGAGCTGTGGTTGTGGCTCAGTGGTAGAGTGCTCACATGAGGCACTGGGTTCAATACTCAGTACCACATAAAAATAAAATAAAGATATTGTGTCCACCTAAAACTAAAAAATAAATATTTTTAAAAAATATAATAGAAGGTGATCAATTATTTACAAAGCATTTTCAAATTTATAAGGAAGTAAGCAATTCTAATAGATTGATGAGGAAAGTTATGAGAAAGACCTGACTCTGTGCTGGTTCCAAAGGATGGCAATGACTTCAAAAAGTGAATGCAGGAAAAGAATTTTTGAGGAAAGGCAGTACTGTTCATGTAAAGTGAAGAGGCCAAAGAGTGTAGACTATATCCACAAAGTAGAAAGTCCTATTTCACAAAGCAAGCAATTTAAATAGGAACTATGAGAAGAAAAGCAAAGAAAGTAGATTTAATCAGCTCAGAAAGAACCTGGATGTCTGCCTATGAAGTCTAAATTTTATTAGAAACAAACAGCCAATGAGCCTTTTGGGGGAGTGAATACATCAAAGGAATTCACAAACAGCAGTGTTCAGGATCAGGACCAGTAAGAAGGATAAACATGCCTGTTCACAAAGTGGTCCTCCTTGGCTTGAACTTCATCTTCCACCATTCCTCTACCACTCCTGTCCCTCCCTCCACCCATCAAGCCCCGCTGTCCTGGACACACACTGTTCTTTCCAGGAGTTCTTTCACTTCTCCATACCCTTTACATTTACAATATGGGATGCACTTGCAGGTTAAGTTCCTAGGTATTTCCAGCACTCATTTCAAAAGTTCTTTTCTGGACTCAGTGGTAGAATGTTTGCCTAATACAGGAGACCCTGAGCTCCATCCGCACAAACGAACAACAACCAAAAATTCTCTCCCTTTATAAAGCTTTCCCTGCTGCTAAATCATGGATAATTCTTACCGTAATATTCTTATCCTACTTGTTAGCATTCTGTTGGAACTGCTTTTGAAGACACAGACTAAATATTATTGGTCTTTGTAATCTCAATACTTTGTAAAGCTAATACCCAATGAAGTTCTGTTTTCCCTCCTGCTACAAAGCTTCCACACAACCTCTTCCTCGGATACAATGCCTTTTCACTTGTTATTCCTTGTTCTTTTGTCTACTCATTCTTCCTTCCACATCACAAATCTTCTGACCCAAAGAAGTCTTCCTCAGCTGGAGACTCCATTAGGTCCCTCACCATCACACACACACATACACACACACACACACACACACACACAAACAGCAAGGTACACCTTTTCTTCATTGGCCTACAGCAGCTCTAATTTTACTTTGTTGTGTGTGATTGGATTATCTGTCTCCCTGTTATTTAAATTCCATGAGATCAGAATCCCTCTTAGCCTTTGTTCACAACTGAAGCTCTAGCACCTAGCACAAAGTAAGCACACTGATATGAAATTGAAACAGCTAAATGTGGTTAGAACAGGCAGATTTAAGAGCACTGCTCTGGAGTTAAGCAAGAAGCAACCCTACGATCATTTTCTTCATTAACAAAACTGGAACAATAATTATACCTATCTTTCAGAGTTGTAAAAATCTAACGAATATAAAAGGCACAGTACCTGGCAAGAGCAAGTACTTTTTAAGTTAACACAATACCATTATCATTTTGTGTTGTCATTACCAATATCATGATTATTATCATTACTATAATACGAACTGGTATAACTGAAGGGTTCTCTTGTAGTGACAGAAAAAAAGCCTTAGTGGAGAGGTGTGATACCAGTGGCTCTGGACCCACTGGCCATTTGGTGGCAAAATGGGGTCTATACCTAAGGATTGGTAGTTGTGGGAACTTAAGTGTTGCAACCAACTAAAACAAACACACACACCCTCATTCACTCACATATACACACAAATGTTAATATGGAAAGGGTTTTACACCAAAAGGGGAGAACACCGGATTACAATCTAACTCTATTTTATACTGTTAAAAGATTGCTCACACACTCTTAACCTTAAATCTATTTAGCTGTTATGTTTTTGTATTTTTCTTTTAAACCATTAATATTTTAAAATTCTAAAATGTAAGCATAATGTAATAATTTTATTATCTCTTAAGATATAAATTATGACTTATATAATCCTGTTTAAGCTTAATTGTAAGATTCTATGACCATACTTGAAGTTTTTCAAACAAGGGTCAACAAGAATTACAAATTTAATCAAATGCATGTGGATCTAAGTAAAGAGATTACCCATTAAAATGAAGAAACACAGCCAGGCGCGGTGGCACACGCCTGTAATCCCAGCACTTTGGGAGGCTGAGGCAGGAGGATCGTGAGTTCAAAGCCAGCCTCATCAATGGTGAGGCCCTTAGCAACTCAGTGAGACCCTGTCTCTAAATAAAATACAAAAAAGGTCTGGGGATGTGACCCAGTGGTCGAGTGCCCCTGAGTTCAATCCCTGGTACAACAACAACAACAAAAAAAAAAAAAAAAAAAGAAGAAACACTAGCAGAAATATCTATACCATAATTTATGGAAAGAACTTTGGCCCTTCAGCAATCTTCCCCTATGGTTCATAATGTTTAAACTTTATGCCACTGAATCTGCATTTCTTATTTATGGGGCGTGCAGGGAAGGGGGGGTGCTGGTGTCATAAACAGTCTCTCTCACTTAAGACATTTTTTGATCTATCAATATCTGTTTATTTTCCCTGTCAGAGTATCTTGTGAGTCAGTTTGTGGTTTCAAAAGCCTTCCTGGTAAAAATGTGCTAGATACACAAATGATATAGAGTAAAACATTCACATATACTTTCTTTAGGAATACTGGTAATAGCAGTAAGTGTGTAGAAATTTTTAAAATTACCTAACCATCCAAAGTTCATTTATTAAGAACTCGCTCTCCTCCTTAATGTCAGGAAAGCACTGGCAAAAGCCTTTAGAAAAAGTGTCAAAGATTTAACCAAATATGAGAGAATGTAGTGAAAGACTGGATTTGACTTTATTAATGCCTAAACATACCACGTAGATTCCTTTATTCATAATGACAGTCATACCCAGCTGTATCAAAAATAAATTCTAAATGAATTTAAAATAAAACCTGAAACTCTATATTGTTAACCTCTTCTCAACTCACACCATTCTCATTCTCCAAGGAAACTTCTCCTAAAGACAGACACTTTGTGCTGAGCAATTGCTTTTTCCTGGTATCTCTAGAGTTAGAGCCCCAGACTTCCTTCCAGAAGAGGAAGTGGGGAGGAGGGAAAGGAAACTAAAGAAAGAGACCACTTAGGGTTGTAATAATTCCTGGTCCTTGATCAGATTATAATATTAGGGCAGGGAATAATCTGAAAAGAGCAAAATGCAATAATAATTTGGATAATTTCTTTTTTCAATTTATAGCTGAAGATTAAAATACATAAATCAAAATAATGAATTCATTTCCATTAAAAATTCACTCTAAAAATATTCTATGTATTATGAGATTTTTTAATATGTTGAACACTTGATGTCATAGCAAATTCTAAATTACCTTCAGGAATAGTTACAGTTTGATAGTAACCAAATACTTTGAAACAAAAAACTGAGAAGATGGAAAAGTGGTCATCACCTAAAAAGACAATCTCCCAAACATACATTTAAGATTCTTTAATATCAGAATATCTTTGAAAAATAAATACTCAATCCTAAAGAATGTGGGCATAATATGAATATATGGCTCCATTTACTTAACTCTTCATATATTTTAACTACTTGGAAAAATATTTTCTATTTATTATTAAATTTCTTTTAAAAGAAAGAAAATAAACAAAACTAAATGACTCGTCAAACTTACATTTACAATAACTTACATGAAAATACTTAGCAATACATCAAATGGTGTCACCTTCACCCCCTGTCCCCAAATGAGCCCCGCACATCTGACAAAACCTGAAGACAAAGTCAAAAAATTCATTCGTTCTAGAAACTACTTTTCTCCACATAGGCTAAAGAAAAATTCTGCAGGAAGAAAAATTTGTTATAAAAGGAGAAATGTTCAACTTTTCTCCTTTTAATATCAAACTTTATTATTAATTAACACCAAATTTTGTAGGTTAAAAAATAAATAAATGTATCACACAAAAGACCCTGGCAGCAATTTTTAAAAGTTTTTGGGGCTGGGGATATAGCTCAGTTGGTAGAGTGCTTGCCTCACATGCACAAGGCCCTGGGTTCAATCCCTAGCACCACAAAAAAAAAAGTAAGCTTTTGTTTATCTTTTCATAACTTACTGTGACAGATACCAGATGGGTTATTTTAATGAATGTCAGTATTAGATTGATTCATATTATTAAAATATTTAATATTAGTTGTATTTCATGAGTATCATGCTACCCAAATAATAAATGAAGGTAGATCATAGATTTTGGTGACAATTAAAATAATTACTATACTTTTAAAATTTAATTAAGTAAATAGAAATAGAAACATTCAACTGTAAAAGACACACAAAAATCATTTGCTGTAAATGTTAGCAAAAGCATGAACTAGCACATTAATTACAGATCTCACATCAGATCATAGTTTTTGAGAAGTTGATAACCCACAGTTATTAACAGAAACTTTAATTGCTTTGTAGCAGACTTTATTTTTAAGGTGTCTCAAAAACTCATCACAACACTAAATATTAAGTGATTTTTAGTTCTTTCATATTCATCCTGAAGAGTAGCAAAATCATATTTACAGGGCTGGGGTTGTGGCTAAGTAGTAGAGCGCCCTGCCTAGCATGTGCGCGGCCGGGTTCCATCCTCAGCACCAGGTAAAATAAAGGCATTGTGTACAACTAAGGCAAATAAATAAATATTTTTTTAAAAATAATATTTACAAGTCCAATTAGCTATCTTGGATTGAAAACAAAATTATATTATTAAATATCATTGTCTTTTAAGATCTAAAAGTCTATAAAAATGCAAAGAACAACTTTTTTTATATAACAATGCTTTGAAACATTTTATTGTTATTGATATAAAATGTTTAAATTAAAATGCATATTAGACTTTAACATTCTTCCTAGTCTTGAAAAGTTACCTACATTCATGGAAATATCATGTGCAAAAGAACTACATATTTTAAACATCAATAAAATACAGGAGGGCTGGGGTTGTGGCTCAGTGGCAGAGTGCTCACCTCGCACGTGCGCGGCCAGGGTTCAATCCTCAGCACCACGTAAACATAAATGCATTGCATTGTGTACAACTAAAGTAAATAAATAAATATTTTTTAAAAAATAAAATAAAATACAGGATACTTTTTAGGAAACTACTATTGTTTCATATAATCCATTTACTATTTGGGAGACAAGCTACATTGTTCACTAAAATATAATTCAAACACTTGAAATATAACTTAAGAGCAAACTGAAAAAAATTGCAAAGATTAAATATTTAATGGTTTACACTATCATGATTAAATCACCATATTAGGACTAAGTAGCTAACATTTATCCTCACTTAATTTTAAAATGAAATATTAAGAGTTGGGCAGTATTTTCTCCCAAACACCAGCTATACTATGCTTAGAGGTGAGAGAGGAAGAAGAAAAAAATACATATCTAATCAATTCTTTTTTATATTTATATGCAGTTCTAAAACATGTTTCTTTTTTTCTCTCTACCAGGAATTTTTCCTTGCTAACGTCATTCCAACCACCACCTCTACATTTTTTACAATTTAAGTTCTGAGAAATAAACTAGTTTGAAATTCTCATATAAGACTAAAAGATAACTGGTTTTAAAAAAAAAAATAGTATGCTGAGATTAAAAAGGTCAGTATTGTTTGTTTTTTTTTAATCTATTTTAGGATAGAACCTAGAGGTTTATTTAGATCTACATTAAAGTGTAAAAAAATCTATGTAATAATAAGGGTTTTTTGAACTCCTAAAAAATAACAGCATGGATGTAAAAGAAGGTAGTTATTCAAAACTCTTTCATGTATAAAATACATGAATAAGCACATTTCAATAAGTATTTCCTATAAATGTAAAACTTTATCATCTTATTCATTCTTAGATTTGCTTCAGCCCTATCTGTGACTAACTAAAAGGGAAGTCACATGACTTAAGCAATGAAAGAGAAAGAAAAGTTTTCTTTCTACAGGAAGAAACAAAAGCTTGGTATTAGCTATCCAAGGCCAATGGGTGGGGCCTGCAAGCCAAAAAGCTGTAATGAATTGAGGTTAATCTTAACAGGGGCCCACTTTAACCTTCTCAAAACATCAAAAATGTGAATATAACCAGTACTTACATAAAATAACAAACCTGTAAAATAAATTAGGTTTCACAACTACAAAATTCTGCAGGAACATAATTCAGTTTACAAACAATGTTGCTGTTTTGTTGGGGTAAAATCACCTTAACTGTTGATTCCCTGCACAGATACACAGCCCATCCCCCACTGTTACACAGATACTTCACAAGCCTCTTGAATAAATAGGAGTATCCAATGTCCAGGGTGATGGGTGGTCCTGAGGTCCTGAACCAGAGCTGTATACTTTTAAGGGATGCTGAGATAAGAACAAAGTGTTTTGTGTTTGTTTAAACATGGGTCTAGATGTAAAGTCTTTACACCATTATGGTACAGCTCATAAACTTGTGCTATTATTGATTTAGGCAAGTTTTAAGTGTCAGAATAAATTAAGCACATCAAAATAAAATACTTTCGGGCTTTTTCTAAGTCTATTCAAATTAACCAATGCAATTTTCTTAAAAATAATCACTACATTTCAAAGATATAAACTCTCAATCTACGAGAGAACACCGTATCAACAAACAGGCTTTCATTCAACAGGACACTTTCATAATAATATAAAATAACATGTACTTAAGTAAAATTATGTACACCAAATAAGCTGTGATGCAGTGAAAAACTTCTAAGAAAATGAAATTAACCCATATGTGGAGTCATAATCAACATCAACTAATATGTTTCTTTTATACTCTGGGTTTTTATATAAATCCAATATAAAAAGGGGTTTTGTTTGTGTGTTTGCTTTGTTTTGTAGTTCCAGAACAGAAAGCATGATTTACAAGTAACTCAAGGAAAAGATAAGCAATGAATAGTCCTGACCCTGGCTTCTCTGGCTTGATCAAGTGGGCCTGCAACCTGAGCCAAAGGGCGCAAATTCCTCACCATTCAAAATTCTTCAATGGCATGAGGGAGAAAACAGGCAAAGGGGCAAACATGCAAATCCAACTGTCCCTAGATTTAGTATTCAACTAAAAATTTCAAAGAGTTTAAAAAGATGAAGCCAATACCATGGTTAAATTTCTGATGAAGTCTTAACCAATCTTAAGAAGGGAAGCTTTGTTTTTCCTTGTTAAAATTGAAAAAGATTCATTCATCTCTTTAAATTTACGGCTTACACTGAGCTATGCTAGGTATGTCTCTCTAATATTATTTCATCTACTTAAAGGAGTTGCTGAAAAACATAATTAATTTTCAAGCACCAGTGTTTCTGTATTGTAAGCAAAATCATTTACTATTAAAATCACATTTAGGAAAAAAAGTTTATATTACTCATTCCAAACTCTACAATACATCATTGACTTATTAATTATTTAAAGTGATACAATAACTTCTGTGGTCAGACTTGTGTTACAGACTGAACTAAAGACAAAGACAATTCATTTAAATAAAAAAAAATTATGTAAGATAAAAGAATTTTGGCATTACAGGATCTGGGAGCATTCTAGTCTCTATTGCTAATGGCCTATGGAAATTACTTACAAAGTTAAGGAGAGAAATGGTCATGAACAAGTCCTGGCCAAAGTAATTTGAAATTTATGCCACACAGCACAAACTATAAAACTAAACAAAAATCTTAGGTGGATGAACAAATTAAACTTATAACACTTTAAAATATAATCCAACTTTGTGATTAACAAAAGGAATAAATTTAAGTGGACTTTGATTTTTAAAAGTAGACTTTTTTTTAAAGATTTAAAGCAACTGGTAAAAATTAAGTGTATTATTAATAGTACAATAAATTAATATGATTTTGAGCACTAGCAAAGATAGTTTCTCCACGTATCTGAAAACCAAATATTTTAAGAGTTGAAAAATCACTGTATTACTTCAAAACTGTAAAACTAACTTTTTTATCATTTTTTATCACATTTATCCCCAAATAAAGTCAGTAAAGATTATATGACTTTACTTTGTAAAAAAGCGAATACCAGTAGTATATAGGAAAAAGTGACCCTTTGATTTTATGCCTTTTATGAAAAGAATAAGAACCAACTGAAAAAATTTAATTAAAATGTATGCCATCATTGAAAAACTAAAAAATACATAGGGAGCAAGAATGGAGAATTCTTGAATATATCATCCAACAATGCTTTCTACTTAGTTGTTGATCAATAAAAACTAGTTGACTAGAAAAAATTGAGAAACAATTTTTCTAGAGTAACCTTTTTCTTAAACATTATTACTTCTCAATGACAATGAGCCACCATCTTGTCGATTTACACCTCTAAGGATATTTATAGAAAAAACCCAGTTGAGACAGAAATTCTATAAATTTCTGACAAGAAATAGAAGTACCAATAATCCTAATTATGCCCTTTAGGCAAGCAGTGAGTTTACAATGTATGAAAAACTGCCATAAAGATAAATGAAATTAAGATTCAAGATTAGAGCCAGGCGCAGTGACACATGACTATAATTCCAGCTACCTGGGATACTGAGGCAGGAGGATCACAGGTTTGAGGCTGGTCTGGGCAACTTGCCAGACTCTGTCTCAAAATAAAAATAAAAAGGGCTGAATTTGTAATTCAGTGGTAAAGCACCCCTAAATTCAATCCCCAGTAACGACAACAACAACAAAAAGACTAAAGATTAGTAAAATGCTTGTGAATTAATTTCTAGTTCGGAAGCACAGAAACTGCTGGTGTAAAGGAAATTTCCAGGAAGAAATAACTAAGGAAAAACAAATTGAGGGGGGAAAAATGGAAATAAATATGGGTCTTCTTTGATAAAGGATTTGGGACCGTAGCCTGTGTCCAAACCAGGTCAAGACTGGCACAGTGGCAGCAATTCCAGAGGCTATAGCAGGAGGATATTAAGTTTGAGGCCAGCTTCAGCAACTTAGCCAGGCCCTAAGCAACTCAGACTGTGTCTCAAAATAAAAAGTAAAAAGGGCCAAGGATGTATCTCAATGGTAAAGCACTCCTGGGTTCAATCCCCAGTACCTAAATAAAAAAATAGAGGAACCTAAATATAGCAATGATTATATAGGTCAACTAGATCAACTGAGCCTCTTCAAGAAAACTTTCTCAAGTGATAAAAATGTTCCATGTCATGATAGGAATGTAGTTGTCAAAACTTATCTAAGCATACACTTATTTGGTGAATTTGATTGTATATAAAACCTGAATAAAGCTGATGAGGCAAAAACAATAATAAAAATTAATGACATAAACTTAGTATCTTTTAAATGTTCAAGCAACCATTTATATGGTAAAAGTACTAATAAAAATACAGTGCTCAGGGGCTGGGATTGTGGCTCAGCGGTAGAGCGCTTGCCTAGCATGTGTGCGGCCCATGTTCGATCTTCAACACCACGTGAGAATAAAGGAATTGTGTACAACTAAAACAAATAAATAAATATTAAAAAAAAAGACAAAGAAACTTAAAAAACTACAGTGCTCAAATAAAGATTAAAACTAAAATCTGAGATTGCTATAATCTACTAATTATTTTCATGTACATTTTGTCCATTGACTGTTAACTTTACTTCTGATAAAACAGGGAGGAAACATTATTGACCACATTTTACTGATAGGAACACTGAAGCTACCAGGAAGTGACTAGCCAAAAGGCAGAAACCCACAAAGTAGCACAGCCAAACTAAAACTCCTCATTCCCAATGTTTTTTGCACCATGATACAACACTACTTCTCCTTTGTAATAGTAACTGTGTGACAAACTTGGGAGTCCTCACCACCTGCCAAGTCCATCTTAAAGACTTTACATATGTAATAACATTTAACCCTCATAATAAACCTGAGTGGTTTTTTTGTTTGTTTGTTTGTTTTTTGTGTCTCCCCATTTAGATACTAACAAAGTAACTGACTTTTCCCACAGACATCTAATAAAACAAACTGGGATTTGAGTTCTGATCTATTTTACCAGTCAATACCATGTTATACCATGCATTTCACAAAGATTAATTAATAGAGCATGAGAAATTAAATTATCACAACAGGCCAAATTAAAACAATAATTTAGCTGGTTGTGGTGGTACATTGCTGGTAATCCCAGCAACTCTGGAGGCTGAGGCAGGAGGATCCCAAGTTTAAGAACAGGCTCAGCAATTTAGAGAGACCCAAAGCAACTTAGCCAGACCCTGTCTCAAAAAATAAAAGGGCTGGGGATGTGGCTCAGCAATTAAGCACCTTGGGCTTAATCCCCAGTAAACACACACACATACACACAATAAATAAATAAATGATAATTTTTCCCTTCGCTTATACTGAAGAATATACTAGCTCGTTATGTATACCTGAAAACACAGGTTAAAAAAAAATCTCATGGTACAACAAACCGTCAAAACAAAAATATCTTATAACAAAATTATTTCCAAGCCTCAGTTTATACCCTCACATTTGAAACAATGTTTTTAAAAATATTTTCAGTTGTAGATGGACACAATACCTTTTATTTATTCATTTATTTTGTGTAGTGCTGAGGATCAAACCTAGTGCCTCACGTGTGCTAGGACAAGCACTCAACCACTGAGCCACAACCCTGGCCTTAAACAATGTCTTTTGAGATGGGGTCTTGCTTTATTGTCCAGGCTGACCTGGAACTCCTTAGCTCAAGTGACACTATTGTCTTAGCATTCCAAGTACCTGGGACAATAGGCCTGTTAAACAATATTAAACAATATTCTATGCCACGAAACTATAATAAAAAGCCTTAGAGTTCACTAAAAGAAAATTTAAACTATTACTAAGGAGGTAGCTCAGTGATAGAGTATTTTTGCCTAGCATGCACAAGGCCTTGGGTTCAAAACCCTGTACACATAAATAAATAAGTCAACAAACACATAGAAAGTATTAAGCTATCAATATTATGTAACACATTTTGCCCAACTGTAAAGAAAGCTCATAGATCAATTTAATTTTCAAGAGTATGAGTATAAAAATACTTATATTGAATATAAATTATAAATAATTTAATAATGATGTTATTTTCACAAAGACTGGTTTATTTATTCAAAACATACTTACATGGCAGTTTATATAATATTACCTCTACTCTTCACAACAACCTAAAAAATTAGGGCATATTATTCCAGTTTACAGTTGATGATAAAAACATAAATTATTTCTGCCAATTACCTGTAAATCTAATTTCAGAAGGCAATTCCAAATTATCAAATATTTAGATATTAGGGAAGGGAAGCAATCATCACACTATCATCTACCTTGCTGCTACTTAAAAAATAGATGAATCTTAATATACCAAAATGCAACCCAACACTTTTATTACTTTTTTAAATAAAATACTCTTTAAAAGATAATTTCCTAATGTACCCCCACTGGTCTGCAAAGTACTTTCTTGAACATATTATTGTCAACAACTTCTAAGATATTAAGATGATAAAATCAAATAATAAAACAGGGAAGAATTGTTTAAGCTTCTAATAGACTGTATATGATACAACTCCATAAACTTAGAGCAACTGTATGTAGAACAAGCTCATCTTCTTCTTTCTTAAATTCTAGGGGAAATATCTCAAGGTATGAAGAATTAATAATAATTGATAATGATAAAAATTTCATATTCAGTACCAAATTAAGTCTAACAGAATATCACATTTAAGGGCTGGAGTTGTGGCTCAGCAGTAGAACGCTCACCTAGCACGTGCATGGCCTGGGTTCGATCCTCAGCACTACATAAAAATAAACGCATTGTATACAACTAAAGCAAATAAATAAATATATTTTTTTAAAATCACATTTAAGATATTTCCAGTTTAATTAATCAGAAATATTCTCACTTTGCTGAGGTTATACTTGGTTTGGAACTAAAAATACTGTACATCATATTTTTGCTTAACAACTTTTAGGTTAATCCCAATACCAAAAGAGCTGCTTGGTTAAGATATACAAAACTATCTGCAATATTTATATAATGTCTGAATAGGAAGAGGTAAATCAAACCAAATAGTGTTTCATTGCTACCTGAAAGCAACAAAAATTGCAATCAAGGACTCCCTTTTTAATCTATTATGATGAGTACAGGCAACAAACAAGTTTTTAACTTTTCATGAAAGCCCAGAACTCTGAGATAAATTAGACAGGTTAAAGAATACAAAATGCGCCGGGCACGGTGGCGCACGCCTGTAATCCCAGCACTTTGGGAGGCTGAGACAGGAGGATCGCAAGTTCAAAGCCAGCCTCAGCAATGGCGAGGCACTTAGCAACTCAGTGAGACCCTGTCTCTAAATAAAATACAAAAAAGGGCTGGGGATGTGGCCCAGTGGTCGAGTGCCCCAGAGTTCAATCCCCGGTACCAAAAAAAAAAAAAAGATTACAAAATGCTTGTTAGTGATCTGTCATTTAACTACCTATTTAAAAACCAATTCCTTAGTCAGGCGCGGTGGCGCACGCCTGTAATCCCAGCACTTGGGAGGCTGAGGCAGGAGGATCACAAGTTCAAAGCCAGCCTCAAGTGAGACCCTGTCTCTAATAAAATACAAAAAGGGCTGGGGATGTGACCCAGTGGTCAAGTGCCCCTTAGTTCAATCCCCAGTACCAAAAAAAAAGAACCAATTCCTTGATGTACTGCCTTCATTTGTTGACAATTGTCTTTAAAGAGAAAGAGAAAGGGAGAAGACAATGAATTAAAGTGGCATGCCCTGTAATCCCGAAGACACAGGAGGCTGAGACAGGAGGATAGGAAACTCCAGGCCAGCCTCAACAACTAAAAGAGTCCCCCAGCAACTTAGCAAATAAATACTTAAAAAACAAAATTGCCCTATAGATATAGCTCAGTGGTAAAGCACCCTGGGTTCAATACCCAGGACCAAAAAACAAAATAAAAAAAATAAAAAATGAGTAATAAGCATAGGACACCAAGAGCTAACTCATGTCAAGTATAGACTTTGGGTGATTATGATGAGCCAAAGTAGGCTCATCAACTTTTACAAATATACTATTCTGGTATAGGATGTTAATAATGGGGGAGAAATCTCTGTACCTTTTTCCTACTTTTGCTGTGACCCTAAAACCACTCTTGGAAAAAGAAATCTTTAAAAAAGTAAATAAATGAAAGGATTAAGGATGTGGTTCAGTCATAGAACAGATGCTTAGGACCTGGGTTCATTCGCAGCACACACAAAAATAAAGCAAGAGAAAATACTTTAAAAATAAAGTAATAACTATGTTTTAAAAACTTATATTTATCTGTAATCCCAGCAGATCAGGAGGCTGACAGAAGGATGGGAGTTCAAAGCCAGCCTCAGCAAAAGCAAGGTGCCAAGGCAACTCAGTGAGATCCTGTCTCTAAATAAAAATACAAAAGGCGGCTGGGGATGTGGTTCAGTGGTCCAGTGCCCCTGAGTTCAATCCCGGGTAACACCCACACCCCCACACACACACCGGAAAAAACCTTAAATTCACACTTCAAGATTAAATTGAAGGCCGGGCGCAGTGGCGCACGCCTGTAATCCCAGCACTTGGGAGGCTGAGGCAGGAGGATCGCGAGTTCAAAGCCAGCCTCAGCAATGGCAAGGCACTTAGCAAATCAGTGAGACCCTGTCTAATAAAAAAATGCAAAAAAGGGCTGGGGGTGTGGCCCAGTGGTCGAGTGGCCCTGAGTTCAATCCTCAGTACCAAAAAAAAAAAAATATTAAATTGAATAGGAGCATATTTTAAAATGTAAATACACAAAAAGAATCTGGAAAATTAATCCTCACTTTAAAATCAAAAGGGAAGTGTTACCAAAAAAAAAAAAAAAAAAGAGGAAAGTCCTCTAAAATGTTAACGTAAATGCCTCTTAAATTGATATTATGGTTAAACAGCTATAAAGGATTTAGTTTGAGATTCTTCTGAAATTATCAAGTAGGAAAATCATCTTAAAATTTCTGTAGATAGAAACCATCTTCAGAATATTAAAATATATAACTAGTTATAAAAATGAGCTATGAATGTTTATAATCATTCTTAAGTTTTCAAGATTGTTTTTGTATAAATAAATTTTAAAACTGGAATTTTATTTTGGGCCTATAGTTTTGTAATGATATTTGTTTGACAAGCCTAAGGACCCAGATTCCATTAGCAGCCCAGCAAGGAAAAAAAAAAAGATAAAATTGCCATTTTAAACAGTCCTGAGAGTAACAGTCATATATTCTGCATATAAAAGATTATCATGCAAAATTATCAAAAAAATAAACATGGGGCCGAGGTTATAGCTTAGTGGTAGAGCACCTGCCTAGCACATGTAAGGCACTGGGTTTGATCCTCAGCACCTCATAAAAATAAATAAAATAAAGGTATTGTGTGTCCATCTATAACAAAAATATTTTTTTATAAAAAGCCAATGTGATTAACTGATTAGCAATGGAATAGTATGAAAAGCCTTCAAACGTGAACATACTGGACTAAATTTATCTTCATAAATTATATAATTAATATTAAAAATGTACAGACATGAAGCTGGGCACAGAGGCACATTCTTATAATCTAAACTACTGGGGAGGCTAAGGCAAGAGGACCACAAGTTTGAAACCATCTTGGGCTAAATTTAGCCAGCTGCTGTCTCAAAAAATAAATAAATAAATGAGGGCTAGGATTTAGCTCAGTAGTAGAGTGCCCCTGACATAAACTCTATGCTAAATCAATCGATTGAACTGTATTGTAATACTTATTTTCATATATATATTACTCATCTCCAAATATTTGCATATCTGATACTGTTAATAATACTTTAAACTTGATTTCTTCTATCCATTATTCCTTGAGGTGCTTTCTAAGCCAAGTAATAAAAGGAACATAAAAAACATAAAATCTGGGGCTGGGGTTGTGGCTCAGCAGAAGAATGCTCGCCTAGCATGTGTACTGCCCAGTTTCAACCCTCAGCACCAAGTAAACATTTAAACAAACAAACAAAAAAGGCATTGTGTATATCTAAAATAAATAAATAAAATATTTTTAAAAAAACATAAAATCTGTCAGGTGGGCATGTTAAAGAAGAAAATGTAAATCAGAAATAAAATGCATAAGAATACCTATACCTGAAAAGTAGGGGATGATTTTAAAACCAAATTCATATATATGTAAGACTACTGTTAACAATAATTTCATTACAGTCATTCTGAAATTACTCTCTTTGGGGAAACTTACTGCATAAATTATTAAATAAATGAAATATGTTTTACATTAAAAGTCTTTGTATTTTATTTGGTGGCAAAGAATTACAAATACATATATAAGCCCAATATTTGAAGAAAGTGTTAGTCTGTAAATAGGCTGAGAAAAGGTCAATAAGAAGAAAGGATTCTATATTTCTACAGAAGAAAATGAAATTCAAATGATCATGTTTTCTTAGGTGAATATTAAGATGTATGTAAAGAAAATCTTACAGATAACAAACATCAACAGGTAGTTATTGTGCAACATTTCCCATTTCCAAAGATCTAATATTAATTACCATATGATTCTAAAGTCCCATAAAATATTCTAGTCCTAATGAATACTTATATTTCAAAAAAACTTCTAATGACCTTTTCCAGGCAATTTAAGCATGCATTTTTTAACATTAATATAAGGAAACTGTTAGGAGTATTACTGGCACTTATTAAATAATTGTGTTCTAATTGATGGAATCACCTAAGTAAGAACCAAGACTTAAAAATTCATATTAACCATGAGCCAAATCTTACTTCCACTGAGACAAATCTCTCGGTTTTGCACTGGATTCTTGAGACATTCCTAAAACTTCATTCTATTTTACAAACTGAATCACCATCAGAATTTTCAAATTTCAGTTAAATATTTTTATCGCATACCTCAAAAACAGTTAAGTGTGACAAAATGTACAAAATGTAGTGCTTACATATTTATGTCAGTTTTAAAACTAGTGTTCATTATTAAATTCTATCAATGTTTCACTATTAAAATGGGTCAAAATACACACATTCATTTCTAGTCATAAAATATGATTTTAAATTACAAGTGAACTTCAGAAAATCACACGAAAACTGTCATTTTAAACCACCAATTGTCACTGTATTACTAGAGCACAATCTCACTGTATTCATCAACATCAGGGAAAGCACAGCACCTGTGCAAGTGTTTCCACTTCAGAATTTAGGAACATCAAAAGAACTACAGAAAGTTTGATTACATTAATACCAACAAATTTTATAGAGAATTAAGTAATAATAAATCTATAGCTGTATTTTAAAATACACACACACATACATCCTCTTTATTTCATAGCAACTAAATTGTTTTGATATGCAGTTCTTTGCAGTCAATATTTTTCCTGGTTACATATTGGCATGAATTTTTAAGTATTATTTTTAAAAGTAATACTAAAATCATTTTTTATTTTCCCATATACATACCATTAAAAAAATGTTCAATATACTTTCAATATACTTACCGAATGACACATGAACTTCTGAGCACCCACCAAAAAAATTCTTTATATATTATTTTTTTAAAAAAATTTTTTTCACAGGCTGGGGTTGTGACTCAGCGGTAGAGCAATTGCCTAGAACAACGGCCTGGGTTCAATCCTCAGCACCACATAAAAATAAACGCATTGTGTACAACTAAAGAAAATAAATAAATATATTAAAAATTTTTTTTTTCTGGTACTGGGGCACTTAACAACTGAGCCACATCCCCAAGCCCTAAATAATTTGCATAGGTATTGGTCCAGCTGAACATTGAGTTAAATTTTCTAATTATCTATGATGTATATTATTATATAACAAAATTATATTATAGACACCAAAGGAAAAACTCTTAACATGCATAAAACCTGATGTCTTCAAAAACATTTGCATAGTAAAGCTCATGGCTAAAATACCGCGTTTTTAGAAATTTTATAAAATGGTCTTGAATTGCAATCTGATTCTATAGGGGATAATCACATAACACCTACACAGACCATTTATAACCATTTAATTATTACTTGTTGTTGCCTGGCTAAACTCAGTAGGATTCCTGTCTTCTTCAAAACAATTATTCATACAATTTATATGTAATTTATGTAAATCTCAATAAAAGAACTGCCTTTAACTAGGTATCATTTAATATTGTCTCTTTCATATACACAAGATGTGTAACAGAAAATTAATGCAAGTCAAATATTTAAAATAATGTTTATAATCTGGAAACTATTAGCTATATATAAAAAAAAAAAACTTTACCAGCAATATAATCTTTTTAATTCAATGGATACAGGAATGTTTATCAATATATGTCCATTAAATAGCTTAAATTTGGATGTCTTACAATTCTAAATATTAACATTGATTAATAAAATGTCCAATATTTAATTTTTTTGTTAAAAGCCAAATTATAATAAGGTATGATCAGACAAAGAAGAAAAGTACTATTTTTTCATTCATCTATAAAACAAATTTATGAGATCGTAAAGAACAATTTAACAATCTAAAGAAGGTTCAAAGAGGGAAGCAAGAGCCTGAGAGAAAATGGATTTGTCAATTATTTTAGTCATTCAGTCTAAGGAGGAAGAAAAGATAATAGAAAATGCAGCTTCGTTTTGCAATATAAAATAGGAGGCATAAATTCAGTAGCCTGCATGTAGACTCCTATTTATGCATTTAAACCCCTATTTCAATTCACAAATTATGCTGATCCTTCCACATGTAAACAGCCAATAATGATGATCAGGCCTTAAGAAAAGGAAAACACACCTCATAGAGCAAGGTCAGGAAGCTGCCAAGCACCATAGCACAACAGAGCAAAACAGAATGGTTTCATATGTTCCTATTGTTTATACACATAATTTGAAGATGTTATTACTAGTGTAGGTGTAAATATTTCCAATTCCGGAAACATACAACACAGCATTAAATTAATATATCATTTTCAAGTAGAGATACTAAGTATCTCATCTATGTCAGTCAACCTGTAGTATTAACAGCCATTCATTCAATTTTTTTTAGCTTAGATGTCAAGCCAAAATGAACCTCTTTAGTCCTAAGTCTCTATTTCTTACTACAAATTCACTTCAGACAATATTTCCTTAACTTCTTTTGATGAAAAACATAGGCTTACAAACTGTAATTTTTTTTTACTATAAAGAGATTAATTAATAGGAATGAAAGAGGAAGTAGTATTAATTTATTATTTCCTGGACAAAGTTTTGAATGGGAAGCAATGACATTCTGCCTTGTATTTAAGCACATTTAAAAGCTACAACACAATATAAGCAAAGGTGGAAATTTACCCCAAGTAACAGACAAGGACATTTTAAACACACAATCTAGAGCAG
This sequence comes from Tamias sibiricus, assembly GCA_025594165.1. Lineage (NCBI taxonomy): Eukaryota > Metazoa > Chordata > Mammalia > Rodentia > Sciuridae > Tamias > Tamias sibiricus. The sequence continues at coordinate 91,047,100 of CM046666.1, read as the reverse complement.
CCTTTGGCCACGTTTTTTTTTTTTTTTTTTTTTTAGTTCAGTCTCTTAAAGAGACAGTATCCTTGCATCAGTGCCCTACAGGGAGTACATTTCTTAAAATGTTTAACTACCAAGGATTCTCTTTGGCATTTCTACAAATCCATTCTAGCCCAACAGTGTTCTATTTTGTTTCACTGATGTCAAGGCAGACAGCTATAAACAGAAGAGCTACTGTGTGACTAGGTGTCTAAAATAAAAACCTATATACATTTCTTATCACAAAGAAATGTGTTGCTTTTTGTTTATTAACCTTAAAATGATCACTGTTTCTTCACTCATTTTTTCCACCCATTCATAGGCAAAGGCGAGCCTGTCTGTGGTAACCAATAACACCGGAAACTACAAGAATGCAATTTCGCTGCGGAATGAAAAGGAGGAAGTGCTAATAACGTCAACCAGGGTCCAAATAGTCAAATATCAAAGATTTCATTTTCTGCTTAGGAAAAGATATCCTAGAAGGAGCTCACACACGTGCCTTAGAAACTGGATTACCACGTGATTTAAGGAAGATTTTTGTCTTTCACTATACCTAAGAGCACATTATCTTACATCTATTAAAATAACTACAGATCAACTCCTCCACATGGAAAAAGGTGAAAGGGGCGGGGGGAGGGGGTGATTCGGCTTACTTGGTGTACAAATACATCGACCGGAATATCCAAAGGGCTTCCCTCTCGGTTTATCATGGAGATGAATCCAAATCCCATGCGCACGTTGAACCACTTACAGTGGCCAGTGCCGTGCAAAACCTGGGATTCCTCCTCTGCCTGCTCTGGCAGCTTCCCGGGCTCTTCTCCACCACCTTTGCTTGCCCCGCCTGAGATGGAACAGGACAAAAAAAAAAAAAAAATCAGTCTGCATTTCCATACTGTGTTCATAGAAAAAGGGAGAGAGAAACTGTTGGGCAGAGGGGGAAGCGGATGGGGGGGGGGAGACGTTGTAAGTAGTTGGAAACCTTTCTCATCTACAGAAAATATTTTAAATGAAAAGGGTTAAAAGGAAGCAGGGGAGGAGTAAGCCACACTGTTCTATGGATCATAGCAACTTCCACGCTTCTGTACATACGCGTACTTTTTTTAACTCCCGTTTTTACAGACACATAGTATACAGTCCAGCATGCGAGACTTTACTTGCTTAATGCTGATTTAACACTAACCCCATTTAGAAAAAAAATTTTCAAATAAACCATTTTCTCTGGCGGTAGAAGGAGGAAAGAGAAATTGTGAAGATGGTAACAACTACCAGTTAATGCACACGCGGCAGCAGTGAATCCACAGTTATTCGCAATGTGCACTCCCCTCCCCCCATAACTTTCAATTAAAGTTGGGGTGGAATGGGGGAGGGGGCAGGTGTATAAAAGTTTTCTTGGGCTCACTAACTGAAACTGCGCTTAATCACACTCACACAATTCAAACAATAGCCCCCTGAAAGCTTTTCAAGTTGTGAATCAGTGTGGGCGGTACAAAACATTTTTGGAGATCTATAACAATAGGTTTGCATAAAGCCCCATTGCGCGATAGGGGGTGGGGAGGTAATGCCCAGTATTGGGGTAAAGGGGGAAGTGGGGGACAGGCAAAGAAGGATGAGAAAGGGGGTGGGGGGGAGAAAAGAAGAAAGAAATTCACAGTAAAACAATAGAAAAGAAAATTAACCTTCGGCCATGTTGCCCCACGGGCCCTCTGCTCCAAACTCGTGAGAAGAAAACTTTCCCTTTGGAACGGAGTGATCTTCTGCATCAATCTAACATCTTGATTTTGTGCGTTCACAAATTTAGCTCGCATGGTCTAATGTGCTTTCCTTCTTTTGATTTTTTTTTTTTTTTTTTTCCTCGTCTCTCTCCAGTTTCTGGCCCCCTGAGCACACGTGACTTTGTCAATTACATGCTTTCTTGCTACTAATTTCACCTCGGATCCTTAAGGGGCCGGCAGGAGGAAGAGATAACCAATCGCCATTTCATCTATGCTGACATCAAAATAATTTATGAATGAACACGAAAAACTCAAACATGTTATCTTAAAGACAATTTGGGACGCTTCTTTGCAATAAATCAAGAGTGCTGATTTTGTGCTTCTACTTAAGCACAATGGAAGGTCCTTGTGAATCGTCGATTTAGAAAAAATCATATGTACACACGCGTGCCCTATCTAAATAATCTCATACCAGGGAGTCATTTAAATAAAGCAACCGATGTTATGATTTTTTTCTCTTAAAACTCAGCTACTTCTTAGCAAACCTGCTTAAGACCAATTTCATACTTAACACTTAGAGGAAAATACATAATTTACAAATGAACAAATTAAACCCAATTACATCCCCATTAAACTTTAGATAATGTAACATACACCTACAAAAAAGCACACACAACTATCTAGTTGTGTCTCGAAATTTTTTTCTAATCTAAAATAAAGTTTCACCGGAAAAAATCAGTATCACCTTTCATGTAGTCAAACTGTTTAGATTTATCAGTTCGGGACATTTTAGAGGGGGTTGGTAAGGAATTGTACTTCACAGGTTTCTCCGCCATCTCTTTCCGGGGGAGGAGATGTGATTAATGACTTCCTAAATAACAGCCCAGTTTTCCAGCCTAACATAGAGTGAACCTCAATCAGTGGCGATTGTTCCCCAAGAGCAAGACCACGTAGGGCAGAGGGGGAGGGGAACGCAGGGGAGGTGCCGAAGAGCAGCGAAGAACCGCCAGGAGAGGCGGCTGCAATGGAGCTTAGGAGGTGGGGGTGGCGGGCACTGTGGGGTCGGTGCAGAGCTGCTCGCCCAAGAAAAGGTAAATTCGTGATATTGACTGAGCCGTGACATTTTAAAAGTCCACTGCCAGCGGGTACAACAGTCAAATAAACGAAAATTTAATAACGGATTAGCTTCTTCCCGTCCCTTCCCCGCTGCCCCCCACTTTCAAATTGCTTACTTTTTAACCTTTCAAATTGGTTCAGAAGACCGTTGATTGGGAAATACTGACAATATCACCCCCCTTATTGATTACTAAATACTATATAGTAAATACTACAGATTAACTAGAAATGTTTTGCTTTCTTTAAAATACAAAATGAAGCCTGTTTTGAAAAATTAAGAGACCCACCAGTCTTTTTCTACCCCACCCCACCCCACCCCCCCCCCCCCCCGTTTTCTTAAATAAGCAGTTTACGGAAAAACTAACTGCACAGATACCACTTCCCTTCTGCAAAGCTAAAGTGACCCTCCCCCTCCATGCCCGCAATCCCCCTCCCCATCTCTTCAGAACAAGTCCATGGTCTCCAGTGTTTCACACATAAAATGTTGGGATTTTGAATGGAAAAGCTATTGAAAACCCCACATATACTAATTAATACCTCTTCCTCATATTAAACAACTAAAAATAAATTTAAACTAATTAGTTCAAATATAAAGAAATGGATACATATAAAATGGAAGTTATTTTCAGCTGTTTCTGATAAAAGGTGTCAATCAAAACTGATCAATTTCGAAAGGTTTTTTTCCCCTATGTTTCTTTTGTTTCTCAGGAAAGAGGACAAGCTTTCTGCTTTCATGTATTTTGAGGGGAATAACATGCCAGCTGGTAGGGAGGGGAAAATGTAAAATTACAAATGATTTTTGAAGTGTAACAGAAGTTCCACACTTTGAAATTTATTTCCAAACAAAACATTTGCTAGGCATTGTTTTAAAAGCAGAAATTGATTACTACAATTATTACATTGATTTGAGTAACTTTAATGATAACATTAAAGGCTATACATGCAATATGAGATAGAAAAATAAGTTTTTATATTTTAAATTACTTTTTAAAAACCAATAGAGAAGAATCTGAAAAAGTATTCATGTAAATTGAGGTGAAGTGCTATTATCTATGTAAAAATAATTATAAAATTCAAAGGCCAGTATAGTTTAGTTTTGTAAAACATGGTAAATCAAATTTTATCTCTTTCATTAGAAAATAGTTTGCTCACAAGTCAGAAATACAATATGCAAGTGATTCTAAAATCTGTTTATTGTTAAATTTGATAAAATTCAAACTTATCAATATGTGGATGAAAAGTGAGGGATAACATGGCTTAACCATAGTTGGATGCCTGATTGGGGGCTTCCAGTATTAGAGGAATTAAGGTAGGGTTCACTGGACTGGTCACTGATGTCAGAGGTTATCGACTCATTCATTTCCTGAGAGGGACATCAGCCTTTCAAGTTGTGTAGAAGGCTTTTTCCAACTGGGAACCCTGAGAAATACTCTAAAATTCATTCACAAAGAGTTTAAGGCAAATGTATTTACATACCTTGGGGTGGGGTAAGTAAAGGGAGAGAGAACCGGGAAGGCTTTAAGGAAAAAGAGGAAGGAGGAAAGGAAGTTAAAACGGGAGAAAAGGGAAAGCAGGAGACACAGAATCCCACTCACCAATTCTGTCCCCTCTCTAAATCTTTTGAGCCTAAGATCCTTTTATAAACTGACCATAAGCTCTTATAGCTCATAGAGTGTTTCTTTCATATAAAATAGTCCTGTGAGTCTCTTACAACGCTTTCCAATTTGTCACCTTCCTTAAGTCTTCTGGTTTTAATTCTTTTCTCATTTCCTACTTGTTTTTAGTCCCAGAAAGACCTGTGTTTGACTCAAAACTCATGTTTTATACCTGCAAAAGCCAAATGTTTTATGGCTTGATTTATCATAGTTCTTTCAAAATGTCTTTAAACTGAGTTCAAGTAGCTACAAAGAATCGCCAATGAAATAGAGGGGGAAAAAATCAGAGATAATTTAACACATGCCTGTTGGTCATCACAATCTTAGTTTCCCCATTTTAAAAAGGAGGTACATGCTTTCCCAGCTTAACAACATCCCCCGCCTCTGCCCCGCTGTACAATGTAAGGAACCAAAAGGTGCCAGAGCCCACCGTGGTTGTTTTCAACTATAAGCAATGAATAACTTCTATAAAAGCAGAAACAATGCTTGGTTCTTAAAACTAGGAGGAGGGGCCGCGGCACTGCTGTGTCTCCACCAGTCTCCCCTCCCGGCAAATAAGACGCGGTCCACAGCCCCTGCGTGGTTGTAGTCCCCGCGCCTCCACGCGCAGCCTGCGCCCCAGGGTCCCAGGCCAGAAAATCTGTCCTTTCCCTCCACCTCTTGCCCAGCAACTTCCTCTATTCCATCACCTTTCCCTTTAGCCATCATATCACCACCTTCTCTCTAAGGCAACAGTCTTACTAATTAAGGGACTTCCACATTTGTCATCTTGTTCCCAAGAACAAAAGACACCCTTGCCTTCACCACTATGGCAAAAACACCGGACACAATCTAGCATTTTTATTCAGTTTCCACACATACATTATGAATTGAGCCCAGAACCTTCTAAATTTAATATAAGTAAGATCAAGAGGAGAGGGAGAATAGGAGGACCGAACAAAATGCCTGTCCCCGCCCCCACCGGCCGTGCCTAAAATGGAGCTGTCTTCAAACAGACCCTGGTGTAGTCCTACCCATCCTATCAGGAAGCCGTGAAAACACCACCACCCCACCCGGTGTCTTGTAAGGGTCCGGAAAAGCCAGCGGGAGGGGCTGGACGTTCGGCCAGTTGGTTCTGGGGAGCCCTGTCAGTCCTGGTTTCATCCTTTCCGCTTGCAAGCTGCCAACCCACACGTCGGGGAGGATGAAGCCAGCCAATGAGTTTCAGGACACCACTTGGCAGTTACTTTCTTGACATAAAAAACATGGAATTAAACAAGGAGTACCGACTACCCGTGTTGGTCTTATGGTAGAGGCTCTTCAGAACATACAGGCACGTTGTTTTTGTTTCCAAAAGCAGAAATACGTTTTTATTTAATTTTCTTGTCTGAAGACAAGCTCTGGCTTAATACAGTTGTTCCTTTTAGAATTTTTCATGGCTGCAAGAAATCTTAAAATTTTCTTCAATGCCTTCTTAACACATTTCTCCAGGAATAATTAAGCAAAATTGTGGAGATACAGGTAAGGATTAGAGTAAATTTTAAGTTTGTCACTCAAATTGCCTTTCTATTTAAAAACAAAACAAAACAAGTACTTGCAAATGCTTCCTTCTGTTTGGTCAGTTATGTTTCAACAAAATATTTAGAGCAACAAAATCAATTCAGAAAAGGGGCATTATTTTAGGATCACCATTTTGTAGAAAATACCTTTTTGGAAAAATTGAAATTTCAAAAACAACTGTTATATCAACATACTTCTCTCCCAATAAATAGGAAAAAATGAAATTTTAGGATTACTACTTGTAAGTATTTTCCAAGCACACTCCACAAATACTTGCTTAAATGATTTTCATTAAATTAATGTTATAAAAATCATAGTAATAGGCCTTACTTTGCTTAGAATAGTACAAAAAAAAGCTTTATGATTTATTTGAAAAATAAAAGTCACTATTTTTGATCTGTACTACTTGGACATATATTTCTGGGGTGGGTTGTTTGGTTGGTTTTTGAGACAGTCTCCTTAAATTGCCCAGACTGATTTTTTTTTTTTTTTTTTTTTTTTTTTTTTTTTTTTTTGTGGTACCAGGAATTGAACTCAGGGGCACTCGACCACTGGGCATCCCCAGCCCTTTTTTGTGTTTTTATTAGAGACAGGGTCTCACTGAGTTGCTAAGTGCCTCGCCATTGCTGAGGCTGGCTTTGAACTCGAGATCCTCCTGCCTCAGCCTCCCAAAGTGCTGGGATTACAGGCGTGCGCCACCTCGCCCTGCTTCCCAGACTGATCTTGAACTGTGCTCCTCCTGCCTCAGCCTCCAGAATAGGTGGGATTATAGACATCCACCACTATGCCCAGCAATTTAAAGATCTTCTTATAGTAAATATTCTGAGTTTGTGGAGAAAACCACTTTATTTTTAAAAAATATTTTTAGCTGTAAATGGATACAATATCCTTATTTATTTATTTTTTATATGGTGCTGAGGATTGAACCCAGTGCCTCACGCATACAAGGCAAGCTCTCTACCACTGAGCTATAACCCCAGCCCCAGAAAACCACAATGTAAATAATGCAAATATATAATTCTTTCACTCTCCCTAAAGCCATGAATGAGTTTATTCTTTAAAACTTCATTACATCATGGGCTGGGGTTGTGGCTCAGCGGTGGAGCGCTCGCCTGGCGCGTGCTTGTGGCTCAGCGGTGGAGCTCGCTCGCCTGGCGCGTGCGCGGCCCGGGTTCGATCCTCAGCACCACGTACAAATAAACCCATTGTGTACAGCTAAAGGAAATAAATAAATATTTAAAAAAAAAAAAAAAACTTCATTACATCAAAAGAAATAACTGAAAGAAGACTATGGACTGTATCCCAGGTATTATTTCAATATTTGTACTGTTTATTAGAGGGGAGAGGGCAGGTATTACAAAGATAAGGAGAAAAAGAACAGTGGGGAATAAAAGATGGAAAAAGTGAGAAGAAATCTTGGGTTTTAGGGAGGTTTGTGTCAGAAAAAAATCTGTGGGAAAAGAGCAACTAGTTAGAAGCTGGAATTCAGAGTTCTGGTCCCATTCACTAACCTTGTAGTCTAGGATTAATCACCAAATTTCTCTGGGCCTTAGTTTCCTCATCTATGAAATGAGATTGGACCAGTTGATATTCAAAGTGGTTTAGCTTAAAATGTAAACTTTAGAAATGACCTTCCGTTTGGAGACAGCGGTACCTCTCCTCTCCAACCCCCTTTTAATCACAAGAAACACAGACATGAAACTTTATTGCAGTCACTTAACACATCTGTGTTAACACTATTTCCCAAAAGAAAAGAAAAAAAGTCCCTGGACTGCCCCCTATTTGCCCCTAGAGAAAATGCACAATCAATAATAAGGGGAAAATAGTTGGTATATTAAAATAATGTAACAACTTTTGCGACTCTTCTTTTTCATAATATTCATTAGAGCATCATCTCTATTAAAGGATTCATTCTAGAAAAAAGTAGTGCTTGTCAAATGGCAGTACCTATCCCAGCTTCCTCCACTAAACCTTTTGATCCTTACTGCTTTCCTCTGGTTACTCACAATCCTTATTTGTTCAGTTTAATAGAATATAATTTTATTTGTACTTTAGAATGCTCATAAACTTTGATTTATAAGCTCTTATGTGTGTTTTCAAAGTAGTACTAATCAAAAAAGGTATTAAATTCATCAGGGCAGAAGTCAGTAATACAATATTATTAAATGAAACTGTTTCTGAAAAAATGTTATATAAAAGTTAACTTCAATAATATAAGAAAATACTTATATACCAAAATGTTAAAAAGTTAAAAAAGACTCAGTTTTGCAATAGGATTAGTAACAAATTTTGACATATGGACATGAAAAGCAATGTAAATGGAGTTTTCTAGAGAAATTTCCTCACAAAAGTTGATTATATTGTGCAATTTATGTTATAGTGAATTTTTGAAACAACACCATGTCTCTATTTTTAGTTTAATTCAACAGATATGTGTTAATGCCTACTGGAAATTACAAAAATGAATAAGCCACAAATACTTTTCATTCATTTTCATAAGCACTTAAATGTTATTATATAGCTTGAGTTACAAAAAAAGGGAATCATAAATTCCAATACTGCTAAAATCAGGGGGAAAGGAGTTAGAAGATGCCATCCATGCAATTCTAGTGGTAATACAAGTTTTATAGATGGACTGATCTGGATGGAGTCTAGTAGGACATGATGCTCATCTTGCCAAGGCAAAAAGTCAAAATGGGAGCCGGGCACGGTGGCGCACGCCTGTAATCCCAGCACCTTGGGAGGCTGAGGCAGGAGGATTGCGAGTTCAAAGCCAGCCTCAGCAATGGCGAGGCACTTAGCAACTCAGTAAGACCCTGTCTCTAAATAAAATACAAAAAAAAAGGGCTGGGGATGTGACCCAGTGGTCAAGTGCCCCTGAGTTCAATCCCCCGTACCACAAAAAAAAAAAAAAAAAAAAAAAAGTCAAAATGGAAAATTCCAGAGGGCCTGTCAAGTTCTCTCATGTACCACAAGTGGTCTTTTAAAACATCAGTTAGGTAAAATATTTAATTTAAAAAACAGACTAACCTGGGGCTGATGAAACCTGGTTGAATGACCTCATCGTCTTCTGAAGAACCTAAAATCAGAGAGCTCAAGTCAGTACTACATTAATTGCCTATTTAATTGCCTCTTCTTCAACTTAATGGATCATTAGAAAGCAATAAAATGTCCAGGTTTTGACTCTGTGAAGTGACCTGTAAACTTTTTTTTTTTAAAAAAGTTTAAAACTCACCTAGCAAAATTAGACAACCAATTGGCATAAACTTGTCTTTTATTTCTATTAAAAGACATTGGTTTAAAAAATGTTTAAAACAGGATCATTAAGATGGAGTTAAAAATCACAATGTAACTGTAAAATTCTTAATTTTACACTGTAATTCAATAATCCCAATATTTTTTCAACCACAGTTGAAATTTACTTAACCTACAATATGTGTTTCTTCATGAACTAAACTAGTCTCAGATATATTTTGGAATTCAAATCATCAGAAACTAATTATGGTGATATACCATTGATACTGAATCTCTGTTACATTCAAATGCTTTTTGATAGAAAATGACTTTAATACATTTAATCACTAAGTATATTTGAAGGTATCTAATATGCATTAACCCAGATTTTATAAAACAAAAAGTGTTCATTTAAAAATAAAAAGTATTGGTGTTTCTAATATATTCACTAACAAATGCCACAAGAAGTTAAAACTTGCAATAAAGAGAACATCTACTGATACCAATTGAAAGGGAAACTCCTGGTTGCCATGGAATTATATTTATCCTTGGATCAGAATTAAGTTTGGAAAACAGATTAGTTTAGAAAACAGATTGGTTTGAACATGTACCCACTCACCTGCTACCACACAGGGTTGTCTTTAACTTATAGACATACTATATAAACTCATACATACACACACACACATTATGTGCAAATTCTTTAAGTTGCAATCTAATTTTCTTCTCACAAGGAAATGGAAGCTTTTCCAAGTGAAGAGTTCTACTGAATGTTGACCCAAGATTCTTCTTATAAAGGATGACAATCCCACTGAGTAAGACTTGAAAAGAATAGAGGAAGAATGTGAATAAAAGGCATGTGAACCTCTGTACATTAAATCCTTCAGTTATCCTGTGTTTACAACCAAGACATGAGATGACAGACCCTAACTTTAACAAACTTCATTATTAAAACACATTATAATAGTTTTCCTTTACATTTGAACCATGTTTCTAGTTTATGTTTGTGTTTTAGAATGTTATAAATATTTCAGCAAAACCCTAGGTAATACTTTTTATTCTAATAAGATTAAGCATAGGCTGTAGGCTATTTATTTATATTTATAGAAAAGTTCAAACCAGTATCTTTTAAAAAATATAAACACAATAGCTAAGGTTTTTAATAAAATAAATTTTTCAACTAATTTGAACAAATTATTATAAATGGTAGGTTTAATAAAGTCATATGAACATATGAGAACTGACTAAATAATGTTATTTAAATCAAGAACTCTTGAGTATTTGGTATTTAAACAAAAAGCCAGTCAACTTGAATGGTTAAGATGTTCAGATTTTTTTCACTATCCAAACTTAGATATTACATATTTTTAATTATTAATAGTTTTAATATTACCTCATTTTCAAAGGAAAAAGTAAAATGGAATTATTTCACAAGCAATTTATGTATTTCACTGACATCATTTTGGGGTTTTCTTTGGTTTTTGTTTGTGATACTGGGTATTTACCCAGGAACATGGCACTCTACTACTCCTTCTACTCCTCTCAAGCCACAAATTTTACTTATGTTAAGTAATGGTTTAAAGTTTTTTCAAAATCAAGAGTTGGTAAACAGAATTAGGTTGAAATATGAATATTACAATCCATCTACCCAATATTTATTGAACAACCATGATAGGAATGAGACAGGTAAATGTCATATAAATTATTTAAAATTAAATGTTCATATTCTTATATGACTATTTTTTGAAGTAACAATAAAAAAATCATTTTTAAATGAATACCCTAGAACACCTGTTTATATGTGGGCGTTTTTACTTAACATTACAATTGTGGCAAAGTATTTCATATAACATAGTTCATCAACTTTCATTAGGAAACCAAATTAAAACTGTGAAATCAGCCGGGCGCAGTGGTACACGCCTGTAATCCCAGCACTTTGGGAGGCTGAGGCAGGAGGATCGTGAGTTCAAAGCCAGCCTAAGCCATGGCGAAGCACTTAGCAACTCAGTGAGACCCTGTCTCTAATAAAATACTGGGGATGTGGCCCAGTGGTCGAGTGCCCCTGAGTTCAATCCCGGGTACCACACACACACAAAAAAAAACAAACTGTGAAATCCTGGAATACACTTCTCTGCCCCTTCACTGAACTAGTTCCTCCCTGTTCATCATTTAGCTCTCAACTTGGAGCTCTTTTTCTTACTGTTCCATACTGAGTACCATGCCTTTAGCATGTAATACTCTATTGTAATTCACTGTGATAGCATATGAAAGCATCATTCTTTCTCCCAACTTGACTCTATGCTCTATGATGATAGAGCCTGTTGTACAATCTGCTCCTTATTATAACCCCAGCATTTTTTTTTTTTTTTTTTTTTTTTTTTTTTTTTTTGGTACCAGGGATTGAACTCAGGGGCACTTGACCACTGGGCCACATCCCAGGTCCTTTTGCCTCAGCCTCCCAAGTGCTGGGATTACAGGCATGCGCCACCGTGCCCAGCAACCCCAGCATTCTTTAGTGTTCAATACATTTTTTTTTTAAATGACATCAATGACTCAATGATTTCTATACCTGGGCTGACACTAAAATGGATTTTGGGGAGGGGGGGAGGCTCTTTTCTTTTTCCTTCCACATTTTTTCATTGGTGCATTACAGTTTTACATAATGAGATTTATTTTTATATATTTGTACATGCACACAACATAAAAATATAATTTGGCCAATATCATCACACAAAAAATTTAAATCACCTTTTCCTAAAAAACATGAGCAATTGATCATTTAACCATTGCAACATATTTATAAATAATATATATGTGTATATATATATATGCAATAATAATTATATATGTATGTATATATACAATTCCTACTTTCTTTTTAAATATAGAGGGGATGGGGTAAAGCTCAGTGGTAGAGCACTTGCCTAGCATGCATGAGGCCCTGAGTTTAATGCCCCGTACCACAAAAAAAAAAATATATATACATATATATAGTATGTGTGTGTGTGTATATACATATATATATAGAGAGAGAGAGAGATTCATTGGATAGAAATGCCTGATAATTATCCCCTATTACATTCTTAGATTTAATATTTCCTATTAAAATATATAAAAATATTCAAGTATTTTATATGTTGTTCATTGTTAAACTTCACTACTGGTAACTGAATGTAATTGAAAATATCGTTATTATGAATTATAGTATTCATTCAAAAACTGCCAAGCTATTAAGCCCAGAGAATTAAGGAATGGAATAAAAATAAAATACAACTTCATGACATAATAGTCATAACTTTATTTCATTTCAATTTACATCTTAACTTTTCTAACATTAATAAAATGCAAAAATTACTTTACGGCAGCAAAAAAGGGATTCAGCATTTGACAAAAAACATTAACCAAAATAAAATAAAAATCTTTTCATTACTTATTATCACAATTCTCAACATCTAAAAAATATTTAAGATAACTCTGTTTCTATTGCCAGTATTTTCTAAAATAATGTAATTGTTAAATACACTATAATTTACTGAAAATTCACTTTGTGGTTTATAAAAAAATGAATCTATTGAATGTCTCAACTGTCTATGTACTTTAAATACATTTATTGCATTCTTTGGAAGTTAATGCAGGCAACATGATTTTTCTTTCTTGAAAAATAGTTGAGAAAACCTTTTCAAATGACAGTACTTAAAATTATATAGCAAACATACTACACAAACATCAGAACAAAACCTAAAGCACAATAATTATTTACATTGGGGCTGGGGTTGTGGCTCAGCAGTAGAGCACTCGCCTAGCACGTGAATGGCCCGGGTTCCATCCTCAACACGACGTAAAAATAAAGGCATTGAGTACAAATAAGTAAGTATTTTTTAAAAAATATTTACATTGGGCTGGGATTGTGGCTCCGCGGTAGAGCGCTCGCCTAGTGTGTGGGCGACCCGGGTTCGATCTTCAGCACCACGTACAAATAAAACGCATTGAATTAAAAAAAAAAAAAAAATGCATTGTGTACAACTAAAGCAAATAAATAAAAATATTTAAAAAAAATTTACATTGACTAAACTCAAGATGTAACATGTACAAACATTAGATGTGTAAACTTAACCCTGAAGTGAACCTGTGCTTTATCAAAATGTTTTCTTACAGTGTCATCTAAGAGTATATTTAATATGAATTAAAAGCTTCTTGTAACTATTCTTCACAAATTAGTCAGATTAGATTCAAATGCATCCTAAGCAAAATCAAAATAAAATAGTTTGCAATATTTAATTGAACATCCTACTGTAATTTTAGACATAACTGACATGCTGCTTCTCTGTTACATCCTCAATTATATACAGGTAAAGAAAATAATCTATTAAAAATGAACGTTACACAAATGTTTTTATATGACTTTATATAATTAAAAAAACTTAGGTTATTGACATTTTAAAACAAAGATATTTGGTAAAACATTTTGAAAATTATTTTGAGGGGAAATTTCTATTCAGGAAAAAACATTTCAAAGTAGCATTTTTTTATACTTACAAAGCATATCATTAAACTTATAACACATTATATAAAACAACCTTAAGTTAGAGGATATATTTGTAATATTGCTGAATCACAAGAAATAAATTTAACTTTCTCCATCATTGTACAAACTGAAATTTTATTAAGTTTCATGTTAGATATGGACAGCTTTATTATTCTCTTCAAATGCTGTAATAAGAATTTATTCTATAAAATAGAAAACTTCAATGGATAAAAACTTTAGTCAATTAGCATACTGGAGAGATAGTGTGAAAGCAATGGTCATGGCACAAACATTATTTAGTAAACACAATTACTTAACTTAAATGTAAACAACACAGTTGAGTCTCAATACAATTGAGGCATAGTACAGTTGTTTTTTCTAGTGTAAATGTTTGTATTTTCCAATATACGAAACAATAGTTTTATATAATAAAGCTCACAGATAAGTTTTTGCTTAGTTCACATTAAATAAAAGAAAAATAAGAGAAAGCAATAGTGGTTTAAAGAAAGAACCAAGATTCCCACCTTTAAAAGGCTAATCAATATATTTTAAGGTCCCACCATATCTTTAGGATTAAAAACTTAATAGTAGTTTCTTGATATAGTAAACAAAAATGATTCCAAGTAAAACTGAATACAATTATAATATTAAGAAAATTTTATTTGTAGTACATTGTTAGTGAATAGAAATTTATAATATTGCCAGAGGTATAAATGAGTAAGAATTTTCAGTACATTCTAAATATTTTCAATAAACATGTTTTAAAACATTTCAGTATAATAAAGAGATGCCCACTTTCCTTCACTGACAGTGACATATGGTATAATAAATATTCTACAAAAATAATAGCATTTTAACTAGCAGAGGAAATTAAACCAATAAACTGATGTAAAAAAAAAAAAAAAAAAAAAAAACAGTAATTTGTAGATTTTAGTAAAATTTCAAATCTACCAAAAAACCCTAGTCTATTTTTTAGTCTATAAAGTCTGGAATATTTTAGCTGAAATACTTTTGAAGAGCTAAACAAATGTTACATAAAAGAATTATTTGAAAAGCATAAAAGCATTTCAGCTCTGTATTCTCAAACACGTCCATAAAAGAAATACTGACTTGAAAATACTTAGAAAATTTAAAACATGTTTTTCCACTATTAAAACTGATCATTCAACACTAAGTCCTTTTTTCTATATAATTAAGCTTTTGTTCAGCCATGAAAAAACTAGAAACTGATTGCTTGAAAATGAGCTCCATGCCCTTTGTCCTGGTTTGTCACCTTTGACCCTTAATTTGATGATCCTGCATATCAACCCATTCTATTTTTAGGAAAATAATGTCAAAGTTCTATGCTTAAAATAGTACTTTTCACTGAAATATTAAATGTATTAAACAGTCCTTATCAGGTAATTTCTACATTTGTCTCATACCAGTGTTCATCTCACACAACTGTAAGCAATGAAAGCCTGTTTGTCCTGCTTCAAACAATAGAAAATTTCCCCAAAGTGCTAGATCAAAATCATTCCAATTTTCTATTTATATTCTTTTCTTTATTTAAAAAATTGCTTACATTACTGTTTCCAAGTGGAATTTATTGCCTGAGTGATTTCTAACTTGACATTTGATAATCACATTTTTTTATTTTGACAGTGCCAGAATATGAACCTGAAATAAAAACTGCTAACATGAAGCTCATACAACAGCATCAACTAAAATTGCAGTTTTTTAGTTCATTCATTACATGCTTAAACTCATTTTAAAGTCTTATGTGGAAATGGCAGCTTTCAAAGAAAGAGAAAATGTCTAGCTTTGATCCTATTGATTTTACTGATATTATCCAAAATCAATTTTGTACAGCAAATTAATTGGAAATAAAATTTATCCCAATGTTTGGCTGCAATAACAATCAACTAGATATAAAAGTAAAAATCAAGTAAAATGCGTATGAAATATGTATCTATAATTTCCTATAGTTATGATGCCACTTGAACCTCTACACAATTTCTGTGTACAGTTTTCTGTTAGATTTAGCAGTGGCCAATATGGCTGGCTTGATTCAGCACTATGGTCAGCGACTTCATAGAGTGTCCTGTCAGGGAAATTCAGCACAGTAAATAGTATTATACAAGTATGTGCTGAGCAAGTTTCTCAAACCAACGTTAATTCTATATATCACATATTCCTAGATATGTTTGTATAAGTCAATCTAAGTATCTGAATGTAAAGAATTTTCATTGTTCTGCCTGGCAAGCTAGAAATTCTTCTTTATAGCTCATCAAAAATAGTAGTTATTAATAAACAAAATATAGTTCCTTTAAAAGGCAAGAGAATCGGGTACAGGTTTTAAAGAATCTTAACATAAAAACTTTGAACATTTGGGAATTTTTAAAGAAAATTAAATTCTACTAAAAATACCAAATAAGAAAGCCCTTTAGCTGTTCAAGATTTTAACATCCCATTCAAAATCAATAGCTTTTAGTTACTCCTAAGTTGATTCATGTCTGTATCCTCACTTTTCTTCTTCTTTAATCAACTCAACTATGGACTAAGATAAATGTTTTAGATCATTTCTTGGTCAGAACTTGTTAATATAGTCCTCAAATTGGTAACTATGTACAGCATTTAAATTATTTTTGAGACATCAGTCCCTATACCTGAAGACTGTTAAGTATATGTTTTATTTAATAACTTATTTTCTCCTTAATCATGATTTACAAATTATGATATTAGGTGCTACAAACTCCAAAAGTGATGTGATCAGATACCAAGCATTAATGAAGCTTTTGGCAGGTAAGATCTGCTTAATCTCCTTCTTCAAAGTCAACACAAAAACAAAACAAAAACCTTATATCCACTGTATTTACTAAAATTCTGGTGGCTTTTTGGAACTTACATGGACAACGTCCTTTAAAATAAGTCATTCTGAAAACTAGCTTTGAACATAGCCATTTTAAAGCTCAACATGCTTCACTTGCAAAATATAGGATTTATCACATTTCCCCATATTCCAGCATATTTTGTATTGAAATCCTGATTAAATTCATACAAAACTTTTCGTTCTTTCTGAAAGAAGTTTGGTTACAGAACATATATAAGACAATTTACAGTCTGAGAAGGATTAATGAGAACATGATCATTGGATCATTTGGCTCCAGACCTATCAAGAAATATGGATAGTTTCAATAACCAATATGCGTTACAAATTGATTCAACTCTTTAAATTTTTATATTAGCAACCAATGATTAGCTGATCCTATCTGTAATATGAAAAAACCTAACAAAAACTTCTTACTCGTTGGGGTATTGTTCCCCTCCCCATAAGTAGTAGGAAAAGGCCTTGTGTCAGTTTAATTCCTAAAGCTCTTTAGGAAACTAGGCATACTGGATTGCAGTACTTCATATATGCAAAGATAAATTATTTTAGAACTGCCCCCAAAACGCACAAGGGTCTAGTATTAATCTAACAGGAATACTGATTATTACATGTTCTTTTGTTAATTTACAGACAATTACTCTATCAAATCTGTGCAAATCCACAGCAGGAAAAAAATGGCATAAATCTCACAACAAAATTTTGTATTTTTAAAAATCATACAAAGTGTTATACATTCCCAAGAACTCAATTTTAATTTTTAAAGTTTCCCTGAAAGCTTTCTTAAATTAAATAAAATTGTGATGTAGTAAAATTTACTGCTGGACTTAAATTTTCCTTTTTGAAAAAAAGTTTGTATATTCAAGCTAACTATGGTGATAATCTGCACAAAAAAGGAAACTGAACATTTTCTTCATCACAGTAAAAATCATACTAATTTATAATTTTCGAGCCAAGCTGCAAAATGTTTTAAATTCAAATACTGCCACACGTAATTTTCACTTCCACAATAGTTGTGATCAAGAAATAAAAACTACAATAAAACACGAGCAAGATGTATTCTTTCCCGCATCAACAATTTTACTGGTATAAAAATCATCACGGGAGAATTTAGGTCTATGAACAGTAATATTAGTGGCATCCTTAAAAACCTATGGATTAAAAACAAATCCACAGAAAGAACTGAGGGAACTCAAGGAAACAGGCACCTAAGATTCATCCTGTGTTACATGAAACAATTCAAAATGGCGGACTTACTATTACTTACATTCAAGAAATTTCCGCAAGGAGGGCACTAAATACATACTGTAAGCTGTTACTCGAAAACACTCAATATTTACCAACGTGCAATTAAAAAAAAAAAAAAAGTTTTTGGAGTACACATCCTCGTAAAGCACCCGCATCCGGTGTTCCAGCAGTCAGTTAACTCTTCTGCCAATGTATCATTTCTTCGTTGGCTTTTCCTTTCCCAAAACCGAAATCCAAGGGCGTTTTCCTCCGTTCTCTCCAAATTTCTAATTTTAACTCCTGAAATTTACCCCGCGGATACCGAAGCAAAAAGGATCCCCGACGCCTGCCCGATACAAAGCGGCTCGGTGCGCGGAGAGCGCGAAGGGCAGGTGCCGACGCCCCCTGGCGGCACTGCCCCGCGCGTTCGAGGCGCCCATAGCGGCAGCTCGGACCCGCTGCCGCGACCCCCGCCCGCCCGCCCGCAACACAGCGCCGCGAGACGCCCCGCCTCGCCTCGGGCTCCGAGCTCGCTCCAGCGGTGGGGCGGCGGCCGCGGCGGCGAGCCTGGGCGGCCGCGCTGGCCACACCGCGCCCACCCGGAGCGCCGACCCAGAGGCTACGAGCTGGGAGAGAAAGGTGTGAACCCGGAAGTACATCGACCGCCCGCGTCTCAGTGGCAACCCGGGGCAATAAATCAGGGCCGGCGAAGGAGGGATGCGGCGCGCCGGCTCCCAAACAGCAACTTGCTGCTAGACCTGTCACTTCCCCACCGTGCCCCGTCCTCGCCCCTCCCTGGCGCTCGCGCCTCCTCTTCGCTTCCTGCTTCTCGGCGCCGAGCTCCCCTCGACGTTGCTCACGTGCCAGACCCGGGACCGCGAGCGAGGTCCGCACCCGCGCGCACACCCGGCCACGCTCGCACTCGCGCGGCCGCGGGGACCGGCTGCTTACCTCCGGGGCCTCATGGTCGCTTCGTTAGCTCGGGTGTGAGCGGGGACAGGGTATGAGTACGCGAGTGGCGTTCAGTCCCGGAGGACGGGGCGGAGGAAGGGGCCTGCAGTCTGTCACTTCCTGAGGGAGCGCGGCGCTCGGGAGACCCGGGATGCGCACGGCGGGGCCGGGAGGGTCAGCACATTGTGAGCCGGCGAGGGGACGCGGAATGCGCTGTCGCCGCCGCTCCGCCGCCGCAGCCCGGAGGGTGGCGGGCCGCGGGGAGGAGGGGGCTGGGATAGGGGGGCCGCGGGACGCGGCGGCCGCACCAGGCGGTTCGACCGGAGCCCTGCGTCAGGCGGCGGCACGCGCACACCTGCCCGCCGCCGTTCTCGGCCGCGTCATTGGCTGCCCGTGCCCAGCGCGCGAGATTGAACCTTCCATTCATTCCTGGGCCTGGCGGGCGCGCACCGCAGCAGAGCCCGCAGTCCCGGGAACGCGCGACTCCTCCGCCGACCTCGGAGGCGCGTTCCCGTGCGGGATGTGGGCGCGCAGGGTCGCCTTGGCCCGCCGTTCTGGTCGAGGCGGAGCCGGGGCTTTTTACTCAGGTGTTTCCGCGCAGTTTTGGGGTCTGGGAGAGGGTCTATTGATGGCTAGTCGCTGGGACGAGCCTGGAGGAAAGCGGGCGATTCTGCCCCTGGCTCCCCAACTGACACTTTAGCACAGTAAAACTCTAAGGTGCCAAAATAGTATCCGAAGCCGGAGTCATCTTATCCTTTGCTACAAATGCTCTGGAGGCACCGGAGATAATTAATTTTTAAGTGCGCGATTCGAAGTAATAATTAGTAATGTATCTCAGAGCACCATAGGCAGTGTCAGAAGTTTAAGGAAGCTAATATCAGCTGTTCCTAATAAAATGCATAATCCATCTCAAACTGATTAGTACAAGACTTACTAATTATCACACATAGCCAAAAGCACCATGGCCTTGGTATAACTTCTGAAAATATAACTGCGTTATCTCCTATTTTCTACCTGATAATGTCATAATTCTTATCGCTCAAAGTTTCTTGCTACACTTGCAGAACTAAAAAGGCACTGGTCGGCCAGCTACAAAAATCAGATAAAAGACTTGTGATCTGGAATACTTGGTGGGACAAATTAAAGAGATTAAATATTTCAGCAAACTAAAACCAGGTGTGTGTGTGTGTAAAATAAAAATTAAAAGTGGAAAACTGAATATGACTCATAGTCCAGTTAGCTGGGTAATATTCTGACTAAAAGGCAAATCTCCAAACCATTTCTGTGTAATAATGACTGTATTCTCCCTTCCAATTTCTGGATTAGGATTAGGAAACCAGTTCAACTCTCAAGGATTAAAAAGCATCTCTGGTCTGAAGTTGAGATAAATAAAAACAAGCTGATCAGAAGCACAATTTACCATAGTGACCCCCTCTAAGAATTTCCCAAATGAAGAATGAATTTAAGGCATTTGCCAGTAAATGGATGGAAATGGAGAATATCATGCTAAGTGAAATTAGCCTAACTCAGAAACTCAAAGTTTGAATGTTTTCTCTCATATGTGGAATCTAGAGTAAAATAAAAGGAAGGAAGGAGGATGAGAGTACATAAAGAACCAATCAAATACAAATTATTAGAAGAGCGAAAGGAAGTCTAGTAGAGGAAGGAGAATGGGACAGGTGAGATCTGAAGGAGAGATCTGAAGGAAAATTGATTTCCATGCATGTATGAGTTTGTTGGAATGAACCCAACTACTATAAGTAACCATGAAGCTCTAATAATAATTAATAAATAAATAAAGTTTCCCAGATGAAACTTCATCAAACTCAGCAAACTCCCTAAATGACTGCCCAACTTTTCATTGGGCCAGTGGAGAATGTGACTTACTTTATAAAGATAATTTATTTCATTGGTGAGTACTTAAAGTATTTCTTGTATTACTCACTGAATAGTACAGATGATTCTTTTAGAAACAATTCTTAGTTATAATCATTGTATCAATTGTAAATTATTTGTTATAATTCTACATACTTTGCATTATGATTCCAAATATAATTTAGAAGAAAAGGATGCAGACATTGATTCATTAATTACTAGAAATGAAAGACAGCAATTAATTCTATATAGCCATGTGAAATGTGATTATGCTTTGACTTAAAAGCAGTATAGTAATTTTTTATTTATGAGCAGAGCTTATAGATGATGCCCTTATAGAATGAATTTTTTTAAATAATTGTTTTTAGGTGCTTTTTTTTTTTTTTTTTTTTTTTTTTTTTTGTGGTACTGGGGATTGAACTCAGGGGCACTTGACCACTGGGCCACATCCCCAGACCTTTTTTTGTATTTTATTTAGAGACAGGGTCTCACTGAGTTGCTAAGTGCCTCACCATTGCTGAGGCTGGCTTTGAACTCGCGATCCTCCTGCCTCAGCCTCCCAAAGTGCTGGGATTACAGGCGTGCGCCACCGTGCCCGGCTTGTTTTTAGGTGCTTAATAAGACTTTTAGTATAACTTAAGTATGATATATATTTATGTAATATGTTTAGGCCTGATAAGAGTTGTAGACAGAAAATAAAAATGAAAACATTATGCCAGAAACCTGAGTTGGTATTCCAAGCAGTCTGTTTGATCTCAAACTAATTATCATGGCATCAAGCTGCAGGCACAAAAGTAAAAAATGGGACATTAGGGGCTGGGGATGTGGCTCAGCGGTGGAGCACTCGTCTAGCACGTGCGCGGCCCGGGTTCGATCCTCAGCACCACGTAAATATAAATATTGGATTGTGTACAACTAAATCAAATAAATAAATATTTTTTTAAAAAATGGGACATTATAATAATTAATGCATCATTTCATGTCCGGTACATGGAAGGGGAGAAAATAATCTTCATGGTCTATCTACCGTCTAAAGAATATCATAGCAATATTAGAAATGCATAAAAAGCCACAAGGCATGGCTCTGGCAATTTCTAAAAATGAATCTTTCTCTCTGGGCTATGGTGATAATTTGCTTTACTCTTGAAATTATGTCTAATAATTATTCCCAAAGAAAATAGACTTTTAGTCTTAATATCTCCTATATCTACAACAGTGCCTGGCACATAGCAGTGTGAAAGAAATATGTTTAAATTAGTGCATGAGATTCACCCTGATTACACCATCAAGCAAAAAATTAACAAGACACCTAGAAAATATAAAATGCAATGTGTTATATTGTTTGCCCTTTATTTTTTATGACTAAAGTATATTTTAGAAATCCCATGACATCATTTTACTTATGAATTACAAATATTGCTGTAATGTTGACAAACTAGACTCCATGTTTCTTTTTCTACTTTGAAACAATTTGAAAATTAGAGTTTAAGATCAAGGTAAGAGGGCTGAGGTTGTGGCTTAGTTGTAGAGTGCTTGCCTAGCACACTTTAGGCACTGGGTTTGATCCTCAGCACTACATAAAAATAAAATAAAGGTATTGTGTCCACCTACAACTAAAAATATATACATTAAAAAAAAAAAGATCAAGTAAGAATAGTATTTGTTTGTTAGGACTGTCATAACAAAGTACTATAAACCAAGAGGCTGAAATAACAGGAAAATACTGTCTCACAGTCAAGGAGGCTAAACATCTGAAATAAATGTACATCAGATTGGTTCCATCCTGAGGCTGTTAGGAAGTATCTGTTTCATGTCTCAATCCCAGCTTGCCACAAGTGTTCCTTGGCTTATTATGACCTTTACAGCCAGGTATGGTGGTGCACACTTTTATTCTCAGCTACTCTGGAGGCTCAGTCAGTAGGATTATAATAAGTTCAAGGCTAGTCTCAGCAACTTAGTGAGAACCTGTCACAAAAAAAATAAAATAAAAAGGGCTGGGGACATATGTTATTTAGTGTAGAGCTCCTTGGATTCAATACCCAGTACTTTTAAAAAATCAGATTTTAATTATTTATTTCCAAGTCCTCAATGGAATGTCTTCAAGTAGGGATCCCCACCTACTTGAAGACTGCTGGTTTTGAGCATTCTGTCACTGGGGCCACAGATACAAGCCTTAGAGTGGGGATCCCTAATCCTGCCCTGCTATTGCTTAAGTGCATAATTAAAACAGAAATAATGCAAATTAATAGGAAATTTATCCCCACTTCTGGAAAACTAAGAACCAAGACTTAATGTGGGGGCATTACATGCACTTTCATTTACATAAGTACAAAACATACATATTTTTCCTTGCTTTTTGCCCCTTTAGAATAGATATGCAGTTCTTGCAGAATGGATTGAATTAATGAATATTTGCATTGCTTTCATCTAGTTTTCTGAAATCTTTGAGTTAGAAAAGGATTTATTAGCCCCACTTTGTAGATGTGCGAACTGACATGTTACTTAAAAGTTAAAAAACAAAACTAGTGTTCAAATTCAGGTCATCTGATGCTCAATACAACATTCTTTTTCTGCTGTAGGGCTTTCTCAGTTTGACATTTTTGTTTTAGATCTTGAACTCAAATACAGGAACATTTCAATAACCATTTTTCTCACTTATATATGTAAAAATATATATATTTCCTCCATTCCACAGATCTCTTAAATCTTCAGATTGATATCTTAACCCTTGCTTGTTGTATCTCTCCCTCTATTCCTACATTTAGCTAGAATTTTGCAATTTAAAAATTTATTATTCAACTTTTTCAATTTCATAATTAAATAACAAGTTTTAAACGTTTTATTTTAAATTTGTGTTTTCCTGATTTTTTCTGTTTTCGTGGTCTTTGCCCTCATTCCCATTATCCTTTTAAAACATTTCCTTCCATCACTGACCTTTGATATGCAACGGGGAAGGGGTTTAATGATGGTACATTGATACAAACATTCGGCTGCCATAAAGAATAATTCAAGGGCAGGGGTTGTGGCTGAATGGTAGAGCACTTGCCTGGCATGTGTGAGGCACTGGGTTAGATTTTCAGCACCACATATAAATTAATTAATTAATTAATTAATTAAAGGTCCATAGACAACTAAAAAAAAATTTTAAAGGATAATTCAATAGAACCTTTAAGATAATAATGATGCTAAAAAATAACATCTAACATTTATCAGATTTTTTCTTTAGTTTTTTGAGGTACTGGGGATCAAACCCAGGGGCGCTATACATTAAACTACATACTTCCCTACCCCTTTTATTTTCTTTATTTGGAGACTGGGTCCTCTAAGTTGCCCAGGCTGGAATCAAACTTGGTGGTTTTCCTGCCTCAGCCTCCTGAATAGCTGGGATTACAGGTGTGTGCCACCATGCCTAGCTCACGTGTAAAATGAGCAGATGCTTGACATATATGCTCTCAGTAAATGTCACTTGATGTTTTTATTTCATGGTGAATGAACATAATACACACAGTGCTCACAGATCCTAAATCCAGAAATCAAACGTAAGTTCTCCACATTTTCCTCATCATTTGAGACTTGGAGTCAGCACTATACTAGTGTTCCTTTTTCCTAGCCATCTTAACTAATTTAGTATTTTAATATGAAATGCTAACATAATGAGATTGCTTTTTTCACAAACATTCCATCAACATGAATGTGGTCTACTTAATACATTTATTCCATCATTTCTACTTTAAACATTTTTGACATTCTTCTTTTGGAATAGCTTTCAGAGGTGCCTTTCTATCCTAAAAATCCCATCATATTGCTTTGTACTCCCCTCTTCCCTGACATTTCCTTTCTCTCTCCCTCTTTGACTCAATTTTTTCTCTTATGTTCATGCTTTTCCTCATCTACCATTATCAATACTCTGGGATCGACCTAAGAATTATCATAATAGGACTGGGATATGTGATAGGTATGTGTGTCTGTCTAATTGAGGAGTAAATGAGAACTAAGGGATTTGGAGAGTGGTTAGGTAGAGTTAAGAGAGAGCTAGGAGCTGGGAGATTTTTGTGGAGTACCTGAAACATCACCATGAGAGAAAGGGAGAGAGAAAAGGGAAATAATTAAAATCAAAATAAAATATGGATGTTCTTGATGGCCCATGTCGGTGATGGGTGGGCATGAAGATGTCTCTACTAACTGTTAAGGCCCATTTTCAAGCTTTGCATATTAAATTCTCACCCTGAAAAGTTGATAGAGGGTTCAATGATTGTCCACAAGAGTATTATCTGTTGAGAAAAGAAAGACATTGGATTTATCTCATTGCACCAAATTTTGAAATGTCAAAGAAGGAAAAGAGAAGATTCCTGAAAACATCGCAAGATTCACACCTAGTTTGTTGTTGTTGTTGTTGTTGTTGTTCTTTAACATAAACTATATATATATATATATATATATATATACACACACACACACATATATATATATATATATATATTTTTTTTTTTTTTTTTTTTTTTTTTTTTTTTTTTTGGTACCGGAGATTGAACTCAGGGGCACTTGGCCATGGGGCCACATCCCCAGCCCTTTTTTGTATTTTATTAGAGACAGGGTCTCACTGAGTTGCTAAGTGCCTCGCCATTGCTGAGGCTGGCTTTGAACTCATGATCCTCCTGCCTCAGCCTCCCAAGTGCTGGGATTACAGGCGTGCGCCACCGCGCCTGGCTAAACTATATTTAACTTTGATTTTTTTTTTCATTATAGACGATCAGTGAAAAATTTCCAAGTGATGACCTGTCCAGGAAAATTTCCTCCATTGGTCATCCTACCTTAGTAAATGAAATTGCTGTGCTTTCTGACCTATGATTAAGCCATGGAAGGACAGTGTTAAGGTGCAAATATTATCAAGTAGTTAAAATACATGGCATGTAAATGCATGAACAAGTTAGCTTAAATTATGAGGATATATATATATATATATATATATATATACACACATATATGTGTATATATAGTCATTTTGATTCCATTTATTAGGACACAAAATAATGAGGCAGACCCATTTTAAGCAGTCAGCAAGCTATTCAGAGGTAAATCTACCTAGACATTAGAATAGTTTATTGTGATCTGATTGAGAGGGATGAAATTATATTGCAGTATAGCACTTCTGTTTTTTGTGTGGTGAAAAATAACTCCTAAAATAGAAAGGAAGGGCATGGGGTGGAGAATTTTATCATATGTTGAATGTCTACCAGGTGCTTGGCTCTATTCTTAGTATTTACATGCACTATCTGATTTATATTTTATGAGATACCTATGCGACAGGCATAATCATTTCCATTTGCAGGGGAGGAATCTAAGGCTATTCACTTTGTGTTTTTCAAAGTAATTTCCACATATTAGTCACACCAAAACCATCTAGAACACTTGAGAGAAGTTGAAATTTCTTTTCCTTTCCAGATGGCAGTAGCACATGTGTGTAATCCCAGCAACTTGGGAGACTGAGGCAAGAAGATCACAAGTTCAAGGCCAACCTCAGCAACTTAGCAGACCCTGTCTTAAAATAAAAAATAAAAAAGACTGGGTATGCAGTTCAGTGGTAAAGCATCCCTGGGTTCCATCCCCAGTTTAAAAAAAAAAAAAAAAGTCCTCATCCTGAGTTCAGATTCTCCTGAATAGTTTCAAGAGAATCAATATATTAAATTATACAAGAATTATATAATAATGAAAGTTTTCTCTTTTGGAGGGCAACTATTAAGTCATTAATTAAGCCTCTTCTGTTCATGATTGACTTCCTTAATGATCAGTATTTGTAACTAATTAATTTCTATGTTATAAAGTTGTTTTGTCTACAAGTAAAGGCAACTTTTTTTTTTTTTTTTTTTTTGGTACTGGGGATTGAACTCAGGGTCACTCAACCACTGAGCCACATCCCCATCCCTATTTTATAGTTTATTTAGAGACAGGGTCTCACTGAGTTGCTCAGCACCTCAAGGTTGCTGACGCTGGCTTTGAACTTGTGATCCTTCTGCCTCAGCCTCCCAAGCCACTGGGATTACAGGCATGCACTGCCATGCCTGGCTAAAGACAGCATAATAAAGAGTAAAGAGATCAATATTCTAGACTTTAGCATGTATCCAATCTCTTCCTCAGTAGACTGTCAGGAATGGTTCGAAAAGCAATTGTTAGCACTATTCTAATTACTTGTAGCTATTTTTAAAAACGTATCTTTCTTTTCTATTTATTTTGCTTTCCTTATGTGTCTCTTTGCTACTACTTTCTTATTTTACACCATTTTTTTCTTTTTTCTCTAACTATGCCCTAGGTTTCTCACTAGTTTCTTGTAATACTTGATGAGATATTAAATAATAATTTATTTTCCTTTTTCTGGTTCTTTTTTATTTTTTAGTTATACATGCACACAGTATCTTTATTTTGTTTACTGTTTTTTATGCAGTGCTGAGGATCAAACCCAGTGCCACACACATGCGAGGCAAACACTCTGCCACAACCCCAGCCCCCTTTTTCTGGTTCTTAACCAGTTAAGATATTTACAGAGAATTAAAACAGGTAGAGATTAAAACAAAAAGTCTAGTTTGAAAAACAAGTCTTAGAAAATCAGGTTTCCCAATGCTTCTTACCAAGTCTTGAACCTTGGGATGATCCACTTACCTGTAGTCACTATTCAAACCTGTCAAGCCATGAGAGTGGTAAGAAAAATAAGCAGTAAAATGCAGTCCACTTCAGTTCTAGGGATGGGGATGCTAGGCTTGGCAGAATAAATGTAGAAGAAGCATGTATCTCTGGCTACTGCCTTAAGTCCCTGCTCTCTCTCCCCCAGTAATAATATGCAGGAACAAAGATAAAATGATGTCATAAAACATTTCCTACCAGATTCACTTTGCTTAAAAACTTATTTGAAGTGATTCAATAAATCATGTAGAATAATGATTAATTATATGAATTAATTATGTTAAAAATTATTCAGTGGGAATTAATTTATAGTTTAAGAAGTTACATATTGGCTCTTTGAAATACAGATTCCCCGGGTGACTATTTTAATTGGGATATTGGAAAAACAAATCCAGGGATAACTCTACCACCTCCTGTCACACTTAATGATGTCATATTAAAGCAAGTATGGGATTTACCCAAAGTTAGTTAGAAGGCTGTTATGATTGCTTTATTTGATTGTTTGTTTTTTAGATCACATGACAGGGAGTCCTAGTTAGAGGAGTATGACAAAATCTCCTGCATTGGTAATGATAGTGGTGGCAATAGCAGCCAGAGTCAGTCCACTTTAGATGAAGCCTCCTAAAATGATATACAGAGGTGAGTAAGGCTGTCCTGTCCTTCCAGAACTTACACTTCAGTAGATAAAGGAGGTTGGGACAGTTTATTCCAATAAAAGAAATAAGAAAAGTAACAATAGCCAACATTTATTGAGTGCTTATTACATTCCAGGTGCCCTGTTACACAGTTGATCTTACCACAGAATCATGTTTATAGATGTAGAAATTGAGACTTTTCTGAGGGGAGGATGGGTATTAAATAGTTTGTTCATGGACATACAGAAAGTAGGTCCTTAAGCTGGACTTTAAAACTTGGGGGAAATATGCAAAATATTATGAACACAAAATCCAGTAGCTCAGGTGGGAAGAGAGGTTTAACTGGAAGTGTGGTTGTTGCTAATTCCCTCTTCTCTATTAGTACCTTGCCTAGAACACTGTAAGCACTTGAGTGTGTGCACGCTCGTGAGTGTGTGTGTATGTATGGTCATAATGAGTTTAGGAGGAGAAAGTGGAAAGCATCACATTTTATGTTGGAGTTCATGTTTTCCTGTTACTCTCCTGGTCTGGAGAGAGAGAGAGAGAGAGAGAGAGAGAGAGAGAGAGAGAAGAGGGAGAGGCTGTAGCAGCCAGGCTTCAGAACAGAGGGAAGCCAAATCTGCCAAGTGAGCAAAGGGTCAAGAATTCAGGTCCTAGAGATTATGGTGGATTCAAGCATGGATAGCTAGGGCAATTAGAATATGCAAGTAATTAGCCAAAGCTAATTAGTCAATAGCAGACTTCTTGTCTAAGCTCTGAAAGCCTAAAGTTACAAAACAGCTGAAACAGCTTAAGTAAGGCTTTAGGTGTCAAAATGGTTCCCAAAGTGGAACGTACAAATTGAAGCAGCAGACATAATTGTGAATAAGTCCAAAATATCAAAAGTGTAAGATTTCTATTGTTCTTAAAGGTAGCAAAGGAAATCAGAGGTTAAAAAGTCATTGATAAATGCTCAAATCCACTCTGACAGGAATGTGAATTGTAGCTAAAAGGACATGTTTATTTTATCATTTTGTATATTTCTTACTTTGTTTATTGAATAACTAATTAATTTACAGTCTTATTTTAGTAAAGGGTTACATGTTTAGATTTAACCTTTTACTTCTCAGACT
Source organism: Tamias sibiricus (assembly GCA_025594165.1). Lineage (NCBI taxonomy): Eukaryota > Metazoa > Chordata > Mammalia > Rodentia > Sciuridae > Tamias > Tamias sibiricus. The sequence goes on along the minus strand of CM046666.1, from coordinate 91,017,963 downwards.
TAATAGAGCTTAAGGAAACATGGAACTACCTGATGAATGGGAGATGGAAGGGTGGAGAGAATGGCCGTGATTATTAATATATCCAATGAGAAAGTCAAGGCAGGTTTTTTTTTTTTCTTTTTTTTTTTTTTTTTTTTTTTGGTACTAGGGATTGAACTCAGGGGCACTTGACCACTGGGCCACATCCCCAGCCCTTTTTTTTTGGTATTTTATTAGAGACAGGGTCTCACTGAGTTGCTAAGTGCCTCACCATTGCTGAGGCTGGCTTTGAACTCGCGATCCTCCTGCCTCAGCCTCCCAAGTGCTGGGATTACAGGTGTGCACCACCACGCCCGGCTTCAAGGCAGGTTTTAAGGCTTCCTTTTTGCATAGTGTCCCACTTGGAGAAAGCTTTGAGACTGACAGGTAGTCTCTGTGATACTGAAATTAGGAAAAAGGGGGACACAAAAATCTACCCAATCTCAAGGTGGAATGGGGGTGGAGTTATATAAGGAAAGGAATTCACTGTATAGTAAAAGAGTTTCTTGTTGGTCGATAGGGAAAGGATTCTTATTTTTCAGTTTTTTTCCCATCTGTCAGGTGAATTATATTTATTTGTCCTCAAGTTTGCTGCTTCTGTCCTTTCCTCTTCCACTATGACTGATTCCATCAAGTAAGGTTTTGTTTGTTTCTTTGTATTTGAGTTGCTGTGTTTTTTCAGTTTTCCATTTTCCATTTAATTTTTTTAACCTTCTGTTTTTTTGCTAAAGTTTTCTATATTTTCATTCATTTCAAATATAAATTCATAAGTTGTTGTTGATGGCTGCTCTAAAACCCATGTCAGATAATTCTAACATCTGATTCATCTTGATCTTGGTGTGATTAAATTATCTGATCTCATCTAAGTCATGATATTTCTGGCCCTTTCTTTTTCTTTTTTCTTTTTTTTTTTTTTTTTTTCAGTCAAACCCTGGGCCTCATACATGCTGCACAAATGTTCTGCAACTGAAATATACCCCTACCCCCATGGGATATTCTCTTGTATCCTGGACATTTGAGCTATTGTGTTAGGATATTCTGGGTCCTATTTAGACCTTCTATCTTAGCAGACATTTAGTCTGTTTAGGTTTAACATGCAGGTCCTGGTCTACTTATAGACAATGATTACAATGAAAATTTAATTTTCAGAGCCTTTTCTGAGCTATTTTGATCTGCTTTGTTCCTCTGGTATCATTGAGAATCCTACTGACCCTGCAGTTGCCTCACATAGAGATGAAAGGCCACCTGTGTCTTTAGGTGGAAGAGGGAAGACTCCATCCAGCTCTCAGGGATGAAAAGTGGTTCCCTAGGGTACTTGTTATCAAAAGAATTTTTTCCTTGCCAGTGCCACCTGGCCTCTCTGATAGTGTTGACAGAACTCCTTTCCCATCCAGGGATGAAATAAGCCTCCCTAGGCCATCTTCTGCCACTAGGTTAGGGTTCAGGAGACATGGGGACTGGGTTGCCATCTGTCAGCAAGTAGGATTTTAAGATAACTACCATTATGCTGTTCCTCCTGCCTGCTATCTCTATCCAGTCACCCTTACCCCATTTTACCTTTGGAATCCTCCTATGGTTGCCTTTTGCATTATTTCTAAAGTATGTACTTAGCAAAAGAAAGGAGAGATAAGTCTGTGCCATTTTGTTTGGAGTGGTAAGTCTCTAGAAAGGATAGTTTTTAAAGGTAATATAGTGTGTCATTTAAATTCTTTCAAGCCAACCCTTGAATGATGTGAAACATTGATAAAATATATATTATTGAACTCTTTTTATGTGCCATGAACTGTCTTGTAGATATGGAAATGAATAGATACCGTTCCTGCCTTATGGGATGGGGGCAACCTTTAGGTAAATATTTAGGAATATTTAGTTGGAAGGGTTATGTTTAGAAGCCAAAAGGGCATCACAAAAAAAATAATAATTTATCACTTCTCTGTGGCAGCAATGCAACAGAAACCAGGAGCATGCTGTGACTGAAGATGTAAAGAAGCATCCCAAGAGAAAAGGCATCATTAAGGAACAAAATTCTACAATGTTTACCAGTAAAGAGCATGAGCCACATGGGTCATTCAAGGGAATTGACTTTGGAGTTCCAGTTGTGATAGTGTGTAGAGGTTCAAGCCAATTCTTATTGCCTTTCAAAACCACATTGGGGGGCTGGGATTGTGGCTCAGCGGTAGAGCACTCGCCTAGCACGTGCGCGGCCCGGGTTCGATCCTCAGCACCACATAAAAATAAACGCATTGTGTACAACTAAAGCAAATAAATAAATATTAAAAAATATTTTTAAAAAAACACATTGGACAGAGATATAAGAGATGGCATGACTATCCTTGGGATTGTTTGAACAACAATAAAATACAAACAACTGGAACAGTACAATTGCAGCTATATTTCACGCAAATAATAAGAAACAAGGTTGTATTAAAATATTATCTGTTGGGGCTGGGGTTGTGGCTCAGCGGCAGAGCGCTTGCCTTGCACGTGCGCGGCCCGGGTTCGATCCTCATCACCACGTAAACATAAATGCATTACATTGTGTACAACTAAAGTAAATAAATAAATATTTTAAAAAAATATTATCTGTGATGGGATGCAATGAAGTCAGTTGTTAGGGGGAAATTTATAGCATTGAATGCATATATTAGAAAAGAAGATCTAAAATCAATCATGCAAGTGTCCACCCTCAGAAACTAGAAAAAGAGGGCAAATAAAATCCAAAATAAGCAGAAGAAATGAAAGTATAATTAGAGCAGAATGAAAGAAATTGAAAATAAGAAATAGAGGAGATCAACAAAACCAAAAGCTGTTTCTTTAAAAATATCAAAATTAGTAAGTCTGTAGCCAAGCCAACACAACTAAAAGAAAACACAAATTACTAATATCAAAAATGAAAGAGGAAACGTCTCTACAGATCTCATAGACATCTCTACAGATCTCATGGCCAGAAGTATCATGACTTAGATGGGATCAGATAATTTAACCACACCAAGATCAAGATGAATCAGATGTTAGAATTATCTGACATGGGTTTTAGAGCAGCCATCAACAACAACTTATGAATTCAACAAGCAATTATGAATTTATTTGAAATGGATGAAAACATAGAAAACCTTAGCAAAGAAACAGAAGTTTTGTTATATGTCATGGATATAATAAAGGAATATCATAAATAACTTTATGCCCCTAAATTTAGATGAACCGGAACAATTGCTTGTAACTACAGTCTGTATACAGTCCAAGTAGTTCAGTATCTATTAAGGAAATTGAATTAATAATACCATCCCAAACAGAAAGCACCAGGCCTTAGGTGGGTTCACTGATAAATTCTATAAGTATTTAAGAAAAAAAAATGACAATTCTTTATAATCTTTTTCAGAGGATGGAAGAGAGGGAATACTTCCTAACTCATTTGGTGAAGCCAGCATTACCTTGAAACCAAAATCACACACATTACAAAAAAAGAAAACTGGGCTGGGTGTGTAGTTCAGTGGAAGAGAGCTTACCTAGCATGCATGAGGCCCTGGGTTTGATCTCTAACACTACAAAAACAAAAACAAAAAAGAACATAGATGCAAATATTTTCAACAAAATATTAATGAATAGAATCCACAATGTATAAAAAGAATTATGCACCACGACCAACTGGGATTTATCTCAAGTCTGATTCAACATTTGAGAATCAATTAATGAAGCCCATTGCATCAACAGACTAAAAGAGAAAAATAATCACATAATTATATCACTAGATGCAGAGAAAGCATTTGACAAAATCCAACACGTATTCATGATAAAAATTTTCAGTAAACTATGAGTAGAAGAAAACCTCCTCATCTTAAGAATATCTATGACCCAGTTATGGTGGTACATGTTTGTAATATTCAAGAGGCTAGACAGGAGAATTATAAATTCAAGGCCAACCTGGGCAACTTAGCAAAGCTCTGTCTCAAATTTTAAAAAAAGAACTGAGAATGTGACTCAGTGGTAAAGTATTTGCCTCGTATGTGCAAGGCCCTAGACCCTGTATTCAGCCTCTTATAGTGCTCTAAAAAAATAAGTAATCTCCACGCCGGGCGCGGTGGCGCACGCCTGTAATCCCAGCACTTTGGGAGGCTGAGGCAGGAGGATCGTGAGTTCAAAGCCAGCCTCAGCAATGGCGAGGCACTTAGCAACTCAGTGAGATCCTGTCTCTAAATAAAATACAAAAAAGGGCTGGGGATGTTGCCCAGTGGTCAAGTGCCCCTGAGTTCAATCCCTGGTACCAAAAAAAAAAAAAAAAAAAAAAAGTAATCTACAAAAACCTACAACTAACATCATACTTAATGGTGATAAACTTGAAACTTTCCCACTGAGAACAAGACACGAATGTCCCTTTTCCCCATTCCTTGTTAATATCATACTAGAAGTATTATCTAATGTAATAAGACAAGAAAGTGAAATAAAAGATATGCATATTGGGAAGAAAGAAATCTGTATTTGTTTACAGATGATATGAGGGGCTGGGGTTATGACTCAGTGGTAGAGCACTTACCTAGCATGTGGGAGGCACTGGGTTCAATTCTCAGCACCACATATAAATAAATTAGTAAATAGAATAATGGTCCATTGACCATTTAAAAATAATTTAAAAAATAAAAGAAAATTCAAAAGAATAGACAAAAAAAGAGGCATGGTACTAGTCAATTATTTAAAGATTACAGGGTTTGAGGTTAATATGCAAAAATCAATGGACATTCAAGTGTGTGAGTGCCTGTTTGTAATCCCAGCTTCTTGGGATGCTGAGGCAGAAGAATTGCAATTTCAAGCACAGAGTGAGCAACTTAGCAAGACACTGATTCATATAAAATAAAATAAAAAAGCACTGGTGATGTAGCTCGGGGGTAGAGTGCTGGCCTACCATATGGGAGGCCCTGAGTTCTATCCCTAGTACTGGGGGAAAAAAAATAAATGGAATTTAAAATTAAAACCAATACCATTTATAACAGCACTCAAAAATTAAATAATTAGGTATAAATCTAATAAGATATATACAAGATCTATATGAAGAAAACTACAATATTATGATGAATAAAATCAAAAGCTAAATAAGTGGAAAGATAGCCTATGTTCATGGATAGGAAGACTCAATAATGTCAAGTACATTGTTTTTCTCAACTCTTTGTGTGTGTGTGTGTGTGTGTGTGTGTGTGTGTAAGATTAACCCAAGGGCCTTGTGCATGCTATGCAAGCACTTACCAACTAAGCTACAACCCCAGGCTTTTCTAACTTGATCTGTAGTTTCAATGTAATCCCAATCAAAATATGAGAAGTGAGGTTGGAGTGTAGCTCAGTGGCAAAGCACTTTCCTAGCATGTCTGAGGCCTTGGGTTTAATCCTCAGCACTACAAAAACATTATTTTCTAAATTAAAAAACAAAAAGAAGAAGAAAATCCCAGTAAGTTATTTCATGAATATCAACAAAATGTTCCTAAAGACTTCATGCAGAGAAAAAAGACCTGGAATAGCAAACACAATATTGAAGGAAAAGAACAAAGTTGGAGGACTGAAACTACTCAACTTCAAGGCTTGTTATAAAGCTACCATAATCAAAACAGTGTGGTATTGGTGAAAACATAATAAAGTCAATGAATGAAACAGAATTAAGAAAGAGAACCATAGATATAGTTAACTGACCTTGACAAAGGAGCAAAGATAATACAACAGAGCAAAGATACTTTTCAACAAATGATGCTGGAACTGGACATCCTTCTGCAACAAAACTGAATCTAGACACATCTTACACCCTTCACAAAAGTTAACTAAAAAAATTCTAGATGACCTTGGGTATAGTAATGCCTTTATTTTATTTGTTTAGCAGAGCTGGGAATTAAACCCAGGCTCTCATACATGGTAGGCAAGCATTCTATCATGGAGCTATACCCCTAGTCCAAGTGGTAACCTTTTAGATATAACACTAAGAGCATGATCCATGAAGGAAATCATTGATAAGCTGGACTTTACTAAACTTCTAACTTTCTGCTCTTAGAAAGACAATGTCAAAAGAATGAGAAGATACACCACAGCCTAGGAGAAAATATTTGCAAAAGATGTGTCTTACAAAGGACACTTTTTTTTTTTTTTTTTTTTTTTTTTTTTTTTTGGTACCAGGGATTAAACTCAGGGGCACTCCACCACTGGGCCACATCCCCAGCCCTTTTTTTTGTATTTTTTTAGAGGCAGGGTATCACTGAGTTGCTAAGTGCTTCGCCATTGCTGAGGCTGGCTTTGAACTTGCGATCCTCCTGCCCCAGCCTCCCAAGTGCTGGGATTACAGGCGTGCACCAATGTGCCTGGCTACAAAGAACTCTTTTTAAAAAATGGTTTTAAAACATTGGCCAAAGACCTTAACAAGCACCTCCTTAAAGAAGGTATTCAGATGGCAAATAAGCATATGAAAGAATGTTCCATGTTATATGCAGGAGCCCTGATTGGGGAGATGGCTGAGATTGCAGTCTGCGGGCCATAGAGATGTTCGGGCATTGCCGCCTTCCGTGGTCTCACGGGACTTGGCCCGGGATCTCGTGAGACTTGAGCCGAGATCGGATCCGGTTGGCGCCATTTTGTTTGTGGGTTGTTTGGTGGTGTGTGGTGCATGTTGGAGTCATTGTTGAAGCCAGAAAGAGAATAAAAGAACTGTTTCATTTCCATCCTGCCTCCGAATTTTCTCCCGCAGCGTTGTTGCTCCAAACGGCAATCGCTTCAGGCAGCAACAGTTATATAGCATCAGGGAAATGTAAATTAAAATAAGGATGAGATCCTGGTGTTGTGGCATGTATCTGTAAATCCAGTGATTCTGGAGGTTGAGGAAGGAGGATTGCAAGTATTAAAAAAAAAAAAAAGTCTGAGATGTAGCTCAGTGATACAGTTCAATCCCCAGTATCACAAAAGTAATGATGATATGTCACCATACACTTACTAAAATATCCAAAATCTAGAACACTGACAACACCAAATGCTGTGAAATGTGGAGAAGCAGAAGGTCTCATTTATTACTGATGGAAATGCATAATGGTACAGCTACTTTGGAAGACAATTTGGTCATTTCTTGCAAAACTAAAAATACTCTTACCATATGATCCTGCAATCATGCTTCTTGGTATTTACCCCAGTGAGTTGAAAACATGTTCACACAAAAACCTGCAAACAGATGTTTATAGCATATTTATTCATAATTGCCCAAAGCTGGAAATAAACTGTAGTACATCCAGATGATGAATATTATTCAATGCTAAAAAGAAAGCTATTGAGCCATGAAAAGACATGCAGAAAACTTAATTACTAAATGAAGGAATTTGATGTGAAAAGCATTCACATTATAGAACATTATGGAAAAGGTACCACTCTGGAGACAGCTAAAAGATCAAGGGTTGGGTTTGGGGGAAGGTTGACTAGATGGAGCACAGAAAAATTTTAGGGCAGTTAAAAGAGTCTTTATGATACTATAATGATGGATACATATCATTACACATTTGTCCAAATCTATTGAATGTACAATGCCAAGAGGGAACCCTAAACTGTGGACTTTGGATGATAATGATGTGCCAATATAGCTTTATCAATTGTAACAAACATACCAATCTGGTAAGGGATATCATAATGGGGAATGCTATGCTATGAGGATCAGGGAGTTTATGGGAAATCTCTATACCTTCATCTTACTGTTGTTGTGAATCTACAATTACTATAAAAATGTAGATTTTTTTTAGCATAATATTGGTTCATAGAATGGTATTTTTATCCAAGAATCCACTCTACCCTGATGATAGTCTATCTTCAAAACAAACCTAAAGGGGCAGTTATTCCTGAAATAAACAATTGATTTAGAGTGGCATGGAGATGCTTAAATTTCCTAGACTTAGATTTCTGCAGGTTTCCCTAAGGGCTTAAAGTGTATGCATCCTTAGTTAGTTGAACCAGTGATTAGGAAGGGATTTGGATAATAATTAATGCATTCATTATAAGGAAATTGTCTGGTTCAAGTAATAATATCTGCGTTTGCGAGCATTTATAATGTAAATATCATCTCAGAAACACCTGCAAATTGATTAAAGCACTTATGGTGGATGACTACGGCCTACTGAGCGGGAATCTTCTTCAGTTGATAAGAGGGAAAATCAGAGCACTTCTATGAGTGCAAAAACAACTCCAACATCCTCAAATATTTGAACACTTTTGAAGTAAATTGATTCAATAAGAAGCTCTAGGTCTTTTTTCTTTAATTAGTCTTTAGTTTGATATTTATATGCAATTCAATTTTCAATGTATTTCAATAAAAATTAGCATCTATTCTCATATGTGCTTACTGCAGTGTACTTAGCTTCATTTGGGAAAATTTTATTACTCTTTCTTAATCATAATTTTGTCCATTTTTCTGCAAAGTATTTATATATGTGTACATAGATACAAGTGTACTTTTTCCCCTAGTACTGGGGATTGAAACGGGTGTTTTGCCACTTAGTTACAATCCCAGCCCTTTTTATTTTATTTTGAGACAGGGTCTCATTAAATTCCTGAGGCTGGACTGGAAACTTGCAATTCTCCTGCCTAGTCTCTCCAGTCACAGGGATTACAGGGGTGTGCCACCAAGCCCAACTCTCATTTACATATTGCTATTTCACATTTAAATGTCAGATGTACTGATTAATTTTTAAAACTTCAGTCTGAAAGTTACTGAAATAAATATATTGAAAAATTAGAAAAGGATGGTGCACATAAGTATTAAGTAGGATTTTCAGAGTTAAAAGTTTGATATTTGCTTTGCCAAAGCATCAACAAAACAGTCCACTACTTGAGGTCTGTATTAGGACCCAAATCTGCAGCAAAGGAACAAAGATGATTTGATAGAGAAAAAATTGTTTGCCAATTCATGGGGGGTGGGGGGGTGGGGGAAGTGATTCTTAAAAATATGATATATCACATTTATTGATTTCTTTCTTTCTTATTTATTTATTTATTTATTTATTTATTTTTGTACCAGGCATTGAACCCAAGGGCGTTGAACCACTGAGCCACATCCCTAGCTCTTTTTATATTTTATTTAGGGACAGGGTCTCAGTGGTTTTCTTAGGGCCTCACTAAGTGACTGAGGCTGTCTTTGAACTCAGGATCCTCCTGCCTCAGCCTCCTGAGCCGATGGGATTATAGGCGTGTGCCACCACACCCGAAACACTTACTGATTTTTCACCACACTGTGCTACTCACCCTGAAGCTAAAGAATAAACACTTTTCACAATTCTGCATGAATGGACAGTGGTAGATGGTTTTCAACGTAATGTCCCAATACTGTGACTCTCTACAACCCCCCATTTTTTTTTTTTTTTTGCTTTAGTTGTACACAATGCAATGCATTTATGTTTACGTGGTACTGAGGATCGAACCCAGGCCGCGCACATGCTAGGCGAGCACTCTACCGCTGAGCTCAAATTTTTAACCTACTCCTCTTAAGCAACTAGAGGACTGATTAAAAAATAAAAGGCATAAAAATGAAACCTCCAACTCGTATTTTTAAAATTTTTTTTAGTTGTAGATGGACACAATACCTTTATTTTATTTATTTATTTATTTATTTATTTTTTGTGTGTGTGGTACCAGGGATTGAACTCAGGGGCACTCGACCACTGGGCCACATCCCCGGCCCTTTTTTATATTTTATTTAGAGACAGGGTCTCACTGAGTTGCTAAGTGCCTCGCCATTGCTGAGGCTGGCTTTGAACTCGTGATCCTCCTGCCTCAGCCTCCCAAAGTGCTGGGATTACAGGCGTGCGTCACCGCGCCCGGCTATTTTATTTATTTTTGTATGGTGCTGAGGATGGAACCCAGTGCCTCACATGTGCTAGGCAAGTGCTGTACTACTGACCTATGACCCCAGGCCTCCAGCTCATATTTTAAAGTAAGGATTCAAATAGTCGTCCCCAAATAAGAATAAACAAGATGATTCTACTGACACTATTTTTTAACAAACAGCAAGACAAACCCACATGGGACTTATAAAGAAGTGGTAGAACAAAAATGATGGAATAAAGGATATGGATTGCAAATAGACACTTTGGAAGAATAAAATTTTACATAATTGTTTCAATTCTCAAGAAGGTTGAAGAAATTATGGCCTTGGCAAAACAAGAAAAGAATGTTGAATAACCTACCTCAACTCTATTTCTAATTATTCACATAATCTATACAAAAACAAACAGCAACAATATCAATAAAACACTTCAAGAATCTCTTTCTTGTAGGGTGTGGTGGCACACACCCATAATCCCAGCTACGTGGAAGCTGAGGCAGGAGGATTGCAAGTTTGAGATCAGCCTCTGTGAGACATTGAAAAAAAATGATGGGAGTACAGGTATAAGAAACAGGCTACTTAACCTTAGCTAATTCAGAGTGGAAGAGATCTCAGAGACTACCTATGAAAGTATCTAATAGCTTTAAAATTTCCATTATTTCATTTTAGACTCTGATGAAAACAATGCTAGTCAGCTGAGTCAAGTGTGTGCATTCCTTCCTCAAGCACAGACATCTTCCTAATGGTTCATTAAGCAGCTAATTAGACTTCCATTACTCCCAGCCACAGGCTTACAAATCCCACCCAGTAGGCATATATCTTTGGCATCGTCTTTACTCTTGGTGACTCTCGCTGTTTTGCAATTCAGAGGCAATGCAAAAAAGATGTTTGTGTTCTACAAAAAAAAAATAAAAAAAAATATATATACTATATATATATATATATATATATATTTATATACATATAATATATATAAATATATGTAAATATATATATATATATATATATATATATATATATATATATATATATATATATATATATATATTAGGCAGCCTGTCAATGCACTGATTTTGGTCTGCTTTGTTGAATATCTTCAAAAGAGGAGTACTGGGGCTGGGGCTGGGGCTGAGCTGTAGAGCGCTGGTCTCGCGTGTGTGAGGCCCTGGGCTCTATCCTCAGCACCACATAAATAAAATAAAGGTACTGTGTCTACCTACAACTAATAAAATATTTTTTAAAAAAAGAGCAGTACTGCCAGGCACAGTGATGCACACCTGTAATCCTAGCAACAGAGAAAGCTGAGGCAGGAGGATTGCAAGTTGAAGGCCAGCCTCAGCAACTTAGTGAGACCCTGTCTCAAGAAAAGGGGGCGGGGTGGCGGGGAAGAGTTTGAGGGTTGTAGCTCAGGGTAACCAGTGCCCCTGGGGTCTATCCCCAGTACATACACACACAAAAAAATACTATGGAATTTGGTAATTCCACAGTTTAAATCTAAAAGAGTCCCAATGGAGTGGTATGTGCCTCTAGTTCCAGCTACTCAGGAAGCTGAGACAGGAAGATCAATTGAATCCATGAGTTCAAAGCCAACCAGGAAAACAAAGCAAGACCCAGTCTCAAAAATAAAACCATGGGGCTGGGGTTGTGGCTCAGCGGTAGAGCGCTTGCCTGTGCAGCCCGGGTTTGATCCTCAGCATAAAGGTATTGTGTACAACTAAAACAAATAAATGAATATTTAAAACACAAAACAAAAAGTAAATGGAGAAACTCACTACAGTTTATGGGTAAGTGTCAAGACAGTGAAAGAGCACACCACATGTCAGATGATAATGTGTAGTTCTCTCGTGAAGAGAAATATTTTGTTCTCATGGCCTAAAAAAAATTCCAATATGTAGATTCAAAAATCCACTTATTTGGCTCTTTAGAAGATAGAGTATTGCCATGGAGAGCCCTCTTATGTAGAATTTTGCCCTGGTTCTGTTTTAACGAAGTACTAGTTGTGTATAGCCACAATTTACGAAATGGCCATTTAAAATAAGATTTTTATCTTCTTATATAACAGTCATCACTATTACTGGGTTTACTCTGTTATTTTATAAATAGATTATTTTATATGCTTCAAACAAACATTTTGTTTGATTTCCCAAATATTTTTTAACCATAAATCATCATCTTAAAAATAAGAAAAAATTAAACTGACATCAGTATTGTCTGGATTACAGTTCATAAGTGCTGACATCTAGTGGCTGTTGCTAGTCTTTGACAACAGACTACCCAGGTTGTCTGCTACTTACATCACAATATGTAGTTTGAAAAAGATTTACCTTAGCCAGGTGCGGTGGCGCACGCCTGTAATCCCATCACTTTGGGGGCGATGAGGCAGGAGGATCGCAAGTTCAAAGCCAGCCTCAGCAATGGCGAGGCACTTAGTAACTCAGTGAGACCCTGTCTCTAATAAAATACAAAAAAGGGCTGGGGATGTGGCCCAGTGGTCAAGTGCTTCTGAGTTCAATCCCCAGTACCCCCCCCCCCAAAATAAAAAGATTTACCTCAGAGACTAATATAATATTCCCATGTCTTGGGCATGTAATAAATTTCGTGTTCTTTTTTCCCTCTAAAAATTTATTTACTGCCGGGCGCGGTGGCGCACGCCTGTAATCCCAGCACTTGGGAGGCTGAGGCAGGAGGATCGCGAGTTCAAAGCCAGCCTCAGCAATGGCGAGGCACTTAGCAACTCAGTGAGACCCTGTCTCTAAATAAAATACAAAAAAGGGCTGGGGATGTGACCCAGAGGACGAGTGCCCCTGAGTTCAATCCCTGGTACCACAAAAAAAAAAAAAAATTATTTACTTTAAAATTTAGGAAATTTTTTTCTCCTTATAAACCCCTATGAATTTTAAAATAATTTTGTTAAGAATTCTGAAACCTTAGGGCTGGGGTTGTGGCTCAGTGGTAGAGCACTCACCTAGCATGGCCCTGGGTTCTATTCTCAGCACCACATAAAAATAAATAAATAAAATAAAGGCATTGTGTCCAACTACAACTAAAAAACTATTAAAAAAAAGAATTCTGAAGCCTTAGAATTAAAGCAAAGTTCTTTTCTCCACCGCCCCCCCCCCCCACACACCCTCCTCCTCCTCTTCTTTTCTTCTTTTTAAATTTAGGAGTGGATATCTAACCCAGGACCTTACACATGCTAGACAAGCACACTGCCACTGAGCCACACCTAAGTCTCAAATGCAGAGTTTTCAAACTTATTTTCCTCTACAAGTATGACAATCACAAGCACAGTATTTTCCCATCATAACATCCTGCTACATGCAATGATTTTCAACAGGGGCATGAAAGAGGGGCAGGAAGTCCCAGGGCTCAGGTAAGAAGTTTCCCAAACTCCTTGAAACATATAATTTTAAGTTTTTCTTTTGTATCTGTTTGTGAAAGCAGATAGCATCACTGGATATCCATGATGCTTAAATTTAGTATGATTCATGGGACCTTAAATCTAGTACCATTGTGGTGATTAGAGAACACTTGGAATGAAAACATATACTTATTAGGCATGTGCTTCCCTAAGGACACAAAATGAGTTCTCATGAACCTCATTGAGAAATTTTAAGATAAGGAAAATAAATATATCATGGAATAATTGCAATTTAGTGTGATAGATTATATGAGCTATGATAAAGGATAATGGGGAAAAGCACAAAAAACGAGATTATTGTAGAGATGAGCAAGAAACTTTACATGGGTGTAATCCCTAAGCCAGGGTTTAGAGTTATCCAGTTGACAAAAGAGAGGCAGTCTGGACAGTCACTTATTTATTAATCATCCAATAAATAAATATTTATTGAGCACCTACTGTCATGAGCCATCTGTGGGCTGTGTGTAGACTATTTTGCCCATAGTAGCCTCCTGAGGGGACAAGTCTGGCACTGGGAACTCCCTATGGCACTCCCCACAGGGATTGACCTCCTGATGCAGGTGAACTTCCCCCTCAAGCTCTGCTTAAGATCCCACACAGCACCTGAGATGGGTGTGATCTGCCAAGATATCAATCAACCTGCTGACTGCAAGACATCACAAAGCAAGACTCCGCCCTTGAAACCTTACTGCTGCTTTTGATGTACCCCCTTAAATAAACCATGGCAGCCATTTTATTTTTGTCTAGTTCAGGAACCCATGTGGTGGGCCAGGGATATAGCTCAGTTGGTAGAGTTTTTACCTCTCATGCACAAGGCCCTAGGTTCAATCCCCAACTCCAAAAAAAAAAAAAAAAAAAAAAAAAAAACCATGTGGACTAGATCTATAAGGGGCTTTGCTTTTGTAAATATATTTCTGAGTGTTGTGTTTTATTATTTGTTAATTATTTGAGACATTAAGATTTAAAGTGGCTATTTTGGGTGGCTTGGATTCCTCTGGGCAGAAAAATCCCCCAATGAGATGCTGGCTGTCTTCCCCCCACCCCCCCCAAAACATACTCTATACCTAGTGGAGTACAGATCATGCAAAGGGTGGAGATGTAAAGGGCATTTTCAGAGTATGTTATTGGTAAAGCAGCAACTAGAAGAAACCAGGGAAGCCATAGAAAAATGAAGGTGTGCAGTCAGAAAGGACAAATCCTATATCTACCACACTTACTTGCTGTATAAACTTAAGCAAGTAACAAACATTAAATATCACATGCCCCATCTGTACAATGAGAGAAAAACTGTTTCATGGGTTATTGTGAAAGGTAAATGAATTAATAGACATGAAAGTTCCTCCCATGGTTTCAAGACTAAAATATTATAGTCATCAGCTTTTGCTATATAAAAGCCAAAGAAATCTTTGTAACATTTGTTTTCAAGCTCACTGGTTTTCAGACCAATTTCAGATAAGCCAATCTAGGCTTGGTTTGGGTAGGAGATTCTGCTTACAGCTGTGGATTCAGCCCACTTATATCATTTTGGGCTAGAGCTGTAGGGACAGAGGCTACCAGGGTATGGTCTTCTCATGGTGATGCCAAAAGCACAAATGTAACCATGCAAACATCTCATGTCACATTCTTAATACCCCACTGGTCAAAGCAACTAGATGGCCAAGTTCAAAGTTAAAGGATGAGAACAAACTTTGTACTCTCTAGAGCCATGACCTGGGTATAAATGTATATACTATGGAAGGGAATAAGATTTGGCAGTAATTTATTTTGCTATATGTTTTTTTGTTGTTGTTTTGTTTTTGGTTTTGGTTTTTTTTTTGTTTGTTTGTTTGTTTGTTTGTTTTGGTACCAGGGATCGAACTCAGGGGCATTCAACCACTGCGCCACATCTTCAGCCCTTTTTGTATTTTATTAGAGACAGGGTAGAGACAGGGTCTCACTGAGTTGCTAAGTGCCTCGCCATTGCTGGGGCTGGCTTTTAACTCTCGATCCTCCTGCCTCAGCCTCCCAAGTGCTGGGATTACAGGCATGCACCACCGTGCCCGGCTTATTTTGCTCTATCTTTTATTACAGCAGTATTATATGCCATCCTAAAGAGCTTGAATTTCATCCTAAAGAGAGAAAGACCTGGTCAAATCTGAGATTTTAGCTTCTCATGGTGATACGTGCCTGTAATCCCAGCTGCTCAAGTCGCTGAGGCAGGAAGATCACAAGTTCGAGGACAGCCTAGGCAATTTAGCAAGATCTTGTCTCAAAATAAAAATTTAAAAGGGCCGGGCGCGGTGGCGCACGCCTGTAATCCCAGCACTTTGGGAGTCTGAGGCAGGAGGATCGCGAGTTCAAAGCCAGCCTTAGCAATGGCGAGGCACTTAGCAGCTCAGTGAGACCCTGTCTCTAAATAAAATACAAAAAAGGGCTGGGGATGTGGCCCAGTGGTCGAGTGCCCCTGAGTTCAATCCCTGGTACCACACACACACACACACACACAAAAAAAAAAAAAAAAAAAAAAAAAAAAAAAAAAATTTAAAAGGTCTGGGAATGTAGCTCAGTGGTAGCATGCTTGCCTAGCATGCACAAGGCCCTAAATTTAATCCCTAGTATCACAATAATCTGAATCTGAGATTCTAGAACACTGGTTCTCCTGATGCCACAGAGGGTGAAATTGAAAAGGGAAGAGACTAAAAACAAAAATACCAGTTGCAGTAATTTCTTACTCTACAGATGACAAAAGTCTGAACTGGCAACACCCTTTTTCCTGTGTGGATGCAGGAAACTCTATTAAAATAAAACAAGAGAGCAGTCCATTAAGGTTAAATCCTGGATCTGAATCCTGAGGGATTTATTAGTTTTATTTTATTTGTTTTTTTAATTAAATTATTGAATAAATCTGATCAGAGTTGTTCTTCCTTTTGACTTGAAAAACCAGAATTAATCTTAAATCACATAAACCAACATCTAATAAATAAGGAAAGCGAAGCTCAAGCAGATATGTTTAAGGGGCACATTTTATACTGGCTTGTGAAGGTTGGCAGTCAAATTTTCACGAATTTTGTGAATCTGTTGATTTACATAGCCATCATTAAAAATCAATTATATGGGCTGGGGTTGTGGCTCAGTGGTAGAGCACTTGCCTAACATGTGCGAGGCACTGTGTTCGATCATCAGTACCACATAAAAATAAGTAAAATAAAGGTATTATGTTCATCTACAAATAAAAATATTTTTAAAAAATCAATTATATAAACTTCCAATGAAATAAATTATTCTAAAGATAAAGGGTAGCCACTTCTGCTTCCAGCCAAGAAAAAGTAACAAGAACTAGATTCACTTGCCCACTTGGAAAAAAAGAAAATTAAATTAAAAAAATCTGGGGGTGCTCATGTTGCCATACAATTTCTGAAGCTATTCTTGATAATGTCCATTCATACAGTGCTATGATAAATGTGGGAAATGCCTCTATTTCTCACTTATATCAAGCTGTTTCCCTTTGGCTCCCAGGATGCCATAGAAAGTGTTCCTTGGATTTCTTTTAGTAACCTCTCTTTGAGGATTCCTAGACAAACCAATGGAGCTGAGTCAGTACCTAAGACACAATATACTCTTTGCTCCATCTTTTGTCTCAAGTGCATGTTTAGGGGGAATGTGCAGGTGTGGGAGATTGGAGGGGAAAAAAGAAAAGTAAAAGAAGAAAAGCAAATTAAAAGTAGGTCCAGGGGCTGGGGTTGTGGCTCAGCGGTAGAGCACTCGCCTAGCACGTGCGCGGCCCGGATTCGATCCTCAGCACCACGTACAAATAAACGCATTGTGTACAACTAAAGCAAATAAATAAATATTAAAAAAAAAAAAAAAAAGTAGGTCCAGACCTGTCTAAATGCTGGTTTTGACCCAGTAGGAGCTATTGTGGTATTCAAGCTTGTAGGTAGCTTTCCATTTTTCCTCTGGTGGTAAGATTGGTCTTAAACTTTATCTGACCTAATTCTCTCCACAAGGATGATAAGTCTGGGCAGTACATTTGGAGCCAGACTTCAGTTGCCTAAGGAAATTGAAACAAGTGTCAAATCAGTCATTTCAGGGTAGCCTGGAAAAGAGTGGCCAACAGCTTTCAGAGCAACATGCCCAAGTTTTATCATGACTCCTATGACACCTACCTTATCCATGATTCTCCATCCATGAAAAAGACACTCTGTGTAGCAGGAAACACAAAAAGAATGTGAAAGACTACTATCAGAAATGGGCAGATAGCAAGCTGTGAGACCAGCTAACCAAACAATGGCACCATTTCAACAAGGAAGGAAGGAAACCTCTTACTCTGTTCTCTGCTCCTCCTCTCCTTCCCATCTTTCCTCAGTTTTCTGGGTCCTTCCTATTCTGGTATGATACCAGTACCTATATAGTGGTGGGGTGGGAGGACTCCTATGATGCCAATAATGGGCCCTACTCCTACAATAAGGCTGAACATGGGAGGCCACATGCCAATAATGCCTAATGCCAATAATGCCTAATGAAGAGACTGGGAGAGACCCACACTACCAGATATGATTCAGCCAGACAGATAGGGATAGAGGGAATGAATCTTTATGTCAATGCCATGGTGTGGCTATGGTTTGAGAGGATTCCTCAAAGGCTCATTTTCTAGAAGATTGGCTCCCAGTGTGGTGGTGTTGGAAGGTGGCAGAATCGTTAAGAGATGGAGCATATTGGAGATAATTAGGCCCCTGCGGATGCCGCCATAAGTAGGGATTAATGTAGTTACCTCAAGAGTGGGTTGTTATAAAAAGAGCAAACCTGGCCCCAGAATCTCTCTGGCTTCTTGTCTCATCATGTGACTGCTCTCTTCCTCTCATATGCACTTCCAGCATGATGCCATTTAGCATGTTGTGATGTAGCCATGGAAGCCCTCAGTAGGGGCTGAACTGAGAGGGCCATGTGATCTTAGACATTCAGCCTCTAAAACTATGAGTTAAATATACCTCTATTCTTTATACATGATCCAGCTTCAGTTATTTTGTTATAATAATAGACAAAAGGCTAAGATAATCAGTTTTGTATTACTTGTTCTACTTTGCCAAGAGACCATGGTACTGTGATTCTGAGTGATTTCTAAAAGCATGACAAAGAAGACTTACTCCCTCTTCCTATCAAAGAGAGAATAGTTTGGGAAGAAGTAGAAGGACCAAAAATATGCAGTTATTTGTTTTATGAAATATGAAAAAAATTGTCAACTCTTTTAGTACTATTTCATATTGACTAATAGCTTCTTCCTACATTTACTTAGCCAATGAGAAAAGAGTGATTACATAGAAATTTTAAATCCCATTAAATTATTTCCTTAAATGATATACCAACACGTATAGTTTATGTTCTCTCTCATTTTGTCATTGAATCTGGTATTTTTATTTTTGTGGATCTGAATGAAGGTTTAGAAGGATGCATGTGAAAAGGAAGGGAGAATATGACTTAACTCTCTCTTCTTCTTTCTTTTGGATAACTTGAGTGTAAATTGAGGTATATGTACCAGTATGAGATAACAGGAGAAAAAGGAGGCACTGAGTGGTTAAATGTCTTAAATTCCCTTAAGGCAGACATGAACTAAGAGTCTGTGTTTTTTGACTCCTGCATCAGCCAACCTCTGTGTGCTTCTTAACTTATGACCTCATATTATGTACTCAAATCATAGAGTCTCATATTATCCATCAAATCAATCTGATAAATGCTGTGGGGGAACATCTCTGTGTTGCATTTTGGTATTTGTTCATGACTGCTGTCCATGTACTTGCAGAGGATTTTCATGTTTAGGGTCTTTGTAGAACAGGTTTTAGGGAAATCACAAAAGCATTACAGGACAGCAGAGAGCCTTTTGACAAATCATAACCCTCTAGGAATGCAGTTTTGTCACAGTTTTTTTTTTTTTTTTTTTTTAACATCTCTTGTAATTCTCCAGAGGCAGAATGCTGGCAAGCACAGGAAAATTTAAAACTCTAAAGGTTTAAAACATACTTGAAACTCTTCTACCAAATGATTTAGTTCAGGCAGGGGTTTTATAGAGCTCAATTCTAATATTAGACAAATCAGTCCACTTATCTCTAGCTGACCTATTTGTTCATCCATCCAAGTCATTATCATAATCTCTCTATAGCTTCTGTGTTCTGTAAGATAATTAGCACATATGAAATCCATTTGTTGTGGGCAGTACAACCTGCTTGATGATAAGTTTAATTAACCTAAATATATATTTATGAAAAAATTCTTCCTTCAAGAGGAGTGGCTAGTAATTAAATAAAACAAGAAAGATGTACCTTGATGATAGTAGTCAGGCAAATGCAGAACCCTCCTCACTTCAGACGTGTATTCTGTTCTATACAGTAATGCTGGAGACCTCTTTGCTACATCATTGAGTATATCCAGTATTTTAGGGAGGTCTATCCAGATGGCTGTGCAGTGATGATTTCTACTCAACCATTATACTATATTAGCACGCTCATGTGTTTTTAAACGATGGTTTTTTGTTTTGTTTTGTTTTGTTTTTGTTTTTGTACTGGGGATTGAACTCAGGGGCACTTGACCACTTGGCCACATCCTCAGCCCTTTTTTGTATTTTATTAGAGATAGGGTCTCACTGAGTTGCTAAGTGCCTCACCACTGCTGAGGTTGGCTTTGAACTCACAATCCTCCTGCCTCAGCCTCCCAAGTGCTGGGATTACAGGCGTGTGCCACCATGGCTGGCTAAATGATGTTTGAAAACTGTGTTTACAAAATAGGAACTGTGTACTGCAGGAAATACATAAATGTATGTTTTTATGTATTTATTACATATACATGTTTTACATATTCATGATTACATATGAAAATATATATTCCCTATACATAAATACATATGCACATATACACATACATATTTTCACCATATGATATTAGAAGGCCAATTTTCTTCTCTAGGATTGCTGCTTAAACAGCTTTGACATGAGCAGGAAAGTCAAGGAGGGTATTAAACACTTCACTTGAGTTTGTTAGTAGCCTTTCTTTTTCTTTTCACATTTTTTATTGTGCCTTATAGTTATACATAATGATGGGATTTGTTGTTACATGTTTGTACATGCGCACAATATAACAATATAATTACACCAATATCACTCCCCAGAACATCCCCCTCAGTAACACCTTTTTCAGTTTACTTCTACAAACATAACTGCTCATATGGAATGGAAAAATCACATGCTTTTCCAAGAGACAAAATAACATTAGTTGTCAAATAAACCAAAATATGGGTGGTATGGCCATTCTTTTGAGGAAAGATATATCAATTTTTTGGAAAGATATTTATATTTCTCTGGTTCCAATGATGTGCCCTCATCCCAAAACGTTCTTTGGGTCAAGCAATTCTAATTTTCCTCTAAACATTTTCTTTGCAGGAGAGAACAAACTATGTGTGTGAGCCAAATCTGGCTTTGTCAGCTATTTTCAGAGAGAACCACAAAGTAAACCACATTTTTATATTCTTTTTTGTTTGTTTTTGTTTTGGTACCAGGGGTTGGTGTTTAAAAAAAACAAAAAACAAACAAACAAAAAAACATGGCTAGGGATGTAGCTCAGATGCTTAGTTTGTCAAGGCCCTAGGTTTAAAGCCCCAGCACTTCAAATAAAAAACAAAACAAAAACAAAGGAGAATATGTGACCGAGACAAAGTCTAAATAAACTCTTTACTATCTAGGCCTCTACAGAAAAAGCTTCTCAATCCTTCTTCTAGGAGTTGACTTAAAACTTCTAACCATAACATCTGTTGGTGATAAATTATCCAGGCATGGCCCTTGTTATTCCTGGAAATTAAGCAAAACTTGAATGTGGTTTTAGCAGAAGTACAGTTTACTATATTCTCTGACCAGAGAATGAAGTTTTTATCTAGGAAACATCCTCTAACAAACAAAATACAACTTTGGAAAAAGTATACATGGAGCACTGAAGATGTTTGAGGAGACATTCATATTGTCAGTTACATCATACCAAATTCATCACAGAAGTCAATGAAGAGATATGTGCTGATGCCAATGACAGTCACACTCCTGCCACTTATGCCAGTGATGACGCTAAATGAGGTAGGCATGTGGTCTTCTACCACTTCTGCTGGCTTATTTGCCAAACTTTTAATTTCTATTTTTAGTTTCTTCCCAATAGGTTGGTAGAATTGTCAATCGCTGAGAAAGGAGCCTCTGATGTGAAAAAACTTACTTATTGTACTCTTGCTTTGTCTCTTCTAAAGAGATGGTCCTTTATTTAAAACATTTTAAAGGATAATGTGAGGCTTACCTTCTTGCTGTAAGTAAGAGATAATTTTCTTCTTAAGTGAAAAAATTTTTCTCTGTAGGTAGGCATGGTGGCACACACTTGTAATCTTAGCTACTCTGGAGGCTGAGGCAGGAGAATCACAAGTTCAAAGCCAACCTCAGCAACTAAATGAGACCCTGTCTCAAAATAAAAAATGAAAAGAGCTGTGGATGGAGCTCAGTGGTAAAGCACCCTGGGTTCAATTCCCAGTACCATCCCCA
This sequence comes from Tamias sibiricus, assembly GCA_025594165.1. Taxonomy (NCBI): domain Eukaryota; kingdom Metazoa; phylum Chordata; class Mammalia; order Rodentia; family Sciuridae; genus Tamias; species Tamias sibiricus. Next base: position 90,996,167 of record CM046666.1, on the reverse strand, counting down.
AACAAAACAAAACAAAGCAAACCAACTCATTTTCTCTATAAACCATGCTTATTTGTCCATTTCATCCAAACTGTAGGAAGGCTCTTTTCCATTTTGGAAAATAAAAACAAGATAGAAATTCTCAATTTATATGCGCTTTTATACACATACACACACAAATACACATGCTTGTGCTTTTCTCCTTAAAGCAAGTCCTTGTAAGGTTTTTTTGTTGGTTGGTTGGTTGGTTGGTTTTTTGCCTTGAGAGATTTTTTAAAAAGTTAAAGTGAAATAACTTTAATAAGATGAAGATGGGAATAATCATGTCAGTGCTTTTTGCTTTTCTGTTCATCGACTACCTTACTCTTCTTTTTATTGTTTTTCTTTATCTTTTCTGGGTTAGTGCAAAGGAATTGGTGGTGAATTAAAATACCTGCTTTCAAATGTCAAGACCATGACGGCTTCAGAGGACCTGGGCCACAGGTGAAATCAATAGCATCTGTACAGTCCTGTTCACACCTCTGAGCACTGCAAATCTGTCAGCTCTTATCTATCCCACAGCAGGATTACATCTTAAACTATGATCTCACTGTTATTGGCATTGAATGCTTGTAGGTTTGAACCAATTTTAATTTGAATTCAGTTCCAAGGGTAGAAAGATCTGGTTCTAATTGCCTGCTCCTATACTTGAAAGTGCTGTTTCTTGCCAGGAATGGCAGAGCAGGCATGTAATACCAGTGACTAGGAAGTCTGAGTCAGGAGGATCTCAAGTTCAAAACCAGCCTCAGCAACTTAGTGAGATCCTCTCTCAAAATAAAAACTTGGAAGAGCTGGGGAACTGGATCAGTGGTTAAGTGCCCCTGAGTTCAATCCCTGGTACCCCACCAAAAAAAGTGTTTCTTGTTCTCAAGCCTGTATCCCTTCCCTTTCCTATTTTATTTAGACTTCATTTATACCCTACTCTTTCCTTTGGTCCCTGGATTTAACTTTTTCTTTCCCTGAGTATGATCCCCAAATATCTATATTTGGATTTTATGGCCTTTATATGCCTTTGCCTGAGCTCTGTGGGTACCAGGTTAGCCTCTGAAACTTGCCTGTGTCTTCAATTCTAGCTTCTCTGATACAAATTCCTTTTTGTATTTTTTTTTTTTTTTTTTTTTTTTTTGTCTATATAGTGAGATTGGTGTGGGAAGTGAAGATGCATGTACACTGTCCATGGTTCTGAAGCACCACTGAGCTGAAAACATCACGTTGTGTTGTGACCTGCCCAACACTCCCATCATCCTGCTGTCCAGCCTGGTTCATGGTCCTGGCCTCCTAATTCTATTCTGCCACACCAAACAAGAACACTGTTTAAGGATGTAAATGGCCTGTAGGAAGATGCTATGTGGAGGCATTGAAAGAGTGAACTGGGTCTGTGGCTGCCACGTGATTATATTTTCATTTAACCAAATGATGCCTAAAACCAAAGACCATAGCTTGAAAGAAGATGTTATGTGTGGATATGACTTTTAGATATTTTTATCCCAAATTTTGTTTTCTGATCTCCTCTATTTTACTTTTTAACTGCTGATGCACACTAAGTACTTTATATACGTAACTATCATTATAGTTCTTTGCACAGGATTTTTTAAAAAATATTTTTATTTACTTTATTTATTTTTATGTGGGGCTGAGGATTGAACCCAGTGCCTCACATGTGTGAGGCAAGCATGCTACTACTGAGCTATAAGCCCAGCCCCTTTTGCACAGGATTTTTTATATTCTTTTATTATTTCAGGGACAGAGAAAATCTAAGGAAATTAGATATAAGAAAGTTTGCTACAGATAGCTCTGGAAATCTAATAAGAGCCAAGTTACTAACAGAAGATGATTTTTCTTTCTTTTCCACAAGTTCTCGCTATGGTGCCCAGACTGGCCTCAAGCACCTGGCCTCAAGTGATCGTCTTGCCTCAGCCTCCCAAGTAGCTGGGATTGTAGGCACTCACTACCATGCCAGTCATGGAAAAAGATTTTAAAAGGTAAAGTTGTTGAGAATGGTAAATGGATCAGAATCTAGATATTCATATCTTCTTTATCTTCAGAAAAAAAAAGATGGGTACAAAGAGAAAGAAGTTATATAAGAGGAGAAAGTAAAGTTTTCATTTTAGGCAAACAAGGTTGGCCATAAATTGATAATCATTGAAATTGCATTATAGAAGGGATGGGGTGGTAGCTCAGTTGTAGAGCGCTTGCCTGGCATGTGTGAGGCATGGGGTTCGATCCTTAGCACCACATAAAAATAAATAAATAAAACAAAGATATAAAAAAAGACTTACTTGTTAAAAAAAAAAAAAGAAAGAAAGAAACTGCATTATAGATACTTTGAAGTTCTTATGTACTTATTTGCTCCATTCTTGTACATGTTTGGAAAACCCCATAACAAAATGTTTTAAAAGTTGCTTTACATTGTTGGGGGACAGGCTGGTATCGTGGCTCATCGGCAGAGCGCTGGCCTAGCACGAGCGCGGCTCAGGTTAGATCCTCAGTGATAGATATGTTACCCTCCCCCGCCCTCAGAGTTTTCCACACCCTAAGAGAAGCAACCTTGTTTCAAGATGTTCCAGACAGGATGTTCCTTCCCCAGGCAGAATGTTTCTTTTCCCCAGGCAAGAGCCAATAGGCTTAAAGGACACCCTGTTCTAGCCAATGGTGTTTGGGGTTGCTCTAGTGCACCCCCCACCAGAAATCCCTATATAAGGCCCTGTTTGAGAGACTCAGACAGACAGAGAGAGACACACGGACACAACATCGGCTCGTCGCTGCTGAGAGGAGGAAGACAGATACATCGGCTCGTCGCTGCAGAGAGGAGGAAGCCACTGCAACAGCTCCAGACCCATCGCCTCCAGCCCACGGCAGCTGCTCCAGCCAGCAGCTCCAGACCGACCACCTTCAGCCCGACGGCCGCTCCCAGCTGACAGCTCCAGCCTCCAGCCAGACAGCAGCTGCTTTAGCTGACAGCTCCAGAGAGGCAGTGCAACCAGGCACCCACCTTCTGTCCAGAGCTTGCACACTCCCCTCTCCCTGACTCCCTTCTCCCACCAGAGCTTGCACACTCCCTTCTCCCTGACTCCCCTCTCCCACCTCTTCAACCTTCGACCAGAGCACCTCTTCTCCAGTTTTCGCTACCAGCCACGAAGGCTGTTGAATAAATCTTTTGGCTGCACGGCTGTCCCCGGTGTGATGCTTTGCCCTTCACTCAGCACCACATAAAAATAAATGCATTGTGTACAACTAAAAGCAAATAAATAAATATTAATTTTTTTAAAAAATAAAATTGTTGGGGTAAAAGACTCATGAATTAAATTGCATTACAGCTATACAATGAAAATACCAGATACAGGCTGAGTCTGTAGCTCAGTGGTAGAGTGCATTTATAACATGCACAAGGCTTTGGGCTCAATCCCCAGTATCACAACACACATATGCACGCACACATACACATACACACAAACAGCCAGTTACATATTAAATTACTTCTAGACTGTTTTATATAATGATGCTTATAATATAATTGTTTCATAGTAACATAGTTATTAAGGGCATGGAAAATTCTATCTAGCTAGGGTCAAATCCTGCTCTACTATGATGGAATGAGATTGTCTTTTTTTTTTTAATTGGCCACATTAATACTTAATACAATTTGGGATTTAAAAAAATTAAACATTTTTAAAATACAGAGATGAATAAAGTATAAAGAGCTGTATTTGACCTTAATCGTTTTTTCATTCAATGAAATGTTCCTACTTAGAAGTGATACCATCATCAGTTTTGTTGTGTTGGGGCTCAAAAATATGGCATCTTGTCATATGTGGTATTTTAAGATGAAAAAAATGAGGAAAGTTCAGAAGTGGGAAGGTCATTCTTAGACCTTTTTGACCTTTCTTTCCCTGAAGTGGAACATACAAAATCCCTCAGATTTACCTTTCCTGATAGTCATAAACCCTCATCCCAGAGGAGATACCCCTATACTCCAGGCCAAGGAGAACCTGAACAGACATGGTTTGTTAAGTTTCTTCCAGTTTATCACCATTAGATCATATACCTTTGTCCTCCAATGCTACACCTGCATGACTATCCATAAAACACACAATTTTCCCTGGGCTTTTGGATCTTCATTTCTGAAGGATCCTTTGAGATGTTAAACTTCCGTAAAATAAATCTATGGGGCTTTTCTTTCATTAATTGGTCTTTTCTTATAGGGATATCAGCCATGAACCTTGCAATGAGTGAAGAACAGATATTCTTATTTTTTCTACTACAGTGGGCATTAGCCCTATAAAACTTTTAAAAATATATGAATTAATATTGATGTGTAATGTAGAAATATTTGGTTCTATTAGTAGTATATGTGTTAACATATTGTGTAAGGTTTTTCTGCCTATTTATTTATTTATATTGGAGTGCTTTACCATTGAGCTACCTCCCCAGCTTTTGTTATTCTTATTTTGAAATGGGATCTCATTAAGTTGCCCAGGCTGGCCTTGAACTTGCAGTCCTCCTACCTCAGCTGGGATTGCAGGTATATGTCACCACACCTGAGTTGACAACTGATTTTTAATCTTATTATATTTGGGAGACAGTAATGGTCATTACATAGGAATTTACTTCCTCTATTTGAAATACCTACTTCAGCTGGGTATGGTGGTACATTCCTGTGGTCATAGCAACTTGGGAGGTTGAGTCAAGAGGATCACAAGCTTGAGGCCAACCTCAGCAACTTAGTGAGACCCTGTCTCAAAATAAAAAATAAAAAGTGCTAAAGTTGTAGCTCAGAGGTAGAGCACCCCTGGGTTTAATCCCCAGTATAAATAAATAAATGAATAAATAAATAAAATTTTAAAATACCTACTTCAGGCTTGGGGATATGATACAGTGGTGTAATTCTTGCCTAGCCTGTGCCCTAAGCCCTGGGTTGGATGCCCAGCTCTAAAAACAAAACAAAACAAAACAAAAACCTGTTTCTTCTAGGAATAGATCTGTTGTCTCATTATACTAATGACAAGATTTGAGCCTTCCTGTGTTCTGGTATAGAAAATAAAAGGATACAATTTCAAAGATAAAAGAAAATATTTGTCATCTATCATTACTACAGATTGTGTAGGAAAGATAATTTGTTAACCTGAGATTATAAAACACTAGGCAGTAGCAATTTGGAAATAGTTCTCTAGATTTTCCAGAGTCATGATTCAGAGCCTCTGGCCTCATAATTTATAGCCTCACGTGAAGAGTCAGGTAACTTTATTTTGAGTCATCCATGTCCTCAAAGCTCCCTGTCAGTTGACCCTGTTGCTTTTATTGAGTAATTACTGCAGTTATAGCATCTAAGCACTGGCCAGGACATAAGCAATTAGATGTGATTTGATTAACAATAGTGATAGCACAAAGCCACTCCATAATAGTGACATGTCAATTCCTTAAAACATTTCTTGCTTCCTACCCCCAACCTTTTTTTTTTTTTTTTTTTTTTTTTTTTTGGGTACCAGGGATTGAACTCAGGGCACTCGACCACTGGGCCACATCCCCAGCCCTTTACTTGTATTTTATTAGAGACAGGATTTCACTAAGTTGCTAAGTGCCTCGCCATTGCTGAGGCTAGCTTTGAACTCGCGATCCTCCTGCCTCAGCCTCCCAAAGTGCTAGTATTACAGGCTACAGGCGTGCGCTGGGCTCTCCCCAACTTTTTTTTTTTTTTTTTTTTTTTTTTTTTTTGCAGTACTAGGTATTAAACCCAGGGTGCTCTACTATTAAGCTACATCCCCAACCACTTTTTAAATTTTATTTTGAGACAGGGTCTCACTAAATTTCCCAGGCTTACCAAGTGGCTGGGATTATAGGAGTATGCACCATGGCAACTGCTCAACACATTGACTTGTTTTGTTCTGTTTTGTATGAAGGATTGAACACCCAGGGTGCTTTACCACTGAACTACATCCCCAGCCCATTTTATTTTTTATTTTGAAACAGGGTCCCTCTAAGTTGCTAAGACTGGCCTCGAGATGTGGGGGAAAAGGTACACTCATACATTGCTGGTGGGACTGCAAATTGGTGCAACCACTCTGGAAAGCAGTATGGAGATTCCTAAGAAAACTTGGAATGGAACTACCATTTGACTCAGTCATCCCATGCCTCAGTTTATACCCAAAAGACTCAAAATTAGCACACTTCAGTGAGGTAGCCACCTCCATATTTACAGCAGCTTAATTCACAATAGCTAAACTATGGGACCAACCTAGGTGCCCTTCAACAGATGAATGGATAAAGAAAATGTGACATATATACACAATGGAATATTGCTCACTCTTAAAGAAGAATGAAATTATGGCATTTTCCAGTAAATGGATGGAGCTGGAGAATATTATGCCAAGCAAAATAAGCCAATCCCAAAGAACCAAAGGCCAAATGTTTTCTCTGATATGTGGTTGCCAATTCACAATAACGGGGCGGGGAGCTAGGGAAGAATAGAGGTATTTTGGATTAGACAGAGGGAAGTGAAAGTAGGGGAGAGGGTGTGGGAGTAGGAAGGAGAGTAGAATGAATTGGACATTGTTACCGCATGTGTATATATGATTACACAACCAGTGTTACTCTACATCAGGTACAATCCGAAGAAAAGTTATACACCATTTATGTATGATGTATCAAAATGCATTCTGCTGTCATATATAACTATTAGAACAACAACAACAAAAAAGACTGACCTCAAACTTGCAATGTTTCTGTCTCAGCCAACTGCACTGCTGGGATTACAGTTGTGTGTCACCATACCTGGCTGACTTTTAAATATTTTGTGATATGAAGAATTTGGGGGGCTGGGGTTGTGGCTCAGCGGTAAAGCGCTCGCCTAGCACGTGCGCGGCCCGGGTTCAAGCCTCAGTACCACGTAAACATAAATGCATTGCATTGTGTACAACTAAACCAAATAAATAAATATTAAAAAAAAAAAAAGAATTTTTGTAGGAGGGTTTGGGGATATAGCTCAGTTAGTAGAGTGCTTGCCTTGCATGCACAAGGCCCTGGGTTCAATCCCCAACACCACACACACAAAAAAAGTTTTTGTAGGTATGACATTGATAAAAACCTAGATAGGGGCTGGGGTTGTGGCTCAGCGGAAGAGCGTTCGCCTCGCACGTGTGCGGCCCGGGTTCGATCCTCAGCACCACGTAAAAACATAAATGCATTGCATTGTGTACAACTAAAGTAAATAAATAAATATTAAAAAAAAAAAAAAACCTAGATAATCTTTCCTGAGGTGCTGAATACCCTACTACCATTCAGTAGGGGGTGCTTAGTCGCCTACTACTGAGAAACTGGGAATGGTGTAGGTGCTTCTGTATACTTCAGAGTCTGAGGCAGGAGGATCCCAAGTTCAAAGCCAGGAAGGCAACTTGGTGAGGACTTATCTCAAAATAAAAAAAGCTGAGGATGTAGTTCAGTGGAAGAGTGCCCCTGGGTTCAATCCTCAGTACTGGAAAAAAAAAAAAAAAAGTTCCTGGGGCTGGGATTGTGGCTCAGCGGTAGAGCACTTGCCTAGCACGTGGGCGATCCAGGTTCGATCCTCAGCACCATGTACAAATAAAACGCATTGAACAAAACGCATTGAACAAAACGCATTGTGTGCAAATAAAGAAAAATATTAAAAAAAAAAAGTTCCTACTGAGGTAATTTCTTTGAATATTTTCTACTTAAAATCATATGTGCCGGGCGCGGTGGCGCACGCCTGTAAGCCCAGCACTTTGGGAGGCTGAGGCAGGAGGATCGCGAGTTCAAAGCCAGCCTCAGCAATGGCGAGGCACTTAGCAACTCAGTGAAACCCTGTCTCTAAATAAAATACAAAAAAGGGCTGGGGATGTGGCCCAATGGTCGAGTGCCCCTGAGTTCAATCCCCAGTAGAAGAAAAAAAAAAAAAAAATCATATGTGTCCCTATAATAGGTAGGGACAAACTTTCATAATCAATTGTGCAGTGAGATTTTCACAAGAGGTGGAATATGCATTGTAGAAGAGGAGAGAGTAGTGAGCCACATGTTAAGAATTCTTGTTTTAACTGGGGTATATAGCACATGACTGTGATCCTGGCTACTTACAAGGCCAAGGAAGGAGGATCACAAATTCAAGGCCAACCTTGGCAATTTAGCAAAAGACCCTGTCTCAAAATAAAAGATGAAAAAGGCTGGGAATGAAGCCCAGTGGGAAAGTACTCCTGAGTTAGATCCCCAGTACAATAACAAAAATAAAATAAAATAAAATAAAAAATTCTAATTTTAGTTCTGTCATAATTAATTGTGTAGCTTTGTACAACTCTAATCTGTGTAGATCTCCATTCATCTGTCCAATGGAATTCTTTCATTTTAGGCTCCATGATGTTAATTCATGATCAAATAGATTTATTAAATATTGAAGTCAATGAGGATATAGAGATAGTAACACTCTACCTTAAAAACATCAGTGAGGGACATGGACAGTAAACTAACTTACACTTGGTAACATGTGTGTGCAAAATAGGCTCCAGACAACAGATGATGGGCCCTAACTCATGTAGGGATGAGTTGAGTCTTGAAGACAGAGTGGTAGTTGCAGGTAAATGAGGTTGGAAGAACATTCCAGGAAGATGCAACAATGTGGGCACAGCTGTGATGTGTGAGCACAGGATATAGTTGGAGAACAAGTATTTTTTCAACATTGGAGTCAAGGTTCATGGAGCAAAATATTGGAAGCCGATCAACCTGAAAATGGGAGGGGTCAAAATGACTTTATATATCATTCCGCTAATCTGAAGTTGATTCTGAATGGAATGAAGACTACCATTGACAGATTTTAAGTTGGGGAACAATGTGATTTAATAGTACAAAGATTTCTGGGTAGGAGTGTAACCAAAAGCTGAATACTGTCCCCAGTGCCAATTAATGCCAATTTAATAATGAGGACCCGGTTTTGAGAAAAAGGAAAAAGAAGGTTTATTGTTTTGTTAGCAAAAGAGAAACACAGGGAACTCCTGTCCTAAAGGCTATGAGTCTCCCCATCAGGAGAGGCGGGGAGGTTAAAGGAACTCTTCAAGAGTTACATTCCATATGTCCTCTGGTGGGGAGGAGGGTCCCGGGGGCCCTGATGGCTAGTTAGGATTCACTTGTTAATTCAGAAGATATTCACTTCCCAGATTCTCAGCAGGCATCTCCTTCCTGTGGTGGGTGTGTTCAAGGGCTATTAACTAGGGGAAGAAAAGGTAACATTGTCTCCCTAATCTTGTTAGGGAGGGGGAGAGGGAAGAAGAGAGAGAAAAAAATTTCTTTAAAAAAATAAGCTTTAGAAGCTGGGCGCGGTGGCGCAGGCCTGTAATCCCAGCACTTGGGAGGCTGAGGCAGGAGGATCGCGAGTTCAAAGCCAGCCTCAGCAATGGCGAGGCACTTAGCAACTCAGTGAAACCCTGTCTCTAATAAAATACAAAAAAGGGCTGGGGATGTGGCCCAGGGGTCGAGTGCCCCTGAGTTCAATCCCCAGTACCAAAAAAAAAAAAAAAAAAAAAAAAAAAAAAAAAGCTTTAGAGCAACGAGGGCTATATTCAGAAGGTGAAGGGACCACTGTTACAGGAGCAGCATGAGAGATTGATTGCAAGGGATGAGGCTGGCTCAGGGGAATCACACAGGATACTACAGCTATTATCCAAAGAGGAAATGATGAGGGCCCAATTGTTGTCATGGTAATAAAAACAGAAATTAAAGGTTAGATACAAAATGCTAAGTAGGGGTAGAGGGGGCTGGGGTTGTGGCTGAGTGGTAGAGTGCTTGCCTAGCACATGTGAGGCACTGGGTTCAATCCTCAGCACCACATAAAAATAAATAAAATAAAGGTATTGTGTCCACGAATAACTAAAAATATTTTTTAAAAAATAGGGGTAGAGGAAGAAAAGAACCTTAAGAACTTATCAGATGTAGTGGTGAGCAATTCAAAGATGATGCCATGATTTCTAGCTTATGCATTTGGATGGATGTAGATAAAGATTGAGATAAGAAATATTGTAAGCTGCCTGAAATGGCCAGCCACAGCGCCGCGGGAGGAAAACTCGGAGGCAGAGTAAAGCTATTACTACTTTTACTTCTACTTTCTTAGAGAGAGCTTAGAGAGGGAAAGAAAGATTTTTAGAGAGAAAGATTAGAGAGAGCTTTTCTTCTTGTCTTCTTAGCTTAGAGAGAGAGAAAGAAAGAAAGATAGAGCTTAGCTTAGAGAAAGATTATTTAGAGCTTCTTTCTTCTTTCTTCTTTCTTCCTCGGGAGCCTCGGCCTAACTCTGACCAGCCATTACTTCTTCTATCTGTAACCGCTCTGCCTACGTTCTGGCCGCTCTGATTCTTTTCTTCTTCTCCGACCCGAACTCTTCTTCTGACCGACCGAGCGACTGCACGACTGACTGAATGAATTCTCCGTTCTCCTAACTCCGACCGCTTTCACCTGGTTATATACCTTTAGCTTTGCGGGTGCCTACAGGTGTGTCACATACATATCAGGTGGAACTTATGGCTTCCAGCTAGCCGCAATAACCCTTCCTAATTGGGGCTCCTTCAAAATATAGTGTAACAAAATAATGGACTTTGTTGTTTTATGGATGTCCAGCATTTGAACTCCTTTTCTTTTGGGGGGCAACCCTCCATGGTATGAGTCTTAGCTATTGTCAGAGGTCATTTCCCACTACAGAAACTGAAACTCAGACTCACTTTCCTAGCCTCCTTTGCAGCTAGGACAGAACTACATGTCTAGACTCAGCTGATCAGATGTTCTGGCTCCTGAGTTTAAACTGGAACCAATGATATAAATAATTCTCTATTGCAGAGGCAGTGACAGCAATAGACTTTCTGCTGTGTTGCTGTCAGCAGCTAATAGCTGGTAGCCACTGTGTGGTTGTGGTGCTTGGCATTCACCATCAGTCCTGTCAGGTGTTTTCTGTGGAGTGACCCTAGTTGTCACCCCAACTGCTGTCCAGATTGCCTTGGACTTTTCTGGTTCCCAAACTTGGCTGTCTAGGCTTCTAGTGACTCCCCTTCAGTTTAAATCAGTCGGAGTAAGTTTCTCATGCTTGCAACTAGGTCTCTGATGGACATTAGCAAAGTTAGAGGGTGAAATCATGTGGGACTGTGGAGAAAATATCACTGTGCTTTTATACAGCCAGAACTTTGTGAACAAATGTTACTGAAACTTGGTTCTAACAAGCCCTGAAAGGTGATTTCTGACTAATTAGAGAATTCCAGAAAGATTTATCTAGGGAGGCACAAGTTTACAGTTCAATGGGTGCTGAAAGCAAGGACTCCAGGCATTCCTGGGTTATAAAGCTAGAGAAAATGAATGGCTTATCTTTCCTAAGAGATTTATTTACCTTATAATCCAGGGTCCTTTCAATCCATCTCCAAAGAGACTTTCAGTAAGGAAGAGACAGACAGATGTAACTCTTTCTTTTACATAAATGTCCAGATTGGTTTTTTCTCTTTTTTCCAGCATTCTTTTCTGACAACACAAGATTTGTATTTGTAGTGTTTGCCTTTTGTTACATCATCACAGAGGAAAGAATCAGGGGATGGGGAGCCATACAATTGTTATTTGCTTTTAAGTTAATAATTGGTCTTTACTTTAGGAACCTCATCAGTACATTCAAGATAAGACCAATTAATATGGCTAGATAGGAGGAAATACTGAATATGTTCATATATCTGGGGATATCAATGGACTGAAGGTAGCAGTTTTCAGGACATAAAAGAGGAAGGACAAAAGATGAAAACTGGTGGCACTAAGAAAAAGTTGTACTGTGTTTTGATTTGGATGTGAGGTTTCCCCAAAAAGCTCATGTGTGAGACAATGCAAGAAGGTTTAGAGGAGAAATGATTGGGTTGTGAGAGTTTTAACCCAATTAGTAAATTAATCCCCTGATAGGGATTAACTGAGTGGTCTGAAGTGGCAGGATGTGGCTGGAAGAGGTGGGAATTGGGGGCGTGGTTTTGGGGTGTATATATGTATCTGGCAAGAAGAGACCTCTCTCTCTGCTTTCTGGTAACCATGTGAGCTGCTTCCCTCTACCACACTCTTCCACCATGATGTTCTGCCTCATCCCTAGCCCTGAGGAATGGAGCCAATCTTCTATGCACTAAGACCTCTGAAACTGTGAGCCCTCAAATAAACTTTTCCTCTTCTGCCATTGTTCTGGTTGGGTCATTCAGTCACAGCAGTGAAAAACCTGACTAAAACATACTAGTAGAGGACTGGCAGCTGGGGAGAATCTAGCAAAGAACTGAGAGCTTGAGACCTATAGAATACACATCCTTGGGGATAGGTTCTAATCCACTAATCAGCAAATTAGAATATAAACAATTTTTCCCCTTAACTTCATTCATGTTAATAAATATTTTTGTTCCTGTACTTGCCAAGTACTGGGCATGGTTCTGAGGAAGTTACTGGTTTAGCAAAAAACCACACGCCAGTGAAGCTTTCAAGATAAAAAGTGTTTTGGAGGGCTGGGAATGTAAATCAGTGGTAGAGTGCTTGCTTAGCACTTGTGAGGTTCTGAATTCAATTCCCGGCACTGCAGGAAAAAATAGTGCTGGAGATGGTTATTTGTGGAGAGTGGTGACTTGGATCATGATCTTTGACTGCCTCTGGGCTGTGGCTACATTGCTCTGGGAACTTCCTGTGCCAGGGTACAGGACCAGATTGCCCGGTTGCCATGGTGATGCCCTGCCCAAGGAGGTTCTGTGCAAGGCACAGAACTATAAGTCTTGACCCTGAGTTCAGACACCAGCTGCTGGGGATAGAGAATTATGAGCATAGTAAGATAATTATAATTGCTTGCAAGCACTTTGACGTTCAAGACTGACTGCTTTGAAGAAACTTTTTCACAGAAAGCCTTTTGATGATAAAACCTATATAATAAACGTGCTGAGCTAGGTTGGGTCATTGTTCCTCCATCAGAGGACGGTGTTCCATCTGGTCCCAGCTTTCTCTCTATAAGTGTTTGTCTTTCTTAATCCCCCCTTGCCCCTAGCTGGTTTCTCAGGTTCAGCTATGCAGGTCACAGCAGACAGTGGTGACAGTTACACAATGATGATCTGGTAAACTTACATTATGTGAATTTTACCACATTTTTTTTTTAAAGGACCTCTCTGGTAAGGAGAAATTGGAACAGAAGGAAGTGAAGAAGTGAGACATGTGAACATCTGGGAAGCACAAGAAGAGATTGACAGGATAATTGTAGCTCCCCAAACCATGTGAGAATATAGAGTTAACCCCAACTCAAAGATTTAGGGAAGCCAGGCCCAGGGGCTCATACCTGTAATTCCAGCGCCTCGGGATGCTGAGGCAGGAGGATCGAGAGTTCAAACCAGCCTCAGCAACAGCGAGGTGCTAAGCAACTCACTGAGACTCTGTCTCTAAATAAAATACAAAATAGGGCTGGAGATGTGGCTCAGTGGTTGAGTGCCCCTGAGTTGAATTCCCAGTAGAGCCCCCCCCCCCCCACCAAAAAAAAAAAAAAGATTCAGGGAAATAAAAATTATTAAAGTGTTTACAAATTTTTGATACCTTTGTTCAAATTAAATATCAGAAGCATGCTTTGAATTCTGCAAAGTCCTTTCTTCTGTGTTGGGAGACATCTGTTTCCTATCTAGGACCCTCAGGTCCTGGGAATAATAAACACATTTAATGTATGTTGGCTGCTTTTTTGTGGCCCATGAGCCAGGGTACTTACACTGAGTGTTGTATCTATGAAAGTTGGGGAGGTGGTGAAGGAAGAGGATTTCACCATCAAATATTCAGTGGAAAGCAATACCAGAATTAACTAGTAGTGATGTGAATTAGGTAATATGACAACTGCACCAAGCCCTCATTACTGGAGACAGTCTAAGCACATGGCAATCACAGAAGTGCTTCAAAGCAGGTAGGTCAATCTAGGTAGCCATGTTTAATTTAGTTCTTTTAACTTCAGCCTTGCTTGGGGTCTGAACCTGTATGTACTTCATGGATAAGCCAGAGATATGGGCAAATTTAAATGCAAAATTGGGGCCCTCCTGTCTTGGCTTATCTTTTCAGAATTTCCCTACAAACTTTCTAGGAGCTGTTTTCCTGTATGAGCTAGTGAAATGGCGATTTTTCTACTTGAATCATAGCTATCTAATGCCAGCTGGGATCTGCCTCACTTCCTGCAAGAATAAGAAATTCACCTGTTGCCCCTTCTTTCAAATGTTGACTCCCATTCAGTTTTTGCCTGCTTTGTTCCCTTTCCAGTGCCTTCAGGTAGTTACTTTTTTTTTTTTTTTTTTTTTTTTTGTGGTACCAGGGATTGAACTCAAGGGCACTCGACCACTGGGCCACATCCGCAGCCCTTTTTTGTGTTTTTATTAGAGACAGGGTCTCCCTGAGTTGTTAAGTGCCTCGCCATTGCTGAGGCTGGCTTTGAACTCACGATCCTCCTGCCTCAGCCTCCCAAAGTGCTAGGATTACAGGTGTGCGCCACGGCGCCCGGCCGGGTAGTTACTTTTTATTTTTTTTTTTTTTAATTTTTTTTAGTTGTAGGTGGACACAATACCTTTATTTTATTTATGTGGTGCTGAGGATCGAACCCAGGGCCTCACACATGCAAGACTTGTGCTCTACCACTGAGCCATAGCCCCAGCCCCCAGGTAGTTATGTTTAATTTTTTTTTTTCCAGAGGGTTTTATTATTTATTTATTTATTTATTTTTGTGAGGATCTTGTTTCAATAGGAACAACATGGTCATGTCTCTTATCCAGCTTTGATTCTTCAATTGGTCACTGTAGTTACTCCCTTGTACATACCTATACTTCTGTGCCTATTTCTCCTCTTATCATACTCACTTAGAAATCCCCAGGCTTAATTAAATACAGCTTTCCATCTGGTCCAGAACTATATCCAAGAAGTCAAATTTGGGGGGCTGGGATTGTGGCTCAGCAGTAGAGTACTCGCTCAGCTCATGTGAGGCCCTGGGTTCGATCCTCAGCACCACATAAAAATAAATAAATAAAATAATTAAAAAATAAATATCAAAAATAAGCCAAGTTTGGCTATATAAAAATACAAGTGCTAACTAGTCTCATTTTAAATGAATGACAGAGCAGAACTGCTATACTTCCTTAGTTGATCCTGTCTCTTATTTCTTTAAGTAACTATCTCATACTGCTTTTTCTTTCCACTAACTCCAGTGCTTCACTTTCAGCTTGCCATTTATTTAATGAGTATTCATATGTTCCCACCAGTACATCTGCCAATTGTGTGCTTTTATACCAATGAATTTTGCCTTTTCTCCTATGACACTGGTATCTGTCCAACTTCCTGTCTGAGGTCTCCCTTGAGCACTGGGTCCCATACTTACTTCCCTATTCACAAAGAGCAATTGTCCTCTCTTTCTCTGTTATTATTCACCTTTCCCCCTATACCTTAATATTTCTATCTGTATACAAACACGTTATAATATTGCCCAACTTAAACTATAAGTGAAACCTATAAGTTTCCTACATTATCCTCCAGTCGTTGCCCCATTTTCTGCATTCTCCTTTAAAATCAAATTAATTGCTGGGCTCAGTGGTTCACGCCTTTAATCCTAGCAACTCGGGAGGCTGAGGCAGAAGGATTGCAAGTTTCAGGCCATCTTTGGCAACTTAGTAAGACCCTGTCTCAAAATACAAAACAAAAATGGGCTGCGGGGGCTGGGGTTGTGGCTTAGTGGTAGAGTGCTTGCCTAGCATGTGTGAGGCGCTGGGTTCGATTCTCAGTACCACAAATTAATAAATAAAATAAAGGTCTAGGGCTGGGGTGGTGGCTCAGCCGTGGAGCGCTCGCCTAGAACGTGCGCGACCCGGGTTCGATCCTCAGCACCATGTAAAGACCAATGCATTGTGTACAACTAAAGCAAATAATTAAATATTAAAAAAAATAAAGGTCTATTGACAACTAACTCCATTTAAGAGAGATTAAGTTAAAAAAAAGTTTTTTAAAAAAGGGATAGTGGTAGAGCACCCCAGTACCACAAAGAGATAGAGAACTGTGAAGGAATTATTCTGACTACCACTACACTTCTTCACCTTGTATTCTCTCTGTTGTTGTTGTTATTATTATTATTATGTACTGGGGATTTAACACAGGGGCACTCAATTACTGAACTGTACCCTCAGCCTTTTTTATATTTTATTTTGAGACAGTGTCTTACTAAGTTGCTTAGGGTCTTGTTAAGTTGCTGAGGCTGGCCTCGAACTTGTGATTTTCCAGCTTCAGCCTTCCGTGTTGCTGGGATTACAGGTGTGCACACGGTGTCCCGCTTTCTCTGTCTTTTAAAAATTTAGTAAGTAAAACATTTGTACAAATTCAAGGTTAGATGTTATAAGAGAGTACCCAGTGTTCCTGTGTCCCAATAAGCTAGTTTTTAAACTTGGTAGCAACAATGTTAGTAGTTAATCATGCGTATGCAATATACATGCAGTTAATGTAGTCTTTCTTTCTTTCTTTTTTTTTTTTTTTGTGGTACCGGGGATTGAACTCAGGGGCACTCGACCACTGGGCCATATCCCCAGCCCTTTTTTGTATTTTATTTGGAGATAGGGTCTCACTGAGTTGCTAAGTGCCTCACCATTGCTGAGGCTGGCTTTGAACTCACGATCTTCCTGCCTCAGCCTCCCAAAGTGCTGGGATTACAGGCGTGTGCCACCGCGTCTGGCTAATGTAGTCTTTTTCCCCCCCAAAATGTTAACACAGTATGAATTTCCTTCTGTACCTTGATTTTTACCCCTGCTTAACGATACATATTGGAGATTATTAAATATCAATAGAGTCCTTTCTGTATAAAATAGAAAGCATTTTTTTTCATTATTTTTATGATTTTTGGTGACATATCACAATTTCACCAGTTCTTTATCACCACTACAAACAATGATATAAAAATCACCTCTATATCTGTTATTTTGTACAAATTTAAATATATCTACAGGATAAAATATAAGTTGAATTGCTTGATCAAAGATATGTGCATTTGAATTTGGATAGAGATTGCCAAATTGTCCTCCAAACAGGTTATGCAATTAACACTCTGCAGTGATATAGGAAAGTGGTTCCATTTTCCATTAAATCTATTCCAATCAGGTTTTATAGTCATATTTCCATCAAAACCACACGTTTCAAGGGTGTGAAACCTCTGTGTTGTCAAATTCAATTTTTGATTTTCAATTTTCTTACTCTAACAGGAGCATTAAAATACTTTAGAAGTTTTCTTCACGTGGCTCGTGTCCACCAACTTTCCTGATTGTTCCTTCTTATACTGCTTTGCTAGATCCACCTCCACTTGCCTATCTGTAAATGTTGGATGTCTTATTACCTCAAATTTCTTTATCTCTTATCTTCCTTAAATGATTCCTTCCAGTTGTGTGGTTTTAATACAATCCACTGCTGACAACTCTTTTTAAAAATTTTTAAAATTACTTTTTAGTTGTAGTTGGACATAATACCTTTATTTTATTTATTTATTTGTACATGGTGCTGAGGATCGAACCCAGGGCCGTGCATGTGCTAGGCAAGCACTCTACCACTGAGCCACAACCCCAGCCCCCCCCCCCGACAACTCTTTTTTGTTTCTTTGTTTATTGTGGCATACTGGAGATTAAACTCAGTGGCATTCTATCACTGAGCTACCTCCCCAGTCCTTTTTAGTTTTTATTTTTAGACAGGGCTTTGCTAAATTGCTGAGGCTGGTCTTGAACTTGCAATCCTCCTGCATCACATGATTGGCTCCTCTTACAAATCTAATAAACACCTTAAATTTAAGGGACTCTGTTTCCTCCCTACCCCAACCACTCTTCCTCCAGTATCCTCCATATCATTAACTGGCAGCTCCATCACCCAGTAACTCAGGCCAAAATCCTTAGAAGTCTTAGATTCTCGATGCCTGTCTTTTTTCTCAAACCTTTTTTCTTTCTTTCTTTCTTTCTTTTTTTTTAATATTTATTTATTTGTTTCAGTTGTACACAATGTATTTATTCTTTATGTGGTGCTGAGGATCGAACCCAGGCCGCGCACGTGCTAGGCGAGTGCTCTACCTCTGAGCCACAATCCCAGCCCTCAAACCTTTTTTCTTATCCCCAGTAAATTCTCAAAAGCCATCATATCTCACCACCTTTACTAAAACAATTCTGGTCCAAGACACTGTCATTCCTCACTGGGCTCTTAGCTTGAATTCTTATAGACCCTACAGTTTGCTCTCTACTCAATAGCTAGGATAGTATTTTAAGAAATGTACATTGTATTACATCAATCCACTGGTTCAAATCATTTAGTGGCTCATCAAACTCTGCTAAGCTATCCTACTGTAGCTGCCTGATGCTGTTGCTTGCAGCTACGACGCCGCGGGAGAAAACTCGGAGGCAGGATGAAAATGAAAAAGGTTTTTTATTCTTCTTCTCTCTCCGGCTTCAGCAACCTCTCGCGCTCTGACTCCAACCACCAGCAACCTTCTTCTTCTTTCCCCCAACAACCTCTAACCAACCTCACCCAGTTATATACATTTAGCTTTAACAAGGACAAGTGCTTACAGCTCGAGCTTACAGGTGTGTCACACAGTGTTCACGGGCATACAAAGATTCTTTGAATAATGTATTAATATCAGGTGGAGACTAGAACATCTTTTATGGCTCTCAGCTAACTGCAATCTTTAGCTATCTCCTTGATTAGGGCTCCTTCATTTTCCCCCTTTGGTTTTTTTTTTTTTTTTTTTTAATATTTTTTATTTATTTGCTTTAGTTGTACACAATGCATTTTATTCAATGCATTTTATTTGTATGTGGTGCTGAGGATCGAACCCGGGTCGCCCACGTGCTAGGCGAGCGCTCTACTGCTGAGCCACAATCCCAGCCCTCCCCCTTTGGTTTTAAAAGAGGGGATGTTCTAGGACGTCCATGTGCAACCGACATTCTTACCCATCATGGGAATCGAGGCTGTCCTGACTCCTGGCTTAGGTTGACATGCCGGCCACATTAGACTGTCCCATGCAACTGTGCCATGTCTTAGCTTGTTCCCCTCTGGGGAATCTTACCCGTCATAGGCTAACCAGCCATCCAATCGAGCCCTTCAGGATCGACTGTGTGTTTGTGTGTTGACTAACAGCCGTCCAATTTTGAGGAGATGCTGCGGCTTTAAGGTGGCAAGCCTACTGCTGACAAGCCAAGTTTCCATAGCGTATCAAGTTCTTTAAACAAATCAGCTGCCCTTAGTTTCATCAAGTAACGCACTGAGTTCTCTTAGACAAATACCCACAAGGCATTGTCCCGTAATGTCCCCAAATAATGGAAAATCAAAATGTCCATAAGTTATAACACATAGATCCAGGAGACCCCATGCATGCAGAGCAGAGGCCACACTGCTGGTGAGGTTGTTCGATGCTTGAGCAGCAGGGATGTTTGCAGCGACTGCGGTCCCTGCAGTTGTAGCAGCAGCCGTCTTTTTTATGTCTAGACATTGCCACCGGCAAATCTTCAGGGCCCGCTACCTAAAAACTCAAGCATCCATTATTAAGGGAAAGGCAGTGCTATTCCAGCACTGAGATCAAAAGGTGAGCTGTCAAACTAAAAAAAGAATTATTAGAGTAGAAAATAAAAGTTGATCTCTGCTCACACACATTGCTGCTTAAGCTCCCACAAACATAAGCTGGCAAAATATCACATTCACAATAAATCAAAGAAAACTGAGGGTGTTTACCGCATTAAAGATAGATTAAGGAAAAGCTACAGGCACTTTGGAAAAATAATTTGTTAGCTGGAATCCTTGAGTCTCTGTATATACAGTAATCCTATACCTGTTGAAATAATTCAAATTAATCAGCTATTAAACAAATGAAGTTAATAACAAATAAACAATCCTATGTTAAAACACCAAAATATCAGGTTATACAACATTAGTCATGTTCACAGCTGAAGAGAAGTCCCGGAGACAACAGCTGAAGAGAAGTCCCGGAGACAACTATAAATAAAAATTGATTATCACTATAATTGATTATCTAATTAGAATATTCTAAACTTATATGAATATCTATCTATATATATATATATATATATGATTATCTAATTAGAATATTCTAAACTTAAATGAATTAACGTTATTTGGATCTATATCTATCTATCTATTTTTTTATAAGTGCTTTGTATTTTGTGACGTCACACTAGACAGATGCACATATAAACATATATTTGTGACATCACATTAACATGAAATTTAGACAAATGCACAGACATAAAGACATATATAAAAGAAAAAAATACAATTGTGTATACCTAAAGAGAGATCTTCTTGTCCTGGCCGGGAAGAATGAAACTTAAGTTGTGAATTTATTGGAGGACACTTTCAAAAGAATCACTCCATACCTTCATTTTGGTCCTCTTGATTTTGTACTTGTTTATTCAATCTTGACTCCTCAATAACTTCATCTTGATCCTTTTGACTTTGTACTTGCTTTATTAATCTAGATGGTATCCATATTGGAGAGGATTTGTGCTTTGGAAAAACACAAACAGATCCTCTCCCCAAAATTAATACTGGGACTGGACCCTTCCATGTACCTGAAAGAACATCCTTCCAGTAAACCAAAGGTTTATGTTGTTGGTGTGGATTCCAGTGTCTATCTCCAGCCGAATATCCATTAGAATCTAAAGTTAAGAAATTTTAGGGTAAACAGGGCAACTGCCAATCTGTCCTTAGGATTTATCCAGTTTCCATCTTTTTGCTTTAATAACATATTTTTAAGTGTCCAATTTGCTCTTTCAATTATTCCTTGTCCCTGAGGATTATAAGCAATACCTGTTTTGTGGATTATATTGAATTTTGTACAAAATTGTTTGAAGGATGTGGATGTATATGCAGGGCCATTATCTGTTTTAAGCATTTTGGGGATGCCCAATGCAGCAAAAGCTTGCAGACAATGAGATGTAACATCTTTAACTTTTTCTCCGGAATGTAAGGAAGCAAAAATCATGCCTGAGCATGTATCTATGGTGACATGAATAAATCATAATTTTCCAAAACTTGGCTCATGAGTGACATCCATCTGCCACAAATGATTGGGCATCAAACCTCATGGGTTAACCCCAAAATGTGGATTGGGCAAATGTGTTACACAAGATAGACATTCTTTTACAATTCTATGAGCTTGTTCTTTTGTGATTTTAAATTTTTGTCTTAAGGTAGTGCTATTGATGTGGAACTGGGAATGAAATAAAGTAGCTTGTTGTACTGTAGTAAATATAAATATTGTTTTAGTGAGGGCATCAGCTTTTTGATTACCTTCATGGAGAGGACCAGGCAGATTAGTGTGAGCTCTTATGTGACTATAAATAAAGGTTCTTTTCGTTGCCATAGGAGATTTTGGATTTGAGAAAACAATTTAAAAGCTGGAGTATGTGGTGCTATTGGACCTGCTAGCTCCAATTTAGGGACAGCATGTACAATATAGTGGCTGTCTGAAAAAATATTCATAGGCTGTTCTTTAAAATTTTTCCAGAGCTATTATTATAGCTTTGAGTTCCACTAATTGAGCTGATTTTTGATTAGTGATATGAATCATATTTTCATTTTGAGTGACTACTGCAGTAGTACTATTAGAGGATCCATCTGTAAATACATTAAATGCTTTAGGAATGGGTTGATTTTTTATTGCCTGTGGAAATATAATAGGATGATTGATACAAAAGGATAATATAGGAGATTTAGGAAGATGATTATCAAAATTTGCAGAAGTGGAGCATCTAGCTATAGCCCAATCATTATCATTGAAGCACAAATATTCAACCTGTGATGATGAATAAGGAGTAATAATAGTAGCAGGATGAATTCCAAATATTTTAGTAGAGGTCTTAAGTCCCTGAAGAATAAGTTTAGCCACCATGGAGTTATAAGACTCAATTGTACTTTTGGAGAGACAGGCAAATGTATCCATAATATAGGTCCCTGTTGCCAAAATACTCCTGTGGGTGTATATTGTGAAGGAATAATAATCAATATTAGTAGTTGAGCAAAATCAAATCTATCACAATGGGATCTTTCAATGGCCTGTTCTACTAATTTTAGAGCTCTCCTGGCATCAGGAGTTAATGTTCGCGGTGAGGATGGATCAAGGTTTCTGCAAAAGATGTCAAATAAAGGTTTTAATTGTCCAGTAGTGAGGCTTAGTGTAGGGGTAAGCCAATTAATGTCTCCTAGTAGTTTTTGGAAATCATTGAGGGTGGTCAAATGTTCTTTACTTATTAGAATTTTGGGGGTTTAACAAAAGTATCTGTGATTTTAAAGCCTAAATATAGTATAGGTGGTCTGCTTTGAACTTTTTCTTCTGCTATATATAATCCGTATTTTTTAAATTTTTTGTTATTTCACTAAATATAGTAAATAAGATTTGTTGATTAGGGTGAGCTATTAAAACATCATCCGTGTAGTGTAGACACATGAGTTTTTGATATTTGTTTTTAATGGGCTGTATAGCTCTGTCCACATATAGTTGGCATATTGTAGGGCTATTTGCCATTCCCTGTGGCAATACTTTCCATTGATATCTTTTATCAGGGCCATTATTATTGATAGAAGGAATTGAAAAAGCAAACCTTGGGGCATCCAGAGGATGTAGGGGAATGGAAAAGAAACAGTCCTTTATATCAAGAGTTATAAGGTAATAGTTTTTTGTAATAGCTACAGGATTAGGAAGTCCAGGTTGAGTACGGCCCATAAATTGCATTGTTTTGTTAATTTCTCTAAGGTCTTGTAATAGTCTCCATTTTCCAGATTTTTTCTTAATTACAAATATGGGAGTATTCCAGGGAGAGGTGGAAGGCTCTATGTGTCCTGCTTCTAATTGTTCTTTAATTAATTGATGGGCCGCTTGCAATTTTTCTTTGGATAGGGGCCACTGAGGGACCCAAACTGGCTTATCAGAAAGCCATGGTATTTTTAAAATTGTTTTCTCAGTGGCCCCTAGAAAAAATGTCCTTTGCCTTTTTTATTATGATTAGGATTTTTATTCTTAACACCTGCAGGCTTGGTTGCTAGGTGTAGCCCCATTTGATGAGGAATATCTCTTCCCCATAGGGTAACTGGCAAGCTGTTTAAAACATAAGGTTGGAATGTTTCTTTATGCCCTTCATTATCTTCCCAATTTAAGATTACAGCACTTTGTGCTGGGGTATTACTATATCCCAAGCCTCTTAAATGGGTTGAAGCTTTCTGTAGAGGCCAGTGCTTAGGCCATTGTTGTAGATTTATGATGGAAGAGTCAGCTCCTGTATCAATCAGCCCCTCCATCTCTATACCTTGAATTTTTATTTTGCACATAGGCCTCCGTGAACAATCCTGAACCCAGCAAGCCATAGGTCCTGAGCCAGTGGAACCAAATCCTCTCTTATTTCTATTTTGTGGCATGCTTTTAAAAGAATTATGGAGACTGGGAAGGAGGAGCAGCTGTGCAATTCTGTCTCCTTGATTTACAGAGATGATGCCCCTGTGTGTACTTAGCATTATTTTAGTCTCTCCATTATAATCAGAATCAATAACCCCTGGTACTACATTAAGGCCTAATAAGCTCTTGGAACTACGCCCAAGGATTAGTCCCACAGTTCCTGAGGGAAGAGGTCCTCTGATTCCTGTAGGAATCAGCTGAACCCCCATTTCAGGTGTTAGGACTATCCGGGCGGTGGAACAGAGATCTAATCCTGCACTTCCTCTTGTCCCTCTGACAAGGGAGTTAATGGGTAGGGGGATTGTGACGAGGAATCATCTGGATCTGAGGGCATTCCTCCTCTAGTGCCTCGTACATTTGTGGGCCCTGGGGCATTGGGCCCCGTGCCCCATTTTTTGAAATCCTGGACAAATCATTTCCATAAATATCATATCTGGAATGGCATTGATTGGCCCAATGTATACCCTTTTTACAGCTGGGGCATCGGCCTGGAGCTCGGTATGAGTTTGATCTTATTACCCTTGGGGGGATATTGCTTAGCATATCTTGGTTGATTATAATAATTTTGTCTGGAATATCCTGTTCTAGGTTGAGTCCTTTGGGAATTTTGAGGGGAGGAACCTTTCATCACTGCAGCAATTATGTTGCCTGTGATAACAGCCTCGTTAATGTCTTTGCACAGTCTGATATAAATTGATAAATCTTTTTTTTTAATATTTATTTATTTTCTTTAGTTGTACACAATCCAATGCATTTATGTTTACATGGTGCTGAGGATTGAACCCGGGCCGTGCACGTGCTAGGCGAGTGCTCTACCACTGAGCCACAACCCCAGCCCGATAAATCTTTTTTACTTCTCCACGGCCTTATTGCATCCTGGCAATATTTATTAGCGTTCTTGTACGCTAATTGGATAACTAGGGGCATAGCTTGCTCGACTTCACTGAAAACTCTAGATGTTGTTTTTAAGAGTCTATTTACAAAATCAGCATAGGGTTCGTTAGGCCCCTGTATAACTTTTGATAGGCTGCCTTACAGATCCCCTGTGCCTGAGATTGTCTTCCAGGCTTTGACAGCTGCTGTGTGTATCTGGGCATACACACCGGGATCGTATGTTAGCTGATTTTGTAGTTCGGCGAACTGACCCTCTCCCGTGAGCATATCTATATTACATTGAGGGAAACCTGCTGCAGCATTTCTCTTTGCTATTTCTGAACAAAGTTCCTGGAATTGAGTTTTCCAGATTAGGTATTGTCCCCCACTTAGTACCGCTCTGCATAGACTTTTCCAATCTGAGGGGGCTAAGATTAGGGTGTTAAGTGACTCTATCATACTTAATGTGAACGGAGCTTGAGGCCCATAGGTCATTACCGCCTCTTTAAAATTCTTTATTGTTTTAAAGTCTAGGGATTGGTGATACCTTTGTCCCTCTTCATTTTGAAATACTGGTAGGTCTAGGTGCTCCTGCGGTTTTTGTTGTTCGAGAGCGTATAAGCGCTCAGAAAGGCCGCCAATCTCTACCTCAAGGGCACATACACTCTGATCAATACTCCTTATTGTTTCTGTTAGGGATTCTACCCATGAGGGAGCAGAGGGCACTAGTGGTTCCTCTATTTGATGGTCTTTTCTCCTTTCTAATTTCCTTTTGTTCTTTTTATTGGAGACTGTGCTCCCCGAATTGCTTTTTGATTCCTCTTCACTACTAGTTTCATAATTCCTAACGGGCTTAGTGGAGGAGACCGTACTTTCATGGTTTGGCTCCTTGTTACTATTATCACTTTCACTAGTATCCTGAGTTTCAGCTTCTAAGGAGAGTACATACTCCTCGGCTAATTTTATTAAGTTTCTGATGGCTTTTGCAGTTCTTACTTTTGAATTTACATTACTACTCTCCTTGCTGGTGTCAACTGAGTCAGAGGATATGCTTTCTTGTTCACTTTTCTCACTATCCTCTGAGTTCTCGATATCGAAAATTTCATTCATGGCTTTTATAAACCGACTTTTTGTTATTTTCGCTCCCATTTTTTAAATTTTCTTTTTTCTTACCTGCTGGCCGAATTCCCCATATGGGCCACCACTTGTAGCTGCCTGATGCTGTTGCTTGCAGCTACGACGCCGCGGGAGAAAACTCGGAGGCAGGATGAAAATGAAAAAGGTTTTTTATTCTTCTTCTCTCTCTGGCTTCAGCAACCTCTCACGCTCTAACTCCAACCACCACCACCTTCTTCTTCTTTCCCCCAACAACCTCTAACCAACCTCACCCGGTTATATACATTTAGCTTTAACAAGGACAAGTGCTTACAGCTCAAGCTTACAGGTGTGTCACACAGTGTTCACGGGCATACAAAGATTCTTTGAATAATGTATTAATATCAGGTGGAAACTAGAACATCTTTTATGGCTCTCAGCTAACCGCAATCTTTAGCTATCTCCTTGATTAGGGCTCCTTCATCCTACCACTTCCCGTGACCTTATTTCCTAGTTCTTTCACCTAAGCTCCGTCTACTCTTATTACATTAGGCTTTGCACTGTTCCTCAAACAGTCCAAACTCTTTCCCATACTGTGAATTTTGTAATTGTGATTCCCCATGGTTTTTTTTTTTTTTTTTTTTTTTGGGGGGGGATGCTTTTAAATAGCTGACATCATGTTATTTATCCTTATACTTATTTCTGTGTTTTATATTTTCTGTAATGGGATGTATATACGCAAGGACAGGGTATTACCTGTCTTATTTAATGCTATATCTCCAGTACCTAGAACGGCACCTGGAACACATTAGATACACAAAAAAATATGAGTTCATTGAATAAAATGTACGTATCTTAATCTGTTTCTGCTATATCTTTTACCTCTCTGCCATTTCCACCAACAGCTCTCACTTGTTATTTTCTTCTGGATAAAGATAGTGCCTTATATGTATTGGTATCTTTTTTAGCACAAATTATACTTCTGCACCTATGCCGTGTGTTGAACACATGATAAAATGGGGATTTGTACTAATGAAGAGGTATTGGAAAGATAAAAGCCCATTTCTTTTAATTTCATTGTCTGATGACATCTTCCACAAATGTTTGAGGTTATAATTAACAGGGGGATTGGGGAGCTAGCTCAGTGGTACAGTGTGTGCTTACCATGTATAATGAAGCCCCAGGTTCAATCCCTAGGACCAAAATAAATAAATTAGTAAAGAAAAAGCCATAGTAGTTGTTACCATAATTTTGCCTGCCAGGTAGTCATCCAAGTGTTTTGTCCCCATCACTAACACTTGAATTGTTTTTCTTTCTTTTCTTTTTTCTTTTTCTTTTGTAGGGCTTCATGAATACTAGGCAAGCATTCTACCACTGAGCTATTCCCCAGCCCATTTTCTTCTCTTTTTAAACAACTCCTCTAATTTTCTGTGTTGAGGTGCTAGGGAAAGAACCCAGGGTCTTGCACATGATAGGGAAGTGTTCTACCACTGTGTTATACCCCAGCCACCAGACTGTATCCTAACTGATGCTTTGATATGTTAACAGTTTTTGAGAAAACCCAAGTACATTCTGGCTGGTCCACCTTGTCTGTCTGAGCATCGAAACCCTTTCTTCTTTTCTCATGGTGTGAGGATCTGCCTTTCTCGCTGCTGCCCATGATACACTGTGGTCTGTAAGTACCCGATTCTGGATTTGTTCATCTCTTTCTTCAGTCTCTTGGTACTTTCTGCCTTTATCTATTCTTGTACACGTTTTTTGTTTGTTTGTTTTCAGAAAATATTATTCCATTGAAAGTGATTTTATGTAAATTAAGCCTGTACAATGTAGATGTGGAAAACCTGTACTCAGATGACAGATGCATTTATGAAATGGATGTAGCATAGGATCATCCCATACTCCAGACTCAGGCTACTTAGAAACACAGCATGTGCATACGAACAGCAAGAAATATGGTAATATCCATAGGTTCACCACATTGAAGTGGAGGAAAAGACAAAATCAAATATGTATAACAATAAATTTGAACGACTCAGACCTAGCTTTATGAGAAATGGATGACTCACATTTAAAAGTACTGTCTCTCTCCATTAAAATCTGTCAAAAAGGGTTTTGCTGTGGTTGTAGCTCTGTGGCAGAGCACTTGCCTAGCGTGAGATCCTGCATTTGAAGCCTGTTTGAAAAGCAGTGAGGGGTAACATCATCAGAGTGTAGTGGGAAAGAGTAGTACAGCTCCTACTTTATACAATCAATTTATATGACTTATGGAAATCCTATCATTTACATTATCATTATCATTTCCAGCACCCAAAACAAAAGGTGTGCATAGAACTTGTGAATTCACATTTGTCCCTCAAAAGGTGTTCTATACTCCTGACTACCACTGAGTTTCAAGTCATCTTCAACTCTTACCCATCTATTCCATCAACCACTTAGATTCTAGATTCCGCATCCTGATAATCACAGTACTTATTCCCATCATCATTGTTCACTTCCACCTTAATATGCCATATTTCCATCACCTGTATGGTTGCAGTAGCCTCTTAACTCATCTAGCTGTACTACTCTTTCCCACTACACTCTGATGATGTTACCCCTCACTGCTTTTCAAACAGGCTTCAAGCTCTTAAGCATGTCATTCACGGCTAAGTGAAATCTGGCTAAACATGTGAGCCTTAATTCTCCAATTACCCATAAGCCTCGGCTAAATCAGCTATTAATGCTCAACAAATATCAGCTGTTATTATTTGTTGTTAAGCAGATTGTCCTGCTCATTTCTATTCCCCATGTGTAAATGTGACCTGCTTTAGGCATGAAATCGCCCTGATTCTCCTCCCTCCCTACCCTGAAAGTGATGACTCTCACATCCCCAGGGTCATTGGTAAAACTTGAAGGATTTCTTCACAGTTTGTTATGTATTACTATCACAATTATATGTGTCTTAACTTTCTAGAAGTTGAACTCCTTGAGAGTATGAAAAATGTCATGCTCTTTATTGTATTTAAACCTTGCATGAAAATATATGTGATGAACTTGGGACTAAGTTACCCATGGATAATTCACCAGCAGCTTTTATCTAACCAAAATCAAATGTTTAAAAAAGACTGAACTTCACTGAAATAGGCGGAAGAAAACCAAAGTACAAATAAAAATGGTTGCAAATACCCAAGCTCAATGATATTAGTTATATATATAAAGGTGGACACAATACCTTTTATTATTGGCTGATTGATTGATTTTTTAAAAATATTTTTTAGTGGTAGGTGGACACAATATTTCATTTATTTATTTTTATGTGGTGCTGAGGATTGAACCCAGTGCCTCATGCATATGAGGCAAGCACTCTGCCACTGAGCCACAGTCCCAGCCCCTGATTAATTTTATGTGGTACTGAGGATTGAACCCAGTACCTCACACATGCTAGGCAAGTGCTCTACCACTGAGCTACAACCCCAGCCCCAATATTAGTTTTCTTGACACTATTATTTTTAGTAGGAAACAATTTTTCATGCTACTTTCTCAAGTGATCACTATAAGCTTCAGAAAAGTCATTTATAAGACTAATTATTGATCTTATTTATTATGAAAATTACAAACTTCTACAAATTCTTTAATGGTTAAAATTTTTAAATTCTCATGAGTCATATTTGGATGTTATTTGTGTCTACTTATATCCTAATGCCTTACCATGGAAGACCCAGTACTGCTTTTATATTAGCAGATACCCTGAAATTTTGCAATAGATAAATGAAATTTCGAAACATCATATTTATTGTAAGCATGGCCCAAAGCTCCTACTTTATACAATCAATTTATATGACTTATGGAAATCCTATCGTTTACATTTCTCCTAAGAGCTAATACATTTTTAATCCTAACATAACATGAAAGTAGGCTTGCAAGAATCTATTCCTGAAAAAGTTCTGGTGGCCTGCAATTTCTATCAGCTGCTGTTAGCATGTACTTCCCATTGTAGATACGCAGGGAAAAGAACAGATATGTATGAAAATGATTCATAGTTAGATACTGATTTTTTTCTCTAAGTTCTAGAGATCAAACCCAGGGCCTCATACATGTTAGACAAGCAGTGCTTTACCACTGAGCTACATCTCCAGCTCCTAGATAAAGATTTTAACTTAAATGTTCTCAATATTTGTTGTGTTATCTCAGGACTCAAGAAAATAGAAGGTTTTTTTGTTTGTTTGTTTTTAGTATGATTAGATTTTTCCAGGACTAATTCTCTCCCATATATTAAGCTAGATGTGAGATCTGAAGAGGAAAACATCTTCCACCCTATCCCTTTATTATTTCATCTCAGTCTTAGAAAAAAAGCTTTTTCTCACCAATGGAATATACATTTATTCACTTTATGCCAAAAGAGATGTTAAACTGTCTTTCTGTTGTAGGGGCCATGTTTATATTTCTTGAGAGTAGTATAGAATAAACATCTTCAGTTTATTGGGTAGTTTGTCTTTTGGTTGGTTGGAGTTCTTGAAGTAAAAATCCTTAATGAGATATGTGCTTTGTAAATATTTTCTATTATGGAGAAAATGCCTAGTCTTTTCCACAATGATGTTTTCTTTTTTAAAAATATTTTTTAAGTTGTAGTTGGACACAAATTTTATTTTATTTATTAACTTTTATGTGGTGCTGAGGATCGAACCCAGAGCCTTGCACATCCTAGGTGAGCTCTCTACCGCTGAGCCAAACCCCAGCACCCACAATGATATTTTCTGCTAAGAAGTTTTAAAAAATCAATATCAAATTTTTGCCTTTATGCTTTTTTGCTTTCTGTGTCCTGTTCAAGAAGTCTTTGCCTTCTCCCAGATCATGAAAATAGTATCTTATATTTTCTTCTAAAAGCTTTATAATTTTTGCCATTATGTTTTATTTGTGATCCTTTTAAAATTAATGTACATGGAGAGGTGGTAGGGGGAGAAAAGGAGGCAGGGAAGGAGAAAGAGACAGTGTTTGAGTTCCTGAATCTTCCTCAGAAGGATAAGGAAGGTCTTTCCTGACAGCTCTGAGCAACTTCTCATTTCTCATTGGTCTAAATTGTGAACTATGAATGGTCAGCAGTGGCCTGAGATGAGATTAGGCCCCTGAGCTACATGCCCCTAGCATCAGGGGTAGAGTCAACACATGGGCTGTGCAGAAGTGTGGGCACCTGAGTCAAAGTAGGATTATAATTAGTGTTAGGGAAAAGGAGAGTGATACCACAGAATTAAAGAGCCTTCAGCCATATCTCAACAAAATGAGATATGTGAGCTCTTACTTGGATTCTGATTCAAATGAGTAAATTGTTAAAAGTGTCTAAGATCTGTGTCTATAGACCCAGCTACTCGGGATATTGAGGCAGTAGAATCACAAGTTTGATTTTTTTAAAAATTTTAATTTTATAAGTAAAAATTTTATGAAGATGTAACTTAGTGGTAGAGTGATAAAGTGTTGCTGGGTTCAACTGCCAAGTACCACATACACACACAAAAAGAAAATGTGTAAGACAACTAAGAAAATTTCAATATCCTCTGGATATTTACTCAATTAATTTTAGCAAATATTTTGTGTATAATAATTACATTATAATTATTTTGTGGAAGCCTTATCTTTGGGAGATATATAAGAAGTACTTATAGGTAAAATGCTATGATATCTGAGATTTACATTACAAAAACTTGGTGTGAGCCGGGCATGGTGGCGCACACATGTTAATTCCCGCACTTGGGAGGCTCAGGCAGGAGGATCACGAGTTGAAAGCCAGCCTCAGCAATGGCGAGGCACTTAGCAACTCAGTGAGACCCTGTCTCTAAGTAAAATACAAAAAAGGGCTGGGAATGTAGCCCAGTGGTGAAGTGCCCCTGAGTTCAATCCCCAGTACCAAAACCAAACAAACAAACAAAACCCAACTTGGTGTGAGAATGGTAGAATTAATGGGGATATTGACAAAACCAAATTGGTTAGATGATGAGTTTTCTTTTGCTGTTTACTTTTTTAAAATAAAATTTTGTAAAAAATAAATATTAAAAAAATGTAAAAGTCATCCACCCCCCCCAAAATGAAGATATATATTGTCACAAAATATAGACTGAATGTTTTAGATACAATCATGATGCCCATTCTTTTTTCTTATATTTATTTATTTACTTTAGTTGTACACAATGCAATGCATTTATGTTTACGTGGTGCTGAGGATCAAACCCAGGCCGCACATGTGCAAGGCGAGCGCTCTGCCGCTGAGCCACAGCTCCAGCCCAATCATGATGCCCATTCTATTTATACTTTTTTTTTTTTTTTTTGTACTGGGGATTGAACTCAGGGGCACTTGACTACTGAGCCACATCCCCAGCCCTTTTTCGTATTTTATTAGAGACAGTGTCTCACTGCATTGCTAGGTGCCTTGCCATCGCTGAGGCTGGCTTTGAACTCGTGATCCTCCTGCCTCCGCCTCCCAAGTGCTGGGATTACAGGCACGTGCCACCACGCCCGGCTTCTATTAATACTTTTCATACACAGTACATCTTTGATTTGATTAAAATCATTTTATCACTGCTGGGTGCAGTGGCACATGTCAGTAGCCCCAGTGGCTCGGGAGCTGAGGCAGGAGTATCACAAGTTCAAAGCTGGCCTCAGCAACTTAGCAAGGCCCTAAGCAACTTAGAGATACATGTCTCAGAATAAAAAATTTTTAAAAGGACTGGGGATGTAGGCAGTGGTAAATCACCTCTGGGTTCAATCCCTGGTAATAATAATAATAATAATAATAATAATAATAATAATAATAATTTTTTAACAGGTTTGACTAAGCAATGAATTTGTAGAGGTAAGAATTAGAAAGATCTGAGGGGGTATACAATTATAAGTCTTCCTCACATGGTGGGCCTTTGCACAGTCAGGGACCCCCAGGAACAACGGGACCCCCTTTGGACTAAGGGATAAAACCTCTCATAGGTAATAAGAGAACACAGCTAGCTCTCTATCGTATGGGGCTAACTAATGGTCATATTAGAAGATGAGGAGTTAAAAAGTGAACTAGTTTTTGAGGCTATGGGATTGAAATAAGACAGAGGATGAAAGTCTGGGGAAGTCAACACAGCCTCCTGAGATGATGATGATGATGATTGGTAGCAGGGATTGAACCTAGGGATGCTTAACCACTGAACCATATCCCCAACACCTTTTTTTTATTTCTTATTTTGAGACAGAGTCTCACTAGATTGCTTACTGTCTTTCTAAATTGCTGAGGCTGGCTTCCAATCTATTATCCTCCTGCCTCAGCCTCCTGAGCCTCTGGGATTATAGGTGTGTGCCACTGAGCCTGGCTAGCCTTCTGAGATTATATGGTCAGCAGAAATACCAGTTCTGAAAGTACTAATCTTAAAGACTTTGCCAGATGATAAGGGCATTCCAGGTGGTGAGGAGCAAATACATGCATAGAATTGTCACTAAGTTAACTCACAACTATCTTTACCTTATTAGCATGGCAAAACCCACATCCCTAGGTACAGACTTAAGATAGTTATAAAACATTCAACACATGAAAAAGCATAATAAAGGGGACTGGGGATATAGCTAAATTGGTAGAGTGCTTGCCTCATATGCACAAGGCTCTGGGTTTGATCCCCAGTAACACACACACACACATACACCACAATAAAGAAAAGCACAGGCGTAACTGAAGTCCCACCTCTACATGTGATAACATCAAGAGAACAAGATCCTGGGGCTGGAAGTATAGCATGGTTGGTAGAGTGCTTGCTTTGCATGAACAAGGCCCTGGGTTCAATCCCCGGCACCACAATGAATGAATGAATAAATAAATAAATAAATAAATAAATAATAAACCAAGATCCTGCCTACCCTGGGGATGGCATGAAAGATATTCTCCTTTGTTCTTTACTTGAGCCAACCTGGGTCTCTGTCCCTCATGTGTTTTCTCCCTTCTGGTTCAATCAGAAGTCCTTAATAAACCCTTGCCCGTGTTTAAATTTTTTTCTGGGTCCATTGTTTGTTTCTATACTCTGGGTTCAAGAACCCAAGGTCAGTAACAGTACTTGTTACTTAGTTTTCTGTTCCTATAGCTGCTTTTCCTGAAGTCAATGCTATAATGCTATCCTTTTCTCATATGTATCTTTTTTTTTTTTTTTTTTTTTTTTTTTTTTTGGTGCTGGGGATCTAACTCAGGGACACTCGACCACTGGGCCACATCCCCAGCCCTTTTTTGTATTTTATTAGAGACAGGGTCTCACTGAGTTGCTAGGTGTCTCACCATTGCTGAGGCTGGCTTTGAACTCGTGATCCTCCTGTCTCAGCTTCCCAAGTGCTGGGATTACAGGCGTGCACCACCACGCCCAGCTTCATATGTATGTATGTATCTATCTATCTATCTATATCTATATCTATATATATATTTTTTTGGGTACTGGGGCTTGAACCCAGGGGTGCTTAACCATGAATTCACATCCCAAGCCCTTTTTTTTTTTTTAATATTTATTTATTTGCTTTTAGTTGTACACAATGCATTATCTTTACGTGGTGCTGAGGATCGAACCCGGGCCACGCACGCGCTAGGCGAGCGCTCTACCGCTGAGCCACATCCCCAGCCCCCAAGCCCTTTTTATTTTTTGTTTTGAAACAGGGTCTCACTAATTTAGCCTTGCTAAACTGCTGAGGTTGGCCTTGAACCTGTGACCCTCCTGCCTCAGCCTCCCAGGTCACTGGGATTACAGGCGTGCACAATCACACACGGCTCTGATGCATCATTTTTTAAAATTTTTTAAAATATTTATTTATTTGCTTTAGTTGTACACAACGTGTTTATTTGTACGTGGTGCTGAGGATCGAACCCGGGCCCGTGCACATGCTAGGCAAGTGCTCTACCACTGAGCCACAACCCCAGCTCCTGATGCATCATTTTTTTTTTTTTTTTTTTTTTTTGGTACCGGGGATTGAACTCAGCGGCACTCGACCACTGGGCCACATCCCCAGCCCTTTTTTGTATTTTACTAGAGACAGGGTCTCACTGAGTTGCTAAGTGCCTCGCCATTGCTGAGGCTGGCTTTGAACTCGCGATCCTCCTGCCTCAGCCTCCCAAAGTGCTGGGATTACAGGCGTGCGCCACCGCGCCTGGCTTGATGCATCATTTTTAATGGCTGCAAAATACCACATTATATAAGTACCACACAACTTAATGAGCAATTTTCCTGTAGGAATCTTTTTTTTTTAAATAGTTTTAATTTATTTATT
Source organism: Tamias sibiricus (assembly GCA_025594165.1). NCBI lineage: Eukaryota > Metazoa > Chordata > Mammalia > Rodentia > Sciuridae > Tamias > Tamias sibiricus. The sequence goes on along the minus strand of CM046666.1, from coordinate 90,961,477 downwards.
TACAAAACTTCCTGTGCTTTGGATCTTACATCACTGCTCTTTCTCTGAAATATTCACTTAGTTGTAAGCTGCCTGGTACCGTAAACCGGGATAAAAACTCTCGGAGAGAGAAAGATTAATGGCAAGCTTTTCCTTCTTGTCTTCTTTAAGCTTATGAGTCTTAGCTTAGAGTAGCTTAGAGTTAAGAAAGATAGAGCTTTGCTTAGAGTAAAGAAAAGATAGAGCTTAGGCAGAGTTAAGCTTTTACTACTTTTACTTCTACTTTCTTAGAGCTTAGAGAGGGAAAGAAAGATTTTTAGAGAGAAAGATTAAAGCAAGCTTTTCTTCTTGTCTTCTTAGCTTTAGAGTCTTAGCTTAGAGTAGCTTAGAGTAAAGAAAGATAGAGCTTAGCTTAGAGTAAAGAAAGATAGAGCTTAGCTTTTAGAAAGATAGAGCTTAGCTTAGTTAGAAAGATAGAGCTTAGCTTAGAGAAAGATTAGAGCTTCTTTCTTCTCTCTTCTTTCTTCCTTCTTCTTTCTTCTGTCTTCTGTCTTCCTCAGGAGTCTCGGCCTAACTCTGACCAGTCATTACTTCTTCTATCTGGTTTCTCTTCTGTAACCGCTCTGCCTACGTTCTGGCCGCTCTGATTCTTCTGACCGACCGAGTGACTGCCCGGCTGACTGAATTCTCCGTTCTCCTAACTCGGACCGCTTTCACCCGGTTATATACCTTCAGGTTTGCGGGTGCCTACAGGTGCGTCACATACATATCAGGTGGAACCCATGGCTTCCAGCTAGCTACAACAGCCCTTCCTAATTAGGGCTCCTTCACTTAGTTTCAACCAGAGCATTGAAAACACCCTCAATGATCTGATAATTTAAAAAAAGTCAAAACAAAACAAAAAACCTTCCCTCAATCCCACATCCCACTCTATTTACTTCCCTATTACTCTTTCCAACACAGTCTGATCCAATATATCAGAAGTACTCTACAGGGATAAACTGCCTGCAGCATTCATTGAACTTTTCAGGAAACTAACCTCCTGTATATCGGAGGTCAACCTGTAGGGGTGTCTTGGACAAATTAACGCTTCATTTCCAGTTACCTTCTCTCCTTAGGCTGCAAACGCCATTCATACAGTTATATCTCCAAATATGTATCTATAGCTCAGAATAGTCATACAGGTCCAATCATCTGCCTGGTATCCCTACTTCATACCTCAAAGGCACTTCAAATTTTCCATGACATGATCTTTCTGAATCTGATTCTATTCCAGTGTTTTCTGTTCCAGAGAATGGTACTAGCATACATGCAATTTGATAAGCCAGCCTTTTTCCCATTTCCCTTACTCAATCCATCATGAAATGTTTTTATTTTTGTGATAAAACTGAAAGCGCAAAACTCACACCGAGACCGCCTTGTAGAAAAGGGGGGAGGTTATTAAGGGAAAGGGGAGAAGGGGAGGAAGGAGGAAAGGGGAAAAGGAAGAAGGGAGAGTGGGACGGGAAAGGGGAGAAAGGAGGACTGGGAGAGGGGAGAGCTGATGAGAAGATGGCAGCAAAACAGAGAGCGTTCTAAACTGGCCGGGGCTTAAGTACGGAGGGGTGGGAGCATGACTTGTATGGTCTGGGTTGGCTCAGAAAGGGAGAGCCTGCCCTGGGGCAAATTCCCTCGAGAGGTGAGTATGCCTGGGATCAGGAAGGGTGGGGACTTGAAGCCTGCCAAAGGTGCGCGAGAGATGGGCACTTCAGGGAAGGCACCTGGGGTATGGCCTGACTGCCCGATTTTATCTAACATTCCCCCCTTTTTGTTTTCTTAGGAAGTGGGGCGTCGTGTCTATCAGTCTGGCTGCTTCAAGCTGAAAGGGGGCGACGTGGGGTGTTATTGGTTGGGGGATATGGGCATACAAGACAGGCAATTCAGGCTTGAGGGTGAAAACAAATTCCCAGGAGGCAGGTGCCAAAAAGATGAATCTCTGCAGGTGTGAGATGGATGAAGTTTCCTTGAAGCCAGAGATTGGTGATGGTGTCACACCAAGCTTCTGCAGAAAGTCACTGGGGGAGTCAGCCAGCTATCCTCTCGAACAGCACGTAGAAATTGTAGGCCTCACGAGTTTACAGGTCTTAACACTATTATGAAAGCAGCAAAGAGAAAGAAGGTGAGAGGGATTATTGTCCATAGATAGGCCTGTGTTCCACCAGGTGGGAGTTATGGTGAAAAGGCCAATGGAGAGTAGGAGGCTCGTGAGCAAGGTCATCATAATGAACATAGGGTGGCAGATTAAGGACCCTTCGGAGCAGGCTGATGATATAGTTCATCCCTTTAGAGTCTGGCAAGTTTGTCCTGAGGTGATGAGAAATCATCTGTGGTTTTACAGTTGATAATCCTGAGGAGAAGCTGGTTAAAGTTTTGGTTAGAGATTTTACTTAGTTGTCCCTGCAGAAATTTTGCAGCACAGGGAAGGAAGGCATAGAATAGGAGAACTCCAACTAGAGGTCCCAATATTGGGAGAGCCTAGCGGATGAAGGGGTTTTTGTGAACATGTCCCAATGGGATTGTTGTACCAGTTGTAATTTTCCCTTTCCAACTGTTCTTGTAATTGTTTAACCTTTGTTGATGACTAGTTCTGTTCCCCTGAATGTTAAAGTTTGAACACTAGAGAAGCACGCTAAGGCAAGCATACAAAGCAGGGTCTATCTAAAACGGGTAACAAGAGGGTCTTTGCTGCTCTCTTATATCCCAAGAAATGAGGCAGGTATCTCCTTCCTGCATGCTGTGACCAGGTCTGTACTGTGACCAAGCCCAGTGGGATGGCCAAAAGGTGGGAAGCAGATGGGCCAAAGTGGGGAAGGGCAGGATGGTGCATCCCAGGGCATATGAATTAAAAACTGTATAGCTCCCTGTAGGGAGTAATGCCTGGGACAGTTTACCTTGGCAACAGGTTGGGGCAGGTTGTTGATAAGGGTGGAAGAAGGGCTCTGAGAGAATTAACATTTCAATCCCTCAGGGGACAGTCTCCCAACTTCCCACAATTGGCTCACTCAAATTGGCTTTCAACCTGATTTGATTTACCTATACATACTGACTGCCTATGAGATTCTGGCTTCATTTTCTTTCTAATTTTAGGAACTCCTTACTACTGTATGGGAATGGGACGATGACCGGATCTGGCTTCTTTGAGCTGAGCGGGGATGGTAAGATGGGGGCAAGTAGTTTGGAGTTCCCTTTTTAGAAGTCAGGTCAGATTGAAACCTGGGAAGAACAGGATGTAAAGTAATCAGGGATGGGAGCTTCTGTGAGACAAACAAAAAATATGAGTACTGAATAAAGTTTGCAGCATCTGGAACATGTCCATGTATACCATGAAGATGATAATTTCTCACTGGGAGATGTGAGGGCTGAGAAGTTGTTCCCATAATAAGGCCAGAGTGGACAAGGCCTTTATTTGAGAAAGTAAACCTTTAACATCCTCAGAATTATCAGGAATGTAAAAACAACATTTAACTTTTTTTTTTTTTTTTTTTTTGGTACCGGGGATTGAATTCAGGGGCATTCAACCACTGGGCCACATCCCCAGCCCTTTTTTGTATTTTATTAGAGACAGGGTCTCACTGAGTTGCTAAGTGCCTCGCCATTGCTGAGGCTGACTTTGAACACCTGATCCTCCTTCCTCAGCCTCCCAAGTGCTGGGATTACAGGCGTGCACCACCACGCCTGGCTACAAAATTTAACTTTTAATGTTACAGATGTCTATCCCCATAAGATGTAGTTAAGCTACTTAATGTCATCTGATCTTCCAAATTCTTTCTATTGGTATGTTCTATAGTAGAGAACTCTTTATTTGTGTTACTTAGGGCTAGATAATCATACTAGTGAATATTAAGCCTACCTGTGTAGGTTAAGAAGATCTGTAGGCCTTAAACTGACCAAAAACTTTTGACTTGGCGTCACTTAATAGTTAAACTTTTTTTTTTTTTTTTTTAGTTATCAGGCATTCCTGCCTAAGAATCTCTTTTGTAGCCTCCAGTCTTACTAATTCTTGGGGCTAATACAAGTGTATATCTTTTTTTTTTTTTTTTTTTGTGGTACTGGGAATTGAACTCAGGGGCACTCGTCCACTGGGTCACATCCCCAGCCCTCTTTTGTATTTTATTTAGAGACAGGGTCTCACTGAGTTGCTAAGTGCCTCGCCATTGCTGAGGTTGGCTTTGAACTCGCGATCCTCCTGCCTCAGCCTCCCAAAGTGCTGGGATTACAGGCGTGCACCACTGCGCCCGGCTTAAGTGTATATCTTAAGTTACTATTATTTCTTAAATGCCCAGGAATGGTTGTGTTTTGGTTTCAACTGTTTTGCTAGGTGCTTAAGATGAAGTAGGTCAAACTGACTTTTGCTTTTATCTATTGCTAGGCGTCAGCTGAGTTTCCACGGGAGTCACTCTTGGGGGAACTTGAGAGCAGCTTTTCCATTGTGCTAGTGCCTTCCACGAGGATGGATCCAGGTCTGGCTTGACCTTGTGGCTTCCCTTGGAAGCACCAGGAATGTCTCCCTTTTCCAGGACCATCCTCTTCATAGCAAGGGCACTGATTGGCTTCCTCTTCTCCAGATGTCTCATAACCTCCCTGTTCAGGACGTTATGTGGCCTGGAGTTGCAAAGCTCTTTAGAGAAGTTCCCTGTTCCCTGGATTCAGACTGACTCTGAGGGCAAGAGCCAAATGTTGGTTTTCTTGGCCCTTTTAATTTAACTTAAAGTCTTGATCTTAAACATCTAGTAAATTAGTCTCACCAATCTTAAATTGAGAGCACTAGGCTTTAACTTTAATGCTTATAAACGTACAGTCATTTATTTCTATTAGCTGGGGTCTGTGCTCCTTATCTGTCCTGTAGGTGATGGCTTAAATTAACCCAGGTTGTGTTTTTGAAGCAATACCGCTGCAAAACATTAACAGGCAAACTTTAGACAGTTTATGAGGAAAATACAAAATAAAATTAACAAGAGTAAAAACACATTTAGTTTGTGTCATAACTATCTTGAATTTTGACCGAGTTATATGTATTATGACCCCTGTTTGAAATCCTAGTAGTCTTAACAACAAGAATCACCCCTTTGGCCATAATGGTAAACGAATTGAAGTTTGGCCTACTTTGGAGCCATTCTGGCATGTAGTAAGGTGGAAGGAAGAGCCTCATTTTAGGTAAGGTGGGGCTCTTTATAAACATTATGTCAAGTGTTCTAGTTCTGATGCTGATTGTTGCTTCTTAAATAGAATTTTACAGGGCTTACATACATTGTTGCTCAAGTTCACATGAACATTAGCTAACACAATTATTACATTTAAAAAAATTAAAGAAAAGCTGAGAGTATTTAACCTTTTGTGGGAAAGTAGCAAAATGCTTTTTTAATGTTTTACAATATTAACTTTATATAGATTAGGCTCTCATGAACTTAAAAAAATACATTTAAATTGTACCCCAGTGTAAAAATAACATAAAACTTTATATAGAACACATTTTAAATGATACCATACAACTCTAGTTTGGGGAGCACCAGCTTGATATAATGTTCTCTCAGAGCTTTTCACTTTTTGAAACAATCCTTATAATAATCTGAACTTAGACAAATTATTTCATCTTAATAAAAATATTGTTATTTACAGTACTCTTAATTGGAACAATTGAAACCTTTGAGCCTCTGCATACACAGCAATCTTTTATAAACCTTCATACAGAATCACACACCTCTGTTAACCACTTCGCGAGAACACAATGTTCAAGCATATAGAATTATACCTGTTGGAATTTCAACCTTTTTCAGTGATGACAAAACAACTTTATAATTCCTTTTTTAATTTACCAACTTATGAAAACAACCAATGATGTTACCCAATGGAATTCAAGGAGTTACTTGATGGCATATGTAACAGCATTTTAACCTTGTAAATTAATCAGATGTATAACAAACAAAGTTACTCACAAATGAGTAATCCTATGTCAAGTCTACTTTACTTCTTCTTCTTCTTTTTTTTTCCTTCTAAGGCCTGAGCCATCTCTGTAGCTTGCAGGCTTCTCCATTTGTCTAGAAGGTGGGAGGGGAAGTGGGAAGGGATTTGTGAGCCTGCTGAAGGAAAGCATGTGGCTTGAAAGTAGCGCGCCACTAAGAGGCAGGGCATGGGCCCGGGCAGGCGGGGGTTGGCTGTCCCAGCCCAAGCCCCACATGGCCCACGGACTAACCCGAGCCAAGTGCAGCTGCTGCGGTGGACAGTCCGGGCTGGGGGCGCATGGTACAGCAGCGCTCCTGCCGGCAGTTGGAAGAAGCCACGTGGGTTGGGGCAGAAGAAGATGGCGAAGCAGGGAAGGGCAGAAGTGGAGACAGGGTTGGGTGGAAAAAGATGGCGGATCCAGGAAGGGCAGAAGTGGAGACAGGGTCGGGCGGAAGAAAATGGCAGATCCAGGAGAAGGAGGGAGCTGAGGGCAGAGGAAGAGAGCGGGGAATAGAGCAAGGAAGAGAGTGAAAAGGAGGGACAGGGAAGAGGAGGAGGAAGGGGGAAGAGCCAAAGGAGTGTAATGGTGGAATGGTGCTAGATCAAAGGTGGAGACAGGAGGAGGATGGAAGGGAGGCTTTATACGCTAAAAGAAGGTGTTGAGGCTTGCATTGGGTACAGAGGTTTGGGTTAGATCGTGGAAGAGAGAAAGCCTCCAAATAGGAATCGGTCCACTTCTTTGATCCCTCACAATAATTGAATAGGTCTTGGAATAAATTGGGATTGAGCCACCCATAAGAGGGCCAGATATTTTGATTATCTAAGGGATAATTTGGCCAGTCCTGAGTATAATACTTACTGAGCCTTTTCGGTTTTATGTCTGGGGATAAATTTAGAGTTTCCAGATTTTTTTTTTTTTTTTTTTTTTTTTGTGTACCGGGGATTGAACTCAGGGGCACTTGACCACTGGGCCACATCCCCAGCCCTTTTTTTGTATTTTATTAGAGACAGGGTCTCACTGAGTTGCTAAGTGCCTCGCCATTGCTGAGGCTGGCTTTGAACTCGCGATCCTCCTGCCTCAGCCTCCCAAAGTGCTGGGATTACAGGCGTGCGCCACCACGCCCGGCAAGTTTCCAGATTTTCCAAGAGACACTGCAAGGGGGAATCGTCCAGGAAGGATTTGGAATTTCCCATGGTTCAGGAATGAGGAAGAGCAGAGAAAAGAGTAGAATACCCGGGCCAGAGAGAAAGGAGCAGGTGGGCTAAAACAGGCGTCCCCATAGTAGCCACCTGCATAGGAGGAGACAGAGAGTACGTCTAGGTCGTCACCCGGAAGTACAATCTGTGGGCCCCTGTAGGGCCAGAGCCGTGGGTTACCTGACGTAGGGAATTTCCTGGAGGAGGCGAGAAAGACAAGAGGGAAGGGAAGCAGAGAAGCAAAGAAATCCCAATCCCAAACGGTCGATAAGGAAAAAAGTCCCTTGGGTGTCCTTTCTTTTTTCTTTTGTTTGGGGGGTGCCCAAGGTCCACCGCGACCTTGAAGGCCTGAGTGGGGTGTGTTTCCTCCCCTGAAACACCCAGAGAGGTTGACGGACTTTTCAATGGTCAATCCCCTCATTCTGACGTGTCAGGGTTTGGGCACCCAGTGGAAGGGAAAACTCACCAGATTGCAGGCCGGTGGTGGATGCGAGACAGGCGTTCAAAGAGGTGGACTACAAAGGTTGCGGTTGAGTCAGCTCGGCCATGGGGAACGGGGTCCCATTGGAGCAGCGGAGAACCCCGTCCTGGGTTTTGGCACTAATGAAAGCGCAAAAAACACACCAAGACTGCCTTGTAGAAAAGGGGGAAAGTTTATTAAGAGAAGGGGAGAAAGGGGAGAATGAGGGGAAGGGGAAAGGGGTGAAGGGAGAGGGGAACGGGAAAGGGGAAAAAGGAGGACTGGGAGAGGGGAGAGCTGGTGAGAAGATGGTGGTGAAAGAGAGAGAGAGAGCGAGCGTTCTAGACTGGCCAGGGCTGAAGTACAGAGGGGTGGGAGCGTGACTTGTATGGTCTGGATTGGCTCAGAAAGGGAGTGCCCGCCCTGGGGTGAATTCCAGTGAGAGGCAAGTATGCCTGGGATCAGGAAGGGTGGGGACTCAAAGCCCGCCAAAGGTGGATTCCCGTGAGAGATGGGCACTTCCAGGAAGGCACCTGGGGGTATGGCCTGACTGCCCGATTTTATCTAACAAAAACAAAAACATTTCTCAATCCATCCAGTTTTCTCCACCTTCAGATTCACCTTGGCAAGATAATTATTTTGTCCTCTGCACAGGCACGGCAGGGCAAGCGGGCGTGCATTAGCCGTGCTGCCGGGAATGCTGGGTGTGGCTACTGGCTCAACTGCAGTGCAGCCAGTGGAGAACCAGTTCACTCAGTCACTGGCCTCCGGCAAAGAGGGCATCCGCAAACTACCAGGCGGTGAGGAAGCTGTGCTAGTACCTCACCGTGAAGATGCAAATTGAGGAAGGAGGTTTCAGCCTAGAAGAACTCCTAAAAATATGGAAAGGACTCTTCTACTGCCTGTGGGTATAGTATGAATCCCTTCTGCAGGTGGAGCTAGAGAAAACTATTTCCCAACTCATTTATGTTGTTAACAGCTCAGTGGTTCTTAAGTCCTGATGTTTTCATGTTTTTCAAAACTTCCCTGTTCATAGTATTTATGCACCTGTTCATTCAGACCTTTTGGCAAACCATGAATAGAGAATGGAAGAGAATAGATGAGCTGCGCCTGCACAAATATATGCTGATCCGTCTGGTCCTGCTGAGGCAGTCTTTTGAAGTTCTGAAACGGAATGGTTGGAAAGAAAGCAGAATCAAGATTTTTTTCTATAGGTTGTGACGAAGGAGATCCTGTGTCCTGAGAGTCATTCTCTTGATGGAGTGAGTTTCCACTTCATTGATATTTGCCTGGATGAACTTCCCAAAGTGAGAACGAAAGAGCTTTTGACTTAGAACCTTAAGTTTATTGATCTGTTCTGCAAAATTGCTGCTGAGACCAAGGACCACACACTGATACAGATAGTACCTAGGGGTGTGTTAGAAGTCATTGTAGATTAGTTTCCTTTTGTACCTGAAAAGACAATGGAGGAACAGAAAACGACAGTGGGTAATGGTGACCTCTGAAGAAGAGACTTCTGAAAATGACGCAGCATGGAGAAAAGCAATCAGCTGAAAGAAGACAGCACTGGGAAAATGCCACTCCCAGAGAGACAGAATCAATGATGAAAGAGAAAAGATGGACTGTGGAATCTTCGAGGACACAGGGCTACTTCTCCAGTTTGACCAAAAGGCTGTTGCCAACCAACTCCTTGAAATAACCAACAAGAAAAGCATCCCTCCCATCAACCAGGAGCATCTCTGCAAACTATCCAAAAAGTTCCAAGGCCTCACTAAAGGTGACATATCTCAACTCAGTTTTCCTGAGGACATTTCTGCTGATGAAGCTGATCAAGCCCTCAGTCAAGGAAGGCGTAAGCAAAAAAAAAGACGTAAGCTTTTAGAGAAAGCTGACTTGGAGAAAGAGAAAGAAAACAGACTTTCTTGCTGAGAAAAAAGACTGTGAAGGCAGCAGTCAGAAGAGAAAAAGGGAAGAAGAGCTATCCCCAGCCTGAGACTTGGGGTACCAAGGAAGCAGCCACACCCTCAGCATAGAGCAGGGACAGGGACCTGCAACTGCTCAGAGGCAGGCCCCAGAGGTGCTTGCAGCTTTACCCAGAGCAGGGGTCAAGTCCAGCACCAGGGAGGAGAGTAGCTCAGAGCATCCCCTCCTGTTGTCCCCACACACAACAGGAGGAAGAGACTAAGAAGAAAGGCTGAAGGCACAGGGAGAGATCTGGGATCCATAGAGTTGCCTCTGGAGGACAAGTCTCAGAGAGGCCCTGGCAGGAGTCATCCTCAGGGACCAGCTGCCAGAGGTTCCCCAACAGATGGAGCCCAAGTGCTGAAAAGGAAGCAGAAACTTGGAGCTGTCCTGGTCAACAGCAATGACCAGGCCACACTGGCTTGTCCTTCCTTGAGCCTAGCAGAGGGAGAGTGTGGCCAGGCCATCCTGCCCCAGTGCAGGAGGCCACTGAAAAAGAAGACAGAGCCCAGCAGCCCTGACCTCTACAATCTGTCCAATCAGAAAACAACAGTTTTGAAAAAGAAGGAGACAATGAAAGAAATGTTGACATAGATAGAACACAGTGGAATACTGGGATTCAAAGTCAGGCAGATCCAAGATCTGGGAAGCAGAAAAAGACTTTGTGAAGTTTGACACACATTTCTTACCAAAACCCCTATTCTTGAGAAAAGTCAAGCGCAGCGCTGTCCCCTGCCCTGCATAGCTAGCTGTTCACCTGAACAAAACACCCTCCAGTCCAAGAAAGTCACCTTTGGATTCAACAGAAATACAACTGCAGAATTCAAGAAGACAGACAAGAGTATGGTCATCCCCATGGGCCCCACCCAAGTGGCCTTCAACCCTGAGAAAAGGCCCCTCCACGGAGTGCTGAAGACCTCTACTAGCTCTCTGACCAACACTCCCCTGGTAACCAAGAAGCTGCTGGCCACCACTCCAAAGAGATGACCGACAGCTATGGACTTCTGAGGATAGCAGAGTCCCTTTTCAAGACTGCTTTTGTATAGAATAGTCTATAAGTTATAACTTTAGAAAACAAAAAAAAAGATAATTATTTCTTCTTATTTCCTTTTTATTTATTTATTTTTTGAAGATTGGCTTTCACTATATTGCCCAGGCAGATCTCCAACTCCTGGATTCAAGGGATCCTTCAGCCTCAGCCTCCCCAGTAACAGAGACTACAGGCATGTACCTTTATTTCTGTCTTTAATTTCAAGCTGGGCACAGTGGCATATACCTGTAATCCCAGCAATTCCAGAGGCTGAGACTCGAGGATTGCAAGTTTGAGGGCAGCCTCAGCAATTTAGTTAGGCCCTCAACAACTTAGTGAGACCCTTTCTCAAAATAAAATAAAAAGGATTGGGGACGTATCTCAGTGGTAAAGAGCCCCTCAGTTCAATCTCCAGTGCCAATAATAAAAATAAAATAATAATAATGATAATGATTTCTCATCTGGATTAACTAGTTGTCTACTAACTAGTCTCTCCTCATCTACTAAATTGCCAATCCAATGTATTCTTCACACTTTAAGATGAGTGAACTTTTCCCCTCAAAACACAAATCTGATCATACTACTCCCACTTGCCTGAAGTTCTTAGTGTTTTCGCATTGCTCTTATGCTAAAGGGCCTGTGTGGAATGCTTCTTTTCGTGTCATTTCAAAGTCCACTTATTTTTATTACTTGGCCTTCATAAACACAACCCAAAACAATTGTTGTTAGATTCCATGAACATTCCATGTACCACAGGATCTTCGCAAATTCCATTCTCTCTACTCAGAACACAGTTCATACCCTATCTCCTTTTCCCGGATACCTCCTATTCATCTTTCAGTGGTAGGTTAAGGGTCTGTGTCATGGGAAAGCCTTTCTAGATATTCTCAGTCTTTCATTGAATGGTTTTCCATCCCTTAGGAGCACTTGTTTCTAGTTTGATTATATATCCTGAGTATAATTATTCAAAACATATTTAAGAAATATCTGTCTTCCCATAGATAGCATGCTGGTGTTTTTTGTAGCATAGTGCTTGAAGTGTGGAAGGCACTTAATGTATACTGCTGAAAAAATAAATGAATATATTTATTTAAAAACTTTGTCTTTATTTTAGATTATTTCTTTGGGCTATAAGCCCAGAGGTGAGATGATTGGGTCAAAAGCTGCACAGTCATTTTAATGGCTTTTAATACAGAAACAGATGCATTAATAAATGATGATGAAATGTTTCCCCCAAGGGAGCCCATTAATGAATCAAAGAATCAAAGATAATCTGTGGAAGGTTTTAGGCGATTTAAAAAATCACCCATTTTAATGTTTTACCCCCTTTGGTCCTCTCTTGTTTCAGCACTTTTTTTTTTTTCTTTTAGTGTTGGGGACTGAACCCAGGACCATGCTAAGCACATGCTCTACCACTGAGCTACACTCACAGGCCTTTGTTTCAGCCTTTATCTGTGACTTGTCTTTTTTTTTTTTTTTTTTTTTGTGGTACCGGGGATTGAACTCAGGGGCACTTGACCACTGGGCCACATCCCCAGCCCTTTTTTGTATTTTATTTAGAGACAGGGTCTCACTGAGTTGCTAAGTGCCTCGCCATTGCTGAGGCTGGCTTTGAACTCGCGATCCTCCTGCCTCAGCCTCCCAAAGTGCTGGGATTACAGGCGTGCGCCACCGCGCCCGGCTGACTTGTCTCTTTATATGGAGAGAACTTATTATATCTGCACATGATTTACAGCGGAGGATAACAAATATCTGCTTGACAGACACAGGATCCAAAGAGATATTTTCAGGTTATAATAAATGGCCTCAGTAATTGAAGGTGAACCCAAATAGGGCAGGTGGAGGACCCTGCACTTGATTGTATAGGTACATGAGAGAGCGTGCTTTAGTGAGACCCATGGCTGCGTCTTTTGGCTCAACTCCAGGGCTTCATTTGTCCCCTGCGGCTTCATTTGTCTCCTGATGCTTCTACAGGCTGCTTTATTTTCTTTTGATAGCTGCCTCTGTCCATCCCATTCCTTTGGTTCTCTCCTGACCCCAGTCCGGCTTCTGTTGTGATTTGCCTAGTTTGCCTGTTGATACTACTACCTTCGTTTGTTTGCTTGTTTTTGTACTGGGGATTGAACCACTGAGCCACATCCTTAGCCCTTTTTATTTATTTATTTTTGGAAACAGGTTCTTGCTAAGTTGCTTGGGGCCTAGGTTGCTGAGGCTGGCTTTGAACTTGAGATCCTCCTGCCTTAGCCTCTCGAGCTGTTGGGATTACAGGCATGTGCCACCTTGCCCAGCACCTTTGTATTTTTGAAAACCTAACATTTATACTTTAAAAGAATGTGTATTTCCTCTTTGTTAGGTGAAGTGAATGTTCATATATGCCCTTTGATGAGGCCTGTTCTTAAATATTTCGAATATTCTATGTTCATACCTATCTTTTTTTTTTTTTTTTTTCTGTTAGTTCTATCAGTTTCATGGTGAAGGGTATTAAAAATTTACAGCTGTGGTGGTGAAATTTATTCTTGTAGTTCTGCCAAGTGTAGTTTTATTTTTAGTCTATGTTGTTAGGTATAGGTTCAGGACAATGATAAACTGCCTTTTGATTCTCTTGCACTCTAATAGCTCTTTTATTTTTGCTTTAATTTTGTTCATGTTAATATTATGGTTAATTTTATGTGCCAACTTGAATGATATTTTTGGATGAGATTAACATTTAAATTTGTGAACTGTGGGTTCACAGACAGATTGTCCTCCATAATGTGGGTGGGCTTTGACTAATCAACTGAAGATCTGAATAGAAGGAAAAGACCAGCCTCTTAGAGCAAGAAGGAATTTTCCAGCTAACTGCCTTTGACTTCATCTGAAGCATTGGCTGTCCTGGGTTACCAGCTTTTGGATTGGAATTACACCATTGGGTCTTCTGGGTCTCAAACCTGCTGGCCTACACTATAGACGTGGGGTTTGCCAGCTTTGGTAATCCTGTGGGTCAGTTCCTTATAATAAATCTCTTAAACACACACACACACACACACACACACACACACGTTCTGTTTCTCTGGAGAACCTTGACAAATACATTGTTGTATCTGGTGTTTTGGTTAATATTTATCAGGTATATATTATTTCCAATTTCTCTTTGAAATTTGAGGAAAAGGTAGTCTCTTAGAGCAAATAGCTGCTTTGTTTTATCTTTTCATATGTAAAAAATAAAATCAGATCAAGTTAGAAAAAAATTAAAAATTTATTGGCATTCAAAAAGTACAGATTGTGATCCAGGAGATTTTGAACTGTAGTAAGACACTCACCTTATTGCAATTACAGCACAGTTTATGAAGCATTAAAGGAAGAAGTACTTTGATTTCCTTTGTGATTGGCTGGTATGATTAACATTTTTTTTCTCTTTAACATTAAATAGCTATTTAAGCTGATTTGTTTACAGCTGATTGGTTTAATTTCACTGAATCATGCTGACAGGGACATATGCTTATGTTTTGTTTATGGTTAGAGATAACATTTTGGGGAATTGGGATGACTTAAGTTTTGGTTACATGATTATAGACAGTTGAACTTGGGTATATCTAAACTGTGGCTTCCAACTTTATTTTCCTTTCATACATATGACCTTCCCGCCCACATCCCACTCGGTCAGTGGAAATGGGGTTCCCCTCGGTGGAATGGGCCTGATGTGAAATAAAAGCTAAGAAAAATAAAATGTTGAAAAAACCCAGGACACAGACAATAATTTCAAAAAATGGGGGACAGGACAGTCAAGCCAATCATAAGATTGAGCTTCTATACTAAAAAGCAAAATGGAGCTCGTGCTTGTTTTATTCATGTTGGGGAACATCAAAGGCCTTCCATAGTATGTTATTCACCATAAAAGGTAGAAGGTGGGCTGTCCAGTTCCCAACGGGTTAGGCCCATCTCCAGAGCTACTATGAGGGATCTTCCTAGTAGCCAGAGATAAAGGTCACGTGCCTTAGGCGATCTATTGCGTGGGAGAGCCACAGATAGTTCCCAAGATTAAACCTAAAATGTCCCTGGCTGCCATACCAAGAGAAGACCCTCAAGTAATACCGGGTGGCTTCCCGCATGACCTGAGACCAATTATGTTTTAACTGTTGAGTTTCGTCAGTGTATTATGGATATATGTGAACTTATTTATACTATTTTATTTTGTGGTTTTGATGGTGGAATTTATGATACACAATACTCTTTTAATACTTCCAGTTGGTATTCTTGGTGTTGGTATCCATAAGAAAGAAATTCTTTGATTTTTTTTCTATTTTGTTTATTATTTTGTTTTTTTAATGTGTTGCTGGGGACTGAACCCAGTTCCTCACACATGCTAAGAAAGAGCTCTACCACTGAGCCACAACCCCAGCTCAAAACTTTGATTCTTTAGATAATATCTGTGAGGAGCTATTTGGCTTTCTGATGCCCTGCTAGACAACTTCCTTCCTGGTGTGATGTTCTGTGTAATCGGACATCCTCTAGGTACATGAAGTTAATTAAAATTAATTATATTTAAATACAAATTTAAAATTCAGTTGCATCAGTCACATTTTAAACAGCCAGTAGCCATATTAGATTAGTGGCTTCTATTTTGGGCAGTGCCCATTATAGAAAATTTCTATTACTGTCGCAATATCTATTGGACAAGAGGTGTATTGCACCTTCACAAGCCTTGGAACAGAGCTATTCAGGAGACAGCATCATATTGCAGAATTTGAAACTGACAATGTACAGCAACATTCTGTAATGTTCTTCCAGTATCTTTTGGTAGTGAACAGTGACCAGCATGGGAAGCACTAACCAGAATAAAGGTGGCTAAGGGCTTCTACTCCAGTACACAAACTCTAGTTTTGGTGCCCACAGGACATGGAAGCTAATTTATATGAAGGAAGAGACAGGGGACAATGGTGCCAAAACAAATTTTATTATATACTTGCACTAGAGAGGAATGAACCCAGAGCCTTAGTGCATACTAGACAAATGCTCTACCACTGACCTACACCCCCAGCCCAGAACCCTGACTCTGACTGACTTAGGGAGGCCAAACAAGACCAAAGCATTTTCAGCTGAAGCCAGGTTGCAAAGGCTGGGCATGGTCCACACTGGCCCATAGCATTTGACATACCTTTGAAGTGTTGACTTCTCCAATCTTGTTGCCAGACTGGTTTAGTCTTATCTGAACCAACAGGTTAGGTGATGATCATGGCAGTTACAGGCTAGAACTGATTTAGGATGGCTTTGTCAGGGAACACCCAAAAAGTACCAGCCACTATCTGCCACTTCATATCTTGTATGGGCAGGTGAGACTCTCTTTTTTATACTTAATGCCCATCCATTGCAGGGATAGCTTTGCCTTTTTGAGGGAGAAGAAGTTGAGAAAGTCAAACCCTTTGCTTCTCCCTTACTCAAGCATCACCTTAGCACTGGTAACAAATATAAGAATTTCTTCCTTAACTTTTCATCGTCAGTTGTGTTAACCAGGCTCCTATTGATCCCCTGATGGGATTAATTCTTTCAAGTTTACAGTGCTCAAATTTCCGTTGTAACGTGGCTTGGTGTTTAACTGCTGTGCACAGATGACGAATAGGATTTCTTCCCACTGATTTCCTTTCTATTTTTCCCACACTTGTTGGTATCAAGTTTTTTTTTAACTCATGAAGTCTTTGCATTTCCCATTACGATATCATCACATTGAGACAGAATTGTACCAAATAAAATTTTCTTTCAAGCTGTTTTTATTCCTATCATCCCGAAAGTTTCAACTTGGTGCTAGGTGTTGTGGTAAGAACAGGGATGAAGCAAGGCTGTTCCTGCCCCCAGGAAGTTACTCAGTATGGGACACAAATAAATCATACAGTGAAGGAAAAAAGCGCATTTTGCTTTCACATTTGTTTAACATTACTCCTCAAATTTGACATATGATATTTAAAGAGTTCATTTATCTGGAAAGAAAAGTATCAATACCAGAATGGATGGTGGTGATGGATTTAACAATAATTGTGAAATCCCCAATTGTGCTTCACACTCATAAAGTTATAGGGGAGTGATAGAATTGAAGGAAACTGCGCCTGTACAATTCTGGAGGGAACGCCAGGGAAGTCTCTCCAGGACTTGGAAGTACCAGCCGTCCTGCGTTGCCTGCCTCACTCACTTCCCTGGCCCAGTGGCCAAGGGACTGGGCGGAGCAGGGCGGGGCGCACGGCCTCCGGAGCCTCTGGCGTGGCTCCGCCCCGGGAGCGCGCCCTGCTAGCCCGGAACTACAGTTCCCAGAAGGCCATGCGAGTCCAGAAGAGGAGCGGCGGCCGCGGTAGAAACCGCGCGAGTTGAGGCGGCAGCGGGTGGTCCCCCGCGCAGGTGGTCTTTCCAGCAGGCGCCGGAGGCCTTGGAACCTGGACGCAGCCCCGAGCCTCTGTCGCAGTCCCGGGTGCTGGCCGGGGGAATTCCACTTCTCTCCCCATTGGCCGGGCTTGGGGCGGGATGTAGGGCGCTGGCGCGAAGGCCGCCGGCGCAGCGCGGCGATCTCGTAGGACGCGCCGAGGATGGAGAGAGCGATGGAACAGCTAAACCGCCTGACGCGCTCGCTGCGCCGCGCTCGCACCGTGGAGTTGCCGGAGGGTGAGCAGGGCTAGGGACCAGAGGGGTCAGGGCTCGGGCCGTGTCTAAGTGTAGTGAAAAAACTAACTTAAAGCTGGGAAAACGCCCACTTTTACTTTCCTGAGCTGGGAGGGGCCGGGCCGGGACCCCCAGCTTCCCCTGGCGGGTTGCTCCCGCCCCGGCAGGTGGGAGTTTGTGGGCGAGGCCGGGTTCGTTCGGGATCTGCTGCCGGAACAATCCGGACAGAGGTCTCTCCTGACTGTCGATTTTGGGGGAAGGAGCAGAAATACCAGCCGATGGCGGAGACACGTATTCAGAGAACGTTAGTTACGGGCCATTTTACAGTCGTTGCTTGCTGGGGATAGGGAGATACTCCAAAGATCCTATTTACTTTATGCTGCTGGAGGGCGGGGGCGGGGGTAACCAGTTTTATTATTATTAATTTAAAATGTAGGGCACTACCGTGTTTTGACAACAGACAGAAGATCGTCAGTCATCACATAGGTATTCTCAAAGTTTGTGTGTATACACAAATACATTTTTTCGCTAATAGGCATGTTTCCCTTCAGGCTTCATTTATTCAGTGGGCTATTTGGAACCTAAGCTGCATCAAAAAAGAGGAATAAGACAAGGTCCCTGTATTTCAGCATTCGTATTAGTTCAGTGTGCCAGCATTCCTGAGACAAGCACTGCCTCACGAATCCAGATGTTTTAGTGGCTGAGACGGATGGCAGTGATGCCTCTAAGAGACTGGCTTTATGCCCAAATGAGCAAGTGAGAGAAAGGTTAGGAAGGAATTAGGGCTGGTGAATATTTTTTTTCCCTCCTCCATTGTAGTTTATGTTGTTATTTCATTTTTTAAAGTAACTTTATTTTGAATTGGTGGGGGAAGTTATAGGTAATTGGAAGGGGAATTTGGGAATCTTGAAAAAATTGTGGGATTGGGGACTTTGGGATAATTTTCTATTCTAACTTCCACCTTTGAATCTGTTCCTTAAGTGCTGCTCTCACTTATTTTCCAAAGTCAGATTATTGATATGAGTATATGTGTGTAGTTTCATTGACATTGCAATTTGTATTGTCCAGTGTGCATCCAATATTTTGCACATAAATATAATTTGGAAGACTTTGAAAGTGTTTCTACCACCCAGTAAAATAAATTAGCACATTAGCATTTTCTTTATTTCCTTCTATTGTTAGTTTCTTTTCTTTAAAAAAATTTTTTTAATTGTAGTTGGACACAATACCTTTATTTTATTTGCGTTTTATTTTTATGTGGTGCTGAGGATTGAACCCAGGGCCTCCCACATGCTAGACCAGCTAGAGCTCTACCCCTGAGCCACAACCCCAGTGCTGCACCCCCCCTTTTCTTTATCACAATAAAATCATACTGCATATAGTCTTTTAATTTGCATTTAGAAAACATCACGAACTTTTTTTTTTTTTTTTTTTTTTTTTTTTTTTGTGCTGAGCATCAAACTCAGGGGCTCCAGTATGCCAGAGAAGTGCTCTACCACTGGGCTACACCTCAAGCCCCTCATAAACATTTTTTATATTCTTATATGCTTAATGACTTTGCAGGATTTCATAAGATGCATGATTTTTGTTTTTATGACTGATTTTATGAGGAGCAACTTTATACTTAATAGTCTCCCTGTTTCCCCAGGGTTAATTTTTAGAAAAAGAATAATAGGATATAATTTATAAACATTTTAAAGGCTTTAGGTATCAGTTTCTCAACTTATGCCTGAAAACTACCCTCAGCAGTCTGAGTGGTTAGAAACTAAGAGTATTACAATTAAAAGTAAAACTTTCCTGTGTTGCTAGGCAAAACTGGTATCTTGTTTATCTGTTTTTCCTTTGGTTTATGATGAATTTATTCATTTTGTTCCTTAAATTTATCTTTGATCCTAAGTTCTGATTAATCTTTTTGAATTCTCTGAGTATATAGTACATTCTACAAATTCACATTGATGTGTTTACATTGAGAGGAATGAACAGAAGTGCTAATAGTGTACATTTAAGAAACAATGAGATGTTTTTTTTTGCCTTGTTAAAGTTCAGCAGTCAGTAAGCATCTAATTAGACTTAACTTCTTAAAACTATAAAGTTTTAAGCTGTCTTTTACTCTACAGTTAACTTTGTTGCATGATTTACTACTTAGATGGTGGGAGGGGGCACAGTTATATTTCCTTGAGGTGGTGAAAACCTGGGTATAAACACCAAGAAATGGAGTCTAGGTTGTTGAGTCATCCTAGCCAGGGCTAATACAGGAATAGCCTTGTGAGAGAAAAAGAGGTGAAGGCAAAAAAATTATTTCAGGGATGTGGATTCTCAAAGAACTTTAGAAGATTTGTGTATATTGTTCGCATATATGGAGAAAATAGTTTTAATTATTGCATTTATGGTGAATGTAGTTTAATAAGAATTTGAGTACATTTTAGCATACATATTTGAATGATCATTAGGGTAATTATCAGCTTTAAAACAAAATTATTCCCATTGGTGGTTTGAAAATAAATTATTATAATAAATTGAGCTCTTTTTTCTTTAAGATTTTCCTTTTAGTATTTGAGTTAATTAAAACTATTAATAAAAATGGCCAACATGTCGATAAAGCAAGAGGTTAAATTTTTCTTATTACTTTGAAAACTTACCTAGGTTTCAGGGTATTTACTTAGGTGTGGAAAAGGAAGCATCTGGCAACAAATTTTATGCTGTCCTTTCTTAGTATAATATTTCTAAGCCTCCTTTTAGCATTATAGTTGTGGGTATATTTATTTATTTATTCTTAACCTGTCCTTGTAGTGACCTATATGTTTATAAGGTTAGATGTGACTTAAAATATAAGAGCCACGTCTAAATTTAAAATTTATTTTATTTTATTTATTTATTTTGGTATCAGGAATCGAATGCAGGGGCACTTAACCACTGAGCCATGTCCTTGAGACGGGGTCTCACTAAGTTGCTTGGGTCTTGCTAAGTTGTTAAGACTGGCCTAGAGCCTTGGATTTTCCTGGCTTCTAAATTTTATCTAAATAAAAACCTTACAAATAAAACCAATGTAAACCTTATGATGCTCATTTAAAATTGTGTACTATTTGATTTGTGTTTAAATTTACAAGCAAGGGTATTGCCTGTTTATGACTTTTATTTTTTAAATTATTGAAATGGTCATTGTTTAGAAGCTCAGATTTTTTTTTATTGGGATGTATATTATATGAGAGAAAGAATGTTGTTATACCAAAGGAGGCTTTGTGCAATGTTTTCAACTTCTGGTAGTGACTCATTGGTAATTATTGAGAACATTTTATTGGATTGCAATTAGCATTTTAAAGAAAGAAATAGAAGAAGATAAAACAAATTAGAGTATATCATATCATGGACTTTTTGGTTACTGTATATAGCGTATTCTGGGTATAGTATAAGGATGTAGTATTATGAGAGTTTAGAATCTGTGGTTCATTGCCACCATTACACAGCTTGTTACTTTGTGTTTCAGTTTTCTCATTTGTAAAATGGGGATAATGGTACTTCATAAAGTGATTATGAAGATAAAAGAGATGATATATATATAAAGTGCTTAAAACAGTACCTTTGGATCCCTAGTATAGCAAAAACAAAACAAAACAAAAATGCCTTTAAGATAATGGTTTTCAAGATGGTCATGGTGGCACACACCTGTAATTCTAGCAGCTCAGGAGGCTGAGGCAGAAGGATTTCAAGTTCAAAGCCAGCCTCAGCAAAAGCAAGGCACTGACACTCAGATCATTTCTCTAAATAAAAAACAAAATAGGGCTGGGGATGTGGCTCAGTGGTTGAGTGCCCCTGAGTTCAATCCCTGGTAGCCCCCCTCTCCTCCAAAATTCTCTAAAGTTGGTTTGTTTGAATTAGTATTCAGTCAACACATTACATTTAGTTGATTCATCTCTTAAGACTCTTTTTTTTTTTTTTTTGTGGTACCGGGGATTGAACTCAGGGGCACTTGACCACTGGGCCATATCCCCAGCCCTTTTTTTGTATTTTATTTGGAGACAGGGTCTCACTGAGTTGCTAAGTGCCTTGCCATTGCTGAGGCTGGCTTTGAACTCACGATCCTCCTGCCTCAGCCTCCCAAAGTGCTGAGATTACAGGCGTGCACCACCGCGCCCGGCTTCTTTTTTAAAAAAGTATTTTTAGTTGTAGATGGACATAATATCTTCATTTAATTTTTCATGTGGTGCTGAGAATCGAACCCAGTGCCTCACATGTGCTAGGCAAGCGCTCTACCACTGAGTCACAACCCCAGCCTGAGATTCTTTTAATCTATAACAGTCTCTCCTCCTTTAAAATTTTTTTCCAGTAATTTTAGACTTATAGAAAAATTTTATAAATAATACAAGATTCCCATAACCCTTCACTCAGCTTTCTCTAATGTTAACATCTTGTATAACCAGAGTACAGTTATCATAACTAAGAAATTAATATTCATATAATACTGCTGTTAACTACATTAACAGACTTCATTAGAATTTCACACGTTTTTCTACTTATGTCCTTTTTCTTTTTAGGATCAGTTCAGGATACCACATTACATTTAGTTATGTTTCTTTATTCTTTCCCAAATTGTGAATAATTCC
The DNA here is from genome assembly GCA_025594165.1 of Tamias sibiricus. Classification (NCBI taxonomy): domain Eukaryota; kingdom Metazoa; phylum Chordata; class Mammalia; order Rodentia; family Sciuridae; genus Tamias; species Tamias sibiricus. The sequence goes on along the minus strand of CM046666.1, from coordinate 90,939,648 downwards.
TCAGCCTTTCCTTTTATTTAGTGACCTGGAGATTTAAAGAGGACTGACTAATGAGGCATTCTGTGGAATTCCCCATAACTTGGGTTTGTCAGGTGTTTTCTCATAAATAGATTGAAGTTGTACATTTTGGTCAGGAATGTTACAGGTGTGGGGTTGTAGCTCAGTGGTAGAGCACTTGCCTAGCACATGTGAAGCAGAGTTCGATCCTCATCACCACATAAAGAAAATAATTAATAAAGGTCCATCAACAACTTAAAAGAAAAAATATGTATATAAAAGAATGTTACAAAAGTAATGTGTCTTCTCGGTTGATCATATCAGGAGTTACTATATACTTATATTAATTATTTTTAGTGATTTACCATTTGTCAGTTGATTAAGGTGGTATTTGCTGGGTTCTTTACTGTAAATTTACCATTTTCCATTGTAATTAATAAATATTTTTGGGGAGATACTTTGATACAATAGAAATACCTTGTTTCTCTTCAAACTTCAGTCCACTGATTTTAGTATCAATATTTAAATGGGCTAATTTGGAATTTTCAAGGCTTCCTCTCTGCAAATAATTCAAAAAATATAAACCAATGACTTGGAAAAATGTGCTCTTTATATGTAATATAAAAGGAATTGCACTCTAAAAGCGTGTATAACAAATTAAATTAAAAAAAATAACCTCTAAAATAACTTGAGACATGGCTATTAGTAATAATAAGTTCAAAACATTAGGTGAAATGTACATAAGTATAATATGGCATTATAGATGTTGATTTTTAACCTTTTTTTTGAATCACGTGTTTGTGAATTTACAGGATTGCAAATCTTCTGAATAGTATAATGTGATAAGTAAAATGTTTTTAATTCTGTTTTGTAAAACTTTGAAAATAATTTCTTCTGTTATGTTATCAAGAAGGAAGTACTAGGTATATTTGAGGTTGTAAAATTGTTTTAGTATATGCATTTTGGTGGGAGGGCAGTGTAAGAGCCCTAATAAGAAGATAGCTAAGATGGTGGCTAGCTGAGAGCCATAAGAGGTGTTTAAGTATTTTCACCTGATATTCATGCATTTATCTAAGAATCTTTCTATGCCCGTGAACACTATGTGACGCAACTGTAAGTTTGAGCTGTTAACACGTGTATACTTGTTAAGGCAAAAAGTATATATCTGGGTGAGGTTGGTTAGAGGGGGTGGTTGGAGTTGGAGAGGTTGTTGGAGCCGGAGAGAGAAGTTAGAAGAAGGAAGAATAAAGAACCTATTCATTTTCAGTCTGCCTCCGAATTCTTTCCCGCGGTATTGTTGCTGCAGGTGGCAGCCGCTGCAGGCGGCAACAGGGCAGTACTAGGGATTGAACCCAGGGGCCCTTATTCACTGAGCCACAACCCCAGTCCTTTTGATTTTTTATTTTGAGGCAGGGTCTTGCTAAGTTACTTAGGGCCTTGCTGAGTTGCTAAGGCTGTCTTTGAACTTGGGATCTTCCTGCCTCAGCCTCCTGAGTTGCTAGGATTACAGGTATGCATCACTGTGCCTGGCTTAGCTTAGTATATATATATCTCTTTAATATCCATATATACTTAAAATTTCACAAAGTGTACGTGTAAGTATGATAAAGTACCACTTTGGAAATAAATTTCAGTTATTAAAACTACAGAAAATATAAGCTCTTCAATTTGCTTCTTGTAGCCAGAGCTGAGTCTCTCTCTTTTTTTTTTTTTTGTGACCACAGTAGAGGAGATGAGAAATTATGTAATAGTTATAAATTTTGCACTATCTTTGGTATTCTGCACTATTCTTACCTTCTTCTACCTCTCTTCCTCATTTTTTTTTTATATAGAGTTAAGAAAACTCTAATCTTAAAGTGGGCATGGTGGTATATACCTGTAGACCCAGATAATCAGGAGGGAGCTGCTGGATGATTGCTGAGGAGCTGGAGGCCAGCGTGGGCAACACAGTGAGACCTTGTCTCAAAAGAAAACTTTTTTTTTTTTAAGATAACTCTTTTTTTAAAAAATATTTATTTATTTGCTTTAGCAGTACACAATGGGTTTATTTGTACATGGTGCTGAGGATTGAACCAGGGCCGTGCACGTGCCAGGCGAGCGCTCTACCGCTGAGCCACAACCCCAGCCCCTCAAAAGAAAACTTTTTAATCTTAAGTATCACCCTTTGGAAAAAGTAGAATATTAATTAATTTTTTTTCTTTTGTTTGAAACTCAGATAATGAAACTGCAGTTTATACATTAATGCCAATGGTTATGGCTGATCAACACAGGTGAGTGTCGCTTTCATAAATTTATGCCTTAGAAGTAGACTTTGTTCTAAGTATTTTACATACAGACACACACGGATTCACAGTTTGCACATAGATATTGTCCTGAGGCCAGTTTTAACCTCTCTATTATAATTTTCTGTTGTGACTGTGAAACAAGGAACAAAATTTCCCAAGAACTATATCTAAGCTGTAAAATTTTATGGTAGGAGATTTTTCTAAATGAATAATCAGATTTTATGTTCAGTATTTGGTTGATCATTGAAATAGAAAAAAACATTGCAGTGGTTTCTTTTAGGGATCACTACTGATCTTTATAGGAAAGATTACATCTGAGGGGTAACTTACTTTCCTTTTGTGCTTCTACTTGGATGTTCTTTTTATTGATGTAGTATTAATACTCTTTTATAGAGCATGTTTAAAATACAGGTATCTGGCTTTGTAAAGGGATTTTTATTCTTGTAGCAGTCAGCTCTGCTGTAGTTGGCCAGTGGATAGTTTGGTGTACAATGAGAAGAAAATGAAGCCAAATTATTTTGAAGCCAAAGTATTTTGAAGCAAGTTTAAAACATGTTATTTTTTTGCTTTATATTTTCTTTGTGGTATATTTAATAAGTGTTTTTTTTTTTTTTTGGTACCAGGGATTGAACTCAGGGGTACTTGACCACTGAGCCACATCCCCAGCCCTTTTTTTGTATTTTATTAGAGACAGGGTCTCATTGAGTTGCTAAGTGCCTCCCCATTGCTGAGGCTGGCTTTGAACTCATGATCCTCCTGTCTCAGCCTCCCAAGTGCTGGGATTTCAGGTGTGTGCCACTGCGCCCGGCAATACTTTAGGCTATATTTTTTCTTTTTCTTTCTTTCTTTCTTTTTTATTTTTTGTGCTTGGGATCGGACCCAGAGCCTTGTGCATGCAAGGCAGGCACTCTACCAACTGAGCTGTATCCCCAGCCCTTTAATAACTGTTTTTGTTTGACTTTTTTATTTGGCTAAAATTAATAATAGGTAGGCTCAACTTTTGGCAAGGGGAGCAGCTCTGCCTATTCCCTTTGTTTCTCAAGGATCTGAGGCCAATTTACTCTGTTAGGTATCCTCAAAGCATGTAACAGCACAGTTTGAGTGGCGAATTAGGAAACCTTCAGCACCAGTTCATGGTCAGGGCATTGTAATTATGGGTAATATTTTGCTGGCTACCATTCTATACCTTAGAATAGTGCTTTGCTTTTTGGTCATAAGAGATAGAATTTTTTGAATAATAATAGTTTTTTAAAGAAGAATTTCTTATTTGTTGTTAGATCTTTATTTTATTTATTTACATGTGGTGCTGAGAATCGAACCCAGTGCCTCACACTTGCTAGGCAAGTGCTCTACCACTGAGCTATAGTCCTAGCCCTTGAATAATTATTAAGAAGACCTAAAGAGCTATGAACTTGATTTATTATGTTTAAAATTTTTTTCTTTACATATTGATTTCTTTTTTTGATCTTTTTTTGGGTGGGCATAGGTCTGTTTCTGAACTACTGTCAAATTCAAAATTTGATGTCAATTACGCATTTGGACGGGTGAAAAGAAGCTTGCTTCACATTGCAGCAAAGTAAGACTAAAGATCTTTTGTGTTAAAATCTGGTCTAGAGTAAGGATCATGAGCTTTGACTCACCATTGTCTCATAATAGTTATGGGGAGAGATAAGAACAGGCAGCCAAATACTCTTTATCCTGTTTAGGGAATAGTATGCTATGTATTGTCTCTAGATAAATGATTAACTTTGGGATTGAACTCAAGTCTCAAGTTTCCTATTGTCTTAGCTTTTTCTAGGTTAGGTGTGGGGATTGTTTTTCCTGATATACATGGAGTGTGAATTCACTCAATTTTCCTTTTATCCCATCAATAAAAGGGATAAAAGGAATGTGCTAAATGTATTTGAAATCATTGGTTTTATATTTTTATCTTTGTGGGAGTATCATTTTTTTATCTGTAGTCTTCTACTGTATAATCAATCAATTAATTTATTGATATCTGTTCTTCCTGGTTTTCAATAGATATGTTTAAATTAATTGTTCATGATTAGGTTGGTTCCTGGAAATCCAAAAAATTGAGAGTACTATATAGCTTCTTTCATAAAAGAATTTTTTATTTTTCTTTATTTGAACTTCTCAAATACTTTATAGCTTTCCTAATAGAATGTACCATTTTGAAAGTAGAGGGTATTTGTGGCAGAAGTTAAATCAAGTTGTAGATAAATACAGAATTTTAAAATAATGTTGTTTAATAGAAGTTTTTGTTTTTTATTTAAACTTTGTCAAGTATGGCTTCACTGAATGTATTTTAACTGTCTTTTAATATTTTTAGTTGTGGATCCGTGGAATGCTTGGTTTTGCTGTTAAAGAAAGGAGCAAATCCTAACTATCAAGATATTTCAGGCTGTACACCCCTTCATTTGGCAGCTAGAAATGGGTAAAATATTTAGTTTCCTAAAGTAGCTAAAGCTTTATTATTGGTATTTATTTCACTCTACCTTGATTTGATATCTCCCCCCCTCCCCGCCCCAATTGCCTTGGGGAGAAATTAGAAAAATAATACATTTTACTTGTTATAATTTTTTTTGTTTCTTAAGGACATATAAGTATTTTTTCTCTTTAAAGTGGGTCTTGGATTATTATGTTACATTTTAAAATATCATTTAATAATTTATTGTTCACTAATATTTTCCTTCCTGAAAATATATTGCAACAGTTCATGATTACTTGTATTATAATAACATTTTCTAAAAAGCATAATTTTAACCTCTGTTTTTTGTTGTCTTTTTTCCCTACTTATCTTTTTCTTTTTTTTAAATATTTATTTATTTGCTTTTAGTTGTACACAATGTGTTTTTATTTTTACGTGGTGCTGAGGCTCGAACCCGTGCCGCGCACGTGCTAGGCAAGCACTCTACCGCTGAGCCACATCCCCAGCCCCCTGCTTATCTTTTGCCATTCTTAACTCCATGGCTTAATTCCCAAATTACTTTAGTTAATTTTAGTAGTGGAATTAAGGACAGTGAGCACATTATACCCAGTTTACAGTTATTTGAGAATGAATTGTATTGAAGTAAACTTTCTAGTTAAGGGTAACTTTCAGTGCTAAAACTATTTGCATTTTAACTGTGAAAAACAGTTTTCTAAATAAATGATTATGCTTAAAAATAAACAAAAGGAGTATTTTCAAAAAGTGAAAAACTTAAAGATGGTGTGTTGAGTATATTTTTGCCTCTTCCTGATAATTTTGGTCATCATCATAAATATCATTGTGTTATTGTGTGCTATTCTAAGCCCTACTATAATTTTTATTGTTTTTTGGTTTTTCTTTCTGTGAGGAATTTTGAGTGTCACATTTCTGTGTCTGCCTCTGCCACTGCTTCTCACTTCTTAAAATTCTGTTGGACCAAGAAATGATATCAAAATGATTATAATTAAGTTTAAAATGAAAATAAGTAGGTTTTGATTAAGGCCTTGAGGAACTCTTTTGAGTATTATAAAACTTCTTTATGGAGTACATTCCTATTGTGTCTCTTGATTAATCTTGGAGATATTTTTGTTTCCTCTTCTAAACTGGGATAAGATTACCTACTGCATCAATCTGAGGCAAAAATTTTGCATATAAGGATGAAAATTGAACCAAAAATATAAGAACCATAGTGATGTCTGGGTTGGACAGGGGAAAGGCATAGTCTTTTCACCCTCTCTGATGTATCCCCTTTTTTGCATTAACACATGAGCCAACTCAATTGTCTGCTGTTTTAACTGATAACAACATGCTGATTAAACAGTTGTTTTTGTAATAATCTTTAGATGTGTCTTAGTATGTCATCCCAAGATCACAGAGCTGAATTGGTCTCAGATCTAGATATATTATCCTAAGTGTTAGTAGGATAGTGACAAGCACTTTACCACTGAGCTATGTCTTAGCTCTTTTTTGTATTTTATTTTGAGACAGGATCTTGCTGAGTTGCTTAGAGCCTCACTAAGTTGCTAAGGCTAACCTCGAACTTGGCAATACTCTTGCCTTAGCTTCCTGAGTTGGTGGGTTTACTGGTATATTTCCCTGTGCTTGGCTAGTGACAGTAGTCTTTGAAAAGGTTACATGTGTTCTGTCAACCATCATAAACGGAAGGACATATTAGTGCAAGGCAGGGACCAAAAAGTCCACTGTAGGGGCTGGGATTGTGGCTCAGCGGTAAAGCGCTCGCCTAGCACGTGTGTGGCCCAGGTTCGATCCTCAGCACCACATAAAAATGACAACTAAGTAAATAAAAATAAATGTTTTAAAAAAACTCCACTGTAATTATGGGTAGACTTACTCATACAGCTTCAATGTGAGGATTAAGAAGTATGTTTTAGACTTGAAAGACAGGATGTTCTTGATCTGCTAAAAGGATGTTTTTATATATTGTTTTCCAGAATACAGGCTTTTTAAACACAGAAAAATAGTTTTGATCATTGTTTCTGTCAACAGTAGTTGAAAAGACTGTTATACTTTAAAGATGAAGAAATATGACAGATATTACATGATTCACTTATCAAGTCAGCAAGAGAAAAGGAATTAGAAGAGTTCATGACCCATTTGCTAATTTGGTTGCCTTTCTACTTTTAATAAAGAGTGCTTTTAACATTCAATATTTAAATATTTTAGCTGTTTAAAAAATTGAATTGGTGCCTTGTACAACATAGAGATGCTCAATAAATGTTTGCTAATTGACCTGAATCCTTATTATTTCATAAAGCTACTGGTGTTTTCAGAAATAGCTTTTTCCTATAACTTCATTATGAATTCAAATTTGTCCATACTGAAGTAGAAGTCACAGGAGAATTCTACTGCTTTTGCTGGTTCATTTGTTTTTCTTTTGCTTCCTCTGCTGTCATTGTCAGATGGATAGTATATGTCTGTTGGCCTGCTTTAGCATTTTTCTTGTCACTATTAGTATTGTGTTGGATTGCCTTCCTTTCTAATAGAAGCATTAAGCTTCCATAGAGCACTTGGGTGACTGTTCCCTGTGTTATTTGGGTTACATAAGCTTCCTATAATTGTTGTAATATCTGGCCAGTAAAATATTTGCTTCCTTATACAAGGGGATCCAGTATTGCTCATGATTGCGTTTGCTGAGGCTGGCTTTGAACTTGCAATCCTCCTGCCTCAGCTTCCCAAGCTGCTGGGATTACAGGCATGTGCCACGATGCCTGGCTGTGAAACATGATTTAAAAAAAAAACAAGTTTTAGGGTTAAATTATGAGCTAATAAAGGACCAGGTCCATATATTAGTATTTTAGCTCTGATTCTTGGCAAAATGGCTGCTAATTTATTAGAGTGTTTTGATTTACTCAGATTCTGGAAAGTAGTAATAATGGTTGTTAAGTAAGAAAAGTAGGATAAGTTTCCTATATTGCCCTATACCTTTTGCAATTCTTTCTTGGGATGGGGAGCCTTATAGTTTGTTGCTTTTTTTGAATAACCCCTATTCTAAACAGATTTTTTGTTGTATTTCCCTGGACTATTTTCACCTGTTTATTTTGGAACTAAATCAGTGATCCAGGTCAGCTTCTGAATAGACTTTAGAAACCCACCCGTATGGTATAAAAACAAACATATATTTTTAAACAGTGTATTTATTTTAATAGTACTGTCTGGTCTGCTGTCTCATGATTCTTGAGAATTTTCTTTTTTATTTTAAGTAATGACACTGAGCTACATCCTCAACCCTTTTTTTTTTTTTTTTTTTAATATTTATTTTGAAATAGGCTTTTCTTTGGTTGCATAGGCTGGCCTGTAACTTGAGATCCTCTTGCTTTAGCCTCTGGAGTAGCTGGGATTATAGGTGTGCCCTACTATGCTTAGTGAGAATTTATTTTCTAATATTTTCATAATGATATGTTAGATGATGAAAATTTGTAAATATTCAAACTTTAGAGTTTATTGAGCTTTATTTTCTTCGATTTCTTTGATCATAATGTGATTTATTTATTTATTTTTGGTACCAGGATTGAACCCAGGGGCACTTAACCCCTGAGGCACATTCCCAGCCCTTTTTATTTTTAATTTTGAGGCAAACTAAGTTGCTGAGGGCCTTGCTAAGTTGCTGAGGCTGGCTTTGAACTTGGGATTCTCCTGCCTTAGCCTTCCGAATTTATAATGTGATTTTTTTAAAAAAAATGTTTTGTTGTTTTTGTTGTACACAATACCTTTATTTATTTATTTTTGTGTGGTGCTGAGGATGGAACCTAAGGCCTTGCACATGCTGGGCGAGCACTCTACTGCTGAGCCACAACCTCAGCCCTATAATGTGATTTTTAAATGACTTTGTTTTAGGTGTAAAACTCAAAAGCAAGAAAAGTAATTTAAAAAAAAAAGCAAAAAAAAGTAATTTGCTCATCCTTTTTTCTTTTAAAAGATGTATTTGATCATTAATAATTTTATCGATTGAGTAATGAAGTTTTTTTGACAGTCACTATGTGTCTGGCTATGCTTGATTATGAGTTGATTAATGAAATATGATACAATACATGGCAGAAGTTTATGAACTAGTTGAGTACATAGTAATATATACATATATGCTATTTACTCTGCATATACCAGTATGTACTACGTATAGTGTGCCATTAATACTATATGCACTGTATCGTATAATTATTCATTTAGGTCATAACTTCATGCCACGGATTATATTTCCTCAATCAATTCATTGCTGAGCATAGTTAAGTGTGTGTGTGTGTGTGTGTGTGTGTGTGTGTGAGAGAGAGAGAGAGAGAGAGAGAGAGAGAGTGTGTGTGTGTGTGTGTGTGTTGATTGCCACATGAGTGATATCAATAGGTAATATGCTTCCAGAGGAATATGAGGTTCCATGTAGTTCATAGGAATCCATACAGACTTTATTAATGAATGGGAATTTAAGATGCATATTGAATAATAACTAGGAATGGATCAGGCTAAGAAGAACCTTTGTGAATAAAATGAAATGGGTAGACTGTACAAAAATGGGCAAAAGACTTGAAGAGACATTTCTCCAAAGATATGCAAATGGCCAGTAAGCACATGAAAAGATGCTCAGCATCACTAATTAGGAAAATGCAAATCAAAACTGTAGTGAGATACCAATTCATAACCATTAGAATGACTACCATCAAAAAACCCAGAAAATAACAAATATTGGCCAGTATGTGAAGAAATTGGAACCCTTGTGTACTTGGTAAGAATATAAAATGGAAGAGCTGCTGTAGAAAACAGTACGATAGTTCCTTGGGACTGGTGTATATTGTTCAGTGATAGAGTGCTTGTCTTACATGTATGAGGTCTTAGGTTCAATCCCCAGCACTGCAAAAACAAATATGAAAACAAAATATGGTAGTTCTTCATAATATTAAAAATAGAATTATTATGTGATCAAACAGTTCCACTTCTGGGTGTATATTCAAAAGAATTGAAAGTAGTGTATTGAAGAAATATTCACATAACTGTGTACATAGCACTATTTGTAATACTTAAGTTGTGGAAACAAGTGTTTAACCGATGAATGAATAAGCAAAATATGGCGTATACACATAATGCAATATTATTCAGCCTCAAAAAGGAAGGAAATTTGACATAAGCTACAACATGGATGAACTTTAACTTTATACTATGTAAAATACCATGAGACTTTACTCTTAAATGTTTAAAATGGTGAATTTTGTGTTATGTGTATTTTACCATAATAAAAATAAATTAAAAAAGAAATGAAGTGGGTAGAGAGGGATGCATTGACATACATTTTACTGATTTTCTGATCATGTTTTATAACTCAGTATTAAGTATTTTGCCGTCAAAAATGTGGAACACAACATTGAGATATTTTGCTGTGCTTATATTTCTAATGGTGATTACTATTCCATTTAGTTCACACTAGAATAATTTCTCTACAGTTTGAATGATGTTTGTTCCAATGACATGAAAACCTAATGGTTATTTCTTTATTGTATTATCTTTGAATCATAGAAACAATTTTATATTTTATTTCAAATAGTGTTCATTAAATATTGCAGATATAATTTGAAAGTACAGATATAGATATATCATCAACTAATGTTGATTGTAATTAATATTTCAGTAAAATAATTGTTGTTTGTATATTTTTTCTCGTATCAGTTATCTGTGACTATGTTTCTTTTCAGGCAGAAGAAATGTATGAGTAAATTATTAGAATACAGTGCTGATGTCAACATTTGTAATAATGAAGGCCTTACAGCAGTAAGTGCTATTTTATCTGAGATTTTTTAAAATAATGTTTTTATTATTTTAAATAATAAATAATAAATGAGTGTTTCTGCGAGTTCTTTATAGTATTTAAGAAGATGTAGAATGATTTGAGATACAGTTTTCAGTTAAATTGTAGTTCACTGAATTTCTCCCTTCTCTTTGTTAGGTTATGACTATCACTTATTTTGAAGTCTTATTCTCTTAACTTTTGTCACTGACTTTCAAGGGACTTCTTAGGAGCATCTCTGCTAAAGTATGTTATCAGTTCATTGTAGGAGAGCTGTTTTCATTATGTCCATTTGTACTGTTAATATTTCATTTTAGGAAAATGGTGTGGCTAGAGAGAAAGGAATAAAGTAACAAAGGGAATTAACACTCCTTGTATTCCCTGCACTCAGAGGTAATCACCATTAATATTTTGGCCTATATTCTTTTAGATGTGTTATATCTTGAACTAGTATTTTTATCCATTTTGCCATATTCTTTTTGGTACTGAAAATTGATCCCAGGGGCGCTTTACCACCGAGCTACATCCCTATCTATTTTTATTTTTTAATTTGAGACAGGTCTCAAATTGCCCAGACTGGCCTTAAACTTGTGGTCCTCCTGTTTCAGACTTTTGAGTTGCTAAGATTACAGGCATGCACACCTATGCCTGTCAGGTTAATGTAGTTTTGAGCCATATAAATATTTTAGGGAGGTGGTATGGGATACTGCTAAAGGGATTGTTAAAATTTCAAAATTTTAACCAAATCATCATCATTTAATGGAGCACTATTTGTTTTCAAACTAGAGATAAAATAGAATTATTGAACAATAATTTTGAAGTCATGGCAAAAGATTTTTTTTTTTTTTTTTTTTTTTTTTTTGGTACTGGGGGTTGAACTCTGGGGCACTCGACTGTTGGGCCACATCCTCAGCTATTTTTTGTATTATATTTAGAGACAGGATCTTACTGAGTTTCTACGTGCCTCACCATTGCTGAGGCTGCCTTTGAACTCGCAGTCCTCCTGCCTCAGCTTCCCAAGTGCTGGGATTACAGGCGTGCACCACAACACCCGGCTATGGCAGAAGATATTAAGTATTATTTGTCAAATTGAATTTAACCTTCCTTTGATAGTACTTGTAGATTTTTATCTTTTTTAAAAAACCTATTTCTCCATCAGATTATTTATTTACTTATTTAATGTGGTGCTGAGGATCAAACCCAGTGCCTCACACATGCTAGGCAAGCACTCTACAACTGAGCCACAACCCCAGCCTGATTTTTACCTTTTAATTTGTAAATAAAGAAGAATATTGACTATTTACTTATCAAGCCAGTTTTCAAGGCCTTTTCGATTAAAGACTTTTGGAGGAGAGGTATAAGAAAAATAGTATTTTTTGCTCAACATCGCTGGCAATTAGAGAAATGCAAATCAAAACTACTCAAAGATTTCATTTCACTCCAGTCAGAATGGCAGCTATCAAGAACACAAACAACAATAAATGTTGGAGAGGATGTGGGGAAAAAGGCACACTCATACATTGCTGGTGGGACTGCAAAATGGTACAACCGTTATGGAAAGCAGTATGGAGACTTCTTGGGAAAATGGGAATGGAACCACCCTATGACCCAGCCATCCCACTCCTGGGTGTATTCCCAAAGGACTTAAAAACAGCATATTACAGTGACACAGCTACCTCAATGTTTATAGCAGCACAATTCACACTAGCTAGGTTGTGGAACCAACCTAGATGTCCCTCGGTAGATGAATGGATAAAGAAAATGTGGTATATATACACAATGGAATTTTACTCAGCAATAAAAGAGAATGAAATAATGACGTTCGCAGGTAAATGGATGAAGTTGGAGAATATAATGCTAAGTGAAATCAGTCAATCTTAAAAATCCAAATAGCGAATGTTTCCTCTGATATAAGGAAGCCAGTTCACAGTATTGTTGGGTCGGGGTACATAGGAGGATTAGAGGAACATTATAATGGTCAAAGGGAAGGGAGGGGAAAGGAGGGAGCAAGGGGGGAAGGGGGGAAAAAAAGTGGTTGAATAAGACGGATATCATTATTCTAAATCCATGATTGAAGACTTGAATGCTGCGAATATACTTTGTATACAAACTGTTTTGTGTAAAAAGATGCTATATATGTATAGTATGAACTGTAATACATACTATTATAAATAAAAATTAAAAAAAAGAAAAATAGTATTTTTTTATATATGTTTGTGTGCATATAGAAAATTTAAAATTATACATAGAACATAAATTTTTGTATATTTTATATAGTATATATGTATTCTAAAATATGGTAAAGTTTATTAGAGAAGAAAGAAAAGATACCCTCAAGGGAGAGGGCAGGTCCTCTCAGGAGAGGACCTTCCTTAAAATTTGAATATTTCTGAGTGGCTTATTAAATAATAAGCTTAATCATGATTATTATATGGGATCTAGAGGTTTTGTTATATATTAGCAATATAATACCATACACTCTGTAAGGAAAGATTGTGTTCTATATATCCACAGATTTAGTGATGTGGTAGGTGCCACAGAACCATGAACCCTTAGAAATGACATATATCTTTCTTTAGGATACTACCCAGTTTAGGCAATATAAGGTGTGTACAGTGTTAATTCAATCTGTTGAATCATAAATTTTTATCTGCTAATTTATTTTCTTAATTCCTGAAATTTAAGGAAGATGGAGTAGAAAATATTTTAAAAATTTTATTGAATAAAACTATTCATGCACAAATGTAGAGTCAAAAATGATTCTACAAGGCTTGGTGTAGGAAACAGTCTTTTCACCTTCTCAAACTTGCCCCCTTGAAGTCTACCTATCTCTAGGCAATTCTTCTCAGCTATTTTAATGGCTTTGAAAATTTTATATCTTTGTGTCTAAATATTTGTGAGTGCTATTTTTGATTTTTTTTGTACAGAATATATAATGCACATTCTGCTGTTATATATTCCCACCAGTAATATCTGAGTGATACAGTTTTTCAGCTTGGTGCCAGCATTTGCTGTCCTCATTTTTTTTCCCCCTTATAGTACTGGGGATTGAACCCAGGGGTACTCTACTGCTGAGCCACACCCCTGCCCTTTTTATTTTATTTTAAGACAGGGTCTCACCAAGTTGCTGAGGCTGGCCTTGAATTTGTGATCTTTCTGGCTCAGACTTTGAAATCACTGGGATTATAGATGTATGCCACCAAGCTTGAATTTTTTTAGGTATTATGATGGATGTGTAATTATCTCATTTTGCTTTTAGTAAGCATTTGCCTAATTGCCAGTGATGCTGAACATCTTTTCATAGGCTTATTTGCCATTCGTATATCCTCTTATATGAAATGCCAATTCATGCCATTTATCCATTTTCTATTTTTTAAAATTTCTTTAGTTGTAGTTGGACATAATACCTTTATTTTATTTATTTTTTATGTGGTGCTGAGGATTGAACCCAACGCCTTGCATATGCTAGGCGAGCGCTCTCCCACTGAGCCACAACCCCAGGCCCTCATTTATCCATTTTCTAATTGTATTTAAAAACAAACAACAACAACAACAACAACAAAACTGTTGTGGGAAGTCTTTATATATCCAAGAGAGTAGGTTATCTCAGGTATGTGATTTTCAGATATTTTCTCCCAATCTGTAGTTTGCTGTTTCAAACTCTCATCAGGATGTTCTTTCTTTCTCTTTCTTTTGAATTTTCATCAAGATCTTTTGAAATGTAAAAGTTTTTGATTTTGATGAAGTAGACTTTATCAAATTTTTCATTTATAGATCATGATTTTGGTATAAAGGCTAAGAGCTTTTTGTTTAGCTCAAGATCCTGAAGATTTTATCCCTTTTTTTCTAAAAGTGTTACATTTTGTATCTATGTCTGTGATTTCTTTTGAGTTAGTATTTGATAAGATATGGGGCTTAGATTGAGGTTCATCGTTTTGTCTATGTTTCTTTCTTTCTTTTTTTAAAATATTTTTTAGTTTTTGGTGGACACAGTATTTTTATGTGGTACTGAGGATCGAACCCAGTGCCTCATTCATGCTAGGCAAGCACTCTACCACTGAGCCACAACTTCAGCCCTTGTCTGTGTTTCTTTAGCACCCACTGTTTGTTGAAAAGGCTCTTCCTCCTGCATGAAATTGTTTTTGCATCTTAAAAATCAGTTGGGCATATTTACGTGGGCCTTTTCTGGGCTTTTCATTCATTCCATTGATTTATGTATCTACCCCTCTATGGGCACTACACTATTTTGATTATTGCAACTCTATAGCAAGTCTTAATATCACAAGAGTAATTCCTCCCACTTTAATTTTTCTTTGTCAGGTTTGTGTTAGCTATTCTGGTTCCTTTTTCTTTCCATATAAATTTTAGAGCAAATTTGTCTGTGCCTACAAATACACCTTTCTTGGATTTTGAGTAGAATTATATTAAACTGAAAGATCAATTTGAGGATAATTGACATCTTGTGTTGATTGAGTCTTCCAATCCATAAACACAGTGTATCTCTCCACTCATATATATCTTTGCTTTCTTTCATTAGCTTTCTGTACTGTTCAGCATAGGGATTTTGTGCATGTTTTATTAAGCATTTAGCGAAGTATTTCATTTTCTTTGGAGCAGTTGTGTAAATGGTATTGTGTTTAATTGTGTTTCTGCATGTTTAGTGTTAGTGCAATTTTTTTGTGTGTGTGTTGATCTTGGATTGTACAACCTTGCTGAACTCACTTATTTAGTTCTAGTTTATTTTTTCCCTTTTGCTTTGAGTTATGTTATCTGCGTTTTATGTCTCTCTCTTTCACTTTGCTTGAGCATATCATCTGGTAGTTTCCTGAGAAAGGGTGCATGGGAGGTATATTTGTTGCTACTTTGTATGTTTGAATATGACTTGATTCTTTGTATTTGTACATTTATATAATTAATTGATAATTTGGCTGACAATAAAATTCTAGGCTGGATATCATTTTCCCTTTGTATTTTAAAAGCATTGCTTTGTTGTCTCTAGTTTTCATTCTTGTAGTTTGGTGCTATTTTGATTCTTTAGCCTTTATGTGAAACCTGTGTTTTTTTGTCTCTGGAAACTTACAGAATTTACTTTGTACTACAGCATTTTAAAATTTCATGATTATATATTTTGGTTGGATTTATTTTATTCATTTGGTTGGATAACAATGAGGCCCAATAACCTAGATACTCCTATAAATGGAGCTCATGAGAAATTTTCATACATTATGACTTGGATGATTCCCACTCCCCTGTTCTCTCTTTTCCTAGCTTTTATGTTTGAATTTTAGACCTCTTGGACTAGCTTATCAATTTTATTATGTTTTCTCTTGTTGTTCTATTTCTTTTTCTTTGTGCTTTGTAGGAGACTTCTTAAACATTATCTTCTAAATCTTCTTGCAAGGTATTTGGTGACCCTTAGCTTAGGAACCATACTGTTTTAGTCTTCAAGTTCTTGATTTTGTAATACCTAATGGAGTAATCTGTATTTTGATGCATGTATCTTTCTCATGTTAACAAAAAAAAAGGAAAAAACTATATGAGCTTAAATATCTTTAATTTACATATCATGTTCATTTGAAAAAGAATAGCATTATTTATCTTTTGTTTTCTTATGAAATATTCTTGTACAAATATTAAGTGACTAAATGACTTCACAGATACACTGGCTGGCTGTGAATGGGCGGACAGAACTGCTCCATGACCTTGTGCAACATGTCAGTGATGTTGATGTTGAGGATGCTATGGGGCAGACAGCACTGCATGTGGCCTGCCAGAATGGGCACAAAACGGTAAATACACCCATGAAGACTTGAAGTTGCTTGTGCTTGTTTTTGAAAACTTCTGAAATTTATGAAATTTTCACTGTGTATTTTGGAACATGTATAAGAAAATATTATTTTCTAAATCCTGTGGGCTTCTGGGCATTATATTTTATGTAAGACAAAGGGAATAGAAAATAGTGTTTTTAGTTCTTCAAAATATTTGTAATTTGTACTCTATTTTTATTTCTGATTCGTAAATTTTAATAGCTGAATAAATGTTTTTTGGTGGTATTAGAACTTAAACCCACGACATTGTGCATGCTAGACGAGCACTCTGCCACTGAGTTATGTTTCTAGCTGTTTTTCAAAAAAACTTGTTTTGGGACAAGTCTTGTTAAGCTGGCTTCTAACTTGTGATCCTCCTACCTTGGTCTCTCAAGTAGCTGGGATTTTAGGCATGCACTACCATGCTTGGCTGAATACACTAAAAATGTAAATGTGTATTCACATGTATTCTAAGCAATTATAATTTTTCTTCCAGTTTAAGCCTCAGTTATTGGAATTAGTGAGGAAAATGAGCACTGAATAGTCTGGAACTTCTGAACACTAGTGTTTATATTTTTTGTCTTTTATCATCTGAAAACTAGCCAGTGTTTTCAAGAAATGTACCTTCTCTATGGTGCTTACTTTCTGAGTCAGCATTATTAAGTTTAAAAAATATTCTATGTGAAGAAAAATAAAGATCTGAGATATCTTGAATGATCCTTTTTTTTTAAATGTGTGTGATGCTGGGAATCAAACCCAGAGTTTAATGCCTGCTAGGCACGTGTGCTTGTGCTGTACTGCTGAACTACATATTCAGCCCCAGTGATCCAGATTTTTAAGAAAGTACTGCATATTTGAAAATAAGTTCTATATATAGCTTCAGAGGACAGAAAAGCACCTACTAAATTGTAAACGATCTCTGCTATACCAAATGAATAGAGTATCATAGTAAATGATACTTGGAAGCCTTTCTCTTATATAGAAAAAAAAACCCTGGGATTCAGCTTAGAAATAATCTACAAAAACTAATGTTTGCTGCCTTGAATTAGTATAGAAACAAGAATTACCAAGTATACCTAGGTTTAAGACATGTGCATTGCAGGCTGCATTAAAATTTTAGAATAGCTTTCTGAAGTTATTGGAGATTAGGTTATATGAGTATAATATACTCCATATGGTTTACAACCTAAAGCAGTTGTGGTAAAGTAATGGAGAATTCCTCATAATCAGATACCTTTGAACAATTGTGTGCTCAAAAGATTTATAGGGAACCTGACTTCACTAATGATGAGTTTCACAGGGTGAGATTTTGCAGGTATAGTAGAGGAGAAAAAGTACAAAAGCCATATTGACTTGTTGATTGTATTGGCCAGTGAGATTCCTCTTGTCATAGTTGATCAGTTAGGGTTATCTTTGAGGTCTGTGTACAGATAAAGGAAATATTTTGCACTACTTTCTGAATTATTGTATACATCTTTCATTTTTTTCAATTTGGACAAAAAAAAAAATCCTTAAAAATTAGTCTTATCTCCTTGTCTCCAGGCTGAATTATACTTCTAAAAGTCTATGTTGATAGTTGTACTAATATTGCCTTTGTTTCAGAATTCTGGAACTAGTTCAAATATCAGTGGATTAGTATATCTTTTCCTCTTGAGTTGGATATGATATACTGGTTTATGAAATATGATAAATAGGATAGGGATTAGTGAATCTTTAGAATCTTTGTGTATCTTTCCGTAAATTGAATTCGGAGTGACATATTTTAGTGGCAAGTCAAAATGACCTTTTTTATTATCTCAAAGTAGTCAGCGCTTGCACTGATTCACTAGAAAATCTCTAGAACTTATGTCCATGTAGATAAATACTAGTACATGTAGGTTTCAAGATTAAAAAAAAAAATTTTAAGTTTAAAAGCTTGCATATTGGTTGTATATATTTTGCCAGATAAAATAAGAGACTGTATTAAAGGGCTGGGGTTGTGGCTCAGAGGTGGAGCATTCGCGTAGCATGCATGAAGCACTGTGTTCGATCCTCAGCACCACATAAAGTAAAATAAAGATATTGTGTCCACCTATAACTAAAAAATAAATATTAAAAACTGTATAAAAATATTTAAAAAGTTTTTCAAATTAAAGAAACCAAGATAATGAAGAAATCCTTGAAATTTGCCTTCTAATCTTATTTTAGTGTAAATCTCAGGAATGTATGAAAAGATTTTGAGCAACTGCCCAAGAACCCTAAAGCTTTGCAGAATTTGTAATTGAATATTATATTTTTAGCTGATGACCAGAAATGCTTTTCCACATTTATATAACTTTGTTTTAAAGGGAAAAGATTTGGAAAACACACAAATTTTTGTTGTAATTAAGAAGTTGAATAATTTTTGCCATGATTTTATATACAGGCATCTGTCTTCTTAGAGGTGAATATCATAAAGGTCTCATCATCCTCTTGTTAGAAGGATGTGCTTCTGGCAGATGAAGAGTGCACTCTGGCTTTTTTGTTGTTGCAATATAATAACATCATGATTTTAATTTACTTTCATCCCTATTTAAAAATAAGATGAAAGAAATGATTGCAACTAATAATTTTATTTTTACATAATTTTCTTTTTTAAAAATATTTATTTATTTGCTTTAGTTGTACACAATGTGTTTATTTTTACGTGGTGCTGAGAATCGAACCTGGGCTGCGCGCATGCTAGGTGAGTGCTCTACCGCTGAGCCACAATCCCAGCCCCATAATTTTCTTTTTGTAAAACATAATTTTCTTTATATCAACTGTTATACTGCATTATTAGGTACACACTACCAGAATTATGGTTTGTCTTTGAATATTGATTTTAAAAAATGATTTCAGACTATGTGGGCATGATGGTACATGAAACTGTGGCAGGAGTATTGCTTGAACCTAGGAGTTTGAGACTACCCTGGGCAACATATAGAGATCCTGCTTCAAAAAAACACAGCAACAACAACAACAACAAAATTATTTCAGTTTTGTTATTCAGCTGGCTTATTATGTAATCTTTGGCAACTTTTTCTGCTCTTAACTTCTCAGAAGGTATCTTTTGTCTAGTGATGGTATAATTGAGGAAAATGTTGTGAATACTTCGGAGGACATTTAACAGCATTAATATTATTGCTATTGTTACTGTCATTATTAATAATGTATGATGTGATTGTGTGAAGCTACAGAGAGCAATATGTAGACCACTTTATTCATTTACTTTTGTGTAAGAAGCTAGTCTGTGTTGTTGGATTTTGTTGTTATTTTTAAATTTTATTTTTAGAACGTTTAGTAAATAATGTACCATTATTGTATGTATATAATTCACTCAGTCTTTTTTTTTTTTTCTTTTTGTGGCCATAAATTCAACTTTCTTTTTGGTAGTTTTCCTTTTTATTCTTTAAGATTTATACATATGTTGAATTGCCACAAATGATTGTTTATTGTCTTCCTGGAGTAACTTGGATTTAGAAACATGAGAGAACTGTCATATAGTTTGATCAAAATTTAAATGTTATATTACATAGCATGATTAGTTGAGGGATTAATCTACAGTTTATTTAAAAATAAATTATATTTTATAAGAATAAATTTTATGTTCCTGAATTCATGCAACTGAATAAAGCTTCTCAAGCAATATAAAGTGATGGTTGAACCCTCGTTTGGATAGATTTACACTCTCATAACTTGAAAGCAGTTGTTTGATACTGAAATTGTACTGAATTTTGTAGATTTGTTAGTTGACAGTGCTTACCTACATTCATTTAGCTCTCTTGGTTGTTGTACCCTTAGCTATCTTCTAAGCTTTTCATCCAGAGTTACCAGTCACATGAGCTTAATGTAAAGTATTTGCAAAAACATTAATCAGATTCAGCCTTAAGGCCCAAAGGTAGGTAGACTAATATTTCAGAAAGTACTTTTATATTCAGTGTAACTTTATTTATTTCAATGCTAGAATTCTCCTTAATTGCTTATGGGAAGTATGAACAAAAAATAGAAAGTCCTCCTGTCACTGATATTTTTCCTAACACAACTGAAGAATAATGGTTATTGTGGGATATTGAATACAGGTTCAAACCTTCAATATATTTAGGTGGACAGGCTGCTAAAGAATCCCTGTAGAATCAGTCACTGATTAGTGGTTTGACAGTTTTTCTTAGTGTATGTTATTTCTATATTGTCATAAGTCATTGTCAGAATTATTTAATTAAAAAGTATAGATTTTTTTGGTTATTTAGTTCCCTTCTAGCAAGTGATAATACCACAACTTAGGCTTTTGCTTATAGCTTTATTATTGAATATCTATTGCTTTTTGCTTTGATCAGCATTATTTTGAGAGTTGACATCAATAAAGAAGAGCTGCTTTGGATTTTTTGCTTTGTGATTTATCAGTGTATTTGACTCAGGTGGTCTTAGTCATTATCTTCAATTAAATGACTTTTGAGATTGACCCAGCATTAGCTTTGTACATTACTTTTCCGCTTAGGATACTCTTTTATTATTTGAAACGTTATGAAGGCTATTGAAAGTGTTTTGGGGCTGGGATGTGGCTCAGCGGTAGGGTGCTCGCCTAGCACGTGCGCGACCCGGGTTCCATCCTCAGCATGCATTGTGTACAACATGCATTGTGTACAACTAAAGCAAATAAATAAACATTAAAAAAAAAAAGAAAGTGTTTTGTTCCTTAAGGATCTGTTAAAGGGCATATGAAAATTTCCTTTCTATGCTTTTCTTTCTAGGTATCTCCTGAGCAGTTTATTTTCTAAAGAGAAGGGATCCCTACTCTAGATATTCAGGGATCAGGAGAATAGTTTTTGGTGGTAGTGGTCGGTGGTGGTGGTGGGGAGAGTTGAGCAGGAAATTGTAATTATGAAATTTTTAAGAGCTTATTTTGCTGATATCATTTTATTCACCTATAGTGATCTTAGTTCACTGTAGTTATTAAAATTATGTATGTTATATGGATAAACAGCTATCAGTCACAGATGTTTGTGTTGGTATACATATTTACTTTTTAAAAAAATTAAAAAAATTTTTAGTTGTAGTTGGACACAATACCTTTATTTTATTTTATTTATTTATGTGGTGCTGAGGATTGAATCTAGTTCCCCACACATGTAATGCAGGCACCATACCCCTAAACCACAACCCCAGCCCACATGTTTACTTTTTATTGTAAGCACTGAGCTTAATTTTTATAAGAAAATGAAAAGCCATAAAATTCTGAAAATGAGAAATTATGATCACTATTCATAATCATTATGTTTTTTGGACCTTTTATGGCTCATAGCCCAATGCACAGTTTTCACAGAAGGTATTTGTGCATAGGGTTTTCAGGGCAAGATATTTTCTAAGATAAATTGTATCAAAAAAAAAAAAGGAGAATCCTGGTTTCATTTTTCTGGCTACTACTTATCACCATCTAACACAATGCATGTTGTTTATTTATATATTTTGTTTATGGGTCCTTTGTACTGTAATATAAACTTCACGAGGACTGGGATTTTGGCCTCCTCTTTTTTTCTTTTTTTTTTCTTTTTTTTTTTTTTTTTGTGTGTGTGTGGTACTGGGGATTGAACTCAGGGGCACTCGACCACTGGGTCACATCCCCAGACCTTTTTTGTATTTTATTAGAGACAGGGTCTCACTGAGTTGCTAGGTGCCTTGCCATTGCTGATGGCTGGCTTTGAACTTGCGATCCTCCTGCCTCAGCCTCCCAAAGTGCTGGGATTACAGGCATGCGCCACCGTGCCCGGCTCCCTCTTTTTTTCTTAATCCTTGTAACTCTAGAATAGTTCATTGTACATAATAGACATGAGATTTTTTTTTTTTTTTTTTTGTACCAGGGATTGAACTCAGGGGCACTCGACCACTGAGCCACATCCCCAGTCCTTTTATGTATTTTATTAGAGACAGGGTCTCACTGAGTTGCTAAGTGCCTCGCCATTGCTTAGGCTGGCTTTGAACTTGAGATCCTTCTGCCTCAGCTCCCCAAGTGCTGGGATTAAAGGCTTGCGCCACTGCGCCCGGCAGACATGAGATATTTTTATTGAAGGATGGAATGAACCACACAAATGCAGTATCATTTTGACATTATTTTCTGTTTTTTTTCTTTGCATTTGTGAATGTTTGTCAGCACTTTCTTTCCTTTTGTGTTTTTAAGTGGAGTATTTATTGATGACCCTAATTCTTCTAAAGGTTGTATTGGATTTATTTGTATCTACTGTGAAAACCTCTGGTTTTGAAAATCCTTAGGGGCTTTAAAAGTTGAATTCTTTATGCTATGCCTTGTTTTTTTTTTTTTTTTTTTTTTGTGTGTGTGTGTACTCGGGGATTGAACTCAGGGGCACTCGACCACTGGGTCACATCCCCAGACCTTTTTTGTATTTTATTAGAGACAGGGTCTCACTGAGTTGCTAAGTGCCTTGCCATTGCTGATGGCTGGCTTTGAACTTGCGATCCTCCTGCCTCAGCCTCCCAAAGTGCTGGGATTACAGGCATGCGCCACCGTGCCCGGCTCCTCTTTTTTTCTTAATCCTTGTAACTCTAGAATAGTTCATTGTACATAATAGACATGAGATTTTTTTTTTTTTTTTTTGTACCAGGGATTGAACTCAGGGGCACTCGACCACTGAGCCACATCCCCAGTCCTTTTATGTATTTTATTAGAGACAGGGTCTCACTGAGTTGCTAAGTGCCTCGCCATTGCTTAGGCTGGCTTTGAACTTGAGATCCTTCTGCCTCAGCTCCCCAAGTGCTGGGATTAAAGGCTTGCGCCACTGCGCCCGGCAGACATGAGATATTTTTATTGAAGGATGGAATGAACCACACAAATGCAGTATCATTTTGACATTATTTTCTGTTTTTTTCTTTGCATTTGTGAATGTTTGTCAGCACTTTCTTTCCTTTTGTGTTTTTAAGTGGAGTATTTATTGATGACCCTAATTCTTCTAAAGGTTGTATTGGATTTATTTGTATCTACTGTGAAAACCTCTGGTTTTGAAAATCCTTAGGGGCTTTAAAAGTTGAATTCTTTATGCTATGCCTTGTTTTTTTTTTTTTTTTTTTTTGTGGTATCGGGGATTGAACTCAGGGGCACTCGACCACTGGGCCACATCCCCAGACCTTTTTTGTATTTTATTTAGAGACAGGGTCTCACTGAGTTGCTAAGTGCCTTGCCATTGCTGAGGCTGACTTTGAACTCGCGATCCTCCTGCCTCAGCCTCCCAAAGTGCTAGGATTACAGGCGTGCGCCACCGCGCCCGGCTCCTTGTGTTTTGATATAATTTAAAACCCTCAAGTGGTAGTGTTTTTCAGGA
Source organism: Tamias sibiricus (assembly GCA_025594165.1). NCBI lineage: Eukaryota > Metazoa > Chordata > Mammalia > Rodentia > Sciuridae > Tamias > Tamias sibiricus. Next base: position 90,915,976 of record CM046666.1, on the reverse strand, counting down.
ACTTTTATATATTTAATTTAGTAAATAAATAATATTTTGTTTCCACCTGAATTTTATCCTTTGTATACATATTACCCGTCTTACACAGTTGGAAACATTTGTTATTTTGTCATACTTTTGAAGATCCTATAGCATCATACTCTCTTATTAAACTGAAGTTGTTGAAGCTAGGCAATATGTATCTTATTGCAATTTTATGTAGCTCTTTATCTTTCATGATATTTCACATCCAAATTGTATGTGTATATTGTCAATAAGAAAATAATTTGTTGTTATGGTTAGATCTTTTGCTTTATCATTGAAATATTGTCACTCTGGATTATCTGGGAATGAGAATCCATTTTGTACATTAGTTAGCCTGTGTTTAATTGAGATGTAGTAAGGGACTCAGGAGGGCTTACCTCCCCTGCAGGGCTCAGTAGGAACTGCCAGAATAGTATAATGATAGGGTGAGTTGGGTAAATGTTGCACAGAGTGCCCCTGGTTTGACACCATGTAGGCCTGGCTTGCTTCCCTTACCACACATCATGGTGGGAGTAGTCTGCTAATTGTTGAGGTGAATTCCTCTTAGATCTCTTTTGCACTTGAATTATCTTAACTTGCCCCTCTCAGAGAAATGATTGGTGATTAAAAACAAACAAATAGAAAACTGTAAATAAGGTTATCTGTGACTTTCTTGCTACTTCTCCTGTTATACCATTGAATCAGTAATTGAATTCATCATTATCCTTTCCTCTTCTGTTAGAACTTTTACAAAAAGAAACCAGCAAACATTTTTTTTTAATCACAATTTTTTATACCAATGGCTTTTCATTCATTATAGTGCTGCAAGGCAATATTTTATTCTTCACATTGAAATTTCTTTATACATTATTTAATACTTATCTTAAGAGAGTGTTTCCCCCCCCCTCTTTTTCTTTAGGCAACATTTTATCTATAAATGAAGCTATTGAAAACTTTAAAAATGTTTTTTAATAGTTGTATATTTTGAAAGTCTTAACTGAAATAAATTTTTTAATACAGATAAGGAGAAAGACTTCTGAATGGAAAATAAAATACTAGAATCAGCAGTTTCCACTACCTTAATCAGATGTTCTTTCATCTTAAGAAAGGAAAAAAAAAACTTTTTTTCCCCCAGTGCTAAGAATTGAACCTAGAGATGTTCTACCACTGAGCTATATCTCCAGCCCCCCCATCCTTTTTAATTAATTAATTATTTTTAGTTCTAAATGGACACAATACCTTCATTTTATTTATTTTTATGTAGTGCTGAGGATCAAACCCAGTACTTCACATGTGCTAGGCAGGTGCTGTACCACTGAGCTAAAAACCGTAGCCCCATCTCTAGACCTTTTAAAATTTATTTTGAGACAGAGTCTTGCTTAGTTGCCTAGGCTGGGTTTGAGCTTTTGCTTTTCTTACCTTAGTTTCCCAAGTAGCTTGAGAATTCAGGCATATGCTACTGCAGCTGGCTTAAAAAAGAACTTTTAATGTCTTGTAGGATATGCAAGGATATGACAGGAATATAAGGGAAGAAAGAATTTTAATGTCTTCGTAGGGTATACAAGGATATGATAGAAACATGGGACGTTCATACTATAAATGATGCTTTCTTGCTATGATATGCTTATAAAACTTTTCTCATTACTTTATTGAGAAAAGTGGAGGAGTATGTTAATCTAATGGCTAAATCGTTTTTATATTATAAGCTTTACAAATACATAAAAATACAGAAGCACTGTAAAAAGTATATGGTTTTAAAAATGGCTTTATTTTTAAACTGAACACAAGCAGCTGTTGAGACACTTGAGCTTAGCTGTCTAATAGTTACTTGATAGGGAATTAGTAGATCATCTATGTTTATTATAGTTTATGAAGATATGTCAGATTAGCCATAATAGTATTTAGTAATCTGAATTAAGAAAAATTAGAATTTCTACTTTCTGGTAAATAGGATTATGAATGTGAACATAGGCTTCACTGTGTGTTGGGGTACAAATTACCTGACCTCTGAAACCTAGTTTCCTGCTTGTAGAAGTGGAGAGAATATCACATTCCTCACAGGATTATGTGTTAGGCACATGTTAAGGTTATTCATATTATTGTTACATAATTTTAACTGTATAATTTATCTGAATGTATCCTATATTTTGTTAATTTATTTCAGTTTCTCTCTAGCTCACTAAGTTTTAAATGTACATTAATAGATATCTTCAATGTATTTGCTTTGATCTCTCCTGAGCCTTTTGAACAATGAAAGCTTATTGTCTATATTTTCTCTAAGAGTTGTAGGCACTGTTAGTGCTATTTTACTTCTGTTTTGAGACCAGACAAAGTTGCTAGGTCAAAAATCAGAAAGGTTGAAAACCAGGATTAAAAGACCCAAATAGGGCTTCTCTTATAAAATAGTGACCTCTAAATGATTGTCATTTTCATATATGAAACTTGTTACTTGTCTGAGTTTAAAAGACTTGTATAGCTGATAATATTAGTTTTATATAGCCTTTTTTTTTTTTTTTTAATGCAAGAGATTGAACACAGTGCTTTGTAAAAGCATGGTAAGCATGCACTCTACCTCTGAGCTACACCCCCAGCTCTATAATAATATTTCTATTACTTAGATTTTAGAATTCATACTGGGATAGAAGTAAATTCAAATAGCAATATGTGATAACTATATCTTTTTATTTTTTAAATTTTTATTTTATTTGTATCAAAATATTTTAAATAAAAAAAATTGTCCCTTAAACCAACCCTTATTCTTTGTCAAACCATGGTCATGAAAAATTTTCAACTTTTTTAGTTTTTTCTATGGTACATAGTTCTAAATAATAGGCTTCTATCGCTTTATCATTTTAGTTTATGATGTTTAGATATTAATAATTTCTTGTTATGGTGAGTTAGGATTTATAAATTGATTAAGTAATACTCATTGTATGTATTATTAGGTAAATGTTGTTTATTGTTTGGTCAGGTAGGAAACTATATATAACATTTTCTTTCTTGAAGTTAATTGACTTTTGCTCAGTTTACTTTGTAAGAATCAGCTGTTCTTTCTATATTTTATGTTCCTGTGTCTCTCATGACTGTTTTCTACAAAGACACATTTATCAAATAATCTGTTAGTTTGTCTTTCTTTTATTTTTCTACCTTTAAACCTGGAGATTTGTTAGTGTCTGTCTTGTATTTGACCTCTAAGATTCTGGTTTCCAAATCTTCTATTTTGGTTTATTCCCTTGTTTTGGGGGAGGATATCTTTCAGCTCCCAGGCCTGCTTTTCTTGAGAAAAGGTACTTTAAAATTTTTTTAAAAATTTGAAATCTTTCATAGTTAAGCATGTTTCCAAATTTATAATTGATTTGAGTATTAGTGTGTGTGGCTGAGTAGAGAATTTTGTATTTGAAATCATTTACCTTACAGTTTTAAAGGCTTTTTACCTTCTAGATTTTGGTGTTACTGTTGAAATGTAATATCAATCTGATTTCAGTTTACTTCTGAAATTTTATATACTTGGTATTATAAAATTTTACTTTGTTGCTTTGTTGACATTTTTATAATTTATTAGACTGGGAATTTGATGAGCTGTTTAAATTTGGCAGTTCATACTTTTTAGTTCCGGGGTATGTTTTAGTATTATTTATTAATAGATTCCTGTGTTGTTCCCCAACCTTTTCATTTTCTTTATGCTTATTTTCTGCAACATGTCTCCCTGGATTGATGCACTAATTTTCTCATCTTTCCTATTTTTTACTTATTTGTCTTTTCATTCTGCTTTCTCTCTTATAGAGTTTCTAAACATTGTCTTTCTTCAAATTATCTGTTGAATTGTTCTGTCTTCTTGATATTTTAATTTCTTCCTTTTTTTATTGGTACTGGGGATTGAACTCAGGGGCACTGGACCACTGGGCCACATCCCCAGCCCTTTTTTGTATTTTTATCAAGAGACAGGATCTCACTGAGTTGCTAAGTGCCTCACCATTGCTGAGGCTGGCTTTGAACTTGCGATCCTCCTGCCTCAGCCTCCCAAGTGCTAGGATTACAGGCGTGCGCCACCGAGCCCAGCTCTAATTTCTTATTCTCTGAATATTTTCCTCTTGGGTTTCTATTGTTCCAAGGATATAATACCTTTTTCCCTCTCCTCTCTGAGAATACCAGCAATTCTAATATTGGTTGTTTTCTTTGGTTCCCTTTATTTCTTTATTTTTCTGAGTTTATTTAAAAAAATTTTTCCTATTTGGGTTTGTGGGCTACTTCACTGTGTCTTAAAATATTGTATGTTCATCCATGAATAAGGGTGAGATACTAAGATGTTGACTGGAAGCATTGTATTTGTGGGCCAAATTTGTTGAACACTTGGCTTCTTTGTACACCAAGTTTTCTTAATCTTGGCGCTGTTTATATTTTGGACCTGATAATTGTTTGTTGTGAGGACTGTCCTTTGTATTATAGAATGTTTAGCTGTATCTCTGGCCTTTCCTCCCTAGCTAACAATAGTCCCCTCCTATCACCAGTCATGAAAATCGAAGTATCTCTTGGGATTGCCAAATGTCCCACATGGGGAAAACATATTCTTTGGTTGAGAGTCACTGCTGTAGGAACATTGCCTTGAACTGGACTATTACATTAGGAACTCTACAGTGCTAATATCTTTAGGACTCTTTTTCTGGTGCCAGGCTATAGAGTAGAAACTTTCAATTTCTCCTCTTGAGGTTTGAAGCCTGGCTGCTAGATTTTGGGGACCCAAGAGAAACATGGGGCTGGAGGTTTTCACTTAATTAATTCTTTTCACCATGGCTCCTGAACCTTGCCTGTACCTGTACTTCTTGTTTGCCAGTCTAGAGTCTCCATTTTCACTTTGTTTAGAGAATAAACCACCTGTCTTAATATAGTAGAGGGAAGGATAGTGTCTAATACTATGGCATGGGAGGAAGGGTCTTAGCTAAGGAAGAATTACTTGTTTTATAAACTTTTAACTATTCTTCCTGTTTTCCAGCTCTATGTAAACATCCTATTTTCAGAGGTACCCTGTACTTGGTACTTCCTGTGGTAGAGTTTTTTTTTTTTTTGTTGTTTTGTTTTGTTTAGTTATTGTGTATGTGCTGTATTAAGAATTTGGTTACTTATTATTAGAATCCCCATTTGGACTCAGCTTTCTTTGATCTGCTGAGTCAAGTTACTGGTCCTCCATTTACTTGCCATCTTTCAAAAATTTTTTGGCTTATTTAGTATGCTGGTGTATTCCTTCTTGTTCTTCCTTGTATGGGTGTATGGTCTTATTATGTTGTCAACACACTACTAGGTTTTAGAGCAGCAATAAACAGGAATACATGTGTTCAATCCAGAAGAAATAAAATAGTCTCATTAAAAAAACTGTATTTTTACATATTTTATTCCTTTTTGCAGGAGGAACTAAAATGAGGATTGTAGAAATAAAACCAGAATAAGTCTGTGTATATTTTTATATATATAAAATGTATGTATACATGTACACACATACATATTATATATATTTTGTTTTTAAGGTTTTTAGGTGTACTTTGTCTTATCTCTAATCATCAAGTGTGAACTTTTAAGGTTTTTATTACCTTTTTTTTTAGGATTGCAGATTGCCTATGATATGGTGCTGTTCAGGATTTTTTTCATGCTAATACAGTTTATATCACATTGATAATTCCACGCATGACATGTAGTGTCTGAGAGACTCAGAGCTTATCAGAGTTGAGTTTGTGCATCATAATTGTCACATGCCTATTCATTTTCTCTTTAAAGCTTTGAGTTATGGGAAGAACTTTCCATATATGAATTCAAATTTTGAGAATTGTGTCTTTTGACTTCTTTGGTTTTATTTTTTTTCCCCCTCCCTAGACAGTGCAATGCTTGCTAGACAGTGGTGCTGATATTAACAGGCCAAATGTGTCAGGAGCCACTCCACTGTACTTTGCTTGCAGGTATGATATTTTATATTTTCATATATTCAAAAAACAATGTGTTTATCTACCATATTTTCAAACAAATATTTCTGTATATTTTAAAAGCATTATGGTTTTGTTACTTAACTACATGAGGGGAAGCATTTTTTATTATATTTTATTGCCACTGCTTTTTTGCTGTAGGTGGGAGCTTTTTACTTGATTATTTCAGTTTTAAGAAAAATCAATAATCCATTAATTCCCATAAGTCACTTTATTAACTAACCAGGTGAGTTCTTTTGGGATAAACTATTGAAGTATGTTTTGGTCCAGAGATATATTTTTGCTTTCTCTGTATCTATAACTTTAAAATATTGAGTCAGTTTTGTTAGCTCTACTGAGTTAGGCATTATTTTTGTGCTTGTTTCTTGATCTTTTCTTAACTTGTACGTTTGTTCACTTACTCATTCATTTAATTGGCAAACATGTAGCTAGCACTACATGCATTGTTATAGGAATTAATGATATAGTAATAAGTAGGGCTAGGATGTAGCTTGGTGGTAGAACACTTGTCTGGCATGTACAAGGGCCTGGGTTCCACCTTCATCATCATCGAAAACAAAACAAATAATAACAAAACAAATATCTAAAGAGCAATACAAAAATTACGTACATGTATTCACACCCACTTAGATATACATGACTGTGTGGGCGTTATATAAATGTAGTTTACAGAGAGAATCCGTGCACAAAAAAACTATAGTGATTCTTCTTTTTCATTTAAATTATAGTCCTTTCTTGGTATCCCCTGGTATAGATTCTAGAATTCTCCCATGGATACCAAAGTCCTCAATACTCAGATCCCTTATATAAAATGACATAGTATTTATAACTATGCATATCCTCCTGTGTACTTTGAATCATCTCTAGATTACTTATACCTAATACATTGTAAATGATGTACAAATAGTTGATATACTATATTGTTTAGGGAATAATGACAAAAAGTCTGTATGTTTGTTATAGACTGAAAGACCTGCCTTTTCTTGTTTAGCTTCTTGTTGGGTCTCTGATGTTATCTTGATCAGACTGATTCAGATTATCTATTGAACAACCTTTGTTAGGAGCAGTTCACAAAACATTATAGTGATTCGTGTGCTTGATTTAAATTTTATGAATTTAAAAATTCATAAAATTTTAGGCTCTTATGTTCAAGGGGCCCGTATGTACAAAAGCTTTTGGATCTTTATACATCTAGATTTTGTCTAAATTCAGTCATTTTCTTATACTTAAAATTTGGTTGCTTGGCAAGTATAACAATTCCTTCCAGAGTGTCCTTAGTTTATGAATAATATAATTGTTTGATTACCTGAAATTATACCCTATCAAGAATTTATCTTTAGATCAGAGTTTTCTTTGAAGCTCTGAATTTGAGTGTCTGTCATCATTCAAAAATCTCATAGAATCTTAGATGTTAACATGTCCAAAATTCAGTTTCTGATTTTTCTCTTCAAACCTTTCTTCCAGTTTTCCTTATCTTAGTCAAGGGAACTCTATTTCTCCTAGTTCTTTAAGCCATAAACCAGATTGTTTTTTTTTTTTTTTTTTTTTTAATTTCTCTCTGGACCCTCAGCTTGGAACTTATTAGTTAAGTTCTGTAAATTCTACATTCAGAATTTGTTCTGAAACTTTATACTCTTACACTCATTGAAACTGCTTTGAAACAGTTACCTCTTGCTTAGAGTACTATAGTAGTTAACTGTTCTCCCTGATTCTTCTTTGGCTTCCTTCTTGTTTGTTTCTTCCTCAGCAAAGTGATCTGTTGAAGGGCAGATGAACCACACTGGGACAGCCTCTGTGTAGTAAAGGGGGGTTTATTAATCAGCTGAAGGACACGTGGAGGGGGAACGGAAAACCTGCGGGAGGAGAGGAGACAGGGTGATGAAAAGAAGAATAAAAGGGGAGAAAGGGGCATATAGGGTGAAATGGGAGGGAAAGGCGGAAAAGGGAGCGAGTTTCAGCCTGGCAGGGGTTTAAATAGTGACTCTGGTGGTCCGAGGGACCCCTGACTCCATAGGCTGCCTGGGGTCGGAAGGGGAACCTGTGTGCCATGATTGGCTCAGTAAGGGACCTGAGGTGTGGCCTGTCCAAGGTACCTGGGAAGTGTGGCCTGCCGACCTGGAATTATCTAACATCTATTTTATATAAATGAGTTTGCTCTTGTTACTTTGTGTTTAAATCCTGTATTTATAACTTTTCATTGCCTCTTTTTTTGCATTTCAAATAAAATTCAGATTTTCTCTTGGCCTATTAGACTTGCGTTGTCTGACCCCTACTTAGCTCACTGTACTTTAGCTGTTGGTTTTCTCTGCATTCCCTAAATGCAACAGATACCTTCGTTACAGCACGCTTTTCCTACAAGATATTTGTTTGTCCTGAAATGCCATTCCTTAGGCTTTTTGTGAGGTGTCTCCTCCTTATTATTCATGACATTGTTTAACTGTTATATTTTAGGAGAGCAATTTCTGACCAATCTAAGTAAGCCTCCTTAAATTTTCTGTTACAGCATCATGGTCATTTCTTTTATAGCATTTTGTAATTGTTTATTTACTTGTTTATAGTCTGTTTCTGCTACTTAAGTGAAAGCAAGAATTATGTTCATTTTTGCCACTTTATATCTGCACTTAGTACAGTGTTTTGCTCTTAGATGCTTAGTAGATGTTTTGTTTTTATTATTTTTATTCTACTTAGTTGTACATGACAGCAGAATGCATTTCAATTCATTGTACACAAATGGAGCGCAACATTTCAATTCTCTGGTTGTACACAGTGTAGAGACACACCATTCATGCAATCATCCATGTACCTAGAATAATGATGTCCATCTCATTCCACCATTTTTCCTACCCCCATAACTTCTCCCCACCCTCTCTTTTGCCCAATCCAAATCTCCTCCTTCCACCCCCCCATCATAGATCAGCATCCACTAATCAGAGAAAACATTTGGCCTTTAGTTTTTTGGCTTACTTTGCTTAGCATAATATTCTCCCAACTCCATTTGTTTACCTTCAAATGCCATAATTTTGTTCTCTTTTAATGCTGAGTAATATTCCATTGTGTATATATACCACAGTTTCTTTATTCATTCATTATTGATGGGCATCTAGGTTGGTTCCACAGTTTAGCTATTATGAATTCAGCTGATATAAACATTTGTGTGGCTATGTTACTATAGTATGCTGATTTTAGGTCCTTTGGGTATAGACCAAGGAGTGGGATAGTTGGGTCAAATGGTGGTTCCATGCTAAGTTTTCTGAGGAATCTCCACACTGTTTTCCAAAGTGGTTGTTCCAATTTACAGTCCCACCAACTGTGTATGAGTGTACCTACCATTCACCCCACATCCTCTTCAGCACTTATTATTGCTTGTACTCTTGATAACTGCCATTCTGTCTGGGGTGAGATGAAATCTTAGAGTAGTTTTCATTTGCATTTCTGGTGAAGATGTTGAATACTTTTTCGCTTGTATATCTTCTTCTAAAAAGTGTCTGTTCAGTTCCTTAGCCCTCTTATTGATTGGGTTGTTTGGTTTTTTTGGTATTAAGTTTTTTGAGTTCTTTATATATCCTGGAGATTAGTGCTCTATCTGATGTGCATGTGGTAAAATTTGTTCCCATCCTGTAGGCTCTCTCTTTACCTCAGTGATTGTTTCTTTTGCTGAGAAGAAGCTTTTTAGTTTGAATCCATCCCACTTATTGATTCTTGATTTTATTTCTTGCACTTTAGGAGTCTTGTTAAGGAAGTTAGGGCCCACTCTGGCACCATGAAGATTTGGGTCTACTTTTTCTTCTCATAGCTGCAGGGTCTCTGGTCTAATCCCTAGGTCCTTGATCCACTTTGAGTTGAGTTTTGTGCATGGTGAGAGATAGAGGTTTAATTTCATTTTAGCAGATGTTTTTGAATGAATGAATCACTATAATTTCATGCTTGAAAAATATTTTACGTGAAACAATGACATTTATAATATTTATAAGTATGGTATTACAGAACTGGGATATTCCCATAGTCTGAATGTTGTAATGAAGGTAAAAGGATATTTTTAGAAGTACATTCTGTTACTGCTATATTCCCATCATTAAGGTTTTTTTTTTTTTTTTCTTTTTTTTTTTTCCTTTTTATATACTTGGAATTAACCAAGGGCATTGTTTAGGTTATAAACTTGCAAACATCAGATAGCTTTGAACAAAGATAGTTATATGTGTCTGTGTTGAGAAGTAAAACCAGAAAATAAGTTCATCATTGTAGAAGAATGATGAATATGAAACATGGTTCATTTACAGGCAGACTTTTAATTCAAGTATTTTATTTCAAGTATTTTCTGTATCTGCAGATAACTTTTATTCTGTTAGGAAAAATAAGATTTAGTTGAGATGTATAGATACAGTAAATTAGACATTTATAGAGTTTTTGAGCTTTATAATAGTTATTAAGGGGTAAAATTCAGAGCATGGATTTGTAGCTTCTGCCAGGCAACTCCTTTTACTTAGCAAACTTTGTTAATAGTCAGGTAAAACAGACCGTAGACTCAGAATTATAAATTAGAATTGGAAAGTCCCCTTAGAAAATACGGTCTTTTTGTTACAGAAGCAATTCCAAAAAATATTGCTTTTATTTGTACAATTATATATTCTGTCCAAGTTCTCAAATTCACAGAGTCTGAAGTTAGAAGAATGAAAGTGTTTGAAAAATCACTTCTATTTCCTCTTCAAGGAAGTGAAAATTATCTGAATCAATATTTTAAAAAAATTTTGTTAAATTTAGTTGCTTTTCTCACCTTCAAAGTAAAGTTTTTGTATTAGATGGTCTTTTTAAATTGTGGAACTTCCTTGGGCATTTCTTAAAATCAGGTTTATATTTTAATGTCTCTGGATTGTAAACTTATTTTTTTGTTGACTTCATTTTGAATCAGAGGAACTTATTCAATAACAACACCTAGGGTCTAGTGGTTGCTACCTCCAGAGTATATTGGTTCTAACTGAAAGAGTAGTAAATAGGTATCAGAGGTATCAGAGAAAGGCATGTGGATAGGAGAGTTGTTTATTCTAGACTGGATTGAATAGCTGACCACAGAAGCCAAACTGAGTGGGTTGATAAAGTGAAGGTTGAAAGCTAGATAGATTTTTTTCCTTGTAATTCCCACTTGTGTTCTTCCCTTAAGTTCTTATTTTGATGCTTTTTTCTTTTTCTTTTTTAACAAAGAATTAAAGCGCTATGAAATATGTTCTTATTTTTAATATTTAAATTCTTTTGGAGTAAGCAGTCTAAAAATTTGGGTATTTGTGGTAGAAAGGAGGTCAGGGTAGAGTTGAGAAAGGGATTAGGAAGTGAATGGAAGGAAAAAAATGAACCAGAGTTTGAGAAACAGTTACTTATTTCAAAATGTTATGTGAGTTATTGTAGATAATGTGACCCAAGTTCAATTCTTAGATTTGAAAGATCATTTTCTTATCTATATAGTAAAAAATATGATTTAACATTGTGAAGATCTTATTGCTGAGGATGTGTTTTAGACCTTTCTGTCTTAATTTTTTTTTTTTTTTTTTTTTTTGTACCAGGGATTGAACTCAGAGGCACTCGACCACTGGGCCACATCCCCAGCCCTTTTTTTGGTTTTTATTAGAGACAGGGTCTCACTGAGTTGCTAAGTGCCTCACCATGGCTGAGGCTGGCTTTGAACTCGTGATCCTCCTGCCTCAGCCTCCCAAAGTGCTGGGATTACAGGCGTGCGCCACCGCGCCCGGCCTTAATTTTTTAAATTGATAATCTTCTGTTGATTCCTATTAACTATTCACAATTCATAGAGAAAGACTTTAAAAGATTTTATTTTTAACTTGGTTCTATTTCTATATAGTCATGGTCAGAGAGATACAGCACAGATTCTTCTATTACGAGGAGCCAAATATTTGCCAGATAAAAATGGAGTAACTCCTCTGGATTTATGTGTACAGGTATGTTTTCAATATATATTCTGAGTCCATTTAAGATAGAAACTGAGAATAGTAAAATCATTTTTTTTTCTTAAATGAGTGGGTGAGTGCAAATATATTTATTCTGTGAAGTATATGACTATTAAGAAAAACTTTGTTTTTGAAATTGAGTATTTTAAGTTTTGTTATTAGGGTGGATATGGAGAGACTTGTGAAGTATTAATTCAGTATCATCCTAGGCTTTTCCAGACTATTATTCAAATGACACAGAATGAAGACCTCCGAGAAAACATGGTAATGTAATTATGCTAGTAACTTGTATGAACAAGCTTTATTCAGGCTAATATATGTGAAACTTTCCAAATGTGCTTAGTAATTTTATTTATTAATACAAATATTTTAATAACTTGAATTTGCTTATCTGCACTATAGGATAAGTATGAATTCCATTTATTCCTCCATGTCTATGGGTTCTCCATGCATGGATTCAACCAATATGGGTCAAAAATATTTTTAAAAATTACATACGTAAGCCGGGCGCGGTGGCGCACGCCTGTAATCCCAGCACTTTGGGAGGCTGAGACAGGAGGATCGCGAGTTCAAAGCCAGCCTCAGCAATGGCGAGGCACTTAGCAACTCAGTGAGACCCTGTCTCTAAATAAAATACAAAAAAGGGCTGGGGATGTGGCCCAGTGGTCGAGTGCCCCTGAGTTCAATCTCCGGTACCACAAAAAAAAAAAAAAAATTACATACGTAGGGGCTGGGGTTGTGGCTCAGTGCAGAGACACTGAGTTCAATCCTTGGCACCACATCAAAATGAATAAATAATGGGGCTGGGGTTGTGGCTCATCGGTAGAGCGCTCGCCTAGCACGTGCACGGCCTGGGTTCGATCCTCAGCACCACGTAAAAATAAACGCATTGTGTACAACTAAAACAAATAAATAAATGTTTAAAAAAAGAATAAATAAAATAATGTTATAAAAATGTATCTATAAAAAATTGCATATGTACTGAATATTACAAATTGTTTTTCTTGTCGTTTCTTAAACCATATAGTCTAACAACTATTTAGTTAACATTTTCATTGCATTGGGTATGAAAAGTGATCTAGAAATGATTTAAAATATATGGAAAAATGTTCATAGGTTATATGCAAATACTATGCCATTTTATATAAATAACTTGAGCATCTGCAGATTTTGGTATCCTTGGGAATTCGGGTATCAGTTCCCAGAGATACCAAGAAACAACTATATGTAATAATTAACAAACTTTGGGCTAATATTTGGCCTTCTAAATCTTCTGATCTTTGATCTTTCCTTAAGATAGCTATTCCCCATGAATAGAGGAAATGGATCTAAGGAGGAATATCATGTTATGATTTGAAATCACTGGTTTACCGAGCACTCTTTTTTTTTTTTTTTTTTTTTTTTTTTTTTTGGTACCGGGGATTGAACTCAGGGACACTCGACCACTGGGCCACATCCCCAGCCCTTTTTTGTATTTTATTAGAGACAGGGTCTCACTGAGTTGCTAAGTCCCTCACCATTGCTGAGGCTGGCTTTGAACTTGCGATCCTCCTGCCTCAGCCTCCCAAGTACTGGGATTACAGGCGTGCGCCACTGCGCCTGGCTCCGAGCACTCTTTTTTTATTTTAATTTTTTCTTTTTGTTGTGCTGGAGATCAACCCCAGATCTTTCTGCTGCTTGGCTACATCCCCAGCCCTGTGTGCTATTATTTATAGTAGCTATACTCTTAGAAAAATTACAGAAATTAAAAATTTTCTTAAATTTGAGAAGTCTGGAGTTAAATTTCCATACATATACTAGGTGATTTTTACTCTTTTTTTTTTAACTATAATTTTCTTTCTTTCTTCTTCTTCTTCTTCTTCTTTTTTTTTTTTTTGGTGATCTTGGGGATTAGAACCCAGGGCCTTGTGCATGCCAGGCAAGCACTCCTCTACCAACTGAGCTATAACCCCAGCCCTACTGTGTAATTTTCAACAAAAATTTTATGTTATCATCTATCATATTAACTTTTAAATTTATACAAAGCAAGTACAAAGGTTTCTCTTTTAGCTGTTTGGCTTTAAGGTGCTTATTAAACTATTAGGTACTTAATTTTTTGACAAAACTTAATAGTTTATTTAATCTCAATTTTTTACTTATAAAATATTTAGCTACGGCAAGTTCTGGAGCATTTGTCTCAACAAAGTGAAAGCCAATACCTAAAGATTCTAACAAGCCTTGCTGAAGTTGCTACAACAAATGGTCACAAGCTGCTTAGGTAAGTGTTTTAGCATTTCAGTAGGTAGCAGTGTCTGCCTGAATAGTTTATTATGTTGGTGCCTTTTGTCAGTGGTAAGATGTAATAAAAATTTGTTGACTTATCATTGTTTTGTTTAAAAGGACCAAGGTAATCACCTAAAGAAACTTTGATCTCTAAAGAATGAGTTTTGTTGTATGTGTTTGGAATTTTATGAAACTATTACTTAGACTAGTCACGTAAGTAAATAAACATGAAGTAGAATCTAAAAAGTAGTTCAGAAGTCTTGCTCACTAATTTATAAAAATGAGTATAGTCTTTTCTTCAACTTTTCAACACACTTTTGAGATTCAGTATGAAGTTTTTCCCTGCACTGTCTCATTTCAGTTCTTTATTCTTTCCAGAAGTTTTTGTGGTTTTAATGGCTCATGGAGTTAATGCTTTTATATTACTTCATTTTATATATATGGTATTTTCCTGCAGCTACACTTTTTTTGTGGTTAGTCACCCTAATTAGGTTAAGTAGCTATTAAGAAATGGTTAATGTATCATTCTTTTATTTATTTATTGACAATTCTGGTAATTGAACCTAGGGCCAGAGTGCTAAGCAAGCACTCTGCCCTTGAGCTATATCATTCTCTACGTGTTATTACATATTAATTTATAAATTTGACCCTCTTCTAATTTGTATGCTTTCCCTTTGTATTATTATTATTTTTTCACTAATCATCTCTACATTGACAGGTTATGATTATCTTCCCCCTCTTTAGTTGCTACTGAACTTTTCCCCTCCCAACACCATGCAGGTTCTATAAGTCATCTACATTGTTAAATTGATGATTTTAGTCCTTTATTTCATTTTTTCCTCGACTTTTCATATACTTCAGATGAGAGTCACTTTCTGTACTCTAAGACCCTTCACTTTTTCTTGGTACCAAGTATCACTTTCTTGCATTCTTTAAACTGTTCAATGTTTCTTCAACAGTCCTAGTTGCTAGTTTTAAAAATTATTCTCTTTGCAACTACTTTTAGAATCTTTTTTTAAAAAAAAAATTTATTTATTTACTTTAGTAGTACATAATGCAATGCATTTATGTTTACGTGGTGCTGAGGATTGAACCCGGGCCTCACATGTGCGAGGCAAGCATTCTGCCACTGAGCCACAACCTCAGCCCTACTTTTAGAATCTTATCTATAAGACTCATTGAATTCCAGGTTCCCATAATGTACCTCTCTTATTTTAGTCATTCCCAGTATTCGTGCTAATTAAAAGCATGATCCTTGGAGATAGCCAGACTCAAACACTGTGGATTTAAACACTGTGGCCTTAGCAACTAACTTTTTGGTGTTTCCCCTTTTTGTTCATCCATGCATCTAATGCATATTTTATTTATTTATTTATTTTTTGGTACCGGGGATTGAACTCAGGGGCACTTGACCACTGGGCCACATCCCCAGCCCTTTTTTGTATTTTAGTAGAGACAGGGTCTCACTGAGTTGCTAAGTGCCTCGCCACGGCTGAGGCTGGCTTTGAACTCACGATCCTCCTGCCTCAGCCTCCCAAGTGCTGGGATTACAGGCGTGCGCCACCGCGCCCGGCTTCTAATGCATATTTTTGAATTTGAATGCTTGCTGCTGACACCAGACATTCTATTAGGTGGTTGTGAATAAAACAGACAAGATGTCTCCTTATATTCAATTTACAGTTTAGTTGGGATTTTGTTCCGTTTTATTAGAAAGTGGTAGTAAATACCTTAATGAGTTATTCTGAGAATGAAATGATAAGATGCTATAAAGTGCCAAGCTAGTATCTGTAACAGTGGAGATAAAGATGATTTATAAAAGGAAAATGGAGATCTTGATGATTATTTTAAATGCCCCCAGAATATAATTCGACCTGTTTTCCTACAATAAAAAACTTTTCCCCTGATATCTTTGTCCTATTTTATGGTCTTCCACAGTAATTAGAGAGCATTTATGTTTTTCTATATCTGTTTTTATTTTAAGTACATTTTTATCCCTTAATAAGTAGGTGCTAAGCTAAGGAAAATTAAAAAACTTTATTTCATTGAAACCTCACAGTAAATTTGTGATTTAGATATTATCTCCATTTACATATAAGAAAATTGAAGTTAAATGATTTGCCAAGCCAATAAATAGAGGAGCCAAGGTTCATATCTTCATATTAAAGAAGATATGTAATATCTTTATTATAAAAGAATAGGTTTTGTGTTCTAGTCTGGCTCTTAAAAATGACAGGGAGATTAGTGGAACAGGAAGAAATATAGTAGTCATCAGCCTGTGGAGGTGGTGGAACTTTAAAGAGGTGAGATAGATCTCTTCATACCCTACCATGATGTTCTGCCTCACCTCAGACCAAGAAACAATGGAACCTACCTATGGTGGTGGGGGTGGATTCCATTGTTTAAGAAAATACTTATTACCTTAATAGATAATTCACAAAACTTCCCTAGTTCATATATTTAAAACAAGTATTTCTGTTAATTTTTCAGAGGAAAAATCAAATTTATACCTTTCTCATGAAATTTGAGTCATTGTAGTTAACTTTTCTAAGAGCTGCAACACAATAAAAGAAATAGCTACAACTAAAGTACATTTCCATTTTTTTAGTGTCAACCAGTCTTATAATGTAAAAAGTAGAAACACTTTGTAAGACAAATACGTAAAAATCAGTGCAAACTAGATAATGGTTCTATGCCCATTTGATTCAGTTTCTAAAACAAAAAGTTTTGCTAGTGTCATATGCTATTGCCGTCCCAAATACAGAATGGACAGCAATAGCTATTTGATAGCTATTTTATTTTAATAATGATACTGGTAGCTTGCAGCTATTTTTTTTAATTAACTGTTTTCTAAAAACAATTTTGTATTTCTTTCTTTCTTTTTTTTTGGTGGGAGGCTACCAGGGATTGAACTCTGGGACACTCAACTACTGAGCCACATCCCCAGCTCTTTTTTGTATTTTATTTAGAGACAGAGTCTCACTGAGTTGCTTAGTGCCTCTCTGTGGCCCAGGCTGGCCTTTAATTCTTGATCCTTCTGCCTCAGCCTCCCCAGCCGCTGGGATTATAGGCATTGCACCACTGCGCCTAGCTAATTTTGTATTTCTTTTTTTTTTTTTTTTATGTGGTACCGGGGATTGAACTCAGGGGCACTTGACCACTGGGTCACATCCCCAGCCCTTTTTTGTATTTTATTTAGAGACAGGGTCTTACTGAGTTGCTAAGTGCCTCGCCATTGCTGAGGGTGGCTTTGAACTCGCGATCCTCCTGCCTCAGCCTCCCAAAGTGCTGGGATTACAGGCGTGCGCCACCGCGCCCGGCTAATTTTGTATTTCTTAAGAGTGAGAAAACAACAGGAATATTAAAATGAAAATGTTCAGAAATTTTGGTTCAAATATCACAGGATAGAAAATGCCTATTTGTCACTGATCAAACTGGAATAATTGGAAGTATACATTTTCTATTCCCATATTATTAATCCTTATTATTATTATTTTTTTAAGTTAAATACATACTAGAAATGTTACCATGAACTGGGTAAAATATACAGAGGGCTTTTGATAGTTAAATTCATACAAACACAATTATGCCATTCTGCTTGAAAAGTTATGGAACTCTTTACTCTGTTTTTGTGCAACAGTTATAATTCAGAATAACTGATGTTAGAGATTTCAGAATAAAATATTCCCTGGACAAAAAATACTTATTTATAGATATATTATTAAATTCAGCACAAATTTAGCTACATTTCTACAGTTTCTCTGTGGAAGAGGAATGATTGGTATTGTGATTATGACTAATTCCAAAGTACTTTGGGGTTCTGAAGGGCTTTCAGATGTGTTCAGAAAGTTTATATTTTTCATGATTTGGTGTTAGTTGAATTTGTTATCTTTTTTTTTTCCTCTTCACATTGGGGTTTATTTCCTATTTATGTGGAGTCATAATACAACCCATTACATAGAGAACAATCCTGATGCAATTAGTTGGTAACGTTAAGATAATTCAATTTGTGAATGTTCTATATGTGAGTAATTGGTTACTCTGTTTGGACAGAAAGGGATATGAAGTTATGGATAGACTAGACGAGATAGAGTTTCAGCTTCTTATTTATTTATTTATTTGCTTTAGTTGTACACAATATGTTTATTCTTACGTGGTGCTGAGGATCAAACCCAGGCGCACATGTGCTAGGCAAGCACTCCATCTCTGAACCACAACCCCAGCCCATGTTTCAGCTTCTTAGTTTAAACATTTGAACAGTGGGTTGGTCTGCTTTTGTGCAACAGTATACTTATACAACATAATACTTATAGAATTGGTTCTTTGTGAAATGTTTTTAGAGTTCTAAACAGTTCAGTTTATAAATGTACTTTTGGAAAGGAAAGTTGAAGATTATCTTGAAGTTGGTGTATCAAGATACCAATTGTTGGGCTGGGGTTGTGGCTCAGCGGCAGAGCGCTCTCCTCGCTCAGCCCGGGTTTGATCCTCAGCACCACGTACAAATAAACGCATTGTGTACAACTAAAGCAAATAGATAAATATTTAAAACAAAAAGATACCAATTGTTCTGTAGGAGTATTTTTTTCCCCACATTTACACCTTGATCTTGGTTATAATCTGGGTGCTTTAAAATTAGTATTCCATTAATAAGCAATTCAAATAATGTATATTCGATACTTTACTGTTAAAGCATTTTGTTTCCTATCATAATAAGAAGAGAATTTTACCCTAGTTATATTATGAACTAAAGGTCAGTGAAATGAAATTGTTTTAAAATAAGTATTTGAAGACATAGTTTGTTTTGCTTCATCTAATCTGTTCATGTTTTAATTTTTCAGCCTATCTAGCAATTATGATGCTCAAATGAAGAGCCTTTTAAGGATTGTGAGGATATTTTGTCATGTCTTTCGAATTGGTCCTTCCTCCCCCAGTAATGGAATCGATATGGGTTACAATGGGAACAAAACTCCAAGAAGCCAGGTGTTCAAGGTCAGACAAGTATATGATGTTGTTAGGAAGATAGATATAAAAGATGAATTTGACAAAGCATGCCTTCATTAGTCAGATACCTCACAAACAGGATGTAATTTTGGTTCATATCTGTACCATTTGTTTTTGTTTGTTTGTTTGTATTTGTGGCTCGGGGGCCTTGCACCTGCTAAGCAAGCTCTCTACTAAGCCACATCCCCAGCCTACCTGTACCATTTTTAAAATTAGGCACACCTTTTTCCTTTCAGCTCTCTCTAATCAACATAAAGTTTAACTGGTGTGCTTTCTATATTTTCTTACACTATGAAGGCTTTATTTCATTAGTGTTTTATTGTAAGCATAGAGATATTTAATGTTTAAATTTAATTTTATTGAATATGTTTTTAATGTAATAGGTAACCACCATTTAAAAAAAATTCTTATTAGAATGGATATATCTAGTTTTGTTAAATTTTACTATTTTGTGTATGTATGTATGTTGTGTGTGTCTTTGTATGTGCTTTTAGAAATAAAGTTATTCGCTGGGTGTGGTGGTACACACCTATAATCCCAGCAACTCGGGAGGCTGAGGAAGGAAAATTGCAAGTTTGAGACCAACCTCAGCAACTTAGCGAGGCCCTAAGCAACTTAGTGAGACCCTGTTTCAAAAAGTAAAAAAATGGACTAGAAATATAGCTTAGTGGTAAAGCGCCTCTAGGTTCAATCTGTAGTAACCCCACCACCACCTCCCTTGAAAGAAGAAGTAAGGTTGCTTTTATTCACTAGGTGTACTAACAGTTAATTCCAGCGATTACCTCAAGGAAGAATCACTGAGATAGTTTCTTAAAATATTTTGTATTGCTTCAGCTACCTTTTCTATACAAGTACAAGTGAGTGGAAGATTGATCCTTGGAAGAATGATTCCTATAAAACCAAAGGCAGTATTGTTACCTATGTTAAATTGTAATTTTATGAAGTTTAAAAATACACACACACACTACACACACACACACACACACACACACACACACACACACGGATAGATAGGGCTTTAATTGCTATTAATGCTTGTTTGTGGTACTGTACATATTTTTTTTTTTTTGGTGGTACTGGAGGTGTACTCTACCACTTAGCTACATCCCCAGCGTTTTTTATTTTTTATTTTGAGACAGGTTCTTGCTAAGTTGCCCAGGCAAGCCTTGAACTTGTGATCCTTCTGCCACAGCCTCCCAGGTAATTGGAATTACAGGCATGTACCACTGCACCCAGCATGTGGGATTGCATTTAATTTAATATCTTTTAATGGTTATTATTTGTATTATTATTATTATTATTATTATTATTATATATCTTTTGTGGTGTTGGGGATCAAACCTAGGGCCCTGTGCATGCTGGGAAAGTACTCTGTTTCTGAGTTACATCCCAGCCCACTAATGTTATTTTTTAAAGGTAATTTTTCTTAAGAGATTTTCATGGTGTAAAATTTTCTTTTGGGATTCATGAACTTATATTTCTTCATATTTTTAATTTTAATTTTTATTTTTGTAGTTATAGGTGGACAGCACACCTTTATTTTATTTGTTTATTTTTATGTGGTGCTAAGGATCGAACCCAGTGCCTCACACAGTGCTAGGCAAGTGCTCTGCCATTGAGCTACAGCTCCATTACATCCAGAAAGTAATGTTTTTATGTGCCACTTCCTTGAAAGCTAAATTAATAACTTTACTATATATAAAATCTGAAGCTAAATTAATAGTCTGTGTTAAATGATTCTTTTTTTTTTTAACATAGAAGAACTGGTAGATAGTTAAAAATAAATGTTTTGCAAACATTTTGACACTTTTAGATTTTTAACTATTAGAATAGATATAATTTTAAAAAACATATGTAAGTGTCTATATGAGTGTCCATATGTTTGTTTGTGTTCTTAAATCAGTGTTGGAAATAAAGTTTTCAGTTGTATACACGTATGTATGTTTATAGGCCCTACCCCATTATGCCACCTTTTGGAGGAAGGAAAATATGCATTATCTTTTAATTCAAACAGACTTTTTACATATCACCTTCTCCAACACTAGTTAGGACTGACAACAGTCATTTTAAATTTCAGTCTAAATTATTGATTTATTCTTTTGTTAGTGCTGTTTAAAGTGAATTTTGCTGCTCATTCATATCTCATGAAGTTGTTTTTCATGCATTCTGGCATAGCTCACTGTTAGGACTGATTCTACTCTTGATTTTACTTTCAACTCATACTTTCTGTTCATCTGTAATGATAAATAGAAAATCAAATCAGTTATAGATATGGTCACTATTATCCAAATTCAGTATAGATTATATTCAGTTTTGTCTGATTTTCATTGTTTTTAAAATTTGAATCTGTTACCTATTTGCTAATTGATATCAGAAATTAAGTGTGCGTTGAGTAGTCTCTCTATAGGTATTTCATGCCTGGTTTAAATGTCAGTTTTCTATTTAGGCAGTCAGTACAGATATAATAGGGTAAAAGAGGATATCATTTGTTTTCCTTTTTATGGAATCCTAACTTTGTGTTTTGTCATGTATCTATGATATATATCTGTATATCTCTATATCTATTTAGCTATCTGTCTATAAAGTTATTTTCTTCCAGTTTATTTTGTTAGTATCTTTATTTTTAATTTTTATTTTTTCTGGTGCTGGGGATTGAACCCAGGGCTTTGTGCATGTGAGGCAAGCACTCTACCAACTGAGCTATATCCCCAGCCCTTCATTTTATTTTAAAATGTATTTTCTGCATCATTAATAAGTGCTCTTGACCCTTATTTTCTCTTTAAATTTTGAATTTGCGTTTTGGTAAAATGTTTTTATTCCAAAACTCAGGTAATTAAAAAAAAAAAAAAAAAAAAAGAACAAGTGTTGACTTTTAAGAAATTTATTAGTCTCTTTCCATCCAATTTTATGAATTAAACATGGAATTTTGGGGAGATGGCAAAATGATCTGCCTTTCTACATGTCAGGATGAAAGCAGAAATTGTACATTGCCACCATGCATAAAGGTCTCCTGTTCTTTGTGGGGTGATACAAATAAAAATCTTTATTGCTGCTAAATTGCACAACTTTAGACTGGATATACTGTTTTAACTTTACCACATTTTGTGTAAGGTAGCAATTGATCTCTACTTTCCATTTCATTAACTAGGTACTCTAACATGTCACTTTATTGTTAGGATTAACTAATGGGTTTTCCATTAAGAATGAGTAGGTTTATAGGCCATGTGTTTTTAGTAGGTGAAATTGTTTAACATCCTGTTATTAGTTTTCTGATTTATATTAGAAGTCCTTTAAGTTAATCTTAACACTTAACCATTTTTTCAGTGTTAAGAGATTTTTATCTAGAGCCTTTAGAATTTTGGAGTATTTGAAGGAGAAAGTTGTTTTTATTATTGGAGTGAGTAAGCAAGCATGAGGGGAAGGCAGTTTAGGTTATTTTTGAATCTGATGTGCCCTTTTTTTTGCATGTGAAATAGTAAGCTGTGACTATTAATGGTTTCATAGAATTGTATTTTGGAAAATTTGGAAGCCAAGAAAGATTGAAAAATTAAACTTTAAGATCTTATCTTTTGGGTTGTGACATTTAACATTATCAAGTTGAAACAGACTAACAGAATTTCAAGGTATTACCCCCTGTTAATGAAACTGTTAATTTTGATTTCCTGTCACATTTCTACATGAGTATATCTTGAAATTTAAAAAAATTGTCCAATAAATTTGGAATTCTGCATTATAGTATAGAAATATAATATAAAATGTTTGTAACTCATTTGTGGTTGTCTTATTGTTACTATAGAGATAAACGTGGTGGTAATCATTCAGTAATATGAAATGAAGCAATATTTTCATAGTGCCAAGGAAACTGCTACTATTTTCCTTAGTAATTGACTTATTTTGAGTAACAATTTATATGTATGGAGTTTTGTATCCTATCTAATATATTTTATTATTTATGAATACTGAAAGCATCACAGATACAGTATGCAATAGTTTATTTATATTTTTTTGCAGTGCTGGGGATGGAAACCAGGCCCTTGTACATGCTAGCCAAGCACTTTGTACCACTTAGCTAGAAAAAAGACTGCAATATTCTATTTTAAATTTTAAACTTTATTTTAATCTTTTTTGTCTGTGACTACTGCCATGGTTAGAAATTAAAGTTATTTTTATAGTATTCGTTTTTGTGTGATTTTTAAACTTTATATTTTTTGTCTGTGGCTGCTTCCACGATTATAAATTATTTTTTTACAGTATTTCTAGTTTGTGATCTAGGAATGAATTTTCAAATAGATCTTCAAAGAGACAATTTCTTACGTAAAGTAACCTCATGGTTTGAATTTAGGTTTAGTGTATGTGTTGTGAAGAAAGGAAAGGTGGTAGAAAAGAGAAAAGTAAAGAAAGACCCCTAGTGGCTTATTCTTTATCTTTTTTTTCTTCCTATTCCTTATCGAAAACTCTTTTAGGATTTTTGTCACTATCTTTTCACACAGATCCATTTTTTTCTTTGCTATTATTTTGGATTATTCAAAGTTTGCCTTTAAACTTTTGTGCATTGCCAGTATTTGAAAATAGGATTTTAAGAGTTTAGGCCCATTGTTCATCTGTATGATCAGCCTGTATCATTTCTTGCCTTAGGCTTCATCTCTTTCTAGTGTGTTCATTTTCCAGGTTTTATTACTTCTCATTTAGAGGCCAATTATTTCTTTTTTCTTTGGTTTGAAGCAGTTTTTATGTGACCACCTGTTCTTTCTATTTTGGAGTTCATTTTCTGATGTAAAGCTCAATAGTTTATGACATAAAAAGTTCTTTTTCAGCTTCTATAGCAGGTTTACTGTTTTGCTCATGAGGAGTAACTATAGGCTGAAACTACATGGTGATTATAATTCTATGCCATTTTCAGTAAAATGTCATGTCACTGTTTATAGCAACTGCCCTTCCTTGAACAGCAGGGACCTCAAATCTTTCAGCTGTGGCCTAACTTTGGAAAAACCCTCTTTGTGGATGAGTGGGGTCCTCATTTCAACCTCATCGAGGGTAATATTAATTTCTCTTTAGTAGGAAACTACTTCCTGCCTAATTAGTTAGTGTACTATGTTTTGTTGATTGTAGTAGTGGTAGTTCAGTTTATTTGTTTTGTTTTTGCTTTTTGGTTCACTGTGTAAATGAAGAACTAGGGATGATTTAATTATTTGCAAATAATAAGTACAATATTCTGGATACTTGATAAAGTTCAGGATACTGGAATAAACAATGAAAATACTGTAATGGTATTGTTAGATAATAATTGGGAATCATTTTCTGGCAGAACAGGTTATTAAAACATTCTCTAAGATTTCAAATACAAATATGCTTGTGTGATCTCTTTCCGTAGTATTTTCTAAAAGTAAGATTATTTGTTTAGTTAAAATATTTAAAATACTGTGTAAGATGAATGATAACCCATCTAGTCTCTCTTAAACTGTCAATCCTTATTTGGGATTAAAAATATTCTAGCAGGTCTTTCAATAAAAATTAGTTGGACATTTATATTTGTGTTTTAAAAACTACTAATTATTATAGATCATGTTTATATTTCATTTTCTTTAGTATTTGGTCCTATTGTAGCATTTGTGATAAAATGATTTAAATGTAAAATGTTATTACTCTTAATTTAAAGAAGACATTTCACTATTTTCAGTAGAAATATTTAAAATATTGTAGGAATAAAAAGCAGCTCTCTTCCCCCTTACTATTATTATTTTAAAATGTTAATCTTTACTTGGAATTAAGAGTTTGCAAGGAGCTGAGGGCATAGCTGAATGGTAGAGTGTGTGCTTAATATGTGTGAGGCTCTGCATTTGATTCCCAAAACCACAAGAACAAGAAGAAAAAAGAATTTTCTAGTTATTTTGATAGAGTTTGATGATTATGGTTCTTGTTTTAAAAATTACCAATTATTTGAAATGGATTGTGTGTGTAAGCAAGCATATATTGTGTGTATATATACTTGTATTCATAGATATGTCATATTTTCATCATTTCTTGTGATAAATTATCAAAATTATAGGAGGGCTTTAAACAGTTGGGAATTCTAGTTTTTTTTAAAGTTGGAAATGACTTATTTTTGTTTATTGAAAATTATTGACATTACTGATAATTATTGGCATCAGTAAATGTTAGGGGTGTTATAAAAGTAATGGTATAGTCTTAAAACTACATTTTTGAAATTAAAAGAATAATGATTGGTTATAAATTTATTGTTAGATTTTAATTTTATCTTTTTATTATCAGGAATACATACAAAATAATTAAATTTTGCTATAAATGAAGAAAAGTTATCATTTATATGAAATGCATATATTTTTGTTACTTACCTTGAAGCATTATTGTCATATTAATATGGGAAAACTGAAGTATCTAGAGTAAATTTTCTCTTTTACACTGTTTGGCTGTGTGGTATTTAAAAAAAAAGATTATGCAGTTTAAGAATGATGTCTAAAAAAATTTTCTTTTCCTCATAGCCTCTGGAATTGCTTTGGCACTCATTAGATGAATGGCTAGTTTTAATAGCTACAGAATTGATGAAAAACAAAAAGGACTCAACAGATATCACTTCTATTTTACTGAAACAAAAAGGCCAAGATCAAGATGCCACTTCCATTCCACCATTTGAACCTGGGAGCTATGAAAATCTATCTACTGGCACAGGGGAATCTAAACCAGATGCTCTTGCAGGGAAACAGGAAGCCAATGCAGATTGTCAGGATGTTATTTCTATGACAGCCAACCGGCTAAGTGCTGTCATTCAAGCTTTTTACATGTGCTGTTCTTGTCAGATGCCTCCAGGGTAAGAAGGTTTCAGCTTATTATTTTTTGCTCTGATAAATGAAGAAAAGCTATGATGTTTTTGTAATTTCAATAACAACAAGTCATTGTTGATTTTTAAAGATTCTATTCCAATCTTGTTTTAGAGTACTTATTGTACTAATCTGGATCTAGTACAAAATTTCTTTGTAGAATGGAGAATGTCACCTTGTATAGGATATCTTAATTAAATGTTTGAAATGTGTAGAGCAGAGATGCTCATAATGTTAAGATTTTTAAAAAGTTAGTTACTTGTTTATATCATCTGTTGGTGGGAAGTTATACTATTTCATTTTACATATCGACTAGGCATGCCTTAGTTCTCTGAATTTATAAAGGTGCAAACCCAAGTTATTTCTTATGGTCTAGCATCCAGTCCAGTTCAATACATATTTATCAGATTTTCTGTATCTTAACACGAGTGTTTGTGTATTCTGATTTTTGCCTAATCTCCACAGAATGACTTCACCCCGTTTTATTGAATTTGTCTGCAAACATGATGAAGTTTTAAAATGTTTTGTTAACAGGTGAGGCTTTCTGAGATTCATGGACTGTCCTGGCAGCTTTTCTTCTTTTTAGGTTTGGTTTCTTCCAAACAGTAAAAAATGCTATTTTTGTTACTGTTCAAAATGTGCTCAATAACAATTCAAAATGCAGTAGGTGGGGATTAATATGTTTTTCTTCTATTTCAGTATTTCTTGTCCATTTAACAAAATATATTTTTCTTTTAGAAATCCTAAAATTATTTTTGACCACTTTCACTTTCTCCTTGAGTGTCCTGAGTTGATGTCAAGATTCATGCATATCATAAAAGCACAGGTAGAATTTTTTTTCATCTTGGTTTTAGTCTTAGTAATGAAATTAATTTTTAAAATTCAAATATTGTTGAGTGTGGTCAGCATTATACTTAAATCCTCCTGTAAGTAAGAGGGATGAAATTACATGTTGCTTTAATATGAAGAATAAATTTTCTTCTTTAAGAAATGTGTATTGAGTGCCTACTATGTGCAAATGCCTGTGCAAAGACAACAGAATACATTACTAAATTTCCTGAAGTGAGTTTCATGGATCACTAGTCCTGTGTGGTGGATGGCCTTTGAGAAAAGGATTTTTATCCCCTAATACAACATTTGGGAAATAGACTTATGTTCTGAGGAAATATATAAAGTACATGAGTAACATGTTAAAGGCCTTGGGAAAATCTTTGAAAATAGTGATTTAACATTACTAATCTTTCTAAACTTATTTGACCTGACAATCTTTCCCCTTATGAAGGTTGTACCTGTTTATTCCATATTTCTCGTGTTTTGTGAAAAATGCTAGGGAAAAACTTGTTTTTCTCCTAACCAGTTATATGACTTTGGGCACATTTCTTAACATCTTTGACCCTTGATTTCTTCATTTATAACATAGAGACAGTGACACAAACTTTATAGGACTGTTTTGAAGAGTGAATTGTGAAGAGTTCTTGGCATATATGCTTAATAAATGGTAGTTGATTTGGACATAGAAATCACATTTCTCCAAGAGGATCCTAATTCACTGTAGCAGAGAAGAGAATAATTGTACCTATAAATTAGTAATTATGTATCACCTGGTTTTTCAGGAGTTTAAGGGAAGAAGAACTTGCTTTTGGTTGCTGTAGTGAAGGAAAATTTCAAAAAGGAGGTAGATTTTAAATGACTTTGAAAAGCTTGAGAAACATGCAGTATTTTGATGGGAGTAAAGAGGAGGACAAATATTCTAGACAAAGATGGGCTGGTACATGCAGGTGGAAATTTCAGTTAGGTAAGAAGTACCTGAGCCGGGCGCGGTGGCGCACGCCTGTAATCCCAGCACTTTGGGAGGCTGAGGCAGGAGGATCGCGAGTTCAAAGCCAGCCTCAGCAATGGCGAGGCACTTAGTAACTCAGTGAGACCCTGTCTCTAATAAAATACAAAAAAAGGGCTGGGGATGTGATCCAGTGGTCGAGTGCCCCTGAGTTCAATCCCCAGTACCAAAAAAAAAAAAAAAAAAAAGAAGTACCTGGAAAGGTAGATTGGGGTCATATTGGAATATTGTATTGAGTCTTGTTTGCCAGATTGCAGAATCTTATTTGTTTGCTAGACTGTTTGGAGGCTTCAGGAGAATAACAAATCTTGGCAATATTTTAGAAAATAATTTATCAGATGTAAAGGATAGACTGGAGGCTATGGTTTCATTAGTAGTCGTGAGATAATAAATACCATAAATTTGGTTTTTAATGTCTTTAGGAGCACAAACCCTTTCAGAAGTTAAAAGAGCTAAGAATTCATTTTATGAAATTATATAGATGTACATAGGGATCTTTTGATGCCTGTTTAATAATGATAATGTAAAAGAAGGCAATGATAATAATTTATGCTTATTGTATGCTAATTGTAGTTTCAGTACCATGTATTTGCTTATGTGAATTATTTAATTCTCAGAACGGTCAGCTGCTTTTACTGAATTGAAGGGGTTAAATGACTTGTTTAAGCCATTCAGCTATAAGTGTAAGAAGCAGGATTTAAAAGTCTATTTGGTTCTTATGTTTATTTTTGTTGTTGTGGTGGTGGTGGTGGTGGTGGTGGGTATTAAACCCAGGGCCTCTTACTTGCTAGGCAAGCTCTAACACTGAGCTGCATCACCAATCTCTCTCTCTTTCTTTTTTTTTTTTAAAAAAATTTTTTAAAAATGTTTATTTATTTGCTTTAGTTGTACACAATGCAATGCATTCATGCCTATGTGGTGCTGAGGATCGAACCCCAGGCCGTGCACGTGCTAGGCGAGTGCTCTACCGCTGAGCCACAACCCCAGCCCTCTGTCTCTTTCTTTCTTTTCCTCTTTCTTTCTTTCTTTCTCTCTCTCTCTGTGTGTGTGTGTGTTGTCTGTGCATGTGTGTTTGTTTCTAGGGATTGAACCCAGGGCCTTGTGCATGCTAGGCAAGTACACTACCACTGAGCTATATCACTGGCCCCCTAAGTTCATTTTGTTAACCTGTACCATATGACTATCTTCTAGGGCAAATGAGGTACTAGGTAAAAGAAGCTTTTAGTTTTTGAAAAAGAGATAATTTGCTATTTTTAATGCTATTTCTGGTTTTCATTTACTTTTTTCCCTGTCTTTTCCTGAACAGTTTAGTTGAAAAGCATCTGCATTAGATATCCATCCTTTTTGACCCAATGGGAGAGTTTTAACTTACCAGCATGAAGAATATTCACATGCATCCTTTTGGCCTAGTGTGGGGCTTTGGAGTGTGGGTGTGGTAAGGAGGTATCTGTTTAAAAGAGGGCTCATGATGAGATAGATGAATTGGAGTGGCATAAGGAGGAGGTCCATGTGGAAGATGGTGGCAGCTTCTCACAGTTACTTGACAGAGCCTCAGTGAGGTGGTGGGCATTCTACAGTGAAAGGGCCATGTCAACAATAGGAGGTTGGTTGTATATGGGAGGTGGAAAGGAGGTGAGAGTTGATCAGATAACTAAGTATAGGAGCCTAATGTTGGAGAAAGGAGTTACAAAATGAAGGAAACTAGAACAAACTCTGTGCTATTAAATTTGAAGTAAAGGATACCAGTGTGAACACAGTTTTCATTCTTCATTGATATAGCAAACCTGGCATACAGCTCTCGGTCTCTAAATAACATTCTTTTTTTTTTTTTTTTTTTTTTTAATATTTGCTTTAGTTGTACACAATGCGCTTATTTTTACGTGGTGCTGAGGATTGAACCCGGGCCGAGCACGTGCTAGGCAAGCGCTCTGCCGCTGAGCCACAACCCCAGCCCCTAAATAACATTCTTAATGAAGCAGGGCCCATTGGAGAAATGGTGAATTCCAAGGTCAGGTTATGGAAAAATACAAGATGAAACTGGAACATTTTCTTGTGCAGGAAAGTAAAGATGTGTTCAAAGAGTCATGGAATTATGTCAAAATGACTCAGAATCCCATTCGAAATGGATTCCCATTGGCCGAATTTGGAACAATTGGAACTTCAAAATTAGTAATGATAATAGCATATTATAAATAAGATAGGAATTCATGTATCTATACTGGAAAAATTAATGAATGAATATGGAAAGTTTAATAAGGGGTGGGTATTTATAGTCTCAGAATATCTCCTCACAGAATACTTATTGCAAAGAGAAAATGGGAGCTTTTGCAGTGGAGAAGCTTTGTAGTAATCAGAGCAGACATAGCAGTGGGCCAGCTAATAGGATACACTAAGAAGGACATGGCCTCACTTCTGTGATGTTTTTGCTAAAGATGCTCACCCTAAATCTAAGCATGAAGAAACATTAAACTAACTCTGATCCAGGGATGTGCTACAAAATTAACTGACCTGCAATCTTTAAAAGTATCAATGTTATGAAAATTAAGAAAATATTGAATAACTGTAACCAGAGTGAAGGAGATAGAAACAGGATAATTAAATGTAGTTCATGAATCATCATGCTCATAAAGGATATCTTCAGGAAATTGTCAAAACTTGAAATGGAATCTGAGAATTGGATACAGTAGTGCATCAGTGTTCCTTTTAGTCAACTGGTTATATAGGATAATTTCTTTGTAGGAAATATATACAAAAAGTATTTATGGGTGTACTAGACAGCATGTTGGCAACTTACTCTCACATCAAGGAAAAAAAGTGTTCTGTACTCTTCTGTACTTGGGAATTTTTTGTAACTTGTAGACTGTCCTTCCAAACAAGTTGAAGACCAGCTATTTCTGAAGGATTGACTACTTCTTCTGTTGGTGGTTTTCAGGTGGCCAGTAGTTAAAGGGAGACACATTTTGTGTTGCTGTACAAATGCTATTAAGAGGAGCCTCTGTAATCAGTCCTGTTTTGTGAATTATATATGGAAATGCAGGTACTCAGAAAGTTTACATGCAAAAAATGTGCCCTTCAGCTGTGTGGAGCTGTGTGTGTATATGTGTGAGTGTGCGTGTGCACATGTGTACACGTGTGTGTATTGGTTTTATAGATATCTTTATTAGATTTTGGAGGTAGCAGTTGGTACCTTTTAATGTTCTATATGAATTACTTAAAAATTGCATTTGTTTTTATTTATTGGTTCACATTTTATAGATACAAGACAGTTTAATATCTTATAATGGCAAGTAAGTTTACTGTTATTCATTGTCACAGTTATGGACAGTTTTAACATTCTTGAGAGTGATAATAGACCATCATCTATTTATTGAGTGTTGTGGATGTTGAGTATTTCCACAAATTACTTAACTTCTTAGTGCTAAGTGCTACATATTTTTGCTTCTGTAGATGGGGATAAGTGTACCTTTTTCTCAGTGTTGTGAGGGTTGCATGTGATAATGCACCTGAAGGGCTTGAAACAGTACCTGGCTTATAGGTGCTTAGAAAGCATCAGCTAATTTGTGATTATAATTATGATTATAATCTGTTGCATTATTTCATTTAATCCTTACAATAAGTCCTTGAAGTAGGTATTATTTATCTATTTTACGAGTAAGAAAACTAAGTTGCGAGGGGATTAGTAATTTCCTTAGGATCACAAATTCATTAAGTGACTGAGCCAGCATTTCAAACCATGTTTATCTGACTTTAAAGCTCATACTTAAATAAGTTCCTTCAGTATAATGTTTTGTTTTCTCCTCTTTTACCAAAATTTTAGAAATAATCAGCATTGAAATTTCAAGTACATTATATTCCAGCCAGTTTATTAAAAGTTAACTACTTGTATACATACTATATGTGAAAGAGCAACTGTTAAAAGACAGAAGTTAATCTCTCACCAGTTATCTAAACTAATAATATTGGTTGTCTAAACTAATAATATTTTTATTAAGAACTAATAAAAAGTATTAAGTCTCTTAAAGCAAAACTAATATTTAGTTTAGCTCAACTGAAGAAATTGACTGATACCCTAGAAACTTCCTGAAAGGTAACGTCTTTGTGGTGTTATGTGGTAGTATACCTTTTGAAACCTCTAGCTTTTGTAGTATTGTGCCACCTTGTTTATCCTTTGGCTTTTTTTGTTGTGTGTATTTGCTGAGCAAATTTTCAGTCCTGACCTGGGATTGTGAATTTCTTTCTTCTTGGTGGTTATATTCTTTCTATTCTCTTAAACAAGGTACCTTAGCTTGTTTTCCAACTTCAGCTTTCTTCATGACTCTGTTTCCAGTGTCTCAAGTGTATCAGAGTCAAGCATTTATTTCTAAGCCCCTAATAGTTATGTCCTACAATAAGTTTAATTTCAGGATACGTAAAACCTTATTCATTGTCTTCCCATCAGTGCCTTCTAGGAAATGTGGCAATAAGTTGTGGGAGAAAGTTTTTTCCTCTCTAAATTATATCTGTTAGCAAGTTCTATCTCTAGAGATCTTCTCTTACTTTTCATTTTTATTCAGAGGAGTAATGGCTCTTAGATTTACTTCATAGTTTCTCTTTCCTATCACAATGTGGACCTCATTATCTAGTACCTGTTTTTGTGACTTCTACTTGGATAATCTCCCTTTATATTGGTGCCACACTCACTTTGATTACTGTATTATATTCTTCAAACCAATCTCTAGTGGCCCCTGTATCTTTTACTGGATTCTCAGGATCCTTAATTATGTGCTCAGTTTACTTATACAAACATATTTCCTTCAACATGTATAGAAATAGAACTTTACTACATCTTCCAAAGGGACATGATTTCTCCTTCTGTACCTTTCTCTTTGTCTCTCTTAACCTGATGCACCCCTTTTCCTCCTTGCTTGAACAAGTCCTACTGATCTTTAAATTCTAGTTCAGAAAATGACTGGTGAAACCTTTGTACTCCATTCACCTGCACAGTTTCTAAATTCTTAGTTGCATCAGTAGTTTGTACTTTACTTTTTAGAACTTGATATATACTATTGTGTTGTTCTATGTTATTCTCATCTCCTCAACTTTACTAAGCCATTTTTAACAAGGAGATTGACACTTGTACAGCTTTTATGTTTTAGTATTGGCACATACTAGGTACTCAATAATACTTTCTGATTGATCATAAAAATTATAGGTCACGTGCAGTTTGCTTTACCTGTTAGATGAATAAAAGGCAGAAATTTTCTTTTCTATTCAAGAGATCTTATTCTTCAATTTTTAGGGTGGAGGAAAGGAAGACAGAAGGACAACAAATAACTTTCTAGTTGCTGCCTATATTTCAAAATAAGAATGAAGCTAGGTGTAAAAGATTATTTTCATAAAAACTTAAATGGAACATTCACTGTTAACTTTTTCTGGGTGTGAAAATTTATTCTTATAAGTTTTGTTGGGTTTTAAAGAAATTGAGAATAAATATGTTCAATTACATATCTGATATTAAGTTCTTAGATATAACTTATCAGTATTTCCTGTTGAAAATGTGGGAATTTTATGTTTGATCCTAGCCAAATGGCCAAGAAGCAGTGAAAATATAGGGATGTTAAAAAATACATTGTCTAGGTTGTCAAAGTATTTTAGCTAAGATCTGCCCTTTTGTGAATAG
Source organism: Tamias sibiricus (assembly GCA_025594165.1). Classification (NCBI taxonomy): domain Eukaryota; kingdom Metazoa; phylum Chordata; class Mammalia; order Rodentia; family Sciuridae; genus Tamias; species Tamias sibiricus. The sequence continues at coordinate 90,882,458 of CM046666.1, read as the reverse complement.
TTACTGAAATGTTAGAACATTATCTAATAAATACTTATTACAAATTAGAGGTCTAAGAATGATTATTTGTAGAAATTTACTAGCATTTAGTATGCTAATAAATCTGGTAAATAGGTGACTGAAATATTGTTAATATATTTTTGTGTCATTTTTTGGGTAGCCATTTAAAGATCGCTGTGAATGGTTCTATGAACATTTGCATTCGGGACAACCAGATTCAGACATGGTGCACAGACCAGTAAATGAAAATGACATTCTGCTAGTTCACAGAGGTATGTTTAAAAAAGAAACTGATGTATGTGTGAGGCACAAAGTACTTGTTATTATAAATTTTAATATGTAAAATTAACTTATGCTACATATTTAGATTCTATTTTTAGGAGTAGCTGTGAAGTTGTATCAAAAGCAAATTGTGCAAAGCTAAAACAAGGGATTGCCGTACGATTCCATGGAGAAGAAGGCATGGTGGGTATAAAAATAAGTGATTTGGAAATCACTGTGTATAAAAGAAACACATTTGAATGAAGCTTAATATTTAATGATAAGAGAGGAAATTTAATGATTTTAATTTTGTTCTCATTCAGAAAAAAATTTCCCAGCATAATATATTTGTTGATGCTAAATTTCATTTTCTTGAACCTCAGGGTCAAGGAGTTGTTCGAGAGTGGTTTGATATTCTGTCTAATGAGATAGTCAATCCCGATTATGCATTGTTTACCCAGTCAGCCGATGGTAAGTTGTGTGGTCTTGACTTTTTTTGTGACCTGTCGTAGTTTTCAAACTTCTTCAGTACATTTTGTTGATTCCCACAGTAACCCTGTGAACTAGGTGGGGCATTCCCATATCATAGAAAAGAAAACTGTAATTTAGAGTTTTTGTCTACATTGACAGAGCTGACAAGTGGTTGAACCATAAGTGGAACTTGACTAGGTGTAGCATTTTTTGCTACAAAGAGTTGGTTTCCAAATGCTTGTCTCAAGGTCCTGAACAAGTTCTTACCTGTCCTTTGAAATTTACTCAATTTATGTTTATCCTTTAGCCTGCTTTTTTGGCTAACATGTTCTATCATAAAATAGAGTTGCACTTAGTAAATGGACTTTTTTTAAAAAAGGTCCTTATTTGGAAAAATAAAAATGTGCTAACCTGATTTGAGTTTCTAAATCTTAAAATTTTTTATTGTGAGGGCAATTCACTCAGGATGCCTCCCTTGTGAGAGTTTTGCTTCCTTTCTGTTTCAAATATAAATTCTGTTACTTTACTCTAAAAAGAAGAAAAGGTATTGGTTATGAAAACCAAAATCTAGAAATTGTGATGTTAAATCTTAACTCATAATCTATTTATGCATACTAACTTTTTTTTTTCAGTCCTTTTACGAGATCAAGACCTGACAACTAAAAAGCTTACAATACAGATGAACAGCTCTTTTTGTGGAAATGGGTTTTGGACCTATAAAGTTGTAATTTGATATTGTAGACTAAATGGAATTGGTTACCACCTCATTTTTGTGAGGGTATGTTTGAGAGCTCTGTAATAAAGGCTTATATTTGAAATGAAGGTAGGATTTTAGATTTTAAATGCTTTGCACAGTTCCTTGTTTTTCCTGAAAATCTCTTCTTTCTTCAGTATTTACATTCTCTTATAAGGAGAGAATACCTGATTAATTGTAGCTTCTGACTGCTTCCAAACAAATGTAGCAGCAAATCTCCATTTAATAAGAAGGATTACTTTAGGAGAGGCCAACAGGAGTGGGCTGTAATGAAGCTAGGAAGCTGCAGGCATTCACCTATGTAATGTGCTCCTTGGGTATTTGGAATTACTTGAGAATATGGGACTGCCTGCTTTAATTATGTAACTTTTGATTGCTCTGTGGTGAATTTGGTGTCTTTGTGAACAGTGTGACAAGTTCAATGAAGCACTAAGTTTAAAGATTTTAGGCCTAATCTCTAAAACTTAATTCAGCATATTTTAGGCTTTTCTTTTTTTTTTATAGTCCCCTTATTCTGACTCTGCTTAGTTTCATACCTGAAATTCAGATATGATGTGAAAATTGTTACTAGAGGTACTTCATTAACACCACAGATTTATAACAGAGCAAATGTTGAAGGGCATAGACTGTAAAAATTGTGGTTCTTTTTGTAAACCATGTGTTTTCTCTTTGGGGGTCATGGTTTTAATGGTTAAAAATCTGGGGGCTGTAGCTCAGTGGTTGAGCACTTGCCTTGCATGTGTGAGGCACTGGGTTCGATCCTTAGCACCATATTAAAAAAAAAAAAAAAAAAGATGTTGTGTCCATCTACAACTGAAAAAATTTTTAAAAAATCTAGGTAAAATGTTTTCTTAAGTTTAGTTTCATGAAGGAATTTCATTTAGGAGTTAAGAGTTCCTGAATGTGGGGAACATTTGGGGGGATTGTAGTTTGTAACATTTTTTTTTTGTTTTAGAAACTTAATTTCTAATGAAATTAAGATGCTCACGATAGAGAAGCAGCTTATGATAGTGATTGAGTTTGCACTCTAAGTTACATTAGGTGTGAATATTGGCTTTGCCATTTCTTTGATTTGATGTTAGACCAGTGAAATTAACCTTTATAAACCTCAACTTCCTTATTTGAAAATGGGGATTACTTGTTTTATAACACAGTGAGAATTCAGTTAGTTGATATGCCAGTTAGCTGAGATGTGAAAATGTTTAACTTGATGCTTGGCACAAAGAAAGCATGAAATAAGTATTAATACTGTTACTATTATTCTTTGAAAATAATTATGCAGTAGGGTTTCCTTCTTGAAAATGTATTTTCAGGGCTTGGGATATAACTCAGCGGTAGAACATTTGCCTTGTGTGCACAGGGCCCTTTGATTGCCAGCATCACGAAAAAGGTTTTTTATTTCCATTTTTTCTTGAAAAATATCTCAATAAACCATACTTATCTGAATAATAGTTCAGAATTTTTAATAGTGAGAATGAGAACCTGGGACAGTCACAGCTGTGTTTATTTTGAACTTAAAATTTTTAAAATATATTTTATTTATTTTTTTTATTTATAATATTAGTATGTATTGCAATTTATAATTAAACTTTTTAATATAATTTTTATACTCTGTTTTAACTAGTTTTCAAGTTAAAAAATATTATTATTCCTGTCCTGAAGATTTTTATACCATTTGCTTCCTTTTTTTTTCTTTTGATTTCTCCTTATATATTCTTTTTAAGAATCCAGATTTACCAGAAAGTATTAGATAGTGAAAGAATTACAGAAAGCTAGGGAAAGGAAAATAGACTCATGAAAAATAAGTGCTGGTTCATCAGTAACCCTAAACATTCACTGTTTGAACAGGTAAAAAAAAATATTTGTGATATTCTCAAAATATTATGGTTTTGGAATTATGGTTATGTTTATCTTTGAAGTCTTTCTTCATCTCCAAGGTCTTGCTTTGGCTTTTAATATCCAGAAATGCCTATGACTGGAAATTATTCAAAGGTACTTAAGAGTGAATGATGAGCTTCATGTGGCTTATTTAGGTCATTCAACCATAAGCTTCTAAATTTTTTCCCTTATATCTAATTAAATGAGTGACAACAGTTTAATCCAGCTTCAATACTGATAAATAAAAGCTCAAATTATTATCACAAATATGTATTCCGAATGACCAAACATTTACTTTCTAATAATATTTTCCACTTTATTTTTCTTTGATGCTATTTCTATTAGATTTATCAGTCGTCCTTTCTTTTAGCCTCAGTACCTAGAACAGTAAGTAGTATATAGCATTAGCTCATCTGTTTCTTGAATGAATGAATTTTTAATCCAGGTTAGTGATCATCACAGAAAAATCAGTGAAGTTGAAGTTGAGAAGTTGGCATTAGGTTTTTTGATTAGACTATAATTTTTTTGTGGTAAAATATGTAACATAAAATTGACCACTTCAACCATTTGAAAGTCTGCAACTTAGTGACATTAGGTACCTATTATATCGTACCACTGTCTGATTCCAGAACTTTTTCGTCAGCCCAAGCACAAATTCTTCTACTTGTTAAGTAACTGCTCACATTCAGTCTTTCCCTAGCCTCAATTAACTACTTTAAGTAATCTACTTCAAATCTGTATGAATTCACTTATTCTAGATATTTCATAAAAGTGGAATTATACTCTTAAAATTAGATTTTGACACTGCAACCAGTAACTGTTACTCTTGCCATTTTTTTTTTTTTTTAAACCTCAGCATTAATTGTTTAAACTTGATTATTTGCCATGTGAAAGAAGTGGGTTGACTTGGAGACTTAGGTGATTTTCTGATCATTGTTTAACAGACATCAAGTTCTATGACTAGGTCCATTACTTAGGAACAGTTGTACATTTAAAAGTTTTAGTCATTCTCTTAACTGTTTGCTTTCCTTGAGAAGTAAAAATGAGTAATAATTGCCCTGGACATATATAAATGAATGAGACAGTGTCTGCCCTATTTTATATCTTAGTAGTTATTGCCACACTGCCTAGGAAAATGGGTGCTCATATGTATATGTGTGTGGTCTTTTACTAGGTTTTTTGAGGGTATCTAATGTTCTTTCAACTACTTTCAGTTGAAAGTATTCTAAAATTTTCTCTTTATATTCGGACTTGTCCTGACAATATATGTGAATTAATCGTTATTTTCAGTACTTCCATTTCTACTGCCTGTTTGTGTATCCACAAAGAACATTCCTGTGGAAGCTTATATATGATATAAACTTAGCTTTGCTAAAGTTATATGTGAATTAATTTATTTGCATTTAAATTATCTCTCTTCTGCATATAGATTTCTAAGTGTAAGTTATTTTGTATTTATTTCAATAGGAACAACTTTTCAGCCTAATAGCAACTCCTATGTAAATCCTGATCACTTGAACTATTTCCGGTTTGCTGGCCAGATCTTGGGATTAGCTTTGAACCATAGGCAGTTGGTCAATATTTACTTCACACGATCATTCTACAAACACATTCTTGGTATGGTTTTATTTATTATTTCTGTATACATGTTTTTATAGTGATTTTCTTACAGCTTTTAAGGGTGAACTAAGTAGATAAGCAGTAGCATTTGAATGAGATAATTTTTATTTTGATTGGACACCATCTGTGTGTCATTTGGGGACCATTTGGGGGGCAGAGGGAAAGAAAAATGACCTACTTTTTAAAAAAAACACTTTTTTTTTCCATTAGAGTGTGAATATGTTTGTGCAAAGAATACAATTTGATATTTGGCACTTCTAAAATTTATTACAACTTACAGAATATCTATTTTAAAGAAAGATTTCATTGTAAAGATGTGGAAAAACAGGCTTAATTTATTTAATAGACTTCCAAATTTAGGAATTAGATCCCATTTAAAGCTATGTTGTGAATTGGATTTTGTTTTGCAGTTTTTCAGTGTATCCGTAGAGGGCAGTATTTTACCATTAAACAGATGAGGAAAGACAGAAATATTGACTGTAACTGCTGTGTTTTTGCATTTTTTTAGGTATTCCTGTAAATTACCAAGATGTAGCATCCATTGATCCAGAATATGCCAAAAATTTGCAGTGGATTTTAGATAATGATATTAGTGATCTAGGTCTAGAATTAACTTTTTCTGTTGAGACTGATGTGTTTGGAGCAATGGAAGAGGTGCCTTTGAAACCTGGGGGTGGAGGTATTCTTGTGACACAAAATAACAAAGTGAGTATTTAACTTAATTATTGTTTCAAGTTTGGCTTTGTTATTTTGCCAGTTACTCTAAATTGTTCTGGCACTTGCTAGAAAAGCTTTTATGTTGCAGATTAAAACATTTAAGTTAATGAAACTATCAAATATCAAACTTTGAACTGGAAAGAATCATTTCAGTATTATTTTACCTAGACTGAGATGGTTCCTAAAGCAGTCTGGACACTATTCAGTTGATCATTCAAATTGTACATTTACAAATGCATTTGAAAATTTTAATAAGTACAAACTTAATCAAAATAATACTTTTGATAATCACTATTTCAAAAGTGTGATTAAAGAGTTCTAATATAGTGCTGGGACTGTGGCTCAGCAGTAGCGCATTTGCCTGGCATTTATGAGGCACTGGGTTCAATTCTCAGCATTGTATATAGTTAAATAAAATAAAGGTCTTTCAACAACTAAAAAAAATATTTAAAAAAAGTTTTAATATAGAAAAGAAGAAAAACCTGTGTTAAAGCTTTGGAAATTCATTTCAGTTCCAGTAAATCTGTTAGACCTTTTTTTTTTTTTTTTTTAACTTTATAACTTGATTGTTTTTATTATTGTATCTTCTCTATACATGTTATCATAAAATCTTTCATTTGTCTTAAATGCTGAAAATCATAAACTTTTGAAAATCACAATCAAATGTATAATACGGTATTATATTTTGCTATATTATGAAGGACATTTGGAATCAGAAAATCTTGTTTTGAATTCCAGTTATGTATGAGTAGCAACTTCTTGTTAAACAAACCTAAAATCTTCTTCCTTTCCTTAGTCATGTTTTAATTCCAAAATATCTTCAGAATTAACCAATAAAGATTGTTTGTTAAACCATTTTTGTAGGCTGTAGATTTATTAAAATATGGTTTATTTTTAAAAAGGCCTAAAAGACTTCTTGTTGTTGTTGTTGTAATGGTGCTGGGGAATGAACCCAGACAGAACCTTACACATGATAGTCATGTTCCCTACTACCACTGAACTGCATTGCTGACCCAAGACTTAGTCACATTTTAACAACTCATTGAGCCTCAGTTTTCTATATACTGTAGGATTAGAATAATAATATCTATCATACAGAATTGCTATTGACATTCTGTAAAATGAAAAGCAGCATGAAAGTTGTAGTAGTAATAATGAATGCTATTGGATAGTATTTTTTAAAAGTATTTTCTTAGTTTCACATATATAAAGGAAATTGTAAACCTGTATTAAGCTATATTATTTTACTTCTTAAAACTTATGTGCTATACTTATACAGAAATATGAAGTTGAGTTATTAGAAATAAAATCGAGTTGAGCTTTTACTCAGTACACTTAGAAATTTTTAGCCTGCCCTCTGATTTTGTATACGAGAAGTTAATGGCAAAGGTGGTGTCAAAACTCAGGTCTCCTAATTTTAAGTCTAATGTTCTTCATGCTGTATGCAAAATTAGTCATATTGAGGAAAAACCTACCTAGTTTTTAGTATAATGAGTCATGTTAGACAATAGAAAATTAAGATAGTAAAGTGCTTAAATTAACTTTTAGATTTGTATGAACTTGGAAGTGAATGAAAATATCTTAAAAATCTTTAGATTGTCCACCTTGCAGTACGTTTATTATTTTATTTTACACTGAAGACTTACCCTCAATTAAGGATAATGAAGTCATAGAATTTGTTTTTGTAAATTTTTTTTTAGTTGTAGATGGACATATACATTTATTTTATTTTTTATGTGGTGCTGTGGCTTGAACTCAGTGCCCCCACACATGCCAGGCAAGTGCTCTACCACTGAGCCACAACCCCAGCCCCCATAGAATCTTCTTCTTCTTCTTCTTCTTCTTCTTTTTTTTTTTTTTTTTTTTTTTTTTTAATATTTTTAGTTGAGGATGGACACGATGCCTTTATTTCATTTATTTTTATGTGATGCTGAGGATCAAACCCAGGGCCTCACACATGTGCAGCAAGCACTCTACCACTAAGCTATGATCCCACCACCACCACCCCCCCCCCCCCCAGTAGAATCTTTATTAAGCATAAATGTAATTCTTATTGGTGAATACTATATCTGGTGAGTAGTTTGTCACTCCTCTCAAATATATTGAATATGATGAAGTGGAATGACCATTTAACAATTGAATAATACATAGCTGTATTTATACTTGCATTTTCTAGCCACTCTACGAATGACATGATTTTTGTTTAGATTTCATAAAATACTTATTAGTTTTTGCATTCGTGTTTTTTATTGGAATCTAGAAAGAAAGAAAATAGTAATTAAATAATTATAAATTAAAATATGCTCACATGGAGGATGTACCTTTCATTGTGAGTCTTGTCTGAGGATGTAATACTATGCTAATTAAAGAGTTTGAAACGTTTGTTTCTAAGTGTAATACTTTTTAATTTGACCAGTTGCTTGGTTGATTATGGGCTAACTTTAAAAAAATAATTAGGATTGATAATAACAGGATCTCAATTGTAAATATGCTAATAATAATTCTCAACTTATTTTTCTCACATAAACATTTCCACAATAAATTGAGTCTAAAAGTTACCAATATAATTGCATTATCAAATTGTTGGGTGTTTAGACATTTAATATTTATTTAATAAGTAACAAGATTCATTTAAAGCTTAAAATCTTTAGGAACATACCACATCTTAAACTGATTACTTGCCTTAAAATTGTTAAAAGTATTTAGTGCATAAAATGTTCATTTAAAAAAAGCAAACCTTTCTTAGGAATATAATTTTTTTTCAACTTGTGCATTCTACCATGAACTTTACTGTCACTTTAGAACTACTTCATTATTTACTTATGTTTATAGGTATAAAAATTGTAATTGTCATGTCTAGAGTTGAACTTTGTAATTTTAACTGTTTTGAAACTTAAGTGACTTGCCAAACTTATTAGTAAGTGAGAGCCTATGTAAGCTGCTTTCCACATGGGGGAGTCATTTATTCCTAAATTTTAGTAAAGGCTTTTGTTAATTACAGAATGAAACCAAATAGATGAAAATAAAATGCCTTTTCTCTAAAAAGCAGTATATTAAATGAATGCAGGTAATACGGGCAGAAGAATATATATTACTTTCACATTTGGATATATAATGTTCTTTTTAATTTTGTAGCTGTCATTGATTTGTTTTGAAACCTAGAGGGGGGAAATCCCTTATTGTTTTCACTTTGGAAAATAGTTGTATTACCAGAAGCTAAAAATTTAACATTTAAATAGTTTTTCCATCTCTCTTTTTTTTTTTTTTTTGTACTGGGGATTGAACTCAGCGGCACTCGACCACTGGGCCACATCCCCAGCCCTTTTTTTGTATTTTATTAGAGACAGGGTCTCACTGAGTTGCTAAGTGCCTCGCCATTGCTGAGGCTGGCTTTGAACTCATGATCCTCCTGCCTCAGCCTCCCAAAGTGCTGGGATTACAGGCGTGCGCCACCGCGCCCGGCTAGTTTTTCCATCTCTTTAAAAAGAATTTTGGTTATTCTTGACCAAAACCAGAAATATTAGAGCCATAATTCTTGAGTTAAGGATGCATCCTTTTTTGCTTAGATTTTCAGTTTCAGCTCTTAGAATTGAATGATAAGCTACATGGATTTTAAATACTAGCATTGCTTTTACAATATTAATCATAAAGTTCATGCAGACTTGGGTAGTGGAATGAGCATGGGGTGGGGCAGGATCCCAGGGAATGGAGGAGGCAGCAGGGGAGTTGAATTATAGAGAAGTATGAAGTGGTCAGGTGAGAGTAAGGAAAGGTTCTGGGCTCACTAGAAGGCACACAGATGACACAGAACATGGCATATTTGACGAACCACAGTAGATCAGAGTCGTGGAGCTTGGCTTACATTGCAAAATGAGTGAGTGAAAAAAAAAGATGAGGTGGGGGGTAGATAGTTGGAGGGGGGGTGCAAATTATGAAAGACTGCACCCACAATGAGAAACTTGAGGCTATAGGTAGGAATGATTGCAAATGTTAAAGAAGGGTTCTGTTTTTTTTTTTTTTTTTCCCCTTGTTGTTTGTTTTAAACTTAATCTTTGAACATGAAGAATGTGTTGAAATGGAGCAATATTGGAGTCAGGGTGACTGATTAGGAGGCTATTGCATTGTTTTCAGGGAGTATGCATGAGGAATTTTCTAAGGCAGTGGCAGTGAGAATGGAGAAGAGGAAATACTTTAATAGAATTGATAGAACTTGGTTGTAGTTGTGTGGAAAGACAAGAGAAAGCACTAAAGGGTGATTGCAACTTTAGTGGATTCACTGCCAAATGACTCATAATGTTGCCATCCTACAACTCTCTGTTTATCTCATTGCCCTTTAGTTCTGTTTTCTAGTGATAATAATAGAACATTTTTGTATATTTCATATATTTGAATTATGTACTTTTAAATTTTTTCATTTACTGTAGTAGCCTTTTGATTTAATTATTTCTCTTTATTCAATATGAAAGTAGCCTTAATATTAAAGCCATCTGACATTTATTAGGTGCTTATAATGTGCTAGGCAGTGTTTGAAGTGCCTTGTGAATATTAGCTTAAACAACCCTGTGCAGATGAGGAAATAGAAATATAAAGGGCTAAATGGCATCTCCAAAATCACAGTTAGTAGTTGGTGAGGCTAGGATTTGAACCCCTATGCTAGATACATTAAAAAAAAAATTTAGTTGTAGATGGACACAATACCTTTATTTAATTTATTTTTATTTGGTGCCAGGGATCAAACCCAGTGCTTCACGCATGCTAGGCAAGCGCTCTACCACTGAGCCACAACCCCTGCCCCCAGATACATTTTTTTTTTCCTTTTGGTGCTGGGGATTGAACTCAGGGCCTTGTGCATGAGAGGCAAGCACTGTACCAACTGAGCTATATCCCCAGCCCACCTGGATACATTTTTAAACCTGCTTGTAAGCAAGATACTGTGTTTCCTCAGAAAAAAATTGATTTCTCAATGGAGAAATTGCCTTTTTTTTACCCTCTTGTGGTACTGGGGATGAAACCAGGGTGTTTTGTCACTGAGCTATATATCTTCAGACTATCTATCGATTTATTTATTTTGGTACCAGGAATTGAACCCAGGGGCTCTTAATGATGGAGTCACATCCCAGCCCTTTTTAAATTTTTTCATTTTGAGACAGGGTCTTGCTAAATTGCTTAAGTCCTTGGGAAGTTGCTGAAGCTGGCCTTGAACTTGAGATTCTCCTGCCTCAGCCTCCTTAGATGCTAGGATTACAGGTTTGCGCCACTGTCCCTGGCCCTTTATTTTTTCTATTGAGACAGTGTCTTGCTAAATTGCTGAGGCTGCTCTCAAACTTTTGATCCTCTTTTCCTGAGTCATTGGGATTACAGGAGTGTGGCACCATACCCATTTGAAATTTTCAATGAGAACTATTATGTGCCAGAGCATTAATAATCAGGGAGATAAATCCAAGAAGGAGGGTTTTGTTATCAACAGTTTTATATAAACAGTGAATTGAAATATGTCAGTAATAATGCCATTTAAATAGTTCATTGGTTAAAAAAGAAAATCCAACAAATGAAAAAACCCACAAAGCATTCCAAACAATTTTATAAATGTGGCCAAGAATATCAGTCTACTTAGAGGGGGAGAAGAGCATTTTGTTTTTACTATTAAAAATTATTTAACTGTTATTCAAATAACTATGATTTATTGGGATATCATTAAGAAATAGTAAAAAAAAGATTTTCAAGAAGGAAATTAGCTCAGAGAATTTTCAGTATTCCCAATGCACTCCATAGGAGGACATAATTTAGGCCTAAAACCTGAAAAGAAGTTAAAACTTTAAGGAATACCTTTGAGGGATGATGTTATTCATTTCACATATTAAGGAGATTAGGAGATTATTGAAGCAGAATGTTTCTATAAGTAGACAGTTAATTTAATTGGGATGTAAATGTCTGAAAGTTGAATCACCTTAGTCTTAGTGTGTTTATCTTTCCCTTTATAGTTACTTTTCACTTATATCTTTATATCAATTATCAGACCCAGAGGTTGCACTGGAAAAAAGTTGCTAGGGCTCTTTTTATATTGTCTCTGCTGGGGCTTTCTAGGTTAAAATTTTCTGTATGTAAGATATTATTTTATATATTCTTTATTATGGTCAATTCTCCAATTTAATTCCATAGCATCTTATATTTTATGCCCTCAAAGAATTGACTATGAAATTTAAGTAGAAGCAGATATGACTTTTACAGTATTTGCTATCTGTTGGGGATAAAAGATTTCTACTCTCAGCTTTTATCAGTTCTTTTTTTTTTTTTAGATTTAAATTATACATTAACAAATTATATTTGTATATATTTTATTGGTACAAATTGATGCTATGACTTATGAATACAGTGGAACGAATAAGTCAAGCTAATTAACATATCCATTACCTCAAATACTGACCATTTTTTGTAGTGAGAATGAATGTATTAGTTCTTTTAATACCTTAGAGCAAAGTCAGATTTTAGATTTGATATATGTTTATTGCTTAATTGTGAAACTTATCATTCCACTGTTTTATGGATTGGTTATCATCTATGTCTACACTGTTTTCTTAAAGCTTATATGAAACTTAGTGTATTTTGCAAGGGCATAAAATCACCTATAAAGCCTTCATAGGTAATGGAAGGTAGCTATTGTATTTTTGCATAACAAAACAGTTGGAATGTTAGTGTGTAAAATTAGTAAGTGTTCATAGTAACAATTGGATAGCCAAGATGATGTTAATTTGTGTTGTTTTATTTGAAGTTGTACTGTATAAAGAGACAGGGAAACATATTTTAGAGGCAGTCTGATTAATCACAGTTATCTTTCACCTGTCTTTATTGTACTAAACAACTCAAAGTTTGTAATGACTAGGATTTTATTGTTTTATTGAAAGATAATTTAAACCAAGAGGCAGTCACATTTAAATTCTTTGTTATGAGGATTAGGATGTGAAGGAGCTGATTTTCACAAGTCCATATCTGGTAGCTATGGACTGGTTGCTGAAATAAATATGGAAAATAATTAATGTTTGAAGGAATAAAAGATAAAGTGTGAGGAAAGATTAGTACACATGTAAAAATTTAAAAATTGAATGTATGAGTATACAATAGGAATTGATAAAAGAATATAGTAATATATTTTATATATTCTTTCATTCTTTTATATAAAAAGAATATAGTAATATATTCTAATATAGGTAAAGTTCACTTGAGCAATTCACAAATCTTATTTTCATACTTTGTAATTCATTAAGGCCTTTTTTCTCCTCTGTGTTTAGAGTATTCACTCCTAGTTGTTGAGAACTCTACATAGCATATTGGTTTTTAACTCTTAAAAGTTTCACTTAGGCCAGGTGTGGTGGTGACACACACCTGTAATCCCAGTGGCTAAGGAGGCTGCAGCAGGAGGATCTCCAGTTCAAAACCAGCCTCAGCAACTTAGTGAGGCCCTAAGTAACTCAGACCCTGTCTCAACATAAAATATAAAAAAAGGCTGAGGATGTGGCTCAGAGGTTAAGCGCCTCTGGATTCAGTCCCTGGTACCAGGGTTGGGGAAAGTTTCATTTAGAAGTAATTTAGAAAAATATATAAAGGATAACATCTGATAGTTTATATATGCATACATGTACATATGATAATTCATTCATTCTGGTCTGTGCCAAAATACATTTTTTATTATCAGTTAAATTGTAAGTGACATTATTTTCTATAACAATAATGTGTTTTAAGATAAAATGTGTGAAAATAGTTTAACTCAGAATTGAATGAGCCATTTTATTAAGCTTAAAGTGTGTGTGTTGTTAATTTGTTAATGTATGCATTCATTTTTATCATGTATTTATTAAATATTTACAAAGTAGCAGTCACTCTTAGGAGCTGGGGATATATACTGATAAATATAAAACAAAGTTCCTGCCTGCAGAGAGTTTATATTCTAATTAGACATTTCAGTTAGAAAGGCCTCAAAGTATAAAGACAGAAGCCTGAATGAGCTTGTGTTTAGGGATTAGTTGGAGGGCCAAGGAAGAGAATTGAGTGAACCAACCTAGGGGAGGAGTAGAAGGGAATGGGATCAGTGAGGAAAGCAGAGGCCAGATCAATAAGAGCCGTACAGACTGGGAAAGACTTTTATTTGGATTTTACTGTGTCGTGGGAAGTCATTGTTGGGTTTTGAGCAGGAAAGTTATGTGTTATATATCTGGATTTTTAAAAGCCACTTTAGCTTTTGCAGGAAGCAAAATGGAAACAGATGGATGATGGCTTGGATCAGGGTGCTAGAAGTGGAGGTAGTTAAGACTAAGTCAGATTGAGAATATTTTTTAAAGGTAGATTTCACTGATAAAGTGTGAGAGAAGTCATGGGTGATTGATTACTAGGATTTTGGCCTAAACATCTTACTGAATAGTGGTTTACTGGTTTGTTGAGTTTTATGAATATTGGCACCAAATTAATTCTAAACCTTTACCTCTTAAATGAGAAATTATTCTATCAAAATTGTCTTAAGTGAAAATTAAAAAGAAGTCATCACAAAAACTTTTTTTTTTTTTTTTTTTTTTTTTGTAGGCAGAGTATGTCCAGCTTGTTACTGAACTTCGAATGACAAGAGCCATTCAGCCTCAGATCAATGCTTTTTTACAGGGTTTTCATATGTTCATTCCACCTTCTCTCATACAGCTTTTTGATGAATATGAATTGGTAAGGAAAAATGTGGGTTGTTATTGTTGTTGTTGTTGTTGTTACTCAAGAGTGTAGAACTCTAGTTGATTAATTCAGAAATAATTTTAGAGTACTATAATGAATGAAATAATGAGGCATTATGGTTTAGTATTCATGTTTAGAGTTTTTGTATATAAGATTTGTGGTTGTAATTCTCTTAAACTTAGTAAGCAGATTTAACAAATCCTTTATGTAAATGGTGAGGTTTTGATAAACAAAAATGGGATGTATTTCTTATGTCTTCTACATGGGAGATGTTGAAGGCCAGTCTTCTTCCCATAAGAATATTCCACATTACTCCTGAAATTTTTATTTGACCATATCAGTAAGGAGGCTGATAGTAATTTGTTGTGCTTACAAAAGGAATTAAAAGGGCTTTTTCTTATTTTATTTATCTGATGTTCTTCAGCTTCTTATTTTACCATATATATAATTTTATAAATTTCTACTTCAAACCTCTGTGGAGTCTACTCTCTTTGCTGTCCTTTAGTCTCTAGTGTTTGTTTTGTTTTGTTCCTTTAACTTGCTTGCCTTCTATAGTGATCTAATAGGATTTCTAATTTCATATGATTTATGTCTGGGTTTTTCCTCCATATCCATTTTCCTTTTTTTGTAATAAATTATTTTCAAAATCTTTGCATTATAGTTTTTTTAATAAAACACAGTATTTTAAATAGAGATAGCTTCTTTCTTATTTAAAAATTATAATTAGGAATAGTAAATTCACTCTGCCTTTTTATTTTACTGTATGAAGGACACTGATATATACTTTTACTTTTACTTATGTGGTATTTTCAATTTATCATTCATAGTATATCTTAGTAATTAAAAAAATTTGCTAATTTTGAAGTTCATTGCAACTTAATTTTATTAAATGTAAGTTTTGCAGTTGTTTCAAGCTGTAAGATTAATGGCTTCATTTGGCATAGATTCATTAGTTTTTAGGTAATTATAAAAGTTATTATTTTTTTAGCATTTAAAAATGAAGGAGTACTTATGAACTGATATTAGACATTACTGAAATCTGACTTTTCTATATTGTAGTTGTGTTAAATTAGCCATGTGAAGTTCAAGACAGAATTAAGTTGTTTTCTGGACCTATGTGCATGTGAAAAACAAACAGCAACAACAAAATTAATTGGTAAAAAAAATTGCTTGATAATTTACTGGTAGTAATAAATTTATAAAAATAAAAATATGTGCATAATAAATGTAAAGCTCAGTGAATCTTAATGAACTGAACACACCTGTGAAAATAGCTCCCAGATTAAATCAGAAATCCTAGCACCTGAGATTTTCTTCTTGCGTCCCCCCTTCCAGTCACTATCCCCTCTTGAGTGTAATCATTCTCTTAACTTCTAAAATCATGTTAGGTTTACTTATTTGTAAAATGTATGTCAATGGAAAAAGCTCAATTTTTTGTTGTGACAATCATATTTAGTGTTACATGCAACTGTAATTTGTTCATTTTCATTGATGTGTAGTATTTCATTATGTCAGTTTCCTATTGTCATTTCTACTCTTGAGGAACATTTGTGGCTTCTTTTTCATTATAGACTAGTTCAAGTAGTGCTACTATAAGCACTCTAGTGTGTCTTTAGGAGAAAATATGTATATGTTCTGTAGTATATACATCTTGAAATAGAATTGTTGGGATATAGAGTGTGTGTGAATTCCATGTTAGTAGAAAGTAACAAATCGTTTTCAAAATTTATGTGTCAACTTACACCCCCATCAGCAGGTGAGATAGATTTCTGGGTGTTCCATATCTTCAATCAGTATTTTATATATATATGTGTGTGTGTGTGTGTGTGTGTGTGTGTGTGTGTATTTTTTTAAAATTTTTGCTTTTTTGATGGATCTGGATCTGTAATTTTTTTAATGATTTTAGTTTGTATTTCCCTGATGACTGATGAAGTTGTTTATTGGCTATTTGTGAATTCTGCTTTTGAAATGTCGAGTAGTTTGTCTATTTTTCTATTTTCTGTTGTTTTGTTTTGTAGGATTCTTTATGTGGGTCCTTTATCAGATATATGTATTGTGAATATCTGATATCTTTCAATAAATAAAAAATTTTATTTTACACAGTTCAGCTAATCTTTTTTAAAAATTTCAATGGTGGACCTTTTAAAATTTTTTTCCTTATTTTTCTTTTTAGTTTACATGACAGTAAAATCCATTTTAGTTATACAAGCATGGAATATATCTTATTCTAGTTAGGAACCCATTCTTGTGGATGTACCTGATGGTGGGATTCACTTTGGTGTTTTCATATATATACATAGGAATCATGTCAGATTCATTCCACCACCTTTCCTTTTCTGTCCCTCCTCCTTTTCCTCCATTCCATTTCCCATTGTCTAATCTACTGAACTTCTGTCCTCCACCCTCCCCATTGTGGGTTAACTTCCACATATCAGAGAAAATATTCAACCTTTGGCTTTTGGGGGTTGGCTTATTTCACTTAGCATAGTAGTCTCCAGGTCCATCCATTTACTGGCAAATGTCATAAAGTCATTTTTTTTATGGCTGAGTAATATTCCATTGTGTGTGTATGTTGTATGCATCTATCTATCTATAAAGTTTTCTTTATCTATTCCTCTGTTGAAGGGCATCTAGGTTGGTTCCATAGCTTAGCTATTGTGGATTGAGCTGCTATAAACATTGATGTGGCTGCATCACTGTAGTATGCTGATTTTAATATTCTTTTTTAGTTATACATGGACACTATCTTTATTTTGTTATTTATTTTTATGTGATGCTGGGGATTGAACCCAGTGCCTCACATGTTTGAGGTAAGCACTTTGCACTGAGCCACAAGCCCAGCCTAGTATGCTGATTTTAAATCCTTTGGATATATACTGAGGAGTAAGATAACTGGGTCAAATAGTGGTTCCAGTCCCAGTTTTTTGTAGAGTCTCCATACTGCTTTTCAGCGTGGTTGCACCAATTTACAGTCCCTAATTGTTGACCCTTTTGTGTCTTGTTTTAGAAACTTTCTTACTCCAAGGTCATAAAGATATTTTTCTGTGTTTTATAAGTTTTTATTCTTTTATCTTTCACATTTAGGTCTGCTACTGAGTGGTTTGTATTGATTGTAGTTCTTAGGTCAGGTTTCTTAGTTTACTGTCTTTGACTCAAGCTATAACTTGATTTGATTCAGATGGTGGAATTATTTGAGTTGAGCAACACTGTAGTCATGACTCTGATTTATACAATTTAAAGCTTAAATAAATAGGGCTGGGGAGGTAGCCCAGTAATAATGTGGCCCTGGGTTCAATCCCTAGTACCAAAAATAAAGAAAGAAAGAAAGAAAAAGAAAATGTTGCCAACAGTGTTGTCGTTAATTCATTCTAATACTGTTGTAATTGAGGGGTTCCTACCTATGTCTGAGAAACTGTCCTTCCCTTCTGTGGTGCTCAAGAATTTACCCATGATGGTACTAGAATAAAATAACATTGAGTCATGTGAATCCTAGCTAAGGTTATGGCTAAGAACTTTTGCATGACTCACATTCTGCTGGTATAGGGATACACATTATATCCAGTTTCAAGAGATATTTCTTTTGTTATATTTTTAAAATTTAGTTCTTACGTTAATATTTTTTAAATGGGTAAATTATTCATAGGGACTTAATAATTATATACTTTTTATTATGAAATTTCTATTAGTTTATTTGATCTTGGTCAATTTAATAACTTTTTTTGCCTAGTTGTTTAATAGGAAAATAAAAGATTTTTTTCCTCTTCACAAAAATTGGAATGTGATAGTCATAAATGTTTTAAATTTCATGAGAGAATATAGTGTCAGTTGTTTTTGTTCATAAATATTAATAATGAAAGCATACTTAATTTTATTAAAAACTTATCTTCAGCTTAGGGAAAATGATTAAACTCATGTATTGTAAGAAACATGTAAAATTCATCCCTACTTCCTTTTGGCAGATCTATATCAAGGTCCTCCTTTGAATTTCCTCATATGGCTCAAATAAAGAAATTTTACAAAGGGATTATTACAGAGGTGTTTATAAGGAATGAAGAAGTTGTGGTGAGGCATCCAGAGACTGGCAACAGTGAGAAACCTTAATCATAATTAGGACTGGAGATATAGGTGGAAGAATTAGTGTGAAGAGTCTGAATTGCCTAGAATGTGTAGATGCTGTTTAGGCTGTTGCAAAGACTTGGTTCTGAAGTAGGGAGGGAGCAGAGTATACTCTCATCTCCAGACTCGTCCCTGTGTTTCTCAGTAGTGAAATTCAACCTGAAGTCAGCAGCAAGGGAGCCAGTCTGTAGTACAGAGGAAGGTGGAGAATATATTTGGGGGGTGGTAAATAGAGATTGACTAGAACATTTTTATCCAGTAATAGTATTTAATCATACTGTGGCAAGGAGGAATAATACACTCTATCTATACTAGCAGTTCTAAAACTTGATGTTTGGACCCCTTACAACAAAATAGTTTCTGTGGATTATATCAATAAATATTTATGGTATTTGAAATTCAAACAGACTTATAGTTTATTAATTCATATAATCATTCACTACATATTAACATAAATAACATTTTAAATAAACTACATTTCCCAGGAACAAAACAAAATTAGTAGAAAAAAGTGGCATGTTTTTACAAGTTTTTGCAATTTTGCTATGTCTGCTTTAGTAGAAGATAACTGGATTATCATATCTGTTTCTGTATATAATGAGTTGTGCAACCTTGCTTGAAGTATATGAAGAGAATCCAACTTCACACATAACTTAGAAAAGGGAGAACCTTGCAGACCCACTGAATAGAATTCAAAACCCCCAAGAGTTCTCAGACATTGCCTTACATTAAATAGTAGTGTAAAGCCCTGGGTTCCATCCCCAGCACTGCTCCCCTGCCCCCCAAAAAATAATTAGGAAAAGTTTTATTTTTATTGTTTTGGGGAAAGTTGACTTTTGATCTGAATTATTCTAGAATAGAGTTCCAAAAAGACTTAAGTCCTTTTATTGTAAACAATTACTTTTTATTATATCACCCCTTTTTCCTAGTGATAGGGATTATTTTGAAGAACTTTCTTTGTTTTTAATCCTGTATTCATTCAGGACTTCGTTGTCACTTTCATGTTGAGAATATGGTCTTCTCATAGAATTTAACATATTTGCAAAAATATCACGAAATAAAATAAATCAAAGGCAATGTTCATAAAATTGTTGCACGTATAAACTGTTGTTGCATACATTTATGTATAAAATTATAAGCACTATCTTTTTATGTTTTAGTTAAATTGTACCAAAGTGGTGACATCCCTACATGTCACAATATTTGAAATTATCAGTACAGGGATTCTTTCCCATGTAGTGCTTGTAATGGATGGCATGCAGAAACTGTCACAAAAATAAATCAGTTTTATATGGGATTAGTTTCTAATTAAGGCAAATTTACTATTTAAATGTAATAACCTTTTTTTTTTTTTTCCCCCAAAGAAGATTAATGAAATATTTTCCTTCTTCCCCAAAGGAGCTACTGCTTTCTGGCATGCCAGAAATTGATGTGAGTGATTGGATAAAAAATACAGAATACACAAGTGGCTATGAAAGAGAAGATCCAGTTATTCAGGTAAAAATCTCTCTAGAGCTTAGAATGAAGTTAAATTTGCCATTTAATTTTGTAAGCTTTTCAGCACTATTGGATGAAAACCTACATTAATTAACAAAGTAAAGTTTTCCCCTAAATTTTTCTTGTGGGAATATTGCATATAAAAGCTTTGTGTGAAATCATTTTTGATAAATGAGTTTCATAGAATAAAATGTGCTTTATGAATATTGCATAGTTCTCTCGTATTAAGTCTACATTTGTTCTGAAATATGAGTTTTTTTTTTGTTAGTGGTTCTGGGAAGTTGTAGAAGACATTACTCAAGAGGAGAGAGTTCTTCTTTTGCAGTTTGTCACTGGCAGGTAAGAAGTGTTTTTATGATGACATAGAAAGAATTTAATGTATTTTTTTCCTAATGGCTTAGAAAATAACCATAGAGAAAAATAAGAAGTAGTAGTCTGAATTGTTGTTATCTTACTTCTTTTTCCACTATTTTAGGTATTAAATAAAGATTTATGTGGTGTTAAAGATAAAACATTTATAGTAGTACTTGATAAATTAAAAGACAGTTCCAACTAGGACTTTAAAAACAATAACTTATTATATTTAAATAATCTTATTACATCTGAATAATTTATGTATCTTTGTAGTATGTTTTATAATTTGGTAATCTTTTCATTTTACAAGTAAGTGAATGTTAGTAGCCAAATTTACAATATTTGTTGCTGGCTTGGTTTAGTACAAAGGGTATTCAGTTTGCCCTGGATAAACCGCAAACACACTCACACACACACAAAACACACCTTATATATGCATAGTAATTTTATCAAATTCTTATCAAACTTTGAAATGTTGAGATTAATGGTCTAAAAAATAATTCGTGTTAAAATATTTCTTTGAAAAGTTTACTTATAGGATCAATTAAATACAATAGATATTAGAAAACAAAATGTCTTTAATCTCTTATATTGCTGTAAGATTAAGAAGAAAGTGGATTTTCAGTTTTTATGACTTAGAATTTCATCTGTTTTCTTCTGTTTATGGAAGCATGGTTCAATTTTTGCATGAATAATTGTCTATAGATCTTCTAAAAGTTAGGAAACAGAAAATTACTCCCCCACCAGCAGTAACTACTATAAATAATTTGATGTTTACCTTTTTTTTTATGCATATTTAAAAAACAACCTCAATGTGTATCTATATAAAACACACATAATTTTGTAAAATCCATTATTTTCTTATTTTACAAGCAGCATATAATCAGTATAGAAAAATTTAAAAATGGAGACAAAAAAGAAAATTTCATTGAGTAATCTCACTATTTAGAGATAACTACAAATAATATTTTGCTTTATTTTCCTAGTCTTTTAACTATATAAATAGAAAAATAGTTGAGTCGTACTACAAATCTAATTTTAATTAGTAAATGAAACATGACTATGTTTTTTTTAACAGATTGTAGGCTAAATGTGTGAAAAAAGCTTTGTTTTCAGGTTTATTTGGCCTCTGAGTGCCAAAAGATACTCAGAGATTTGAGTGATTTAATAAAAAGAATTAGGGGCTAGGGCTATGGCTCAGTGGTGAAGCACTCATCTCTCATGTGTGAGGCCCTGGGTTCGATCCTCAGCACCACATAAATGAAATAAAGGTATTGTGTCCATCTACAACTAAAAAAATATTTAAAAATAAAAAGAATTAAACATTAATTGTATTTTCTATGTAGAAAGGTTAAAAAATTCAGATAAAAAAGAATCACCTCCAATCTCAATCCCTAATGATTATCACAGTTAACATTTTGGATAATTCTTCTAGAATTATTTCCACATATATAATTTTTACTTTTTAAAACCACTATTCCTATTTTATGTCTTTTTGAATTTAGGAGTAAATCATTAAAAATTGTTCTGTTTATAGATCTGTGTAATTTTCAAATGACTGCCTATTCTCTTTATCAACCTCCCTTAACTTCTCTTATCCTTTATTTCTAAAATTTTCTATTTATAAATAATGCTGTACAAATAAGGAATTCTAATGCTTATATCCTCATGGGCCAGTCTGATTATTTATGTAGGATACATGCTTAAAATGCTTAGAAAATTTTTGGATGTAAAATTTTTTTGTCAAGAAGCATAGCTCAGTGGTAAGAGTGATTTTGCCTTAGCATGTGCAAAATCAGTCAACACAATGTATGGTCATTTTTATTTTTGCTATAATTTCTTATTATATATATAACTTTTTGTGTGGTATGAGTTGCCTTTTATTTTTGCCCACTATTTCATAGTCATTTAAAAACTTATTTTCTCCCCCTTTGGTATTAGGGAATGAACCCAGAGCTTTATACATGCTAGACATGTGTTTACATCTGAGCTACACCCCTACTTCTTTTTAAAAATTTTAATTTGAGACAATTCCCCTAAATTGCCCAAGTTGGCCTTGAACTTTCAATCCTCCTCCCTCATCTTCCTAAGTAGTAGGAATTCTCAACCTGGCTCACTGGCTCCTTTGTTTACTTCCTTTCTCCCTCTGTCCCTCCCATGCATCTATCCATCCTTTTTGTATTAAAAAATAATCATCTTAATGAGTGTAAAGTGATATTTTATTGTGGTTTTGATTTGCATTTACCTGTGTTGAACATCTTTTTATGTGTTTATTGGCCATTTGTGTATCTTTGAAAAAATGTTTAGTTCTTTGCTTATTTTTTAAAAATCATGCTGTTTTGTTGTTTTAGGAGTTTTTAAAAATATATTTTGGATATCAGTCTCTTATCAGAGTTTTGATTTGTACATATTTTCTTCTGTTCCACAGATAACCTTTTAATTGTATTAACAGTGTCCTTCTATGCACAAAATTTAAAATTTTGATAAAGTACAGCTTATCTGTTTTTTCTTATGTTGCCTGTGCTTTTTGTGTCATACGCATGAAATCATTGCCAAATCCAGTTTCTTGAAGCTATTTTCTATATTTTCTTCTAGGATTTCACAGTTGTAGCTCTTGTGTTTAGGTCTTTGGTCCATTTTAGGTTAGTTTTTGTATATGGTTTAAGGCAAGAGTCCACCTTTTTTGTTGTTGTTGTTTTTTTTAATCTAGTTTTCCCAACACATTTTGTTGAATAGATTGCTTTTTACTCATTGAATGTTCTTGGCATTTTTGTTGAAAATGATTTGGCCATCAATGTAAGAGATTAGTTCAGAGCTGTCTATTCTACTGCATTGGTCTGCCACCATGCACTGTTTAATTTCTATACTTATTATATAATAAGTTTGAAATCAGGATGTGTGATTGTCCACCTTTGTTCTTTTTCAAGATAGTTTTGGCTATTTGAGTTTCAACATATTTTTAAGTGGACTGAATTATGCTTTATACTATGAACTGTGTTAGAAAGCATTTCAAATTGTAGTCATGTATTACCTATTTAAATGCTTCCTTGTCATAATTCTAATTATCCAAAAAAGAACTTAAGTATCTCTTATCGATTGATTGATGGAATGATTGCGGTTCTGGTGATTGAATCTGAGGTCTCATGCCTGCTAGGCAAGTACTTTACCACTGAGATACATCTGTAGCTCACAGCATCTTATTTTAAAAGCAACAAAGTTTTTTCCAGGATCAGTTTGTTTAATCATGATATGTACACAGACTAATTTGAAATATTAATTAATTTTCAAGTATGTAGAAATTGAGAGCTTATAATTACATCCTCTACAGCCATGTACCCAGTATTAAAATTTCCACTGGTTTGTGTTATGCATTAACTTTTAGCTTTCCTGTAGCCTCATTCTGTTAGATGATATCTTTTTTTTTTTTTTTTTAACACAATACCTTTATTTTATTTACTTTTTTTTTTTTTTTTTTAAGTGTGATGTTGAGGATCGAACCCAGTACCTCACACATGCAAGGCAAATGCTCTACCAACTGAGCTACAACCCCAGCTCTGTGTTAGATGACATCTTAAAAATACATTTGGGGGGACTGGGGTTGTGGCTCAGTGGTAGAGAGCTTGCCTAGCATGTGTGAGGCACTGGGTTGGATTATTAGCACCAATGTAAATAAACGAATAAAATAAAGGTTCATCAACATCTAAAATATATATATATATACACACACACACACATATATATACACATACATATATATACATACATATATATACACATACATATATATACATTTATATACATTTATACACACACACACACACATACATATTTGTTTTAGTTGTACACAATGTGTTTTTTTATTTTATTTTTTTTTATTTTTACGTGGTGCTGAGGATCAAACCCAGACCATGCACGTGCTAGGCGAGCGCTTTACTACTGAGCCACAACCCTAGCCCAACATCTAAAAAATATTTTTAAAAAATGCATTTGGTATTATCTAGAAAGAAAAAGAAATGTAAAGAATTTTCTAGCATACTGTGAAAAACAAAACAACACAAAACACTTTAGATCTAGATACTTTTCACAAAGAGGGAAACCATTTGGATTACAACATGTAGGAGCCTTTTTTGCTTAAATTAATCAATCAAACATTCATTTATGTAGCAAATATTTAATGTCTACTAGATGCCAGGCATTTTGCTAACTCCATTGATACAGATATAAATATGACATGTTTGAGCCATCAAGTCAGTCCCAGTTTAGTAGGGAGGCACATGAAAGCAAATAACTACAAATGCACCATGCTAAATTAAATAGTAGATGTATGTGCTGTGGCCATTTTTAAGTTAGTAAGTATAGTATATAGCTGATAGAAATTTGGAAGGGTAACTGGCCACAAATACTGGAATGAGTTGGGAGTTTTGCAGACTAAAACATGCTATCTTGTCATTGTTCTAGAGTTGAATATATTCTTACTCTAACTTAGAACATGAAACATATCTGTTGGACAAAGATTTTTCCTTTCATGATTATAACTTATGATGCAAACTCTTAGTTCCAGGGTCCCACATGGTGGGTTTGCTAACATCATGGGTGGAAGTGGATTGCAAAACTTTACAATTGCTGCTGTGCCATATACCCCAAATCTTTTACCAACTTCAAGCACATGGTAAGTTTGTTTAAATGCATTGTGCGTTGTTTTGGTTCATTTTAAACGATCAGAGGTCTGATGTATTGAAAGGAAAACCTCAACTATGATCTCTGTTTAGAATTTTGGTATCACATATACATAAGTCATTACATAGCTTTTGCTTCCCTTTTTCTTTGGTAGGGAAAATATTTTGGGAAGCCCTAACTACCTAAAGTTTAATTGAATATGGTTCTCAAGTATCACTAAAATTCTATTGTCAAAAGTATCACGGAGTTACTATCACTTCAAACCAAATCGCCCTATTACTTTTCCCCCCCTGTTGTTTATTTTACTGTGAAAGGAATTTCTTTTCTTCTACTACATTTGCATGCTGAAAGAAACTGCAGTGCAGCAGTTTTTTTTCTTTTTAAATACTACTTCAGGGTTTTCCAATTTGAATGCAAATTTGAGAGTGGTTTTATGTTAATTATGAGTAGTATTTTCACTGCAAAACAATGAGAAATTTCGTGGATTTTCTGTTTAATGGTAGTATGTTTTTATTTTAAAGCATCAACATGCTCAAGTTACCTGAATATCCAAGTAAAGAAATACTCAAGGACAGACTTCTTGTGGCGCTACATTGTGGCAGCTATGGTTACACAATGGCATAATGGAGTCCAGAAGACCCATTTGACT
This sequence comes from Tamias sibiricus, assembly GCA_025594165.1. Taxonomy (NCBI): domain Eukaryota; kingdom Metazoa; phylum Chordata; class Mammalia; order Rodentia; family Sciuridae; genus Tamias; species Tamias sibiricus. The sequence continues at coordinate 90,856,755 of CM046666.1, read as the reverse complement.
GCTGATGCACAATTCAAAGTGGCAGAATCAGTTTAGAAAACTGTCGACAGAAAAGCATCCAAAATGCAACCCATAGGCAGGGCTGATGGCTTAAAATTTATAAAGGATCAGGTTTTCTGTTCTCTTTCTCTTTTCCCATTTATGTTTTCTCTGTGATACAGTTAGAGAATATAAAAATCATAATAGATTTCATTTTTAAAAATGTTAATTGAAAGTAGAAACTTTTTCCCCCTATTTCTTTAATCTTATCTAAGATTTTGTTAAGGCAAAATGTTATTCTACATTCCACATCTGCTATGTAACTGTCCTGTTAAAAGGGTATTTTCTCTTATTTTCCTATATATTAAATTATATGAGGACATCCAACTGGTATGTTCTACTGCATGTAAAGTGCCATTTATATTATATTTTGGAAAAACTATTGTATAGAATGGATTAATTTAGATTGTGTATAAAGCCACCAAATATGTATTTTCCCACATTGTATCTATATTGCAATGATTTTTTTAGCTTTTTAGTATTTTAATATATAATATAAAGTTTAGCCTGATTAATGACAAACAGCTGATGAAATTAAATCTGATTTATATATTAGAGCTTAGACTATATTATAATTATTTGTGACTTTCAGTGTTCAGTTTTCACATGTACATATTGTGGTTTTGAAGTTTTTCTTATGCCTTATTTTAATTTGTAATGAAGGTTAAATTAAAATTAGTATTTTACCATATTTCTTTACATTTGTCTGTGAACTCTGATGACACATTTGAAGAAGTAATCTGTTGTGTAGATTACAATTTAAGTTTGTAATGTTTTATTTCTTAAGTTTGCTTTTTGTAATTGAAATGTTTTGCTCAAATGACATGCCTAATACAGAACAATGGGTTTTTGAATTTTTGGATGGTCCAGTCAGTTTATTTGTTTATTTTAGAAAAGCCACACAGGATCAGTACATGCATTTAACTAGAGACAGGCACACTCCCACATTGAGACATACTGATGGAGCACCTTGCTTCTGGAAATTAAAAATATCCAGTTGTGTTCTTGTTCATGAGCAGCCCACGTATTTGTCCAGTGATATTTAATCAAGAGATTTATACGCTGAAAGTAATAAAACAGGACTCAAAACAATATTTAAAAATTTCTTTAATATATTATTTGGGGTTCTGTTTTGTTACTTTTTTAATGTTAAGAAAATAATCTCTCAAGAAATTATGTGAAATATTGGGAATTCTTTAAAAATCAATCTAGTTTTGAAGGTCTTAATTGGCTTTTGTTTGTGATTCTAGAATCCAGCAGTTCTGAGAACCAGGATGGGTTCAGAGAACTACAGTCTGCTTTGTAGTTGAAAAGCATTAATGGATAGAAAATGGAAATGAGGTACAGAGATAGCCCTACTGGTTACAGCTCAGTGTTGGCCTGTTTGAAAATGGTTTAAACATTTGACTCCTTGCAGATTGACTGAAGCCTGTCTGCTGTATTGGCTGAAACTTAGCTATTTGTTATGAAAGTGTACTCATTTTTTTTTTTTTTTTTTTTTGGTACTGGGGATTGAACTCAGGGGCACTCGACCACTGGGCCACATCCCCAGCCCTTTTTTGTATTTTATTAGAGACAGGGTCTCACTGAGTTGCCAAGTGCCTCACCATTGCTGAGCCTGGCTTTGGGCCTCAGCCTCTCAAGTGCTGGGATTACAGGCGTGCGCCACTGCGGCTGGCCGAGAGTATATTCCTAAATGATGTTTTCAGTTTGTTTGTGAACTAAGGTTGCAGTTTGTTATGTAAGGGTCCAAGTAAAAGACTTCATCAGGCCAGATTTAGTTTAATGATTTCTCCCTTTTGGTTGGCCTCTCAATTTTGAGAGATTGACCAAAACTTTGGACTTTGGTACCATTCTCTGTCACCATTATAAATAGACTTAGTTGGTCTCAATATGGAATTCATATGTGAAAGTGTCATATCAGTTGCATAATTCTTTATGTTCTTGCTGGTCTGGTTAAAGCGAGATCATTCAATACTCAATGAATGACTACATACAAACATTTAAGGTTTTAGAGGATACTGGTGCACCAAGGGGATTTTATGATGACTGCCAGGAGAATAATCCCAAAAGACTGAAGTGTACTCCTGAACAAGAGCCCCTATAAACTGAACTAATCAAAATTAATCAAACTCCAGGCAGTATAAATAGTTTAACAGTATTTAAATCCAGTTGATCATAGAGTTGTATTCGGGGTATGATGTAGCTGAATACCATAGTTCTCTATATAGAATGGTCTGATTTAATGAAGTATCCAATTGTGTTGTTAGCTTATCAGTGCAATTAATAGTGACCAGGAGACTCAACAGAAGAACATAAAAATTAGGAATCCCTGGAAAAACCAGGATTTTTGCCATTTACCACTTAGGTTACCTGAAAACCATCTGTTAGCTGCTTCTGTAAACACATCACACATTCTATTCATTTGAAAAATTTCCTTAATGTGTTTGGTGGCAGTGTCAAGAAACAGCAATATCAACTACCTTTTAAATTGCGTTAGTAGAAAAATTGGGAAAGATAGGTGTGACATTTAGGCTTGTAAAATCCCATACATGAGCTCCCACTAAGCAAAGAGGAGATCTAAAGTAGCATGATGTTCCATTAAGTTTTCTTGTTTTTTTAATTGGTGATGATGGGGATTGAACTAAGGGCCTTGTATGTGCTAAGCATGCATTCTATGTCTGAGTTAATGTCCCTAGCCCAAACAAGTATTTTTTTTTTTTTTGGAACACATACGTTATCATCTATTTTTTGGAGGGTGACTTTTAAAGATTTTTAAAATTTTTATATTTTTGTGATGGAGTCTTGCTAAATTGCCCAGGCTGTTCTCCAAGTCAGGATCATCCTCCCTCAGTCTTCTGAATAGCTGGTATAAAAGGTGTGCTCCACCCTGACTGGCTTTTGGAGGGTGACTTATCTGAACCCCTGAGCATGTCTGGTTGGCCACAAAATGCAAGATTTCCTCCCAATTGATGAACTAGTTTCAGGTTTAATACTACTGGTACCCCCACTAGTTAGTGCCAAGAGTGAGTCCTCTAGGAACCCCAGTGGGAGCCTTCCCTTGAGGGGCTTACCTTCATGAACCTCAATAATTAGTTTTTCTTTGTAAGGTCTAGCTTAAGCCATTCACAAATTACGGTCCCATGGATTTCCTTTAGGGAAAATGGAAAGATTAGATAGCAGGAAATAAAAGATAAAGCTTTTAGTATGACAGAGAAGTCTTAATCTATGTTCTTGGGAAAGCTGTCCATGTGTGGAATGCCATCTGCTACTGGGGAGAAACATCTTTGGTCAGCTTTACTGTAAGGTCTCTGGTGGGTGTTTAGTTCCAAGGGTCTGGATAGCTCTTTTGAGTTGTGAGATTTCAGACCAAAGGTTTTGCTGCAGTGTGGGTGGTAAGAGAACTTGGTGTGGTCCCTTCCAGTGGAGCTCAAGGGTGGTCATTCTCTGATGATTTTGGAAGTATCTAGGTATTAGGTCATAAAGGATTTGGTTGACCTCCATTGTTGGCTCAAAAAAACTTCCTTTACCTGGTTAAAATACCCTTGGGCATAATGCATTAAAGCCTGGCACCATTTAGTCATAGGAATTTTAGGAGAGCTGGGGAAACAGGAGATTTTGTAATTTTGGGCATAGGCTTCCCAGTGCCTGTTTCATAAAGGGATTGACTTTTTTTTCCCACAGTGGGGTTAATCTACAATACCTTTGACCAAAACAATCCAGTTGATTCGGTTAGCTTTGCCTGGAGTTATTGTAATATTTTACTTAACTATTTTACAATTTATCCAGTGAAGTGGATACTCCCCTATTCCTGATTTCCCCAAGAATTTCCCACAAGAGAAACACATTTCTGAATTACCTTTTAGTTACCTGTTACAGCACCAGGTTTCCTGCATGAGTAAGTTTCTATACAACCAGAAAACATGCACTGAAAGTGCCAGTTGAATGAAGTTCCCCTATAAATTTTCAAATGGCCTATCAGGTAATAGAAACGTACTTGAAGTTTTGTCTGCTTAGGGTTATGGGTTACATAAATGGAACATTGGTCATTAACCTTTTTAGCAATTTTAGAACAGTCACCATACCAATATTTTCTCATAATTTAGATCATTTATCCTTCCATGATGAGTCATAAAGTGAAGAGCTTTTAGTAGTGGAAGTTTTAGAGACTCAGAAAGGACCTGGTGGCTGTCCAGGCTCTCATGAGCCCTGGCTTGGTACTAGATTTATAACCTCTTGTATCTATTTTATTTGTTAAATTTAGGTGCGTAGCACTGTTTATTAAATAGATTGTCATGGGCAGTTTGACTTGGAGCAATCAATCAGAGATAATTCCAATTGCATATTTTAACAATTTTAGTACTGCCTGACCCAGCATGAAAAACTGCCTCAGTATTTCCTTAGTATTTAATTAATTCTTGTTCTGCTTGATATTGGGTTAGCAATTTTATGAGTCACTTTATTCATTAAGAGTTCTGGAAATTCTTATCCAGTCCAATAGTATGATCCTAAAGTTACCAGAAACCTATACTCCTTTCCATGAATCACCTTGAAGACTCAACAATTTAGGTTACAGTTTATTGCAAACAGCTTCCATAAAAGCATCAGAATAAAGCAGTTAACTGTGGATAAGACTTAAAATGGCCAGGTCTGATGAGAGTTCTTTACATTAATGAGGAGGGCTGGGGTGTGGCTCAGCGGTAGAGGGCTTGCTTAGCATGTTGCCGAGTCCCTGAATTCGATCCTCAGCACCACATAACAATAAATAAATAAAATAAAGGTATTGTGTCCAACTAAAACTAAAAAACGAATTTAAAAAAATGAAAAAAAAAAAAAACAAGGAAAATCAGCCTTTTCTTTTGTATACATTTAAAAATTAACAATTATGACTAATGATGCTATACAAAGAATATGAGAGTTCTATGAAATTCATCTAATTTTAGAAGCATATTAATAAAATCATGTAAGTATACCCAAAGAAGGTTTAGCACTTCTTATTTGTCAATACTCTCATATAATCTATCATATCAGATAAACATAATTTGTTTAGTATCTCTCTCTTTTTAAGGTTCTCACCTTGTATATATCCTTTGCAGCTTTCCAGGGAACAAACTGGAAAATCCCAAAGTTAATTTGAGGTTAAGAAAAAGTGTTTATTTAGAATTTGATTTGGGAAGATTATTAAAAGAAAATCAAAGGTTTAAAACATGTGACCAAAATATGAACACAGGTCGCTGTGAACAATAGTCATCCATTTAACCAAAGTGATAATTAGTAGTGTTTAAAGGCAAATATAGAAGATTACACAGATTAAAAAAACTTTAGCTCTATAATCCAGAAGACTCAATTTTCTCAGTGATTTAATATCAAAGACTTAATCAGAGACTTAAGAAAGACAACCGGAAACACTGGAAACCATCTTTGATAAAACAGAACTTTTGTTACCAAGGCAGTTACCTAAAAGCTGTAAAGAAAAACCTTTGCTATTAAGAGCAGATCAATAGCCAAGAAAACATTTTGACAGGACAAAATTTCTGTTTTGCATTCTTTTACTTTTTATTTGAATGCTCAATTTTTAGAAAAGCATAGCAATTCTCTTCCAGTCATAGCCATCTTGGTCATATAAAGTGTCTTCCACAAAATCACTCTTCCACTGACCTTCTAAGCCTTTTTTTTTTTTTTTTAATTTATTTATTTACTTTACTTGTACACAATGCAATGCATTTTATGTTTACGTGGTGCTGAGGATCGAACCTGGGCCGCGCACGTTCGAGGCGAGCGCTCTGCCGCTGAGCCACAACCCCAGCCCAACCTTCTAAGCCTTTTGATATCTTTCAGTTATTTGTCTTATACTTTGCCTCTGTCATTTTGTAACAGCAATCATTTTACTGTAGGACAAAAATTACTCTCTGTCAACAAAAACACATCTTTCATTTAAGATTTTCTTACCCAAAACATGTTTTACTTCCCTCACATATGGGGTTGTTTAAATTCCCATGTATTAATTAGAATTTTTATTCCTGGTTACCTTAACTTGTAGTGAAAGCCTCAGAAAATATGATTTTTAACTGTCATATTCCAGAATTTTAGGAATATACATTCCATAATTTCTAGAAATACATAGAACATTTTTTTTTTCCTTTTAGACACACTGTAGGGTTTTTTTATTTTTATTTTTTTTGGGTCTCTTCCTCAAGGCTGAGGTTTGAACTCCAGGCCCCACACATACAAGGTAAGCGCTCTACCACTGAGCTGCCTGTCTTCAGTCCTAGTTTTTTCAGTGTGGAACAGGACATATTTACTAACAGACCCAATATATATTTGTCTTTCAATAAAATTAAAGAAGCCAAAAGTAAAATAAGCTTATGTTCAGCAATTAATATTTCAGCACTTTATCTTAGTTGGAAGAGACCTGAACAGTCAACGACTATTCATCATTCATTTTAAATTAACAAAATTCTAAAGGTATAAGTTACCATGTGTGAGGCACGGGTTTGATCCTCAGCACCACATAAAAATAAATAAAGATACTATGTGTTCATCTACAACAAAATAAATATTTTTAAAAAAGATTTGGAAAACATTTTAGGTAAAAATATGAAACATAATTATTAAAAAGTTCATTTATAAACTTTTATCCTACTAACACTTTAATTTACTTGTTCTTAACAATTATGCTTATACTGCTCATGAAAATTCCAGGAGACATTAGACAAAGCTAGCCATCATCTCAAGTTTTTATTTTCCTGTTAATCATTTTCACAGTATCTACTTGTCAGACCCATCATTAAAACAAGAAGTCTAGGGGCTGGGGTTATGGCTCAGTTGTAGAGCACTTGCCTAGTATGCCTGAGGCACTGGGTTCGATCCCTGACACCACATAAAAAAAAAAAAAAAAAAAACACAAATAAAATAAAGGTATTGTTTCCATGTACAACTAAAAATATTAAAAAAAAAAACAACAACAAGAAGAAGGAGCTGGAGTTGTGGCTCAGCGGTAAAGCACTCACCTAGCACAAATGCGGCCCGGGTTCGATCCTCAGTACCACATAAAAATAAATAAAGGTATTGTATACAACTAAATAAATAAATATTAAAAAAAAAGAAGTCTAAAGCTAAATTTCTTTCTTCTCAGAAATCACAGCTATTTTCATTAAGCCAGCAACATTAGCCTTATTCACAAAAGATTTAGCCAAGTCACATAAACCTGAAAAATATTTGAGTTAGTTTCTGTTTTTATGGGATAATACAATAGTCCTCCTTACCTACAATTTTGCTGTCTGTGGTTTCAGTTACCCTGCAGTCAACCCTGGTTCAAAACCATTAAATGAAAAATTCCAGAAAAAATCCATAGGTTTTAAATTATGCATTGTTCTAAGTAGCAGGATTGAAATCTTGCCCCATTCTGCTCCATCCCACTGGCAGTAAATCATCACTTTGCCCAGTGGATCCATGCTGTATGTGTTACCCAGCCAGCAGACACTTAACACTATTGTAGTGCTTACATGAACAAAGGATTCATATCTTTGTGATTGCAAAGCCAAACAGCAAAGCCAGAAGATAAGGGTGGAGGTTGTATTACCTGCAGCAAGTAGGGAAAGCACTGGAGTTATTTGCAAAGCAATGCTCTTGGCTGAACAAAGAAGGTGTGGGATGGAGATTTTATTGAGGAACCCATATATATTCATTTAAGAAAGTACATGTGTGGGTGGCCACATTTCTGAGCATGCTTAGTTTAAGGTCAAAAAGCACAGTTCAAAATGAAAAGATGGATTTTGGGCGTGCTCAATGTAGTAACAAAATGAACAAAGTTGGGCTGGGATTGTGGCTCAGCGGTGGAGCGCTCGCCTGGTGCGTGCACGGCCTGGGTTTGATCCTCAGCACCAAATACAAATAAACCCATTGTATACAACTAAAGCAAATAGATAAATATTTAAAAAAAAAAAAAAAGAACCAAGTTTATTCTAAAGTCTCCTAAAAGAATGAGTCAGAGTGACTCAGTGACCTTGCCTTATTCCTAAGTTTTTCCAAAGAGTTTTAAAAGTTAATTAAGTAATTAATTTGAGATAGGGTCTTGCTGTGTTGCCCAGACTGTTTTCTGTTTCCTGGACTCAAAGGGTCCTCCCTCCTTAGCCTCCCCAGTGCAGTGACTACAGGTAATGCCATGCCTGGCTCCAAAGAGTTTTAGCTGAAAGAAAAAGAACAAACAACATTAAAGATGCACTAACAGTCTTTTAAAGGAATGGCAGCCCCCCTTTCCCTCCCCCCCATTAGTGTAGGCATTTGCTCCTAACAGTACCTGTTCTGCTTAGCAGCTAACATTTGTGTTCAAGAAATATATAGGTTTCAGGCATTTATTGAGTGTCTTGTCCCCATGGAGAAGAGGGGAACAACTATATATAAGCACTTATTTTTAAAGTCAATTTAATAGAGCTTTTTATAAATTTTGACAACATCATCCAAGAAAGAAAAATATCACATTACATAACATGTATACATATAGATATACATAAACATAGAAATAGATCTTACATCTTTAATTATGATTTTTAACTTAACAGTTTCTAAATAGTTTTTCTCTCCCTTTTTGACTGTCAGTCTATTTTTTATTTTGTTAGTATTATGGTTTGGACATGAGGTGTCCTTCAAAACCTCACGTGTAAGACAATGCAAGAAGATAATGGGGGAGAAATTATTGGGTGATAGCCTTATCCTAACCAGTGAATTAATCCCTGATGGGATTAACTGAGTGGTAACTTGAGGCAGGTGGAGTGTGGCTGGAGGAAGTGGGCCATTGTGGGCGTGGCTTTGGGGTTTGGGGTATATATTTTGTGTCTGGAATGTGGATTCTTTTCTGCTGCTTGATCAGTATGTAAGCTGCTCCCTCTGCCATGATGTTCTGCCTCTCCTTGTGCCCTGAGGAATGGAGCCTGCTGTCTATGGATTGAGACCTCTGAAACCGTGAGCTTCCAAATAAACTTTTTCTTCTCCACATTTGCTCTGGTTTGGTCTTTTAGTTGCAGCTGAGAAAAAATCGACTAAAATGGTTAGCCTATACAGTTGTTAGACCAGGCAGACCTAAATTGGTATTTCCTAAGGAATGACTCTTGGATAAAACAATTTAGGGAATTTATATTTCAAAGGCACAGACCTGAAAGTTTAGTTTTCCCAAATCAAAAAGGACATTGGTCCAGTAAAGAAAAGATGGCCAGAAAAACACCCTAAACAAAGAAAAGGCTTGCTATATAAATTTAATCCAATGCCTGCTCCATTGTAAGAGTTTCCAGTGACTTAATCCTCCTCTGTTTCCTGGTTCAATGAGGGAGACACCTTTATAAATGGAGATTTCCTTTATAGATGTGAATGTTTTAAAAAGCTTTTCAAAAATAACCAACTGCCGGGCGCCGTGGCGCACGCCTGTGATCCCAGCACTTTGGGAGGCTGAGGCAGGAGGATCTCGAGTTCAAGGCCAGCCTCAGCGGTGGCGAGGCACTTGACAACTCAGTGAGACCCTGTCTCTAAATAGAATACAAAAAAGGGCTGGGGATGTGACCCAGTGGACGAGTGCCCCTGAGTTCAATCCCCGGTACCACACACACACACAAAAAAACAAACAAACAAACAAACAAACAAAAAAAACAAACCAACTAAATGCCAGAAAATTGTATTTTGGAATCTGATTTAGTACTATGGGTGGTATTTGCAATTTAGCTTCTGTATTTTTAGCTAGATTACTGAGTTCAGGGCAGAGCCTGTTAACAAATAGGGCAGAGAAAGTATTTTCTATGCCTTGGCTCCTAAAGAAACCAAACTCACCAGAGTACCAACACTGTAGCTTTCTTTCATCTTAATAACTCTGAAAAGCTTAGCAGATTATATTTTTTTTTAATCAATCACTTAGTTTTTCCGTTTGTCTTTTATAAAGAATCTTTTAAAAAGCAATAAAACTTTTGTAACATTTTTAGAAGCTTCTAAGCATCAGTAAGTGTCCCTGGGTGGGATGAATTTGTTTAATTCTCTAAAGCTGTTCTGTGGCTGTCATAAAATACCCGAGACTGGGTAATTTATAAAGACTAGTTTGTTTTCTCATGGTTCTGGAGGCTGGGATATCCATGAGCCTGGCTCTGACATCTGCTCAGCATCCTAGTGAATGCTTTCTCCACCATAACATAGTGGAGGGTGTCATGTGGCAATAAGCATGCTATCTTAGGTCTTTCTGCTTCTTTTAATTCCACTAACGACATCACAGGGGCTCCACCCTTATGGCCTCATCTAATCCTAATAACCTCCCCAAAGTCCCACTGTTGCTGCCTGAAGCGATGGCCGCCTGCAGCAACACAGCCGCGGGAATAAGTTCAGAGGCAGACTGGAAACCAACAGGCTCTTTATTCTGCTAGCTTCTCTCTCCAGCTCCAACAACAGCCCAACATGCAATCCACACTCCTCCAACCACGCCACAAAATGGTGCCGACCCCGTCCCCAATGTCCCGGGCCAAGTCTCGCGAGATCATGCAAATGGCGCCGACCCAATCCGCAATGTCCCGGGCCAAGTCTTGTGAGATCATGGAAGGTGGTAATGCTTTATGGCTCACAGCTAACCGCAATCTTAGCTATCTCCTTAATTAGGGCTCCTACATCCCACCTCCAGATACCATTAACATGAATTTGGGGATTGTTTCTAACATATGAACTTCTGGAGGAGGCACATTCAAACCATGGAACCCTCATTGTAAAATGTATTTTTTAAGTATAGTGTTGTTTATGTGCAACATTGAACATACTGGCCATCTTAATTCTAAATTAAAAGAGATTTTCATCTCTTTTAAACATTTACAGCTTCTGGGACCATCATTCTTATATATGAAAGAGGCATGTGTACCAAGAGGCAAAGTACTCAGATATTTAGAAATTAAAGATCCCATGTTTTCATCGGGTCTTGGGTCTATCAAAGCTAGATAAGAACCTAAGAGAGCTGGGCATGATGGTGCACACCTGTACTCTCAGTGGCTCAGGAGTCTGAGGCAGGTGGATCACAAGTTCAAAGCCAGCCTTAGCAACTGAGACCGTGTCTCAAAATAAGAAGTGAAAAACAAGGGGTTGAGGCTTGGTGCTGGGAATGTTGCTCAGTGGTTAACTGCCCCTGGGTTCAATCTCTGGTAGGGGGGTGGATCCGAAGAGGGAAATAGCATAAGACTGGGGTCTGGTAATGCTTTCACAGTGTACCTTGTTGCATGGACATTTTTCTTGAGATTGGTGAAATACCTAATGGCAACTAGCTCATTCTGTGACCAGCTTATCCTTTCAAGGAGTCCTACTGTTTGTGGTGAGGGCTCTAATACCTTTTAAATGCTCAAACCATGCCCACCAGTCAGGTTTTGTCTTTGGCTCAGATTTCTTTGATCAACTTAGTGATTTTCCTTTACCTAAGTGTGCAAGAAAAGGAAACAAAGAAAATAGGACATAAAATCCCTCAGGCCAAATTTAATTATAAAATAGCCTCTGAGTTTTCAAACAGGTCACTATAACTTCTTTAGTATTATATTGCTTATAACTCTAATGTTTACAGACATCTATTTTTGTTTATAAAAATATTGCATTGTCAGATTGGTCCCTTTGCAAGTATTTAAAGTAGAAGAGACCAATCTGAAGAAAATACAATAGCTTTCTCATAGAATGAAAATATAAAACAAAGAAGCATATTGTTAGAAACTGATTAATGAAAATATATGGGAGAGTAGATTAAATTGTCCCAAATAGTTTGAGGGGCTAGTGACCACATACTTAATAAGACCCATTCAAAACTTAACATGGATAAGCCAGTCCAAATCCAAAATGTAATATAAGGAAATTCCAGCTTCAAAACCATCTGCTAGACACAGCCCCTTACTATTGTGACAGTCTGTTGGTTGTGGCGAACAAAGCAAGTTTTAAGCACAGGTTACAAGTTGAAAGGATGCGTACTTACATGTGTGTGTTTTGTCTGTCACACTAATTCTAAAATTTTGAGTTATCAACATTAAGAAAATCTAGAGGTTTCATACAGTTGTCCAGGTTTTTGGTTTCTTTCGAGAAATGAGACAATCTGACAACATTGGGTGCACATTGCTACAAAGCAGTCAGTATTAGTGCCCTGGAATTGAGTGGAAGCTGCTGTTGGATGGCTGAGGTGCTCTCCAGTTTACTCTAACTTGCTTCACTACTACTTCATTTTACCTTCCCGGCTATTGAAAACTTTGGAAACTGCTATACAGAATCTGTGTTCATCAGAAATATTCCCCTGGAGTCTAAACTGTTATAAATTCTCTGGAAGACAATTTGGCAGTATCAGATTTGTAAAAGGCACACAGTCTTTGATCTGTATGATGAGAAAACTGGGAATAATCTCAATGTCTAATAGAGTGCTAATAATACATCCATAGAATAGAATATCAATTAGTATTAACAATCAAATGGATCAATATATACTGATATGTAAATGTTTTTAGGGTTTATTAAATGCAATAATAAAGATGTATAGAAGTGACTGGTGTGAAATACAATATATATGAGGATATGTGTAAAGAAAATTTTGGGGGAGAAGGACAAGATACTATTTCTATATCTGGGAAAGACTTATTAGATGGGATGGACTTTTTCCACTGCCTAACCTTTTTTTTCCTGTTTATATAAATCATATGTCTATGTTATTTCCTGTTGTAGAAAACATATATGTGTGTATTAAAAGAAACATCCAGTTCTAATATGGAAAAGAACTGTTAGTAGTAGGTTTTATTGAATTTGTGAAGTGTCACAGCAGTAGTGATAAGTCATATTTTCATAATTACAAAACTTATAATTTATAAGCTTAATCAGCTAATTAAATTAATATGGTTAATTTAAAATAACTCTCCTAATTAAAGTCTTTTGTAAACAGTCAAAAAAGGGAATGCTCCCTTGCCCACAAAATTCTGTTTCCACATTGCTTGATAATTAACAGTCTTTAGCTTTCTAAAATTCTACCAATTGGAGATTTATTTTCTCTCCTCATTTTTCTTTTTTAATAATAAAGTGGTACTTAAGTGATATGAGAAAACTTGAGAAGTATGGACCAGCAATAAATTATGATTCCACTACCCAATAATTGTATTACACTTCCTTCTAATCTTTCTCATTGTATCCCCCAACTCCTGGTGCTGGGGGCTAACTAACCCAGGACCCATGCATGCAAGGCAGGCCCTCTACTGTTGAGCTATATTGCCAAACCCCCCCAGTATATTTTTTACAGTGTTGAATTCATAAAGAACATAGTATTTTAGTATCTTCTTTATTTTCTTAGCATTTTATTTTAACCATGTCGCATGCCATTAAAATTATTTATAAACATTTTTGTAGTGTTATGCCATTTATGGTGGCATAATATTCTGTTATAGTGATGTATCATTAATTTACTTGACCTTGTCTCTCAAATTAACATTTAGATTTCTAATATTTTTATTTTTATAAATAATAGGCTGTCTCTTTAAAAATTGTTTATAATCTAGGTGTGGTAATGTTATCTGGGTTGTTCGTTGACATGACCAGTTGCTCTTTGGTCATGGACTTCCTGCCTGGAGGCTTAAGAAGGGGCTCTGGGAACATAAAGCCCTTTGGTAGGTGAGAAGGAGTGGGATTGGTATATTGGTAGTCAGAAATGGATGTCCTGCTAGAGTGTAAGTGGGCTTAGAAAGGGAGGCAGAAGGGTGTGGCCAGAGTCAGTTATTTTAATAATTGCTAACTTCCAGTATTCTTCCTAAGAACAAAGGAAGAAACTCATCTTCTGCATGACACAAACTCTATTGGTGGGGCCCAGAATGTGAGCAGTGACTGTTATATTGTATAGTTAAGCTATGTCAACATTCTTTATACTCTTGTGAGCTAAACTGGAACTCTAGCCTGCATTTAGAATTTTTGTAACAAATGGAGTGGAACTTTTTGTCAGTTGAGAATGTATTATACAGCTATCTTTATCAGTAGGTATTTAGCCAATATTGAATGTTAGTTATTTTAAGCACAATTTAAGGCACATTATCGTATTTCAGTAATCAAGATTGTTTTTTAATGCTCCTCTTTGTGTTCTTCCACAGCTGTTAGGCAACGGAGTTATCTTTTAAGGTTAGTAATAGTAGCAGAAGTCCCAATTCTATGGTTTGAGTTATTATCATGTGGGCAGATTTCTGTTAGAATGCCCATTGTAAATTTCTTGGGTTTTGGGTTAGGTTACCTGTCTACTGATCTGGTACAAATTGTTGCAACTTTAATTTATAATCAGTCCCTTCATTTTATAGATGGGGAAACTGGAGGTCAGACAAGTAGTGACTTGTTCAAGGTTTTAGGGTTACTTGTTAACGGAAGTGGGATTTGAAACCTAGATTTTCTGATTCTTGGTCCGCTAGGTTTTCTACTGCACCATGCTGTCTCTTTGTGACATAACTGCATTATAGAAAGACTTACAAAAACACCTGCAACCTATTAACAGTCTTGTACGACAAGCCTATTGAGAAACCATAGCTTAATAAGTTGATAGTTAAGAGTGATTAATAGGACCATATTTCTTTTTTTCCACTGTGCCACAATAAGCTGGGGTGGGTATTTTATCATCTCAAAATGAGAAAGAACAGATGTATTGTCAGATCATAGATCATGGGTAGTCATTAACTTTTATTATCTTTATAAAAATGTTCAATTTCAAGCATACTTGGTGCTTCAAAATATGTTGTGCATCTAATGTTGCAAAACCATTAAAACTATAAACTGAGAATCTAATGACTTCATGTACACTTGTGTGAGGGAATCGAATCCAATTGATTGAAATGGAAGGAAAGTGGTCCTAGGTGGGAGCTGGCTATACGGTTACTTTTCAAATCAGTTCAACAAATTCCATTTTAATGCCTTGTATGTACCAAATACTGGTTTAGAGACTGTGACCCAGATACTGCCCTCAAAGGAAATAAAATTCAGTTGGGCAGATGAAAGGCATATTTTAAAACAAGAGTTTAAAACTGTGCAGTGTGGCATATGATTAAGTTGTAAAAACCGGCTGCAGAAAAGTATTAGTGCAGGAGAAGGGTTTAATGTAAGCTCATTGTCCAAGGCAGCCTCAAATATCTGATGCAACTGAATTTTTAAAGTGTTCTCTAGATTTATAGTCAAATAAACTGATTAGGTTGTTGATTGAGCAAATAACTGGAAAGGTTAAAAATGATAAACATAGAAAATAAGGCTAATGTATGGCAGTTATTAGGTTCTTAAGTTTTTAAAAAATATTATTTAGCTGTCAATGGACCTTTATTTTATTTATTTATATGCAGTGCTGAGAATTGAACCTAGTGCCTCTCACATACTAGGCAAGTGCTCTACCACTGAACCACAACCCCAGCCCAAGTTCTTAAATTTTTAATTAGTGCATGATTAGTTTTCTCAGCACTTAGGTCTTGGTTCTGCTGAGTTTCATGATTTGGAGGTTGTTACGTGTCCACATGCAGCCATCATTGAAGATGGCCCTATGTTTTTCTCAGAAGAATAGTAATATCTGATTTCTTTTTGAAAGTTTACTGTAGGAGTGAGGAGGAGTGACATTTCTACAGTAGTCCTTTAAACAATCTCTCTCTTTTTCTAATGTCTAGCAATAGAGAAAAAAATATATTGGTATTCTTCAAATTCCAAAGCTCCATACAGAATAGCCTGCTTGATGTATTCACTCAGCTTTTCCTTCTTTAGGAATCTCAGACCTTAAGTCCAGAGAGGAGCTTTCTCTGCCATCTTGTGCCACCTATTACCACATCCTAATCTCTCCAGGTAGTCTCTGCAGATGGGTGCCACCTAATCATTCTAGCCAAAACCTGAGAAGTCTTCTCATATCCTTTCCTTTCTCTAATCTTTATCTGGTACATCTAGCTCAACACCAACTTTTGTCGAATTTACCTATTGAAGATAAGTTTTAAATCAGCCAGCTTCTTTTGCCCTTGTCCAAGCTGCCACTATCAGCTCCTTGGACTACAATATCTAACACAAATGGGGACAGTAGAACACCATGTCCAGGAGTACAGATGAAGGACCTAGATGCTAGGTGGCCTGGACTTCTTTTTCTTTCTTTCTTTTTCTTTTTCTTTTTAGGAAAAGGAAAAAGAAGTGTTATTGCTTTTCTAGCAAGGGAGAAAGGCAGGGGACTCTTGTCCCAGAGGCTGTGAATCTGCCCATCAGCAGGAACAGGGAGATTTTAAAGAGGTGATTCAAAGGCTACATTCCACTTGCTCTCTGTTAGAATTGTAATTCACTTGTTCGTTTGGGAGATAGTCATTTCTGAGATTTTCTGGTGCCATCTCCAAAATCAGGATTACTTCATTCCCATGGTGGGTGTGTATGCAAGGACACAGTAAGTCTGTTTAGGATGGGGAAGAAAGGTAATCCTGTTCCCTGAGATTATGGAAGGGGAGAGTTTAGGGAAGAGCAGGGAGAGAGGAAGAGAAAGAAACATATCCACTTAAAAAATAATTGCAGTGGCAGAGCAGCAAGGACTATATTCAAAGCATAAAGTGGACCCACTGTTACATTTCCCCACTGTCAATTTGTAGCTTCCATTTCTATGGAAAAATGAGCGATGACATCTCTAAGCTGCTTCCTGTTAGGGGAAGTGACCCAAAGTCACTTAACTGTGGACAGTTAAGGGTATTCAGCAATAGGGCAGTCCAGAGGTCCACAGTGGTAGATAACAGGTGACTGGACAAAGCATACATATGGCAGGGATCATGCAGATGGCCAAGGGTGTTGTGACCCTGCTGAGTTCAGTTTCCTTTTTCTCAAAATGAACCACAATAGAGCAGCCTGTACCACTCATGGAGAGAAGGCAGGAGTTTCCCTAAGCAAAAGGAACTTTGACAGCTGCTGGGATGATCCTTCCTTCCCTCACTTTACTCACAGGAATAGCTCCTCTGGTTTGATCCAAAGCAAGCTCACCTTTCTAATTCTCCAGCACAGTTAGGTTCTGAACCCTGGATTTCAGCCTTTACGTTATGAGCTCAGTAGAACTGGGGAATAGAGCTGAGCTGTCAGGTGTTGGAGTAGCCAATTAAAACAAGAAGCCAAAAATAAAAGAGTGAGGTCCTTAATTCCTTACTGTGATGGTATGACAAGAGCTAAAACTCAGGGAGACTGGCTTCCACATCCCATTTCTCCAGTGGAGATGTACACAGGTGGAGGGTCAGCAGCGCAGACACCGGAGTCATCTCATTGCTGAGGGAAAACCCAATAGGAGTGGATCAGTTGTGGGGATTGAGTCAAAAACAAAAAAAGTGTTTTCAGGTTTTTTTCTTTTTATCCCCCATAAAGAGGTGTTGGCAGAGATGTGTAAAGAAAACCTCTGCCCAAGGCCACAGATAATGACAAGAGTGAAGATGCCTGGGTTTGGAATGCAAATATGCTTTCATAAAAAGTATAACTGGCTAGGGAATTCTAAAATCTTTGTAACTTCCTTCAAAGAACTGCAATACATTCCTGGCCCACCAAGCCAAGTATAGAAAGAGCAGTTTTTCTCCATGAGGACTCCCAGGAAATCACAAGTTTGTAAACAGGAATCAGGTTCTTCAACTGTGTGACATTGGGCAAGTTTCCCAAATTCTCTATGCCACAATTTGTAATACAGAAGTAAAGTAAGAATTACATATTATATTAATTTCCTATTGCCTCTGTAACAAATTACAACAAATTTAGTGGTTTATAGCAGCACACACATATTATCAGTTCTGGAGGTTAGACTGAATGAAATGGGTATCGCTGGGCTAAAATCTAGGTGTCAATAGGGCTTTTTCTTTCTGAAGGGAGAATATATTCCTTGCCTTTTCTAGCAGATGAAAACACTGTCACTATTACTGTTTGGCTTAACACTGAAAGTTTGGCCAATGCTATGATATAGGAAAAGAACTGAGTAATCAGGATTGGAAGGGAAGAGACAAATTTGAAATTATTTGTAGATGTTATGGTTTCTTTCTATATAAGAAATAAGCAAAATGAGCCGACTTTTAGAACTGACCAGAAATAAGAATGATAACATTCATCGTTATCAGCAATAACCAACCAGTAAATGTAATTGGAAGTTAGATACTGCTTACAGTATCTGCTAAAGTTATAAACTATGAAATAGCCTTTCAAAAGATGCAAAGATAAAAGTTTAAAAAACTACTTAAAGGGAAACACTTAAGATTCCTAACGCCCAAACATTTAGGTGAAAATTGACTATTATAAATTATGGATTTTTTTCATTTGAAGGCGAGCATAGACAAACTTAACATATTGGAGACTAGGAAACGATATCTATGATGTCTAAATCTAACAACTAATATCCAACAGATAATATAAAAAATAGATAAACAAATTCTGCATGTCAACAAGAAGGAGGACAGGAAACCCAATAGGCAAACGGAGGATATGGTTAGACAATTCACAGAAGGAGAAGACTAACTGGCTAACAAAACTACTACCAAAAAAAAAAAAAAAAAAAAAAAAAAAAAAAAAGATTTGAAAGAAACATTAGATTCCACATCAGAATAGCAAATATTAGAAAATAGAAAACACCAAACTTTAGAGAGGTATGGCACTCTTGAGCTCTACTGTTTAGAACATTGACTGAAAACATTAGTGAAATTAATTACATATGTGCTTGTGATTCAAACATTTCATGTTTTATTTTTGTCACAGAAATTTCACACATTTCCAGAGATAGAAATTTAGATTGTTTCCCATTTTCATTATTGAAATGATATTATTGTGAATATTCTTATACATTTGTGTATGTGCTCGAGTTTTTAACTGCAGAATTTCTGAGTCATGGGGGAATTTACATTTCCAACTTTAATAGATGATCCCATTTGCTTTGCAAAGTGGTGATATACCAATCAGTATATTCTCATCCATGTGTAGGAGATGTGGTTATTCTAGATTTTTGCCTTAAATTCTATTTTGTATCAGCTTTGTTTTGGTTGTGTGTTGTATGTGTGTGTGTGTGTGTGTGTATAAAATGTAATGTTTTCATTCTTTTAGTTTTTCAGTCATTTGTTGTACTTACATTGCAGGATTCTTTTTTTTTTTGTTTATTTAATTATTTATTTACTTATTCATAATGCACAAGTATAGCATCTTTTTACATACAACTGCTTGTATACAAAGTATATAAGTACCATTCGGATCTTCAATCATGCATTTAGGATAATGATATCCATCTCATTCAACCACCAATTTTTTTTCCTCCCCCCCCTTGCTCTCTCCCTTCCCCTCCCTTTTCTTTGACCATTCTAGTGTTCCTCTAATCCTGTGTACCCCCATCCAACAACACTGTGAACTAGTCTCCTTATATCAGAGAAAACATTCGGTATTTGGATTTTTGAGATTGACTAATTTCCCTTAGCATTATATTCTCCAACTTCATCCATTTACCTGCAAACGTCATTATTTCATTCTCTTTTATTGCTGAGTAAAATTCCATTGTGCATATATACCACATTTTCTTTATCCATTCATCTACCAAGGGACATCTAGGTTGGTTCCACAACCTAGCTATTGTGAATTGTGCTGCTATAAACATTGAGGTGTCACTGTAATATGCTGTTTTTAAGTCCTTTGGGAATAGACCCAGGAGTGGGATGGCTGGATCATAGGGTGATTCCATTCCCATTTTCCCAAGAAATCTCCATACTGCTTTCCATAGCGGTTGTACCATTTTGCAGTCCCACCAGCAATGTATGAATGTGTGCCTTTTCCCCCACATCCTCTCCAACATTTATTGTTGTTTGTGTTCTTGATAGCTGCCATTCTGACTGGAGTGAAATGAAATCTTAGAGTAGTTTTGATTTGCATTTCTCTAATTGCCAGCGATGTTGAGCATTTTTTCATGTATTTGTTGATTAAATGTGTATCTTCTTCTGAAAAGAGTCTTTTCAATTCCTTAGCCCATTTATTGATTGGGTTATTTGCTTTTTTGGTGTTAAGATTTTTGAGTTCTTTATATATTCTAGAAATTAGTGCTCTATCTGATGTGCATGTATTAAATATTTGTTCCCAATTAGTTGGCTCTCTATTCACCTCACTGATTGTTTCTTTTGCTGAGAAGCAGCTTTTTAGTTTAAATCTATCCCATTCATTAATTCTTGGTAATAGTTCTTGTGCTACAGGATTCTTATTAAGGAACTTGGGGCCTAATCCGATATGTTGGAAATTGGAGCTTACTTTTTCTTCTATTAGGCATATTGTCTCTGGTCTAATTCCTAGGTCCTTGATCCACTTTGAATTGAGTTTTGTGCATGGTGAGAGATAAGAGTTTAATTTTATTTTGTTGCATATGGATTTCCAGTTTTCCCAGCACCATTTGTTGAAGAGGCTATCCTTTCTCCACTGTACATTTTTGGCACCTTTGTCTAATATAAGAGTGCTGAAATTATATGTATTAGTCTCTGTGTCCTCAATTCTGTACCATTGGTCCACCAGTCTCTTTTGGTGCCAATACCATGCTGTTTTTGTTACTATTGCTCTATAGTATAATTTAAAGTTTGGTATGGTGATGCCCCCTGCTTCACTTTTCTTGCTCAGGATTGCTTTGGCTATTCTGGGTCTCTTATTTTTCCAGATGAATTTCATGACTGTTTTTTCTATTCCTTTGAAAAATGACATTGGAATTTTGATTGGAATTGCATTAAATCTGTATAATGCCTTTGGTAGTATGGACATTTTGACAATATTGACTCTACTTATCCAAGAACAAGGTAGGTCTTTTCATCTTCTGAGTTCTTCTATGATTTCTTTCTTTAGTGTTCTATAATTTTCCTTATAGAGGTCTTTCACCTCTTTCGTTAAGTTGATTCCCAGGTATTTTATTTTTTTTTGATGCTATTGTAAATGGGGTAGTTTTCATCATTTCCCTTTCAGAGGATTTGTCACTGATGTACAAAAATGCCTTTGACTTATGGGTATTGATTTTGTATCCTGATACTTTGCCAAATTCATTTACTAGTTGTAAAAGTTTTCTGGTAGAGTTTTTTGGGTCTTCTAGGTATATTATTATGTCATCAGCAAATAGAGCTAATTTGAGCTCTTCTTTTCCTATGTGGATCCCTTTAATTTCTTTCGTCTGTCTAATTGCTCTGGCCAGAGTTTCCAGTACTATGTTAAATAGCAGTGGTGAAAGGGGGCATCCCTGTCTTGTTCCAGTTTTTAGAGGGAATGCTTTCAATTTTTCTCCATTTAAGATAATGTTAGCTCTGGGCCTTGCATAACTAGCTTTTATAATGTTGAGATATGTTCCTGATATTCCTAGTTTTTCCAGTGTTTTGAACATAAAGGGGTGCTGTATTTTGTCAAATGCTTTTTCTGCATCTATTGAGATAATCATATGATTTTTATCTTTAAGTCTATTGATGTGATGTATTATGTTTATTGATTTCCGAATGTTGAACCAGCCTTTCATCCCTGGAATAAACCCCACTTGATCGTGGTGCACTATCTTTTTGATATGTTTTTGTATCCGATTTGCCAGGATTTTGTTGAGGATTTTTGCATCTATGTTCATTAAAGATATTGGCCTGAAGTTTTCTTTTTTGGATGTGTCTTTGCCTGGCTTTGGAATTAATGTAATATTGGCCTCATAGAAAGAGTCTGGAAGAGCTCCCTCTTTTTCTATTTCTTGAAATAGTTTGAAGAGCATTGGTATTAGTTCTTCTATGAAAGTCTTGTAGAACTCGGTTGTAAAAACCCATCAGGTCCTGGACTTTTCCTTGTTGGTAGCTTTTTGATGACATCTTCTATTTCTTCGCTTGTAATCGATCTGTTTAAATTGTGTATAGCCTCCAGATCCAGTTTAGGCAAATCATATGACTCTAGAAATCTGTCAATGCATTCAGTATTTTCTATTTTATTAGAGTACAAGTTTTCAAACTAATTTCTAATTATCTTCTGTATATCTGAGGTGTTTGTTGTGATATTCCCTTTTTCATCACGAATGTTAGCAATTTGAGTTTTTTCTCTTCTTCTTTTCGTTAGCATCGCTAAGGGTTTGTCAATTTTGTTTATTTTTTCAAAGAACCAACTTTTAGTTTTGTCAATTCTTTGAATGGTTTCCTTAGTCTCAATTTCATTAATTTCTGCTCTGATTTTAATTATTTCCTGTTTTCTGCTGCTCTTGGTGTTGATCTGTTCTTCTTTTTCTAGTGCTTTGAGGTGTGATGTTAAGTCATTTATTTGTTGTTTTTTTTCCTTTTAAAGGAATGAACTCAGTGCAATGAATTTTCCTCTTACTACTGCCTTCATAGTGTCCCAGAGATTTCTATACGATGTATCTGTGTTCTCATTTACCTCTAGGAATCCCTTAATTTCCTCTTTGATGTCTTCTTCAACCCCTTGTTCATTCAGTGTCATGTTGTTTAGCTTCCAGTTGTTGGAGTAGTTTATCTTATTCCTTGTTTTGCCGTTGATTTCCAGTTTCATCCCTTTATGGTCTGATAGAATGCAGGGTAGTATCTCTATTTTTTTTTTATATTTGCTGAGAGTTGCCTTGTGACATAATATATAGTCTATTTTGGAGAAGGAGCCATGTGCTGCTGAGAAAAAAGTGTATTCTTTTACTGAGGGATGAAATATTCTATATATGTCTGTTAGGTCTAAGTTATTAATTGTTTTAAGGAGGCCTAATGTTTCTTTGTTTAGCTTTTGTTTGGATGATCTATCCATTGGTGAGAGAGGTGTGTTGAAATCCCCTAGAATAACTGTGTTGTGGTCAATTTTACTCTTGAACTTGAGAAGAGTTTGTTTGATGAATGTAGGTACTCCATTATTTGGGGCATATAGATTTATGATTGTTATATCCTGTTGATGAATGGTTCCCTTAAGTAGTAAGAAATATCCATCTTTGTCCCTTTTGATTAGCTTTGGCTTGAAGTCTACCTTATTTGAAATGAGAATGGAAACCCCTGCTTGCTTCCATGGCCCATGTGAGTGGTAAGATTTTTCCCAGCCTTTCACCTTCAGTCTATTGATGTCTTTTTCTATGAGGTGTGTTTCTTGGAGACAGCAAATTGTTGGGTCATTTCTTTTAATCCATTCAGATAATCCGTGTCTTTTGAATGGCGAGTTTAGGCCGTTAACATTCAGGGTTATTATTGAGATGTGATTTTTATTGCCATCCATTTTTATTTGTATTATGATCTTTAGCTTGATTTGGTTTCTCTTCTGGTTGGTATTTCCCTTAGTTTAATAATATCTCCCTTTGTTGATTTTCATTGTTATTTTTCTCTTCTTTTTCATGAAAAATTTTGCCCAGGATGTTCAGAAGTGCTGGCTTTCGAGATGCTAAATCTTTTAACTTTTGCTTGTTGTGGAAAGTTTTTATTTCATCTTCAAATCTAAAGCTCAATTTTGCTGGATATAAGATTCTTGGTTGACAACCCTTTTCTTTCAGAGCTTGAAATATGCTATTCCAGGATCTTCTTGCTTTTAAGGTCTGGGTAGAAAAATCTGAACATAGTCTGATTGGTTTCCCCCTATATGTAATCTGCTTCCTTTCTCTTGTGGCTTTTAATATTCTCTCCTTGCTCAGTATATTAGGCATTTTCATTATAATGTGTCTTGGTGTGGATCTGTTGTGATTTTGTATGTTTGGTGTTCGGTAAGCCTCTTGAACTTGGTTTTCCCATTCATTCCTCAAGTTTGGAAATTTTTCTGTAATTATTTCATTAAATAAATTACTCATTCCTTTGGCTTGAAACTCTGCCCCCTCCTCTACTCCAATCACTCTTATGTTTGGTCTTTTTATGTTGTCCTATAATTCTTGAAAGTTCTGTTCTTTTTTTTTTTTTTTTTTTTTTTTTACCATTTTTGCTGTATAATCTAGATTTTTCTCTAGGATATATATTTTGTCTTCATTGTCTGAGGTTCTTTCTTCCAAGTGATCTCCTCTGTTGGTGATACTTTCGATTGAGCTTTTATTTTGGTTTATTGCTTCTTTCATTTCTGGAATTTCTGTTTGGTTTCTCTTTAGAGCCTCTATCTCCCTATTGAAGTAATCTTTTACTTCCTGTATTTGTTTATGGAGTTCTTTGTCAAAATGATCTTTCACCACCTGTATTTGCTCCCTCATCTCATTTTTGAGTTCATTCTTAAGTTCTGCAAACATTTGGAATATGTAATTTCTCAATTCCATCTCTGGCTTTTCACCAACTGTGCATGCCATGGAATCTACTGAGGAGGTATATTGATTTGTTTGTGTCACTTTCTTCCCTTGTTTCTGCATATTGCTTGTGCATCTATTCTTCCTGCACTGTGGGACCTTGACTATTTTGATTTTACCTTAAAACCTTACGTTGCTCCTGTAGTACAATGCTATCAGATCCCCTTATATTTCCTTTACACTTTAAAATCAAACACTTTCTATTCAGAGAATCCCAGTTTGATCACAATGTACAGATTTAGTTAACCCAGATATTGTTTCCAATTTACTCTGTACGCTTCTGATGGGGTTTTATAGTTTCAAGTAATGGAAGAAGGAAGTGAGTGTATTGACTTATTCTTTCTTAGAAAGTATGAAAAGAGAGTTCTATGGAAGTGGTTTAGTATCAGCAGACGAGAGAGGAAAGAGAATGGAGTGAATGATTAGGTGGAAAGATCGATTTATATATAAACCTAACTTATGCAGCGGTTGAGAGAAGAAATAAAGAAAGATGGAAAAGAAAAAAGGAAGAAAAGAAATGACCAAGGAGTAGAAATTAGTGTAAGAGAGAGGAGAGAGAGAGTGAGTCTAGAAAATAGAGAATAAACTATATATAACACCACTTTGCTATATATTTCAATTGTACCCGTTCTAAAAATCTCAATTTCTGCGTATAACTTGTTTTTGCCTCTGTTGAGTATGCAATGGCAGGGTGTAAATAGGGAATATGAAGGAAGAAGAAAAAATACAAAAGTTATTCCTCCTGTTGTCTCACTTTTCTCATCAGAACAGTAGTACCTACTTCATAAGGTAATCTTGAGAATTTAATAAACTCATACCCAAAAAGCACTTAGACTAGTGAAAAATATTAAATGCCCAATGTATATGGCTATTTTAAGTACTATTACTATTATTCTTTCAAGCTTACCTTCCAGCCAATTTATGCTTTCATTGTTCCTTTTTTCTTCTTCTTCTTCTTCTTCTTCTTCTTCTTCTTCTTCTTCTTCTTCTTCTTCTTGGTTCTGGGGATTGCATTTAGTCACACTCTACCACTGAGCTATATCCACAGTCCTTTTAATTATTTATTTTGAGACAGGGTCTCACTGAGTTACCAAGGCTGGCATTGAATTTGCAATCCTCTGAGTAACTGGGATTACAGGTGTGCATCACTATAACAAGCCTGTTCTCTTCATTTCTTACCTTAGTTTGGCAGAGTTCTCTATGGGAGCAGAGAGACTCAAGCAGCACTACCCTACTCTATCTCACACCTCCATCCCCATTGCTGCTGTCTTAATCTGTTTTGTGTTGCTACAACAGAATTCCAGAGACTGGGTAACTCATTTAAAAAATTACTGGTGCATTATAATCATGCATAATAGTGGGATTAGCTGTTACACGTTTGTATATGCACACAACATAACAATATAATTTGGTTAATTTTGTTCCCCAGTATGAGGCTGGGTAATTTATAAAGAACAAAAATGTATTTCTCATAGTTCTGGAGGCTGACAAGACAAGCTCAAGGCACTGGCAGGTTTGGTATCTGGTGAGGGGCCTTGTCTCAGCTTCCAGGATGGCGCTTTTGAATACTGCATTCTCCAGAGTGGGCAGATGCTGTTCCTCACATGGCAACAGAGCAGAAGGGAGAGGGCATGCTCCCCAAAGGCCTTTTGGGGAATTAATCTGTTCATGAGTACATACCCTTTATGATTTGAACACCTCCCTTTATGGCCCATCTCCCAACACTGTTGCATTGGTGATGAAGGTTCCAGTGCATGAGCCTTAGAAGGGACAAAGGCTTAAGCCATAGTATCCAGTCATACTAACATTAGAACAAAATCTCCAATAATACAATTTAAAACACTGGGAAAACCTCAAAACTTGAAACTACCAGATCCAGGCTTAAATCTCAGTTCTGTGACTAATGAACGATGTAAATGATGTTGCCACCTTCTGACCTCTCAATGTTGTGACATTAAACAACTTTATATCCTTAAAGTTTTTGGTAACTGTAAAGCTCTAAATTGGTACAGGTATTATTAAGAGGTTAGATACCCTCGTTTAAAAGATAGATAATTTTACAGGACAACAATAACCCTTTATGTACATCTACAGGAATCAAGTATAACCTTGATTCCTGGGTTATGCAACATGAAGCCTACTTGCTCTAACATCATTAAACATGAATTGACACCACCACACACAACAGTGTGCTCCTTCACCAGACTAAATGCGGTGATCATTAGCTTATGCATGAGAGGCTAGAGTGTGTATGTCAACACATAGTTCAGCTGTATGTACTTATTCCTCTAAGTACTTGTGACACACTATGTCAAGAGTTCAGTGGCTGAGTTTCACATAGGGCAGTGTGATTCATTGGGATTATTAGGATCCTCCTGGAATAACTTCCCTGAGTTGATTGGCTTTGACAGATCAGTTTGCTTAGATTAAAAAGCAATTGCTGCTGTCTAGTCAAATTTAAACACTTTGGCTAGAAGAAGCTGAACTCTAACTCTGTCCAGTCTATAGAAACACCTTGATGTGAAAATTACATTGAAGGTAGTGAAGAGAAAACTGAGTTAGCAAGATCTGGGGTATGGTTTTGTAATAACATGAGGGAGCATAAATGCCAAACAAAAGTGATCCCAGGCATATGTGAAGGAGAGGAGAGTACATTGCTTTTAATAGTAACTCTATTTGTGCCCAATGCACTGCTAAGTCATTAACGATATTTGACGTTCCACTCTGCTCTACACACATTTAACATTGACCACCAGTAGAATTGGAGTAGAAAAGATTTGTCTTCTGAGCTGAACAATTAAAGGTATTTTGGGATGTAGGAATCTCCCTCTTTCCCCTTTCTGAATGGATCCAGGAATTTAATAGAAAAGTGAGAGCAACAAGGGAGCTGAAATAACAGTATGCTAAAATCCGATTTCCATTTTAAAAAACTGAATGGAACACCTGATTAAATTGAAATTAAGCCTAATGCTTGAATTTACATTCTCAGCCTACATATACTGCAGATAAAATGGAAGCTGAGATGATATTGAGCTAACATCCAACCCATCCATGGTGCTTAGCAAATAATTAGTTTTGAAAGTAGTGCAAGAAAGAGGAAGGACTTACACACATCTTCACTTTTATCACAGCTTCCTTTTATACTTAGGTTCCTTATCTTTTTGAATATGGAGGCTAACTGGAATGTTTAAGGTGGAGAAGATGAGGAATAAGGCTTGATGGGCTCCTCCTTTCTCTCTAAGGAGTTTAAGTTGCCCTGTGAGCCTAATCCTTATGTGGCCCCAAGGTCAGAAAACATTGGTTACATGGTATTAATAGTAGTGAATTTGATGCAAATTATCTTTGCAGCAAAGAGCATTGTTGCATATTCATCAGTTCATGGACTTGTGCAGTCATCATGATGATCTAAGTTTGGGACATTTTCAGTACCCAAAAGAATCTAGGTTCCCACCAGCAATCACTTCTTCAATCTGAGGCAACTGCTAATCTGCTTTCTTCCTCTATGGGTTTGCTCATTCTGTATATTTCAGATGAGTGGAATCATATAATGTGATCTTTTCTCTTAATTTCTTTTTAAGTTGTAGATGGACACATACCTTTATTTACTTATTTTTATGTGGTGCTGAGTATAGAACCCAGTGCCTCACATGTATAGAACCCAGTGCTCACTCTACCACTGAGCCATGACTGCAGCCCCTAATATGTGATCTTTTGAGGCCGATTTCTTTTACTTAATGTTTTCAAGATTTATCCATGTAGTATGTTGATCAGTACTTCATTCCTTTTTATTGCTGAATAACTGTATTTCCATTGTATGTATATAACACTTTATTTATCCTTCAGTTATTTCCACTTTTTCAATATTATGAATAATGGTGCTGTGAACATTCATGTGCAAGTTTTTGTATGGAGGAATGTTTTCATTTTTCTTGGGTATTTACCTAAGGATGTGATTGCTGGTCATATGCTAACTCTTATTTAACTTTTTAAGAAACTGCCAAACTATTTTCCAGAGGAGTACACCATTTCACATTCCCAACAGAATTTTTTTTTCCAACACATATTATAATCTTTTTTTATTATAGTCATTCTAGTGAGTGTGAAATATCATATCATTGTGGTTTTGATCTGTGTTTCCCTAGTGGCTGATGATTTTGGTTGAACATCTTTTCATTTGCTTAGTGGCCATGTTTGTGTATTTCTTTGGAGAAATTTTATTCAATTCTTAGCTTATTTTAAAATTGGCTTATCTTTTTGTAATTGTGTTGGAAGTGTTCTCAGTTCCATTATTAAATATATGATTTGAAAGTATTTTCTATCATCGTACGGTTTCACTATCTTGAAGTTATCCTTTTTAGTGTAAAAGTTTTAGCATTTTATGTAGTTCAATTTATTTTTTGTAGCTTATGCTTTTGATGCCATATCTAAGAAAACACTATCTAAACCAAAATCATAGAGATTTACTTCTATGTGTTCTTCATAGTTTTGGCTCTTATGTTTAGACCTATGATTAATTTTGAGTTATGTTTTGTGCATATGGTATAAAGAAAGAGTCAGCTTCTTCCCATTTTCAAATGAATATTCAGTTGTCTTGGTATCATTGTTGAAAAGACTCTTCTTCCCTATAGAATCATTTCAACACATTGTTGAAATCAGTTGGTCATGTGTATGGGTTTATTTATCGACTTGGAATTCTATTCCATGTTTCTATTTGATTGATCCTGTACCAGCATCAATAAGTGTGAGTTTACCAAATTTGCTTTTAGTTGTGAAATTCATTTTGGTTATTTTAGATCCTTTGCATTTCCATAATAAATTTTAAGATCATTTTGTAAATTTTTGTTAAAAAGCCAGTTGGAATTTTGAGGGAAGTTGCATTAAATTTGTAGATCAATGTGTGCTATCTTAACAATAACAAGTTTTCCAGGGAGCCATGAACATGGGATATCTTTCCATTTATGTAGATTGTCTTTAATTTCTTTCAACAATTTTTTAGTTTTCAGTGTACATGTCTCATATTTCTTTTATTAAATTTATCCTCAAGTAGTTTATTCTTTTTGGTGCTATTTTAAATGAAATTTTCTCTTTATTTTCTGAATTTTGATTGCTAGCATATAGAAATATAACTGACTTTTTAATATTCATCTTAAATCCTGCAAACTTGTTGAACTTGTTTATTAGTTCTGATAGATTTTTGTGAATTTCTCAAGGTTTTATACACATAAGTTAATTTTATCTGTAAAGAGAGAGTTTTATTTCTTCCTTTCCAAGGTAATTACCTTATTTATTTTTCTTGCCTGATGTCCCTGGCTAGAACCTCCATTGTGTTGAATAGAAGTAGTAAGAGTGGATATTCTCATCTTAGTCTTGCTCTTAAAGGAAAACATTCAGTTTTTCATTATTAAATATAACATTAGTCGTAGGATTTTCATAGATTATCTTTTTTCAGGTTGAGGAAGTTTCATTTGTTAGATTATGTTAATTTTTTTCTGTGTCTATGGTGTAATACATTGATTTTTTATATGCAAAACTAACTTTATCCCAGGATATTCTGGGATAAATCCCATTGGTTTTAGTATACAATTCTTTTTTACAAGTTGCTGGATTTGGTTTGTTAGTATTTTGTTGAAGATTTTTGCATCTATACTTAAAAAGGATATTGGTTATTCTTTTCTTGTGATGTTTCTGCCTAGTTTTAGTATCAGGGTAATACTGGCCTTGTAGAAAAGCATTGGGAAGTGTTTATTTTTGTTCTATATTTTTGAAAAGTGTAAAGAATTTGTATTAACTGTTTAAGTGTTGGGTAGAATTCATGCAAGGGAGTTGTCCAGTCAGGGGTTTTAACTTCATGGAAATATTTTAATTAATAATTTAATCTCTTTATCTGTTACAGATCTATTCAGATTTTCTATTTCATCTTGATTCTGTTTCAGTAGTTTGTGTTTCTTGAGGAATTTTTTATTTGATTTTATCTAAATTATTTATTAGCATGTGGTTGTTAATAGTATGCCTTCATAATCTTTTTTATTTCTATAAAATCAGTGGTAATGATTCCTTTTTTATTCCTGATTCTGATAATTTTAATTTTTTTCTTGGTCAGTTCACATAAGGGGTACAATATTATTGTATCAATAGGACTTCTATCTGTTGAGCTTTTTAAAATAGGGATTAAACAAGAATTCCTGAAGGTATTTTATCCTTCCTTCTTTGTCTTCCCTGGATGTGACTTCCCTTTTCACTCTTTACCACAGTGGTAAATAATGTTCCTTTTTTCCTTTTATCTGTCAGTTATGCTCACCCTCTTCTTCATATATGAGGATAAATTTCTATCTCACATTCACAAATTTAATCAAGGGGTTCATTGAAGCAGTTTTTAGTGACTACATGTGTTTCTTTGGTGTCTTTGTTCCATCTTGTGTAACCCAAGTGACTTCAGCTCTGTCATTTTATATAATCACAATTGAGGAATTCAGTTTACTTCAAAGATGTATATACTAAATATATGCACTATGAGTTGTACATATTAAAATTATAAAAATAAAAATAAAAAAAATTAAAAAAAAAGAACTGAAAAAAAAAAAAGATGTATTCTGTGCTTCATCCTCAGAACTTCTATTTTGCAAATGCCTATTTAATTTGAAATTTACAACAAAGTTGCTACAGTCGAATTTAGATTCTAAAATTTATTCCAGGAAGGATTTTGGAGATTATGAATCTCAGGGATTAAGAAGCAGCCATTGTATGCCAATTGACAGATGGGAATGAAGACCCAGGGTGACTGGACCTCATAATGGAGGGCAAAAACCTCAGAACACAAAACACCCAATAACCCAAAAGGAAACAGAAATCTGGATATTTGTGAGAACCTGCTGCCCCACCAACACCTCTTTTTTTATAGTGGGGATTGATTGCAGAGGTGATTTGCCACTGAATTACATTCTCTCACTGTGTTGCTGAGGATCTTGCTAAATAAATTGCCCAGGCTGGCCTTGAATCTGCAGTCCTCCTGCTTTAGCCTCCCAAATATCTGGGATGAAAAGGCATGTGCCACCAAGTACAGTCTAAATTTTAAAATGATAGCAATGAATTCAAAAGTCCTAAAGCTTGGTTAGGGTTAAGGACTCTGTTCTTTTAGCTTATTTGTATCCTGCTTTGCTCTCAGCATTCTGTAGAAGAGTTTGGTTGAAGGAATTCCAGGAGACTGTAGGTCTAACTAGATCTGAAGATAGACACGACAGAAGCAATTAGCTTTGGTCTTTTAATACAAATATTGGCTATTTGGAACCATGTGTATTAAGAAGCTATGTAAATGAAGTTCCTTTCCTCTTTAAGCTTTTATGCTCAACAAACAAGTCATTTATAATGGTGAATCTTCAAAGAGACTTTATGTTAACCCTGAGAATTTTTTCTTCTACTTAACTAGAAATTGAGGAACTTCTTTAAAATCAAGCACCAATTCTCCTATTCAGTCTCAAGGTTTAGGTATTAGTATCTTCTGGAAGTGAGGTTTTCATTGAGAGGCATCCTGAGCAATTTGACTTTCAAGGAGAATGGCCTGAGAAGCATCCCTATAGAGAGTCCAGCACCATTATTTAAAGCAAAGCTCTCAACATATTTAAGCTGTACTTGGAAGTGACTAACGACATTTTATCTATTGATTTTGGTGCTGGGGATTGAACCCAGGGTTTCATGCATGCTAGGCAAGGGTTCTACCACCGAGCAACATCCATAGCCCTAAAGACACATTTTAAAAATTGAAAATGAATGTCAATTTTTTATTTTTTTTTATTTTTTGGAGATAGCGATAACTTGGCTGCTCTCAGGAGTTGATTTCTTTTTTTTTTAATTTATTTTTTATTCTAAGTTGTTAGAAATGACAGCAGAATGTATTGCATTTCATATTATACTTGTAGAACACGTTTTTACATATCTCTGGTTGTATACAAAGTATATTCACACCATTCGTGACTTCATACACGCACTTAGGGTAATGATATCCATCTCATTCTACTGTCTTTTTTTTTTCCTTCTTCACCCTTTTGCCCCCTCCCTCCCCCTCCCTCCTCATTGGCCATTCTAGTGTTTCTCTAATCCTCCTATGCTCCCCATCCCAACCCCATTGTGAATCGGCCTCCTTATATCAGAGTAAACATTTGGCATTTGGCTTTTTGGGATTGGCTAACTTCACTTAGCATTATAAAAAAAAAAAGCTTGCTTGAACATTTTACTCTCTGACGTATTTTGAGTTCTTTACAGATCACTGCCACCGTCTTTAGTTTCCTGATATCTTTTTTACTTAAGATTTCCTTCCTGAGGAAACTTTGTTTTGTAGAGGAAGAATGAAGCCTCAGACCACATCCTGACATTCTGGAGTGTGGTTTAGCAGCCTTTTTTAAATTTCAAGAAAAGGCAAGGTGAGATGGGCTTCTAACACTTCTCTTTTTTACCTGTAGACATTTAGAATGAAAGGCCTTGGACCAACACAACTAGGTGTGTAAATATGTTTTCTAAGTAAGTAAGGTGAACCTTTTAAGAAGGGACTAATTACTAATGAAAATGAGAATATTGAACATTCAGCCTGGAAGATGACTGATGCTGGGGAACCTCAACTAATGCAATTTAAGAATCTCTCTACTGAAAGACTGAAGTGCTTTTACACCCTTGTTTGTGAGTTCAGTTTTATATTTCATTTAGGTAGTTCAGATTTTCTTCCCTTTTAGTAAATAGCAGTTGAGTTATACATTTTATATACTAGTATGACGTGCTTTTGAAAATTAGCCACTAGCAAAGTACTTTTCATTATGAAGCAACATCTAGGCAGATGGACTCAGCTTTAAGTTGGGACTTGTCTAAATAATCTCAATTTTGAGAATCGCAAATTAATTGCAAGTGGAACCCCACCAAACCTTTAGGCATTGAACAGAGCCTGGTATAAATGCTTGATGTATACATCACACTCAATGAGATGGCTGGCCTTTCTAATAAAAAGTGGGTCCAGAGGCTAGACATCTGGTGGTGGTGTTTATGCAAAATACATTGTCAAGTTGTAGCATATAGAAAAATAATGATTGTCATTCTTTTTTTGCTGTCATTTCTCCCAGGAGCACATTATTGTCTGCTCTCCTGTCAAAATTGTGTTAAACAATAATAATAGAACATAAGCCTTATAGTTTTCCAAACTGATGATTCTCACTTGGGCGCAAAGAAATGTGACTTGTGCTCTCTCCTTTGGGAGGCTGCAGTCTCTGTCTTTCTTACATGGTAGGTATGATCTGCTCAAAGTGTAAAGGAGGAGGATGTGTGTTTCACATGCTGTCTTTCCTTTACCACCTGCTTTTATGTATTTCTTTCTTTTCTGAAAGTAATGTGAGTACATTTCAGATTGCTTTTCAGTTTGGTTTAATATTTATTACTTTGAAGGTCTTGATTATTACCCAGCAGATTCTTAGTTTTACTTTTGTAAACTTTAAGACCTGTAACATTAAATTATTCCTTTATCCATTATAAGTATCTGTTAGGAGTTTAATTTACTGGAGCATCAAAATACTTAACTTGGTGAAGATAGTATGTGTAACAGTGGTTTAAATCTACCATCATAATTCCAAGTTTGAAAAGCTCTGGATGAAGAATGGATTTGATTCATTATATCTTACCTCTTTAGGCCCAGATCTATAGGTTGGAGTGGGAAAGGGATGCAGGTATCCATTCACCTCTTTTGTCTGGAACACTTCCCTTGACTCCTTTGTGTAGCTTTCAAATCCTGCTTATCCTTCACGTATCTTACTAACATAAATTATGTGTTCTCTGAGCTTTTTACTTGATACACAATGAAAGGCTTCTTTCATTCACTGTTTCTTTACATATGGGAAGTTTTAAATGGACATTTGGGACCATGCTTTCAATAACACTTTGAAGAGACTTTTCCCCAATTGCTACTGTCAAAGAGAACCCAGACCTGTGTTTAAGGAGGGAAGTACAAAGCAATTTATATCCATGAAAAAAAAAAAAAATCTGAACTTTATCGAAATCACTGTATTGTTCACCAAGAACAAAAAAAGGAAACTGGTATTTTGCAGGTCTCTTTCAGACACTGAACTGCCACTTGGCTAAATTGTCCTGGCTGTGAGTGGATCTCTGCCCATAAAATGAAATCTCTTTGTTGCTTGTGGTTTTAAGTTTTTGTTCTTTTCATAATAAATCTAGCCCAAAGACATTTCTTTACTGTAAAATTGTCTCCTCTGAAGTGCTCATAAACAGTATCTGCTTCCATTACCTGAGGAAGATCCAAGTTCGAGCATTTTGTAGAGTAAGCATATGCACTAAGAATCAATATGTGTTTTATTAGCAGCAAGAGACCCATTGGATTGATTTTTTTTCTTTTACCTTTATGGGCAATTGCTATAAAAAGGTAAATTAAAAAGTTAACCATCTGCTACCTCACTTTTCATTTAAAATCTTTTATTTGATTACTCTTTCCAGGTAATCAATGATTTCTATTTTGCTATTATGCTGGCTAGTGAATGAAGGTGGTTTTAATTTATAGCTTTTATTTATCTAACGGTATTGTCAGAGTCACAATCTTTATGCATCCTATTAGTAGTCTGGAAAATATTTCTTACTACATCGAAACAGAACAAAATTCAATTTAGAAATATAATTTCCTGCCATGGAGACACTTGATAACAGGGGGGAGATTAATGGAGCCTAGTGACAGAAACTTGATTTAAAGCAGGAGATTAATATTGCTTTATCAGCCTACACTGCAAGTGAATTGGCTCCAAAAGAAAAAAAACCTGTTTGAAGTTGCTGAGTTGTCTGCTTGTCGGTTGGAAAAAGGTCTCTGGACATTTATTCTGTTATTGCTGAGTATTTGCTGCATGCTTGTCTATTTGACAACATAGGAACAAACCTGCACACAACACCAGACTTGCTTATTTTACAGTAGTAACATGTTTCTTATTATTCCTTTTGATCCCACAGGAAGTTTGAATGCTGTGGAGGTCAGCTTCTGACTTAAGGGGATTATGTGCAGTAAATCATGTCAAAATTAACGAATAGAATTGCGCTGACATTCCACTTTAGTTGGATTTAAGTAAAATGTTTAAATGGTATTTTTAATTGCAAAGCTCCTGTCCCTAAGTCCCATTATAAATATTTTTTCTCTCCTTTAAAGAAGTCATTAATTTCTTTTCCCAACTATAAAAGTGTGAATCTTCCAGAAGAATTTAAAGCAAATCTGAAGATTAGCTCAGTAGGTTGAAATACCCACTATGTATGTTCTGAAACAAAATATAGAGCTTGCTGAATGGTTAAAAATCAGTGCTAAAGGAAGTGGGTCCAAATTTTGCTTTTGATTCTCAGGAACTTAAAGTATTCCCATTGCCGGAATTAACTTTTTTGAACTTACTCTTGAGCTCTGTGAATTTTTAGACTTTGTATTTGCCTAAGAAATTCCTCCTGGAAAATAAAGAAGAAATAGAATGATTTTCTTACTGACTTTACAGTAATGGCTAGAGTTTGCCAAACTTGAATTGTAAAAGTAGTAGCTTACAGACTGATTACTTAGTTAACACATTTCTGAGGGAAAGAGATATGTGTAACACATTTTACTTGGTTTACTGACTGAAATTTTGTAGAACTAAAAATATTTTGCTTTACTTTTATCAAGTTCTGTAAGAAAGTATTTTGTCAGAAATCAGAGGATCTGTTTTGTTATTCAAGATCATTTAACAACTTTTTGTGTTCTCAGGGTCATTTTAAAACCATTTTGCTTCTAAGAGAGCTGAATAGTAATAGTAATATCTCCTTTACCTTATCACTGGTTTGTTGTGAATATGAAATTAGGTGATTTTTTTTTTTGCAAAATGTTTAGACGTGC
Organism: Tamias sibiricus; assembly: GCA_025594165.1. NCBI lineage: Eukaryota > Metazoa > Chordata > Mammalia > Rodentia > Sciuridae > Tamias > Tamias sibiricus. The sequence goes on along the minus strand of CM046666.1, from coordinate 90,820,618 downwards.
AAAAGACTATAGTAATACAATCAATTTTACCTAAAATAACAGTAGTATATCTAGCCTAAATATTTTTCAGTTAAGATTTTCTTAGGAGAAGATGCATAATTTCACAGACACTACCTTAATTTTGTTTTGATGTAATGACTATCAGTATGTCTTGGAATTGATCCACTGAAAATTGTTTACATTTAAAAAAATATATGAAGAGGGGCTAGGGTTGTGGCCACTGAAGATTGTTTACATTTTAAAAAATACATGAAGAAGGGCTAGGTAGAGTGCTTGCCTAGCACATGAGAGGCACTGAGTTCGATCCTCAGCACCACATTAAAAAAATAAGTAAATAAAATAAAGTTAAAAAAATATGTGAAGAAAAATGGCCTATAGTGCATTTCTCTTTGGAATTAAATGCATTAAATAATTGAGTCAGAGAAATTTAGAGCCTCTTTGATCTGTTCTTTGTGGGCTCTCAAAACTTTATAAAAGAGGTGATGATGTCTGACTGACAGCAAAGATGGTCAGTCCAGTGGGCATGAATTCTAAAGACTCTGAGCCAGGGTGCTTTGGGTGGTGTTCTCCTGTCCCCCATGCAGCTGCTTCAGGATTCATTAGCTGGAAGATTCTGTTTGGTGCTGGGAAAACAAACAAAACAAAACAAAAAGACTGCAGGGAATATTAGGTCCTGCTTTTCTGTCTTAAAGGCACATACCAACCCCCCAGGCAAAGCATCTTTAAGTGGCTAAACATTCACTCAGAGGGGAAAGGGCTTAGAATTATTTTCAAGCCAGAATTTCACAAAGAGGAAAACCTAAGAGGGGTTTTAATTTCAACGAGCATGCATATGCTTTTCTTCCCTCTTGTTTCACAGATCCAGAGGGACCTTCAGGGAAGGTGCCCCTTTGACCTTTTCCTAGTCATGCAATTACCCTCATCCTGCTTTTCTTCTTTTGCACTTCCTTTCCCAACCGGCCTTTCTTTGGTGATGCAGTTTAAATTGTTCAGTGCCTACTCCAGACATTGCCACTTGGATTAACCTTAATCCTCTGCATTCTGATTTTGCCGGACATGGCCATCAAGTGTACTGCCCTCTTGGGAGCTGGTCTGGTTTTGCCTGAGGTTCACAGCATTCCCACATATTTGTGAACATCTCATTTTCCATCCTTGGGAATGCAATAGTGAAGATTTTACTACAAATTCTTCTTTTGTTTCAACTTCCTCTTCTCTGTGCTGAGAGTGATTTGAAAGCACCCAGGTATGAAGATTGCCCACTGTGGCAGCTCAGCTATGGTTATGAGTTTAAATGGAGGAATCACACTCAGGAGACACCACAGGCTTTAATCTAATACCTCTTTACTGAGCTTTCCGAAAGAACCTTGGGGAAGCACAGCAGCCACCCTAGTAGCAGCTATCTTTGCTCCTTTACCCACGTGCAGCCAAGTGTGAGAGCCAAGGTGTGGGGGGTAACCTTGTCACAGAGAGGCCACAGTCCCCACCAATTTTGTGTATGGTTTTCATCAAGCTTGAGGCCTGAAAGCAGCTCACAGATCCCCTAACCCAGGTTCTGTTTCACACAATGAGGGAGAGACAACTGTTCCCCATTTATCTTAACTCTACTGTTTCCAAGGAAACAGGGCCATGACAGAGGTCATTCTCAAGCAGGCCTGCCTCAACCAAGGCCCGAAGTTAACCCTTTATTCATACACTTCCAGCTGTAGAAATGGTAGCATCGCTACATGCAAAGCTAATGCTGAGCTCTAAGGGGCTAAGTTAGTGTCTTCAATCACAGCATTTATTGCCACCCGTTTTCTAGGGCAGTAGATAGAAAGGCTGTGGTAGATATCTGTCCATCCACCTGTCCATCCATCTGTCCATCTGTCCACTCATCCATGATCTAACTACCCACCTGGAGTGAGTGTACATCACACACCTCACCTGATTTTAGGTACTGAAGATACAATGAACGGGACCCACTTCAAACTCTGGAGGGCAATCTCTGCATAAGGGTTATTACAACACAAGCCTCCACATTCCACAGCATTCTGTGGTATAGAGAAGAGAGCAACTCAGTCTTTTGCCAGTTTTCTATCTTACAAACTCTATTCAGCCTTCCCTGACTAAGTATATTTATGGAAAATAGTAACTAATGTTCACAGTGATTCTTTTGGGATGTGGCAAAGATTCTAAAGTGCCCTCTGAATCACTGGAAAAAGACATTAGAGTCATCTGTATTTTATTATATTCTGGACTATTAAAAAATAAAGATCATCTTTGATCTCTTCGTAGCACATTAATACAGTATTAGGAAGTGAACAATAAAGGTTTGTTGAAATAAGCCTAAACACTAGTTCTAGGGGCATTGCCTGATATTCAGCACATGAAAAATAATCAAGATGTACCTCAAATCCAATTTATGGAGCTTATGTCTTCTAAGATTTCATACCTGTTGAAAAAAGAGAATTATTTAAAAAAACACGTTAGAAAAGTCTGTTAACTCCAGTTCTGCAGTAGGTTATGGGAGAGTTCAGGCATGTTACATCTCTGACCTTGAAATAGATGCTCAGGCATAACTGCTGCCTGCTACAACATGGCTCTGATGTCATCATTGGACACAGTTGTAAGCGGGGGGTGGTGTGGGGGAGTCATGATTCTGACCCAGTCATTTTAATTTCATTACTTGGGACACTCATTGGGAACATTCACATATAGTTTTATTTTCCTCCTCTTATCTGAGTACAACACTAATTTATGAGGTTTTATGTTTTGTTTTGTTTTGTCAGTTTGGGGAAGAATTCAGTTTCATTATTGGCTGAAGACATGATCAATATTCAAATTCAGTTTCAACAAAGGAAGGGAAACAAAGTTGAGGAAATCAGCCAGAACATAGAACAAAAAATAATTTAAAACATATCTCAGAATTGAAGGGCAAGAATTTTCTGGAAATTTTCTTCCTCAGGCCCATGGGAGTGCAAACAGATCCAACCAATCCGAAAAAGTTTTTCATTGCCTGCATAGCAGAAGGAGTAGTTTTTCATAACAGGACTGATGGCTCCGTTTGACCATTGAAAATACATGCATGTGTATTTGTTAAAAGGCAAATACTTTTACTTTGTTAAAAGGCAAGTATTTTAAAGAAAGCTATTGTACCAGATTTTTTTTTCTTTTCATAACAAAAATAGCTACTGTTTACTGAGGACTTTCTGTTAAGCTTCAAGACAAATTGTTGTCAGACATTATTTCTGAGTTATACATGACCCTGCAAGTGGGCTATTTTCACCTTTTACAGAGAAAAAACTGCACCTCCAGAGAAGTTAAATGACCTTTTAACACCATATCTGCCTGGCTCCAAAACCCACCCTTTGCCCTCCAGATAGCCTTTATTTCTCTGAGAGAGTTGCCTTGGACCTATTTGGGGATAAGCATGTTCCTTATTTTATGGGACCTTTGGAACTGAAGGTCATATAGCTTTGCAGTATGACATATATCTATTATGGTGGCTACAATAATGGGATATTCTGAATGTGATCCCAAGAAGGAACAACTTCTCTTCTAGGCATGGGAGGTATATAGAGGGCTTTTCTGCTGGCTACTGAAGGAGCAAGAGCACCTGGATGCCAGAGACCTTCCCTGTGGAAACGTGTTGAGTGGAACTGTGAGACTGCCTGGCAAGTGTCATCGTGCAGATGAACTATGGCTTTTGATTCCCTATTTAGTGAGCTAGCCTTTGACTGCCGGGTTCTGTACAGATAACTTCCCAGTAAACTAGAACTGACAGATAATAAACATATAGCTAGGGCTACTGCAACAGAAATCAATGCATTTCAAGTTCCACATAAGAGAAAGCAGTCAAGGTGTTTCAAGTCCTTTTAGAGTGATGAATGCAATTTACACAATAAGGAAGAAAACATGATTGGGACTAGATGGTGTAAGATCCCATCTAGGAGATGGAAAAGAGGTGTCTGATGGAGGTGATGTTGCTAACCTTAGAAACTGCCAGCAAAATCATTTCTGAAAGTTGTAAAAACAAAACAAAAACACCCGCAAACCTGAAAGCAAACAAAATACAATGAACTCATGAATATATGCAAAAGAAATAGAAAGGCTTAGGGTATGTGCTGATCACCTTTGTAATGGAGGCAGGGCTGAGTCTGGACTGTACAGCTGACTGTATTTGTTTTAAATTATTCTGTCTTGATTAATTGAAGTGGAACCAAATGACAGTTGGGCCTACAGACATAGAAACATTCGTTGCAGGTAGGGCAAGATAAGCCTGCATGTTTCCAGAGAGCTTTCCCCAGGTCACTGCCAGATCTTACACTATTTGTTACAGTAAATCCGAATGGTCCATTCCTCTGATGGAGCCCTTGGGGCCCTACAGTAAACTCATTGAAGTTTATGATGACATCGTTATAAAATTGACCAACCTCTAAAGTCTGTATGTTTCAATAATCTAATAACAAGTGATGGGAGTTGAGGGAGAGGTTTCTTTTCCTTCTCCAAAGACCATACGCTTGAAGTCGAGAGCATTGCTTTCCTTTTCTTCTTCTACAGAGGTGGCTTTTAAGAATTAGTCGATTGACTAATTCTGTGGGCCAAGTCTGGGCTTTGAAGTTGCCAGAGTAGGCAGGCTCTGTTCAGGCTTCTGGACCCACCTCCCTGCTCTGCCACTCTGTGACCCTGGGCAAGTTACTAACCTCTCTGAAAGTAGGTACCGTTTGTTGAAAAGTGGGGGTGATGATATTTTCTCTTTTCAGAATGTGGCTGCGAGCATCCAGTGGGATAATGCATATGGTATATGCAGCAGAGACTGCACAGTCAGCACTTGATGGGTGCTAACCTCATAAAGTTATTTCATTACTCTAAGCTTCCCTTCCTTACTCCTAAATTGTACATAGAAAACCTTCCCCATGGACTCGTAGAGCTAGTATAAGTGAGCCCTTGATGAATGGTGACCATTATCCCTTCGCCTGCAAACCCCATCAGAAGTTAGAACTGCAAAAGGGTTCAGCAGCATAAGAGCTGATCGCAGGAGACAACTGAATGGAGATGAGTAAGGTTAATAAGGTGGTCATTCTTCAATCTCTTTACATCACTGAATCTGGCTCATTGGGATAATACACACCAGGTTCATCTGGCTCCAGGTTGAGACTTCACTTCAGAAAGTGACTCATCAGGATTTGCTTGTTTACCGGATTCCAGGCCCAGTTGCTTTCCTAAATTATCTCTTTTTCTTGTTTAATGGCTACTAGAAGAAATTGTCTAAAGAAAATGTTTCAATCCATCCTTACTTGTTCTTCTCTCTTTATTGCACAAAAATGATTAAGAACTCATGTGTTATGGAATCAAATCTGTTCTGGCATAACCCTTTTTCCAATTAACTGTTTTGTCAAAAATCAGTCTAAAACTTAAAAGCTTAGAACACTGACAACCATTTTTACTATCTCCAATAGTTCCTGATCAGAAATTTGGAAGAGTTCAGCTGGGAAGTTGTGCCTCTTGGTCTCTCATGTCCTTGCCCTCAGATGGGCTGGAACTGGAGCAGCAGGGCCCTGGAAAAGCCAGGGTCTTGGCTGAGCATGTCTTTGTGTAGTCTTGGCATTTCGCCATGGGATGTGTTTGGTGGGATGGTTTGGTTTCCCCACAATATGGCGGCCTCATAGTCATTCAGAAGCTTCATGTGGTGGCTTAGAGTTCCCAGTTCCAGAAAAGAAGCTGCCTTGCTTTGCATGACCCAGTCTCAGAAGCAGGACTGACTTCCTAATTTATGGACCCAATGCAAAATGAAAACCCGGGTCTTTTGTTTGAAAATTACCAAGAATTTAAAGCATGCAACAGCAGAGTATTAAACCAAGCGCAGGGCCCCTCTGAGCACAGGGACTCTTGAGATTTCATGGGCTCCATGCCAATGAAGGTTCACAGTCACTCTTGCCATACATGATTGACCAACCAGTCACTAAGATCAACCCAGATTCAAGGAGAGGGGACACAGAACCCACCTTTTTGCAGATAGGCATTAAAATCTTTATATCCAGATTCCCCTACTTTACTGCCCTGTTCTCTGCTGGTCATTCTCAAAAGTTTTACATAAATTCTTATTTCATGCGGATTATCATTTTTTTTTTTTTCATATTAGAGCCCTTGGTCCTATTTGCAGAGTTTACTTTTCAGTTTTCGTATGAGGTTAGTCGATCATAACAAACATCTTTAACAAATGTATGGAAACAGGACTTCCAAATTTCATTGATGAAATGCTTCCCACTCACGTGGAAATGGCTTGTCAGTTTTCTGTCTTCCACTGAGCCCTCTGCTCTCTTGCCAGCATCTGCTGGGTTATCCTTTGTGTTCAGCATCTGCCAGGCCAGAGGGAGGGGTTGAATTCATTGAATTCCTCAAAGAGGAAGCATAATTTCTTGAATGTGGTTCAAGTTGAATGGGAAAAATATGTCTCCCCCAGGCCCAAATGTCTTTGGACATGTGTGAACAGTGCCCCTTCTTGAGCTCATTGAGCATCTTTGTCTGCTGCAGCTGAGGGCTCTTCTAATTACTCCTCATTATCATATGGCCTTTATTAACATTTTCCAAGTTATTTTCTTCTATACAGACCACCGAATTTCTAACTTCTCACAAATTAGATATTAACTAGCTTATTTATGTCTCTAAGTTTACATGGCACCCAATTCTTAGAAATTAATTAGCTATTAACTCTCATGCGTATGTCACTTTAGGTTTACATGATCACTTCCAGTTACATTACCCAATTGTAACCTCACAAGAGGCCCTGTCATATTTGTCCCTATTGATAGTTGAAAAACTGATGTTTAAAAATGTAAATGCCTCTTTCAAGATTGCACAGCTTTTAAGACAGGGAACTGGAAACTTCATGAAACATGGCCATCCAACACCAAACACTGACCGTGCATTTGCCGTGCATTATGCTCTCTTCTACTCAATTTAGGACTTCACTGAATTTCAGTGCAAAACTCTTCATTATCCATGTCAACAACAAAGCTCAGTGGTGCTGGCAACTGTAAATCACAGATGATCTGCCCAAATACTTCAAGGACTTGCTTGAACATTTTCTTTCTCAACTTTAAAAAAAAAATAGATAATGTATAAAATGATAAAAATTTAAAACACAGAAGTTTTCCTCTATCCTTGATCTTGTAGTATCCATACATAGTTATACACCTATGTACCTTGTATATACACAAATGGTGGGATACCCTATAGTCTATTCTCTACTTTGATTTTTTTCACATAAATGTATAATTTGTTCATTCAAAGCACCTAGAGCTATTTCACTCATATTAATGATGCAGAATGTTGTATTTATGTGATATCACTTATTTTACTAATCTTCAACTGATAGGTCAGTTTTACATCAGAATGTTTTTTATTACCATTAACTGTTGCATTTAATTTTCTTAATATATTTGTTGTATACATGTGAGAGTATTTTCATAGGCTATATTAGGATCAGAATATGTGTATGTGAAAATTTCACAGATTTGTAATTTTGATGCAAATGGAATTTGAATAGAAAAATGTACATTTATATTTTTAGATAACTCCAAATTTGCCTATTAAGAGGATGTTCCAAGAGGTAGAATGACATTCTCACCAACATTGTATGAGAGTTCATGCTTCACTTCTTTAATATATGATCAATTTTTAATCAATTATCCAATTAAAAAGAAGAATCTTACAGTGTTATTTGAGTTTCATGTATTTTGAGCAAAGCTGACTACCTTCTAATATGCTGGAAAGACATTTGTATTTCATTTTCTGTGAGTTACTGTGTTCATCCATTTTTTCCTTTGAGTTGCTGATATTTTATTGATTTGTTGGGATATTTATATTTTTGGCAAATATTTTCTCCTGCTTATTTGAAAGGCAAAGAAAGAGCATTTTCAGGTCAGTGGATAGCAAACAAAAATACCTTGAGATGTGCAAGAAGAACAGAAGGAAACATGGGGCTATTTTTCTCCATGTTGTGATTTATTTTCATGCAGAAATTAAAAAATTGTTATTTTTTAATTTACAGCTTCTAAATAGTTTTAAGACCATCTTAATCTGAGATCGTAAAAATTTCTGCCATGTTTCCATTGAGCAATTTTGCTTTTCTCATTTTGTTTATTGAAATAATTTATGTGTAATTTATTTTTGTGAAAAGTAAAAAGCAGAAATATATTTTCCCTAGATCACTACTTGGTTGTTCTGAAAACATTTATTAAACAATTCATCTTTTACCTGCTGAATTGGAAATAAACTCTTATCATATCTTACATTCATGAGATGTAAGTATGTATCTGAGTCCATTTCAGGACTGTTCTGTTCTCTTCTTCTATCCTTTCAGGCATAATAATAATAATAATAATAATAATAATAATAACAACAATACCATACTGTTTTAACTAGTATAGCTTTATAATTATCTTTTCCTCTCTGCTTGGACTTAACTTCTCATTACTCTCCTTTTTCAGAATATTCTCAACTACTCTGGTAAGTTTATTTTTCCATATTAATTTTAGAATTAGTTTGCTTCAGCTGGGCATGGTGGCTCATGACTGTAATCCCAACATCTTGGGAGGCTGAGGCAGGAGGATCGCAAGTTCAAAGCCAGCCTCAGCAAAAGTGAGGTGCTAAGCAATTCAGTGAGACCCTGTGTGTCTAAATAAAATACAAAATAGGGCTGGGAATGTGGTTCAGTGGTCAAGTGCCCCTGAGTTCAATCCCTGGTACCCCCCAAAACAAACAAACAAACAATTAGTTTGCTTCATTCCAAATATTCCTGTTGGTGAATTCATTGGGATAGCTTTGATTGGATATCTTGAATTTATTTATTTATTTATTTTTGGTACTAGGGATTGAACCCAGGGGCACTTAACTCTTGGACCATATCCCCATCCCCCCCTTTTTTTTTTAAAAATATTTTTCTAGTTCTTGATAGACCTTTATATTTATATATTTATATGTGGTGCTGAGAATCAAACCCAGTTCCTAACACATGTCAGGCAAGTGCTCTACCACTGAGCCCCACCACCCCCAGCCCTTTTAAATTTTTGTTTTGAGACAGGATCTTGCTAAGTTACCTTGGGCCTTGCTAAATTGCTGAGGCTGGCTTCGAACTTGCAATCCTCCTGCCTCGGCCTCCTGAGCTGCTGGGATTACAGGCTTGTGCTACTATGCCTGGCTGACACACTGAATTTATAATTGAGTCTTCCTAGCTATTCACCTGGATTTTAAAGGGAGTTTTCTCGAGGTCAACAACTGCATGATGCATGTATTAATAATATTTACATCTTACAAAGAAAGCAGAGATCTCTGAGAGGTTGAAAGCATTCCTTATTTCCCAGGGTCTGACAAGTTTGGAGAGAGCATGGACCCAGATGTTCTTGTTTATACTGATCTTCCTAGTCTAGTTGCTGTCTACAAATCTAGCCAGTTTCCTTATAACAGGGAAAGGCAGGTCCTGGAGACTAAAGACACCTGTTGTAGCATGTAGTTTCCAAAGAAACCTGGTATAGTTAAAATAGCATGGACTTTGGCCTTGGAAAAACCTCAGTTTACCCTGTGTCATTGCTATTTCTTGTTTGTGAGATTCTGGGAGAATTACTCAACTTTTATAGAAACTCAGTTACTTTTCTAAAAATCAGTGGATAGTATTCAACTTGCAGAAGATTAATGAGAACAAACCTCATGCAATATTTAACGCTTTGGAATTACTAAATAAATGTTACATTTCTCTCTTTCTTTCTTTTTTTTGTTTTGGTACCAGGGATTGAACCCAGAGGCACTTAACCACTGAGCCACATCCCCAGCCCTTTTTAAAAAAATATTGTATTTAGAGACAGGTCTTGCAAGTTGTTTAGGACCTCACTAAGTTGCTGAGTCTGGCTTTGAACTTGTGATCCTCCTGCCTCAGCCTCTCCAGCCTCTGAGATTACAGATGTGTGCCACCACTCCTAGCTCCCCTTCCTTTCAAAAAGGCATTTAGTGCATGGGGTATGGTGGCACATGCCTGTAATCCTGATGATTCCAAGTTTGAGGCCACCTTGGCAACTCAGTTAGACCCTGTCTCAAATTGAAAATGAAAACAAATAAAATAATAAAATAGAATAAGGGCTCAGTGGCAGAGTGCCCCTTGGTTTAATTCCCAGCATGCGCGTGCACGTGTGCATGCACACACACATACACACACAAATTTAATGATGCTTCCATGAGATGTTGGAATCTTTTGAGAACACTTTGTAGTATTAAGTTCACCAGACTGATGCTTTTCTCCTCACAGACAAAATTTTAGGCAGCAACTTGAGATACAGGGGAAATCTTTGGCTCAGGTAGGGAAAGGGGCTCTGTTTAAGGTTGGCATGTCTTGCTTTCACAGTCCCCTACTCAGTTGTGCAAAGGCCTCTTATGTGCCCCTTACCTGTATCCTAGGGCTAGTTTTAACTATAATACAGTCTCTGAAAATGAAGTCACTTAGAATGGAGACCAAACTTCTTAGTAAATAGTGACAAATGTTTAAATTGGTTATTTACCTTGAAAAATAAAAGTAAAAATTATGAAAGCAAGTTTTCTTTTTGGGATAGCATTGACATAATCCAATTATAAGTTTAGATGGAATGAACCAAAATTGTCTCATTTTTTTTTGGTGTAAAGTTTCTTGAAGACAGTTGTATGATTATATATGATATTTATTTCATATTCTTGCATCATGAACAAAAAGTTGAGGGCTTTTATCAGTTTTTCTAAGGCTCTTTCTTAATCAGGTGATATTTAAATAATTTGTGCTTTGCTGTGCCCAGCTATTATTATCCTTGCTAATTTTCTATTTTTTCATTTGTGAAGGATTCTATCTTGGCAGGACCCTCATTTGCCAGTGGCTTTGTTCATAATTCCAGTGGTTCTCAGCCATAACTTTTGTCAGTTGAATTTATTTATCTTCTGCAAGTCTGGCAATTTCACTTTGCAATCACCTTGCATTGAATTTGTACTGAGTTTTTTAGATGAATTTTGTGACATCTGAGAGCCAGTATAGTAGGCTGAATAATGAGCCCCAGTTTTGTCCACAAATGGACTCTTGGACCTTGTGCATGCTAACTTACATGGCATTGGGGACTTAGAGACATGATCTTGTTCTGGGTCACTCAGGTGAGTCTTATGTAATCACGGTAGTCCTCATAAGGGAGGCAGAGGTGAGAGTAAGTAGTAAGAGATGTGATGACCAAAGAAGCAAAGAACTAGAGCAATGTAGCCACCAGTCAGGAAAAGTCCACTGCCTCTACGAGTGGCAAGGAATGGATTTTTTTCTTTCTGGAACTTCCAGAAAGAATATGCTTGGTCAACCCCTCTTAGCCTCTTATGACTCATTTCAGACTCCTGGCCTCCAGAATTGTAAGAGAATGAATTTGTGTTGTTTTAAGCCATTAAGTTTCTAGGAATTTGTTTCAGCAGCATTGTGAAATCAGCACAGCCCAGTAATGACCAGAATTCTGACAAGAGCATGGGAGTGAGTAGAGGTTGTGTGGAGTGTGGGGTGGACAGACTCAGTTCATTATCAGACATCTTCATGACTTTGGCTTCTCCCTGTAGCCCGTAACTATGGCATATAAGCACGTGCACATGCGTGCGTGTGTGTGTGTGTTTGCGTGTGTGTGTGTGTGTGTGTGTGTGTGTGTGTGTACACAAAGAAGAATTAGTATTAAAGGGCAATTTATAGACACAGTTTCTTTCTTTATCTTGTGAGGAGCTAGGATTCTTCCTTGCAGAACTTCTATAGCCAGTTGGGGAAATGGTCAAAGAAAAAGAAATTAAAGAAGGCACAGAGGTTTGAACATAAGAGCCTGGAACTACCTGAGGAACAAAGGAAAGATGCTGACCAGTTAGTGAGAAGTACAGCCAGCTCATGCTGGGGTATTTTAAGAGACAGAGAAAGTAGGTGCAGTTGTGCCAAGAAGTAGAAGTTGGGGTGGGGTGGCAGAGATAAATAAGAAGGTTGTTTAGAAAGTTTTAGTGTGACTTCTAATTTATACCTCTGCTGCTTCTCAACCAGCTCCCCTTTATGAAAATCTTCAGAAGGGACCCAGAATTCAGCTTTTGTTTGTATTTATTTATTTTTATGGTTGTGGTGCTGGGTATCAAACCCAGGACCTCAGACCTGCTAAGTACCTGCTTTACCAAGGAGCTATATACCCTTAGCCCTGTTTGTTTTTAAAATCGGCTCTGTAAATGTTATCAAACCAAATGTTTATGATTTCTTATCAGGAGGCCTTTCTGACTTGTGATCTAGGCTAGGATCAAAACATTGGTAGCCCTGGTCTTAAGCATTTTGGGCACAGCCTGCTTGTTGATCATCTTTTTAGAACATGGCTTATGGCATTTGTGCTTTCTGAGTAGCTGCTTTGTGGCAAGGCCTTTCTAACCTCAGCTTCATGCTTCTGTTTCTCATTTTCTTTGCTTTTCTGAACTTATAACAGTCAAACATCTGTCATTTTGGAATTCCTTTCTCTGGCTGTCATCTCCTTGGCCTATCTTGTAACTGACTATTTGGGAACGAATGTTCCTGTCTAGGGCAGCTCCTGTCCTGTTTTGATGAGCACTGTATGGGAATTTGAGAGCAAAGCCAATGAATTGTGTACATTTGCACACATACCACTTATACCACTTCATACACCATCAACCAAAGTCTGGTTCTGGTCTATAACAACCATGATTGCAACCAGATTCTCAGCATGTGGCCCAAAGGAAATGCAGACTACCCCAGCCAATTTCCACACAGTGCTTGCAACTGTCAGCCTGAAGCACTGACTGGAGACTTCTGGGCAGTTTCAATTAGAGCTCTCCTTTATTGTGTCCTCTGTCCTAGTCCCAGAGAAATTAACGGCGGTTTTCAATTTAGGAATATCCTCTCCATATTATTGGGCTCATGGGCACTGCTTGGGATTATCCTAAAATGTATACTGTGAGATTTGAGTTTTTTATTATTATTTTTTTCCCCCAACTGAAGTTTGGCTGAATGATTAACAGTTGGTCAGAGAGGTCATTCAGGGGGCACCACTTAGTGGAATTCTACTGCAGACCCACATGTGCTCGTGTTTCTCATTCTCAGTAAAGACTCCCTCATGGGAAAGAGGAACTCTGTCCAAGTATTTATGACCTGAACTGACAAAGTTGGGGAGAACATAATGGGATTTTTCTTTAGGCTCCGAATGTCCTGCATTGCGGTGTCCGTATGGACTATCTTGTCTTCCCAGTGTTCCATGAAACATGGCTGAATCAAAGAACCAGTGCCTCCAACTGGCCTGGTCAGCAAACAGTCACGAGGTGTGATTGGTGAATGCTTCTCTTGTGGCTCTGGGGGTGTTATTAAGTCCTGACCAATTACTACAGATAACTAATGCTCTGGAAGTGCAAACTAAGAAAATGTTGTACAAATAAGGAAAATTTGCACTTACTTAGTACAAATGAGTAGCAAGGATTTGTGTTAGCAAATTTTTGACAAAGGTAAAACAAATGGACAGGCCCGAGTTACCTTTTTTTTTCCCCCTCCTCTTCCTGGGTGGATTTGGTATGACAAGAGGGATCTGTTTAACACAGAATCATTTACTAAACAAAGATGAAAATTCTTAGATCAATATCTATGTTTTTGCCTTGTGGATGGCATGCTGAGATTATTTTGACAGAAAGTAAATAGCAAGGCGATATGTGAGACTTGAGAGAAAAAATTTTGGATTAACTCATGTGTTATTCTGTGAAAAGATCCAATCAATTTATTCCCATTGCCAGAGGAAGAAGTTATGTAGCCATATTGGGCAAGGCTCACAAATTACTCTACAATCAAGGAGTAAATAATCTCTAAACCCTAGAAATTGAATTTTTATTAAAAAAATTCATCTCTGGTTTTTCCAGGGTTTATAAAATCTTTGAGAGCTTGCAGAGGAAGACCATACATCTCAATGTTCAATGTCAGATTGATTGGGGTAAGGGATTTTAATTTTTAGGGTCAGGAATATACCTTACATTTTAAAATAGGCTTAATGAGAAGGGTGCAGACAGATGTTGCTTCAAAAGCCATTCTAATTCTTGAGTGTTCTTTATCTATGTTACCTCTCCTGTTTCCAGTTTTGTATACTTTATAAATTAGGATTAATGTCTTTTTTGCATAACAGTTTCAAGGTCACCATTTCATAAATCCAGTATGTAAATAAATCCTTCTCTACCATTGACTCTGTGTACTAACATCTATACATTCATTACTTTCTGCATGCATAAGATGCCAGTACTGCTATTAATAAAATTTGTATTTCCTGTACAAGGCTTGTAGTTAAACTAGAAAATATAAGTGGCAACGCTTAACATAACATTTTTCAAAGATGAACAGGAAATGTTTGTTCTGCTCTTGTACTTTCTGCTGTCAGAATCTCTTCTATAGGAATAGGTGATAAAACCAGCTGCAATTTTGAGAATCTATTATGTGGAAGGTATTTTGCATGTAGGTTCTTTGTTAAGAAAGGCATATGTTATTATTATCATTTTAGGGTGGAGGAAACTGAGGCTGAGAGATTTTTTTGCCTTTTTTTTGGTACCGGGGATTGAACTCAGGGGAATTCGACCACTGGGCCACATCCCCAGCCCTTTTTTGTATTTTATTTAAAGACAGGGTCTCTAGCCGGGCGCGGTGGTGCACACCTGTAATCCCAGCACTTTGGGAGGTTGAGGCAGGAGGATCGCGAGTTCAAAGCCAGCCTCAGCAATGGCGAGGCACTTAGCAACTCAGTGAGACCCTGTCTCTAATAAAATACAAAAAAGGGCTGGGGATGTGACCCAGTGGTCGAGTGCCTCTGAGTACAATCGCCGGTACCACACACACACACACACACACACACACACACACAAAAAAAAAAAAAAAAAAAAAAAAAAGACAGGGTCTCACTGAGTTGCTAAGTGCCTCACCATTGCTGAGGCTGGCTTTGAACTCGAGATCCTCGTGCCTCAGCCTTCCAAGTTCTGGGATTACAGGTGTGCACCACTGCACCTGGCAAGATTTTTGCCTTTTTCATCAAGGGTAGCATCAAAGTTGAATTTTGAACCTTGATATGTCTTGACTCTGAAAGTGTGCTTCTTCCCACCACTTTTTAAGAACTATATTCCTATGCAGTTCTGTTCCATGACCCCTTCCCTGACTTTCACCAGGCACAGAAAGCATTGTGCTGGAATCATGATAGAGGTAAGATTTTCTGAAATGCATCAGTCAGGATATGATGGATTATATTGTGGTGTAAACAATCTTGATAGCTAAGTGGCTTAAAACAACAAAGACTTATTGTCCAATGTCATTGGTACCACACGTCTATCTTGGAGGTGACTTTGATGCATGATTTCCCACTCAGGGTCAGGTGGTTGGGGCCTCCATCATATGGGGATATTGCTGGACCCTGTGGTAGGGTGAAGGGACAGGCCAATCAGACATTGGCTCTTAAAGCCTTCTGACTAGAAGTAATTCACCACTGTCTCTCTCATTTCATTGGCCAGAGCAATTCGCTTGGCCCTTCCTAACTTCACTGGGCAGATAAGAGTGATACTACCACGCGTCTGGAGGACAGGGGACAGACAGTAAGTGGCACATATCACATGCATTCAAAAGAAAGCCGTTTGGTGTTCAATACACACTAGTTTTTAGAAATTCTAATACTTAGTAGTTACACTTTAAAAAGTTTCCTAGGCTTGCTCCTAAGGTTCAGAAAAGACAGGACTTCCCGAGATGGTTCTATTTGAGTTACTTACATTAACAAATTCCTTGAAGAAGAACTTAATGGTAATGTGTCTTTTCCCTTAAAAAGGCACTATTTATAATTATTTTTTGTTAGCCAGAATTTAAAGAAGAGATAGAGGCAAATTTAAAAGCAACAGCACATATGTTTTGAGAAAGTAGTTTGAAGCAAAGAAAAGTTATCCAAGTTCATTTGATTTTTCCCCATGAAGTGTTCCCATTTGTCCAATCCATATGAGAGACTGAAAATTGGAATTTAAACTTTTAATTCAAATGGGATAGATCACTTAGTACCTTTTGGGATTGTTTTTGTAAAATTAAAAGGTGTAAATTAACTCTCAGTTGTCAATTTGAAAAGACTGTGAGGCAAATATAGTAAGATTGGTCAGAGAAATTTCTCTCTAGCAGAGAGTACAATGTTGGTTGGGGCTTGGAGGCAAGAGAAATGCAAGCTGTCCTAAAATAAAAATGTGTGCAGTGATTGCAATTAATAGCCTGTCATATAAAAATAGAAGGAAATCATCTGGAACTCTGTCCTGTAGTTTAAACCAGAATTGTGATTTGTAACTTTGGCATTTTAATTTTGTGCTTCTTTCAACATAAGCTAAGCAAGGCAACTCCACAAAGGCATAATATAACTGCTGCGGCTCTTAGCTTCTGCCTTGCAGTGCCTGGCGCTGCTCTTCTATGCTCTGTGAAAGATGCAATCACACAATCAAAGTAATATTTTCCCTGAGGTTTCCTGGGGTGGACAGGTTCTGCAATTTTCTAGTAATTGTTTTGGAATGACAGCCCTAGATTTGGATTTTCTCTTAAATCTTTTCCTGCACTGTGGCTCCAGGCTTCTCTTTTGCCAGCCTCACTTCAGTGCCTGGGATGGGGGTGGAGTGGCATGTACCATTAATTATGCAGTGGGAATTGGTTCCTCTCTGAAGGGACCCCTACTCCAGAAATCCCCTCTGTTCCTGCAGGAGGGAGTCCAGAGTTTCATTCCACAATACAAGAAAAGGTTAATGAATTCTTGGGCATTGGATCCTGTGGCATGAATTGCTGAGGTGGCCTTTGGGATTAATGGGGATAGACATAACTTATCAATCCCCATAGCAAACTGGTGAAGTTAATAAGCTACATGCAATTGCTATTGATATTTCTTTTTTTCCTTCCATTTTACTGATAAGAAAATGGGAGGCTCTGGATGGTTGGTCCAGTCAAACAGCTGGAAAATGCTGGAATCTGCCATTTAAGATGAAAAGTCTTGTGCTCTTTTCTTACTCAATGCTTGTTAGTATTCTGGCAATGAGGTTTAATAACATGGAAACAATAATAGTAGTTGAGTGGACCCCCTTCTGTGGCATCCTTGCAGCCCTTAGGGACCAGGACTTACTGTGAAGTGCTGCCCTTGGACGGAGTCCCCCTTGTAATGTGGTCTGCTGCCCTCTGCTGGTAGAGCCGCCTGATTTCTAGTGCTTTCTTTCGTCTGGACTTTCTCCCCTTCTCCCCAAGTGCAATGTCATTCTGCAGTGTACCATCTTCTAGGAAGGTAAGAGACCATTCTGGTTGGCACTTAATGAAAATATCAGAGAATCAAAGGAATCAGGACCTGTCATTTCTTCAACCATGTCCTGTTGTGTGTGAAAGCTTCTTTTTCTCCTGCCATCTACCGGGGTTTGGAGGCACTTTTGCTTGCCCAATTCCCAGTGTGGCCCCTTGCATACCTTAGCTCTAGCATTCTTTTAATTCCATATAAAGAAGGTAAACTTATTTCCCTAAAATGTGCCAAGGATGCAGCCAAGAAGTAATTTATCTTACACCTAGAAGGCTGGCAGCCCTGGAAGGAGTTAAGCTGAAACTCCTCAGATTCTCAGGAGCTAAGATGGAGAAAGCCCATGACTAGAGATCAAAAAGGCAGGTTGGGCCGGGCGCGGTGGCGCACGCCTGTAATCCCAGCACTTTGGGAGGCTGAGGCAGGAGGATCGCGAGTTCAAAGCCAGCCTCAGCAATGTCGAGGCACTTGGCAACTCAGTGAGACCCTGTCTCTAAATAAAATACAAAAAAGGGCTGAGGATGTGAGCCAGTGGTCGAGTGCCCCTGAGTTCAATCCCCGGTACCACAAAAAAAACAAAAAAAAAAAAAAAGGCAGGTTGGCTTCTATAGGTGGCAGTGGGGGGGGGGGGGGCATAGGTTCTTGGTGAGAGGAGGAAGGTCCTGATGGGATGATGCAAATTCCAACAGATGAGCTGAGACTGCAAGGGAGGCAAGTGGAAATTAAATAGAAATGCTTAAGCTAAACCAGAGACAGATAAGTGATTGACTAGTTAAGAACTGTTTAATGCTAAAAGGCCAGGCTTCTCACATGCTAACTTGAGATTTTTATTGCATTGTCTTCCCTGAAATTAGAAAAATAATTGTGTGGTTGCCCTGCCTAGTGTCATGAGTATTTGTCAGTTTGCATAATCTTAATCTACGATCTAGGGATTGTTAATTAGGATTCTCACTCTGAAAAATCTGGGAAAAATTTATATAAATTACAGCACCAATCACAACATACTCTGGAACAAGTACCAGAGAAAGGTGGCAAATTACCTTACATCAGTGATTCTCAAAATGCCATCCTTGGACCAGCGGCATCAGTATCACTTGGGAATTTATTGTAAATGCACATTCTCAAGCCCTACCTCAGACCCATAATCAGGAACTCTGGAGGTGGGCCCAGAAATCTGTGTTTTAATAAGCCCTAAAGGTAATTCTGGTATATACTTAAATTTGAGTAGTATTGCCTTAGAGTATCATTTCCATCAAACAAAGACCATAGGTGTTATGGGGTGGGGGGAGGGAAAAGTCACAAAATTGTTAGCAAATATTTGAGGAACACATGTCTCTGCCATCTCTCAAATGGTTAAGATTGCTTGAAGTTTGACCACTAGATAAATGGAGGTAATAACAATACCATACAGCTTAAAGGTGAATTGCTAGGATCACAAAAGGGCAAGGCAGAGAGTCTGAAAGAAATAATGACAACTAGGATTGATCAGGCCCACTCTATGATTGTTCTAGGGCTTTGTTATGAGGCTGCCTTGTATTCTGACACTATGACCTTCTTTGATATAGATGCTGCAAAATCATATCTTTCTGAAAAGGTCAAGACCAAAATTATTTCATAGAAATTAATTTTCTCAGGGAGGGGGAAAGAAATTGGCAATGTCATCTGAAATTTTTATTGAAAAAAATGTTTATTCAATTTGGGGAATAATAAATCATAAAGCATCAAGAATTCTTCTTTAATCTTTTATTAAAACTATGATTCATAAGGCTTCAATTAAAAAAAGGTACAAAAGGTCCATAAGTGTCATTTAAGTCTTCACTATTATTTCTTTCTTGAAATACTGGTATTTCTTTAACATGGTGTCAGATAATAAAATGCTTCTGGAGAATTTAGTCCTTATGGCTAAAATTCCTGAAATGGCAAAATAAGCCACTGATTGTCATTTTGTGTGAAGGAGATGGAGAAAAACCTGTTCTCAATTACTGGGCAGCTGGTATGTTTTAATTGTTTGCTTTTTATAAGCAGTAAAATAAAAGGAGTATTCTGTAAGTATCCTTATATACTATTAATGCAGTCCTTCTCACACTTGTCGTGCATCACAGTCCCCAGGGAACTTATTAAAAATTCAGACTGTTCACCCCTTGAGGTCCTGATTTAGTAGGGATAGGATTTTTAACAAGCATCCAAATGATTTTGATGCAGGTGGCTTGAGGACCACACTTTTCGAAACCCTGCCCAGGGCCTACCCATCATTTATGTGCTCGTTATTTGAGCATATCTAAAAGTGACTAGCAATTCATTAAAAGTCAGTTTAGTACAGATAAAGATTTAACTGTGAGCAATGGATGCTTATTCCCATAGAACCTCCTTAGTTGGCATTTGGGGAAAATGAATAGTACATGCAAAATTTTTTAAAAATTGTATTTTACAGATCAGTGTTAGGTTTACAGAAAATCAAGCAGACAGTATAGGGTGTCCCATATACTCCTTCTATTCAACCCCCTTTACGTTTTCCCCTGTTAATAACAACCTGCATTAGTGTGGTGCATTTGTTACAATTTAACCAGTATTGATACTTTATTATTAATCAAAGTCCATAGTTTTCATTAGGGTTCATGCTTTGTGCTGTACTGTTCTGTGGCTTTTTTAAAAAAAATTTTTTTTTAGTTGTAGATAAATACACAGTATCTTTATTTATTTATTTTTTTATGTGGTGCTGAGGATCAAACTCAGTGCCTCACACATGCAAGGCAAGTGGTTTACCCCAGCCCCATGTGGGTTTTGATTAATACACAATGCTCTGTATCCTTCATTAAAGTTTGCTACAGAATAGGTTCACTGCCTTAAGATTTCCCTGTGCTTCACATATCCATTCCTTCCCTAGTCCCCTGCCTCAAACCCTTGGCAACCATTGATTTTATTGTCATTATAGTTTTGGCTTTTCCAGAGCTGGAATCATATAGTATATGACTTTTTACCTTGATTCCTTTCACTAAACAACATGCATTTAATATCCCTTTGTTTTGAGTGGGTTAATAGTTCATTTTCTTCTTGGTGCACTATAATTATATATAATCATGGGATTCATTATGCCATATTTATACATGCACGCAGTACAGTTTAATCAGTCTCATGCCCCAGTACTTTCTCTTTCCCTTCCAGCTCATGTCTTTTTATTGCTGAATAATATTCCACTGCGTGGGTATTCCATAATTTATCCATTTACCTTTTGAAGGATATCCTTCAAGACCAGTTCAAACTGTGACTACTGTTGTTTCCCAAGTCTGGTAGGCAATTCGTAAATGTTTATTGAATGTATTATGACTATCCCTAACATCAATTTAATTTTCTGCTTTCATCTGTTGTGTTGCAGAAAAACATAAAAACTTCATTAAGAACTGTATGTTTAAAAAGAGTCATTATGGCTCTAAACTAAGCCCTTAGTGCAATCTTTGTGAGAGCTATTGTGGCTTTTGAAGAAGCATTGTACTGTATAGTATATCTTCAAACATATAGAAAATATGAATACCCATGTGTCTTCATTCAAATAAAATAATTTTAATATCTTGTTGTATTTTCTTTCTTGCTCTCTTTACACTAATGATTATATGCACTATATCCACAACATACGTATAAATTGGTAATCAATTGCAAAGTCCTAAAGCTTCAACATGCATCATCTGAGAATAAGTATGATGGAAATACTTCATTGCACTTGATAAATTAACAATAATTATATAATAGCATTACAATTATATAATATTATTACAATTTTCAGGCTCCATTCTAGCTTCCCACTTTTGACAGGTGTGTTGTGTTGTGTGGTGTCACTGTGTGGCCTTGGGTAAGTGCTTTCACATTCCTAGCAGTATAGGTTAACCAGTTTGCACTCTGGGAGTCTGTTGAGTCTATAGGAACACCATTTTAGTTTATAATTTTGTGATTTATTTTTAAGGAACCATAAAAATAGAAATGTTATGGAGCAGTTTGACAGGAACTGGTGAACTACCAAGCGTTAGAGCAATGCATTTAAGTTAGATTTCAAATACTAACCACACCCTAGCTCTGTCCATGGAAATTTTAAGTATTTTATGCAGAACTCAGTTGTGTGAAAACAAATATCTAACTGTGGTAATTGATGTACTAAATACCACAGGGAACCAAGCATAGAACTGATCACTTACTGAAGCTTTTTCCAGCACAGAAACCTTAACTACTATGACCCTACTCAGGAAGTAAGCCTTGTAGACAATTGAATTGGTTTATCAGGCCAAAAGAGTAAACATAATATTTTTATAGTACAATAATTTGTAAGCATTAAAAAAATCAAAAAACTTTTCGTTTTGTGATAATTATACACATTCAAAAATTATAATAGCTGTAGATGTAGCTCAGTGGTAGAGTGCGTGTCTAGATGCATGAGGCCTTGTGTTTGATCTGTAGGACTACCAAAAAAAGAAAAAAGGTGATGTTATAAAAAAATTATAGAAATAGGAACCCTGTACACAGGGCACTTTCCATCCAGATTACCCAGATGTTGACATTTTTGAATTAAGTACAATTATTGAAATTCCTTCACATTTTCCTTGAGGAAAAGGGCTTCTTATTTTAAGAAATACCTCTATTCAGTTTCATAGTAGACTGTCCACTAATCTTGAACTTTAAAAATCTCATATCCACACTGTCACATCCCGAATACATATCTTTAAAGATGGTTCTAATCCCATCTCCAATATATTTTCTTAGAAGGAGCTTGCAAGACTCTAAGCATAAGGTAGGGTGGGTTCAGAATAATTTGCCTTTGGGTTATGCTTCAAGTTGTTCTGGAGAACTCTCAGAATTAAACACAGGGGTGAAAAAAATATATACTAGAAAAGCCCTGGTGTTACAAAATTGGCTGTAAAGTCTAGAAATGAATGCTGGCATCTTAACTTCTTCCCAGTTAGATTTTTAAAAAACTTATTATGTCCAAGGGTGCTTAAGAGATTATGCCCTTTACTTTTCCATTTATTACTAAAAAGTCCGGAGAATAATTTACATTCAAACTGCTCATTTTTCTCACTTTTGAGGTGAATATGTTTAAATAGTGCTGGGTATGCTTTTCACCCTTGCAGCTGTAGTGTATACTGTTATATCTTTCATACATAAGCATTTCATTTTTATTTTAATATGTTCCAGACTAAATAAGATTAGCATCCTCAAGCAAAACATTTAAAATTTAATTGTAATTAACCTTGACTTATGTTATGATTTACAATTAACACAGGCCTTTCAATTACTCTCATTGATTTTATGAATTCTGACATTTGTCTTGATAAAGCTCACATAGAGAGGAGACATTTGGAAGTGGTATTGATGAAAATGACTTAAAATTCAGGAATTTGGAAAGAAGTTATATAAATTCAACATGAATTCATATTTTAATTTTGTGTGTACAATTTAATCATTTCAGAATTTAATAGAATATTTTTATACGAAGTTCACTATTGTGTTCATATCCCTTGGAGGATTAGTGAGATTAAGAGAATAATGCTAACTCAAAGCTAAGAAATTAAACTGTGAACGCCAAATAGTCAGGCTTCAAGGAGTTGCTATAATGAAAGTTTATGGAAAAAAAAAAAACTGAGCTAAGAATTAGAAAGCTACACATAACTCTTCTTTCTTTCTTTCTTTCTTTTTTTTTTTAAATAGGGGAAAAGAGTCTTTAGTCAAAATGGATATGTTTGGCTATCAAAAAATACCATAATTTCATATTGCTATTTCCATGACCTTATGAATGTAATTATTGCCCCTTGGGTGTAATAACCAGTGATCTTTGATATGATCACTTAAAAAAAAAAAGATAGCCAAGGTAAAATATAAAACACAAGGATAAATTTAAATATATCACTGACGAAAGCTAAAGACTGCCTATGAAGAAAATTTAATATCAATTAAATAATGGTTAGAATACTTAAAATATTGGCTGAACAGGAGAAGAAAGTTTACAGAGAGAAATTAGCCCACCTAACAGGAAGTCCAAATGTGGGGGGCCGCTCCAGATTGGCTGACTCAGTTGCTCAAGAGCAGACGCCTCAGTTCTTCCCATCTCTTTGTCCTGCAATCATGGAACAACTGATTTAGTTCACCTGTGTGGTGGTAAGCTGACAGCCCCTGCTCAGGGGATCATCATGGAAACATGGCCCCCAACAAGAGATGTTTATCCTCAATCTTGTCTTTTTTTCTGTTAATGAGCAGAGCTTTCTCCAGATTTCCTACACACCACAGTAACCAGAATTGTATCATATGCTCATATTCAAGCGACTCCTTGGCAATGGGAATAGGAAATCTAGGCAATAGTGGGGTCCCCTCTCCTGAGCACCAGTATGTAAGGGGATGAGGGGGATGCCTTAAACAGCACAGATTCTCTTAGCATGGAGGAAGAGAGGGCTGGGTTTTGGGTTAATAACTGTTTTTCTTCAGCTATGGGTAGCATCACTTTCCCCATCTCTGATTAAACTGAAATATTTAGTGTGAAAAGACTAGGAGAAACCAGCAAATTAATTTACCAGATCTGGGTCCATGAGTTAATAAACCAATGTGTTCAAATGAACTCAGCTTACAGACATTGAAGAAAAGAAAGAAATGGGAACTGATTGAGTCAATGATTAAAAAAAAGTTCAGCTTTGCTCTGAGGCTGAAGCACATCAGTGCTGTGACCCACAAAAGAGCGCTTAACCTTGTTCATCTCAAATCTTTCTTTAGCTATCTCTGGAAGAAAGTTTCTATTTTTAAGCCATAGAGCCTTCTGCAAAATATCTGGCCATAAAGTTTATGAAAAGCATTCAGAAAAAAAGTGATGTGTTTGGTCTTATCTTAATAATATGTACTATCCTGAGGCTTGTTTGAACTTGGTAAAAAGAAACATGTTCTTCCAAAAGAGATTTTGGTATATGTAACTCTATGAGAAATGTGGAAATTTTAAATACTTTGGAAATTTAAAAATACAATTCACAACATCAAAATACATTAAGGGGAAAATGGGATTTATTCTTTTTATCTTTTACTTAGAAGTGATATTGCACAGCCTGGCCCATAACATTTTGATCTTCCACTTACTATAACAACAACATAAATGATCTTTTACTAAGGTCCCCTTACCTCACCACCCAGACATGTTTAGTGAGTTACGTAATGTTAGTTAATTGCCTGTCCATCTCCACCAGACTCTAAGCTCTCTTAGTTGTATCTAAATTTTTATGTAGGACAGACTTGGGCCAACAATTTCTTTGAAGGCATGGGTGTGTCAGGGACTTAAAATTTTGTCTTCCTAATACAAATATAATCATGAAAAATCAGAATCCTTGTAGTGAGGATAGGTGTGGGAATTAGTTGAGATTGGAGCCTATAGCATCCCTCAAACCATCTCTTACTTACTTTGAGTTCTTCAAATGCAGGCACTCTGTCGGGTTCATTGCAATATCCCCCTGCCCAGCACCAACTGATGCTATTGGGATGCATTCTCTATAAACATTTGTTGATTGTCAGAATTACTTGAATCTGTTTATGTTTGCAGGAAGTAGACACTAAGTAAATTGTCACACAAGTGAGGAGTGCTTTCTGTTTGCTTAATTATAAATTTCCTAGGAAGAGGAATGACAGATATTTTCAGGTTCAAATGTGCAGATCTTCTTTATCCCTCTTCCTGGTTTTTGTGAAAAGGATACAAAATAAATAAATTTTCTCAGTTCTTTTATGTCAGAATATACTGCTATCTTGCTCTTACATTTGATAGGATCCCTGGGTATCAAATTTCAGAGTCAACATTATTTCCTCTCTAAATTTGAGGCCATTGTTTTGCTATCTTCTAACATTTAGGGCAACTGAGATATATATACCTATATATTAGTGCATGCATATATATCTGTATCTATATTATATATACTTACTTACCTTGCGATTTTGAACTTTCACTGTATAGACTCTGTTGTCTCCATCAACTATTATCAGCTCTGAAAGGTCTTTATTTGAATTCATGGGTGGCGTCTTTGATTGAAAACAATTTCCAAGACAGATTATACATTACATCTTTATCTGTACCTTACGCCTCTATGTATTATACAAACTCTCTTTCTATATATAACATATTTCTTTCCTATATATATTTCATATGTTGTATGTATATTACATATTACATCTCTCTATATGTCTCTTTCTTCCTTTCTAATATATATTTATATATACACATTATATCATATGTCTTGGAAATTGCTTTCAAAGCAGTTATCCATTAAGTAGTCTCTAAGTCTTAGTTTCTTAATGAATAAAATATAAGAGATAATAGTATCTGTTTCATAATAGTTATGATAATTCAATGGGAGTGTTCATTTAGCTTTTAGCACATACAATACCCTGAGTAAAATTTAGCTATTATTCATTATTACTGTTATAATTAATAATAATAATACTTATATAAACATTTTAATTAGAGTCAATGAGGAATCCTACCTATCCAAGAAACACATTTCCTTTTCAAATATTAAGAAAGCATATAAGAACGTTGAAGTAAAAATTCAAACAATATAAATGCAAATTTAAAAAGAATGAAGGTATTTTGTTGTCTTAAGACCTTAATTTGAGCCAGGTGCAGTGGCACATGCCTGTAATCCAGCAGCTCATGAGGCAGAGGCAGGAGGATTGCAAATTCAAGGCCAGCCTCAGCAATTTAGTGCAGCCCTCAGCAATTTAGTGAAACTCCGTTTCAAAAAAAAAAAAAGGGCTGACTCAGTGGTTAAGCACCCCTGGGTTAAATCTACCGTGCCAAACCAAACCAAACCAAACAATAAAAACCTTTAAGCTCACTTCCTGGAGGACACCATTGAAAAAATGTCTAAAATAAACATAAATTTTAAAGTATCTCATCTCCCAGCATTCATGATGATGATGTGTCAACTTTGATGTCAACTGACTCATGCTATAAAAATTGGTGAATGTAGTCCACTTAAATATTTCCTTTCTATCCCCCACAGACACTCACTTGGGTTACTACATTTTAGTTTTTCCATTGATTATTTTTATAACCTTAAATTATATACAGAAGTCCAATTTCTTGATCTTTCAAACAGACAAAATTTTGGTTCTTGCTTGTAATGAGCCTTCTATTTCTCATTAAGATTTTTAATCCCCCCCTTTTCCCTCCATATTCCCATTGGTTTTACTCTTTTTGAATTTTAACTTTTTTTTCAAACATCATTTCACTGTATTTTATTATTCTTCATTTTTTTCATTATGCATGATTTTGTGTGTATGTGAGTATTATATGTAATGTGAGGATATCAGAATTCCTCTCCTTCTTTCCATGGCCCCCTTCTGTATTACCAATTACTAACCATCATCAGATACATTATTACTTTTAGGCTGTCAATGCATGCCGGATTTATGTTTTGTTGGTAATTATATATTTTATGTTCTATAGGTTGTTTCTGAAAATTGAAAATCAATAATGAACTTTGATAGTATCATAATTATGTAAATATTGTTCTCTTCAGAACCAATTATGTGATTGGACCTATAGGAAAATACAATTGTTAATATTGCAAAGCCTGTTATTAAAAAAAGAATATTCTAAGTATAAAGATCAAATGGATCTTAATTATTTTTCTTAAGTCTATCAATTGTTCAAAATCATGCCACTATTTGGACCACACTTTTCTACATTTGTTTGTTTCTCTTCAAATTTCTAATTGTTTTTCTTTTTTACATAGGAAAGACATCAAGTCTTATTGTTGTCCAGTTGCTTAATCACAGTATTTATTTAATATGGATTGAACATATTAGGTACATATCAGGTAAAAGGAATAAACTCTCTCAGTTCTTTTATCTTATCCCCATATTTGATAGGATTCCTTGGTATTAGATTTCAAGTTTAAAATTATTTCCTATGCTTGGCTTGTTAGTGCTCTCCTGTAATCCAAGCAACTTGAGAGGCCAAGATAGGAGGATTGCAAGTCTGAGGCCAGCCTCAGCAACTTAATGAGGCCTTAAGCAACTTAGACTTTGCTTCAAAATAAACTGTTTCAAAATAAAATATAAAAAAGGGCTTAGGATGTGGCTCAATGGTTAACCACCCCTGGATTTAATCCCTGGTACCAAAAAAAAAAAAAAAAAAAGTTATTTCCTCTAGACTTATAAAGTGGGAAGACTGCTCTTCAGTGAGGTGAATTGTAAAGGAAACTCACTGAAACAATACTGCATTGTAAAAAAAAAAAAATTCAAAGCTATAGAAAGTTGGTAACTTGAGCATAAGAAAGCAGAGTGAGCGGGGAGTGCAGACAAAAGAGACATGTTGCTGACAGATAAAGAAATTAGAAAATAAAGAAAAATTGACTTAGGGAAACCTGTGGGTTAAAGAGGAAGGCTAATGTTAATGGACACAGAGTTGGCTAAGTGTCTCAGTGAAAACAAACCCAAGTGGTCTGTTGGGGTGAAAGTGTTCAGTGCAGGCAGTGAGCCCTTTGGGGGCACAGCACTGAAAGCCTTCTGAGCTGGAACACGCTGGCAAGTGAGGGAAATGTTCCCAGGTGCTGAAAGCTGTCCCTGTACAGCTGTGAAGAGACTGACCGGGTATTGCTTACTCACAAAGAAAGTTACCAGCAGCCAATGAAAAAATTCCCAGAGGGTTCCTGAACCAGAGAGACCGAAACAGGCACAAAGAACATTTCACCTGGACCATTTAGCTTCTT
Source organism: Tamias sibiricus (assembly GCA_025594165.1). NCBI lineage: Eukaryota > Metazoa > Chordata > Mammalia > Rodentia > Sciuridae > Tamias > Tamias sibiricus. The sequence goes on along the minus strand of CM046666.1, from coordinate 90,792,594 downwards.
GATCACAAGGGAGAAAACTTCCATAATAAGTGGCACCACATAACAGCTACTGCTAAGCTGCTCCCTGTGGCCACACAAGTACATCTGCACTCCAGGGTGGATACCCAGTAATTCATATCCCTAGTGGTGAAGGTGAAACCTGAGAAGGCTTAATTCCCAAGCCCTAAAAGTGGATTTTTCTGGAAATCCCAGAGATCCAGAAGCCCAGCAGAGATCAACAACTCTACACTAATAGGAAGAGTGGACCAAATATCAAATACAAACCAAGAGAGCTCCAAAACCCACCAATGTCCAAACCCCAACAACTGGAAACTCCAGTCTAGACCTCTGTATCACCCCCCTGCCTTAGGATTATACAATTTGTCAGCACTCCCAAGTCCATCAGATGCAACACTGGGAGATTGGAGGCTGAGTAGCTACTACAGCCAGATGGCAGCTAGGTGAGGAACACAAAGATGGTGGCCAAAAATAGAAATAAAGACTGAAAAGCCATCCCTGCAGACAGATTTGACCACCACAGTGGAAATGAGCCCTCTATTTCTCATTAAGATTTTTAATCCCCCCCCCCTTTTCCCTCCATATTCCCATTGGTTTTGCTCTTTTTAAATTTTAACTTTTTTTTCAAACATCATTTCATTGTATTTTATTATTCTTCATTTTTTTTCATTATGCATGATTTTGTGTGTATGTGAGTATGTGTGGTTGTATATGTTCTCACTGCATGGATAGGTTTGAATATATATTTGTCTATATTTCGTATAACTTTATTTACCCATTGATAGCTCTCTCCTGCATGTATTTATTATTTAACTTAGATTAGACTTAGGTGGGGTATAATTATGTAAGGGTTCAAGTTGTTTTGATCTTTTTTGATCTTACATCTGCAGATTCAGTCATACTTAGGTTCTGGGCCCTCCTATCTCTCTTTTTCACTTTCTTCTCCCAGTAACAGCCCCAAATTCCTGTTCCATCATCCTCTATTTTTCCACTACTTTCATTAATTATTCCTTCTTATTTATAGCAGACACCACCTGCTCCTTATGTCCTCTCTCTCCTCTGATCACTTTTTCAATCACTTTAAACTTTCTCTGTCTTCCTACCCTATTTTCTTTTACTTAATAAACTGTAATCCCACCAAATAAAGATCACAGAGTAGAGATTCTGCTGCTGAGGAACACATCTCAACCAAGCTACAGTGAGTCTCACCCCCCCACACACAATTTAGCTGCCCCCCTCCCCCTCAAGACTTAACATTACTCTAACTCAAAGAATTGAGGAGACAAAAAACCCAAACCAAAAACCAGGACCCAAGGAGGAACAATCAGAGATGGACTTCAGGTACTAACCCTTGGCATCTATTCACATGTAAAATCAGAGAGAATTCCCATAATAGATAATTATGCAGAAAAGGACATAGGTAGAAAACAGGTAGGGGAATCCATCTTAATTGATGTGAAAGTCAAAACCATGAAGAAAAAGGCAAACAAATAATCCCCCCCAAATTCACAATCCCCCAACAAAGAATCCCACTGTGACTGAAGTGGATGAAATCCCAGAAAAATATCGTAAAAATTGATTATTAAAATGTTTAATGAACTAAAAGAGTATCTAAGGAATGAATTAGGAGAGCAAATACAAGACATGAAAGACCATTTCAATAAAGAAATAAAAATATTGAAAATAAACCAATCAGAACTCCTAGAAATGAAAGTCACAAATTAAAAATTCACTTGAAAACATCACTAATAGATTAGATTGTGTAGAAAATAAAAATTCAGCACTTGAAGACAGAACTTCAGGCTTTGAAGACAGTATGTATGAACTTGAGTACACAGAATGCAATAAAGAGAAAAAAAATGATAGGACATGATCAGAATGTACAGGAACGCTGGGACAACATCAAGAGACCAAACATGAGAATCACTGGGATAGAAGAGAACATGAAGATACAATCTAAAGGTATTAAGAATATTTCAATGAGATAGTTACTGAAACCTTCTCCTATATCAGAAATGAGATAAACATCCACAAACAGGTGGTATACAGAACTCCAAAAAGACCTAATCAGATGAGAAATTCTCTAAGACACATTAAAATACCTAACATAAAAAATAAGGAAAGAATATTAAAAGCTACAAGACAGAAACATCAGGTCACTTTTAGAGGCAAACCAATAAGGTTCACTCCTAATTTACCAATTTAGATCCTAAAATAAAGGAAGGCCTAGAATGAGATATTCCAAGCTCTAAAAGAAACAATTGCCACCAAAATTACTATACCCAGCAACACTCAGGTTCAAATTCAAGGGCAAAATAAATACTTGATTCCATGATAAGAATAAACTAAAAGAATTCATGACCATCAAACCAGCACTACAAAGATTACCCAAAGATAAACTTCACACAGAGGAACTCAAAACAAAATCCCCAAATTCCCAAATAGAGGAAGATCAATAGAAGAATAGTCTACTAAATGAGAAGACAGTATTAAATATAGCAAAAAATCAAAATGGCAGAAAACCACAAATGCATATCCATATTAACACTGATTGTTAATGATCTCAACTCCCAAATTAAAAGACATAGATTAGCAGAATGGATCAAAAAACAAGATCCAACTACATGCTGCTGTTTTTACAAGAGACTTATAGGCAAAGACACCCACAGGGTGAAGGTAAAAGGATGGAAAAAAGAATTTGATGTAAGCAGACTCCATAAGCAAGCACGAGTAGCTATTCTCATATCTGATAAAGCAGATTTCAAGCAAAAACTAAGCAGAAGAGAAAAAGAAGACCACTATATCCTAGTAAAGGGAACAATCCAACAAGAAGATATGAGAGTAAATATTTATGTTCCAAATGTCAGCACACCCAATGACATTAAAAAGAAAAAGTACTCCATGATATTAAATCTCAGATAGACTCCAATACAACAATACTGGGTGATTTCAACCCATCCTTATCACTAATTGACAGGTGATCAAAACATAAAATCAATAGAGATATTTCCAACCTAAATAAAACATAAATCAGGCAAACCTAACAGTCATCTACAGAATACTTCATGCCAAAATAGTTGAGTTTACTTTGTCAGCAGCTCATGGAACTTTTCCCCAAGTAGACCATACTCTAGGTCACAAAGTAAATCTTAACAAATACAAAAAACAGATATAACCCTCTGCATTTTATCATATCACAATGGGATGAAACTAGAAATCAGCAGCAAGAAAAGTAATATAAATCACATAAACACATGGAGATTGAACAATATTCTTTTAAATGAAGACTGGATCAAAGAATGAGAGGAGAAATCAAGAAATACTTAGAAACAAAACCAGAGGATCAACATATCAAAATCTCTTGGACACAATGAAAGCTGTTCTGAGAGGAAAATGTATAGCATTGAGTGCCTACAATAAAAAAAAAAAAATAGAAAGATCCTGAATAAACAAGCTTATGTTCCACCTCTAGGTCTTAGAAAAAGAACAAACTGATTTCAAAATCAGTAGAAGACAGGAAATAATTAAGATCAGAGCTGAAATTGATGAAATTGAGAATCAAAAAAAATACACAGAATCAATGCAGCAAAGAGTCAGTTCTAAGATAAGATAAATAACTTTGATAAAACCTTAGCCAAACTAATGTAAAGAAAGAGAAGACTCAGATTGATTAGAGAGAAGAAAGGAGATATCACTATAAAACATTCTAAAATCAGGAGAATCATTAGAAACTATTTTGAAAATTTATTTATTTATTTATTTTTGGTACTGGGGATTGCTCTCAGGGGCACTCGACCACTGGGCCACATCCCCATCCCTTTTTTGTATTTTATTAGAGACAGGGTCTCACTGAGTTGCTAAGTGCCTCGCCATTGTTGAGGCTGGCTTTGAACTCGCGATCCTCCTGCCTCAGCCTCCCAAGTGCTGGGATTACAGGTGTGCGCCACCACGCCTGGCTTCAAAAATTTATATTTTAATAAACTGGAAAATCTACAAGATATTGATAAATTTCTAGACACATATGTCCTGCCCAAATTGAATCAAGAAGATGTAGAAAACCTAAATAGATCAATATCAAGCGATTAAATTGAAACAGCAATTAAAAGCCTTCCAACGAAGAAATGCCCAGGACTAGATGGTTTCTCAGCTGAGTTCTACCCAACCTTTAAAGAAGAACTAACACTAGTCTTTCTTAAATTATTCCATGAAATTTAAAGGGAGGAAACACTCCCAAATACATTCTGTGAAGCCAGTATAACCCTGATGCCAAAACCAGACAAGGACAAATGAGGGAAAGAAAAGTACAGACTAATATCCCCAATGAATACAGATGCAAAAATCCTTAATAAAATATTAGCAAACTGCATTAAAAATATATCAAGAAGATAATACACCATGATCAAGTGGGTTTTATTCCAAAGATACAAGGTTGATTCAACATATGCAAATCAATAAATGTTAAGTCACCATTTAAATAGAACTAAGGTAAGAATCACATGGTCAGCTCAATAGATGCAGAAAAAGCCTTTGGTAAAACCTAGCACCCATTCATATTAAAATTCTGGAGAAAGTAGGGATTGAAGGAACTTACCTCAACATCATAAAGTCTGTTTATGACAAACCCAAAGCCAACTTGATACTAAATGAAGAAAAACTAAAAGCATTTCCTCTAAAATGAAGAACCAGACAACACTGTCCACTCTTACCACCCCAATTCTACATAGTCCTCAAAACATTAGAGCAATGAGGCAAGAGAAGGAAATCAAAGGGATACCAATAGGAAAACAAGAAGTCAAACTGTCACTGTTTGCTGATGACATGATCCTATATCTAGAAGACTCAAAAAAAAAAAAAAAAAAAAAAAAAAAAAAAAGAAAGAAAAAACACTCCACCATAAGACTTAGCAAAGTTGCAGGATACAAGATGAACACCCATAAATCAATAGCTTTCCTAAACTCCAACAATGATTCAGCTGAAGAAAAAATCAGGAAGACCATCCCACTCACAATAACCTTGAAAAAAACTTGGGAATCAACTCTAACCAAGGAGATAAAAGAGCTCTACAATGAAAATTAAAGAATACTGAAGAAATACATGGGAAAAAGTCCTTAGAAAATGGAAGGAATTCCCATGTTCTTGGATAGGCAGAATTAATTTTGTCAAAATAGCCATGCTACCAAAAGCAATATACAGATTCAATGCAATCCCCATCAAAATACCAATGACATTCTTCACAGAATTAGAAAAAACAATACTTAAATTCATTTGAAAGAATAGGAGACCCGGAATAGCCAAAGCAATATTGAGCAAGAAAAGCTTACTACAGGGACACAGCTACATCAATGTTTATAGCAGCACAATTCACAATAGCTAGATCCTGGAACCAACCCTGATGCCCATCAGCAGATGAATGGATAGGGAACCTTTGGTATATATACACAATGGAACACTATTCAGCACTAAAAAAGAACAAAATCATGACATTTGCAGGTAAATAGGTGGAGTTGGAGAAAATAATGCTAAGTGAAGTTAGCCAATCCCCCAAAACCAAAGGTTGAATGATTTCTTTGTTATGAAGATACTGACTTATAATGGCAAAGGAAGGAGGATGAGAGGAATGAAGGAACTTTAAATAGAACAAGGGGAGGGAGGGGAGGAGAGAGGGCAAAGGAATAGGAATAATGGTAGAATGAGTTAAGTACATGTATGAAGACACAATTGTTGTGAAAATACTGTATGTAAAACCAGTGACTTGGAAAATTATGCTCTTTATATGTAATATGAAATGAATTGCACTCTGCAAGCATGTATAACAAATTAGAATAAAAATAAGTTAAAAGAAAGAAAAGTGATGCAGAAGGCATCACAATATCTGATCTGAAATTATAGTACAGAGCTACAGTAATAAAAGCAGCATATTATTGGCATCAAAATAGATATGAAGACCAATAGAACAGAAGACACAGAGACAAACTCACACACTCGCAGCCATCTGATACTAGACAAAGGTGCCAAAAATATATTTTGGAGAAAAGACATCCTTTTGAACAAATGGTGTTGGAAAAACTGGATAACTATATGTAGAAAAATGAAACTAGATCCCTGTATCTCACCCTTGACAAAAGTCAAATTGAAATGGATCAAAGACTTTGGAATTAGACCAGAAACCTTTTATCTAATAGCAAAAAAACATAGGGTCAATACTCCCTCATATAGGTACAGACACTAACTTCCTTAACACAATCCCAAAAGAACAAGAAATAAAACCAGGAATCAATAAGTGGGGTGTCATCAAATTAAAAAAGCTTTTGTACAGCAAAGGAAATGTTTAAGAGTGTGAAGAGAGCTTATAAAATGGGAGAAAATCTTTTACAGCTACTTCTCCAAAAGGGGGATTAATATCCAGACTATATAAAGAATTAAAAAAACTTAACAGGAACCCCCCCGCCCCACCCAAATAAACCAATGAATGCTTAATCAATAAATAGGCAAAAGAGCTAAACAAATTTCTCAAAAAAGAACCATAAAAAACCAACCAACATATGAAATAATGTTCAACAAATGTAGCCATCAGGGAAATGTAAACCAAAGCTATAATAAGATTTCATCTTACTCCATTCAGAATGGTGACTTTCAAGAATACAAAGAATAGTAAATGCTGGTGAGGATGTGGGGGAAAAGGTACACCTGTACATTGTTGGTGGGACTACAGACTAGTACAACCACTCTGGAAAGCAGTATTGAGAAACCTCAAAAAATAGAGATAGAACTACAATAAGACCCAGTTATCCCATTCCTTGGTCTTTTCCCAGAAGAATTAAAATCAGCATACTATAGTGATACATCCATCTCAATGTTTATAGCAGCACAAGTCACAATAACTAAATTATGGAATCAACCCAGGTGCCTGTCAACAGATGAGTGGATTAAGAAAATGTGGTATATAGCCAGGCACAGTGGTGCACACCTGTAATCCCAGCAGCTCAGGAGGTTGAATCAGGAAGATCACGAATTCAAAGCCAGCCTTAGCCAACAGCAAGGCACTAAGCAACTCAGTGAGACCCCATCTCTAAATAAAATACAAAATAGGGCT